>OX422214.1:317402773-318752773 GCA_949130495.1 Sambucus nigra | reverse complement strand
AACATTTTTCATTGCCTTTTCCACTACACCAAAACATTGATTTTTTTCACGAAGAGCTTGTCACTTCTAGTGGCAATGATAAACTTTGTCACCAATCGTGACACTGACAAACCAATTTTTGTGACTGACACCATTGATGGTAAAAATTTTGCCCAATTTATTACCGCCTTGGCTAGTGACAAATTTGAGATAATTGGTTTGCCACCGCTAATGGCAGTGATAAATTTTGTCCTTAATATTTTGTCACTACTATTAATGGTGATAAATATTTTGTGTTAAGTTAGTCACTGCCATTAGTGGTGATAGAAAATGGCTATAGGATTAATTTTTCACTGAGCTAAGCGGTTACAAATTTATGACTGACTTTAGCTATTATAAAGTAAATTTTATGCCCAATTTTTGACTACCTTGAGTGGTTGCAAATTTTATGCCTAGTTTGTGACTACCTTGAGTGGCTATAAAGTATATCCTCATCTCTTTCTTTTCATTTTACCGCACAAGCTCTTCTCTCCTAATTAGACTTTTCATTTTACAACCCAACCTCTTTCACCATCCACAGTGGGTCCTCTAAACCCATTGTGAATCCTTTACTTTGGCAAATATGTGGTTGCAGTGGGCGGCATATTCGTTATATTTTGGAGAGGATCCGTTTAAGCTCCTATAGTTGGAGAGGGGAGATAGAGGAGCCGGTAGAATACCAGAAATGGACAACATTTGTCCATGCCAATCCAGGCGGACAACAGTTTCCGGGCCCCAGCCCAGGCAGACAAATATTGGGTGCCTGATACCAACGGCTCTCCAACGACTATTTATCCTTATTTACCTATAATATTTCACTTTCTACCCCATATAATTTAACACAAAAAAACTTCCCAAAATTTCTATTCTTATTTACTCCAAAAAATTTAAAAATATGGGTTCTCCCTCTCAAACATCGAGGCTTCCCAATTTGAGCTCGTTTGATGAAGTTGTATTATGTCATGCATATTGTAAATATTCCATCAACGGAAAGACCAGCACTAAACAACGCAGCGGAACGATGTGGGAGAAGATTCAAACGGAATTCAATAAGATCGAAGGTGTGCTATATCACCGATCGATAAAAGTCTTGCAAGGCAAGTGGACGACCATTAATCGAGATTGTATTCCGCAAAAATGACCCGTGCGTTTGGCGCGACTCGTGGTAGCGGTACATCACGGGATGAGTGAGTACATCCAGAATATAATTTTTATACATATTTATAATTTAAAATTTAGTCTTGTCATCCTTTATATTATGAATTAATTATTTCCCATGATTTTATTTTTGACAGATTATGCGTGGATTCGACAATTTTAGAAATGAAACCGAAAGAAATTTTGCATATGATCACTATTTTGACATTTCAAAGGATGTACAGAAGTATAATTTCACAAACACTTCTACCCAATTTATGGAGGAAGATTTAAGCACATCAATGGGGGGTGAGGACGTTGAGTTGGGTGAGGACATTGAATCCATGCACACCCCACTGGAACGCCCAATCGGGCGTAAGGCCGAAAATAAAAATCCAAACTCAAGGAAGTTTCTAGCAGTTTACAAGCTCACACCGTGCTGATAGAGAATTCAGAGAGTTTTACTGATTCGTACAAGGAATTTTCCGTAGCAGCACAACGAACTCAAGAGGAGCTCAATTCGAAGTTGGACGAGCTGATTGTTTTATGAAAATAGTAGATCGAGAATTCTATAATTTTCATGGATACCTCGCGCTTATCTCCAGTTCAATTTCAACTTCATGAATCGCAAACAAACGAGATACTGCAGCGTAGGCTCGACCAATCTAGAGAAAACCCACCATCGTGGGGAAACTAAATGTTTATTTTTATTTGAATTTTCTTATTATAATTGTCTTTTATTATTTTTATTTTCCTATTAATGTGATAATTGTTTTCAACACTAAGTAGCATTATTATTAAATTAACGAACCATGTCAAAATATCTATCATTCCATTCAATTTAAATACACAGGAATTAAAGAACGATAAATTACAATTATTTCAAGTTTCACTCGTCCACTACAAACTCTGCATGTAGATTCCATATATGTTCCATAAGGTCATCCCTAAGATGGTTGTGTACTTCCTTGTTTTATGTAAACTGAAATAAAAGTTGATGTTTTTCTCTATACTTAAAATTATCAATTAAATTAATAATTCGCATTATGAAATTGTAAGTGAGAATTGAAAAAAGGTAATCAATTAATAATTAACATTATCAATTAAAAAAACAACGACTACATAAACATTAAAAACTGGCGTATGAGAATTAAATATCGTAAATTATCCAACGAAATGAATGAAAGAGGTAAGATGCTTCGCTACGTATCGCCCGACATCCTGGATAATTACTGCACAAAGTTTCCCATGCGCATTCATCGTAGATTGCCAATTTGTAATTATCTTCATCCCATCCACAACCACCAATATTTATAGCTTTGGCATACAAGTGGAACTTCAATTTGTGCGTGAACCAGCTTGCATGGATCTAGTTAGTTGTACGCCCTCTGTTAGCATTGGGAGGTGTCCTCCATCTTCGCTCGATGGCTATGAAAATGTTAGGCGACACTCTATAGTCAGGACTAAAAGGTAAGTCGGATTTGGTTATGGAGTTAAGCAGTTGGAAGTCTTCACTTATGAGCCATGGATGTGAATCCATTTCTCAAGAAAATAGTAATGTGAGTTCTCTTCTGCGTATGATTTATAATATTGAAGTGCTTAAATAATTGATGTGACCGATGGCAGATGGGTGAATGTTTCCCGTCTACAAGTAACTGACTTGATGTGAGTCAAAAGTGAAATTGTTACCCGCCCACACTGTTATATATAATGACAATGCCAACATGTTGTACATCAGGTAATAAATATGGTTTATTTTTGGGAAAAAATTATTGGAAGAGTAATAAATTTTTGGAAGAGTAATAAATATGGTTTATAAACATATTTGCTTTGTAAGTTTATGACACTTTATACTTTATTTATGAGAACAAATGAATACAAAATAATAAACACAAGTCCGAAAATTTTTTATGAACACAACTTAAATAGTCTTCCATCTTTTGCAATAAAAAACAATAAATCATTGCCCCAACGTTCGATTGTGATATGATGGGAAAAAGCTAGCCCTAAAGTCATCGTCGTTGTAATGGGGTTGCGGCTGAACATATGAGGACGATGAGAAATTTTGCGGCATGTAATTATCATCGAGGTTTTGTGTAGGATAGTAAGGTTGAGCACTATCGGATCCCATATACGGTTGAGATGAGCCGGATCCCGTGAATTTTTTAGATGAGCTGGAACTATTACGATAATTATTTAATTCCTCCCGAAGGGCCGTTTCTCTCTTGTAATGCATTCTTTCTTGCTCAAAATACTGTTCCCGAATGGTTTTCAAACAATCTTCCCGTTCTATGAACATGGTTCTCCAATCCTCCTTTGTATATGAATTAACCAGCGGTGCACAACTACGTGTAGTGGGCCTCTCCATATCAACTGCCATTGAACGACCTTCCTTATCCACCACATCTATTTCCCACCTTGTCGGAATTAAACATTAGGATGATTATGTGGTATGTTGAATATCGTACTGAACGTTCCCCGGTATTGACGGAGGTGGAAATGGAGTTCTTAAGTCCGGATGAGCCATTACCACAAATCCAATACCATCGTGGTTAGCCCAACGGAAATAAGCCGACAACACCGGACCTCGCAATGCTACGCTCCAATATAGATCCAATTCTGCTTGATTAGTAATGACTAAATCATACCCAACAAACTCCCATTCGTTGTTTCGATCAAAAAAGTGACGGCATTCCAAATAGGACATTGGGTGCGGTGGGTCGTGAGGGATCGTGATGCTACTCGTCAACTGTTTATAACATCTGTCGCCTAGATACCACGTCCCCCCGAGGTCTAGATCCAATAGAATATAGCATCGTATGCTCAATTGTCTTGCAACATTTACCACTCCTATATTATTTTGCGGCAACGTAATAAATGGTTGCCATGTAATAGAATCCATCGACCGACCCTCTAATTGTTCTTGCATTGAACTGGCTTTAAACCTCATTTGCCCTGTAATTAGTGCATGATGATCGATCGTCCAGTGCAACATTCGAGGCCAAACATTGGGCGCATTAACAATTCGGAGAGGAGCAACTGTGTGCAAGTATTTGTAAGCCCAATACTGAAACATAAATAAGTTTATTACTAAACATTTTTATTAAAATTATATAGCAAATAATGAATAAAATATCGCTTTACCTCCAAAACTTGCCAGAAACAGGTCATTTGCTTGATTTCCTGCCGACTAACAACATCTAAGGCATAATATATCCTCGCTATTATTACTGAACCCCAGTCTAATCCCGCCATATTTTCAATATTTTCCAGGTATGTAGCCCAATCAACTAAAATGGCATTTTTCGCGTTGGGGAAGAAAATAGACCCACATATGAAAATAATAAAAACTCGGGCTACTTGTAAAGCGGTAGCTGGGTGATTAGCCCTTTTATCCACCCAATGAAGTAAATACTCTTTCAAAGAAGATAAAGCAATGCTTCTATTTTGTATATGAAAATTGTTTAGACCTGGATAATATGTCGCGAGAATATGTTCTGCCGTTCGATTTGCATGGTTGGGAAAGGGAGGAAGTTGGTTTCCCACACCGACTGTAATACCTGCAAAATATAATTATAATTAATATTTTAAATATAATAATAAATATAAAAATATAATGAATATAGTAATAATATAAATCAAGAAAATATAATAAAAGAAGAAATTATAAATGAACGAAATCAAAAGGGGTAATTTCGAGCTCAACGAACAGCAAATGAATGGTGTGAGTTTCTGCCGACCAATGCGATGCTAACGCCTCGACTATTTTATTGTTGGAGTTTGGAAATCCTTTCGAAAATATATGTGAGAACCCAAACATATCGATATATCCCGTCATGTTTTCGTCCGCCAAAAATTCGGAATAAACCTCCCAAGTTGAGTGGACGCTACCACGCATCGTAATAAATTCATCGTCGGGAGAAGCGGTTTTTTCGACAATAGAGTCGGTAAAATTTGACGCGCCTGCTTCGTATAAATGATGACGGCCTTGATAGACCTCATCTCGGCGGGGAGCTTGAGGTTGATTAACGTCATGAATTGGTTTCGCTTTTTTACGATCAAAATAACGATTCAATCGAATATTCACCTCCATATTTTTAAAATAGAGGGATAAAAATACAAAATAACAATTATTTTTAATTTATAATTATGAAATTATAAATTAAAAATTAATGAGAGAAGAGTGGTGAAGAATTGGAAGAAATTGAGAGGAATAATGAATAAGAAATGGGGTATTTATAGTTAAATGAGAGGGTTTAAACTAGAAATATATAAACTATATTAATACAACGGCTAAAATGGGCTACAATCAACAAAACAAGTAGTGGATTTGGAAATTATCAGTTACAAAAGATCACCAGATAAAAGACAACACAAGCAAGAAAGAAAAGTCTTATTTTCTATTAAATATAAGTCAGGTATATGCCGGTACAAGTTTGGGGAAGTTACAACATAACACCAACTAAGAAAAAGAAGAAAAAAGACAAGAGTCCTAAAAACTCTAAGATCTACACCTGCTCTAAAGAAGTTAGCCCTTTTCCCTTTTCATCATCCCTGGTAGCCTGGTTACCAGCAACCACAATCGCATCAAGGTCCCCCGTATCTTTGTCAATGGGGAGATCTCTTATAGCTGGATCAACGGGCTCTATCTCAGCTCGAGCAACAGGTTGGCAGATCGGAGGCTCCTCAGCATCCATGGGTTTGGGGCCTGGCATGTGCTGGGTGAATAAGTAAGATTCCTCAGGAACTCGAGCAGTGACCAAGCCTGGTCCCAACCTTTTTTGAAACCCACCCGCCAGATATAGTTTATCTAGCGCTCGACATCATCGTACAATGCCTCCCAGTCATCATTATACCCACTCTCTCTAGCGGTCGCGACTTCTCCCTCTAGCTTCTTGACCTTGGCTACCAGCTCCTTATTCTCTTCGATAACCTTTAGTTTCTTAGCAACCACCAGACTATAAATAGCCTGGAGGTCGGGAAACTCTTTCGCTGACTTCTCCTTGAAGGAAGACAAGGCCTTCTTCTTCTTCTCCTGCTCAAAAGTGTCCTTAAATTCGGATAGGGCCTTCTCAGAGTTCTTCAAGTCCATCTCTAAGTCGGTATTCCTTTTCGATTGGATATCCCGACCACGCAGTAGAGTTGTAAAAATTATAAACAAACTACCAAAGGAAAGAGAAACACAAATTAATTTGCAGAAATTAGAAAAAGGATTCAGAAAATAAAAGAGAGAGAATAAGGGACTTACCAAAGTAAGCCCTTGAGCGGACTAAAGGGGTAACTGGTCGGATCCCATCCTCATCGATCGCTCACTATCAGTAGTCAACACAGCCCTCTCTAGTAACTAAGGGGAAAGCATGGGAGTGTCAGCTACACTTGATCCCTCGATAACCTCGAGGAGAGAAGGCATAAATAGGCCTTTAAGTCTTGTGCGCTTCCTCTCCTCTTCTTTCTTTCTCTCCTCCTCTTTCTTCCTCTCTCTTTTCTTTCTTCTCTCCTCCTTTACCTTTTTCTTTCTCTCCACATCACTCTCCTTCCCCTTGGTTCCAGGTCTGGAACCACCAACCATAGGGTAGTCTCTTTTTTTCCTCTTTAAGGACTTGATTCGATCACACAACATATCATCATCATCATCATGAATGATCAAACACCTTTTCTTAGGTGTGGCCATCTCTTCTTCTTCTTCACTGGTTTCCCTTTCACTTCCTTCCTCGCTATCCTTCTGTGATCCTTCCTCTTCACCTTCTTTTTCCTTTCCTTCCTCTTCCTCGCCAAACTGGATAGGTTCAGAAGGACCACCAACCTCCACCTCTGGAATCTCCAAATTAGGGACTGTATCCACTGGATGAGCAATAAAGTTGGTAGTGATGTTCTTGTATTCAAGCAGATATGTCTCCGTGCGAGGATGCTCATTGTGAGAGAGACTCTCCCTAACTTTCCAAGCCTTCAATAAAGTTGGTAGTGGTGTTTCCTTTCTTTTATTTGGGAGTTTAAGTATGAAAAAATGGCTTTCTCTCGTTTAGGTGTTTAAAATGATAAAAAAGAAAGGGAATTTTTAAAAAAACTTTCCCTTCCTTTTTCTGCAAAACTTTCTTTCCAAATCGAAAAGAAATGGAGAGAGGAAAGTTTTTAATGAATTGTTCATTTTTCCCCTAAAAAAATTATTTTCCATCCAAACTCCCAAACACAAGAATGAAAGTTGTTTTCTTTTTTCTCCCAAACTCTTTTCTTTTCTCTCTTATTAGTTTTCCGTTCTTTTCTTTTCTCTCCAAATAAAATTTTCTTTTACTTTTTTTTTCTTTCCAAAACTCCCAAACGAGCTATAAACCTCCATAACCACCACCTAACCTCTCTTTTAAACCACCACGTACTTGACCAACTAACTCTAGCCTCCCCAGTCTTCTAACCTGTCAAAAAATACCTTCCATATTCGACCAGTAGCCACATCTCTCACCTCGCTAGAAAAACCTTCGACCACCATGATTTTTATCTATGAGCTCCAGACACCTTAAAATCCCATCAAAAATTCTCCTAACTAGCTAACCTCCACTAAAAAACCACCCAGATCCCCCCGCCTTACCTCAATAACCACCACCTTAAACTGTCGAAGATACCTATCCCACCTTAACCCCTACCAACCAGCAGGCCGGTGACCCCATATCCTAGCTCCGATCTGTAACCCATTAACCCGTCGGATCACCAAACCACAACCCACTGTAGATCCGATTTAAACTTGAATCCACCTGAGCTTACCCATTAATCAACAGCTCCTCCATTCCTGCCTTAACCCAGACCTACAAACAGACCCAAGCAACCTCCTTGACCCGACCAACTCCTAATTTGGCCCCAAACTCCAAAAGCCAGTTGACCCACATAATCAAGCTATCATGCGAGACTTATAGCCCATACCCATTTAAACCTCAAACAACCCAAACTCTCTTAGACCCTTTAAACCCACCAAACACATTCTGCCTTAACCCAAATAAATTTATTAATCCCATTTTTTACCCAATAGCCTTTTAAACCAATAAACCAATTATACCCAAATACCTAATTAATTTACCATTTTACCAAAGTAACCACAAAAAATACCCACACCCATTTGACCAAATTACCATCCTAACCAAATAACTAATTTACCCCTGTCACCTTTTACATGCCCATCTCATTCCAATTGTACACCTAGCCTCATTTCAAAGGAGACCTTCATTTTAGTTTTAAACTTGGGATAAATTCTTCTCCATCCCTCTATGGAGAGTATTTTCACTTTTAGCAAATATTTAAATATAGAATGGTATGGTAAAATTTATCTCTTCGAGAATAAATTTTTCTCCATCCCTTTATAGAGGGTATTTGCATTTTTAAAAAATATCTCAACATAGAGTGATGTTGTAGAATTTATTTCTTTAGGATGTGTTTATATGTACAAATTTATAATGATAGGATTTGTAATTTGTAGCAAAATTCTCTCATTATTTAAGGGTGCATTGAGAATTCATCCATTGTACATATTGTCAATAGTTTTCTTCTTTCTTCTTTTGCATTTTCTTTCTTTCTTTCTTTGAGATTGTTACTTTTTGAGAGAAAAATTTATAAATATTAAATTTAGTTAGTTTATTTGCTAGCATAATTTTGTTAAATTTGTTTCTCTCATATTTCTCTAATTAGATTTTACTTCTTATTTAGTTTATGTAAAAATTAGAGCACTCAGTTAAGTAATAATCCCTTGAAAAATCATTAGACAAAAAATAATATGAAAATGATTCTACACTTTTCTTCACATATTTTATTCTTCGCACTTGAAAGGTGGATTGATACCCTTACTTATCCTATACATATTTTTAGTGAATTTATAGGTTAAAGATATTTTGATTGGAAAGGCTTGATATGCAACAGGATTACACATGAAACCAATCATCACCGGATCAGAACGGGTCAGGTTGGGCGGGTAGGCGGGGCGCGCATGTGGGATTGGAAACCAATCCAAGCCCATGTAGGTCATTCTTCTTTCAAAGAGTTAGGATACCCCAAGTTCACCAAGCCTTAAATATAAAATGAGTTATAATATACTACACCCATTTTTCACATTCTTCCTATGTAGGATAAGAGCTTAACATAACACTTCAACCAAAGTCCATATTCCAAGTGGGTATTTTAAGCTATAATTTCTCACTCATTTATTTTTGATTTTACACATGTGAGTATATCACGTTATATTCCTCACGGGGGAGAACACGTTACAGCTTCTAACTGTCATAAAAAAGACATGTGGGTACCAAATTAAATTAACCAAAAATTTGACCAAAAATTGATTTTGTCAAATCAATGAAATGCCATAAATTACAATAATCCCCTACATGAATGAAATTGGTCGGATCAACATAAATGACTATGCATATACAAAGAGAGTTCTAGCGAAATATTATTGCATCAAGAGAGATAGCTTTTGGCCTTGAATAATCTTTAGTGAAAGGCTACTATGTACTTACTGAATAGTGAACGCGGTGTTTATATTTTTCCATTGTTTGATGTAAATTAAGGCAGCAGGCTGCACACAATAATTCTTCGAATAAAGTTTGTTCTATCAATTGTGTTAATCTTATCCCTGAACAACTCCGGATTTCATGAGTGCTTTAGAGAATTTCATCCTCTCAAAATTCTCATAGAAGTGCCCCCTTGATGATTTCCATTAAGAGTATCATATTATACCCCACTCTAATTTTCAAGATATATGAGTCACTAAAATCTTATATTATCCATACTACTTTATGGGAAATAATATTTTATCACAGGAATAGGTATGAGTTTAAAAACTCACCAGTCCTCACGAGACTCCCATTTTGAGAATAAGATGATAATTTGTCAACATATAGACTTAGACTTCAAAACATGCCGTTATAGGGTAAAAATGCAAAGCAGTCACCAAACGGCCCCATAAGAGGCACGGACACCTCGCACGGGACAATGTAACTCATAGAAAATTATCGCGTAGTCATGGAACTCCCAATTTAAGAATATGACAATAACTTACAAATATCTAGAATTAGGGTTGGAAACATACTGTTAAAGGGCGAAGATCCAAAACCACCCCCAAACGGACACGTAAGAGATATGAACACCTCGCACGGGACTGAAGATCATAAACCACCCCCAAAACGGCCATGTAAGAGACATGAACAACTCACACAGGACCATTGTAACTCTTAGGAACTAACCGTATAGTCGTGGGACTTTCGAATTTAGAATATGATGATAATTTACAAATAGTAGACTTAGTCATAAAAATATGATTTTATAGGCTAAAAACCTAAAACAACCCCCAAATGGACTTCGTAAGAGACATAAACACCTCACACGGGACCAATGTAAATCGAAGGAACTGACCACATTAATAAGACAAAATACAAAATAGATACCAAACGGCTCTGTAAGAGGTACGAATACCTCGTACAAGACCAATGTTGCTCATAGAAACTGATCACATAGTCACGAGACTCTGGGTTTGATAATATGACTATAATTTAGAAGCATTTAAACTAAGGATTAAGGTGTGCCGTTAAAATGAAAAAAGTAAAAAAAAAAACCAAACGACCCCATAAGAGACATGAATACCTCACACGGGACCAAATTCAAATTCTATAGTGGATCTAGCAATAAAAGTATGTTTTGAGGATTTCCAAGACATAACACCACTACCAAGTGTAAATACACATCCATTTGTGGATTTATAATCCTTTGAATCAAATATCCAATTAGCATAACTGTATCCTTCAACATAATTGGATATCTTGTATAGTGGAATCCATGATTAAGGGTAAATCTTAGATATCTAAGAGTCCTTATTGTGTCTTTCTAATGATCTATTCGAGTGTAGTTCGGACATGCATTAGACTGCCTATAATAAGAGAGTACTCTAATTGAGATATAACATTCCGAATATTTTATATAAATGAAGATTTAGGTCAGTAGGTGTTTTAGCTATGTAATCACTACCTTTATCAAACTTATTAAGTATCTTCTAAATATAATGTGATTGAGACAAGAAATGTCCACTAGATGTTTAAGAAATTTTTATTCCTAATATAACATTCGCAATACCCATATATTTCATATAAAATTTACTGGATAAGATTTTGTTAGTAGATTTAGTGATATTGTTATTACTTCTATTAATAAGCATATGAAAACTTTGTCTCATGATACCAAACACCTCCACCATGGGGCCACTAGATCGTTGTTACCTTCTGGGTGCCACAACATTTGGCACCATCTAATATCATTCTCATGGATCCTCATATCGTCATACATCCCTAGTGTCAATCGTCCTTAACACATGTTGCATGTACAATTGACATAACACCTCCTAGATACTTAACTGCCAAACGATGGCGTTCATTCCAAACTTGTTATTCAAGGATCCACAACTCTAGCATTCATCACATAATAATAGTAATATTAATGATAATGATAATACTAATAGTAATACTAATAACATAAATACAAGAAGAGTTTAGTATAGTGGTCTTAATGATATATATGAAAAAAAATTATTTCATTTATTATTTCATAAACACGAGAAATTATATCTCTACTAGGCTCTTAATTAATAAAGAAGAAAATTTTCTCTCTTATACAGGAAAATCCCTCTCTTTTACTTTTGTTTCCTTCCACTTTTCCATTCTTCTTGTCAAATAATATATTAAATAACCACTTTAAACTATTATAAATTTATGTGAGTTAATCTATATTCCTTGGATTCTTTGAAAATTAAACCAAGCATAAATGTTTTTTGAGTAATTCATGTTACCTCATTAAGATAAGAATGCAGTTTGATGAGTTAATTTTCCAACTGGTAAAAGAATCTCACCCTATTGTTGAATTTTGATACAACCATTAAATTTATTCCCATTCAAAAACTCGTGAGTCCTAAAAGAATAGCAAATAAAGGGAGCGGTCACTTTTATTTTATTTGGATACAATAATAATTTTAGAAATAATTAACATAACAAAATGCTAACAATATATGTTTTGATAAGGAGGATTTCCACTCTTTGTCGGTTCAGCATCCAACGTTAGAATCCAAGAAAAATGGAACGACAACATTTGAGTGGGTAGACGAGCGAATGACATATAATAACTCTTTAGATGGATGTTTAGGGATTCATCTAAGAGCACATAGAATTTGAACTCATCTCTTGGGAAATTCTGAAATGCAAAACTGGTACAATAATGTTGGTGACCCGCTATGCATGCGTCCTTCGTGACATACAAGTGGATAAGAACTACTTCCCCAATATCAAAGGAAGATGAAAAACTATATGGCTTCCCTAGATAACATGTGGCTGATCAAATTCAGCTATCACTAGTCCGATAGTTAAAGATTTTGTGGAGTGTCGAATAAATGTATTAATAGTGTATAAAGCTAATAAGATACTTTTTAGGACATAAAGAAATATATCTAGAAACTACCTTATTATCTCCTCCAATGAAGTTATATATAATCCCCCCCCCCCCTTTCGTTTACCACATAGACGTAGGTCTTATTATCACGAACCATGTATATTTGGTTTCATTTATTTTTATGCTATTTATCTTTCCATCGAATTTTAAGAGTTCAATTTCATTCAAATCTTTAATTGACACGAGGTGACATAGGTCATCAACAAGCTCGTTGAGAATCAATAAGTTTTATAAAAGTAAATAATGAAGATCCTATAAATCTATAACATGCATCACCTAGTCTTAGACCACATCTTCAATTCAATCGGGGAAGATAATGGGTGGTCCAGGAAGCCCTATGTCGCTAAAATAGTTCATGTTATTGACTAAAACAGTGAGGATTTGACTCTTCCACCTTTGGAGGTTATCTCCTCCTCTGTTTGATCCTCCACATTCCAAAGGATAAATCCTCTAGTCTCTCTATTCAATGTAGATGATGTTGGTTGGCTATTTCCTTTCAATCGAGATAACACAAGCTTCCCTATACCACAGACGTTCAAACTGTCAAGGATGAATGCCTTTGATGGCACATCGAATCCTTATAACTACATAGATAATTATGAGGCCTATATTGACTTTATGAGAATCTAAAACTAAATTACATGCTGATATTTTTCACCACACTTAAGGCCTCAACATGAATGTGGTTCAACCCTCTTCTTATGAACTCGATAATATGCTTTTACAAACTAACGAACCCATTTGTTTGACACTTCATTGGCAGCTGGGTGCATAAAAAAACCACAAACTTTTCGCTTGATTGTTTTCAAATGAAGAATGAATTATTAAGGGGAATCCTCTCTAGTGAAAAAACAACTTCAATTCCTCTCTCTTATAACCATTAAAATAGTTGGTAAATAACTATGTTTAAAGCTTTAACTTTACCTATGAAGGCCAACAAGGAGCCTCCTCTAATCTAAGACCCCCACCTATTTAATTCATCTTCCAATCCCCAACCACCGCCACCATACTTTATGACAATCATAGCAAGAACCCATCTTTAACCATTTTTGTAACACGCTTATATCATAGTTAATTTGACAGCTAGAGAGTTACATCCCAGATTTCATTAGTGATTAATGTCCATTAATGTAATGATTTTCATTATTTTAACACTAAGGCCTTTCCATATCGATGTAGTTGTTGATACCACATATTAGAGTCAAACCTCGTTAGAACTAGTTTTTGAATATGAGCCAAAATTAAACCCCATACCATTGAGTGCGTTGGTTAAAGTCGGGATAATATTCGTGGTGATAGAGTGGGATATTATATAATAGTATCAGGGCCAGTACCCCTTACCAACGTATTGGGTCATGATTGAATTCATCCCAATGATTTTACCTCTAAGCCACTCTAATATCTCTTCTCTTATGTGTGATTGGTTTACTACACTATATTTTATCTGTGATTATAAATATGGATTGAGTCCATTTTTAGACATCAACAGATTGGAGCCGTCAGTGGGAACGTTTGTCTGCCATCATTCTCTACCATTTGTTTTGTTTCTTTGCCTTTAAATAAATGACTGACCCAAAAACTAACGCTAGAATTGAAGGAAATGCCATCATTCTTTCTACTACTCCTAGTGCAGCAGATCTACAGGGAATTCTGCTCAACCATATTAGAGGACAAGAAGCCATTCAAGACTCTATTAAGCAATTGGACCACCAACTAGAAATGAAAGGAGTTATCATTCTCGTTCTTCTCATGATAGGTCATACCCTCCTGCAGTAACTTCTTCATTCCGATCAACAGATTATTATGATGGTATATATTTTTCCAAAGGAAGACCAAGTATTTTAGAGAGGCTAAGCAAGGAGTCTGCTTTTTATCATCTAGCTCTCCGAGCAACTAGAGGACATCAAGGGGAGTAGAAGCATCATCGTGAATATAGAGAAGGATCCACAAGATCTAAAGCCAGTATGAGGGGCACTGTGCATGCCGAGCAGACCTTTCAAGATGAGAGTTAAGCACATAGACACAATAAAGCTACCAAATCTACCTCGGCTAAATCTAAGCCAGAAGAACAGCACTGGAAGGGACCCATGCAGTGGTTGGAAGATCGGCTAGGTAGAATAATCAAAACCAAGAATCCATTGCAAAGGATTTTTGTTAAAGGCTCACTTTTTATCCAGACTATTGTGAAAGGAGTTTTGTTAAAGTCTCACTTTTCATCCAGGCTATTTTGGAATACCCCACACCTTCCATCCAGGCTATGGTCACTCCTAAGTATGATGGGAATACTGATCAAGTATTCCACATTGAGTAATATCAAGATGCTGTCGACATCTACTCAGTGCCCGATGAAATGAGATGTAGAGCTTTCTCCAATTCTATCATTGGGCCAACCCAAATCTGATATAATAATCTCCTAAGAGGTAAAATATCTAATTTTCATCAGTTAGTTGAATTATTCATAGATAAATTTTATTTTGAGGCTAAGATGATCAAGAGTGTCACTCATCCCTTGACCTTGCAGTAAAAGTTAAGAGAAAGTACTAGAGAATATATTACACATTTTAATAATGAAAAACTAGAGGTGGTGGATTATGAGGAGAAGACAACCATTGTAGAACTTATGAGTGGGTTTCTCGCTAAAGATATCTATTATGCTTTAGCGAAGAATCCACCCAAGACCATGACAGAATTAATGGTTGCGGCTGTGACACCCCGCCTAAATAAATACCAGGTGATTAGTCCTATATCAAATTTAAAACAAGAATCTCAGGGGTTCATTCTTAGCATCACTGTCGAAAACTTTTTAAAACTTTACTAACCACCTAGTATTCAAAAAGACTGATGTTAAATTTTATCTTTTTATTAAACAATTAAATATGCATGCTGAATAATAAATAAACCATACATCCAAACCATGAGTCTAAAACAGTACTAAATGACTAAATGAACTGCCGAATAAACAATCGGCTCAAAATCCTAATAATAATAATTCAATAAATGAATACATAAACCAAATACTGAGTCTAAAAGTAAAAGGGAAAACATGAACTGAATGAATCTACAACTGAGATAAGAATCCTACTCTAGGAATAAAGAAATGATACGTTTAAATCAAATCCTGCAACCATCCACAATGTTGCAGCTGCGTAACCCTGGAATAGATAAGTCAACTATGGCATCCCTGTGGCTGGACACCTGTTAATATACATATACATAGACAAGAGAGAAGAAGTACAAGAAATGTGTCAGAGCCCGATTTATAAAAATGTTTAGTAAGCATTTTATTGCAATAAATGAAATGCGTAGTATATAATGTTCATAATTGCTTTTACGGTCCCACTCTCTTAAGGACAATCTCACCTCTCTTCTATAGTGCACACCTATCGCATTCATTTATTCCGCCTAACCATCTGACACACTTCTAACTAGGAAAAAGGCTTATCCTTCTAGTTACCCCTCGTAGTAGTATATCATATTTGATCTCAACAATTATCATTTTTAAATAAGTGTTATCACACTAAAGTCAAGTATTTACTATTTACGTTTATATAAGATTTCACTATCTTAATAGTCTGTAATTATCTCATTGTAGATATACCATAAGCATACACATATATCCCTCACTATTTTATATATGTATCAGCACAATCTTAATAGCCTACAATTATCACATTGTAATTATATCACAAGTATACATATATATCCACCACCATTATATATATATATATATATATATATATATATATATATATATATATATATATATATATATATATATATACTAACACAGCACCCTAAGGATACACCTATAGTGCATTGCATACTCTGCTATCATGTCCCGGTACGTCTCGTACTCAAACAAGGACTATCGGTTCGGAAATGTCCCACGAACCATATAAACAAATCACACATATTGGCGGCAAACATAGTTCACATACCTATGGGTCACGCACATACCTATGCTCCCATAGTCAGCGGACTTATCAACTCACAAATAAGTCTTTCACAGTCCTATGTTCTGAGATACAAGTCAAATATCCCCCCGAAGGTCACTCAGGATAAGACCGTCTCTACACAACCCCCCGCGATAGCAAGCAGCTAGGTATGTCATACACATAATAAAACAATCAAATAGGTATTCACGCACCCTATTAAAATATTAGGTATTCACACAACCTTTCATTACTTTACGTATTCACACAACCTATCATTGTTTTAGGTATTCCCGTAACCTATTATCATTTTTCTATTGGATTATGTATTCCCATATTTATATATATAATTCACACATTCATATATATATACATATATTCCAATTATTACTAGTTCGCTCGTATTAAATACGATCCAATACCAAAATAGCTACATCCCACTATTTAATATAATTTATATAATTATATATCTCACCTCATATATACTTGATTAAGTTCATATTAGTCTCACAAAGTTCCCAACAATTTTTAGTTTCAATTCGGGAAAGTTTCATCACTAATTAAAACTCCAAGGGTATTTTAGACATTTCACAATATATGCCTCAGTAATGAAATTCCTAGTACTGCGTACTACTCTCCATTTGCTATGCGTGGCCACAAACATCACGTAAATCCGAATTCGTATGACAAAGTTATGCTCATTTAAAGTTGTGCTAAAAATCAAATAACTCGTTCCGTCTTCAAGGGTATTTTAGACCTTTCAATTTTTGTGTCTAATTAAAAATATTCCCAGGACAGCGTAATACTCTTCGCTATCTATGTGTGGCCGTGAACGGCACACTAATCCGAGTCCGTATGCCAAAAGTTAGGGCATTATAAAGATTTACCTCAAAGAAGATTTAAAAAAAAACTTTCTTAAAAAGTTTTCCCACATTCTGCCCAGATTAATAAATTGATGTTTTGAGGCATTTTGGAGCAGTTTTGGAGGAAGCGCGTGAGATAACAAAATGTAGAAAACGCGATTTTCTACAAGGCTTCGCAGACAGAATCGCCATTAAAGCTCCAAAACCTTCGATTATACTCAGATCTTTTACCCCCAAAACCTCCAAGATTCATCGTAAATCCACCCAAACTTCATCATTAACAATTTCTTCCAACAATACCACTAATGGAGATTCAAAACCAAGATCTAATCATGTTATTCACTTCTCAAATTAAGTTATAATCTCACTATTAACCCAATTTCTCACAAAGTTAAAAATCCCCTATCAATGGTTATTCTTCATCTTCTTCACCATAAACCCACAAATTTCAGTTCAAATTCCTACTTCCAAATTTCCAGAATTAATTGACATAATTACAACTATTTACATCATTAACTACAACTCAAATTAAAGCAAGAAAACACTTGCCTTGGGGGATTAAATCCGACGATCCCATGTCGAAATTCTTGCCCGGATTGCTCTTGTCATCATTATTTCCTTCTTCTTCTTTCTCCTTTCTCTCCTCTCTCAACCCTTTGTGTTTTGGAATGACTCATGGCTGCCCAACACACTTAAACCTAGGTTAAAATTCCTCAATCCCGTAATTAAGCCTATTGGCCAATTAAAAATGACTTAAATGCCCCCGTATGGGCTCGGTCATGTCTAAAAATGCCCCGAGACCCATTTACTACCCCCGGGTACTCTTTTTCGACTATCTTGACCTTTCCGGACTCAACCGTGCACTCAGAATTGTCATCCGAGACACTTTATAAAATTTTTCAATTTCAACCTCAAAATGCGACACATGTGAAAATTTTCAATAACCCGAATTAATTTGAATTTCCAAATCCCCAAATTTAAATAATAAATTCTAAATCTCCAAATTCAATAATTTCACCAATTTAAATAAATTAAATTTAAATCACCAAATTAAATGAATTTTTCCAAATTAAATAAATCCAACTCACTAATTTAATTAATTTATATATCCTCTAAAATATGGGGTGTTACAGCGGCTAGAAAGATAATGAATGCCAAGGAGGCTATGGCAACTAAGTAAACTCCCGAGACCAAGGATGAAAATCAGAAAAATAGTTCCATCTCGTTCAAGAAGGAGCAAAAAGACAAAAAAACTTAGTAGGATCAAGGAGTATGATAAATATACACCTTTCAACAAAGGTGTTCACTATATCCTGGATGAACCTAAAAAATTGAAAACAACACCCAATAAGAGGGATAAGTCCAAGTACTACGATTTCCACAGGGATCATGGTCATAACACCAACAGTTGCATTGCACTGAAGAATGAGATTGAAAATCTTATTCGATGGGGAAAGTTGAGCAAGTTTATGGATCAAAATGACAACCGAGATGATCGAAAGAGGTGTGAATCTTCAGTCCGAGCAAGGGAAGACAATAAAAGAGCAAGAAATAATGATTTTAAAGAAGATCCAGACTTACCGAAGAAAGCTGGTGAACCAAAGGTGGAGTTCGATATGATATCCTTTTAATGCTATTTCATTACAAGAGGGGATGTTAGAGGAGGAGATGCAATTATAGAAAGGAAACCTTATTTGAATGAAGCTAAGGCATATCCAACTGTCAGATAACTTGATATGGCTGAATCTAATGATAGTCGGCCAAGGAAAGTCAACAGAGACAAGTTAGTGATCGGATTCTCTAAAAATGATCTGAGTGGGGTCATTTACCCTCATGACGATTCGTTAATTGTCACATGCAGAGTTCATCATGGTAATGTTTTAAGGATACTGGTTGATAATTGGAGTTCATCTAATGTAATGTTTTAAAATTGTTTCCAAAGCTTAGGGCTGAAGGACAACAAGCTAGAATCATACCGTAGACCTCTCATGGGATTTGTTGGAGAGAAATTATACCTATTAGGAATGATCAAGTTAGAAGTATTGGTCGGAACTTGGTGGGTGAGCATGAAAGAAAGAATTTGTTTCTTTGTGTTAGATAAAAATATCCCATCAACTTACAATATCATCCTAGGAAGAATGGGAATAAAGCAGTTAGAGTTTGTGCCATCCACAGTGCATCAATGCATCAAATTTCTAATAAATTATGGAGTTCGCATATTAAATGGCAATCAGAAAGAAGACAGGGAATGTTATTATACTTTAGCTGACAAACAGGAAATCAAAATGAAGGGACAACCACTTTCCACATTGACACTCTGGATCCTCGGGAAGAAGAGAAGTTGGTAAGGGGGTAAGTTATGGAAGAAATAAAAACTATTGCACTAGATGAAGAGAAGCTATAAAGAACCACCCAGATCGGTTCTAGATTATCTCCCTCTCTCAAACAGGAATTAATTATATTCTTTAGAGAGAGGAAAAATGTGTTTGCTTGGAGTCACAAAGATATGCCGAGAATTTATCCAAATTTTATCTGCCATGTTCTTAATATTTGTCCAGGTTCTAAGTCGATCAAGCAAAAGCGAAGAGTTTTCAGGCCTAAGAAAAATATGATAATCCAGGAGGAAGTGGAGAAATCACAGCGAGTACGGTTCATTGAAGATGTTAAGTATCCAAGATGGTTGGCTAATGTGGTTATGGTTAAGAAAAAAAATGATAAATAGTGCGTGTGTTGACTTCACGAACCATAATAAACCGTGCCCCCCAAAAGATCACTTTCCCTTACCAAGGATTGATCATTTGGTTGATGCTATAGTAGATTATGAATTACTCAGTTTCATGGATGCATATTTTAGTTATAATCATATTAAGATGAAACTTGAAGGCAAGGAAAGTATTTCCTTTATTACCATCCAAGGAACTTACTATTACAATGCTATGCCCTTTGGGTTGAAGAACGCTGGAGATACCTATCAGAGACTAGTGAACAAGGTTTTTGAAGACCAGATCGACAAAAATATCGAAGTGTATGTAGATGATATGCTCATCAAGATCAAGTTTATTATCGACCATATTGCGAACTTAGCTTAAACCTTTGATCAACAGGAAAAATATCAGATGAAGCTCAACCCAACCAAGTGTATTCTTTGGGTACATGAAGGAATGTTCCGAGGGTACATTATTAATCAAAGGGTAATATAAGCAAACCCCACAATAATTAAATCCTTGCTTTGAAATGAAGTCCCCGACCAACAAGAAAGAGGCTTAAAAATTGACAGGGAGACTAGCTACATTGAACCGTTTTGTCTCCCGAGCAACTGATAAATGTCTTTCTTTATTTTAGGTGCTTAGAAATACCTTTCTGTGGAATGAAGAATGTGAGAAAGCCTTCGTGGATTTGAAGAAGTACTTGGTCTCTCCCCCGCTCCTTTCCTGACTAGTTGTGGGAGAAAAAATATATTTATACTTGGTGGTTTCAGAATCAGTTGTCAATTCGACTTTTATCCGACTAGATGGAGGATTTCAAAGGCTAGTTTATTATACTAGCAAGTCCTTCTGAGGAGAAAAAAAATTAGATATCCACGCCTGGATAAGTTACATTAGCTCTCATTGAAGCTTATAATAGAAGAGACCATATTGTCAAGCTCACACCAATATCGTCTACACGGATTTGCCTCTGTCACAGGCACTGCATAAATCGAAAAATTCTAAAAGGTTAATATCTTGGGCAGTTGAAGTGGGAGAGTATAAAATTATTTATGAACTTAGAGTTGCAATAAAAGGCTAGGCAGTGGAAAACTTCATTGTCGAATTCACATCTACATGGGAGAAGCATAATCCAAGTTTGCTTATCGAGCGGACTTCTTTGTAAGAGAGCTTAGCTAAAAAAAATTAGAGATTATGGACGATTAATCAGACTTGTTGGCTGATCAAGAAAGAATTTAATAGATCAAGAAGATGTTCAAGCATGGAGTGCTGGTAGAAGAAGAGTTCTCTAATAGTACTCTAATCCGACAATTATTTGTAAATAGATCCTCATGTGCTACTGAAAGTGGAGGAGGCCTCATCATCAACACTCTGGACACATTAAATGTGGAGTATGTTTTGATATTCTATTTTAAGGCTTCCAACAATGATGCAGAGTATGAGGCATTGATCACAGGATTGGAATTGGCTTCTTTATTAGGTGCCGACCAAGTGTTGGTGCATAGTGACTCCCAGTTGATTACCAATAAAATGCAGCAAATTTATGGTGTCAAAGGGGAAACTATGATAAGATATCATAAAAAAGTAATACAGGTTATTTTTTGCTCACTTCAGTCAGGATGCTAAGGATTCCTAGGCTAGAGAATGCTCGAGCAGACGCTCTTGCTCGGTTTGCTTCAGCAACTCAAACAGAATTCTGGTAAACAATCCCAGTGGAAATCCTTGCCCATAAAAGCATTGATGGAATGGAAATCAGCTTCATCTATGTGGAGTTAGATCCATTATGGATGGAACCAATTAGAGATTACATAGAAAGAGGAACATTGTCGTCCAACTAGAAGGAAGACAAGAAGATGAGATATAAAGTAGCCAATTATGTGTTAGAAAAAGGTGTCCTATACAGGTGAGGATACACTGTTTTCATACTTCGTTTGTGTTCATCCAAGCGAAGTAAATGATTTGATCAAATAGGTGCATGAAGGCTCATATTGAGCTCACACAACCGAGAGATCTCTAAGACAACATATAGCAATGTAAGGTTACTACTGACCAATGATGAAAATAAATTGTTTTGCTTTCATCAAGAAATGTGATAAGTGCCAAAAATTTTCCACCATCCATAAAAGACCGGGAGTAACTCTAACACCCATCACTTCTCTATAAGTTATTTAAAATTCTCATTTAAAATTCTGGTTATTAATTAAAACCGATTAAACTTAATAAATTACCTGTCAATTCACCCGAGTAAACATTAATTAATAATTAAATAATCATTTAATTAATTCCCAAAATGCGGGGTATTACAACTATTATAAGCTTGGAGGATTATTAAATAAATCCCTCGTCCTCCATGACATTAAGTAAAGGCCCATCCTGTGGGACACTAAGTAAAGCCCTATCCTTTGAGACATTAAGTAAAGCCCTGTCCTTGGGGATGTTAAGTAAAGCTCCATCCATGAGGACATTAAGTAAAGCCTTATCCTTTAGGACATTAAGTAAATCCCCATCCTCTAGTTTGTTAAGTAAACCCCCATCCTCTGTGACATTAAGTAAACCTTACTCTTCATAGGATGTCTATTTTTTTTTATTGTTATTTCATATACCAAGCTCACCCACTAAGGGGTTCTATAGATACCCCATTTATTTCTAGAATAACAAATGACCAAAGAAAGGAAGGATCCAACAGTGTCTAATATAAAACAACAATATAAAACTATTGACAACGAGGGAGGGAAAAAGGTTGGAAAAAGACTTTATTATATAGAGAAGAAAAGATGTCGTGGTTATTGAGGAGGTGGGTGAAGACTAGCGAAACTTCATGAAACTACCTTTTAAGGTATACAATTATTACGAAGTAAGGGATAAGCTGTTGAGAATGGAATTTGGTAAAAGTAGTAAACGTCAAGTCAAGGGCAAAGGCAATTTTGCTATCTATCCTACTATAACACCAAATGGATACATGCAAAGGCGCAGTCAGATAATGATCATTTCCTTATTCTCATGGCAGAGTGAGGGGCGCTATAGAAACGAGGGTTATAACGAAAAAGGAGACAAATTGTTTTTTTTTTCAAGGAAAAAAAAGGATCATCTTTTGATTTTTTGTGGGAGTTTGGCTTGTACCCCCACCGGTTCATTAAAAAATGGTACATAATACATAAAAACGAACATAAATAAGTCCACACATATCTTCTCTAATAATGTCATTAAGAGGGTGAGGGAAGTCTCTTAGGTATATTAAGACATAACTCAACATCCCAATATAAAGTTGGCAGCTCTATTACTCTCCCTTCGTGTTGAAAATATGTTGTAAAATATTTTCAATAGCGATGATATAAGTTGTATACTATGAGGATTGTTTTGATAACGTGTTGTAGAAAATAATGGCAATAGAATATAAGAGGAGAATAAAATTTTTCACTAATATGTGTGTAGATAATGATGTGATGGACTCAACCTTAAGAGAGTGTGCACAAACTAATGGATCAATTTCTTTAATCAAATGCCACAACACAAATTCAATTTTTAATCAAATTTTAATATTCAATTAATTAATGGTGCATACGATTTGTGTCCAAATATTGGTTTGCAATTTTCAATCCGAATATGCAAAAATAATTAAGATGAGGTAAAATCCCTTTACATGGCAAAACCTTTGATTCAACACTATTGGAAGTTTATGAATACAAACGACTTATAAGACACTTAGTTACACTAAGTTAGACGCATAGATCTTCAAAAACTCCAACAGATACGACTTAGCTCCAGAGTCGTCCACAGGTAGCGTTTACCCTCGGTATCCACTGATTCAACTTTCTTCTTCAGCAGTGAAATGTCGTTTCATAAAATTATCAGTAGAGAAAAGTCTCTACAAGGGTGTATCACAAGAAACCTTCTTTGATTGATAAAAGTGATCTTGAATAATTTCTGGGGGTGAAGAATATTATTATGAGGAGTTTTGAACACAAAAAAAAATCAAAAAGTGTTCTTCCTTAGGACAAATAGTGCTTAAGATATTTGATTCCGTTTAGCCTTTTTATAATAAGGGGAGATAAAAACAATATGATTTGGGAAGATAATCTTTATAAACCAAAATTCCGCTCAGTTGTTCGAACGAAAAGGTAGGTCGTTCGAACGATAGCGTTATCTCGTTTGATTGACTTCGAAAAAGGACTTTTAACGAGATCTCAATGGAACGTGCCTTGCATCTCGTTCGAACGAGGCGTCATTTGTTTTCCAGCGCTTTTTTTATAAAAAATAAAATTTTCTTTTTACAGAAATATCTTCATAAAAATATAACAAATTCTCAGAAAATATAAAAACCACTTACCAGCCCAATCACATAATATTACCATGATTATTGAGATGACAAAATATTTCAAACTTTGATGGTCTTTAACAATAGTCTTCAAGTGCCGAAAAGATGTGACAGTGACGTGTTTGTATAACGGGATACGCCAAACCAAAATAAAATAAAATATGAGCAATCATAAAACTTGCTCTAATAAATCTCCCCATTTGGCTATTCCGGTACAGAACACAAACCTAACCAAATTGAATTCTATGACCTCCCAAAACACAAATAAAAATGGAACGTAGAATATGTGCAAGTCTTCAACCATGAAACTAAATATTTCCTTTGGCCAATATTATCTTTATCCTGTGGAGGTTCAAATGATCACGAGACAAAACAAAAATACCGTGACGCATAGAGTTTTAAATAGAAAATAAAACCCCCCTCAATTTGTTCTCCTCCTTTTTATCCATAATAGACAAAGGAGTTGAAACTAAGCATACAATATAGGCATTACATGAAGAAGTAAGATATCTACACAAGTATAAGCAATAAAACATAAGTGATAATAATCTCAAAAGGCAATATGCACCAACTATTTTTCAAAATTTTTATTTTTTCAAAAAAAATGTGTAAGATGTTCAATACACCTTGAATTAACACTAAAATATCAGAACCGTGAATACGGAATGCAGGGGTGTGAACATTTTTCATAGGTAAATCAACACATATAGTCATATCATGCGTGCACAAAGCTTTGAGACACTTCTAGAGAGAGATATCAAAGTCCACCTTAGGTGTAAAATTGGTGAACTCAAGTAAAAATTGACTCAACTTAATCGTCATGTCATGAAGGTAATTAATTCTCACACTAATAATGCCAAATTATGTAATATTTTTTCGAAACATTTTAATTGTGCAAACACATTGATCTTCGATTTTAACTCCCTCAAATTCTCACATATACGATGATAAACTCTCAATAAAATTAAATACATTAATGCTCATATGTAGTAAAGCATTCATGAATCAAAAATTTGCCTGACACTTCTGTTTTTATGTCAATGATTTTTGAAGAAATTAATACTCATATGTAGCGAAGCATTAATGCATCAAAAATTGGCCCAATACTTCTGTTTTTATGTGCCTATAATCTTTTTAGGATCTTTTATGCAAGTGGTGGCTTTTCACGCAAATATATTTGATCTTTCATAGACCTTTTCATCGCTTAACATTTAAAAATATTTTTTAAAAAATAGGGTAATTCAGGCAATGGTTCTTACATGTACAACTTTATCTCTTTTTACATTTGGTTCGTTGTAAAATAAAATTGAGATGAGAACATCGTATTCAACAAGTAAAAAGTGCAATATTCAGACAAGTTCATGCACGTGTGAATTAAAGGTGACTATGAGTTAAATATATAGAAAGTAATCATCAAATATTAACGTAATGACTCCACACATTGTTAAGCTCACTATAGAAACAACGTCATGTCTCAAAACACTATGTAAAAGTCACTTGGAAATATGGAATGAATGGGTGATCCAAACATCTTAAATTTTCATCCATTTATGGTGAGGAAAAATATACAAAACTCTTTTTGTCTTTTTCAAGAATTTTATCAAAATAAAATATTTTTCCCCTTTTCACCTTTTTTTTCTTAAAAATCGAAAATATTTTTGTATTTTTTCAAAAAAATTCAGAAAAACAAAACTCTTTTTAAATTTTTTGAAAAAAATATATCAAAAAGAAAAATATAAATACAATGATATCACAATGATAATACAATCTAGCAATAGGAATATTATATGTAAACATGATAATCATTATTATCTGGAAACAAGTCTCAACCTCAATTATTAGGTTCGAAGGAGTTCTAAAAAAGAGAAGCCATCCTACAAAATCCCTCTATCAAACATTATGAAGTCTTGACTAAATACTCTACTTACTATCGAAAACTCTCAAAATCTCTATGGTGATGAGCAATGGCATGCGGAGTAACATGTTTGGGAGTACATACGGGAACATGTGTAGGAACTCGTGTGGGAGAATACCGGGGAACACATATATGAGAAACTCTCCCTAGCTTAAAACAAAACTCTCTAAGGTGACCTCTTTATTTGCAATGAGTACAAACATAAATGGGCTTGGGTCCACCTTGCTCAAAATATCTAGGACGAGTTCTTTTAGGTGGGTTAGGATGAGGGCTATATGGATCCATCATAAATTTGGAAACTGGCTCGGGTGTGGCTTTGGAAGCGGATGCACCGTCATAACATATTCCTTGCCTCTCAATGTTAACTAATGCGGAACCTATGAGCATCTTTCCAACCTTCTTAGACGTACCCTCTAAAGTTATTTTGACCCCCCGAGCATGTTCGAGATCAATCTCAAGTTGGGATACATGGGCTTCAAGTTTCTCACGAATCTCCGATTAAGATTGAAAATCTTTCGTAAGATTAGTCACGGTATTGGTCAAATCGGTCTTATCCCTTCCTAAAACAATCAAATTCCCACATAAAGAAATTTTTACCTCCTCGAGTTGGCTCGTCGTCGCCTCACACTCTCTCAAGACTTTAACTTTATTCTCTAAATCTAACCCCTTAAGAGACAAATCTTTATTAAGCTTTTTCATTTTTATAGTCTCGGTGTAAAGATCTCTAAAAGCTTTTTGGAGTCCACCTCCTCCCTCACTCAAATTATCTTCTTTACTCTCACTTTCTCCAAAATAGTTTGAAGCATCCTCGAGGCACTCATGTTTAGAAATGTCCTCATCGACGTGGGACATGCTAGAAGTACTAACGTGAATGGTCATTGTTGATGTAAAAAACTAGATTTGACTTTTGACCTAATTAATTAGTCACAGATAAAGAAAATAAGACATTTGATTTTTAAAGTGGTTCAGCCAAATGAGAATGGCCTACGTCCACTGTTCTTGTATTGCCAATGTGTGATTTAATCTCAATGATGATTATAAGTGATTTATTGCCCGCTTATGGGGAGGATTATAATGTATTTATTGCCTTGATGCTATCAGTGTGAATATACAAGATGTCGTTATTTAATAGACATATGCATCTGTACAATAAGAATGCTCATTAAACCCGATGTTCATTGAACATGCAGTCGTCGTTTGACCTTCCAGTCCAGATGCTCTGCACGCTGAGTAGGTCGGCAGGCTAAGTTAGTTGGCAGGCTAAGTTCCTCGGGGCGATATGTAGATCGGTGTTTTTATTCATTTGCAACGTGAGATGACACATGTCTTTATATGATTAGTCCACGTAAGCTGCCTAATTTCGTATCAACAGAAGCCCCCAATGTTTCACATTCGAGTTTTGATATGAGAGTGTGGAATATTTTATTCGAAAGTTGCTCGAACAACTTTGTGTGTATTGTTTACTTATGAATCTCCAACACTTAGAATCTTTTCTTCTAATCTCATCATTTGAGCGTGAAATGGAAAATTTGTAAATATTTTGAATCGGCACCAGATGCTTGGGTATTGGCGTCTTTTCCATTATTTAACCGCCGGAAATGCAATCGTCTTTTCGAGTAATCATTTCTTTTCCTACTTCCCGAGGCAAGTCATTTAAAAGCGATAGGAAAAGCATCGTCATCTACTTTTCACTTCCAGATTTCTAAACTTTGTGTTTTCTCACTCCATTTTTATATTATCGTTCTTCCCATTGTTCGCCATAGCAGATTTCTAGATTCTCTCTAAGAATTTCTTCCTTCTTATCTGCTTTAGTCATCATGGTTTATCTTGTCAAATCTTTGGATAAATTTCGAGCTGACTTTGCGATTCCCTCTTGGGTTATTATAGAAGAACCTCCTTCTCCATCTGATTTATTTTCTTTGGCTAAAGGGTAATGGTTTCCCTCACTTTTCATAGCTGAATGTGGATTTTCTTTTTTGCCTAATCCTCTGTGTATGGAATTTTGCCAATATTTTGATATTGTGCCTGCAAGGGTAGCTCCAAATACATGGAGGGTAGTTAATGGCGTACATCGGTTAAACCAGATCCATGGGACTCAATTAGGGATCCCTCAAATTATGTTTTATTATAAATGGGTTACCAGTGATACCACATTTTATTTTAAAACTAGGTTTTCCAATAGAGCTTTGGTAGTCAATCTTCCCGATGCTAATAGGGACTATTTTGATCATGGGGTGGTGATGAAAAATTGGCAATACCCTCCATTAAAAGGAAATGATGCGTACCAAGGTCCCAGGTGTCCACCTTATGGCACTGGGAGAGGTTGTTTTGAATGATTTGATTTAGCTCTGTTTATGTTTGATAAAATGCTTCACTGATATTTATATTTTCTTTTGCAGTTGATAACAAAAGAAAGCCCCCAAAAGAGAGCGACATCAATATAAAAGGTTTAAAACTTATTTGGGGCTTGCACCAATCAATTGCTGGTGAGCATATTAGAGTTGCTTCCTACTTACCAAGATATAAAAACACCACCTCTTCCTTCATTGCTCGTCCTCTTGCCCCTCCCGTGGTAATTGATCTTGATCAAGTTCCCACAAATCGAGCGAACATAGAAGAATCTTCCTCTGATTTGGGTACATCTATTACTGATTTGATGACGAGGAAAAGGAGAATGCCTGCGTTCTTTGCCAAGGATGCTCCTAATACTGAAGGGGCGAAGAAGAGCAAAGGAGACGTACCAGTTGAATGGACAAGGAAAGTGGATGATACTTCCTCTAAAGGAGTAATTTCACCTGTCAAGGAGGTCGGCAGGAAACCTCCTGCTGTCCTAAAATAGGCAGCACCTTTGATTGAAGGTGCTGCTATTGCACGAGAAGAGGCATCATCTTTGATTGAAGATGCTCCTCTAAGGAGATTTAGGCGAGGTCTCGCAAAAAGACATGTAGAAACTGTTGTTCGACCTTCTGATCTTGGGGGACCTTCCTCGGGAGCTAGTGCTCTAGCTTTTATTACCCCGAGTTCGGCCAGGGGCTTGATTAAGTCTTGGACTATTCCAGATTGTCAAGCTGCTGGTTCTCTTTCAGAGGAAAAGGTCGTTGATTCTACAACCCAATATATCACGTCAATAAGTACCATTATTCCTAACACTTCTTCTCTATACTGTATTCGCATTCTAACTTGAGCTTTGTTTCTTGTTTCCAGTTTTTGACGTGCTTTAACAGGATCCTGGAAAGGGATGAGGCCATTAAGGTTGCGACTTCTTCCAGCAGAATTGAAGAAGCTTTTACTGGGTTATCTTAAGCCTTGAAGGATGCTCAGAAGAAATACTATGAGGATAAGGCTGCCTGGGAAAAGAAACTTCTTTTTACAAAGTTAGCTCGTGATAAAGTTGTAAATGCCTCCAACGAGTTGGAAGAGAAATTAAAGGTTGTCGCTGTCAGCAAGAAAGAAATTTATGGCAAGCTTGAAGAGGCTGAACGGCATAAGAAAGACCTTGAGGAGAAGGTAAGGCTTATCGAGGAACGTGCTTCTTCTGAGAAGACGAAGAGAAAAGCCACGGTGAAGAAATCGTTCAGCTCTGGTTAGGATAAGGGGTGGAATAGAGCTTTAACCTTGATTACTTTCCAGATGGAGTACGCAAGTTTGAAGTACTTCATGGATGGATGGGTCACAGCATTAAAAGAGTTAAGTGTTACGGACGATTCTGAGTTGTTTCAGAGACACACTTATGGCCCTCCTCCTACTATTGATAAGGAAGAAGAAAATGAAGCTGCATCTGATGAGTCTTCCATGATGATAGTGGAATAAGTCTCCGTTGCTACTGATCCTCAGCCCTCCGAGAAGGTTCAGCAAGCATTAATGTCTACCGAGCAACATTAAACACCTCCCGAGCAACCGGCTTCCTCGTCCATACCCGCTGATGATGTTATAGGAAATAAGGAGAAGGTGTGGCATTGCTTGGTTCTTTATCTATGTTGTTATTTTACATTTTCCTTTCTTTCTTGTAACTTTGGTTGTACTTTCTTCTCTTATGATCAATAAAATGGGTTGTTGCTATCTAATCTGAATCTCTCATTGATTTGCTCTTTATTTATATCATTATTGATGTGTTTTTTTTTCTTGCTAGTTTATTACCAGGATGGAACTTTTATCAGCTCATGACACAGAGTTGATGAAAAAATGTAGTGATTATTTCAAAGTGGGTCATGCAAATTTTACTGAAGCCCAAATAATTTATATCCTTGGATCTGATGCTTCCGAGTAAGTAGTTTATGCATACCAATACTTGAAGTGTTTGCTTGATCGTGTCGCAACCAACAATGTAGCTTATTACGAGATGACTGAAGACCTTCAATGGATGATCGAGGAACTTCAACTTCAGCACAAAAATCCCATTGTACTTTTGCACAAAGGTTATGAGAAAAAATACCAACAGTTGAGTGTTGACAGGGGATATGACAAGTATATCTCAGCTCATGAGAAAAAGGAAAGTGTGCTGAAACTTGAGATTGAAGAGCACAGGAATATTGCCAAGCTGCTGGAGCAAGAGAATATTGCGTTGCAAAAGGAAGTAAAGCAACTTAAATCTACTACCTCCTCTTCTTCGGGAGCCTTGGTTCCAGTTAACGATGAAGGTTTTTCCTTTTTAGAAACCAAAAATGCTGCTTTGAGAGAAGAATTGGAGACTTTGAAATAAACTTGACCTACTCCATCTGCTCGTGGTAGAGAAAAGCCTTCTTCCTGGGGTCGAGCCAGGGCTGGTCAGATCAATATCGAAGAGACAAGGACCCAACTAGCTTTGGAAAATCAAAACGTTTAATTGACGACGAAAAATCAGGCCTTGGCAGAGATGTCTAAAAAACTACAGAGTCTTACCGACCAACTCTCCAACCGGAACTCTGCTCTGGAGAGTAAAGAAATGTTGGTGAATAAGATCCATGAGGAACTTGAGAGATTGACTTATCAATTTCAGAAGCAGCCTAGGGAGTTCTAAATGGCAGGATACAATGAAGCTTTATGCCACCTCGATGCTCGGTTGTAACAATCCAATAATGAGGGATACAAACAGGAATGGTTGACTGCATTATGTGTAATAAAAGTTGATCGAGGGCTATCCTTATGGGATTGGTGTGAGCCTGTATTTCTTGAATTGCCAGTTCCTCCTTTTAAACTTAATGTCAGTTGGATTCCAGCTCGTGCCATTCCTCGGTGTTTGATCTCAAGGTATCTTGGTGATTATCAACTTCATTCAGAGTTTGAAATATCTCAACCTCAACATTTGCTTGATCGACCATGTCCAAGCAACATCAGAATGCTACAAGATATGAACTTTATCGATTCGCCCTATGCGTTAGATGACCCTCCAACCGGGATGGAACCTGTGGCTAAATCAAAGGGAAAGAAACCCATAGAATAGGAAATGTGTAGTTAATAATAGAAAATTCATGTGTATGTAACCTTCTTATGGCTAATAAAATTTGGTTTTTCATATTTTCTGAGATGGGTTTCTTGTTTTATATGCATATATATAAATAGAGGGACAATTTATCCTGTTTTGACTAGGCAATGGAGCTTGCTCCGTTTGCTGCCTAATTGTAGTGACTTATCACTTATTAGTGCCTAAGCAATGGGGTGATTTTCCTCTCATGTTCCTGCTTAGTTGTAGTAATCGCTTTGGGATTACCTTGATGCCTAGACAATGGATCCCCCGTGAGGTCACCCATCTTTTTTCCTAGTTTGGGATATCTCTTGAGATCATCCGTGATCAAACAGGTTTTGCCATGTATGATTGTTATACCAACTTTATTGGTCAAATTTATTGGTGTCGACCAACCGGGGTTGGTCGTTATTGAATGCCGACCAACCTTGGGTGGTCGTTGTCGACGTTGATTAACTGGAATTGATGCAGTGTGTAACACTAGTACTCCAACAAAATTAAAACACAAAAAGGAATATGGAAAAAAACTTTTATTCATGTAAAGAGGATTGTGTACATGTAGGTCTGTATTACTGATAATACTTGCGCAAATGCTCCGCATTCCATGCATTTTTAAATTCCTCTCCTTATAGAGTTGTGATTCTGTAAGTCCCAGGGCGAACAACTGTAGTTACTCGGTAGGGCCCATGCCAGTTTGCCTCTAGCTTTTTATGCTTCTGTATCACATTCTTGAGCACATAATCCCCCTTCTTAAGTTCACATTTCTTCACTCTTTTATTATAGAACATGGTTGTTCTCTGTTGGTAGGTTGCGTTCCTGATTGCCGCATCTTCTCAAACTTCCTCGAGTATGTCCAGGTCTAAACGTCTCATCAAATCGCTCATAGGAAAGTTGAAATTAAGTACCCTATGTGTAGGCAGGCCCAATTCAATTGGGATAACTGCTTCGCTTCCAAAGGCTAACATATAGGGTGATTCTCCAGTAGCTGTCCGGGGTGTTGTGCGATACACCCATAGCACAGAGTGTAGCTCGTTAATCCAATTTCCTTTTGCTTCAACTAGCCTTTTCTTCAAGCCGTTCAACAGAGTCATGTTCATCACTTCAGTTTGTCCATTACTCTGTGGGTGGCCGGGTGCAGAATGGATCTTCTGAACATTGGATTGACGATCATATGTAGCGAATTCTTCATTATCGAATTGGGTTCCATGGTCTGTGATAAAGGCATGTGGCAATCCATACCTATAAATAATATTCTTCCATATAAATTGGTAGACCCTTTCATACGACATATTAATGAGAGGTTCGGCCTTGACCCACTTGGTGAAATAGTCAACAGCAACTACCAGATATTTAAATCGCCCTTTGGTGATCGGCAGAGGTTCGACCAAGTCTATTCCCCACATAAAAAATGGTCAAGGGGATGTAATAGGTGTTAACAATGCTTGGGGAGTTCTTCGAACAGAGGAGAAACGCTGGCACTTATCGCATTTCTTCGTGTAGGCTGTGTAGTCAGCTCTCATCGTCGGCCAATAATATCCCTGCATTATTATCCTCTGTAGGAGAGTTCGACCAGCCACATAAGCTCCACTAGATCCCTCGTGGACCTCTTCAATCAGGTCTCTAACTTTTGAAGGATGCACACATCTCTGTAGACCTGCGATGATACCTCTTCGGTACAGAACACCATTGTTTAGTACATATCGAGCAACTTTAAGCTTCAGCCTTTTGGCTTCAAGCTGGTCAGTTGGCACAATCCCTTCTTTAATGTATGCCCTGATGGGGTCCATCCAGGATGGTCCCCTATCTAGGGTAATGAATTTTACCATTAAATCTTCATATGTGCTCCGTTCTGCCAGTATCTCAATAGGAATTGTTCTTCGTAGCTCGGTGCGAGTGGCTGAGGCTAGTCGAGCTAATGCGTCAACCCTGGCATTCTCCAATCTTGGTATCCTGATCGAACTGCAGTGAAGATTGACATAATTTCCATGGCTTTGGTGTGACATTTTGACATCAAGTCTCCCTTCGCCGCATACAACCCCAGAATCTGATGTACAATTAATTGTGAATCACTGAACACAGCGACTTGTTCTACATGCATTATTTTTACCAAACTGAGGTCCACGATCATGGCTTCATATTCAGCTTCATTATTGGAGGCTTTAAATTGAAAGCGCAGAGCATATTCGACATCCAATCCATTAGGGCTGTTAAGAATTATCCCAGCTCCACTTCCTGTTACGCACGAGGAGCCGTCAACATACAAGTTCCACACATGTATCTCATTATTAAATTCTTGGTTTGATAAGTTTCCCTGATGGAAAATTTAGTACTTCCTTTCATTGTTCTTCATTACTGAATCGTTACCCGATGACGCTTGTTGTTTGTTATTCGTCCTTTCTAATGAATCTGCCAAAGCTAGTTGATCGGGTACTGTTCTTGATAGTCCCGTAACACCCAAGGGTTATTCTACATTAGTCTCTTGCTGGTCGGGGGTATCTGGGTAGGTGAATTCCATGATGAAATCAACCACCGCCTGCCTTTTAAGTGAGGACCGTGGCTCATAAATAATATCATACTCGCCCAGTTCGATCGCCCAGTACATTAGTCTTTCAGACTTTTCTGGCTTGTGGAAAGCCTGTTTAAGTGGCATATTAGTGTACACCACTATGGTATGGGCCTGGAAATAGGGTTTCATCCTCCTACTCGCCTCTATTAGAGCTAATGCTAGGTTTTCCAGCTTTGGATATCTAATTTTTGCACCTCAGAATGCTTTATTGGTGTAGTACACGAGTTTTTGTACTCCATCCTCCACTCTTATCAATGCCAAACTGACTGCGCTCTCTGAGATATCCAGGTACAAGTATAATCTTTCTCCCATAATCGGTCTAGATAATAGTGGAGGTGTCCCCAAATATTTCTTGAATTATTGAAACGCCTGCTCACATTCATCGTTCCATTCGAAAGTGGTCGTGAGAATCTTAAAGAATGGAAGACATATGTCCGTTGCTCTTAACACAAACCTGTTAAGAGCTACAACACGACTGTGAAGCTTTCCACTTCATTCTTCTTAACAGGAGATCGCAATTCCAGCAAGGCTTTGATCTTCTCAGGATTTGCTTCAATGCCTCGCTAATTCACAATATATCCGAGGAACATGCCTTATCGTACATCAAATATGCATTTCGTCGGATTCAGCTTCATCTGATATTCGTCTAACTGATCGAAAGTTTGGGCAAGGTCATTTAAATGGTCGGCGACTTTCTTGCTCTTAGTTAGCATATCATCAACGTAAACCTCCATGTTTTTACCGATTTACTCTACAAAGACTCTATTCATTAACCTCTGATACGTAGCGCCTGTATTTTTAAGTTCGAATGACATGACATTATAGTAGTACGTTCCCCTTGGGGTAATGAATGAAGTACTCTCCCTGTCTTCTGATTTCATCTTAATCTGGTTATAACCAGAGTAGGCATCCATAAAGCTCAATAACTCGTTCCCCGATGTAGTGTCCACCAGCTGATTAATTTGGGGCAGGGGAAAATGATCCTTTGGGCAAGCTTTATTGAGATCAGTGAAATTTACACACATCCTCCACTTGTTATTCTTCTTTTTACCATAACAACATTGGCTAGCCAGTCGGGGTACTTGACATCTTCGATGAAGGAGGCCTTTTGTAACTTCTCGACTTTTTCTTGGATTGCTTAATTCTTCTCCGGGCTGAATACCCTTCTTCGCTGCTTCACCGACTTTACCTCCTTATTAACATTGAGCTCGTGGCATAGGGAAGATGGATCTATCCCTGGCATATCTTCGTGGTTCCATGCGAAAGTTTACTTTCTATGCCGTAGAAATGCCACTAGCTCCTGTTTTATGAACGGGTCCAGGGAAGCGCTGATCTGAGTTGTTCGTTTTGTTCGTTTTGTTCGTTCATCATCCAGAATGATGTCCTCTGTAGTCTCGATGACTTGGCCCTTTACGAGTTGGGACTCATTTCTAGGGTCCAAAGTCTCGATCTCCGCCTCTTCAGGCTTCCACTTGGTAGGTGGTGGATTTCTTCATCGCCTCCTCCAGTTCTTCTTGCTCGGTAGATGAATAGTAATATTCCCGGGCTACTTTCTGGTCGCCTTTTATAACTCCAACTCAAAATTGGTCGGAAACTTCAAGCATTGGTGTACCGTGGATGCTACGACCTCGAACTTCTTCAAACCTACTCTTCCTATGATTATGTTATAGGCTGATTGAATGTTCTTATCCATTATACAAAAGCGTACTTTTTCTATTCTACAGGCAGGCCAGGTGCCCATGAGCATGTCCAACTTGATAATCCAAAGAGGAAAGACCTCCTCTCCTTTAAAACCGAGGAGGGGCCTGTGATATGGCTCCAGCTGGGCTAACTTCAAATTCAAACTATCAAAACAGGGGTAGAACATGATGTCTATAGAGCTCCCATTGTCCACCAATACGTGTGAAATCATTACATCCTGCATTCTCATCTTGACTACTAAAGGGTCGTCGTGAGGATACAATACACCAGTAAGATCATTTTTGGAAAAATTGATAACTAGCTTGTCCCTATTTACCTTCCTCGGATGATCTTCCTCAGTCAAATTTATACGTTGTATGAAAGAACAAGCTTGCGCCTCATTGAGGTAAGCTTTTCGTTCAGCGGTATGATCTCCTCCTCCTACATCACCACCTGTAATCACATTACGTTCAAATGACCCAAAATGGATTGAGAATACCCCGCATTCGGGTTACCTTGGCCTTTTGGGGAGTTCGGGGTCATCCTTAAGATCGTCTTCGTGGTTTCTCTTGTTATCATCTCTTGTTCGGTTAGGAGATTTGGACCTCTGTCTTCCTTTTTCACTAGTTTTCCCACTATTCTGGCGATCAGCGAACTTACTCAATTTTCCTCTCCTAATGAGTGCTCCGATTTAATTTTGGAGAGCTATGCAACGCTTGGTCGTATGGCCATGATCTTTATGGAACTCACAATATTTGGACTTATCCCTTTTATCGGGGTCTGTCCTCATTTTCTCCGGCCACGTTAGCTCCTCGCTGTTCTTGATCTCTTCCAGAATATGGTTTATGTCCACCTTTAATGTAGTGTAATTTCCATACTTCTTCAACTGCTCGAATGCCTCCTTACCTTTTGGTCGCTTGCCATTCCCGTTATGCTTTTGGTCATTCTTCTCCTTTGTACCTTCGACCTTGGTCTCTACTTTAGTGCTAGGGTTCTTCTTCACAGCCATGGCCTCTTCGGCGTTCATGATCTTGGATGCCTTTGCCATCAGTTCTGCCATGGATTTAGGGAGATCTTTGACTAATGTATAATATAACTTGTCCGGTAATAGACCACTCATTAGAGTTGTTATTGTTGTTTTCTCCTCGTAGTCAATCACTTCCATTTTCTCGTTATTAAAGCGAGTGATGTAATCCCTGATGCTTTCTCCTGCCTTCTGCCTCACACTCAGTAGATGTCCTACTCTCTTAACTAGCTTTGCTCCAAAGCAGAAGTTTCCTATGAATAGCTTCGCCAGTTGATGGAAAGTAGCAATCTTTCCCCGAGGAAGGTTATTGTACCATATCAGGGCTGATTCAGTGATGGTTCCTGAGAAAGCCCTACACCGTATCTCATCTGGAACTGCGTAAATGTCAGCGGCGGCCTGGTACAGCTCTATGTGGAGGACTGGATCAATTTTTTTATCATATTTGGGCGTCACTATCGGGGCTTTAAACTTTGATGGTGTGGGAAAATCCACCACAGTTTACACGAAAGGTGACCCTTTAACAAAGGTTATTTGGAGAGGATTCTTGGCCTTGGCCATTTCCTCTAGCCGGTTTCCCAATCTCTGAATGGAGCCCTTTCACGCGTCATTCGCAACTGCGGGCCTATTTGCCCAAGCAACAAAACGCATTGAATTATCCTCTTGGGATCTTTCATTGCGGGTTGTTGGGTGTGATTGGGCAGAACCCTCCCTTAGATCGGTTGGTCGTTGAGTATTGCTCAACGCAACCCTAGGGGGATTATCATTCCTCCTAGGTCCCAAACGATGAAAATGGGAGGCTCTTCTCAACCTTTCCAGAGCGTTTGTTCTCTCAGGAATTAAAGTGACATTTGGTCTAGAATTTGTAGCTCTAATAGATGAAGTTCGTCCAGGTTGATAGGAAGGATCATTGGACCTCTCGGTATGACGAGAGTCACTACGCCTGGGCTGAGAAACATCCGGGAATAATGTACGCCTAGTTCTTGAGGATGGGAGATGGGTATTTCGCTGATCACTTCGTTGTCCTGATTGGGCATGTGATCCGTTACGAATAGTCTGAATGAGTTGCAGCATAGTTTCTTGCATAGCCGTTTGCCCTTGGGCCAAGTTGGCTACGATTCCTATAAGTTGATCGACAGTTGGAGGAGCAGAGGGATTTAGAGGGCCCCCGGTATTATTTCGGGCGCTAGATTCTGGGATCTCATCCATTAGTAATAAGTTTTTGGTGAAAAACGCTACGTGTAGTCATTTTCCACAGACGACGTCAATCTGTTGATGTAAAAACTAGATTTGACTTCTGACCTAATTAATTAGTCACAGATAAAGAAAATAATACAATAGATTTTTAAAGTGGTTCAGCCCAATGATAATGGCCTATGTCCACTGTTCTTGTATTGCCAATGTGTGATTTAATCTCAATGATGATTATAAGAGATTAATTGCCCACTTATGGGGAGGGTTACAATGTATTTATAGCCTTGATGCTATCAGAGTGAATAGACAAGATGTTGTTATTTAATAGACATATGCATTTGTACAATAAGAGTTCTAATTAAACCCGGTGTTCATTGAACATGCAGTCATCGCTTGATCTTCCTGTCCAGATGCTCTGCACGCTGAGTAGGTCGGCAAGCTAAGTTGGTCGGCAGGCTAAGTTCCTCAGGGCGATATGTAGTTCGGTGTTTTTATCCATTTGCCACGTAAGATGACACGTGTCTTTATATGATTAGTCCATGTCAGCTGCCTAATTTTCATATCAACAGTCATGAACACAATGCACGGTTCATGTTGTGATTCTCCCCCTGAATCCACCAACTCAATGTCACTATCGCTAAGAGTGACTTTATTTGCAACTTTCTTGCCCCGTCTCTTAAGTCTAGTGGGACACTTATATGCCTTGTGTCCTTTGCCCTCACACTCATAACATCTTATCTTATCTTTATCACAAACCTTCTCACCCTCTCCCTCTCCCTCATTCTTATATTTATTTTGTCAAAAGTCTTTTCTTTGGAAAATTGGAGAATTTTTTGATTTTTTTTGCCAAAAGGGCTACGTCATTTAACTCAAAATTAAATTCAGACTCGGACTCACAAACTTTCTCTTTCTTCTTTTTCTTAGTCTGAGTTTTTAAAGCAATCCCAATTTTCTTAGGTTTATCAGTTTTGAGAAACATATCTATCGCATACGTTTGAAGGTCTCCTATGAGTTTTTCTAACCTAAGAGTATCTAGTATCCCTAACGAATTTAGCACGACAACCTTAGGAATAAAGCGGGCTGACAAGGATATCTAAATTTTCTTAACAACTCTCGTTTTAGGAATTTTCTCACCTAAACTAAAACTAGAATTAATTATGTCAAATAAATGTTAAAACTCATCAAAAGATTCAGACTCAATCATAATGATAGTTTCAAATTATGTGGTGAGATTTTACAACTTAAAATCTTTAACAACATTGGTTCCCTCGTGAGTGAGCTGGAGGGTATCCTAAGCTTCTTTAGACGTGGTGCATGTCATAATGCGGCGGAACTCGTCAGGGGTTGTAAGTACTCCATTTAAATCCATCCCTCAGTTAAGGAAGAAACAAGTTTGAGACTTTCGACATTGTCAACAATCACTATGGGTGGAGTCCACCCTTTTTCACAAACCAACCAGACACACTCATCAATTTCTTTTAAAGCAGACCTCATTCTAGCTTTCCAATATGCATAGTTTGAACCATAAAAAATGGGCATTTGATTATACAAATTATCCATTAAATCAGGATTTTTTAAAAATCAACATTTAAAAAAAATTGATCTAAAAATAATGTACGAAAAAACATCACATGATATTTTGGTGTAACTTGCTCTGATACTAATTTGAGAGTGTGCACAAACTAATGGATCAATTTCTTTAATTAAATGCCCCAACACACAAATCCAATTTTTAATCAAATTTTAATCTTCAATTAATGAAGGGTGCATGCGAGTTATGTCCAAATATTGATTTGTAATTTTCAATTCAAACATGCAAAAACAATCAACGTGAGAAAAAATCCCTTTAGAGGGCAAACTTTTGATTCAGCAATATTGAAATTTTATAAATACAGACGACTTACAAGATACTTAGCTACACTAAGTTAGACGCGTAGATCTTCCAAAAGTGCAACAGATACGACTCAGTTCCAAAGCCATCCACAAATAACGGTCTACTCTTAGTATCCACCGATTCAGCCTTCTTCTTTAGTAGTGAAATCTCGTTTCACAAATCAGCTGTAGAGAAAAGTCTTTATAAAGGTGTATCACAAGAAAACTTCTTTGATTGATACAAGTGATCTTGAAAATTTTCTGGGGCAAGGAATATGATTATGAGGAGTTTTGATCACAAAAGAGAACTCAAAAGATGTTTTTCTTTTTGAAAAAGAATTCTTATGATATCTGATCCCGTTCAGCCTTTTTATAAGAAGGAGAGATAAAAAAGATAAACACAAAAGATATTGGGAAGATAATCTTTAAAAAATAAGATTTCGCCTGGTCATTCGAACAAAAAGGCAGGTCATTCGAATGATAGCGTTATCTTGTTTTTCGAACAAGGACTTCTAACGAGATCTCAGTGGAACGGGCTTTGCATCTCGTTTGAACGAGGCGTCGTTTTTTTCCCAGCGTTTTTTTCCCATTATAGTTTCAATTCGAACGATTTCTAACCGTATCTCACTTGGTAGACCCTCGTAAGCCATAGCATTTAATTCCATAAGGTAAATCATTTTTTCGGGCATCAACTAAGACCCTACTGACATGAACTAAGTCCCACAATATTAAATTAACCACCCTAAGAATCATTATCGGCCTTGGGATTTTTATTAAACCTTAAGGGAAAAATATTATCAAAAATCAGAAGAGGTCGATCGATTGAAGAAAAGGATCAATCGATTGATAGACATTCTTGGGTCGATCGATCGATTAAGCAGGTATTTGCCCAGAATTCTCTTTGACAGTTACGATTTCTTCCAATTTTACACCCCAAATCCTCCATTATAACGTCCCAAACTCCCAAGAAAGTTCACTAATCATCCTATTAACATATTAGCATAATCTTTAACGTAATAGAATCACTAAATCATCATGGATCATCAGTTTCTTGGATCAAAACACCCAATTTTTCTAAAAACCCTATTTCTTCTATTTCCTTCAAGATCTTTATATATCTCAATATAAAATCACAATTCCCTACGCATGGATCATGGTTTCATAACTAGTATATGCCCAGAAATTTATCTACATGAAGCCTACCCATATTCAATGTTTAATTCTCCAATTTCACAATTAATTCACTTATTTACAATAAATCATCAAATCTAAACTATCATGCAAAATATATGCTTTGAATCTTTGCAAGATAAATCACTTGCCTATGGTTAGAAGTTCTGATCCGTTGATGACGGTATTTGTTGGTTTTTCCTCTCTTTTCGATCACAAATCCGACGATGGTGGTGGTGTGTAGTGGTTATTTTGCCTTGGAAACCCTTGGAATTCTCCTGAAACCCTTTTTTTCTTCTCACGTTACTCTTTCTTGTTTTTAATAAATAATGACCCTAATAACCATAAGTGTTGGCTGATAAATATTACCTAATTTTCGTAGGTCACTATTCATTAAAAATTAAAATGACTAAAATACCCTCCCAGATTGCCGGTTAGGACTAAAAATGCCCCGGGACCCAAACTAAACCCCCGACTAGTGTTTTCAGACTATTTCGACCCTTTCGGACACGTTGGTGCACTCAAAATGATCATACGGATAACATAAAAATAAAATACTTTAAAATCCATTAAATTGGGTCCTGATACGACTCACACGCGCGTCCCAACTTAATTACCGAAACTGCCGTATTTCAATTCACGACAATTTTAATAAATTCAATTATCACATATTACCATAATCACTCAGTAATATACAATACTATTATCATATTTAAATACTAACTCTCGCCTCGCTAGTTATTTAAATTCGAATTAATTTTCAATTAATTATCCCAAATTAATTTAATTAATTCCATAATTAAAAGTAATTTCATTTAATTAATCTCATAATTAAAAGCCATAATCTCATAATTAAAAGTAAAAAAATTACGGGATATTACAGAAAATTGGAGAATTTTTTGATGTTTTTTGCCAAAAGGGCTAAGTCATCTAACTCAAAATTAAATTCAGACTCGGACTCACAAACTTTCTCTTTCTTCTTTTTCTTAGTCTAAGTTTTTAAAGCAATCCCTATTTCCTAAGGTTTATCAGTTTTGAGAAACATATCTATCGCATACGTTTGAAGGTCTCCTATGAGTTTTTCTAACCTAAGAGTATCTAGTATTCCTTACGAATTTAGCACGGTAACCGTAGGAATAAAACGGGCTGACAAGGATCTCTAAATTTTCTTAACAACTCTCGTTTTTCCGATCCGATTTTTCCGAAACTATGCCGATCTGGTTTTTCCAATTTTTTCCGAATTATTTTCGATTTTTTCGGAATTATTTTCCGATTTCCGATTTTTTCGATTTTTTTTTCGATTTTTTGAAAGTTTTTCATATCCCACATCGGTTGGGAGAGGGAGAGGGAGAGGGAGAGGGCTCCAAAATATGCCCTATAAAATGAGAGCATCCCCCTAACTTGAAACTAAAAATAAAGCTTTCTTTTTTCCCATCGTTTTTTTTCCCAGCGTTTTTTCTTATAAAAATAAAGCTTTCTTTTTACAAAAATATCCTCATAAAAGTATAACAAATCTCCAAAAAATATAAAAAAACAATTACCAACCCAATCGCATACTTATACCATGATTGTTGAAATGACCAAATCTTCCAAATTTTGACGGTCTTCAACAATAGTTTTCGAGTGCCAAGAAGATGTGATGGCGACGTGTTTGTGTAACGGGATACGTCAAAACAAAAAAAAAATATGAGCAATCATAAAACTTACTATTACACCTTATTTATATGGAAGAGAAACTTTCAAAAAGCTCCTTGAATCAATGTAAAACACCATTACAAAATAAAACTACTTATTAGATATAACAATTGACATCTACAAAAAAAATTATACTCCATTAGTTCAAAATTTTCACAAAAATCCAAGGTTTACCTTTTCCTCCCAAATTCATATATGCTCACGCATAAAATGAACACTCATCTTGGAACCCTCACCCCTTAATGTATACTAATTAATTTATGTTGGAGAAAGTAATATTTAAGTAATTACCAAATAAGTATTTTGTAATTACCAAATAAGTATTTTGTATGTGAAGAGACGCAGGGGCATAGCCATGTGGAGGGTTAGGCCGGGTCAAACTCGGGGCACTTAAAAAAAAAAAAATTAGTGTAAATTTTAAGGTCCAATACATCACAGTCCACCCAATAAATAAAAAAGTTAGCCTGTCCAAACAATCAAACCTCAATGATCCACTTCAAAAACAAAAAAAAACTATACGAATCATTATTTTGAGCCTATATTTTTGAATCAACATTATTTTTCATTATTTTTAAGTAAATACTCAAAAATAATTTTAAAAAAATTCGACTAGGGGACTTTCGCTCCCGAACCTCCGAAAATTAATATTAAGTCAATCCATTCGAATATAAATTCGTGATTACGCCCTCAAGAGACGTGCACAAACATTACACCCTAGAATCTTTGTAACTCCCTTTTATTGATTTCCTCGTTATTTAAACAAACAAACAAACGCACGCACGCACGCACACATCGTACGCACAAGGTTGATGCCGTGGCATATATTAATCACCGCCGTAAAGGACAACGTTTGGAGTCTCCTAAATAAATTCCATAACGCGATTCATCATCCCATAGTCCATTCAACTCCCACAGCAAATATCTCTTGTTCATCTATAAGTTAAACCATATGGGTGTTGATTATTTTGATACGTATTCATCTGGGTCTATGGGGAGGAAGAGGGAAAGAGAAAACCCTTGTGGGGTTTGTCATCACTACCACAAGTATGAAGAAGGAGAGGTTTGTGGGACATGTGGCCACAGAATGCCTGTTGTACAAGACAAAACATTCCTTCAACTTAGTGCTTTTCTGTCCGAGATCTTGCCCGACTTTTTGTATCTGGGTAACTATGACAACGCTTCTCGCTCCGAGCTTCTCAAGACTCTAGGGATTTCTCGTGTTCTCAATGTGAGTCCTCATTTTTTCTACTCCAAGATTGTTTAGTTTGATAGTGGTCACTAGTTTGCATGTTGGTTGTATCATATATGTAGTATGAATATGGTCTTGGGATGGTGTATTAAATGAGGACAGAGATTTATTTGGATTGTGTATGAGAGAAGAGTCGTCCTGAATCAACTTTTTAAAATGCAAGGGAAGCATTTATTATAGCATAGATCAGCAATTGGCTGTTATTGGAGGTTCTTATTTGGTCATGTGAACTTTTAATTGCTTTATTGTGATTTGGTCTTAATTTTGTATGGGCCATTGGATATTTGTCCACTGTTTGTTCCTAATATGTACCTATTTGTTATGTAAGTGGGAAACTAAGTTTTGTGGAGGGTTGGGGGAGAGCTTTTGTTCATTGTGTATTTACCATTGGTGCCCTTTGTGAGAGGTTGGTGACATGTTGGAGAAAACGTCGGGGATTAACGGAAGGAAAATCACCCATTCCAAAGGAAATCACAATGCACGTTCAAGGCTCGCAAGAGCACACATTGAACCAATATGGTTAGGTTCACCATAAGGGAACAACCATGGCGCGTCCTTATGACCACCAAAAGATTTAAAAACTTCTCACAATCTAACCACCAGTTAATCGTGTTGAAAGAACGAGGGAAGACGTAACTCCAACTTCGGTGGGACTGGAACATCGTTGGATGTCACGCAAGGCACCATTAATTAAAGACACTCTCACAAGAATAAAAAAGCTTGTAAATATGAGATTGAGAATTCAGATGGAAAGTCTCAAAAGATAATGGAGGGCTTGTATATATAGGGACAGGGGTAGGACATACAATTAAATGATGCACGCCTCCTAAACATCCTTCCAAATTTAAAAACTGCGATAATGCACGAAATGACTTATCCCATTCTTTGACTTGAGCAAATGATCGTGAACATTCTTCGAATTATCAAATCAAATGTCCTATACAAATCTAATAACCTCCCATGAACCCAAAATCGAAAAGGTACTAAAAATGCAAATCTTGTAAACTTTCTTAAAAATCTTCAACTTTGACGTATTCAAATCTCCAACGTTTCTTTGTCTTCATCAGGGTGTGCAAAATAATGATCCTCAAAATTTGTACCTACACACATGAGACAAGAAACAAACACCTTCGTGACGTATCGAGTTTGAAATGATATAAACATAAATCAAAGCATCATAATCAAATCTCCCCCATAATACAAACTCTCACTCCCCCATAATTCATAATTTGGTCTTCCCCTTTTTCTTTGTTCGAAATAGACAAGGAAAAGAATAAACCAAAGTAAATACGGAGTGTCATGACAAGCAAATCATCACGAATAAATCAACTACGATCATGCAAGGATAAACTCAAAAGCATCCACCAACTATTTTTGATTTTTCAAAATTTTCAAGCAAAAAAATTTACAAAAAAATCACACGCCATGAATTTTCACTAAGATAACCAAATCGTGGAAACGGAATGGATGGGTGTGAACAAATTTGATAGGAAGATCAATGCAATCAAACATAACATATGTGCACGATGAATATGGATACTCCTAACGAATGAACTCAAAATCGTCCTTAGGTATAAAAATTGTTGAATTCACATGACATCGACTCAATCTAATCAACAAATCAAAGTCAAATATGATTTCCACACCAATAACGTCTCAAACTATATAATGCTTTTTCAAGACTTTGTCAGGACGTGCAAACCTGTTGTTTAATTTCCAACCAAACACCCTTATGAATAATAAATCTTTTATTATTCTATTGAGGTGATCTAAAACCTAAGGGCCCCCTTTTGGCATATATATCTTTTTATTGCCTTAATTGTTTTTTTCATGCTCTTTTCAACCTCTTTGGACCTTGGTTACTTTTTTCAATGCCACACTTTTTTAGGTCTGATTTAAACGGTGGCTTAATCGCAAAGGATATGTGTTCCTTTCGTAGCCCTTTCTCGTTCACTCATCATTTTAAATAAATTCTTCACGGGCAACGGTTCTTACATGCACTACTTTCATTGTCAAGTTTTATCGCATTTGGTTCGTTTTAAAGACAGGATTGAGATGAAAACATTTCGACCAATATGTAATAGACAAGCACGTGTGCATTAAAGGAAATTATGAGTCAAACATGTAGAAAGTAATATCAAATTTCATCTTAATGACTCCAAACATTATAAAACACAAAATGAAATTATGTTGCATCTCAAATCACTATCAAATAGTCACATGGATATGGAATGATGTTGTGACTTGGTCATCCTAAATGTCCATCCATAAACGGTGTAAAACGAAATACAAAAAACTGTCTTTTTCAAAAATTTTATCAAAATAAAATCTTTTTGGCTTTTTCAATTTTCTCAAAAAATAGAAAATCTTTTTGTATTTTTCCAAAATTATTCAAAAACGAAAATCATTTTGGTTTTTCGAAAAATATTTCAAAAATGGAAAAAGATAAAACACAATGATGGTACACACTAGCTATAGGCATAAAAATCATCATGAAAATCATCCTATGCTATTAAACAAGTCTAAACCTCAACCATTAGGTGCGAAGGAGTTTTCCAAAGGTGGTGACATCCTATGGAAAACATCCATCAAATCATGTGAAGTTTTGACCAAAAACTCAACTTCTTCTTGAATATGTGCAAATTCTTTCATGTAATCTCCAGGAGCATCAAAAGTATCATGTGTGAGTGCGTGTGTGGGAACACGTGGCAAAACTCAATGTGACACACTACTCAACTTAAAGAAAAATTCCCTAAGGTGTTCTCTCTTCTTACAATGGGTGCAAGTATACACGAACCTAGGAACACCTCTCGCAAAACGTCTAGGACGCACTCTCCTATCGGGTAACAGATGCCTAGATGGGTTGGGTTGAGAGCCATACGGATCCATTACAAATTTGGGAACCTGCTCGACAACATTTGAAGTAGACCTATTCCTAATCTCTCAACCCTCATGATAGTTCCATATTCATGTAATTTGGTTTGGAGATTTATGGTAGAAACATGTTGTAGAATCCTCTAAATAAATCTGGAAATTTATGGGGTAGTATAAGAGGGAATCTGGAAATTTCATGTTCACAAGTTCTTAACAAATTCAATTTCATGTTCATAAGTTCTGGACAAATTCTTGATAATTTGATGATAAACTACGGTTGAAATTGGGGTTAAAACATGTGAATAATGACCTTATAATGTTTTTGGGACTATATCCATGCTAATCTTTAAGTTATTGAACCTTGAAAACGATCTTGGATGAGAGAAGTTTTTATTATGAAAATCCCGTATATGAATTTCGTAGCAGATTTGGGCTTCTGCTTAGGTCCGAATCGATTCTGCCTCTGGGTGAATCGATTCGGCTGCTCAGCGAATCAATTCCGCCAAGAGGCGAATCGATTCGGTTCTGCCCACAAATCCAGTTTTGCTTGTTTTTGATGGTTTAAGCCTTGGGCATTTATCCAAGTGAGGGGCAATGGTTATTAAAACATATTAAGAGTTTTATTAAGGACCTATATACACATGTAAATCAGGATGGATTCGTGATATAGAGGTGCATGCATGATGACTTAAGATGCAAGTTAGCTACACGAATAAGATGATATACACAAAACTCTTAAATAAAGCCATATGAAATAAGTGGGTTAGATGGCAGAGATATACCTAGTTGATTTGGGTAATTTCGGTAGGGGTACATGAGGGTAAGACCTTAAGAGATACGGTAATAATATTACGATTAATTCGAGGTGAAATAAAATAAAATAAAAAGGAACACTTATTTGAGATAGGTCGAATACACGGGTTAAAATTAATAATTAATTTCCTTAAATGATTACCGTATAACGACGTTAAGTAGGAATGTATCCTAAGCCTAGGGGGCTAAGTCTAAATAGTTAACGCCGGTTGTGTTAGTAAGTTGAGTGAGACTACTTACCCATATTAGACGATTTATTATATATGTACATATAATCCTTATTCACCGTAGTTGACTCCTTATATATGTACATATAAGCCTTATTAAAAAGGTAACAAGAAGCGAGTGACTATTAATAATTGGGAAAGATTTAAGTCCAAGTCAAGAGGACAATATGCTAAAATCATTAATTATATTGGTAAGGTTGGTTTGGGGATAACTATACCTATAATTGTGCTGGTAAGGATAGTTTGGGGATAACTATACCTACTATGTTTCGGAAAGGTTAGTTTAGAAATAACTGTACCTATATGTCTAAAGAGAAATAAATGATGAGACAAATGTGATTTAAATCCAAAAGGAAATGTATGAGACTTAATATTTAATCGGGAAGTAGTCGTAAGATATCGACTTAAAAATATGTTATGTAATGACAGGCTAAAATGTCATGGTTAAACTGGAAGGGATATTTATTTATATGGATGGGGTTTCTTGGGATTAAAAGTAGTTATAGAGTAACTGCTTATACATATTGGATAATAATATGCATTATATTTTTTGTGTGAACATACCTAGGTTCGTGGGCCGTCCTATCGGTTGGGGTTTCGTGCGTTCGGACTGCGTAGCACACGCCGACACAGGTGGGCTTGGCGATTATGTAGGTCATATAGGTACTATGTGGGTGCGCCATCTACGAGAGGTAGATGTTGACGCTGGTAGCCTTCGTCACTGTTGGCTATGAGCCATGAACTGGAGTGTAGTGTAGGTACTGCCCCACTTGCTTGTGTTTTGTTGCCCGTTTAGGATAAGAGACTCCTCCGGGTATTACCGATAGAGCACGAACAGGACGCCGAAGATAGATGTCTTCGTGTGTCCTACACACACACACACACATATATATACGGACATATATATTTCTCCATTTACACATTGTGGTGTGCCTTGTAATGGGAATGTGCCCTCTTAGTCTATAGATGCAGACAATGCTTAATGGTAATAGGTCGCGACTGATATAATGATGTGGTTAATTAACGACAAAGATGAATCCTAATGAATAAGGTGGCAGACAATTATTAATGAGAATAATAATTGGGCAGTCTAAGAATATAGACAATAATTAAAGATAATGAATAACGTGGTAGACAATTATTAATGATATTAATAATTTGGTAGTCTAAGAGAATAATAATAATTGGTAGCTTAAGACAATTATTAATGCGAATAATAATTAAGCAGCCTATGAATATAGATAGTAATTAAAGAGAATGAATAACGTGGTAGGCAATTATTAATAATTTGGTAGTCTAAGAGAATGCGACTTACAATTTAATGGGGTAGATTATGAGAAGTATGAATTAAATATCATATAACACGAAGAGATAGAGTAAGGTTATGAAATATTATATGCGGTAAAAATAAGCACCGAGTTTATATCAAAATGAGTAGCCACATTATGAAATCCATTCAGGGGCTAGAGTGTTAAGTATAAATCCCCTCTTTTAGTTAACGCATAGCTAGATGGCTTATTCTTTACATGTCAGATTAAACAATGGAAGTTACAATTTGTCATTTTTATTTGAGGATACGAGTAGGACTGCTTCTAAATGAGAGGTGAGGTACTCGTTACATGTGAGTGTCGATGGAGAGACGTGAATTATGAGTTAGTAACATTTTGTATATTTACTGTGAAGAATCCTTGCAACTCTATGGCTCTGACCCAAATTATACATGTTTTTCTCCCTAGGTATTCTTAGTGACAGGAATAGCAGGACCGTCGATGGATCAGACTTGCAGTTGCATTAGACGTAGTGAATTTCGCTCCATTGACTCTAGTATAGGTTGTACTTCAGCATTTGGTCATTTTATTTCATACTGGGATTTGTACGGGCATAAGCCCATGTGTTTATTTATAGCAGTTGTACTTAGCTTTACATTAGGGACATTGTATGATGATTCAATTTTTGTTATTTAGATGTTTTATTCGTTGTGGATTTTGATATAAAAATAAAGAAAATTTTATTCCTTCGGTGCTGAGAATGGTATAAATTGTTAATCAGCCCCATCTTCGGCGTATTGAGCCTGACCAACCTTTATGTGAGAAAATGGGGGTTGTTACAGTTACTGTCGGTGCATTTGTTACTACCTTGGGTTAATTTACTATTACATTGGAAGATATCTGCGAGTTGACAAGCATGAAGGCTTTGGGCACAGTCTTCTTATAAGTCAGACCCAGCTGTGCGGAGAGGGTTCAAATTGACACTCTCCAACTCATGGTTCATTAGTTGCGCCCATAGTTATATGTCGAGTTCCACTGGCAATTGTTCCTTTTGTTCTTGAATTCGAAATTGTTTCAAGGACATTGCGCCCACCATAGCATCAACCCCACTTGTCGAGAAATAGGCCCTGGTTTCTAGCACGAGTTTCATCTAGTGAGTTATATTGCCACCTTTTTTCCCAATGATATTTTCTTGTGGCGCCATCGGTCAAGCCGTTAGTTGTATAAGTGGGTGGTTAAGTTGGCTTGCGGGAGTATGTTTCATGCGCGGATAAATTGCCTTATTTATGACTTGTCCTTTCGATGGGTTGTATGGGGGCCACTTGCTACTTGTCGACTTGTATCTTGACGGCTTTTCTCTTCGAGCATTTCCCCTTGTAGGTGCTCGTTGCTAATGCGTCCACTAAAGACCCTACTTGGTGCTCGCGCCGGAATAATATGTCATCCATTCAAATGTTGGTGCACTTCATTAATCGCAAGGATTAATTTTCATTTTGCCATTCAACCATCTGTCTGCGTTCTCCCATCATTGTCTCCCTTAAGAGGAGATAAACTTCAACATATCGAAAGTTGTGAATAGAAGTAAGGGGCATTGGAATATCGCACATGCCTTCTCGATTGCGTCAGTCTGGGTGCAACTTTTGCTAACACTTTATGGCGATTGATCGCTTGACCACTCAAAGGGACACTGGTGATTATATAGGTCCGATTATTTCCTTTATGCACCGCCCAACGGTTGTCGCTTGCCATGCTCTAGGGGTTATCTTAGCTTACTAGTGCCTTGTTTATACATTCTTATGCCCGCCGTTGCTGCATCGGGATGCTGTGCTCCTCAAGAACAATGCCCTTGTCTCCGTCTGCAAAAGGTGCTGCCGTCAACAGAGTACAACATCGTTGCAAAAGGCATGCGGCGTCGCCTCCTCGACACAACGCTCACCCGTTAATAATGTTGCATTTTTGTTTATTTTGCCCTTATTTTCATTAAGGGTTTGGGAAGACCATGTTCGTATGTTGATGTGTGGTGCATTTCAGCAGACCACCACTGTCCCTAGTCTTAGGGATGAGGAGTCTGGTGACGCTGATACCTGTGTTACCCTTTGCCGTCTTTCCGAAAGAGTGACTGCCACAAGGCGACCACTATAAAGAGGGATGGTGGTGTAACTGCTGCGACATTTTCGATTGCCGATGGTATTTGAGATGATGGCGAGATGTTTGTTACTCCTGGACCGTCAAGCTAAACGGATCTCGATAGTTCCTGTGGAGGATGAGGAGGTTTTTGAGTATACTGTGTGTGTGTGTGGGGTGTGTGTGTTAAATCTCCGTCGGGAATCTCATCCAGTGATACTCATTATTTTCATGTTCTTTTCTTTATGTCCTTTTGGCAATTACATACTTTACCTGTTATTTTCGCACCAGTCTGTTACTGAAAGTACCCTTTGACTTTGACTCGAGGGTAAATCATTAGTTCTCACTTCGTCGTTGCATTTAGACGCTGAACATTGTTATCTTACCGGCGCCGCCGCGTACACTCAGCACTCCGACCATGGGTGCCAGCTCCACCCCTCCTTCGAATGCTAGTTTTTTTCTTTAATTTTGATTAAAGGCTGCATGTCGCTATGCAAAGCACATGATCACATAACTTAAAAACACTTAAATTACTATTTTCTACCTTTTTGACATATGTGTTTGATTTGTAAATGCACTCTTTGCGTATTATATGTTTTTTAAACTCACTGTCTCCCAATCCATGATATGTTATGACTTGGAAAAAGTAAGAAAACCGGTTCTTGAATATGGGTACTGCTTTAAGATAATGGATAAAGTGACGTAAATGACACCAAATGGGAGCAAGAAAAGATAATCTCTCTCAAAACTCTCTCAAATCACAATATCTCAAAATCAAGGAATGACTCAAATGAGCCTACATAAGGGGTATTTATAGGAAGGAGGTTGCTTAACCTCTATGCTAAGAATCTAATTGCAATACAATTATGCCCTTAATGCCAATTAACCTTCCTTCCTCTAAATACTAAACAAAAGGGGAAATACAATGAAATACTAAAAATAAAAGAAATACTAAAAATGACTAAAATACTAAAAATAACGACCACGTCCCTGATTCACATCATTCTCTCCGCCTTCGAAAAAGTTCGTCCTCGAACTTTAAAAATTGAGGTCGAATGCAAAATGTTCCAAAATTGCGGAAGAGGCAAAACTTGAGGGGCAAAAAATGAATTTCTGAATATAGGAGGAAATTTCTTGAATTCTTGTGGCTTCATGCCGCTCATGTCCAATCATAAAAATAACTATCACCGGAGTCAAAAACATAGTTGTGGATGCCAAACCCTAGTTCTTGCACATGTTCTTGATCGGATTGGGTCAAACAGGGCGAAAACTGGAGTGAAGTTGTTGGAGAAGGGTTCTTGGAGACTTTCCGGTGGATGGATGTTGGATGGATATTGGTCGCCAAAGTGGGTCTGGATCAGATCTGCCTTGTTGATGAAAACCGTGGGTTGAGAATTTCAATGCCGGAAATTGGTCGGAACCCTCGGTCAGAGTCGGCCTTACTTTGGAAGAAGATATTGGGACCAGTTGGTTCAAATCGGGGAGTGGTGGGCTGTCCAAGGCTTGATCGAACATGGGGGTGGAGTCGCAGCTGTCAGGGGATGTCTCCAGTGGTTTCTGACCTCCCCCAAGGCAGAACCCTACTAGGTTAAGGAAGTCCAGGCCAGGGAAGGCTTGCTGACCACCTGAGGTGTGGTCTGGTCCAAAAGATGGGAAGGTTGGGGCAGTCGGTGACCTGTTTCGGTGGCAGCGAAGGGGGCTGCACCTTCTGGTGGTTCTTGGAGGTTGATCGGCCTTGGGATGGTGAGATTTTGGGTCGGGGAATGTTCGGGGTAGGGTTTCAATGATGGGGAGGGCTGGTTTGGGCAGTTACGAGGGTTCTGGGTGGGGTTGATTGGATGGTGGTTGTGGTTGAAATGAGTTAGGGCTTTGATTTTCTTGGGGTAGGGGGCTGAAATGAGTTGCGAAAGCGTAGGTAGAGGGGTTTTGGGGGCTAGGGTTAGGGTTAGGGTTAGTGGTGGTGGGTGACAATTTGGGTGGTGGTGGAGAATTTTGTGCGTCGATCTCATCTAATCGGGCTGTCAATCGGTTGAGGGCCTCCAAGATTTGATTGAAAGTGTTTTCGTCGGAGGTGTTCATCTTTTCTTGAACCCACCTTGACGTTGTTTACGAGTTTTTGTTTTACAACAACAACAACCGGGTGGAGCGACTAGGCTCTGCTATCAATTGACGTAAATGACGCCAAATGGGAGCAAGAAAAGATAATCTCTCTCTAAACTCTCTCAACTCACAATATCTCAAAATCAAGGAATGACTCAAATGAGCCTACATAAGGGGTATTTATAGGAAGGAGGTTGCTTGACCTCTAAGTTAAGAATCTAATTACAATTATGCCCTTAATGCCAATTAACCTTCCTTCCTCTAAATACTGAAAAAAAGAGGAAATACAATGAAATACTAAAAATAAAAGAAATACTAAAAATAACGACCACGTCCCTGATTCACATCATAAAGGGACTCTGATGTGTATATGCTGGGAAGTACACTTTGATTCCTGCCGATTCTTGTACCATTGCTCATGTGAAGCTCAAGAAGCTTGTATTTAGCATTTGATCTTTATACCATGCTACCATACAATTGGCTACTTGACAATTTGAACCATCTACTCTTTGTCTGTATTACTTATAACCTGATTAATGATTTATATTGGTGATTTTGTTTATGCAGACGGTTCCTGCTTTTCAAAATGAATACAAGAACCCTTTTACTTATCATTGCCCCAAATATGACCAAAACTTACCATTTGATGATGCGATCCAGTTTCTAGGTATGTATCTGTGTCTTCTATGTTCTCTGAATGCTTGTTAGTTTATATTCTTCTTTTGATTTAAAAGTTTGTCCATGCCTTTTTTTATTAGCTACAGTTGTTATCATTGCATTCATCGCTTAAGGAATTTATACTTGACTATTGCAAGGTTTTCAGGTGACAATAGTTTCATTGAGTTTTCTGTTTTGAAAAGACCTCTCAACAATGAACTTTGGGAGCAAAAAACCCCATTGTTACTCAAATGTAATTTGAAGGATTTACCCCCTTAGTAACATCCAGGTCGAAATTCTGGAATATTAGATTTGAAATAAGTATCTCTTCCTCAAAATTTGATTGACAAACTATTTGCCATTCTGCTTGTGGAAATATGGTGGTCGGGTGAAATTAGATAGAGACTAAGTACCGTATGGAAATTAGGCAAATGGAGGTGAAGGATTGGCGTAGTCAAAGAAATTGTAACGAGATAGAGATAATATAAAAAGTTATTTTAATGAAGTCTGTTAAACGTGGAATAAACATAAATCATGTACATGGGAGTTTCTTGCTCAACAAAGAAGAGAAAAATTTATGTGGTGAATCCTTTGCCACATATTGATAGTGGGTTACCCCATACTATAATACTTAATTCAGCTTTCTAATCATTTTACTAGAGCTAGCCAAATGCTTAATTAGGATCTTTTTCCCTTCATACGAATGTTCACGATGATTATGGTAGATTATATTTGTTCTTCTATTTTCTTCATAATTGTTATTGAGTCACTGAGGCTTCTTGAAGAGGCTTGGGTGAAATAGTGCATGAGGAGACGTGGAATGGGTGAGGCATAATTTGTCATTAATTTTAGGAAGATGTTTCCATTAATTTTGTTGATAACTAAAGGAGCAATTAAATATCGGAGGTATATATTTGACAAAGAAAGGCTAAGTTAGATTTGTGATTAGAAACCAGCATCAATGAAGTTAAAAAAGGATGTAAACACTGTCAATGGCATAGAAGAAGCATTTTCAAACAAACTCAATCTTGACAATAAAGTGTATTGAATGTTTTTCCCAATGGTGTAAACTATATATATATATAGGGGAAGGGGAAAGGGAAGGTTCTAGTCAAAAGCCGAATGGTCTTCCATTTAAATCACTCTTCTCATGTTGAAAAGAGTTTGTTCTCAAACTCAAAAGCCGAATGGGACACGCACGGGACCCTCGAACAAGCTTGGGATATTTTGGCTCTCCAATTTGTGGGTTACTTGAAGTTCTTCAAATGATTATGACCTTAAAATTATTTTCCTGAATACTTGGCCAAACTGGTAGTAGTTTAGCCCAAAAATATGTCTTCCCAGAAACATGACTTTATAAATGACATGGTGGCCCCTCTAAATTAATTATCCATTTGCTGAAATAGCTGTGTGAGGCCCAAGTCATGCGTCTGGGCCCAATAAAAATCATCTTTGGGCTGATAAAGCCAAAATCAGGTCTTTGTGGGGTGAGAAGCAGGGAACATTTCTCAACTGTTGTTTCTGGTGAAGGTTGTCCTCAGTCCGGTGACTCGTATGGGATGAGTAAACGGTGCCAAGAGTCTCGAAAGAACCTTGTCTCCTGGGTCGTAGATCCGATGACCAACAGCCTCAGCTGGGACGTCAAGGGTTTCAGCTGCGGTGGCTTTAAGGGGTGGGGATGCTAACAAAGGGAGGGCTTTGCTTTTGCTGTCGTGGAGAGGCTAGCTTCGGATGAGCTTTTTTGGAGGCCGCCGAGTGCTTCGCCAACTTTGGGCGAAGCGGGGAAGGGAAGATATTATCTGATAGGTTTTGTTTTTATCATTGCGGCATGGGGTTGAAAGGGCAAGAAACGGAGAGGCAGCTGCCAATTGCTGGTTCTGCATGGTGGTAAGGCCCAAAGCTCATTCACTAAGAGACTCACGGTCTTTTCTATGTTGAATAGCCTCCTCTCGAAATCAGCTGATTAAAAACGCCATTGATAAGTGAATGATTTATAGAGTTCCTAGATAACAACATTTCAATTTACATAAACACTGTCAAATGGCACAAAAGAAACATTCTTAAACAAGCTAAATCTTGAAAATAAAGTGTATTGAATACTTTCCTTAATGGTGGGTACAACCATATATAGATGAGAAGGGAAGGTTCTTGTATAGCTATCCTAACTATATTGAGAATATTCTTATTTACTAAAACAAAACGATAGAAAATGACAACATATAGTCTAGAATATGACAACATGTAGTGTGAGGTCATAAGTGATCATTCCATGATGGTCCCTCTATTACAACAAATAGTCTAGAATATTCTTATTTACAAAATTATTAAAATATCCCTCTAATCCCCTAAACAACTACTAAAACAAAACGATGAAAATGCAATTAGAAAATGACAATGACGACTCTTGGTGTAGAACATAATCCACGAATTTGCTATTATTGATATATAGGTGATTGTATTTCCCAAGGATATATGTTTCAATTTTTTTTAAATACCTCCATAATTACCCCATTTGAGTTTAGCATCTTTTACAAATTGACTTTGAGTTTGGTACAGTTTCGTTAGAGGTCTGGTAGACTTAACGGTCATTTGACCCATGAAAAAAATACTAGAAAAACAAAAAGATGAATGAAAAAATTTGAAAAATAGAAAAAGAATAAAAAATCAATAGAAAAGTAAAAAACAGAATTTAAAAAAAAAAAAAACAGAAACAGAAGGATAACTCACAACCCCATCATCTCCACCCCCACTCCCCACCCTTACCCCGCCAGCCTCCCGCCACTGTTCTTCTCCTCCATCATCTCCACAACCATCTTCAAGACTTCAACCATTCACCACGATCTTCTTCTGCCAAAGCCACTGCTACCACCCAGCAAATCGATCCATAAATATCCACTCTGATCTGGACTTAATTGATTTCCTCAGAACACAATACTCATAGTCAATTCATTATAACCGATTTCAAACCAGGACCAATGGTTAGAAATCATTCAGATCTGATTATTCACACACGCACGCGCGCTAGGAAGCACGGACTCGACACGTAATACGGGATACGACTCGATTCGGAATACATGATTTTTCCAAAATGTGGGATACGGATACACTAGGATACGTTAAATACTTACTATTTTATTTTATATATATTAATGATAAAGTTGAATAAAATGAAAACAGACAACAGTAAAGCATCAAACATCATTATATTAAAGTGGTCAAATCTGATGATTGCTGTCATTAAACAAATACCATTACAATAAAACATCATTAATGTAATAGGTTGTCCCAACAAAAAAGATTCAGACAATTTTGTAAAGAAAAAAAATTGTCAAACAGTTTTATGAATCGTAAAATTGTAGGTTAAGTACTCAGTATTGTATTTCATGCAGTATTGTATTTCTTGTGTTCAAAATTTAGTGTTTATAAGTACAGAACATAACTGAGAGAATATTAGTACTACTTGAGTTCAAAATTAACTGTCTTTTGAGGAGCAGAAAAAGAAAAAAAACAGAAATGAGGAGCATAACTTGGGTTCAAAATTAACTCGAAATATAAAAAGAAAGCATAACTCTAAATGCAAAGAAAAACGAAAAAAAGCTAATCCCAACGTATTCCATTGTATTTCAACGTATCCAATCTATTAAAAAAAATAGGATACTTTCAGACTCGTGTATCCCATATCCCATACGTGTCCAAATTAAATATGTGACCTTCCGAGAGTATTCGTTCTTCATAGATAATATATATATATATATATATATATATATATAGAGAGAGAGAGAGAGAGAGAGAGAGAGAGAGAGAGAGGTGCGGTTGGGGTGGGGGATGGGGGGCGACGGCGGCGGGGTGGCTAGTGGGGGTAGGCTAGGGCTGAAGGTGAGGTAGGGTAGGGGCAGATGGGGTGTGGAGACGATTAGGGTGTGATTTTTCTCTTTTTTATTTTTTTTGATATTTTTTGAATTTTTATGCTTTTTCTATTTTTCGGATCTTTTACTTATTTTATTTTTCTGGATAATTTTTTCAAGTACTTTTTTTTCCAGACCGTTAGACTTATCGGACCTCTAACCAAAAAGTTACCATACTCAAAGTCAATTTGTAAAAGGTACTAAACTCAGAACACGGGGGGAGGATAATTATAGAGGTATCAAAGTAAAAAAATCCTAGTCTTAATTAGTGCTCCAGCAAGGAAGCACTGACAATGACTGGCCTTGTGTAGAATCTAATCGTTTGTTTATTGTTGGATTTTATCAATTGATTGACAATGACCTGAATGTTAATTTGATTTGCCATTTCCTTTAGAAGTTTAATTTGCTGACTAGTTATATAAAAATTATACTTGCCTTTTTTGTTGTGCAGAGCAATGTGAAAAGGATAGAGCTCGTGTTCTTGTTCACTGCATGACAGGAAAAAATAGGTGAATATTGACTGTAAACTGAATATTTTATGTTTTAATGGTTAAATAGTGAAGGTATATAGACACCCATATGCCTGCGTGTTAATATGAATATTTAGCGGGACATCATTAGAATGCTCAAAAAGTGGTTTCATACTTCTACTATGGAGTATGCGGAAGTGCCGAGGAAGCTTCATATTGCAACCTATGTGATCAGGATACCATTTGACCAGCTATTGGTAAAGAGTTGTATTTAATTATAGGAAACTAATTTAAATTTTATTTTTTTACTAGGGTAATTGGGTTTTTAGATAACCTGATAAATTTTGAGGGCACGTGTAGACCCTCCAACCTGAATGTGAGAGGTCCGTTTGATTGGTGTTGATTTGTTTCCCATGGAAAATACTTATTTTGATTCATTTTTTACTTTTGTGGTGCTTGATTTCTAAGACATTTTATGAAATCAATAGTTAAAAATATAAAAAGTACTACATGGTTTTATCATTTTCTAGGGAAAACATTTGGAGCATATACCAAATAATCCCTCAAACATTTTTTAATACGCGTTTAGTCCAAGCCTTTTTTTTTGTTCCAAAAAGTTCCTCGTCACATAAAAACACTCAAAAAAAGACGCGCCGGTAAGGGTCGCCGGAGTTCCGGAAGTTCTTGGGGGAGGTGGGGCGGGAATGCCGCTAGCGCCGACCTTTAAAAATAAGAGAATATTGGTTAAATGGGTGTTCGAGGATAAAAAGACTTGGACTTAGTGTGTATTAAAAAAATGTTTGAGGGACTTTTTGGTAATTGATCCCAAACATTTCTTACCCACTCCCAAATAATTGATTTTCATGGAAAACTCCAAAAACAAAACCCAACCTCTCCTATCTTTTTCCACTTATTTTCAAACTTCTCATAAAAATGAATTATTCTTCAATCATTTTTCAACTTTCTATATTTTTGCTGTAGATGATTGCACAATTTAATGTTTTGGGGAATCGTAATTGTTTACTTTAGGTTTTGTTTGTGGGGGTGATGATTTCGTTGTATTGACAGGTCACCAGCAGTTGTGATAGCTTACTTAATGAAGAGTAAAGGATGGAGGCTTGGTCAGGGTTACCAGTGGGTGAAAGTGCGGAGGCCATCTATTGACATAACTCAAGGTCTGTATGTACGCTGAGTGATTGCACATTTCACCAATTTTGATTGATGGAAAGTTAATTTTGAAATAATTAATTATGCTCCCTTTATCTCAAATTAGATTTGCTATTTGAGTTTTAAGAAAATTCGACTTTGTGTAATCAATGGCTGAAATCAAATCTTATTTAGACATCTGCACATTTTTATACATTGATTTGTGAAGTGTGACTATTAATTTGAGGTATTCGATAGAGAACAACCGACTCTTAATTTGAGTTGGCGTATGTGTGTGTGTATATATATATATATATATAATGTTTTAAAAGGTCGGAATTGAGGTGTGAGCCGCAACTTGAAGAAAATATCACCAAAATGATATAAAAACACCAATAAAATCACAAAAACGTTCCTCTTCACTTAATATAATCTGGGCTCTCACTTCCAGTTTTGCCATTCAAGATCTGTTTGACCGTCATGACTTGAATCTCTTCTCAAATCTATGTGAACGCTTTAAATTCTTCCGGATCAAAATATTGTGTATAAATCTCCTCCAATTCTCCAATCTCTATATATCCAACTTTTCCACAAACCAAAAGCACAAAGGGAGTTATGTGTGGCTCAATTCACCATTGGTCCTCATTTACATCGGAGGCAGCCACACCACGCTCCACCACTTTGTTTTAGGGCCTCTCTCTCTCTCTTTTGGAAATGGATCCCTTTTCAGGGATTATTTGTCATTCTTATTTTCTTTTGTATTGCTATTGTATTTTTCTTTCTTTTGCGTTATTATTTAGAGGTAAGTAGCCGCAATGACTTTTTTGTAATTAAGGCCTTAGATTGGAGCCTAAGTTACTCCTTCTCTTTAAATACCCCATTGTAAGCCTCATTTGAGGTAGACTTGAATTTTGAAATAGAAAATAGTATTTCTCTCTTTAAAGTGTGTGCTTAGATATTTTTAGCAGCCTTTTGACGGGTGGTTTACGTCAAATTGGTATCAGAGCGGGTGTCGCTCCACATTGGTGTTGGTGTATCGGTGTATTTTTGTTATCAAAATCGTACGCTACAATCAATGGCTTCAAGAAGATCCGAACAACTATACGAGGAGATTTAACAACGAACGGGAGAGTGGGTACAATCACAACAACAAATCTATACCCATTTTCAAAATCCTAACCCTAACCCTAGAAATCCCTACCCACAACCCCTGCCTTATCCCACCACCGCGAAAACCCAAATCTTGAACCCTAATTTCCCCCCAAACCCAAATTCATTCTATAAACCCTCCATTCAATGTCCAAGACAACCAACTTCTAGAGTTTCACCTACCATTTTACAATCCAATTCACAATTTACAAACCCTAGCTTCCAACTTTATAAAATTCATCCACCACCAACCCGAATCCCCCAACCCACCACCCATTTTTCAAACCCCAAACATAAAAAAGATTACATTTCTTCCCCGATTAACTTCCGAGGCTCAATTCAAGATTACCGACGGCTAGTCCAAGATTGGTTGCTCCACCCAATCATTCTCCCTCGCTCATACACCCAATTAGGTCAAATTAATGATAAAAAGTCCCCTCCCAAGCCGGTTGATTGCAAGAAAAAAAAGAAACGAAGAAATTGGGTTGTGTAATGGGGATTTTTTTGATATTTTTGTCGAGGATGGTTGGGTGACTCGCACGCACTTTCGCGGGTAGGAAACATTTTATTTGAGCGACTTTTTCCCAATCTTTGGGCATGGGGATGACGATTTTGATGAGGTTGGATCGGTGTTAATCTCTTCCGGAGGTGGTGATATTGGGTGATGTGATAGGTGGTGGGTATGTGGACCCATTTATGATAACTTTTGATATACGCTCGGAGGAAATTTATCGCGGCGTAGCATTAAGGAGGTTCATCACGGGAATCTCGGGTCACATTTTTGTTGGTTGACCATGTTTCGATTTTGTTCATATTCTCCCTGGATTTATTGCAAGCCGGTACAAGGGGCGTTTTCGAGGACGACTCTTCTAAGTGAGGAGCTCTTTGATGGGTGTCTTGCGTTGTTACTGTTCACCTCCTACGCTCGAGGACGAGCTTGGTCTTAAGAAGGGGAGAGTGATGGAAATGGGTCTCTTTTTAGGGATTACTTGTCATTTTTATTTTCTTTTGTAATTTCTTTTATTTTTGTTATTGTATTTTTCTTTCTTTTGCTTTATTATTTAGAGGTAAGGTGACATAAATGACATTAAATGGCAGCATGAAAATATAAATCTCTCTAAACTCTCTCAAATCTCAATATCTCAAAATGAAAGAATGCCTCAAATAAGGCTACATATGAGTATTTATAGGAAGGAGGTTGCTTGACTTATATGCTAAGAATCTAATTACAATTATGTCCATAGGAGCCAATAACATCCATTTCTTCTAAAATACTAAACAAAAGGAAAAATATAATGAATACTAAAAATAAAAGAAAGACTAAAAATAGCAAAAAAATGACAAAAGGCTCTTATTCGCATCACTTCTCCCCTCGTGAAAGAGTTCGTCCTCGAATTCAAAAAGGAAGGCCTTCAGTGTCACCATCTAGGATAGTAATGAGGGCAGGTTGGGATGGAATCTTCGGTGTCTCCTCAAGGTACTTAGGATCGCTCGAAGCTAGGAGAGCGCATCGGCGGGAAGGAAGTAATCTGAGGCTCGGTGACCAATCACCCCATAATTGTAACATTTGAATGTTATTGGGTGAGTGGGTGCAGGAGGAGGAATCGTGGGGGTAGGAGTAGCTGAAATAGGTGTGGTCACAGGGGCTGTCGAAGTCATCGATGCTGGAGGAGCTGGCATGGAGCGGCCACGGGGAGGAGCAGACTGATGGAATGACTCAACGTTAGTGGCGTCACGTAAAGCGAAATCGCGCTGGATATAACTCTGAAGGCCGTGGATATACCGACTGATCCGCTGTTCCTCACCAAGGCGGGCACGAGTACAAAGAAGCTGAAAGCGCTTGATGTAGTTTAAAGCTGTAGTGTCCTGCCAAAGAGACTGGACTCGCAAGAAGAGATCGCGCTCGTAGGTTGCTGGAACAAAAGCGGTCATTAACTGCGCATGAAGCTCTGCCAAAGTCTGTATAGGAGGTTGGCTCTCAAGAACACGACGCTGCTCCAAATCATTCCACCAGACACTCGCATAGCCTTGAAATTTGGTGGCTGCTAGCAGGACACACCAGCTACCTTTCAGTCGCTTGTACTCAAATATCCTCTCTATGGCGGCAAGCCAATCAACAACGGCATCGGGCTGTAGGTGTCCATCAGACATCGGGATATCTACCCGAATGTTACCCTGCATACTCCTCGATAGTAACTGAAGTGTCAAGTGTGTAATGACGTCACCACCCAGTAGGCTTGGGAAGTGTGTAATGACGTCACCACCCAGTAGGGCCAAGGCATCCTCATCTAGATCACCATTGCTTGGCGGAGGCTTGGGAAGTAATGCTCGTTGTGGTCGTCTCCGAGGCGGTGGATGAGGAGGGCCAGGAGTTGCTGTTGGTGGTGGTAAAGGGGCGGGTGGAGGGGGAGTATGGAATGGTCTTTTGTGGTGGAGAAGGAGGCCGAGCTGGGACCAATGGCTGGCGATAGGGGCAGTGGTTCATTTGGTGCCCCTTTTGATAACACAAAAAGCAATGGCGCTCAGAGATTGGTACGTATGGAGTAACTTTCGGACCCAGAGAGTCAAAAGGAGAGACATCGGTGTGTCACTCAGTAGGAGGGAATGGCTCTGGAGCGAAGTGGGGTACACCGTACATGTATCGGGTAACTGGGTGGTGGTGAGGGGTGGAGAATAGGTGGGGGCGGAAGCATGGGGAAGGCAATAGGGGGTGGGTGAGGGTTTGTGGTAACTGATGGATCTGGAGGCATGGAGGGAAGATTGGGAGGTTCGAGGTGTTTTTGTAGATGATGGCGAGGGTAAATGGAGATATGTTGTAAGGGGTGATCATGTTGGGGGGGGGGGGGGTAGTAATTGTGGGGGTTTGGGGATAGTGAATGGAGGAAACATGAATACGGGGTGGAGGAAAGTGTGGTGAGGGTATATGGTGGTGTGTTGATATTTTGGGTGGTGGAGGAGGGTATGTGAGGGGTGTGGGCGAATTTTGGAGGGTGAGGGTGTTGGGAATGTGTGAGGATTGAAATTCTAGGGTTTGTTGTTCAAGATTTGGGTTAAGATGCATGTGTGCTTCATTTGTCACCGGAATTGTTACCTTTGCTTGGGGTTGAGTTGAATTTGTACCCTTTGCGTGCCGGATGTCACGAATCATTTCGGCGATTGTCGGAGAGTATGTTCCAATCATGGGGGGCGCCATTTGAACACAAATTGGAGAAAGGATTGCCGGACAAATCTCTTGCTGAATCGGATGCACATGTGGACTCTCGATGGGTGTGTCAGACCATCGGTGAGTGCGGATCAACCCGGAGGACTTGGTCAGGCCTGTTGGCGGCTGGATTTGGGCTGTTTGGCTTTGGATCTGGGGGCCGTTCGACTTCGGAGAGAATAATCGGAGGGCGGTAGATGAATTCTGGCAGATTTCGACAACACCGAGGCAGTGGCGGAAGGGTTTTGGGTTCCGGCGGGTTCGGTGTGGGGTTTCGGCTGGGGAGGGGGCTGTGTCGGGTTGGTACGAATGGCCTGGGATTTTTTTTTGTGGCCCGGCCTATGATTTGTGGTGGTGGGGCGCTATCCTCAGTGGTGGTGCTTTCTTGATTATAATTGGGGTTACAGTTTGCACAATTAGGATTTTGTTGTGGCAGAGGGGTAGAATGGGTTGATTTTGGGAAATTAAGGTTAGAGTTTTGAGATGTTATCGGGGCGGTGTGAGGGCGGTCGGTGGTGGTTGTTGGTGGAGAAATTCGTGCGTTAATGTTATCCACCCGGGCCATCAATCGGTTGATAGCCTCCATGATTTGTTCGTGAGGAGTTACTGCGGAGGTGTTCATCTTTCTTGAACCCACGTGACGTTGTGTACGAGTTTTTGTTTTACAATAACAACAACCGGGTAGAACTGACTAGACTCTGATACCAATTGACGTAAATGACGTCAAATGAGAGCAAGAAAAGATAAATCTCTCTAAACTCTCTCAAATCTCAATATCTCAAAATGGAAGAATGCCTCAAATGAGACTACATATGTGTATTTATAGGAAGGAGGTTGCTAAACTCTCTCAAATCTCAATATCTCAAAATGAAAGAATGCCTCAAATGAGGCTACATATGTGTATTTATAGGAAGGAGGTTGCTTGGCCTTTAAGCTAAGAATCTAATTACAATTATGTCCCTAGGAGCCAATAACTAACCTTCTTCTAAATACTAAACAAAAGAAAAAATACCATAAATACTAAAAATAAAAGAAAGACTAAAAATAGCAAAAAAATGACAAAAGGCTCTTATTCACATCATAAGGAGTAGGAATGGCATTTTTGTAATTATGGCCTTGGCGTGGAGGCTAAGCTACTCCTCTTTAAATACTCCCTTGTAAACCTCATCTGAGGTAGACTTGAATTTTGAAATAGAAAAGAGTATCTCTCTCTCTAAAGTGTGTTTAGATATTTTTAGGAGTTTTTTGACGACAGTTTACGTCACTCTCTCTGACACACATGCGCACACAACAAAATTTGTCCATTTTGAGTTTTGATATGCTTCCTCTAACAGTGGTAAGAGTCTTCGACTGAGAAATCTTTGAGTTTTTATATGATTTTGTTGTTGGATTTTATTTTTTCACCAGGTTTCATTTGGTGACTGATTTATGTGTGTTTATTCTTCCTCTATTTCGATTTGAATACTCAGGTTGTGTTTACACATATCATGATTGTTTATGATCTGTTTGGGATTCCTATTTATGTACAAAACTTTTTTGGATTTTGATATTATGTTTTTAGATCTGTTTTATTTGTTGTGTTTATTCTTTTAATTCGAATATTCCATAGGCTTGGTTCAAATTGTATAATCTCTCCTTTGTGTGTGTGCGCTTTATTGGTTTTTCCTTTTTTCCTATTTTTCCAGATCTGTCGTGTGTGATTTAGGTTGGTTTGTGAGTGCATATGTTTGTGTGTATATGAGATAGATCCTTTTGTTTGTATGTAAGTATATACACGGATTGATTCTCTTTGAATTTGTTGTGTGAACTTGTTGTGTGAACTGAAATACTTATTTTTATGTTTTTTCCAAGTTGATTGAGTGATTCACACACATATAATATTGTATTAATAAATAATGCAGGACTTTTTTTTATATAGTAGTAAAAAATTATGTGAAATTACAAATTTTCTATATTGTGATATTTCTAAAGGAAATATATGGTTTTAAGATTAGCAATAAATGTAACTCAAAAGAGAAATGCGCCATTTAATTCGGTGTTGTTTTATAGTTATTCTTAAGAGAGTATATAATTTTTAATTTTTTCTAAAATTTCTCTTTATAACTCGTATAAAATTTTGTTGATGTGTTTTTCAATTATTTTAGAAAGCTATTATTTTTCATTTCTTAAAATATCAAATTATTTTTAGCTTTGAAATCTTAATTTTTATTTTTGTATTGAATATAATATTCCATTGGTTTGGAATAAACTCCAAGACTTAGATTTCTATTTTTTTTGTTGTTGAATACAATAAGTGGTTTGGAATAAACTTCAAGAGTTAGATTTCTGTTTAATTTATATTTGTTTTTATTTTTTGAGATTACCGTAGTTTTTAGTCAAATTTCCGTTCGATTGCCATGAGAAAGCTACGTAAAATGCTTATTATTTAAGCATCGTAAAAGTTGCAAATTCTCAACTTTATATCGGTGGTTGAATTCATCTATCAATTTAAGATTTCAATTCAAACTTAGAAATGTGTATTATGTCAAATAATAATTTTTTTTCAAGTCTACCGTCAAAGGCTTGACTCGTGAAAATAATTTTCCACGTTTATGTGTCAAAATACGGTAAAAATAATATATGCGCCCGTGCATCGTGTGGGTTGCATGCTATTAAAATCACAAAAATGTTCTATCATGACAATTTACCAAAAAAATCCATAATCAATGTCACACACAATAAATAGTATAGAATCACATCATCACCTAAAAGGCGTCACCGGTTAATGTTTATGTATCATCTCAAAATATATTATATCATAAGTTATTAATATATTGTTGTATCATCATATTATATATTAGTATATAATTATCTACCGAACATATTTAAATTGAGATATTAATTAATCACTGTATGTATATAAGAAACCAACTTAAATAGTATATTTATTCATATATATTTATATGTAAAAGACCTTATACACTGACAATGTAACTTATACAAAAAATATATATATTAATAGGAATAAGAGAGAGAAAACTTACATGAGGTCTTTTGAGGTTTAGGCATCATAGGGCTCTAGGTGAATAGCCTCAAGGCATAAGCCTCGTGTGAGTGAGATGCTAATAAAGACACTGGCTTAAGCCTTGAGGTTGTTTTTCCCTCATCTCGCTTTGAGGCATAAGCCTCAACCAATTTTTAAACATTGATATTATTATGTTATGTTATTACTCCAATTCTCCCAAATTTCGAAGTCCTTTGGGACTACCAAACATTAAGCATCCCGAATGACCCTCACAAAATGTTATGTTAAGAGTGACTAGCCACGCACCCTTGAATATTAGTATGTGTTTCGGTCTCTTCATCTGACGGAAAGTTATAGAGGGAGGGTGCATTATTGAAATGTACCTGTATAAAATGCGGTATGAATAGTGGGAGTTAGGGGTGTGCAAAAAAACCAACAACCCGAAGAACCGAACCAAACCGACCTTCGTGGGTTGGGTTGGTTCGGTTTTTTTTCTCCATGGGTTGGTTCTGGTTCCAAAAAATTAAGAACCGAAGTGTTCGGTTCGATTCTCGGTTTTATACCTGAACCAAACCGAACCGAACCGAACCGAGAATCGAACCCATGGAACCGAACCGAAAAACCGAACTGAAGAACCGAACCAAAGTACTGACCCCAAGAACCAACTCGAGAACCAACCCGTGAACCTGAACCATTAACCAGAACCATTAACCAACCCGAGAACCAACCCGCGAACCAGAACCATTAATGAGAACCACGAATCAGAACCATGAACCAGAACCGCGAACCAGAACCACGACCCAGAACTGCGAACCAGAACCAAGAACCAGAATCGTGAACCGACCCGAACCAAACCGAGAACCGATGGTTCGGTTCCGAACCGAACCGAACCGACCAATTTTGGTTCTGGTTCTGGTTCTAAAACCATGGAACCGACCAATTTCGGTTCTGGTTCTGGTTCCGGTTCCGTAGTGGAACCGAACCATGTGCACTCCTACTGGGAGTTATTTATGACACATCATCAAAGTGCACATGCGGAAATCTCAAAAGGGGTTGTTTGTCAAACAAAACTGGCTAATTTGATATAAAGTTCATGTAGCTAGTTTGTGTTTCTTAAGCTAGATAGAAATACTTTTATTTTTGTGGCGATGAAAGACTGATTTCCGAGAGTTTTCCCAACCACTTCTGCAATGCTGTGTTGTGCTAATTGGATTTGTATGATTTGACCCCTGTAGTCTACTTTGAAGATATCTAACAGGTCTAGATTTCTTTTTTAAAAATCTAGGATGCTATATTGTGCGTGTATATATATTTTGGCGAAATTGAATACATTGACTCTTCTGTTTATTATTCATACACTAAAAAGTAGTTGTCGGGCTTCTGGTTCTATGGCTTCCAGTACACATTTCTCCTTAATTATTAGTATTTCACATATGAAGATTTGAACATTGTCACTTCAGTTGGGAATAGTGCGTTTTAGACTCTTTTACCATGTAGGAGATACGATATTTAACTTGATGATGACCCATGATTGTAGAACCTTCTGCCATGCTTGTTTTCAAATCACAGTGTAGCTTCTTGTATCTGGCGTTTATTTATTTCCAATGTCAATATATGATTTACATGCTTTCCTGGATTGTTTAATGTCCTTTAACTGCTTGTTGTTGATTTTCAAATCAAGTTACTGATTTGTGGTAATTGATCTACCAATGTGTGCTATCAAAGCACTACTAAAAGCTGGGAAAATGGCCGCCCAAGGGGTTCATAATTTTTTTAGGGGGTTATCTGCAGTGGGGTAGGGGTATTTGCAATGGAAGCGCAATATTTTGGTGGTTTTATAGTGTCTTGAAGAAGCAGAATTCTTTCTTATCTGACATTCAGCTCTTTTTATGTATGAACTGTAGCTGTGTACCAGCAACTACAGGAGTTTGAGCAGAAGACATTTGGGTCAATTGAGAACAGCAGATCTGCTTTGCCAAACTCGTCATCTTCAGGCTTCAGCTTTGGCTTCCCGAAGCCTAACGATCCCGTTCTTGTTCCTGCTTTAAGTACTAGAAGCGTCGCCAACTCAATTTTTGCTTCAGATATTCCTCCCCCTCACCAGTTCACTTTTGGAGCTGCACAAACTAACCCCTTCACGTTGAATCCACCAAATACAAGCAGTAATGATATTGCCATGGATGGTTCTTGATTATCTTGTTGCATTGCAATTGTTGGTCAGAAGTCAAACCAGCCGCTGACTTTGATGGGTCTAAAGCTACAGTTTGAATGTCAAATAGGGAGAAGAAAAATGCCCGTTATTTTTATTTTGGTTAATTGCTTGCTGCTCAACTTTATCTATTTTTTTTTAGTTTCACAGAGGAATTGAATCACAAACCAGAATTTCACAAAATTAAATCTTGAAGATAGAGAAAACCCCAAAAATCAAGACAGGGATTTGTTTTGCATAACAGGGCCTAACAATATTGGGTTATGCATGTTTAAATGGTAGTAGTCCTCTATTATGCTGGCTTCCATATTTTTCATATTTATATGCAATCGTTTTATTCAAAGTTTGTGCTGTGTTACATAAGAGCTTTTCCCTTAATGCAACTGCCAATAAAGTTCGCATGATTCTCTCCTCTCCTCCCCAACAGAATCGGGATTGTTTGAGCACATTTCGTGTTGTTTTCAAGAAATGCTATTTCAATTTAGTGTCCAAATTGAACCAATAACTGACTCCATAATAGATAATTTCGTGTTATGTCGAGATCGTGTTTAGGTCATCATGCCACCCATTTAGTAGACGAGTTTTTACAAAACGAAATTCTTCGTAGGAAGAGAATGAATCTTTTTATTTATTTTTTATTTTTTCTTATTTTTTTTATGCGAATCTGCCACCTCCTCCTTTTCTACTATCTACTAATTGCCGTAATGCCTCCACCATGTTGATGTTCAACCATAACAATCACCTTCATTATTGAAGCAAACCAAATCATTATTCAACCACACACCATTACAGATCAAGCAGCCGGAAACCCACTGCCATCATTACATTGCACTAACATTCCTCCTATCAATTGCACCCCCTCTAAGATATATGTTGTGTGAGGACCTAATTAGAATTGGATTGGGGGTAATGGTTTGCCGACTCGATCAATAGTTTTTTATTCTTTTATTTCTGGCTATTTTCTATAAAGAGCCGATGTTTATATACAAGTCTTTAGCTTTTAGTATAAGAAGACATTTGCCCCTCAATGTTTTCATTCAATATTAATGAAAGTGTTATGATTATTTGTTTGTTCACATCACGTTGTATCGGAGCTGCGTTGCTGAAGCAATGAAGTACGATAAAGGGTGGAAAAAACTCTACACCAACTGTAAGACATCCACGATACGACGCCTACAATAATAACCATCGATGACAACACTCGAGTAGGCGATTAGGCCCCATTATTGGAACGCAAACTCATTAGATGGGCCTCGAACCCTCTTGCTTAGTGTCGCCAAAGCCCATCTCTCCTGCTGAAAAACCTTACCCCCGGACTGGCCTACTGAGACGCACAAACCAACAACCCATTCCTTACCCCTATCGTACGATGTGATGCTATTGATTTTATTCTCGGACTCTTTTTACCAAACCCTTGGCCCCAACCGAGTACAATGAGCTCCTACAACATGTTATCAAACTTTCTGAGCATGGACAAGTTCATGAGAGCATGCCATTTTGTTTCGTTCTTGCGTTATTGACACCAAAGAAGGAAAACCATTGGAGGATGTGAGTATATATATTGAACATAAATAAAATAACGTTCAAGAATAGGTTCCTGATTTCCCACCTTGAGGACATGCTAGATCTGTTGCACGGGGCTACAGTAAGAGTCGGTATCATCATATTCGGATGCGACCATGTGATGGGTGGAAGATCTCCTTCAAGATGGATGATGAGCTGTATGAGCGGAAGTGACGTCGTTTGGAATGTTTAATGCACCGTTGACATTTATGCAAGTTAGGAATCATATTCTCCATCATTTTCTGGGGAAGTTTGTCGTTGTTTACTTTGATGGCATCTTGGTGTATAGTAGAACATGAGAGGAGCTTTTAGCACAGTTAAGCATGTTCTCATTGTCCTTGTGGAGTAGTAGTTTCATTTACACCTAAAGAATTATGTATAGTAGTTTCATTTATGGCGCCATTAGTGACTTTCTCGAAGTATGTAGTGTTTAGAGACATGGTTCGGGTCGATGATTCGAAGGTACATGCTATTGTTAAGTGGCTGGTTGCCACCAGTGTGTCACAACGACATAATTTTCATGGGATCATTGGGTTACAACACAAGGTCATTGTAGGTTTTATCACTATCATGGCATTGCATATAACTTTGATGTCCATTTCCCACGAGTTCAATTAGATTGAGGTGGTGGGGGCAACCTTCAATAGAGTAAGACTTTGATGAACACGGTTATCATCCAAGCCCTTCCTATTTTCTCCCGAATTTTTGATCTTTCTCATGGAGTGTGAGAAACTACTATCGGTTGAGTCTCAAGTGAGCAAGGGAGACCCTTGTATTCTATAGTCATAAGGTATCCGAGCTATCTCTAAACTACTTTACTTATGACTTGAGTTTTGGGTGATTGTTCATGCTATAAAACATTGTGCTACTTTATCCATTATAGTATTCAGACACCTACCATGTTAAGAGTATCAAAGTGAATAGTTATTTTATGTAGTCTTTATTTTTTTTCTTTTCCTCTATATCTCGTGTTTTATTGGTTTTCTTATCCTCCCGTTTTCGTATCTTATATTAATTGATAAAAATTTCTTCTTATAATAAATATAAGGGTATTATTCCAATAAGTATGCATGCTATTCTTTTAATTTAGTAGTGTTGACTATTTTAAGAATGCAACACGCTTGCCTTTTTAACTAAGCACATGCCTGCAAGCTCGTGGACCCTTTTCGATGGTGACACATTTCATATTTTTGCGTGTGTGCGTACTTTGCGTTTAATTTACAAGAGAGTTATTATTTTCTATTATCCTTTATAACTGTTATATGGAAAAAGAGAAAAGAAAAAAGAGAATCCTATAGTCCTAATAATAGGAGTATACTATTAATCATAAAAGCAAACTCACTATGTTGGGTTTGGGGAGGTTTACATGTAGCCAATTTTTCCCCTTTGTACAATAATACTCCTTCGAAAACTCAAAAATCAAGACAAAAGTTTGAAAAATCTAGAGAGCAGGCAAATAATAAGGGTTCGTTTTCATACGTCCAAGGGGTATCCCCTGTAGTATAACAAGGAGCGAACTTTGATATATAACAAGGGTTTAGATGTACACAATTTTATACCTTTGTACAACAAGATTGTGCCCACTTTATCTTGTATAGTATGCTGCCAAACCCCTCTCTCCATCTCTCTTTCTTTAAAGAAGACATTGAAACATTTTAAAATGAAGGTTGTTTTTATATAAACCCATTATAACTTCTCCCACCCTCGATTACCAGTTCTGAAATGTTAAAATAACAAGGTATTAAAATTACTATGATATCCCTATTAAACCCCTCGATAACAGCCTACACAATTAAGATAAGAACCAAGAGTGATAAAATGGCCAAAAACTTAATATTTATGATAAATATGAATGTTGAAGATATTGAGTTCCAATAAATCACTATCAGGAAATCGACCTGATATATGGATTTTAAATGACCCCATTAAAATTTTTGAGTTCCACAACATCTCTACTATCATCAAAAGAAAAAGACTCCACTAGTAACAATGAGGTTAAGTTAATTCTACATAAAAAGACTCCAACACGATTTAAGTTATTAAAAAGTCATTGGAGTTCATGTTTTGAATAATTATATTCTGTAGCCCTTTAGGGTTTTAATTTGTCAAAAATTAAAGAATCTACAACTGAAGAATCAATTGACTAATATGTAATGGAAGAGTTCTTAAATCCATAGAGGAGAGAGAGGTTGGGAGAGTGTGCCAAAGTTGTGGTATACAGGTATTTGGAATTAGTTTTTTTTGTCCGTAGTTTAACATTTTTTTCATAAGCCCCGTCTGATGGGGATTTAAATGGGTTTTAAGCCTATTTCGGTGGGGTAGATATTTTGGGGGTTGTTAAATGATTATTTGGGTTTATAAAAGAGTATTCTAAATGAATGATATAGGCCTTGTATGAATATGGGTAGTTGTCTTCGAAAAATGGATTGTGTAAGAGAAAATATTCAGAAGTTGCTCATACATTAGGCTTGTATTTACATTTTGGCATCTCCTGATACAAACTGATACGTACCGACTCGTCGAACCGAACTCCAACATCTCCAAGTTCAAGACTCCTCTACATCTTATAAAGGTATAAATATTTTAGTAGTTCATAATTATTCATATTTATATTTAGGATGTGTTTTTAGAAAAAATCGAGCCTGGATTTTTAAGATTCAAAAATAATTTTTTTTGCCTCGTTCAAATGAGTTTGCAGCTCGTTCGAACGAAATTTCCATTTTGTTTGAAGGTCGTTAGATATTTGCTTCGAACGAACATCTAATGAGGTTGCACTTCTTTACAAGGACTTCTCGTTAGAAGCTCGTTAGAAGCTCGTTAGATGTCGACATCGAACGAATTTCTTTTTGTCATTTGAACAACCTTCTATTCTCGTTCGAACGAATTGGCTTCTCATTAGTACGACCTTTATTTTTGTTTGAATGAGCCACGCGACTCAAAATTTGTGTCAAAACTATAAATACTTGTTTTGAATCCTCTTTTTGAAGGGACTTTGGAAAAAACGTGAACAAAAAATCAGAACCTAAGTTTTTCATATTTTGTGTTATTAAAACACTTTTGATTTACAAATTTTACATCCCTAAATATTTTGTGAATCCTTTGAAACCCTAGAAAGTTTTTGTTTCTTGCATACACCTTGTACAGAGGATTCTGTACGGCTCAACTTGTGACCCGAATGATCACAGCTGAAGGAAGAAGGTTGATCGGTGGATACCGAAGGTGGATCGCCTCTTGTGGATGACTTTGGACTGAGCCATTTTCTTAGAAGTTTCGAAGACTGAACATCATACTTAGTAGTTCTAAGAGATTTATAAATCGACTATCTTGTAAAACGTTTTAAAGTGCTGAATATAAGTTTTGCCCTGAAAAGGGATTTTTCCTTATTCAATGTGTTGATTGCGTGCTAGATTGGTTTATTTTATTTGCTATCACCTAAATGTATGTTTTATGTTAAAAGATAAAATTGACTTAATTGTTTCATCACTATAACTTGGTTTAAAATTGTGTGTATTTATTTAAAGGTTAAATCTTTAACAAATTAAAAAGTACAAAAATATAAGTTCTTATTGTGACCATTCTTGCCAGGTGTGTTCACGTGCTTACAGATTGGACTCCAAGATTTGGAATTTTTGACCCCAATTTTGATAAGGGTGGTGCTAAAGGCACCAAAAAAATATATGTCCAACACCACAAGCTAAACAAATGAGTTGGATGTTGGAACCTACACAACACTTTAAAAAACAAACAAAAACAAACAAACATTCACCCCATCGTGACCCCATTGTCACCTCAAGCAAGCAGCCTCCACAAAAGGCTCCTATTTTGCACTACAAAATTCATTTAAAAATTGTTTATATCCCATAAAAGTGATTTAGAGAAGCATTTGAAGTCAATGGATCACCCAACAAAGAGCTTCAATAATGATAAGCAACTAGGGGGATCAAACTTGAAGAAAAGGACCAAACATGGCATATAGAGCTATATTATCACAACCCTACGGTTATTTAACATTATCTAACAATATTTAATAAAGATGAAGAGGAAAAAAAAATAGACGTTCCAACTTCATTCGATAATATAGTGCCAAAAATGATGACGTATTTCGGCATTGTAATGTCGAATGAAGTTAGTTTAAATTGAATAGTTCCATTCGGCATTGCAATGCCGATAATAATGTTAACATTCGTTAGCCAAATGCTGACATGCAACCACACTAATGAGTCGGCATTAAAACATTTGGTCAGTATTTTGATGCCGAATGGAATTTTATTTTTATTTGTTGTAACTTTTAATATTCGTTATGTAATACCAACCTATGTAGTATGACCCCATGTTTAATGATGACACAATTTGGGAGGAAATTGATGAAATATGTCCAGTAGTCGTGCTAATAATATGTAAAGAAGTTCATCGACACCCGATGGCATACCCAATGTAAACACACCCGATGGTCATGCTAATTGCAATGAAATTGTAGCTGTTAACGAGACGATACAAATGGTAGTTGATCACTCGATAAAGTTTACCATGAATGAAGTAAGTTCATTATATTATGAAATAATTGTATTATATTATGTTTGCTAAGACATTACGATTTATATATGCATATATTTCCTGGACGAAATGCTTTGATGCATTGTGCCGAAGAGCGGGGCCGAAAGTTGAGGATGGTAATTGTAACATCAAAGTCAGAGAATCCATCGCATGAAAGGAAGGGGAGGTGAATTATGGATTGAAAAAGGGGAGAATTCTACCATTATATAATAGTAAAGGGACTGAAAAACCCTCACAGAGTCCTAAGGATGACATAGACTCATCTACAAGAAAGTGTAATTGCCATTTCCCTTAAAGAGTGTACCATTACCAAACAGAAAGTTGAAGATTGAAGTGATTAATGGTATCCACAACCATGATATTGCGAAGTCATTAGTCGACCATCATTATGTCGGGAGATTAAGCCGTGAGGAATATAAACTTGTGAAAGATTTACTTGCCAACGAGGTGAAGCCGAGACAAGTTTTGAATACTATAAAAGAGATATCGGGGAACAATTTTTCCACCATGTACTCAATTACAATGCCAAAGGAAAGTTAAACTACAAATATATGCAAGTGATGACCATGATTCAACAACTACTCAAGCTCATTTCGGATCAAAACTAAGTTTATTTGATAAATGGCGACCCAAATACCGATGAGTTATAGGATTTGTTCTTTATGCACCCAAAATCCGTTTTGCTTAAAATGCATTTTCCCACCCTTATCTTGATGGATTGAACCTACAAGACCAATCGATTCAACATGTCGAACATTTTTCATTGCCTTTTCCACTACACCAAAACATTGGTTTTTTTCACTAAGAGCTTGTCACTTCTAGTGGCAATGATAAACTTTGTCACCAATCGTGACAGTGACAAACCAATTTTTGTGACTGGAACCATTGATGGTAAAATTTTTGCCCAATTTATTACCGCCTCGGTGAGTGACAAATTTGAGATAATTGGTTTGCCACCGCTAATGGCAGTTATAAATTTTGTCCTTAATATTTTGTCACTACTATTAATGGTGATAAATATTTTGTGTTAAGTTAGTCACTGCCATTAGTGGTGATTAAAAATTGCTATAGAATTAATTTGTCACTGAGCTAAGCGGTTACAAATTTATGACTGACTTTAGCTATTATAAAGTAAATTTTATGCCCAATTTTTGACTACCTTGAGTGGTTACAAATTTTATGCCTAGTTTGTGACTACCTTGAGTGGATATGAAGTATATCCTCATCTCTTTCTTTTCATTTTACCGCACAAGCTCTTCTCTCCTAATTAGACTTTTCATTTTACAACCCAACCTCTTTCACCATCCACAATGGGTCCTCTAAACCCATTGTGAATCCTTTACTTTGGCAAATATGTGGTTGCAGTGGGCGGCATATTCGTTATATTTTGGAGAGGATCCGTTTAAGCTCGCATAGTTGGAGAGGGGAGATAGAGGAGCCGGTAGAATACCAGAAATGGACAACATTTGTCCATGCCAATCCAGGCGGACAACAGTTTTCGGCCCCAGCCCAGGCAGACAAATATTGGGCGCCTGATACCAACGGCTCTCCAACGACTATTTATCCTTATTTACCTATAATATTTCACTTTCTACCCCATATAATTTCACACACAAAAACTTCCCAAAATTTCTATTCTTATTTACTCCAAAAAATTTAAATATATGGGTTCTCCCTCTCAAACGTCGAGGCTTCCAAATTTGAGCTCGTTTGATGAAGTTGTATTATGTCATGCATATTGTAAATATTCCATCGACAGAAAGACCGGTACTAAACAACGTGGCAGAACGATGTGGGAGAATATTCAAACGGAATTCAATAATACCGAAGGTGTGCTATATCACTGATCGATAAAAGTCTTGCAAGGAAAGTGGACGACCATTAATCGAGATTGTATTTCGCAAAAATGACCTGTGCGTTTGGCGCGACCCGTGGTAGCGGTACATCACGGGCTGAGTGGGTACGTCCAGAATATAATTTTTATACATATTTATAATTTAAAATTTAGTCTTGTCATCCTTTATATTATGAATTAATTATTTCCCATGATTTTATTTTTGATAGATTAAGCGTGGAGTCGACGATTTTAGAAATGAAACCGAAAGAAATTTTGCATATGATCACTATTTTGACATTTCAAAGGATGTACAGAAGTATAATTTCACAAACACTTCTACCCAATTCATGGAGGAAGATTTAAGCACATCAATGGGGGGTGAGGACGTTGAGTTGGGTGAGGACATTGAATCCATGCACACCCCACTGGAACGCCCAATCGGGCGTAAGGCCGAAAAATAAAAATCCAAACGCAAGGTAGTTTCTAGCAGTTTACAAGCTCACATCGTGCTGATAGAGAATTCAGAGAGTTTTACTGATTCGTACAAGGAATTTTCCGTAGCAGCACAACGCACTCAAGAGGAGCTCAATTCGAAGTTGGACGAGCTGATTGTTTTACGAAAATAGTAGATCGAGAATTCTATAATTTTCATGGATACCTCGCGCTTATCTCCAGTTCAATTGCAACTTCATGAATTGTAAACAAACGAGATACTGCAGCGTAGGCTCGACCAATCTAGAGAAAACCCACCATCGTAGGGAAACTAAATGTTTATTTTTATTTGAATTTTCTTATTATAATTGTCTTTTATTATTTTTATTTTCCTATTAATGTGATAATTGTTTTCAACACTAAGTAGCATAATTATTAAATTAACGAACCATGTCAAATATCTATCATTGCATTCAATTTAAATACACAGGAATTAAAGAACGATAAATTATAATTATTTCAAGTTTCACTCGTCCACTACAAACTCTGCATGTAGATTCCATATATGTTCCATAAGGTCATCCCTAAGATGGTTGTGTACTTCCTTATTTTATGTAAACTGAAATAAAAGTTGATGTTTTTCTCTATACTTAACATTATCAATTAAATTAATAATTCGCATTATGAAATTGTAAGTGAGAATTGAAAAAAGGTAATCAATTAATACTTAACATTATCAATTAAAAAAACAACGACTACATAAACATTAAAAACTGGCGTATGAGAATTAAATATCGTAAATTATCCAACGAAACGAATGAAAGAGGTAAGATGCTTCGCTACGTATCGCCCGACATCCTGGATAATTGTTGCACAAAGTTTCCCATGCGCATTCATCGTAGATTACCAATTTGTAATTATCTTCATCCCATCCACAACCACCAATATTTATAGCTTTGGCATACAAGTGGAACTTCAATTTGTGCGTGAACCAGCTTGCATGGATCTAGTTAGCTGTACACCCTTTGTTAGCATTAGGAGGTGTCCTCCATCTTCGCTCGATGGCTATGAAAATGTTAGGCGACACTCTATAGTTAGGACTAAAAGGTAAGTCGGATTTGGTTATGGAGTTAAGAAGTTGGACGTCTTCACTTATGAGCCATGGATGTGAATCCATTTCTCAAGAAAATAGTAATGTGAGTTCTCTTCTGCGTATGATTTATAATATTGAAGTGCTTAAATAATTGATGTGACCGATGGCGGATGGTTGAATGTTTCCCGTCTACAAGTACCTGACTTGATGTGAGTCAAAAGTGAAATTGTTACCCGCCCACACTGTTATATATAATGACAATGCCAACATGTTGTACATCAGGTAATAAATATGATTTATTTTTGGGAAAAAATTATTGGAAGAGTAATAAATTTTTGGAAGAGTAATAAATATGGTTTATAAACATATTTGCTTTGTAAGTTTATGACACTTTATACTTTATTTATGAGAACAAATGAATAAAAAATAATAAACACAAGTCCGATAATTTTTTATGAACACAACTTAAATAGTCTTCCATCTTTTGCAATAAAAAACAATAAATCATTGCCCCAACGTTCGATTGTGATATGATGGGAAAAAGCTAGCCATAAAGTCATCGTCGTTGTAATGGGGTTGCGGCTGAACATATGAGGACGATGAGAAATTTTGCGGCATGTAATCATCATCGAGGTTTTGTGTAGAATAGTAAGGTTGAGCACTATCGGATCCCATATACGGTTGAGATGAGTCGGATCCCATGAATTGTTGAGATGAGCTGGAAACATTACGATAATTATTTAATTCCTCCCGAAGGGCCCTTTCTCTCTTGTAATGCATTCTTTCTTGCTCAAATTACTGTTCCCGAATGGTTTTCAAACAATATTCCCATTCTATGAACATGGTTCTCCAATCCTCCTTTGTATATGAATTGGCCAGCGGTGCACAACTACGTGTAATGGGTATCGCCATATCAACTGCCATTGAACGACCTTCCTTATCCACCACATCTATTTCCCAGCTTGTCGGAATTAAACATTAGGATGATTATGTGGTATGTTGAATATCGTACTGAACGTTCCCCGGTGTTGACGGAGGTGGAAATGGAGTTCTTAAGTCCGGAGGAGCCATTGCCACAAATCCAATACCATCGCGGTTAGCCCAACGGAAATAAGACGACAACACCGGACCTCGCAATGTTACGCTCCAATATAGATCCAATTCTGCTTGATTAGTAATGACTAAATCATCCCCAACAAACTCCCATTCGTTGTTTCGATCAAAAAAGTGATGGCGTTCTAAATAGGACATTGGGTGCGGTGGGTCGTGAGACATCGTGATGCTACTCATCAACTGTCTATAACATCTGTCGCCTAGATACCACATCCCCCCGAGGTATATATCCAATAGAATATAGCGTCGCATGCTCAATTGTCTTGCAACATTTACCACTCCTATATTATTTTACGGAAACATAATAAATGGTTGCCATGTAATAGAATCCGGCGATCGACCTTCTAATTTTTCTTGCATTGAACTGGCTTTAAACCTCATTTGCCCTGCAATTACTGCACGATGATCGATCGTCCAGTGCAACATTCGAGGCCCAACATTGGGCGCATTAACAATTTGGAGAGGAGCAACTGTGTGCAAGTATTTGTAAGCCCAATGCTGAAACATAAATAATTTTATTACTAAACATTTTTATTAAAATTATATAGCAAATAATGAATAAAATATCGCTTTACCTCCAAAACTTTCCAGAAACAGTTCATTTGCTTGATTTCCTGCCGATTAACAACATCTAAGGCATAACATATCCTCGCCATTATTACTGAACCCCAGTCTAATCCCGCCACATTTTCAATATTTTCCAGGTATGTAGCCCAATCAACTAAAATGGCGTTTTTCGCGTTTTGGGAAGAAAATAGACCCACATATGAAAATAATAAAAACTCGGGCTACTTGTAAAGCGGTAGCTGGGTGATTAGCCCTTTTATCCTCCCAATGAAGTAAATACTCTTTCAAAGAAGATAAAGCAATGCTTCTATTTTGTATATGAAAATTGTTTAGACCGGGATAATATGTCGCGAGAATATGTTCTGCCGTTCGATTTGCATGGTTGGGAAATGGAGGAAGTTGGTTTCCCACACTGACTGTAATACCTGCAAAATATAATTATAATTAATATTTTAAATATAATAATAAATATAACAATATAATGAATATAGTAATAATATAAATCAAGAAAATATAATAAAAGAAGAAATTATAAATGAAGTAAATAATTCATACCAGTTAAATGAACGAAATCAAAAGGGGTAATTCCAAGCTCAATGAACAGCAAATGAATGGTGTGAGTTTCTGCCGACCAACGCGATGCTAACGCCTCAACTATTTTGTTGTTGGAGTTCGGAAATCCTTTTGAAAATAAATGTGAGAACCCAAACATATCGATATATCCCGTCATGTTTTTGTCCGCCGAAAATTCAGAATAAACCTCCCAAGTTGAGTGGACGCTACCACACATCGTAATAAAGTCATCGTCGGGAGAAGCGGTTTTTTCGACAATAGAGTCGGTAAAATTTAACGCGCCTACTTCGTGTAAACGATGACGACCTTGATAGACCTCATCTCGGCGGGGAGCTTGAGGTTGATTAACGTCATGAATTGGTTCCGCTTTTTTACGATCAAAATAATGATTCAATCGAATATTCACCTCCATATTTTTTAAATAGAGGGATAAAAATACAAAATAACAATTAGTTTTAATTTATAATTATGAAATTATAAATTAAAAATTAATGAGAGAAGAGTGGTGAAGAATTGGAAGAAATTGAGAGGAATAATGAATAAGAAATGGGGTATTTATAGTTAAATGAGAGGGTTTAAACTATAAATATATAAACTATATTAATACAACGGCTAAAATGGGCTACAATCAACAAAACAAGTAGTGGATTTGGAAATTATCAGTTACAAAAGATCACCAGATAAAAGACAACGTAAGCAAGAAAGAAAAGTATTATTTCTAATTAAATATAAGTCAGGTATATGCCGGTACAAGTTTGGGGAAGTTACAACACAACACCAACTAAGAAAAAGAAGAAAAAAGACAGGAATCCTAAAAACTCTAAGATCTACACCTGCTCTAAAGAAGTTAGCCCTTTTCCCTTTTCAGCATCCCTGGTAGCCTGGTTACCAGCAACCACAATCGCATCAAGGTCCCCCGTATCTTTGTCAATGGGGAGATCTCTTATAGCTGGATCAACGGGCTCTATCTCAGCTCGAGCAGTAGGTTGGCAGATCGGAGGCTCCTCAACATCCATGGGATTGGGGCCTGGCATGTGCTGGGTGAATAGGTAAGAATCCTCAGGAACTCCAGTAGTGACCAAGCCTAGTCCCAACCTTTTTTGAAACCCACCCGCCAGTCATAGTTTATCTAGCGCTCGACATCATCGTACGCTGCCTCCCAGTCATCATTATACCCACACTCTCTAGCGGTCGCGACTTCTCCCTCTAGCTTCTCGACCTTGGCTACCAGCTCCATATTCTCTTCGATAACCTTTAGTTTCTTAGCAACCACCAGACTATAAATAGCCTGGAGGTCGGGAAACTCTTTCGCTGACTTCTCCTTAAAGGCAGACAATGCCTTCTTCTTCTCCTCCTCAAAAGTGTCCTTAACTTCGGATATGGCCTTCTCAGAGTTCTTCAAGTCCGTCTCCAAGTCGATATTCCTTTTCGATTGGACATCCCGACCACGCAGTAGAGTTGTAAAAATTATAAACAAACTACCAAAGGAAAGAGAAACACAAATTAATTTGCAGAAATTAGAAAAAGGATTTAGAAAAGAAAAGAGAGAGAATAGGGGACTTACCAAAGCAAGCCCTTGAGCGGACTAAAGGGGTAACTGGTCGGACCCCATCCTCATCTATCGCTCACTATCAGTAGTCAACACAACCCTCTCTAGTAACTAAGGGGCAAGCATGGGAGTGTCAGCTACACTTGATCCCTCGATAATCTGGAGGAGAGAAGGCACAAACAGGCCTTTAAGTCTTGTACTCTTCCTCTCCTCTTCTTTTTTTCTCTCCTCTTCTTTCTTCCTATCTCTTTTTTTTCTTCTCTCCTCCTTTACCTTTTTCTTTCTCTCCACCTCACTCTCATTCCCCTTAGTTCCAGGTCTGGAACCACCAGCCATAGGGTAGTCTCTTTTTTTATCTTCAAGGACTTGATTCGATCACACAACAGATCATCATCATCATCATGAATGATCCGACACCTTTCTTAGGTGTGGCCATCTCTTCTTCTTCTTCACTGGTTTCCCTTTCACTTCCTTCCTCTTCACCTTCTTTTTCCTCTCCTTCCTCTTCCTCGCCAAACTGGATAGGTTCAGAAGGACCACCAACCTCCACCTCTGGAATCTCCAAATTAGGGACTGTATCCACTAGACGAGCAATAAAGTTGGTAGTGATGTTCTTTTATTCAAGCAGATATGTCGCTGTGCGAGGATGCTCATTGTCAGAGAGACTCTCCCTAACTTTCCAAGCCTTCAATAAAGTTGGTAGTGGTGTTTCCTTTCTTTCATTTGGGAGTTTAAGTATGAAAAAAGTGGCTTTCTCTCGTTTAGGAGTTTAAATTGATAGAAAAGAAAGGGAATTTTTTAAAAAACTTTCCCTTCCTTTTTCTGCAAAACTTTCTTTCCAAATCGAAAAGAAATGGAGAGAGGAAAGTTTTTAATGAATTGTTCCTTTTTCCCCTAAAAAAATTATTTTCCATCCAAACTCCCAAACACAAGAAAGAAAGTTGTTTTATTTTTTCTCCCAAACTCTTTTCTTTTCTCTTTTATTAGTTTTCCGTTCTTTTCTTTTCTCTCCTAATAAAATTTTCCTTTACTTTTTTTTCTTTCCAAAACTCCCAAACGAACTATAAACCTCCATAACCACCACCTAACCTCTCCTTTAAACCACCACGTACTTGACCAACTAACTCTAGCCTCCCTAGTCTTCTAACCTGTTGAAAAATACCTTCCATATTCGACCAGTAGCCACATCTCTCACCTCGCTAGAAAAATCTTCGACCACCATGATTTTATCTACGAGCTCCAAACACCTTAAAATCCCATCGAAAACTCTCCTAACTAGCTAACCTCCACTAAAAAACCACCCAGATACCCCCGCCTTACCTCAATAACCACCACCTTAAACTGTCAAAGATACCTGTCCCACCTTAACCCCTACCCACCAGCAGGCCGGTGACCCCATATCCTAGCTCCGACCTGTAACCCATAAACCCGTCATATCACCAAACCACAACCCACTATAGATCTGATTTAAACTTGAATCCACCTGAGCTTACCCATTAACCAACAGCTCCTCCATTCCCGCCTTAACCCAGACCTACAAACCGACCCAAGCAACCTCCTTGACCCGACCAACTCCTAATTTGTCCCCTAACTCCAAAAGCGAGTTGACCCACATAATCAATCTATCACACGAGACTTATAGCCCATACCCATTTAAACCCCAAACAACCCAAACGCTTTTAGACCCTTTAAACCCACCAAACACATTCTGCCTTAACCCAAATAAATTTATTATTCCCATTTTTTACCCAATAGCCTTTTAAACCAATAAACCAATGATACCCAAATACCTAATTAATTTACCATTTTACCAAAGTAACCACAAAAAATACCCACACCCATTTGACCAAATTACCATCCTAACCAAATAACTAATTTACCCCTGTCACCTTTTACATGCCCATCTCATTCCAATTGTACACCTAGCCTCATTTCAAAGGAGACCTTCATTTTAGTTTTAAACTTGGGATAAATTCTTCTCCATCCCTCTATGGAGAGTATTTTCACTTTTAGCAAATATTTAAATATAGAATGGTATGGTAGAATTTATCTCTTCGAGAATAAATTTTTCTCCATCCCTTTATAGAGGGTATTTGTATTTTTAGAAAATATCTCAACATAGAGTGATGTTGTAGATTTTATTTCTTTAGGATGTGTTCATATGTACAAATTTATAATGAGAGGATTTGTAATTTTTAGCAAACTTCTCTCATTATTTAAGGGTGCATTGAGAATTCATCCATTGTACATATTGTCAATAGTTTTCTTCTTTCTTCTTTTGCATTTTCTTTCTTTCTTTGAGATTGTTACTTTTTGAGAGAAAAATTTATAAATATTAAATTTAGTTAGTTTATTTGCTAGCATAATTTTGTAAAATTTGTTTCTCTCATATTTCTCTAATTATATTTTACTTCTTATTTAGTTTATGTAAAAATTAGAGCACTTAGTTAAGTAATAATCCCTTGAAAAATCATTAGACAAAAAATAATATGAAAATGATTCTACACTTTTCTTCACATATATTATTCTTCGCACTTGAAAGGTGGATTGATACCCTTACTTATCCTATACATATTTTTAGTGAATTTATAGGTTAAAGATATTTTGATTGGAAAGGCTTGATATGCAACAGGATTACACGTGAAACCAATAATCACCGGACCGGAACGGGTCAGGTCAGGTTGGGCGGGTAGGCGGGGCGCGCATGTGGGATTGGAAACCAATCCAAGCCCATGTAGGTCATTCTTCTTTCAAAGAGTTAGGATACCCCAAGGGCACCAAGCCTTAAATATGAAATGAGTTATAATATACTACGCCCATTTTTCACATTCTTCCTATGTAGGATAAGAGCTTAACATAAGACTTCAACCAAAGTCCATATTCCAAGTGGGTATTTTAAGCTATAATTTCTCACTCATTTATTTTTGATTTTACACATGTGAGTATATCACGTTATATTCCTCATGGAGGAGAAAACGTTACAGCTTCTAACTGTCGTAAAAGACATGTGGGTACCAAATTAAATTGACCCTAAATTTGACCAAAAATTGATTTTGTCAAATCAATGAAATGCCATAAATTACAATAATCCCCTACATGAATGAAATTGGTCGGATCAACATAAATGACTATGCATATACAAAGAGAGTTCTAGCGAAATATTATTGCATCAAGAGAGATAGATTTTGGCCTTGAATAATCTTTAGTGAAAGGTTACTATGTACTTACTGAATAGTGAACGCGGTGTTTATAATTTTCCATTGTTTGATGTAAATTAAGGCAACAGGCTGCACACAATAATTCTTCGAATAAAGTTTGTTCTATCAATTGTGTTCATCTTATCCCGGAACAACTCCGGATTTCATGAGTGCTTTAGATAATTTCATCCTCTCAAAATTCTCATAGAAGTGCCCCCTTAATGATTTCCATTAAAAGTATCATATTATATCCCACTATAATTTTCAAGATATATGAGTCACTAAAATCTTATATTATCCTTACTACTTTGTGGGAAATAATATTTTATCACAGGAATAGGTATGAGTTTAAAAACTCACCAGTGCTCATGAGACTCCCATTTTGATAATAAGATGATAATTTGTCAACATATAGACTTAGACTTCAAAACATGCCGTTATAGGATAAAAATGCAAAGCAGTCACCAAACGGCCCCATAAGAGGCACGAACACCTTGCACGGGACAATGTAACTCGTAGAAACTTACCGCGTAGTCACGGAACTCCCAATTTAAGAATATGATGATAACTTACAAATATCTAGACTTAGGCTTGGAAACATACTGTTAAAGGGCGAAGATCCAAAACCACCCCCAAACGGACACGTAAGAGATATGAACACCTCGCACGGGACTGAAGATCCAAAACCACCCCCAAAATGGCCATGTAAGATACATGAACAACTCACAGGGGACCATTGTAACTCTTAGGAACTAACCGTATAGTCGTGGGACTTTCGAATTTAGAATATGATGATAATTTACAAATAGTAGACTTAGTCATAAAAAACATGATTTTATAGGCCAAAAACCTAAAACAACCCCCAAACGGACTTCGTAAGAGACATAAACACCTCACACGGGACCAATGTAAATCGAAGGAACTGACCACATTAATAAGCCAAAATACAAAATATCTACCAAACGGCTCTGTAAGAGGTACGAACACCTAGTACAGGACCAATGTTGCTCATAGAAACTGATCACATAGTCACGAGACTCTGGGTTTGATAATATGACTATAATTTACAAGCATTTAAACTTAGGATTAAGATGTGCCGTTAAAATGAAAAAAGCAAAAAAAATCCCCAAACGACCCCATAAGAGACATGAATACCTCACATGGGACCAAATTCAGATTCTATAGTGGATCTAGCAATACAAGTATGTTTTGAGGATTTCCAAGACATAACACCACTACCAAGTGTAAATACACATCCATTTGTGGATTTAGAATCCTTTGAATCAAATATCCAATTATAATAACTGTATCCTTCAACACAATTGGATATCTTGTATAGTGGAATCCATGATTAAGGGTAAATCTTAGATATCTAAGAGCCCTTATTGTGGCTTTCTAATGATCTATTTGAGTACAGTTCGGACATGCTTTAGACTGCCTATAATAAGAGAGTACTCTAATTGAGATATAACATTTCGAATATTTTATATAAATGAAGATTTAGGTCAGTAGGTGTTTTAGCTATGTAATCGCTACCTTTATCAAACTTATTAAGTATCTTCTAAATATAATGTGATTGAGACAAGACAAGTCCACTAGATGTTTAAGAAATTTTTATTCCTAATATAACATTCGCAATACCCATATCTTTCATATAAAATTTACTGGATAAGATTTTGTTAGTAGATTTTGTGATATTATTATTACTTCTATTAATAAGCATATGAATACTTTGTCTCATGATACCGAACACCACCAGCATGGGGCCACTAGATCGTTGTTACCTTCTGGGTGCCACAACATTTGGCACCATCATATATCATCCTCATGGATCCTCATATCGTCATACATCCCTAGTGTCAATCGTCCTTAACACATGTTGCATGTACAATTGACATAACACCTCCTAGACACTTAACTGCCAAATGATGGCGTTCATTCCAAACTTGTTATTCAAGGATCCACAACTCTAACATTCATCACATAATCATAGTAATAGTAATGCTAATGATAATACTAATAGTAATAGTAATAACATAAATACAAGAAGAGTTTAGTATAGTGGTCTTAATGATATATATGAAAAAAAATTATTTCATTTATTATTCCATAAACACGAGAAATTATATTTCTACTAGGCTCTTAATTAATAAAGAAGAAAATTTTCTCTCTTATACAGGAAAATCCCTCTCTTTTACTTTTGTTTCCTTCCACTTTTCCATTCTTCTTGCCAAACAATATATCAAATAACCACTTTAAACTATTATAAATTTATGTGAATTAATCTATATCCCGTGGATTCTTTGAAAATTAAACCAAGCATAAATGTTTTTTAAGTAATTCATGTTACCTCATTAAGATAAGAATGCAGTTTGATGAGTTAATTTTCCAACTGGTAAAAGGATCTCACCCTATTGTTGAATTTTGATACAACCATTAAATCTATTCCCATTCAAAAACTCGTGAGTCCTAAAAGAATAGCAAATAAAGGGAGCGCTCACTTTTATTTTATTTGGATACAATAATAATTTTAGAAATAATTAACATAACAAAATGCTAACAATATATGTTTTGATAAGGAGGATTTCAACTCTTTGTCGGTTTAGCATCCAACGTTAGAATCCAAGAAAAATGGAACGACAACATTTGAGTGGGTAGACGAGCGAATGAAATATAATAACTCTTTGGATGGATGTTTAGGGATTCATCTAAGAGCACATAGGATTTGAACTCATCTCTTGGGAAATCCTGAAGTGCAAAACTGGTACAATAATGTTGGTGACCCGCTATGCATGCGTCCTTCGTGACATACAAGTGGATAAGAACCACTTCCCCAATATCAAAGGAAGATGAAAAACTATATGGCCTCCCTAGATAACACGTGGCTGATCAAATTTAGCTATCACTAGTCCGATAGTTAAAGATTTTGTGGAGTGTCGAATAAATGTATTAATAGTGTATAAAGCTAATAAGATACTTTTTAGGACATAAAGAAATATAGCTAGAAACTACCTTATTATCTTCTCCAATGAAGTTATATATAATCCCCCCCTTTCGTTTACCACATAGACGTAGGTCTTATTATCACGAACCATGTATATTTGGTTTCATTTATTTTTATGCTCTTTATCTTTCCATCGAATTTTAAGAGTTCAATTTCATTCAAATCTTTAATTGACACGAGGTGACATAGGTCATCAACAAGCTCGTTGAGAATGAACAAGTTTTATAAAAGTAAATAATGAAGATCCTATAAAGCTATAACATGCATCACCTAGTCTTAGACCACATTTTCAATTCGATTGGGGAAGATAATGGGTGGTCCAGGAAGCCCTATGTCGCTAAAATAGTTCATGTTATTGACTAAAACAGTGAGGATTTGACTCTTCCACCTTTGGAGGTTATCTCCTCCTCTGTTTGATCCTCTACATTCCAAAGGATAAATCCTCTAGTCTCTCTATTCAATGTAGATGATGTTGGTTGGCCATTTACCTTCAATCGGGATAACACAAGATTCCCTATACCACAGACGTTCAAACTGTCAAGGATGAATGCCTTTGATGGCACATCGAATCCTTATAACTACATAGATAATTATGAGGCCTATATTGACTTTATGAGAATATAAAACTAAATTACATGCTGATATTTTTCACCACACTTAAGGCCTCAGCATGAATGTGGTTCAACCCTCTTCTTATGAACTCAATAATATGCTTTTACAAACTAACGAACCCATTTGTTCGACACTTCATTGGCAGTTGGGTGCATAAAAAAACCACAAACTTTTCGCTTAATTGTTTTCAAATGAAGAATGAATTATTAAGGGGAATCCTCTCTAGTGAAAAAACAACTTCAATTCCTATCTCTTATAACCATTAAAATAGTCGGTAAATAACTATGTTTAAAGCTTTACCTTTACCTATGAAGGCCAACAAGGAGCCTCCACTAATCTAAGACCCCCACCTATTTAATTCATCTTCCAATCCCCAACCACCACCACCATACTTTATGACAATCATAGCAAGAACCCATCTTTAACCATTTTTGTAACACGCTTATATCATAGTTAATTTGAGAGCTAGAGAGTTACATCACAGATTTCATAGGTGATTAATGTCCATTAATGTAGTGATTTTCATTATTTTAACACTGAGGCCTTTCCATATCGATGTAGTTGTTGATACCAATTGTTAGAGTCAAACCTCGTTAGAACTAGTTTTTGAATATGAGTCAAAATTAAACCCCATACCATTGAGTGCATTGGTTAAAGTTGGGATAATATTCGTGGTGATAGAGTGGGATATTATATAATAGTATCAGGGCCAGTACCCCTTACCAACGTATTGGGTCATGATTGAATTCATCCCAATGATTTTACCTCTGAGCCACTCTAATATCTCTTCTCTTGTGTGTGTGATTGGCTTAATACACTATATTTTATCTGTGATTATAAATATGGATTGAGTCCATTTTTAGACATCAACAGATTGGCACCGTCAGTGGGAACGTTTGTCTGTCATTATTCTCTACCATTTGTTTTATTTCTTTGCCTTTAAATAAATGACTGACCCGAAAACTAAGGCTAGAATTGAAGGAAATGCCATCATTCCTTCTGCTCCTCCTAGTGCAGCAGATCTACAGGGAATTCTGCTCAACCATATTAGAGGACAAGAAGCCATTCAAGAATCTATTAAGCAATTGGCCCACCAGCTAGAAATGAAAGGAGTTATCATTCTCGTTCTTCTCATGATAGGTCATACCCTCCTGGAGTAACTTTTTCATTCTGATCAACAAATTATTATGATGGTATATATTTTTCCGAAGGTAGACCAAGTATTTTAGAGAGGCTAAGCAAGGAGTCTGATTTTTATCATCTAGCTCTCCGAGCAACTAGAGGACATCATGGGAGTATAAGCATCATCATGAATATAGAGAAGGATCCACACAATCTAAAGCCAATATAAGGGGCACTGTGCATGCCAAGCAAACCTTTCAAGATGAGAGTTAAGCACATAGACACAGTAAAGCTACCAAATCTACCTCGGCTAAATCTAAGCCAGAAGAACAGCACTGGAAGGGACCCATACAGTGGTTGGAAGATCGGCTAGGTAGAATAATCAAAACCAAGAATCCATTGCAAAGGAGTTTTGTTAAAGGCTCAATTTTCATCCAGGCTATTGTGAAAGGAGTTTTGTTAAAGGCACACTTTTCATCCAGGCTATTGTGGAATACCCCACACCTTCCATCCAGGCTATGGTCACTCCTAAGTATGATGGGAATACTGATCAAGTCTTCCTCATAGAGTAATATCAAGATGCTGTCGACATCTACTCAGTGCCCGATGAAATGAGATGTAGAGCTTTCTCCAATTCTATCATTGGGCCAGCCCAAATCTGGTATAATAATCTCCTAAGAGGTAAAATATCTAATTTTCATCAGTTAGTTGAATTATTCATAGATAACTTTTATTTTGAGGCTAAGCTGATCAAGAGTGTCACTCATCCCTTGACCTTGCTGTAAAAGTTGAGAGAAAGTACTAGAGAATATATTACACATTTTAATAATGAAAAACTAGAGGTGGTGGATTATGAGGAGAAGACAACCATTGTAGCACTTATGAGTGGGTTTCTCGCTAAAGATCTCTATTATGCTTTAGCGAAGAATCCATCCAAGACCATGACAGAATTAATGGTTGCGGCTAGAAAGATAATGAATGCCAAGGAGGCTATGGCAACTAAGTAAACTCCTGAGACCAAGGATAAAATAAGAAAAATATTTCCATCTTGTTCAAGAAGGAGCAAAAAGACAAAAAAACTTAGTAGGATCAAGGAGTATGATAAATATACACCTTTCAACAAAGGTGTTCACTATATCCTGGATGAAATCAAGAGAAATCGAGAATTGAATTGACCTAAAAAGTTGAAGACAACCCCCAATAAGAGGAATAAGTCCAAGTACTAAGATTTCCACAGGGATCATGGTCATAACACCAACAGTTGCATTGCACTGAAGAATGAGATTGAAAATCTTATTCGATGGGGAAAGTTGAGCAAGTTTATGGATCAAAATGACAACCGAGATGATCGAAAGAGGTCTGAATCTTCAGTCCGAGCAAGGGAAGTAATAAAAGAGAAAGAAATAATGATTTTGAAGAAGATCCAGACTTACCGAAGAAAGCTGGTGAACCAAAGGTGGAGTTCGATATGATATCCTTTTAATGCTATTTCATTACAAGAGGGGATGTTGGAGGAGGAGATGCAATTATAGAAAGGAAAGCTTATTTGAATGAAGCTAAGGCATATCCAACTGTCAGATAAATTGATATGGCTGAATCTAATGATAGTCGGCCAAGGAATGTCAACAGAGACAGGTTAGTGATTGGATTCTCTAAAAATGATCTGAGTGGGGTCCTTTACCATCACGACGATTCGTTAATTGTCACATGTAGAGTTCATCATGGTAAAGTTGTAAGGATACTGGTTGATAATTGGAGTTCAGCTAATGTAATGTTTTATAATTTTTTCCAAAGCTTAGGGCTGAAGGACAACAAGCTAGAATCATACTGTAGACCTCTCATGGGATTTGTTGGAGATAAAGTATACCCATTAGGAATGATCAAGTTAGAAGTCTTGGTCGGAACTTGGTCGGTGAGCATGAAAGAAAGAGTTTGTTTCTTTGTGTTAGATAAAAATATCCCATCAACTTACAATATCATCCTAGGAAGAATGGGAATAAAGCAGTTAGAGTTTATACCATCCACAGTGCATCAATGCATCAAATTTTTAATAAATTATGGAGTCAGCATATTAAATGGCAATCAGAAAGAAGCCAGGGAATGTTATTATACTTTATCCGACAAATAGGAAATCAAAATGAAGGGACAACCACTTTCCACATTGACACTCTGGATCCTCGGGAAGAAGAGAAGTTGGTAAGGGGGTAAGTTATGGAAGAAATAGAAACTATTGCACTAGATGAAGAGAAGCTATAAAGAACCACCCAGACCGGTTCTAGATTATCTCCCTCTCTCAAACAGGAATTAATTATATTCTTTAGAGAGAGGAAAAATATGTTTGCTTGGAGTCACAAAGATATGCCGATAATTTATCCAAATTTTATTTGCCATGTTCTTAATATTTGTCCAGGTTCTAAGTCGATCAAGCAAAAGCGAAGAGTTTTCAGGCCTAAGAAAAATATGTTAATCTAGGAGGAAGTTGATAAATCACAGCGAGTACAGTTCATTGAAGATGTCAAGTATCCAAGCTGGTTGGCTAATGTGGTTATGGTTAAGAAAAAAATGATAAATAGTGCGTGTGTTGACTTCACGGACCTCAATAAACCGTGCCCCCCAAAAGATCACTTTCCCTTACCAAGGATTGATCATTTGGTCGATGCTATAGTAGATTATGAATTACTCAGTTTCATGGATGCATATTCTAGTTATAATCAGATTAAGATGAAACTTGAAGACAAGGAAAGTATTTCTTTTATTACCAGCCAAGGAACTTACTATTACAATGCCATGCCCTTTGGGTTGAAGAACGCTGGAGATACCTATCAGAGACTAGTGAACAAGGTTTTTGAAGACCAGATCGACAAAAATATGGAAGTGTATGTAGATGATATGCTCATCAAGATCAAGTTTATTATCGACCATATTATGAACTTTGCTTAAACCTTTGATCAGCAAGAAAAATATCAGATGAAGCTCAACCCAACCAAGTGTATTTTTTGGGTACATGAAGGAATATTCCTACGGTACATTATTAATCAAAGGGTAATATAAGCAAACCCCACAATAATTAAAGCCTTGCTTTGAAATGAAGTCCCCGACCAATAAGAAAGAGGTTTAAAAATTGATAGGGAGACTAGCTACATTGAACCGTTTTGTCTCCCGAGCAACTGATAAATGTCTTTCATTCTTTTAGGTGCTTAGAAAGACCTTTCAGTGGAATGAAGAATGTGAGAAAGCCTTCGTGGATTTGAAGAAGTACTTGGTCTCTCCCCTTATGGGAGAAAAAATATATTTATACTTGGTGGTTTCAGAATCAGTTGTCAATTCGGCTTTTATCCGACTAGATGGAGGATTTGAAAGGCTAGTTTATTATACTAGCAAGTCCTTCTGAGGAGAAAAAAAGTTAGATATTCACGCCTGGATAAGTTATACTAGCTCTCATTGAAGCTTCTAATAGAAGAGACCATATTGTCAAGCTCACACCAATATCGTCTACACGGATTTGCCTTTGTCACAGGCACTACATAAATCGAAAAATTCTGAAAGGTTAATATCTTGGGCAGTTGAAGTGGGAGAGTATAAAATTATTTATGAACTTAGAGTTGCAATAAAAGGCTAGGCAGTGGACAACTTCATTGTCGAATTTACATCTGTATAGGAGAAGCATAATCCAAGTTTGCTTATCGAGCAAACTTCTTTGTAAGAGAGCTTAGCTAAAAAAATTAGAGATTATGGACGATTAATCAGACTTGGTGGCTGATCAAGAAATAATTTAATAGATCAAGAAGATGTTCAAGCATGGAGTGCTGGTAGAAGAAGAGTTCTCTGATAGTACTCTAATCCGATAATTATTTGTAAATAGATCCTCATGTGCTACTGAAAGTGGAGCAGGCCTCATCATCAACACTCTGGACACATTAGATGTGGAGTATGTTTTGAGATTATATTTTAAGGCTTCCAATAATGATGCAGAGTATGAGGCATTGATCACAGGATTAGAATTGGCTTCTTTATTAGGTGCCGACCAAGTGTTGGTGCATAGTGACTCCCAGTTGATTACCAATAAAATGCAAAAAATTTATGGCGTCAAAGGGGAAACTATGATAAGATATCATAAAAAAGTAATAGAGGTTATTTTTTGCTCACTTAAGTCAGGATGGTAAGGATTCCTAGACTAGAGAATGCTCGAGCAGACGCTCTTGCTCGGTTTGCTTCAGCAACTCAAACAGAACTCTGGTAAACAATCTCAGTGGAAATCCTTGCCCATAAAAGCATTGATGGAATGGAAATCAGCTTCATCTATGTGGAGTTAGATCCATTATGGATGGACCCAATTAGAGATTACATAGAAAGAGGAACATTATCGTCCGACTAGAAGGAAGCCAAGAAGATGAGATATAAAGTAGCCAATTATGTGTTAGAAAAAGGTGTCCTATAGAGGTGAGGATACACTGTTTTCATACTTCATTTGTGTTCATCCAAGCGAAGTAAATGATTTGATCAAAGAGGTGCATGAAGGCTCATGTTAAGCTCACACAATCGAGAGATCTCTAAGATAACAAATAGCAATGTAAGGTTACTACTGACCAATGATGAAAATAAATTGTTTTGCTTTCATCAAGAAATGTGATAAGTGCCAAATTTTTTTCGCCATCCATAAAAGACCGGGAGTAACTCTAACACCCATCACTTCTCTATGGCCTTTCACTATCTGGGGAATTGACCTCGTCGGACCACTGCCGACCACCAAGGGAAGGTTTAAATATCTGGTTGTAGCAGTTGACTACTTCAGTAAATGGGTGGAAGTTGAGCCTTTGATTGATATTCCCTATCAGAGGGTTTTCCAGTTCATATGGAAGGAGATCATTTGCAGGTATGGCATGCTATGCCTTCATCACCGACCATAGCACTCAATTTGATAATGAAGAATTTAAAGAATACTGTATTCGATCGGGAATTCAGAAATTTCATTCAACACCCCGACACCCATAATGCAATAGTCAGACAGAAATCACTAATAAAACCTTGTTATATGGGTTAAAGAAAAGGATTGATGAGGCAAAAGGAAACTGGATTAATAAACCATACAACATCCTTTAGGCATATAGGAGTACTCCCAGAACAGCAATGGGGAAAACCCCTTACATGCTAGCTCTTAGCACTGAGGAAGTAGAACCAATGGAAATAGGTCTGCCGACTCATAAGGTAAATTGAACTTTGATTCAACCAAGAGTGATCTCATGAGGTGACTAGATCTGGACATGATAGAAGAAGTTTGAGAAGATACTATTATTCGAATGCCTTCCTACCAATAAAGGGCTATAAGGTTTTATAATCGAAGGGTCAAGTCGAGCAACCTGAAGAAGGGGGATTTGGTAATCAAGAAAGTAATCTAGAAGAATAACAAGTTGGAGCTCAATTGGCATGGTCTATACCGTATCTTAGCGGTTATTCGACTAGGAACTTATCGCTTGGAAACTCTGGAAGGAAAAGAATTCGAGAATCCTTGTAACGCAGTCCATCTGCGAAAGTATTATCAGTGATTCAGTTTTTAGAAATTTTGTTCTTAATGTAATTAGTCATTCAAGTTAGTGAAATTTCAGGTTTTTCTCTATTATACATCCTTTTTGTGTCTTGTTTTTGAAGTATAGTGGATACACCTTAACCCGTAAATAAATGAGCAATTTTAAATCAAATTTTTCCAACTTCAAAAAAGTTTTCCAAAAGTTCCTCACCAAAGAGCATGGTTCAAACTTTTCCAAACCTTTTCATCTTAAAAAAAGTTTCCAAAAAGTTCCATGCCAAAGGGAACGGTTCAAACTTTTCCATCTTTAGAAAAGTTTCCAAAAAGTTCTTCGCCAAAGTGCATGGTTCAAACTTTTCAAAACTTTTCCAATTTTAGAAAAGTTAATCTTCATGTATGATTTGTCCTCGGAAAATTACGAACAAAAACTTAGAAAAAATTTCTTAATTAGATATTTTACCCAAACAAGTTAAAATACTGGAATAATTATACATTCCTAATACACTTGGTCTCCACTGATAACTAATGCTATAACTTAGTACAATAAACTATTTAGAATTTTATCTAAGTGCATTAGTCGAATCTAAGGTCGTATAAATGATTCAAACATGAATCACATTTAAGCAGGTTATTTAGTCTTTAAGTCGATTAACTAATCATTATATAGGTTACCTAGTCGAAAAACAAATTAATATCAACTATAAGGTTGAATAAAAAGAACTTAATAAAAAATAACTTCATTCCATTGATCAAGATGTGTTACAATAGGAGTCATTGATCAAAATGCAGTACCGGAAGTATATAATTATTCCATTAGACGTTTTCCATCAGCTTTGCTCATTCCAAGAGGAGGATCATCAAGGGTGCTCGGATGATTAATAGAACCAAAAGGTTTCTTCCTAAAGCTTTTACTGATACTTGGTCGATCAAGAAGGTGATGAGGACGAACATACTCAACTTCTCCTTCAAGGCCAAAATCTCCAACACACTTCTTAATCAAACTCTGAGAAATAGCATCTGGAGGAAGCCAATTGAAGTCAATTGAGAAAGGAGGATCAGGGTAGTCCATTATTCCTAGAGTATGCCAATGACATAATCCATCTTTTTGGGGAACCTATAACAAGGAAAGAAGGTTCAACCAACCCCATTTATAACCTTTATTTATGGCCTATTCCATATGCACATCCAGATAAGTTAAAGCTTCATTATATCCATACATCCAAACACTCCTAGGTTGCTTGTGAAAATGCAAAGTAAGTCGGTCCACGTTATCTTGAATATTTTTTATGGATTTATCTTTCTCTTTAAGTTGAGTAGCTTGCTTGGCCAAGGATCTTCTGGTTCTCTCATTATTAACAGTAGGCTGAGAAATTATATTTTGCCTTGATTGTTAACCAGAGCCAATTTTGGTTTTCTTTTTTTGCAAAACTTATAATTCCTACAATAACCTAGCATTTTCATCTTCCAAAAATGAAACACCCTCATTTGGACCAGTAGTGGTTACTCTCTTCGAACTATCAAGTTCATTCCTCAAGGCATTATTTTCCCTCTCTAGCATTGTAGCAATAGACCGAGCATTTTCTAGATCTTGCTTCAGAGATAATTCTTTCTTATTCATAACATAAGTGATGACTTGTAGTTTTTTTATCAAATGAATTTGCTTCACTTAGGACCTTATACTTAGCCCCATAATTAGAGTGAAGCAAAGCCAAGGAGAATTTTTTTATCTTATCATAGCTACTCAATTATCTCGTCATAAGTTGCGTTATTAGCTACAACCCTATCCAAAAGGCAATGAAGATGGATATATGACACCTTAACTTGGTGGGAGACATCTGGGCCGAGCAACCCTATTAAGTCTTCCTCAGACATGGGAACACGACCAGCCTCCAAAAGGTTTTTACTCCGCCTGAGTAAGTTAGATTCAACAGAGACAATAGCTTTTTTCTAGGCATCAAACTGAAAAGTTACAAGTATGAGTTTATAGTACAAATCTAGAGAAATATGCAACACAGTCTAACAAGAAATCAAAATAATTCCAAGTCATAGATAGTAAAGGAAAAATTTGTTCTTTCTTTGATTAATCATTGCAGTACAAAAGTTGAGACATCATTAAGAAAGGAAAGACAAAAATTAAACTTGGTAATAAGGAGCTAAACCTTCTCCTTGCCCTTGGCCACGTCTTTGCTAGTAGCAGGTTGGTCGACACTAGCATTTGGCACCATTGAAGAATCAATGGGCGTCATAGAAGACTCTCCAGACCCCTCATCCTCATCAAACTCCTCATCCAGGTTAGGAGGAGAACCAGAATCAAGCCATTGGAAAGCTCTGAGTTTTCCTCTGTGCCGAACACGTACAGGGCTATCGACCAACCTTTCTTGACAGACATCTTCTTGGCATAATTAATTTGAGTGGAGGTGGCAAAGATGGCCTTCTCCCAACCTTTATCAAAGGAAGCTTTGCCTTTGGACTTCAAGGAAGTCACCTCAAATTTCAAGCCAACCACCTTGTCTTCAGTAACTTGCGCTCAAGCTGTGACGTCTAAAAGCTTATCCTCGATAGCCTTAGCCCTACCTTCACCATCATCCAACTTCTTCTTGACAACCTCGGCCTTTTCATCAGTAACCTTTATTTGGCCTTCAATCGCAGTATCCCGGTCATTGGCCTTCTTCAAATCCTCTTCCTAAGATTTTTGCTTTATCTCCAACAGAGGCTGACCTAATGTTCTGTGTAATACCCCATAATTTTAATGATTTTAAAAATGGGATTAATTAGGATTAATTATGGGTTAAATTAAAATTGATCCAGATTTCAATATTACTCGGGAGTAAAGTAATATGTGATTTATGGGAATATTACTTAGTGATTAAAGTAATATATGATTATGACTTTACATATGATTATTATTTAATAAATATTATCGCTAGTGATGAATACGACAGTTACAGGAATTAAGTCGGGACGCGCGTGTGAGTCATGTCGGGACTAAATTTAAAGAAATTAAAAGTAAAATATTTTTATGTCATCCAAATAGTCATTTTGACTGCGCCAAAGTGTTCGAAAGAGTTTAAATAGTCGAAAAGTCTACTTGGGTGTTTGATTTGGGTCTTGGGATACTTTGGAACTGAATAGACACCTCGAAGGGGTATTTTAGTCATTTTATATGGGAGGTGAATAGTAACCACAAAAATTGAGGATTATTATATAAGTATAAATGGTGGGAAGATACACTGTTCATCACCAAACTTAGAGCTAAAGATTTAGGTGAGAGTAAGAGATTTCTCTAAAAGTGAAGAGACACCTTTAGAAAGCCAAGAAGCCAAAGGTCATCCACCATCACCACCATCGGAAGTTGGTCAAAAAAGGGAGAGGTCACTAGTAGCCTATCATCCCCAAAGGTTTAGACCTACAATTTAAAGGCAAGTGACTTAATCTTTGCAAAATTAGCATGTATAATGCTCATGTTAGGATAGTTATAGAATTCTAAGAAATTGCATGATTTAGAAATAAACCATGATGATTTTAATGGAATCCTTGATATGAGAAATATGTAGAACAAACCTATTTTTGATTATATATTTTAATCCGTGAAATTGGAATCATTTGATAAAGAAAATATGAGTTTTATATATTCTTGGAGATATGATAAAAGGTGAGTTTTCTAGAAATTATGAGAAATAACATATTTAATCCAAACATATTGATGTCTTAGGTTGTTTAATGATTGGAAGTCATTTATATGTATTGTTATATCATGTGGAATGAATTATAAGGAGTTTGAGATCTTAAAATAGAGGATTTGAGGATGAAAATTGGTTAAACCCGTAGGCCAAATATGTAGAAACAGTAGGGTCATTCCTGTTCGGTCGATCGATTGATCCAAGAATATCGATTGATCGACAATCCCAGAATTCATATGTTGATTTTTTTTCAAGCTTGATTAAATTACCCACTTCCAAGGATGCTTAGTGTAAATTAATTATAGCATAATGGAATTTAGGCAAGGTCATTAAGGTGATAATTGAGACCCAAAAATTATTTATGTGTGAATTAATCCTTGAGAGTAGAATAATGGATTAAAAGTAATAGAGTTTGTCGAAGAATAAATCTATTTGAGGATAATATGAATTTGTGAAAATTTGGGATTTCGGATGATATGGACCAGAAGGGTGTAGACAATTACCTACTAAATTTATTTGAGAAATAATGGCTAACTTTCGAGTTATGGAAAAACTCGGGAATTATATGTTAATAAGTAAAGTCATAATCTATAAATACGTATGATGTTAGAGAGAAAAATATACTACGTATGGAATTATCATATGGGTTGTGTGAATGCCTTATTGATATTATATAGGTGGGGTGAATACCTAACTTTTTAATTTGTATGACATACCTACGCTGCTTGCTATCGGGATGGAGGTTTTACATTATGGTTGATCTTGTCCTGAAGAACCCATTGGGGGGATTTTAGATTCGTACCTTGAGCATAGGACCTTGAACGCGTTCTATCGGTGTGAATTATAGATTCGACGGTTGAATGGGAGCATAGGTATGTGCGTGACCCATTCGGATGGGGAGTATGCTCACCTCCAAATATGTGTGTTATGTTATTTATGGTTCAGGAGAGACGCTAAACCAATAGTCCTTTTTACAATGAGAGATGTAAATGGACATGATAGTAGAGTATGCATGCACCGCTGCTGTGTCTGGGAGGTTCTGTATTAGTATATATTCTAGTGTGATGAATATATATACTGTGATGTGATCTACTGTGTGAATTAGTAGATACAAATTGAATAATAAAATATGAATTGAGTTAAGTACGTGAATACTTAATACTTAAAGGACTAGTTTGAAGCACCTCATACTCTTGACTCACTTGAGTTTGCATTATATATGTGCTCATCTAGTTTGAAAATAATGACAAAACTGAGTTCATTCCCTAGAAATCCAAAAGCCTTAGACACTACTTTTCATTCCTCTTGCTTGATTGATTAAAGGTATATTCACAATCACCTACACACATTAGGATTGCACTCATTACATATATATTGCATAAATTGATTGTGTGAGAGTTGTGTGTATTTAACTCCATTTAAAATTGATTTTTATAATTTTTTAGGAATTTTTAATGATTTTTAAATAATTTTTTGAAAATTAAAATTTGGATTAAAAAGCTTTTGGGGTCATTCTGCAATTTCTGGTTTTATGGTTTCAGATCGGAAAGTTGATTTGGGTAGAATCTGAATGCGCTAAAGACTTGAGGGTGCGTGTGTAATTAGTTTAAACACGCGTGTGAGGTTCAATCTCAGCCCTACACCTGTCACAACACTACCGGTCTGATTTGTGTTTGTTTATACTCACAAAACCATTGTCCATTATCAGCCCTTGGATCATTGTTATCAACGCTCTGCATGCGTTTGAGGCCAATCCATGTGAAACCCTTCTCAAGCCATTTAACTCACCGCTTTTATTTCACCGTTGGATCAAAGTCAATTTGGCAAGACTAAATCTCTGCCCTTGATATTGAACAGCCTTCTCGAATCTTATCCCCTCAATATAAAAGGATAATTAGCCTTTGCATCTGAGAACTTTTTGACACTTCGTCTAACCAGAGACAAGAGAGAGAAGAGAGAGAAGAGAGAAACCTGAGAGAGAGAGAGAGAGAAACGCTAACCCGTTTTCAAACCCTAATATTCCTTATCCTAAAATAGTTTATACCAAACACCATCCTTGTGTTTGAGAGTGTTGTTGGTAGGGGTTTGAAGGTCGTTAATAGAGTTTTATCCTCTTAAGTTTAAGATCTTGTGTCCAACTTAAACATTTAGGTTATATCTGTATTTCTTATTCATAGAAATTATAGATCTGGTCTTTTTATGTTATATTACACTTATATCTGCATATTTAGTTTCTCATCTTGAGAAATCAGTTTGTTGATTTATTTTCTATAAATGTTTTTCAACTCTAGAATCAACAAATTATTTTCTGTTTCTAGTTCTTTTGAAACAAGACTTTTGACCTAGTTGGAATTGCAATCGGTGGTTTTCAGTTTCAAAAATATTTTAAAAAACCCTCTGAAATTGATTAATACCTTGAACCGTCTTCAGAGCAAGGTAACCTTGGATTCCGGGATTGATTAAAAGGTCCAACAAAGTTCTTTTGTTTCCTAAGAAGAGAGAAACTGAAAATCACTGCATATAGATCTGATTTGTAATTTAATAGGACTGTTTGTATAAAATAAGCGTGTGTGTGTGCATGCATGTGTTAGAGCACCATCAAAAAACTTGACACACTACAACACAGAAGTGTTGGTTATAAGATCTTGAATCAACAAGATTCGACGTAAAGACTGGAACAAAGTGGAGAAGTTAGCAAACTGGGAAAGCCACATCAACAATCAGAACTGCAGAAAAGTTAAAAGTAAAATGAGTGGGTAAATTTCTAAACTTGTATAGGACTGTTTTGTGTGCATGTGTTTTATATAGTTTGTAACTTGTATATTTTGTTTTAGTGGATTTTAAGTTTGTGACTTAGAAGTCACCGTGGATGTTTCCTCAGTTGGGTGAGGTTTTACCACGTTAAAAATCTCTTGTACTTAATCTTTCTACATCTCTTCATCTCATTCTTGTGGTTGTGCTGAGTTTAATTGTTTTAAACTATTTTACTAAACCTGATAACAAAGCTCGAACTGATCTCATATATGTTTTATTAAACACATCTTGTGATTAAACTGATTTCATTTAAAGAAAAGAGTTTCCTCAAAAAATAGTTCGGAGTTACTTCAATAGTTTAATCTTGTATTAAACGGCCTAAGTAACAACTTTTTCAATTGGTATCAGAGCTTTGGAAATATTTTTAAAAGATCTTGTGTTTCTGAAATTGTTTTCTTAAAATCAAACATTGGACGAGAAAAATGAAAGATTTGGTAACTTGACCAGACCTCCTCTCTTTGATGGAAACAACTTTGCTTACTAGAAAGTAAGGATGGCTTCTTTCATACAAGGAACCTTGGGAGATGATGTCCGGGATATTGTTGAAAATTGATATAATTATCCTACAAAACCATCCACTCAAGGAAGTAATGAGAGGATTAAGAAAGTATTAAGCGAATTCACACAAGAAGCGAAGCAAGCTTCTCGAAACAATAACAAAGGAAAGAATGCCATTTTTATGTCTATAAATGAACATGAGTTAAAAAGGATCTCATCTTATGCCACTTATAAGGAAGCTTGGGATGCACTGATTACTGCACATGAAGGTGACACTAGAGTTAAGGCTGCTAAAACACAGAGGTTAGTCCAACAGTATAACTCTCTAATTATGTTAGATTCTGAATCCTTTGATGACTTTTACATGAAATTGACTGACATTGTGACCAAATTGTATGCTAATGGGATAACTTATGATATATATGAAATTGTCTCCAAAATTCTAAGATCATTACTATAAAAATTTGATAACAAAAGATATGCTATTGAGGAAATGAGTGACCAAAATATCATTCCTGAATTACTCAGGAGTAAACTGAGAACTATGGAAATGGAATTAGAATTTAAGAAGCAATTGACCCAGTCCCATAGGAAATAGACTAGTTCCAATTTGAGTTTTTCCTCTAAGCTGATGAAACCTAAGCTCACTACTCCAAATAATGACTCTGATGAGGAATGTGATATAGATAGTTTGGACAATCAAATTGCCTTGATGTCAAAACAGTTTAAGAAAATTATCAAATTTAGAAATAAAATGGCAAACAGACAAGGCAAGCCAAATTATCTACCTCAATCCAATTATAAACCTCATGAGAAAGGTCAAGACAAACATCACAAGGACATTCATATGAGACCTAACAAAGTATTAAAGAACATTTATAAAAGACCTAACAAAGACTTCATTTTTTTGGGATGGTGATATTGAGATATTTCAACTAGAGATTTTATTCCAGTTACATTTATATGTTGATTTTTAATTCAGTTGTGATGGGATGTTACTTGGGGTGGAATGGATTTAATTAAATTAAAATTGGAAAGATTTTTGACACTTAACTTAATTAATTATTAGGTGATTAATAAGAAATTATTTTTCGACATTGATGCTAAGAATGAACAAACTGGATATTCTGATTTGATTTACTAAAGAACTGATCATCCGGTATTTAATTAGGCGGGGTGTCTCAGGTGGTATCAGAGCATTAGGTTCTAGTGTCCTTAGGATCTGTACTGCTTATTATGCTTTCTGTTTAGTGTCATTTGATATAGGGCCCTATCATTACGATTGTTGTATTCATAATTGTGTATTTACCACTTCAGCTAAATACTGATAAAAATATCTCTCCCTCATTTCAGATGCCTCCTCGATTAGCCTCCGGAGCGGCATAGCCATCCCCACAGCCCGCTCTAACCCAGGGTATTATGAACACAACAGAGGTTACTACTATTGTTGCTCATGCCGTTAATGCTACCTTAGCGGTTATTCAACAAGCACCGCCACCAGCACCAACGCATGCATTTCCCACTACTTGGGAGAGTGTCAGGGATGCCTTCCAAAAGGCACATCCACCATAATTCCAAGGGGGTTCCGATGTCATGACTGCTAGCCAATGGAAGAAAGACATCCAGCGGCATCTGCATACGTATAAATGTGTGGAGGTTCAGAAACAGATCTTAGCGACATTTAAGCTCGTTAGAGCACCTCTTCAGTGGTGCGAGTCCACTACTACAACCAAGGACAGGGATACGATGGTTATTCAGGACTTGTGGGTGCGGTTTGACCATGAATATTTCCCTTCAACTATTCAGAATGTAATACCTCGTATTTTTACGCATATTTATTTTTATTATGAAATTATGGAAAATGGGGATTAATTCATTTAAAGGGAGAAAATTTATTTTGAAATTAATTCCATTTAATGGTAATAATTACTAGCGTGACGAGAGTTAGTAGTTATCGAAAATAATATTATGGCTGGGATGAGATACATGGCAGTCATGATATAATTAATTGGGACGCACGTATAAGTTGCGTCACCGGTATGTATTTAGGGGTTAAAAGGTAAATTATTTTTATAACTTGAATGACTACCTTGAATGCGCCAGAGTGTTCGGAAGGGTCGAAATAGTCAGAAAACACTACTCGAGTATTTTATTTGGAGTACGGAGCATTTTAGCCCAAAACGACACCCCGGAGCGGTATTTTGGTCTTTTGGGATTTTTGGATAATTAAATGGATGAAAATTAGGTTTAATTAAAAATATTGAGGGTTAGTGGTCTGTCGGTTTCAACTTACGTGAAAAAAAGAGAGAAAGAGAGAGAGAACCAAGGTAGAAGAAGACTCCATTGGAGCCCTAAGCCAAGAACTCAAACGTTCGCACCAAAAATTACACCAGCGCGTAGATCGTGTCAAGAGGATCGTTCCCATACCAATTTCAGTCCAAGAATCAGACGTTCATTCCGAGGAAAGTGTTTATCTTTCTCCTCTTTTATCATATATTGTTCCTGTTAATTTAGTTTTGATGATATAAACTTGGTGGAATGAAAAATTAGGTTTAATTAAACTGAATTGTGAAGAAACCTTATGAAGTGGAAATGGGTATGCATGTAGAGGTTTTACCCCTTGTTGGACTATTAAAATCTAGGAATTTTATGTCTTAGTCAAGAATTATAATAATAGTTTTGGACAATTAAAATTTCGGGTTCATATTTAAGAGACTTATTTGAAATTGATTGTTGAATTCCAATTGAGTATATAAGGATTGACCTTTAATTCATATTAGAAAGTGTCTTAGGGTGATTCAGAATAGTGTAGGAACGTTAAATTAGGATTGGGATGAGTTTGGAATGAGATTGAAGTATGAAAATTTGAGAAAATCGAATTTGGGGAAGAACTGGGCCTTTTCAAAATTTTCATTAGAAGACCAGCCCAGGTCGTTCGAACGCCCTCGTTCGAATGAAACTTCTAACGAGATTTCCAATACTCCTTCTAATGAGTCGCTGAGTTCGTTTGAATTGGGAACTTCGTTCGAACGACCTCGTTCGAACGAGAATCCTGGAACTTCTAACAAGATTCCAGAATGAGTTGTTAGTGTTCGTTCGAGTTAAAAACCATCATAGGGTTGTCCAAGAGAGTGTATAAACGTATGTGAGTAACGGGTGGCTTTAATTCTAAAGTTTTAGGGAATTAAGGGTGTAATGGTCCTCGGGGTACTGAATTTGTGTGAAACCCTAGGAGAGAATGTAAGTCCTAGATAGGCTATATATGTATACGGATATTGTGGGGAGTAATGGCGTTAATATTACTTACGGATTATAGTATCTGGGTTATGTGAATACCTATTAATGTATAGAAGTTGTGTGCATGCTTATTACTTGGAATATCATGTGCCTGACATACCTAGCTATTGACTATCGAAGGGGGGTTAACGCGTTGTGCACGACCATATCTTGTATGCCTTCGGGGGATTTCGAGTCGTACCACTAGAGCATGGAACCTAGGTACGGGCTATCTGTGAGAATGATAGTGATGACGGTCATATGGGTGCGTAGGTATGTCCGTAGCCCATCGGCTTGGGACTATGTTCGCCACCAATTTGTGTATATGTTTTATTGGTTCCTGAGAGATTGAACCTACTGTCCTTTATGCGTGAGCGTTGAAATGGGACTAGATAGTCGAGTATGCCTAGCACTAGGGGTTTCTTAACCATGGGTGCTGTATTGATCTATTTGAATATATACATAGTGAGATTTTATATATGTATACTCAGTTCCTATTCTGTTTTTCTTATTGGCTAATTTATTAAAGTATATACATATTGGGTCACCCGTTGGGAATAAATAATACTATGAGAATGAGTTATAACATCCTTAAACCTATTCCTAAATAATAGTAATATATTAGTTTTGAGTTATTCAGATATTGTATCCGGCATAGTAGTTATCCTACATGTAGTTAGGTAGAGTATCGAGACTAGTATGGGTAGTTGGACTCGCTAGGTGTGCACATTACATGAGAGTGAAGCATCTTAAGTGAGTACGTTAAGTTAACATGGATAGTATATGTGCTAATTAAATCAATTTAAGCACATGCTATATTTTAACTGTTTTCTACTCGGGCTCTGAACCGTTTTTTTGCAAATACCTTTTCTTATTCTATTATTTTAGGTGCTCAGCTATAGGGACACCAGACTTAGGAGATTCCATTTATTTGCCGGGTTATAGCTGCTGTGGAAGCTACGGGATATTGCTAATAGACGCTTCTGAGTTTATTTCTCCTTATCCATTAGTTATTTCATATCAGTTGGATATATCGTCCCTCCTATTTTACATTCAGAGATTTAGAGTTATTTTTATTCTATCAGTAGACTTCGATTTCATGTATTTGGATTATTGTATGGTATTTTTACTGGAAGTGTTTACTCTAGTTCTTTATTTTACTTCAGTTAGTTCTTTCCTTATGCTACTGTGATGTATGGTGTTGGTTAGATATTTTCCTTTATTGTTGATGGTTAATAACATGATAAAATTTTGACACCAACCTTTTTAAATACTAGGAGGTTAGTTTTTATTAAATAAAAATTTTAGTTTTCGATAGTGATGCATTATCTCAACCAACTTGATATTCTACAATTAATTAATTAAGGGCTGATCACCTGGTAATTAATTAGGTGGGGTGTCACAAGATCGAAATGAGGAGGGAAATTTTAGACCTCACCCAAGAGTGTAAGTCAGTTGTCGAGTATGAAGTGGAGTTTACTATGCTGACTAATTTGGTGCCAGCTGAGCTACCCACCGAAGAGAAGAAGATACAGATGTTCCAAGATGGCCTTACATGGAGGATTCACTAGAATTTATTGGGGAATCCTTCTCTATAGACTTATACCGATGTGTTGAATGTGGCTTTACCTCATTGCCAGGACCACCGTCTTCATAAAGGAATCAAGCGAGGGTGTGAGTCCAGTGAGCAAGGCCGAACTGGGGGAAACAGTGGTAGTGGATCATTTTCAGCCCTGGGGCAATAGAGACAGAATTATCAGAACTCGTAGTAGGGGGAATATGCTAAACGACTGAGGTCAGGAGGAGTAGTCTTTGGGCAGGGCGGTAATAAACAGGGCCAACACCACAATCATCAGGGCCAAGGGAAAGGTGGTAATGGTCATCATGGTCGTGGCCAGCAGGGTTGAAATGGTGGATAGTTTAGAGGTAGATGCTTCATGTGTGGTAAAATTTGCCACAGGAAGCAGGATTGCCTAGATAAGGGTAAAATGCCACTATAAGAAAAATTTCTTTCAATGACATATGCTTTACGACACTTCATAAAAATGTGTAGTGAAAAGTAGATAAAGACAACACTTTATAAAATTGTGTCGTGAAAAATAGATAAAGACAACATAATTTTGAAAAGTGTCATTAATAATTCATGTATAATAAAGATCATGACATATAAAACAAATATGTCGTGTTTTTTTAAAGACGACACGTTTTTCGATATCGTAAATTTCTTTCCATGACTTTTAAAGAGACGTGTCGTGATTATTAGGAAAAAAATTTACCGCCATTTTTTGGCGCTAGAAAGTTTCCCTCGTCTATTAAAATAAAAAGAATTGGATAATATCCCAACAACCCCGCACGATCCTCTAAAAAAACTTCCATAATCTGTTTAGAACTCTACCAGCCGTATGAAATTAAACCTCTATTCACCTCCCGCCATTGAAACATATCGTCTCCACCTCCGGCCATTGGAACAGATCGTCTCCACCACCATTGAAATAGATCCTCTCCACCTCCGACCAAACTCTCAACTTTCATGCGGTCATCACCGGGTCCTCACTATAGGTATTCAAAATTTGTTATGTTTGGAGTTTTTGTACTTGTGTTTGTTGGAAGTGTAAACCTGATGTGTTTTTTCAAATCGTCTATAAATTGTTCTATAGAATGATGGTTTTTAATATGAACTTTTTTTTATAATAAATTGGGTTATGATTTTTGTATATGTTAATTGGATGAAAATTTCTTGTCATTTTGTCATTTTTGTTCTTGAATTGGAAGATTGAGAGACGAAAATTAAAAGATGAAGTGGTCTGTTGTTATAGTCAATGGACCACCTGTTTTCCTCAGATATTTGAGAGTTTTTTTACTCGTAAACATTGTTATAGTCAATGAGGTTTCTTTTTTTCCTCTGTAACAGAGCCGCTCCACCTCCAGACATTTAGAACTCCACCTCCAGTCGTATGAAGTCTCCGTTGACAGAGCTTCACCTCCATTAATATAAGGTAATCTTTCTCTGTTGCAAGAACTATTTACTAAGCCAGAAATTCATATTTGAAGAGAGCAAAGTGAATTTAAAAAGGCAAGAAAGAAAAAACATGTGAAATTTTGCCTGGTATTTGGAATCTTGTGAAAACTCAATCGCTTGAGTGGGGTATATTAATATCACGTTTTCTAACACTATTCTGATGTGGAAAGAAGACTAAAAGCCAAAAGTAAAAAATGTTCATTTATGTGAAAGTGGTTTTGACATTAAAATTTTCATCAATTCCCAAATTATTTTTAATAATAAAGTATACATTCACAAATTAATAACTGAGTCAATTTGATTCCGGGTTAATTGTGTTTTGATTTGGGGGTGGATTTGGGCTTTCTGGCAAGGTGGCTGAGGTTGTAGGTGGGTTTGTTTTCTACCCAGGGGCTGGAAAGGGAGGGAGTCGATTTCGATTGGCCGGAGGAGCTTGGGTGGGCAGGACGAAGGCGATGGCAGAGTTGGGGATGGGCAAATAGGGTGGGGTTGTCGGGGGGTGGAGATCGGGAAGGGGACGGTGTTTGGTTTTGTTTCGTTTTTACAAATATTTTATTTGATTGATTTTTATTTCCAGAGATTCTTTAAATTTTTAATTCATTTAAATCATTTTATTTCAAAAATAACACATGACAATTAATATTAACACTTATCTTACGAAAAGTTGGCGAAGTCTAATTTTTAAATAAAATTATATTTAAAATTGAAGAATAGTACTGTGTTAAAGTAAATTTTTTTTATTATAATATGAATTAATTAACAAGCAGCATCTGAGGTGTATTATAGTTGATTGTTATAATTTTACATTTGAAGGTGTTTGGTATCGGTTTTAATCTAGTTTATATAGTCCGACAAGATGTGTAACACATGCCCGTTTTTTCTTTCATTATTTTATTTGAGCGACTTTATTTTATTTAACTATATTGTTTATCTCAAAGTTAAAGCAATACATAAAATTATAAAACTAATTACACCACCTTATTTAGATAACTCAATCTTATCTTAAGAGATCCAACCAGTTTTTAATTCTTCCAATCTTAATAATCCTCTCGTAAACCTCTCCTTCCATTTAATCTGCTTTTGTCCTTTCTATTATCCTTAATCTATATTAAAAGGTGGAGGTGGACGATGCGTATGGAATTTTACCTGATCGGTAATTAGAAGTTGATTTGGTTGGACATTTTTTAGGGCATATGGAAAAAAAGGATAGCATCAATTTTTAACCCTTTATTTACTGAGTTGTTAAAGTTGAAAACCACATATTTCAATATTTTATTATTAGGTTGTTTGAATTATTAAAAACATAAGCCCACACATAATGTTTGGAAGCATTTAACATTGAAGATGAAATATGATAAAGAGTGGAAGGGAAGATAAGTTCAATATTTTAATTGTTAGTTAATGGTTCATTACTTTTAATTTTATGGCTGGAGGTGACTTCTTTAATTATTCAGTCGATTTTAACAATCTTCATCTTTTGAATAAATTATTGGAGACGCTATGCAACAATAAAAAAAGAACTTAGGAAAATTGAAAAGTTTGGGAAAAGATAATTTATTTTTAAGTTAGTATCATCATATTTCCCAAATTAATAGTCATTTTTCCTATATAGTCATCCTAAATTTATAACTGTGTTTCAAGTAAGCAAGATTTGGATTGAAAATTTAAAAGCTTTAAAAAAATTAAGGGGTAAATTTTCTATTCGTGGATAGTTAGTTTAACACATCTTTATGAAAATTAAATTTTCTAATTATGGATATTAAATTACCCTTATCACCCACATTTAGGAGATGGAAATCAAATTTGGGTAGAGAACATCAATGCTTGCGATGGGCATGAGTGAAAGAAAATTGGGTGGGAATGGGTAATTTAATTGCTGGCGTTGATTATTCGGGATGGGTAAGTTGATTTCTTTGTTGCTTTGGACTATATTGTTAATGGTTTAATTGTTGTTGTTCATTATTTGGGATCAAATAAACAAATTTAATCACACAAACTGTTTTTAACGTATGCACGCAAGATGTTCAGTAAAATGCCGCAATAAAAATTATTGTTAACTCACAATCCACTCCAACATCCTTTCCTTTTAGAACTCAAAACTGATTGGACATACTAATAACTATACTATTTAAAGTATTGTATTTTGAAATTGTAATGTTATGGTTACTTCTCCAACTTTCGATATTTTTTGCTAAATAAAGAGACGGTGTAATGTCCCTTTTTTAGTTTTTGGCTATTTTTTGTAAGTTGAAATGCTTTTTGGTTATTTATTTAGATGGTATCAAGATATTGGATCTTTCGGATGGTTTGAAATGCAAATGAAATAAAAATGTATCTTACTTATTATTGTGTATATAGCTATTGTTGGTTTTCTAGTGTGCATATAAAATTGAAACATAATGAAGCAGAACAAGGTTCGATGATAATATATAAGGCATACTTGATTGGAAAAAGGTTCATAATCTATTTAGAATTGAAACAAAACATAATTGTGTATAAGTTTTTTGTTTTGTTTAAAAAAAGTAGATACTATTAAGTTATTTATGCATCAAACCATAATTTATTTATTTATTATTTCTATTTTGGTCAAGTTTTGACCAGTGACTTTGTTATTTTTTTGCTATAGACACGTAATCATGCACCGAATGATATTTTGATGCCATATTTTTAGATGTGGAAGTTTATTGCACTTATTTCCTGAAAATCATTTTTTTAGAACCTAAACAACTTTTTCACTCTTTGACATTAGATATATAGTGTGAAATCTAGCAGCTTATGTGTTATTCTTCTTTTCTTTCTTAATTGGGCTATGTGAGTTTTATTTATTTTATCGACATTTGGGTTAATTCTTTTTTTTTTGGGGGGGGGGAACTCATTAATATTAAATTTAATGTTTTCATTTGCAACATTACATTGTTCTTTTTTTCAGGTGATTATTTTGGGTAGTATTCAGACACTACAAATCATATCCAATATAGGTATCTTTATCTTGCTTCATTTGTATATAATTAAGTGTATATACCCACATTGATATTTCTGAACATATGTATATACAATAGGTCAACTTGATTTAAGCGTATGAATCTTAATTGTTGAGTGTGGGTGTTTATATTACTTTTATGCTTAAGAAAACCATAAATAAGATAAAAATAGTTGTAGTCCATTTGTGTTCATTTGTAGCCCCAATGATCTAACTATATATTTGATGTGAATTTGTGTGCGAAAGCGTAAAAAAGAACAAGTTAACTACACAACAACTAGCTACACAACATCTATACTACACAACAACAACAACAACAACTACAAAAAGAAATTAAATGGATCCTCTCTCGCTTCTCTATTCTCAATATTCAAGGTTAAGTACAAATGAGGGCCAATGGACATATTTATAGGAGAAGTTAGCTTGATAATCAGTCTATTACCCAAAATGACAAAAAGGGGAAACTATTAACTAAAAAATGACATATTAGTCCCAAACATACTTGGAAACTAATAAAGCTCTAAAAATAAAGGAAAATTGCAAGAAAATATTAAAATAAACCCTAATTCTCATCATTCTCCCCTACTTGAGAGAGCTCGTCCCGAGCGATCAAAATGTGTGTGAGGGCAACATCTGGGGGCACCCCTACTTGAAAGGGAAGTCGTCCTTTAAAGCGTCCCACATAACGACTCCCAAAATAGCTTTGAGGAGAAACCATAAATTTACACCATGACCGAGGAATAGAAAGTCGGCCTCTAAACCGTCCACATGAAGGACCAAACAAGATCGATGCGTAGAAGCCCATTGATGACAAATTTCATCCAAATTTCTCATGATAAGCCTCCTTAGCATCAAATCATGTAAAAGAGGCGTGGAGCACTCGTCATAAGGAACCCCAAAAGGATCCATAAATACCAAACCAATTGTGATCACCCCACGCAACATATACTCTTAAAAGGGAACAACCATCGAACCATCATCACAAAACTTATCACCGTGACAAAAAATGGGAAAAAAATCCATTAAATCAAATATTTACACCTCGCGATAATGATTACGAGTCTCCCAACCATCTTCAACAAATAAATAAATAAAATTACATAGGAAGTACCCCTCATCTTCTACCCCAAAGATAGGAATGAAGTCCACAATCTCAAATGTCTCCAAATCCCTATATCGAGTACAAGCGATCCATCCATCCTCCTCGAATATGAGAAAAAAATCACAAGGAAGGAACACGGATGCACTATCAAGCATTTTCAGGATCTCAACAACCTTGGAGACATCCTCGTGAAGCATATCCAAAGAGTTAATATCATTGGTGTGCGTCGAAATGACCTCAGATATAGTAGGAGGGGCACCGGTAGACAAGTACTCCAAATATGGGACCAAATACCTCACTCGTGCACGTACCCATTGTTCACGTGCCATATCCATCTCAAAATACTCGGTTCGACATCTATGTAGGTGTTGATGGTACATTTCATACTCTCCGATAGAATAAGTACTATATGCCAATGTGTGAAGCTTTTGAGAGAGATATGAATCCGTCTCGGCCCAAGAAGCTTGAAGACTTTGGAATTCCTTGATGATGGCATAACTTACCGTGTAAAAATTGACACATGCATTCATATCGAGCCCGTATTTGGAACCATCCCACGAGAATTTGTAAGAAAGGTATTCTTCGAGTGAGGGAGTGATTAAATCGTAAGACCTTGATAGATTTGGAGTAGATTTGTAATTATTGGAAAATGCAGGGGCTGACTTATAATTTTCAAAATTTGGTTGGGGATTAGTTTGTTGAAGACGTTCGGGTGGTGGGAAGATTGGATTAGGGTTTGTGATGTGGTGGGAGGTTGCCGGGGTTGAATAAGATGTTTATTAGGGTTAGGATTTTGGGAAAATGTAGGGTGGTTTTGTGGGGTTGAATCGTGTGGGTCAATTTCTCGAATTTGTGGTGGGTTTTGAATCTTGAGTGGGTTGGATTGCATCCGGATGGGACTAGAATGTACTAAAATCTAGTTGGGTGGGTCTTTGGGGTATTGGGTTGACCCACTTAGGGTTTTTGAGAGTATCGGAGGGTAAGTCGGACTTGTATTGATGTTATATGGCACTTGGTGAAATTCCTAACCATTCTGAACAGTTTGTAAGTCACGACTGACCACTGGAGTGGTGGTCAGATCATATCTTGGAGAGGAGAACATAGGGATGGAGTTGGAGGAGGTTGTCGCTACCGAACACCCCTCGTTCAAGCAATTATGCTGCTTCGGGCAGTGGTTTTGTGTCATTAGACTGTCCAAGCTTGCTGAATGTTGGATCCGACCCGTTTGGATTGGATTTTGTGGGTCGTGACTTTGTAGGTGGTGAACAGTGATCGCGGGGTGGTCGCCGGCCCTAGGAGAGGTGTGTTGCCCCTGGTCGATGGCGTTTGGTACCGAAGATAGGCTAGAAGGGGTCGGCGGTGTTAGGGGATAATCCTTCATGTAGGTTCGCTGCTTTGGGCAGTAGATTGGGAAAGGATTATGCCCCTGTCATTGGGAATGGTGTTAGCTGAGGGTGGCCAAGTTGTAGCCAGCGATTGTGATGTGATTTTCTTTCTGGTGATGGTTGTAGTGGTGATTTCTTGGAAGAAATTGGGGGAAGGGTTTTGGTAATGGGCCGTTAGCATTTCAATGGTGGGATTTGTTGTACGTAAAATGAAGTCGGAGTGGTCCCATCCTGAATCTGACTCGTATTTGATAATCATCCTCGCGCCAAGAACAAACGCAGCTCTGATACCAATTTGATGTGAATTTGGGTGTGGAAGTGTAAAAAAGAAGAAGTTAACTACATAACAACTAGCTACAAAACATCTACACTACACAACAACAACAACAACAACAACAACAACAATAACAACTAAAATAAATGAAATGGGTTTCTTCCTCTCTCTCTTCTATATGCTCAATATTCAAGGTTAAGTACAAATGAGGGCCAATGGGCATATTTATAGGAGAAGTTAGCTTGATAATCAAGCTATTACCCAAAATGACTAAAAGGTGCAACTACTAACTAAAAAATGACATATTAGTCCCAAACATACTTGGAAACTAATAAATCTCTAAAAATAAAAGAAAATTGCAAGAAAATATTAAAATAAGCCCTAATTCTCATCAATATTTATTTCAGTCTACCTTTGTAGATAGTGAATAATCTAATAAGATTTAGTAAAGTGTGACTAATCTAATGAGATTATGTAGAATGCAACTATATTTGAAAAGAATAGACATTTTATCCGTTTATTGTTGACATTTTACCTCTTTTTCAATATTAATGTTTGTCGTTGTAAACATACTAGAAACTAGCAAGTGGGAAACTCAAGATGGAAAAAGATAGGTTGAGATTTCCAAGTTTTTTTTATTATTAGTACACGCATGCATATAAGTTTACATATATTAGAAAAACCTAAAGTATTTTTCTGAATGAACACTATTCAAAAATTGAGAAGTGATTATGATTTCATGCTTTTTTTTAATTATCTATAGACATATCGAGGAGTACCAAGATGTCATGTACAAATTTATTGAATCTTCCAAGAAAACTGCTAGAAATCCTAATATGATAATATGTCCCAGTAGAAAATGTAAAAACCTTTGCCAATAAGACCAGGAGGAACTAATTGAACACCTAATCATTCATGGCTTTGATCCTACGTACAAGAAGTGGGTATTTCACGGAGAACATTTGACTTCTTCATACTCTAATGATATTGATATTGAATTGTCAGAGTTACATAGGATATATAGAGATGCTTATGTTCAAGATGCAATTTTTGTTGATGATAGCTTTTAAAGCGGCGATGAGGGTTTTAAACAAAAGTTAAAAGATGTCGAGACTCCTGTATATCTCGGGTGTACAAAGTATACAAAGATGTCAGCAATTACATCTTTATACAAGAATAAAGTTGCACACGGACTATCTGATAAAGGATTTAATGAACTTCTTGAGTCTCTACATGAAATGTTGCCCGAGGATAACGTTCTTCATAAGTCTTTGTATGCAAAGAAGAAGTTTTTAAAGGAATTTGATCTTGGCTATGAGAAGATAGATGCATGCATTATTGATTGTTGTTTGTTTAGAAAAGAGTATGAACATTTGGATAAATGCCCTATATGTGGCTCCTCGCGGTGGAAAGTCGATGAACGCAAAAAGAAGGTTAAGAAGGGAGTATCTGCAAAAGTATTGCGGTACTTTCTAATTATCCCAAGATTTCAAAGGATGTTTTTATCATCAGATAGAGCAAAGCAGTTGCAGTGGCACTCAACTCACATAAGCAAAGATAGCAAGATGTGACATCCAGTTGATTCATTAGCATGGGACACAATTAATAAAAAGTGGACTCATTTCGCATCCGATCCAAGAAATCTTAGGCTTGGACTTGCAGCGGATGGATTTAATCCCCTTAATATTTTTAGATCAAGCTATAGTTGTTTGCCCATAATTTTAACTGTGTACAATCTTCCCCCATGATTATGCATGTTACAAGAAAATTTTATGTTGACTTTACTTATACCGAGGCTAAAGCAACCGAGAAATGACATCAATGTGTATCTACAACCACTTATAGATGACATAATCGAGTTGTGGAATAATGGGGTGGAGATGTACGATGCATCTAGCCAATCTACTTTTAATTTGAAAGATATTTTGATGTGGACAATAAATGACTTTCCCACATATGGTAATTTAGCCGGATGTATTTCACAAAAGAGGAATTTGCATGTCCAGTTTGTGGTCCTAACACATCCTCACTACGGTTATCAAAGAGTATGAAATCGGTGTATATGGGCCATAGACATTTTCTTACAATGAACCATCCATGGAGGGTTAGCAAAAAGAGTTGGTTTGACAGATTTGAAGAATTGAGGAGGCCACCAAAACCTTTGAATGCAGAGAAAATTTTAGATGCTCTGAAGGGTGTTGATAATGATTTCAGTAAAGGGAAGAAGCGTAAGAGGAGGAAAGTGTTCTTGAAAAAGAAATCAATATTTTTTATTTACCGTATTGGTATGTACGTATATTTTAACTCATAATCTAAGCCACTAACTTAATGCAATTCTATTAAAAGTTTTAGGACATTTATTTTTCATATTAATCCTCCCTCACTTTTTTCTCTAGGCATTAGATTTGCGTCACAATTTGGACGTGCTTCACATCGAGAAGAATATAAGTGATAGCCTAATTTCCACATTGTTAGATGTAAAGGGAAAATCAAAAGATGGCCTCGAGTCTTGTGAATATTTGCAAGAATTGAGCATTAGAAAGGAATTGCATCCTCAACCAAAAGGGAATAAATTTTACTTGTCGGCAGCACCTTACACACTCTCAAAGAAAGAAAAGAAAGTTTTTTTGTCAAAGACTATATGATTTGAAATTACCTGATGGTTATAGCTCCAACACTAGTCATTGTGTTTCAATGGAAGAATGTAACTTATTAGGATTGAAATCCCATGATTATCATGTTTTAATGCAACAATTATTGTCAGTTGCTATTCGGGGACAACTACCAAAGGGGCCAAGACAAGTGATTTTTTGCTTATTTTCATTTTATAATGGGTTATTTCAAAGAGTGATCGATAAAAGGAGAATGGAAAAATTAGAGGAAGATATCGTAGAGATTATATGCATGTTGGAGAGGTACTTCCCTCCCTCTTTTTTGACATTATGATTCACTTGCCAATTCACTTAGCTCGAGAAGCTCGATTATGTGGGCCCGTACAATTTCGATGGATGTACCCATTTGAGAGGTAATTTAGAATGTATTAAACTTTTTTCTTATTAACAAGTTAAATATGTAGTAAATAGATGTTATATTCCTATTCTTTTGCCATGTTTTATCATTAGGTTTATGAAAGTACTTAAGGGTTATGTTAGGGAATCATGCGCGACCTGAAGGATGCATAGAAGAAAATTATTTGGATGATGAGTGGGTAAAGTTTTGTAGCGTGTATCTAAAAAATAGCAGAAATAGGTGTTCCACAATCTCGAAATGAAGAGTTCGAAGTTGAGACAATACTGTGAGGTCGATCTATCTCTAAGGGGAAGTCAATAACATTGTTCGATGACATGTTAAAAATTTCCCATCGTTATGTGATGTTTAATAATCCAGAAGTTGAGCCATATATAGAGTGAGTAAAATGATGCTCCTTATATAAAATATATAACTTCTGTTATCATTAATATTGTTATTAAAATTACTCCGCGTTCATATTAGAATGCACTTGAGCTAGCTAAAGCATTCCAATCGAATTTTATCCCAAGATGTGACTATGCTATAATAAATACATATCGAGGCATTCGCTTCGTGGTTTATGAACAAGGTAGGCCAATTTTTACATTGTGTATTGTAAGAGTCTAATGCTGTTATGTATATAAAAATTCATATGATTTCATTTATGATCTTTTAAATAGATTAAGTTTAAGCAAACACAACTGAAGTATCAAAAATCCTAAAATGGCTAGCCGTTGAGCCACAATGTTATGATATGTCATATTCAGGCTACATAATAAATGGCAAACGATTTCACACATCAATGGTTGAAAAGTCCACCCAAGATAGTGGAGTTGTTTTCGAGGCAGAGACTATTTTTAGATCTAGTGCAAGGGATACCACACACATTGTTGCTAATGTTTCATATTATGGGATTATACGGGATATAATTTTGTTGGACTTTCATAAATTTTGAATGCCTATCTTTCAATGTGATTGGGACAACATTTCGAATGGTGTTAATTTTGACGATGTATTCACTTTGGTTAACCTCCACCAAGGACAACATCAGCTAAAAAAAGATCCTTTTGCTCTAGCATCATAAGCAAGACAAGTATTTTATTCGAGAGAAAGTAGAATATCAAATTGGTATGTGGTTCTCAAGGCACTGCCACGAGGTTTCATGAGCTGGAGACGTATGATGAGAGTGCTTACACATCATATTCGCCAATTGATGTTTCAAAACTTGATAATAACGAGAGAAATGATGATGAGCCTCATATGCGGATAGATTGTGATGGTGTTATTGTGTGATTGTTATTTATTTTAGCTTGTAGACATTAAGTTTGTTTGATGAATATATACATTAGCATGCTTATGGTAAATTCATTTTTATTTACAAAGTTTGTGCATGGTGATGTAAACTTAGATGAATGAACTATTCTTTTTGTTTATAGCAAATGGAATAATCTCTACAGGTGTAATTTATGTCAATAATCGCAGTAGTAGATGCCCGTGCTTATAGCACCCGATGCGTCAACAATATGCCCGTGCTTATTGCTAATGTTAGCTATGCCCCCTTTAAATTTAATTCCTGTACAAAGATCAACTATATTTGTCTCTTTAATTTTTGGTTCTTGAAGTGCCATAACACCAATATCATGAATTTTGACAATCTGTTTAAGTCTGCGAATTGATGGGGCATTACCAATACCCCGTACATTCCAAAATAATAGCCCAATCACTTAGAATATATTTTGATCCCAACTTGAGTTAATTTCATTCCAGACTTGGTCACAATGCTAGAAGAAGAGTGGTAAACTTTCTTTTTGTAATGCATTTTCATAAGGCCTACTAAATGATGGGATTTTTTTATAATGAAAAGGGTACTTGGCAGCTAGGGAAGTATAAAAGTCTTCCCAATCATCTTCAAAATTATCCCCCAATAGGGGATCATCATCATCAGATGCCCATAGAGGGGTCCAGTTGACATATCATTTAGGTTTCTTACGATGTCTCAGGTAGAGGTTTGTGGGGCATATGAAGTGAGTCAAGTAAAAATTTATTAGTAGTTACATTCCTCAGCTTAAAAACATCCAATATGTAAATAAATATGCACTCCCCCAACCCATGATCTGGTATAATACCGGTCTCTATATTAGGTGGCATTCGTTTAGGAGGTATAGGTCGGGAAAAATCAGTGAGAGGTTTAAAATACATACGAATATCATTAATAGGTTGCCTCATCAAATTGATAGCATTGCAAATAACTGGATTGGTCTTGTATGAATTATTTCCACACACATACTCTTGGTGAGAAGAAGATTTAAATTCATAGGAAGACAGGGGAGTTTTAGTATGAAAATGACTGTCAGTATTTGGCAATAAAGTTTTAAAAGAAACAAGGGTAATATTTAGTTGTAAACTCTATGCAGTGCTAGGGGCTAGTTGAATTAAATAATAGTTTAGTTATTTTTTACCCAATGTGAAGTTTTATGTTCTGATTTTTTTAAATATTTGTACTACAGATAGTGTTGTGAAACTAAGAATTAGTGTGCACACAAGGAAGAGGATGAAAAAACATCACACTCTTACCTATTTCAGGTAATTACTTGTATTGATAACAGTGATATATGTTGAACCTTGTACACGCCTTTTTCAAGTTTTTTTTTATTATATAGATATTACACAATTTTGGATACAAACTAAATGTAAAAGCGCCAAAATTTGTATGAAATCCTGATCAATCCTTTTTTTCCCAGCTTGAGTATACGAATCTTGTTTAATGGGAGGTTACGTTGACTCGTTGGTATTGGGCTTCTAGTCGCAACGCCTTGTATGTTGGCTACTTGGCTTTTGTTTATATTTATTTTTCTCAATGATTCGAATGTGAAAACTATTTGGAAATTGTAAGCCAGGGGTTCGAACAATGTCTCATATTATTGGTTACCACCTGTCAATTTCATAAGTAAATATGTTAGTCTCTGTCTCACACACACATCTGCGCACACACATGCACTAGGATGAAGAGAAAAGAAAGAAAGGTTTAAAACATAAGAAACATGTGGTTCAAATAAAGCTTAAATGACATAATCGTGTGCAACCTTTAGGGGAAACTATATAATGAATCCAAATAAATCACATTATGATGAATCAAAAAAATATTTTCCATATTACTAGTAAGTATAACTGTAAATAATTGACAGTAAAATGGCGTCAATATGAGAAACTGTAAAGTGGTGGAATCCGTATACATTACTAAATCGCCTTCTGAAAACTCTATAAATCGCCAATGAGCATCATCTCTAGCTTTGTACACTTCATTACTGAGTGCAAGTTTCCACCGCACTTCATCATGGAGATCTCGTATGTGTCAAACAAGTCCTACCTATTCATTAGGTCTTACTTCCGGTGTTAAAGGAATTACATCGTGTTTGTGTGGTTAAATTCGAGAATAATCTCAAATGTGTTCTGCCTGTAGTTTTATTCGAAGTACTATTATTAAAAAAATTATATGTTTCCACAGGTAGAATAAGATCCCAACTGGTCATATGATCTCTCACTAAGCACCTGAACAAGTTCCCTGGACTTTTGTTCACCACTTCTGGCAGTCCATCAATTTGCTCACCACTCATAGCCTTGGAAGTTCCAATATAATTCCATATTGATGTCTTTCCAAGGCTCATGTGGAATAGGAAGTGGAGTATATAACCCCATGTTCCTCTGCAAGTTGACTAGTTCAACATCCCAGAATTACTTTAGCGATATCAGTCTTTAATGACAACTAATGGAAAAAATTCTCCACCACTTTTATGGTTTTTTCTCACCACGTTTTTGTTCCAGAATGGAGGAATATTTTTGTAAGAATGCACTCTATCTTCCATGTTGACTGTTCGACTTCTTTTGTGAATTCAAATACTTGAGCACTTCATGGTCAGAGTAAAGAATAAACGCTTCATAAATCACATAATAGCGCTAATGGTCTAAGGCTCACACGGCTGCATATAATTGTTTATCACAAGTGAAGTAGGGCTATAGATCTTAATTTACCTTTTCACATATATACTATTGAATGGCCTTCTAGGCAAGGAAAACTGCCAATGCCTAGTTGTGTAGCATCATACACAACTTCATTTACCTTTGAAAAATCAAAGTTATAGCACAAGAGCTGTCAATTATTTCCAGGTATTCTCAAAGGCTTTACTTGTTGATTTTGTCAAGTAAACTACATTTTTCATGCAATAAGTGATTGGCGCCATAATAGTGCTCAAATTATGAATAGAACACCTAAAATGTGTTGCTAACTCATGGAATGATTGGTGCCACTTTATAGTTGCTCTTATTTTCTCTGGATCTGGCTCAACACCATGACAAGATATAGTAAAGGCAAGGAGAACAGTTCTAGGACTCATGAACAATCATTTCTTCAGTTAATTCAGATCTGTTAAGAACTCTCATGACTTGTCGTAAAGGAATCATATGTTCTTCTTTGAGCTCACAATATACAAGTATGTTGTCAAAGTATACAACAAGAAATTAACCAATAAATGGATGAAGTGCCTTGTTAAGATGTGCATGAATGTATTTGGAGCATTTTCTAGGCCAAGAGGGATCACAAGCCATTCATAAAGTCCATCTATTGTTAAAAAGTCTATATTCCATATGTCTTTTGGTCGAATTCTGATTTGATGCTACTGACTATAAAGATCAATCTTTGAGAAAATACATGCTCCCGTCATGACATCCAATATATCATTTAGTAAGGAATCGATATTTGATAGTATTGACAGACCGTCTATCCTCGCACATTCTCTATATTTCATCCTTTTCTGGTGTTAGTAGATCTAGCACCACATACGGACTAAGGCCTTCTCGAATGAAGCCCTTCTTTGATAACTCATCCATTTGTCTTTTTAGCTCCTTATACTGCGTAGGATTAATATGATTGTCTTGTAAATTAGTCAAAGACGAATCAGGAACCATCTCTATAGGATTCATCTGGCACCTAATTCATAAGCAAATCAGTGAAATTAAACTGCAACTGTTGTACATCTTTTGGTACTTGTATTAGTTGTTTTGGGGTTGATTTGACCACGGGGCTTCAAATTGTCTTTGAGTGAGGACATGAAGTTACTTTTTGGCTTCAGCTAAAAGTGGTTTCACCCTTTCTTGCTTCTCCGGTTCCTCTTCCACATTCATTGGTTTGAGAACAATCCTCTTGCATTGAACAATAAGTAATATGTATAATCTTTTCTTCTGTGGTGAACATTCTATCATATAACCATGGTCGTTCCAAAAGGATATGTTAAATTATCACATCGCACCAAATAGAGTCCAATAATCCCCTAATTTTAAAGAAACTAAGCAATCATTGGCAATAGAAATTATGGTGACATTCACCCAAGCAACCTTTTAAGGGTGAGGGTGTTTCTCTGCATGTAGCTGAAACTGGTTTACTATAGTCTCAGAAACCACATTTTGCTACTTCCCTCATCAATAATTAGGCGACAGACCTTTTCCCCACATTACATGAGTATGAAAAATTAGTACACAGCTAGTTCCTTATCTTTCACCTTATAACTCACCAAAACCCGCGTCACTACATTAAGATCTGATGTATCAACAAATTTGTCTCCCACCTTATAACTCATATAGACTTGCGTCACTACATTAAGATCTGATGTATCATCAGATTTGTCTCCCACTTCTAGTTCGTGCCCACATTCTCAATTAAAAATTTCACCTTCCTTACCTTCAATTTCCATAGGATTTTTTAAGGACACTCGTATGCATAGTGTCCTGGCTCGTGATATTTGAGCATTTCTTGTTGTTACTGCCACTTTTTTTAATATTGCGTACAACCACCTTTCCTTTTGATTCCTCAAAATTTCTTAGTACTTGATTCATCTATCTGTGAGCTGAGCCTTAGGGATGAAGGTTGCTTGAGGTATTGCTCCCCTTTTTAGGCAACTGTAAGGCATCTTTAAGGTTGTAAAAACGTATTGTTAATTATTTTTAGATATTCTCAAAGTCTTTACTTGTTAATTTGTCAAGTAAACTATCTTTTTCATGCAATCAATAATTGGCACTAAGGGTACCTCGTTTAACCTGTCTAGGACCAGAAAAGTAGCCCGACTAGGACCTATCAAAGACAAGGGAAGTCCGACCCAAAATTTAAGGTCTCGCATATAACTAATTCAGCCTTGACGCACTCAACCCCTAAAATCTCTCAAGATATATTCTAGGGATTATGGGCCAACGTAGAGGTGCCCAACACCCCTACTCTCCAAGAATTACATGTATATATTTAATTCCCTAGCCCGGGGTAAAGGAAATGCAATTGTAAACACTCCCCTAGAGAAAAAAGAAATATAAAAGAGAGGTCACCACCATGGACGTAGGCCATTTTGCCGAACCATGTATATCTTATGTCGTGTGTGATTGCATCTATTATATTCTTTATTTTTTTTGGTGATCGCATTTACTTATAATTTGTGTTGAGCTTTATTGTCACCATAATTGATGCCGTCTGTGGGAAGCGATTGTCCTTCCTTTAAGAAAGCCTTCACCAATAAGAACCTAGAATGTCTGGTCACAGTAACAATGCCCCTAAAGTAGGGGATATTCAAGAGCAACCTACCCCTCACAGGGTTAGGTCTGAAGTTCGACGCTCAAACCCAAGGCGTTGCCTAGAACGACAAGCCTCAGAAGAAAGTCAGGGAAAAGCTAGGTCCACGCAAGTTTTCAGGCTGATCGACGCCTACGAGGCCAGGCTCCAAGAGCAAGAGGAATCCACTCGTAAGTAAGAAGCCAAAAATTCTCGCCTCAAGAGGAGAATGGAGAGGATGGAATGGGAACTCCATCGCAGCACAAGGCAACGACATTATCGCACTCCTAGCCCTCAGGCGAGCAGATCTCGCAGCTGAGGAAGGAGCCCAAGACATGGATCTCAAAGAATTGAGGGACACGGGTCAGATAATGACTGGTTCGAGCAACAATAATTAGCTCACTATTACAGGATCCCAGGACGAGGAAATGATGACATACGAAATTCGATCCAGAGAGAAATGGACAAACACCCAGCACATCGTGGTGCCAGGTCGACCAGAGAGATATCCAGGAGAGATCTCATGACCCAGATGAAATCCACTTTTTCAAGATAAATAGAGGAAGAAGAAGCTCCCAAGAAGTTCACAATGCCCAGGTTCAAGATCTACGACGGAAAGACTGATCCTATCGACCATGTTAGGCGGTACAGGCAGGCCATGACCCTCTGGAACCATAAGGACACATTGATGTGCTGGATTTTTTCATCGAGCTTGTACAACATGGATAAAAAATGGTTCGATAAACTCCCTTACAGGTCCATTAAAAACTTCGAGTCCCTAGCAGAGCTCTTCACATCTCGCTTCATTACCAGCAGCTCCCACCCAAAGAGGATGGATGCTTTGTTGACAATGAAGAAAAAGCCTCAGGAGAGACTCATAGACTACGCGAAGAGGTACTGGTAACTGTTCAACGAGGTCTAGGACTTCTCGGAGAAGGTCATCATCGTATCCTTTAAGATTGTCTTACCGAGTTCTTGCCTATTACACAAGTCCCTCACTAAGAAGGAGGCCATGACCATTGACGACTTAATGGCTTGTATTGAAAAATACGCCAAAGTTGAAGATGTGACCCATCTCAGTGCAGGGGGAAATGGTCGCGCCAAGTTTTCCGGAAAGGGAAGTGAAAAAATTGAGAATCAAAAGAAAGGAAGTAAGAATGGGGGAAAGAGCGGCCCTAAGAATGGGAACAAGAGTGATGCCTCGAAAGCATTTTAAGCAGTAAACACAGTTTTTAAAGAATCGATCTATAAGGTTCTGGAAAATATCAAGGAAGAACCGTTCATTAAGTGGCCCAGGAAGATGGGTGGATACCCTTTAAAAAGGAACAACACACTGAGATGTGCTTTCCATAGAAAGGGAAGGCGTAAAACCGAGCACTGCAAAACCCTCAAATCTCACCTTGAAGAGTTAGCTCAAACTGGACACTTGAGCGAATTCGTGGAAAAGAAGGCAGAGAAGGTAATTACTAATGGAGATCAAAGGCCTGACAACGTTCTTGAGGAAGACGTCGGCCATGAGTTCGCAGTAATTCACGGGGCCTCCGATCTCAAACAGATTTAAGGAAATATAACTCGGATGGAAGTGAAAATTTTTACAGCAGTAATACAAGATTTTTAAATCGATCCAGCCAAAACGTAAGCAGGAAAGCGCTGGTGAGTAGAGGATATCGACTACATCAAGCACATAGTATTCACAGATGAGGATCTAGTGGGATTAAGAACCCCACATCATGATGCATTGATCATTACACTCAGGATAACTAACTATGATGTCAATCGATTGCTCGTCGACCAAGGTAGCTCATCTGAAGTAATATACCTCGACCTGTTTAGGAAGTTAAAGTTAAGTGTCCGGCCGGCCTAAAGGAAGACACCGTTCCTCTAGTTGGTTTTGATAGGAAAGTAACCATCCCTTTCAGGAAGATCGTCCTGCCAGTGTGGGCAGGAAACATCTCCAAAATGAACGAATTCATCATGGTCGATATTGACTCACCCTACCAGGTAATCCTCGACAAAGGATGGTTGCATGCAATGAAGGCCATCCCCTCTACCTACCATTAGAAACTCAAATGTGTGACTTAACGAGGAGTGGTGGAGATCCATAGAGATCAGGTGATGGCGAGAAAGTGCTTCATAGCAGCCATCCATCCTAAGCCAAAAAAGAAAGTTGAAAAAGCCAAGGAGAAGGTTTAAGAACAGGAAGGTTTGATACCTTCCAAATAGCAGCTAAGATATGGAAGGCCTGAAGTGGAGGAGACTAGGCTCCTCCCCTCTGAGAGGGTTCTTGAGGACCTGGAGGAAGTCGTAGTAGGTGGTGACAATAAAGATAGGATGTTTGTTATCGGAGCTTCTCTCACAGATCAAGAGAAGAAGTAACTCACAGTACTTTTGCAGAATAACTTGGATATTTTTATGTGGGAACCTACGAGATGCCTGGGATTGATCCCAGTGTGACTTATCATCGACTGCACGCTGATTTGGATTTTAAGACAATCGCAAAAAAGGCACGACTGAATGCCCTCGAAAAGGCCAAGGCTATAGAGAAGGAAGTGGAAAAACTGTTGGATGTAGGATCCATACGGGAATTTCAATTCCCCAAGTGGTTATCCAACCCAGTAGTAGTCCCAAAGAGCAATGGAAAGTGGAGAGTCTACATTGACTTCGCCGAACTTAACATAGCTTTCCCTAAAGACAACTTCCCCCTCCCGAAGATTGACTAGTTGGTGAATGCCACGGTAGCTCATGAAAGAATGAGTTTCCTAGACGCATACTCCGGGTATCACCAAATCCCTCTACACGAGCCGGATCATGACAAAACAACTTTTATAACCACGATTGGTCTATATTGCTACAAGGTTATGCCCTTTGGGCTAAAAAATGCAGGGGCAACTTCCCAGCGGTTGCTCACAAAAATGTTCAGAGACCAAATGGGAAGCACTATGGAGGTCTACATCAATGACATGCTCATCAAGAGAAAAATCAAGGACGACCTCCTCTCTGACCTATCAAGGAACTTTGAAATCCTCAAGAACTACCGAATGAAATTCAATGCTAGCAAGTGTTCCTTCGGTGTCCAGTCAGGAAAATTCCTCGGGTACTTGGTCAGTAAAAGAGGTATCGAACCTAACCCGGACCAAATTGATGCCATTAAGAGAGTGCAGCCCCCCCGTACGATAAGAGACGTGCAAAAGCTCATGGGGATGATCGCCACCCTAAATCGGTTCATCTCAATGTCATCCAAAAGGTGTCAGTCGTTCTTCCAATTGTTGAAGAAAAGCAAAGATGTGGAGTGTAATGAGGATTGCTCGAAGGAATTAGAGGGACGAAAAGCTTACCTCATCACACCACCCTGGTTCATAATCCCTCAAGAGAATGATCCTCTATATCTATACCTCTAAGTATCCAGTCATGCTGTAAGTTATGCACTGGTATGCGAAAAAATAGGGATCCAACACCAAGTCTATTACGCGAGCAAGACTCTCTTGGACGCCGAACAACGATACCTACCACTAGAAAAGCTTGCCTTTGTGCTAGTGGTAGCCTCAAGGAAATTAAAACATTACTTCGAAGCCCACTCCATCATCGTACTTACACCCCACCCTCTTAAAGAAGTCTTGAAAAAAATAGACTTGTCAGGTAGAAATTAATGAACTTTGAAGAAGTCAGCGTCCAACAGTTTCCTAGAGGACAAAATAGCCATGCAAACGCATTAGTAACCTTAAGCTCAGCGATCAATTCTGACTTAAAGAGAACAATTCTGATTGATTTCCTTGCCCAGCCAAGTATCAACCAAATCAACGAGCTACCAAACATGGGGCACGTTCTCCATATCGAGATAGCCCCCAGTTGGATGGACCCCTTAAGGGATTATTTGAAGGATGGTGCACTACCTGACGATAAGAAGACCGCTCATTAGATAAGAGTCAAAGCTGATCGCTTTCACTTATCTCCTGAGGGCAAGCTGTACAAAAGATCTTTTATTGGCCCCTACCTCCAATGCGTTCATCCAAAGTACGTCGAGCAAGTCCTACATGAACTCCATAAGGGAATCTGTGGAAGTCACATTGGGGGTAGGCCGCTAGCTTTCTGAGCAATGAAAGAAGGCTACTGGTGGCCATATATATAGAAAGACGTTGGAATCTATGCTCGCAAATGTGAAAAGTGCCAACTCCACGTACCTATGGTTCACCAACCGGCCAACGACCTGAAGTTACTTACCAGCCCATGGCCTTTCACCCAATGGGGGTATGGACATCATGGTCCCTCTTCCTACTACAGCCGGTAATCACAAGTATTTGTTGGTCGCAACAGATTACTTAACCAAATGGATAGAAGTGGAGCCATTGGCAAACATTAGAGATGCGAACATGATAAGATTCATATGGAGGAACATTATCACGTTTTTTAGGATCTCCAAGACCATCATCACTGACAACGGAACCCAGTTTGAAAATGGCCTCTTCCAAAGTTTCTACAGCGACCACGGGATCAGGCACTACTTCAGCTCTATGGTATATCCTCAGAGCAACGGACAGACTGAAGCTTCCAACAAGACAATGATCGATGGATTAAAGAAGCACTTAGAAAGAGCCAAGGGGACATGGGTAAACGAACTACTCTACATCTTATGGGCTTATCGCACCACCCCACGATGAGCAACTGGAGAAACACCATTCGCACTAACGTATGGAACGGAGGAAATTATCCCCTTAGAAGATGGCCTCCCTACCACGAGGTCAACCCTGGTCGACCAAGGCTAGAACGATACATCATTGCTTGTTGAACTTGACCTAGCCGAAGAACGAAGGGAGTTGGCTCTAGTGAAACTAGCAGTCTATCAACAACATCTAGCAAAGCAATATAACAAAAAGGTCAATCCAAGAGATTTCTAAGTCGAGGATTACGTCCTAAGGAAAGTTATTGGTAGTGCTATAAAATCATCGGATGTCAAGCTAGGACCAAACTAGGAGGGCCCATTCAAGGTGATAAGAGACGACCTATAAGGAGCCTATCACTTAGAAATGTTGGAGGGCGGGGAGATGCCTAGAGCTTGGAACGTAACCAATTTGAAGAAATTATACTTCTAGTTTTTCTTTTTAAGCCTAATGTTGAAAGTTTCAATTCATTTATGATTAATAAATATTTGTTTGGCAGTGGCATTCTATGAAGTGTTGATTTTTCTCAATTACATTATAATTCATGCACCTTTTACAAGTTACATGCTCCCCACTTAATATACAAAACTAAGATCATGAGATACGTATCAAAGCAGGGTCAGTATGCAATGACCCTCCTCAGGCACTCGTCAACAAACACGAATGACCTTTTATCATTGCCCTAGGAAATATATGAAGCCCTACAGGGAACCCTTAGGCAATATGACCAACCCAGGTTGGTCGCCAACATTGTTTGGCTAAAAAATCCTTCTCGGATAGAACATCCAATACTACATGTATCCTCACCATTTCCATCCTTAGGCCTAAGGAGGTGTGACGACACAACCTAAAAGGTAAAGTAAGGAAGAATGATGCACTAAAAGCATATTGGACTTGGGGATACTCACTCAATAAACCAACTCTCCCTAAATCAAGCCTAGTCGGTTGGAAGAGCCAAAATAGTTGAAATCAATGAAGTAAAAGAAATATTCAACACATGTTTAGTTAGAAAATCACCCAAAATATAGCTATTTTATTACATCATTATATATACAAAGAGTTACATATGCTGAGTAAATTAAATCCTAATAAGAACTAGGTCGTTGGGAAAGGTAGTCAGTCACTCGCGCTCTTCTTCCATCATCTGGGTGAGGAGATAATTCCTCATCGACTTCGTCTGAATTTAGCTCCATGAGCTGCTTTGGGATTGTATCTATGGGAACCCATCGATCATCCCTTTTGAATGGGTTCGGCATCAAAGTTGAGGGATAGATCTCATGCCGATGCTAGAGGACAGAGTTCCTAAGGACCTATAACTCCATAAGATCACTCAACCACCCTCTTATGAAAGATAACTCTTCAACCTCCCTCAACTTCATCGGAGCATCGGTCCAAACCTGGTCATAACCATCAGCCCACAGCTATCGAGGACCTTTCTTAAACAGGTGCCTCGATGAGGTAACATCTCTTTGAAGACTGAAAACTATCACGTACACCCTGCGAACATCACCCTGAAGCTCGGTAGTCTCCCTAGCTGAGTCACTATCGTTCGTACCAACTCGCGAACCAGTCGATGAATAGGAACCTCGTAAAACTCGAGGGGCAATGATCAATGCATTCTCTCTAAGTCAAGAGACTTCCCTCCTTAGAGCATCATTATCTTGTTGAAGTATCTCTCCAACTTGATTAACCTCGTAGGCATCCAAAAGCTTATCCTTCAGAGCATCCTCTTCTTCTTGAATAGAAGCGCCGACCTCCTCCATCTCTTGAAGCCTATATTTTAGCTTGGTAACGAGCTCTGATTTGTCCTTATAGTCTTGATTACTCGATTTAAGAGAGTTACAGATTCTTATAAAGTCACGGTGAACCCGGTTGCTCGTATGAGAACCAAGAATTTTTCCTAGTCGAGAGGTAGCAGGGATATATTCCTCAATATCGATAAGCTACAAACCATATAAGCGTTGGATAATAAATAAATCAGTACGCGAAACGAAACATAATTTTATTTCATTAAAAGGAAGTTCAAGTACATCAGCAAAAGAAAGAAAGAACAACAATATAAAGACAAAAATACAAAGGTCCCTAAAAAGACTAGCTGGCGACCTCAGTCTTCTTTAAGGACGCTGATTGCTTCCCCTTATCCACGATAGACCTAGATACACCTCCCTCAGATGGAGCAGTCACCATCCTCTGGTCAAGGGGAGTATCAGGAGTAGTGGTCAGGACAGTTGGGACACCTTCATTAGCAGCAGGAGGAGGCACCTCATATACAACAGGCTTGGGGCTAGGGTCATGCTCGTCAAAGAGGGTGGAATCAACATCCATGTTAACAGCATGCAAGGCCTTATCCCAACCCTTTTTAAAGTTGAGCCGTCTAATATAGCTAATCTGAGCCTTAGCATCCTCATACATTGCGACCCATCCGCATTGTACGAGCTCTTCTTGAGGGTGGCAGCCTCAGATTCCACCTTCTTCACCTTCCCAGCAAGCACCTTGTTCTCCTCCACCACCGCCAGTTTGTTCGTATATACCAAGTCGTAAGACTGCCTCAGTTCCTTGAGCTCTTTGGATGCCGCCTCTTTTGCCTTGTTATCTTTGGCCAAGGCAAGGTCGAAAGACTTCTGAGCAGCACTGGCAGCCTTCAAGCTCACCTCTAACTCAGCATCCATCCTCACCAACTTATCGCGACTATGATAGAGGATGGTGAAGTCAGATACAAACTGTAGAAAGAAAAAGAACATTAACGGAAGAGACATTAAAAGAAGAACTGCAAAAATAGGTAAGTAAGAAGAGACTTACCAAGGCTAGCCCCTGACTTGCCTTCAGGGCTATCTGTTCGGTCCCTATGCTCGAGGAGCTCTGGCGATCAGCTGGTAAGACTGCTCTCTTGAGCATCGCCGAAGCCAGCTGAGGAGAAATAGCAACAAAAGCCCCATTTACTAAGGCAGACACATGCACCAGAGACTGCCTCGCCTTGGTCCTCACCTCTTCTCTCCTCATTTATTCTTCTCTCTCCTTCTTCCTTCTCTCTTCCTCTTTCTTCTTCTCTTTTTCCCTCTTCCTCACCAACGCCTCCTCTTTCCTCTTCTTTTCTTGCTCATGATCCACAGTCTAGGAGCTAGTGGAAGTGTCCCCACTCCTAGACTTTTGCTTATTTAACTTGCGAGTAAGCGCCACATTGTCATCATCATGATCCTGGATCAAATTTTTCTTAGAAAGAGCCATAGTTTCCTCGCTGGAGCTATCCGAATCCTCTAAGTCCTTTGGAACCTCTGAACCCTCAGTACCATCCTCCGAATAGGAATATTCTTTTCTACTTGAACTCTCCTCGCTATAACCACCCTCGCCTCCACCTCTGTCATCTCCCTCACTCTCTTCACCAGAGCTACTTTCCTCCTTATCTAACTGAATGGGTTCAGTAGCAACCTCTTCCGTGATATCTAACTGAGGAATATTATCCACAGGTTGGGAGATGAAGTTGGACCCAATGTTTTTGCACTCTAAAAGTAATACGGATGATCGTGAATGCTCACCTTCAGCCAAGTATTCCCTGATCTTCCAAGCCTTGACCAGCTCAGCAGTTCGAATGTCGCGAAGTGTAGGTTCCGAGTTCTTTATCTTCACTGAAAGAGAAAAAAAGGAAAAATATAAGAAAGGTAGTACACTAATAGAAAATTAAGGAGTAGAACAAGAGCTATGCCTCCCTATGTACTCCTCCTCATAAAAGGGAATTATAAGTCCCCTATACCTCGCCCCTTCAGTTTGGGGAGGGAACTTCCAGTTCCTGGAAATAAACCCCTCTTGTCAATAGTCCTTATGGGAATCAGGTAGATTGGCTACCAATACCCTGTCATGACTCCTAGCTTTCAGATAAAAGATACTCGATCTTGTTAGAGAAAATGAATAGCAATAATAAATTTTAGCAAGACCTAGATTGGTGCTATAGAGCTGATTGATTCTATGTACACCATTGATGATCTTCTAAACATTTGGAGAGCATTGTGCAGGAACTATATAAAAATTACTGAAGAAATGAAAAAATAAGTGATTTGGGGGAAAAGTTAGACCCCTGGGATAACAGAAGAACATGAATCTAATTCCTCTCCTCAATGTCTTGAACATTACGAGGAATAGGGGCATATTCAATGTCCACCCAGTTTGGAATGTTGTAAAACTCCTTAAACTCAGCTATTGACCTATTGCCTATTCTTGCCATCAGAAAAGAAAAACCCTAGCAGCAATAATGAAGAAATTTCAACAGAAAATAAAGGAAGAGAAGTTTGGAGAACTTACGAAGTGAAAATCAGTTTAAGGCGACGCAAAGTCACAAGAAGAGAAGATGGGAAGATAAGGGAGAGCTCAAAGACAAAAGACGAGACCTGGAAGTGAGAAAGCGTAATAAGAAGCTAGAGAAATCTTGACAATGCAAATAAGTTTGAAGCGACGTCAGAAAATGGCTTCTTTAAACAAATTTAAACCTTTTCAATGATTACGCACAGAGAACGAAGTGCATCTGTCGCCTAAATCTACTTGGGAACGAAGTTCACTCCCCATGCCACCAGGGCTATTATTTAAAATTCTGAGCCCAAATTGTGACCCAAAAATTTTAGGGGCAATTGTGGGTCCCTCATTTAACCTGTCTAGGCCCAGAAAAGTAGCCCGACTAGGCCTTATCAAAGATAAGGGAAGTCTGGCCTAAAATCTAAGGTATCACATATAAATAATTAAGCCGTGACCCATTCAACCCCTAAAATCTCTCAAGAGATATTCTGGGGATTATGGGCCAACGTGGAGGTGCCCAACACCCCCACTCTATGATAATTACATGTATATATTTAATTCTCCAGCCCGGGGCAAAGGGCATGCAATTGTAAACACTCCCCTAGAGAAAAGAGAAATATAAAAGAGAGAGCAACACCATGGACATAGGCCATTTTCCCGAACCACGTATATCTTGTGTCGTGTGTGATTGCAGCTATTTTATGTTCTTTATTTTTTTTGGTGATCGCATTTGCTTACAATTTGTGCTGAGCTTTATTGTCACCAAAGGCACCACAATAGTGCTGAAATTACGAACATAACACTTATAATGTGTTGCAAACTCACGGAATGACTGGCGCCACTTTTAAGTTGCTCTTATAATGTGTTACGAACAGACACTTATAATGTGTTGCTAAATCACACATGTATATTAGGAAAAAATATGTATACAATATAATATTATAAGCATACATTATAAATTAATGTGTATCTTATTAGTAATGTTACTCTGTTTATACCGAGTTGTACTAATTTTTCTAATTTTTTGCTTGTCAAGTAGAGTGAATAGAAAAAAATCTACTTTTTGAGAAAATGGCGGATATGTCTAAACAGGTGACTTATGTGTCCATTATCTCTTCAATTTAAACTTTGTAATAAATGTTATTGAAGTCCATAAAATTTACACTACATTCCATGTATATTGTGTGTATCTAAAACAGGTTGTTAGGGATAAGAGATCGAGATGAACTACAAGCAATGAGAATGAGGATGCAAGAATATCATGCGAAGTCTCTAACTCACATGCGGCGGAAGAAATTTATGCTGATGAAGTACTCCAACATTGATTCTGTTGATAAGGGCAAAAAAAGAAGTGGGGGCCATCAAAATTAAATGTAATTGCATCTGGGATAAAAGATCGTAAAGAGGTAGAATTCAATGAGTTTGGGCAACCAATTGGACTCAATTCCATCTAGCTTAGTTCTATAATTGGGATTTTAGCTCAAGAATGCGTACCAATAGCACATAAAGGTTGGTATAAGGTGACCAGTGACATCAAGGATCGAATATGGGAGTTTTTTACGGTGAGTATTTTATTTCTCTACCCTTCGCACAATTATGTAATAATTTGAATGTAACTTTGTACATATTGAATTGTAACCAATATAGTGTATTTGTTCTGTATGATGCAACAAAAATATAACCTTGAAGAATGTCGAAAGGCCATTATTTTGGGTCAGACGGGCAGAGATTGGAAATATTATAAGTCAAAATTATCAACACAGATACGAGAAGAAGCTAAATGACCAAATTCCACTCGCCATCTTACATTACTCAAGCCCCTGGCATGAAGTCAATTGAATGGGATGAATTTGTTAAATCTCGTTTGTCATCTAAATTTGATGTAAGTGAATTTGACTATTTATTTTTTATTGTTATTAACAGACTAAAGTCCACTTTTAGTATTCTTGTATTTCTTCCAATTATATATGCTTTCTCTTATTTTAATAGGAAATAAGTGGAAAGCATAAGGAGGCTAAAGAAAAGAGAATCCATCCATAAATAACTAGTCGTAGAGGCTATTCACGACTTAAGGAAAACATGGTATGTTTCTCCTTTAAAGTTGTATACTTCATAACTAGCTTACATTATTTCGTAATTTTATCTTTTAAATTTTTGTAGAAAGCTGAAGACCCAAATCAAACTATATGCCGTGTTGATGTTTGATTTAGGGGACATAGGAGAGAAAATGGCAATCCGGTTAATCAAGTTGTTGGTGAAAGCGATAGTAACGACTTAAACACTTACACAACACTTTACAATTTTTTTAAAGCTACAATGTGTTTATTATATTGTTTTTAATATGTTGAATTATTGTATTTATTTTAGGAAAAGATGAAAAAAATTCCATCTCATGATTCAACATCGTTGAGAGATGATGCAGTAATAAAGATGCTTGGTCATGAATGTCCGAGTCATGTCCCAGGTTTTGGATTTGGGGTGACACCTACAAAGGTAGATGCATCGTTACATAATAATGCAAGGGTAGCGAATCTTGAAACTCAAATTCACCAACTTTTGGAATGGAAGATGCACATGGAAAGTCGACTGATACAAGGAAATGAACGAAATGTGGTATTTTTTTAAAAATTAAATATGATTCAATACATATAGTTTTTCACTTGTTTTGCTTTTATATACTTCACTTTCAATTTCTATAGGGTCAACATGAGGGTGGTGGGGTTGCCATGCATAATTATGCACATACTCTGCAGGTTATTGTTAATGAATTATTTAAGTCTAAATTTTTTTACTAATTGCATTAATAATTATTTTTTAGTTGTTTTTTTATACTATTTATTAGTATAATCGAGAAAGTTCATGCGCACAAAGTGCTCCACAAAGAAATTCTCCTTGCAAATTTTTACATTGGTAGGGGACTGGAGAAGAAGTGGAAAGTGCAGAACTTCATTCTACAGACCCGAAGTCATTGGCGCACCACCAAATCCTTGGGCCTGATTGCTATAGAGTATGGGTTGTTGAAATTTTAGTGCCCAAAGCGTCAGTTTTTCGATACTCAGATGTATTTTCCATACTTGATGATGCAAAAGGAAGTACCATAGCATGACCACATCGATACATTCTTTTTCACTAATAATGTGAGTTGAATAATTATAGTTCTTGGATTTTATTCTAAGAATTTTTCTTTGACTCTCTTTTGTATTTATTTCAGAAAAACGTAAGGAATTGAGTGGGTATGGTGTTTCTTCATTGCTTTTTGGATTGAAGGTATACATTGATTTTCTATTTTTTATTACAAGTGTGTTGTTAATTTATGAGAGTATTTACTAAAATTATTTTCTGAACAGGTACCTATTTTGGGAAGATGTTGAAGGCATTTTAGGAGGAGTGTTTTTGAAGAATGCTATTAGATATTTTTTGAAGGAAGGTTGCATTTTAACTTGTTAGGCTAATGCTCGTTTCATTCTAATCCCATGTTTTTATGCAGCTTGTAACACCCAAATATTTATTTATTCTACTGTTTTGGGCATGACTTTGATATTATGGTTATGAGTACATATTATGAGTTCCTCTTAATTATATAAGTGGGGTTTAAATTTCAAGAATTATGGAATTTCTAATTGTGATGCTATCATATATGCGGTGGATATGTTAATGTTAGTATAAGTAATAAGTATTTGAGAAGCTAATTTTTATAAAAAAAAATGTATACTCCTTTAACGACACATTTTATATATCTTAAATAATAATAACGACTCTTATATTTCGTCGTGTACAATACTAACGACACGTAGGTTTAGTCGTAAAATAACATTCACGACACATAATAAGTAGTTATGAAAGGTTTTTTGGATAATGACTTTTACGACTAGTAAATAGGTGTCGTGGATATCTATTTTCACGACACATTTTTATAAAGTGTCATCTTTATCTATTTTCCATGACACTTGACAGCTGTCATGAAATAGTTTTACGACACCACAAAGGTGTCGATACAGAAGATAACTTTCTACGACACCCCCTTCAACGACTACATAAAATGTGTCATGGAAACAGTTTCACGAGACATATCAGGTGTCGTGGAAAGGAATTTTTCTTGTAGTGATACCCTAGAAGCAGGGCGCATATCAGGATCCCAGAGGCCTATGTTTTCAGTCTCCCTTCTAGCATCGGCATAGGTGCCAGTCTTACCTGCCATTGCTCCCACAGCCCCACCATAACAAGGGCAGTTATAGTATGGGCGTATGTACAACGTCCAGCAAGCAGTAGTTCAGCAGCCACCACCCACAGTTGAGGGTATGTTTTCTATTTCTAGGACTATGGGATGTATTTTGTTTGATATAGGGGCCTCACATTCTTTCATAGCGACTAGATTTGCATGGGCCACAGGATTACTGGACACGACCAGTAGTACTGTTCCTTATGTAGACTCACCGATGGGTAGTAGGATGCCTATTTTCTTTATGTGTCAGAGTGTGAGTATAGAGATTGGGAGTCTGATTTTACTAGCTAATATGCTTGTGTTAGACATGTCTGAATATGATATTATTATTGGGATGGATTGGCTAGTTGCTTATAGAGCCACGATTGATTGCTTTAGTATGATAATTATATTCGCTATCCCAGGATAGGAGATGTTTTTAGTGGCGATGCCTCGCCCCGAGGGAGGATCATCCACTCATTTGTATTATATAGAGAAGAAGACCTCTACGGGAGTTGTGATTCCCCTTGATTCGATTCCTATTGTTAGGGAATTCGCAGATGTGTTTTACGACATACCAGGGTTACCGTCAAGTAGGGAGATTGAGTTTGTGATTAATTTAGAACCGGGCACTCGACCGATAGCCCGTGCCCCATACCGTATGGCTAATATAGAGATGAGGGAGATAAGAGATCAGATTGAGCAGCTGCTGGGACAGGGTTTCATCCATCGGAGTACCTCACCCTGGGGTGCCCCAGTTCTGTTTGTAAAGAAAAAGGATGGATCCCTACGATTATGTGTGGATTATAGGGAACTTAATAAAGTCACGATCCGAAATGAGTATCCATTACCCCACATCGATAACTTTTTTGATCATTTGAGAGGAGCATCATACTTCTCAAAGATAGACTTGAGGTCAGGATATCATCAGTTGCGGATCAGGGAGCAGGATGTGTCGAAGACTACTTTTCTGACAAGATATAGATCTTATGAGTTCCTAGTTATGCCATTCGGGTTAACCAATGCACCGGCTGTATTCATGGACTTAATGAATAGGGTGTTCAAAGAGTTCCTGGATCAGTTTGTCATTGTTTTCATAGACACTATGTGAGCATCAGTTGTATGTAAAATATGAAAAGTGTGTGTTTTGGCTCCGAAAGGTGCAGTTTCTAGGGCATATAGTGTCCGAAAGCGGTATTGCAGTGGATCCTTGCAAAGTATCGGCGGTGAGGGAGTGGGGACAACCCACGACACTGACAGAGGTTTGCAGTTTCTTAGGACTAGATGGTATTACAGACGGTTTATTAGGGGCTTTTCTAATATTGTGGGTCTGGTGACCAATCTAACCCCTAAGGGCGTACCGTTTGTTTGGGATAATGCGTGTCAGTTGGCATTTGATAAACTGAAAGATAAATTAACTTTAGCACCCGTACTAGCACTACCCAGGCCAGGAGTGGAGTACCTAGTGTACACTAACACCAGGGAATTGGTGAGGTGTTGCAACAGGAAGAGCAGGCTATAGCCTATGCCTCTAGGAAGATTAAGCCACTTGAGAAGAACTACCCTACCCATGACTTGGAGCTAGAAGCAATTGTATTTGCCCTTCGAATATGGAGACATTATTTTTTCGGTGAAAATTTTTACCTATTCAGGGATCACAAGTCATTACAGTATTTATTCACTCAGATAGAGTTAAATATGCAACAGTGCAGGTGTCTTGAATTCTTGAAGGATTATCAATTTGAGATTATTATCATCCAGGGAAGGACAACATGGTAGCAGACGCGTTGAGTCATAGGCCTAAGGGTGAACTAGCCGCAGTGTGGAAGGCTAAATGGAAGGAACTGGGCCATTAGCATGCCGTTGCTAGGTCATTTATGTCAGTAATGACTGTGACTCCTCAGATTTGATGCGGGTAGTACAGGCTCAGGCAGTGGATCCATTCTATTAGGAGAAAATTCGATAACTTTTGGCCGAGAGAGCAGAGTCTTACTTAGTGAGTTCAGAGGGAGGCTTGCGCTTTAATAGTAGGCTGATTATTCTAGAAGGGGAAGAACTGTAGCACGCAGTGATGTCAGAGTCGCATGGATCTCGATTTACGATACATCCCGATCGGGATAAGATGTAACAAGATATACTGCGGCAGTATTGGTGGAGTGGTATGAAAAAAAACATCATTGAGTTCGTCTCTAAGTGTGCTACCTATCAGTTAGTGAAGGTGGATCACCAGAAGACAGTCGGATTGCTTCAGCCACTAGAGATTCTAATATGGAAATAGGAGACAATTTCCATGGATTTTATCAGTGAGCTGCCTACTACTCAGAGGGGTCACGATTTCATATGGATTCTTGTGGATCGTTTGACTAAGGTCGCTCATTTCTTGCCGGATCAGACTGATTTTACTACGGGGGCAATATGCATAGCTCTTTATAGCTGAGATAGTGAGGTTACATGGGGTACCGCTAGATATTGTGTCCGATCGGGACAAGATCTTCGTCTACAGATTTTGGGAGAGTTTTCATGAGGCCATGGGTATCGAGGTGCGATTGAGTACAACCTATCACCTATAGACGGATGGGCAGATTGAGCGTACTAACCAGATGTTAAAGGATATGTTACGCATGTGTATTCTAGATTTTGGAGGGAGTTGGGAGCAGTACCTTCCCCTAGTGGAATTTACATATAATAATTCCTACCAATTTACCATTTATATGGTCCCATTTGAGGCGTTATATGGTATATGTTTTTATTCTCCCGCGTGTTGGTTAGAGGTGGGGGACAACAAGTTACTTGGGTCGAAAGTGATTCAGGACACGTCTGTCAGGATTAATATGATCATGAGTCACATTCGGGTAGCTCATGATAGACATAAGACCTATGCCAATGCCAAGAGGTTCTTACAGGAGTTTAATATGGGGGACCAAGTATTATTGCAAGTGTCTCCTATGAAGGGGATCATGATATTCGGGAAAAAAGAGAAATTGACACCAAGATATGTAAGACCACTTCCTATTATTGAGAGGGTTGGACCAGTAGCATACAGACTTGGGCTTCCGAAGCACTTGCATCGTATCCATGATGTATTCATGTTTCTTTGCTGAGGCGATATCTACGAGATAAGTTGGCTCACACTCATATTGCATTGGAAGAATTTGATTTGCAGCCAGGTAGTTCTTACAAGGAGAGACTAGTGACGATCTTAGACCGTAGTGAGAAATGTTTGAGATTGAAAGTAGTTCCACTTGTGTGTGTTCAGTGGGCATACCATAATGTGGAGGAGTCTACTTGGGAGCGCGAGGATGAAATGCGCGATTCATACTCGGAGTTGTTTTTATCAGGTATGCCTCTTTTCAAATTTCGGGATGAAATTCCGTTATAAGGGGGAAATTATGTAATATCCCGCAATTTCAATGATTTTAAAAATGGGATTAATTAGGATTAATTGTGGGTATAAATTAAAATTAATCCGGATTTCAATATTACTCGGGAATAAAGTAATATGTGATTTATGTGAATATTACTTAGTGATTAAAAGTAATATACGATTATGACTTTACATATGATTATGATTTAATAAAAATTATCGCTAGTGATGAATACGATAATTATGGGAGTTAAGTCGGGACGCGCATGTGAGTCTGTCAGGACTAAATTTAAAGGAATTAAAAGCAAAATATTTTATGTCATCCAAATGGTCATTTTGACTCGCCAAAGTGTCCGGAAGAGTTTAAACAGTCGAAAAAGTGTACTTGGGTGTTTTATTTGGGTCTTAGGGCACTTTAAAACCGAATAGACACCCTGGAGAGGCATTTTAGTCATTTTACATGGGAGGTTAATAGTAACCAAGAAAATTGAGGATTATTATATAAGTCTAAAAGGTGGTAAGATACATTATTCATCACCAAACTTAGAGAGAAAGACTTCAGGGAGAGTAAGAGATTTCTCTGAAAGTGAAGAGACACCTTTAGGAAGCCAAGAAGCCAAAAGGTCATCCTACACCATCATCGAAAGTTGGTCGGAAAAGGGAGAGAACCACCAATATAATTACATCCCCAAAGGTTCAGACCTACAATTTAAAGTCAAGTGACTTAATCTTTGTAAAATTAGCATGTATAATGCCCACGTTAGGATAGTTGTAGAATTCTGAGAAATTGCATGATTTAGAGATAAATCATGATGATTTTAATGGAATCATTGATATGAGAAATATGTAGAACAAACCTCCTTTTGATTATATATTTTAATCCATGAATTGGGAATCATTTGATAAAGAAAATCTGAGTTTTATATATTCTTGGAGAAATGATAAAAGATGGGTATTCTGGAAATTATGAGAAATAACATGTTTAATCCAAACCTATTGATGTTTTAGGTTGCTTAAAGATTGGAAATCATTTATATTTATTGGTATATCATGTGGAAAGAATTATAAGTAGTTTGTGATCTTAAAAATAAAGGGTTTGAGGATGAAAATTGGTTAAATCCGTAGACCAAATGTGCAGAAATAGTAGGCTCATACATGTTCGGTCGATCGATCCAAGACTGTCGATCGATCAACCAAAATTCATATATTGATTTTGTTTAAGGCTTGATTAAATTCCTTACTTCCAAGAATGCTTAGTGTAAATTAATTATAGCATAATGGAATTTAGGGAAGGTCCGTAGGGTGGTAATTGAGACCCAAAATGTAAGGTCCTAAAACATGATTAGAAATGTTAATTATATGATTAAATATAAGTTATAAGTTATAAGTTAGTGAGGGTTATTAAACATGTTAATCATCATATTTGGGGATGCATACTCATGTGATGTATCTGTTGGTTGCATTAGATGTTAATCGAGCTTATGACCAGGGATAACTTATTTAGATCATATGATTAGTTATGTGGTTAAATTCATCATCAAAATATGTTTTTCACACATCATTATGATTATAAAATTAAACCAAGGTATTGGTCCGAAATTGGCGATGTTAGGTCGCCAAATGTGAAAGTTTTGAGATTTTCGGTAAATTGCTACTTTCCTGTTCGAGCCCAAATTAGGCATACTAATTTTATGGTATGGGGAAAACACAAACTATGGAAGTTGTATATATATGAGTTAAGTTTATAACACATCAAACGGTGCATCAAACGGACATTCGAGTGAGGAGATATTATCTTTTTACGAACAGAGGGAAAAGTGGTCATTTAGCTTTAAATGATATTTTATCTTATATGGCGTCACATGTCATATTTTGATTGGATCAAGGGGGTGACCCTAGTCTGACTTTAAACCTTTAAGATGACCTCCTCCTTCAGCCAAAATCATCCATGATAAAGTTTGGCGTGAGGAGAGAGAACTGGGGGGCTTAGGAAGGGAAAAGCGAGGAGAAGTTGGAGAAAAATCCGTAGGAAATTACGAAAAAGTCCTAAAGGTAATTCTATCCCTTAATATTGTTATATTTTTTTTGGTATTACTGATTAAAATGGTATAAATCATCAACTGGTTGTTGAACTTTCAAGCCTTGGTGGTTATGTACGGATAGATGCAAGTTCAAGCAAAGTGAAACGCGTAAACCCTTAAAATTGCTTTGTTTAGAAACCTTGTGTATTGAAACTTCTATATATTTTTGTGTACTTACTGAAATTGAGCAATTACAATTAGATATTAAAATAGACTCATATTTATAGATCACATCCGAAAATTATGTTAAAATACCAAGAAATTAATCTTGGGTGATAGTTTGAAGTTCAAGTATAAAATTTGTCCTGAAAGTGTTACTGCGCACACTAGGTGCTCGACGTTTTGCTTGACTTAGCAAATGACCTCTAAAAATTATGCCACTTTAATTTTATATTATTCAATATGTTTAATATATATGTTCCCATGACTTATAACCGAGGTGGAGGTTATATATGCTTGAAAAATATTAAATTATGCTTTAATTGTATGCTCAGACCTAGATGTGTTAAAAGTGGCATAAATAATTGAATACTTGTTGAAATCGAGAAATTCCAATTGGAAATGTTAGAGAACATATATGAGTATGATATAATTGAATGGGAGAATAAAATACCTTTGGGTTTGGCTTGGGGGTTGTGTTGAATTTGAAGTTTTGTTGCTGTTTTTCTCCAAAAATGATTTGGAAAAGGTTATAATAAAACGGGCATAACTTTGTCTAGAGAATTCGTAAGTTAATTCCGTAAATTGTGTTAGAACCTTAATGAATTTTCTGTTATGGAAATGTGAATAGGTCTGTAAACGTATATTTGAAAATCCGCATACGTCTGATATCCGAATCCGAATTTATGGATATTTATCCAAAAAATGGAAATGGATACGAACATAAATATTCTATAAAAATATCCGAGAAAACGGATACGGGTATGGATACAGATAGTAATAGTATCCGACACGGATAATCCGTATCCGATGCGGAGTATCCATTTTACCGGATATTTGTTTTACCAAATATCTGTATCCGTCAAACATATGTTTAAAATACTACTAATAATATTAGTATTAATATTATTAATAATATAATATTAAAAAGAACCTTAAACTGCTTATTCCCTAAAACAAAATAAACACAGACTCCACTCAAAACAAAAACACCCTAAAGTCATTATTTTATTGGGTATATTATAAAATGCCATGTATTATTTTTTTACTGGGTATATTATCATGGAGTTACACTAAAGTTATAATACACCTTATCACACACAACATACACCCACTAAAGAACATATGCTCCACTTAAAACAAAACAAAAAACTAAATTCATTTCATTTCTCTTTCATACAAAATAAGAGAAAAGAAACCCTCATTTCACTCCACAAAAAACCCTCATTCCGCCATTTCCCCCTCCGCCGCATCAGCCCGCAGTTGCTCATTAACCCCGCTACCGCTTCTCATCAACCACTCCACTGCTCATCAACTCCGCCGATGCGCATCCCCTCTTCCTGCAACAGAAAGTTAGCAACAACAGGTACATACAAGATAAAAATAAAAATATATAACTGTATTTCTATATTGTTCATGTGGTTGTTCATTAGTTTCCTCAATTATAAAAAAATGTAGGAGAGAAACAAAAAAGTAAAGAGATGGTTTTAATTGTGTTAAGAACTGAAGATAACAACAGATATATTATAAATAAAATAAAATGTATACTTATTAAAATAAAAATATTAGTATGTTTTGAAGACTAAAAGGTCCATGAGATTATCATTCTTAATAAATTTGATTTAATCTAAAAGGCGCATATTTATTTCTACTGTTACGGAATGCTACTGTTATTTTTTTTAGATGGCTTTAAGCTTATATGTTTGTAAATTATGGATGGTTTTAAGCCATATTATCATTATGGAATGCTACTACTATTATGGAAGCCATAATTGTTGATGTTAGGAGGTAGTAATTTGTTATATATTTATTTGGATTAGATTGGATTTCATTGGATTCGATATGTTAATATTTATTTTTTGTGATGGCTAAACAATATCAACGGATACGGATATTATCCGAATCCGAGGTATCCGGGTGGATACGAATATGGATAGTTATTTTAATTATCCGGGCGGATACGGATACGGATATGGATAGTGCATCTAGATAGCGGATACGGATATGGAAAACATGGTATCCGATCCGCATCCGTCCGTTTACCACCCCTAAATGTGAAGTATCATATTTAATGACTTTTTAGTTATGTCATATTAGCCCACTGATGTGATGTGTTACTGAGTTTAATGTGATTTGGTGTATTCAAAGACTAATGATGTTGAATTGTTAGGTGGGAAAACGACTAACACTACCATACCGAGGAAATAGTTTTGGTATTAATATTAGTACCAAATTCAAGGTGAGTGACATGTCCTATGAAATATATATGCTTATATTTTCATATGGAATTGTGTAGTTAAAGACATGTGTGGTGATGCTTATGGAGTGATGTGGTGTTATGAAATATATGCGTATGTTTAAAAATGTTGAATGCTGTTATTTAATGTTATGGACTGAGGTGGGACCTCTATCTAACATTAATAATTGTGGATTAAAATTTTAAATGATGTTATCTAATTTTATGGACTGAGGTGGGACCTCTATCTAATGTTAAGGACTGGTGGGTCCTACGAGATGCAGTGGCCCTCGTTAATCCAACTTAAAGATTTTTTGTTCTCGGGCCTAATTATGGGATGTGATATCCCCGTTAACTTGGAGTTGATTAGACTGGCGGGTCCAGTCTTGCGAGAATTAAACAATTCTTGTTGGGCATTAGAAAATAAAAAAAAGGGTTATTTAAATTGGTTATATGTTTGGTATATGGTCATTCACTAATCTTTTGTTTCTTACACTCCTATAATTCTATATTTCAGGTATGCCTATCATTTGGAGTTCACTACCAAGTTAGGACCTTAACTGGGGGAGTGATGGATATCTAATATGGGTTGAATATCAACAAGATTTTTGGGTAAATGTTAAACTAAAGAATTTTTTTTATATGTAAAGTTGTTTAGGACTTGTAAATTACATGATAATGTAGTTATGTTATCATCCAAACATGCTTTTGAAAAAGAAAAAAAATGGTGCTACTTATCGAGACATTTACAGTAAAGCATTGTTTAAGACAATTTATTTCTACATTAAAATGATAATCTAAACTTAATTAAGTCGGGGAGCGACACGAAAATTATTTATGTGTGAATCAATCCTTGAGAGTAGAATAATGGATTAAAAGTAATTAGAGTGTATCGAAGAATAAATCTATTTGAGGATAATATGAATTTGTGAAAATTTGGGATTTGGGATTAAATGGATTAGAAGGGTGTAGACAATTACCTATTAAATATGTTTGAGAAATAAAGGTTAACTTTAGAGTGATGGGAAAACTCGAAAAATATATGTTAATAAGTAAAGTCCTAATCTATAAATACGTAGGATATTAGAGAGAAAAATATGTTATGTATGGAATTATCATATGGGTTGTGTGAATACCTTATTGATATTATATAGGTGCGGTGAATACCTATATTTTTAATTTGTATGACATAACTACATTGCTTGCTATCGGGGTGGAGGTTTCGTGTTATGGTCGATCTTGTCGTAACGAGCCCATGGGGGGATTTTAGATTCGTACCTTGAGCATACGACCTTGGACACGTTCTATCGGTGTGAATGATAGTTTCGACGGTTGAGTGGGGGCGTAGGTATGTGCGTGACCCATTCGGATGGGGAGTATGCTCACCTCCAAATATGTGTGTTATGTTATTTATGGTTCGGGAGAGACGTTGAACCAATAGTCCTTTTTACAGCAAGAGATGTAACTGGACATGATAGTAGAGTATGCATACACCACAACTGTGTCTGAGAGGTTCCGTATTAGTATGTATGCTATTGTGATGAATATATATGCTATGATGTAATCTACTGTGTGAATTAGTAGATAAAAATTTAATAATAAGATCTGAATTGAGTTAAGTAAGAGAATATTTAATACTTAAAGGCATAGTTCATCTTAAAGAGAAATGAACATGTTTAATTAATATAAGTATTGCGTGGAAAATACGGGATAATGAGAAGAGATAGGATGATAATTGAGAACCTTATTTAGGGGAATAATTAAGGTACGTTAGTTGTGCACACTAGATGAGAGGTGAGATTGTCAAGTGAGATCCGAGAACTAACATGTACACAATACTTGCTTAATTACACTTGCTATTTTTAAAATCTTGTACAATCAGGTTCTGACCCGTTTACTTGCATATTCTTTTCTTTACTATATCTATTACTCCAGGTGCCCAACATCAGGGACACCCGACTTAAAGAATGGATATTTTGACGAGTTTCTGGAGATGCAACTTTTGATTAGACGCTTTCATTCCATTGATTCCTATCTTTGTAGTATTTGATTCATTTAGGTCATGTCGCCCAAGATTCTAGAAGTTTCGTTTTTATTTCGGATTTTGTATCGATTTTTGTTGGTACTGTTATTATCAGGTTGTGTGAATGCCTAGTGTATGGCTTTCTTATTTGTATGACATACCTAGCATACTTGCTATCACGAGAGGTTGGTTTTCGGAAAAAGGATCATCTTATCTTTGTGTGCTTTCGGAGGGATTTAAATTGGTACCTTAAGGACATAAGACTGTGAATGACTTATTTATGGGTTGATAAGTCAGCTGACCATGGGAGCGTAGGTATGTGCATGACCCATAGGTATGTGAACTCTATTCGTCTCCAATATGTGTGATTTGTAATGAGACTGTTCCCGAGTGATTCGGAACACGTGATCCTTACGTACGTGATTTACATGGATTTGATAGAAGAGTATGTGTGCACCGCAGCTTAGCCTAGGGGTGCCTTATATGTATATATGTACTTAGAGTGATTTATATATGTACTTGTGACTGGTTCACTGTTGCTTAGTAGATGTGAATAACTAAGATATTTGAATGGGATAAGATTGTGAGAATTTAATTAACACTTGAGATAAGTAATTTAATGAATGTGAATATAGGTTATGAATATGAATTGTTTGGGTGTTACGAGTAGATACCCTATGTTAGAATGCGAAAGCAGGAGTGGTACAGACTAGTTAGTTAGCGGCATAACTAGGATGGGTTAAGGGTATACGTTAGGCGTGCACATTAGTTGAGAGGTGAGAAACTCATGTGAGAGTATGCAACTAACATGTTTATAATATGTGTTGTTTAATTGTAATTTAAACACTTGCTATATTTTTAAACTGTTTTCACCTCGGGCTCTGACCCGTTTTCCTCCAAATCTATTTTTATTTTGTAAAAACATTTTAGGTGCCCAGCCACAGGAATGCCAAGAATAGGAGTTCCATTCTGATGACTTGCTGTAGCTGCTGTGGAAGCTATAGGATCTTGGTATTAGATGCCTCCACACTTATCCTTGGTTCCTTCAGGGTCATTCATATCAGTTAGGGCATGGTGCCCATTCTTATCTAGAGATTGTAGATACAGATTTTCATTATTTCAGATGTTGGTTTATTCAGACTCTTGTATCGGGATTTTATTTACTCTAGTATTATTATCATTGGAGTGTTTACTCCAGACTCAGTTTATTTCATTTCGTTGATTATTCACATGAGATTATTTATGCGATTGATGGTTGTTGATTTAATTACTTGGTTATTATTAATTTAATTAATAAAATTTGGCATCTCTCTTTTTAAATATTAGGTGGCTAGTAATAAATTAAATGTTTTCGACAGTGATGCAAAGGCTGAACCAACGTGATTCTGTATTAATTTCATAAAGGAGTAGATACCCGGTATATAATTAGTCGGGGTATCACAGGTGATATCAGAGCCAGGTTCTAGTGTCCTTTAGTATCTGTGCGGCATATATAGGGTTGTGTTTTTTCCGAACTTTTCAATTTTTCCAATTTTCGATCCGATTTTTTCCGAATTTGGAATGAAATTTTAATTTGTCGATTTCTGATTTTTTCGAAAAAAATCGGATCGGAAATAATTTTGAATTTTTGATTTTTTCGATCCGATTTTTTCGAAAATATGTCGATCCTATTTTTCCGAATTATTTCCGATTTTTTTGGACTTATTTTCCGATTTCCGATTTTTCTGATTTTTTGAAAATTTTCCATATCCCATATCTATTGGGAGAGGGAGATGACTCTAAAATATGCTCTATAAAAGGATAGTATCCTCCTAACTTCTACACAAATGAAAAAATGAGCCAAATCCTCATGTGTTTACATGTCGGGTTAAGCCATTTTCATTGTTTTTTTTAAAATGAGAATTTTGAGTAATCGAAAATCCATAATTTTTTTTTAATTTTGGAATTTCCGAAAATTTTGGATTTTTAATGTATTTTGTGAATTTTTGATTTTTTCTGATTTGTTGATTTTTCCGAATTCGATTTTTTTTTTTTTTTTATAAAAAAAATCAGATCGAAAATCGAAAAAGTTATTTTATTTTCGAAAAAATCAAATTTTTTTTCGAATAGGCATTTTTCGATCCGATCCGGTTGAAACACAACCCTAGGCTTATTATGCTTCGAGCGTAGCTTTCTTTGATATAGAGCCCTATGTTTAGGATTGTTGATTTCTTTGGTGAGGTTTCGTTCACCTGCTATAATGTATATGATAGTGAATCTTATTTGCATTCGGGTGTGTTCGTGTGCCTAACAATGCAGTATGTCATGCGAGTTGGGTGGACAACAGGAGGCAAAGCTCAGTTGAGGTTATAAGGTATATTCAAGAATGACGACCGTAGTTGAGGTCACCCCTATTATGGTACGAAAGGCTAGGATGGTAAAGACGGCTAAGGCACAACATATGACTTCCAGGAACCACTATAGTAAAAAGTGGGGTCAAATTAGACTCACCCAGCAAGGTTGGAATGGGAGAGAGTCAGACGAAACATTAAAGAGAACCAGCAGTGGAAATACTAGAAATGCGAAAATGGCGTGTGTTAGCCAATGAAGGTAAAATATCCAAAGGCTTGGGCATATGTCGGAGTATGGCTAATCGGGAGTGAAAATTTAGGGTAAATTTTTTCTTGACTCGTAAGAGCAGAGTTACAATGGTCAGAGGCAACCACCACACTTAGAAGTGGAATGTTTTGTCAAGAGAAGGCACGTAGGTATGGTTTGACCTTAAGTTCCTTCATCAGATGTTCAGGATAAGATGCGAACGTTGTTCTGAACTCACATAAGAGGGTCAGACAGAGGTCACTTTGCGAAAAGAAATTTAACTAATTAGAGAACCTTACACCAGATGAAGTAGGTGCAATGGAGAAGAGGACATTAACGGAGAAAATTAACTTACAAGAAAAATTGTTAGCACTTCTAGGGAATTCTGCTTGGACAGTCAATGCAGATGGTAACAATGTCTCGTTTTGTTAATATGGAGGTAAACGCTTCCTTGTGTGGGCAGCTACAAGAATCGAAGAATTTAGATAGAGTAAGACTGGGGGAAACGGTGTTGGTGAAGCACCATAAGGGGGAGACCCATCAGGGGACCCGTTTAAATGATTCGGATAGATGAATTGTTATCGAGTGATGGTGATTTCAGTAAGAGTTATCGAAGCCAGTAGCGTGTTCCTTAGGACCATCAAAGCTAAGGGAACAACATAGGTAGTCATCAGAGTCGAGACTACCAATGTCCGAGAGAAGGGCAACCCTAATATGGTCAGTATGATCGGAGATAAGTGGAGTATGTGTAGAGGTATTTTGTGGGGAGTGAAACCCATGCATTAAAATTTTTTCGAAGCAAGTATAGGTATAAGGGTATGGTGCCAAGCAAGGGCAATAGTTATTGAAATTTTCGATTTGGTACGGACAGGTGTGTTAAGTCCAGGAACCTTTTGAGCATCCAGGACGATTGGCAAGGTAGAAGTATGAGTTATATCCTTAGATGATGATGCGTGTTGTATGTATCAGGAATGAGTTACTACATTTTTTTATTATTGCTATATTCGTATGAGAGTCGATTTTAGTGCGTATATCGGTAATGTTATTATTTATGTGAATATTTTCCTTGGTATAGTGGGGTTACCTTTAGTGTTATCTGTGAAGGATGAATGGGTGTATCGATAGTGGTATATACTTTATTGAAATTACTCATTTTAATGTTGTGTTATATGAGTATGATATTATCCTAATTATGGTTTTATAATAATGATTAAACCGATAGTGTGCGGTTATTTCAAGGCTATCGGGGTAAATACGTTGGTGTATAATATTTTGTTCTGGCGAGACCCCATCTGCAAGAGGGTCGGGCTCGCGTTCATATATTTATATATATGTATATATATATTATCGAGACTTCGAAAGGTATAATGGTCTCGGATATTTGATCCCAGTAGGTGTAGGGACTTAATTGATATGATTCAGAGTGTATTTGGTTTACTGTTCAGCGAAAAGATTTAGCTGATTATTATAATCAACGCTCAGGATGTGGTAATAAGAAGAATGCATTGTTATATCACCCTGTATAGATGTGGAATTAATATTCATAGTTGTATGTCTGGGGACATGATTTTGAGAGCTCCGATTATATGTGCGTGATGTTTACGGAATGTGATTACCATCAATGTTAAGAAACAGTGTCTTTAGGAAGAAGTTCTTTGTTTAAGTGTAAATGCGGAAGGAGATGTAATTTTGTTGTCAAGAGATGGGAATATAGGGGTACATGTTATGGACTGAGGGCCTAACGGATTCCGATGACCGACAATGCTAGGTAGTAGTGTATCGGGGGGTCCTTATTTGGATTTCGTTTTGCGAGACATCCCACTCATGAAACTTAGTGTAAGGTTGGTAGTAAGGAGATGTTTGGCCATTCGTCCATGATTTGGGTACCTCGATCGTTAGGGAAGTATGTAGTTATAACTGGAAGTTAAAGGGTAAATTACGATATAAGGCCAGTAGAGCCAGTTGTGTGGTGAGGAAGTACTGATAATTTTGTTTTATTCTGGAAGGTTGAAGGATGGAATGATGTTTAGGAGGATTTAGAATTTCAAATATGGGGGTGATTAAGAACGCCCAAGTGGTATAGCCACGTTGCGAATGCTGGGGCAATAAAGAGTTTGGAGTATGTATGAAGCGTATATGATGTTTAAACCCGTACGCACGGGTTATAAGTGGTGTAGACACCCTGGTTTGCTGATGTGATAATCACCTGAAGAAGAGGCATAGAGATGGGTGAAATTTATGCTTGTGAGACTGATATTACAAAATAGTAGTGGTAGAATGGATTGAGCGTCGTAAGAAAAGGATGATAATCAGTATACTTATGTACAATCAAAGTAGCACGTCCGATCTTGGTTGAAAGGCAATGGGAAGCCATTTAAAAAGGGGGTATCCCTTGAGAAGGCAAATATTTAAGTATTATGGAGAATTTGGAGCGGAGTTCCACCCAATCGAATGTTGAGGGTGGCTTACTCGTAAATAGAGTGAGGATGTCAATAAGGTATAAAGAGTCCAGAAGTGCACATCGTGGTGAAAAGTTTTGGTATGTGCCGAGGTAAGAAGAGGGTTAGTAAGTATCACTTAATGAGAAGAATTATACGTGAAAGTCGATGTTGAAGGGGGGTATAGTAAGTAGTAGATCGGTTGTGGTAAGATGATCAGCCAGATAATTTTGTATCAAGCCGATGATTCCAGTGATGGAAGAGTCAAGTTAGTAAATTTCTTTAAGGGGTTGCCAACTTATAGATAAGTAATGATTGAATTTGAATGTGTGGAACAGGTTGTCCAGAAAGAAATTAATTGTTATATCCTTGGGTGATTTACACTATTAGATAGTGAACGCATCGATATGTGGTCCTACCCAATATTATTCTAAACTAGGATGAGATCCCCGAAATTCACCTTCAACATGGGGTATCAGGAAGTAGTGGGGATAAAGTTTCGTTTTGAGAAGGGTGTCTCAGCTATAGCCCGAGGAGTAGGATCAAAGTGATTGATGATTGGTGGAACTTTATGAAAGTAATTTTGGACTCATTGTGATCATTTCATTTCCACAACGGGCATAGCTAATAAGTGAAGTATAATATGGTAATGGGGAGATGATATTACCTAATAGTAGAGTTGTGTGAAAGCACCCGTACCTATTTATAGAGGACAAGGTTCTTACTGAGGTTTTGTGTGGATAAACCTTACCATTCTTCCTCTGGATGTTTAGAGGTGAGCGAATTATCAGAGTTTTGGGATCTGTCAGAAGTTAGAGTCCGATGACTAAATGGGATAACCACCAACCGTCTTAAGTGTCTTTCCCTTGTGTAAAAGTCACAACACCGGGAATAGAGATTCAAAGAATGGATAAGAGTAGTTAGATGTTTTATGGTTTCTCCCAGGATGGGAGTTTTATGTTTAGATAAACGTGGGAGTTGATACAAAGTGAGGTGCGAACTCACAATAATATTGAGATAATGCGACAAATGATGTATATGCTATTCTTATTCGAATGTTGTTTAGTAAGAGCACAACGTGAGGTGTATTTAATGAGGTGTAACCTTATAACTAATAAAGTGTCAAAAGTGTTCAACAAGCTTGTTGTGAAGCGAGGGTTGTAGTGATTGAGCCTTTCTTTGTATTTTGTTTTAAGTACTGAAGGATACCTAATTTTTTCAGGTATGCCTACTTTTTTGAATTTCGGGATAAAATTCCATTTTTAGGGGGGAAGTATGTAATACCCCATAATTTTATGGCTTTTAATTATGAGATTATGGCTTTTAATTATGAGATTAATTAAATGAAATTGCTTTTAATTAAGGGATTAATTAAATTAATTTGAGATAATTAATTAAGAATTAATTTGGATTTAAATAATTAGCGAGACGAGAGTTAGTATTTAAATATGATGATAATGTTGAATACTACTAAGTGATTATGGTAATATGTGCTTATGAAATTTATTAAAATTATCGTGAATTAAAAATACGGCAGTTTCGGTAATTAAGTTGGGACGCGCATGTCAGTCGTGTCAGGACCCAATTTAATGGATTTTAAAGTATTTTATTTTTATGTAATCCGTACGATCACTTTAAGTGCGCCAACATGTCCAGAACGGTCAAAATGGTCAAAAAACACTAGCCGGGGGTTTAGTTTAGGTCCCGGTGTATTTTTAGGCCTAACTGACAACCCGGGAGGGTATTTTAGTTATTTTAATTTTTAATGAATAGTGACCTTCGAAAATTAGGTGATATTTATCATCCAACACTTACGGTTATTAGGGCCACTATTTGTCAAACACAAGAGAGATTAACGTGAGAAGAAAGAAAGGGTTTCAGGAGAATTCCAAGGGTTTCCAAGGCAAAACAACCACCACACACCACCACCATCGCCGGATTTGTGACCGAAAAGAGAGGGGAAACCAACCAATACCGTCATCAACGAATCATAACTTCTAATCAGAGGCAAATGATTTATCTTGCAAAGATTCAAAGCATATATATTACATGATAGTTTAGATTTGATGATCTATCGTAACTAAGTGAATTAATTGTGAAACTGGAGAATTAAACATTGAATATGGGTAGGCTTCATGTAGATAAACTTCTGGGCATATACTAGTTATGAAACCATGATCCATGCGTAGGGAATTGTGATTTTATGTTGAGATATATGAAGATCTTGAAGGAAATAGAATAAATAGGGTTTTTAGGAAAATTGGGTATTTTGATCGAAGAAACTCATGATCCATGATGATTTAATGATTATAATACGTTAAAGATTATGCTAATATGTTAATAGGATGATTTGTGAACTTTCTTGGGAGTTTGGTATGTTGTAATGGAGGATTTGGGGTGTAAAATTGGAAGAAACCGTAACTGCCAAAGAGAATTCTGGGCAAATACCTGCTTGATCGATCGATCGACCCAAGAATGTCGATCAATCGATGATCGATCAATCAATCGATGATCGATCGACCTCTTTTGATTTTTGGTAATTATTTTCCCTTAAGGTTTAATGAAAATCCCAAGGCCGATAATGATTCTTAGGGTGATTAATTTAATATCGTGGGACTAACTTAAGGTCAGTAGGGTCTTAGTTGATGCCCGAAAAATTTGTTTACCTTATGGAATTGAATGTTATTGCTTACGAGGGTCTACCGAGTGAGGTACATTTAAAAATCATTTGAATTGAAACTATAACGGAAATGAATGATGATGTAAGGATAAGAATAATAACGGAGTGACTTTGAGTTACTGAGATAACATTAGAAACTAATAGGAGACCTAGTAACCTTTTCAGATAGATTTAAGTACTCAAATTGATACGACAAGAGAGTTATCAAGCTATATATATATATATATATATATATATATATATATATATATATATATATATATATTACGTATGATGTTCGGGATAAACTTGCTACGTACGAGACTTACTAGATGGAATGTGTAAATACCTATATTGAAATATGATTACTTAGGTTGTGTGAATGCCTAGTGTATGAATTTCTTATGTGTATGACATACCTACCATACTTGCTATCACGGGAGGTTTGTTTTCGGAAAAAGGGCCATCTTGTCTTTGTGTGCCTTCGGGGGGATTTAGATTGGTACCTTAAGGACATAAGACTGTGAATGACTTATTTGTGGGTTGATAAGTCAGCTGATTATGGGAGTGTAGGTATGTACGTGACCCATGGGTATGTGAGCTATATTCGCCTCCCATATGTGTGATTTGTATTGAGACGGTTCCCGAGTGATTTAGAAAACGTGATAATTATGTACGTGATGTACATGGATTTGATAGCAGAGTATGCGTGCACCGCAGCTTAGCTTACGGGTGCCTTATATGTATATATGTACTGAGAGTGATTTATATATGTACTTGTGACTGGTTCACTGTTTCTTAGTATATGTGAATAACTAAGATATTTGAATGGGCTAAGAATGTGAGAATCTAATTAACACTTGAGATAAGTAATTTAATGAATGTGAATATAGGTTATGAATATGACTTGTTTGGGTGTTACGAGTAGAACCTTATGTTAGAATGCGAAAGTAGGAGTGGTACAGACTAGTTAGTTAGTGGCATAATTAGGATGGGTTAAGGGTATACGTTACGCGTGCATATTAGTTGAGAGGTGAGAAACTCATTTGAGAGTATTCAACTAACATGTTTATAATATGTGTTATTTAATTGTAATTTAAACACTTGTTATATTTTTAAATAGTTTTCACCTCAGGCTCTTACCCGTTTTCCTCCAAATCAATTTTTGTTTTGTAAAAACATTTTAGGTGCCCAGCCACAGGGATGCCAAGCATAGGAGTTCCATTCTGATGACGTGTTGTAGCTGCTGTGGAAGCTACATGATCTTGGTATTAGACGCCTCCACATATATCCTTGGTTCCTTCAGGGTCATTCATATCAGTTAGGGCATGGAGCCCATTCTTATCTATATATTGTAGATACAGACTTTCATTATTTCAAATGTTGGTTTATTCAGACTCTTGTATAGGAATTTTATTTACTCTGGTGTTATTATCATTGGAGTGCTTACTCCAGACTTAGGTTATTTCATTTCGTTGGTTATTCGCATGAGATTGTCTATCCGATTGATGGTTGTTGATTTAATTACTTGGTTATTGTTAATTTAATTAATAAAATTTGGCATATCTCTTTTTAAATATTAGGTGGCTACTAATAAATTAAAGGTTTTCGTCAGTGATGCTAAGGCTGAACCAACTCGATATTTTGAATTAATTTCATAAAGGAGTAGCTACCCGGTATTTAATTAGTCGGGATGTCACATTTTTCAAAGAAAAGACTTTTGACCAAATTAATATAAGAATGAGGGAGGGGGTGAGAAGGTTTGTGATAAAGATAAGATAAGGTGTTATGAGTGTGAGGGAAAAGGACATAAGGCATATAAGTGTCCCACTAGACTTAAGAGACAGGGGGAGAAAGTTGCAAATAAAGTCACACTTAGCGATAGTGACATTGAGTTGGTGGATTCAGGGGGAGAATCACAACATGAACCGTGCATTGTGTTCATGACGAGTCACGTTAGTACTTCTAGTATGTCCCACGTCTATGAGGACATTTCTAAACATGAGTGCCTCGAGGATGCTTCGAACTATTCTTGAGAAAGTGAGAGTAAGGAAGATAATTTGAGTGAGGGGGGAGGTGGACTCCAAAAAGCTTTTAGGGATCTTTACACCAAGACTATAAAAATGAAAAATCTTAATAAATATTTGTCTCTTAAGGGGTTAGATTTAGAGAAGAAAGTTAAAGTCTTGAGAGAGTGTGAGGCAACGATGAGTCAACTCCAGGAGGTGAAAATTTCTTTATATGGGAAGTTGATTGTTTTAGGAAGGGATAAGATCGATTTGACCAATACCGTGGCTAATCTTACGAAAGATATTCAATCCTAATCGGAGATTCATGAGAAACTTGGAGCCCGTGTATCCCCACTCGAGATTGATCTCGAACGTGCCCGGGGGGTCAAGGTCACTTTAGAGGGCACGTCTAAGAAGGTTGGAAAGATGCTCCTCGGTGCCACGTTAGTTAACATTGAGAGGCAAGGAATAGGTTACGACGGTGCATCCGCTTCCAAAGCCACACCCGAGCCAGTTTCCAAATTTATGATGGATCCATATAGCCCTCGTCCTAACCCACCTAAAAGAACTCGTCCTAGATATTTTGAGCAAGGTGGACCCAAACCCATTTATGTTTGTACTCATTGCAAATAAAGAGATCACCTTAGAGAGTTTTGTTTTAATTTAGGGAGAGTTTCTCATATGCGTGTTCCCCAGTATGATCCCACACGAGTTCCTAAACATGTTCCCGCATGTACTCCCAAACGTGTTAGTCCGCATGCCCTCGCACATCGCCATAGAGATTTTGAGAGTTTTCGATAGCAAGTAGATTATTTAGTCAAGACTTCATAATATTTGATAGAGGGATTTCATAGGATGGCTTCTCTTTTTTAGAACTCCTTCGGACCTAATGATTGAGGTTGAGACTTGTTTCCAGAATAGGATGATTATCATGTTTATATATTCCTATTGCTAGATTGTGTTATCATTTTGATATCATTGTATTTATATTTTTCTTTTTGATATATTTTTTTCAAAAAATTTAAAAAGATTTTTGTTTTTCTGAAATTTTTTGAAAAAATACAAAAACATTTTCGATTTTTAAGAAAAAAAAGGTGAAAAGGGGAAAAATATTTTATTTTGATAAAATTCTTGAAAAAGACAAAAAGAGTTTTGTTTATTTTTCCCCACCATATATGGATGAAAATTTAAGATGTTTGGATCACCCATTCATTCCACTTTTCCAAGTGACTTTTATGTAGTGTTTTGAGACATGACGTTGCTTCTATATTGTGCTTAATAATGTGTGGAGTCATTATGTTAATATTTGATGATTACTTTATATATATTTGACTCCTAGTCACCTTTAATTCACACGTGCATGAACTTTTCTAAATATTGTACTTTTCACTTGTTGAATACGGTGTTCTCATCTCAATTTTGTTTTATAACGAACCAAATGTTAAAAGAGATAAAGTTGTGCATGTAAGAACCATTGCCTGAATTACCTTTATTTTTCGAAAAATATTGTTAAATGTTAAGCGATGGAAAAGGTCTATGAAAGATCAAATATATCCACCACTTGCATAAAAGATCCTAAAAAGATTATAGGCACATAAAAACAGAAGTATTAGGCCAGCTTTCGATTCATTAAAGCTTTGCTACATATGAGTATTAATTTCTTCAAAAATCATTGACATAAAAATAGAAGTGTCAGGTCAATTTTCGATTCATGAATGCTTCGCTACATATCAACATTAATTTATTTAAAATTTATTAAGAGTTTATCATCGTATATGTGAGAATTTTAGGGAGTTAAAATCGAAGATCAATGGGTTTGCACAACTAAAATGTCTCGAAAAAATATTACATAGTTTGGCGTTATTAGTGTGAGAATCAATTACCTTCATGACATGACGATTAAGTTGAGTCAATTCCACTTGAGTTCACCAATTTTACACCTAAGGTGGACTTTGATCTCTCTCTCTCTCTAGAAGTGTCTCAAAGCTTTGTGCACGCATGATATGACTATATATGTTGATTTACCTATGAAAAATGTTCACACCCCTGCATTCCGTATTCACGGTTATGATATTTTAGTGTTAATTCAAGGTGTGTCTTATACATTTTTTTTTGAAAAAATAAAAATTTTCAAAAATAGTTGGTGCATATTACCTTTTGAGATTATTACCACTTATGTTTTATTACTTATACTTGTGTACATATCTTACTTCTTCATGTAATGCCTATATTTTATCCTTCGTTTCAACTCCTTTGTCTATTACGGACAAAAAGGAGGAGAACAAATTGAGGGGGGGGGGGGTTATTTTCTGTTTTAAAACTCTATGCATCACGGTATTTTATTTTTGTCTCGTGATCATTTGAACCCAGATAGGATAACGATAATATTGGCTAAAGGACATATTTAGTCTCATGGTTGAAGACTTGTACATATTCTACGTTCCATTTTCATTTGTGTTTTGGGAGGGTAGTATATGTATTAAGTCATAGAATTCAATTTTGTTAGGTTTGTGTTCTGTACCGGAATAGACAAAGGGGGAGATTTAGAAGAGCAAGTTTTATGATTGCTCATATTTTATTTTATTTTGGTTTGGCATATCTCGTTATACAAACATATCACTGTCACATCTTTTCGGCACTCGAAGACTATTGTTGAAGACCGTCAAAGTTTGAAAGATATGGTCATCTCAATAATCATGGCAATATTATGTGATAAGGCTGGTAAGTGTTTTTTATATTTTCTGGGGATTTGTTATATTTTTATGAGGATATTTCTGTAAAAAGAAAACTTTATTTTTTTATAAGAAAAAGCGCTGGAAAAAAATGACGCCTCATTCGAACGAGATGCAAGGCATGTTCCATTGAGATCTCGTTAAAAGTCCTTTTTCGAAGTCAATCAAACGAGATAACACTGTCGTTCGAACGACCTACCTTTTCGTTCGAACAACAGAGCGGAATTTTATTTTTTAAAGATTATCTTCCCAAATCATTTTGTGTTTATCCTTTTTATCTCTCCTTCTTATAAAAGGCTAAACGTAATCAAATATCTTAAGCACTCTTTGTCCTAAAGAAAAACACTTTTTGAGTTTTCTTTTGTGATCAAAACTCCTCATAATAATATTCCTCACCCCCAGAAATTATTCAAGATCACTTTTATCAATCAAAGAAGGTTTTTGTGATACACCCTTGTAGATATTTTTGTCTACAACTGATTTTGTGAAACGACATTTTACTGCTGAAGAAGAACATTAAATCAGTGGATACCGAGGGTAAATGCTACATGTGGAAGATTCTGGAGCTAAGTCGTATCTATTGGAGGTTTTGAAGATCTATGCGTCTAACTTAGTGTAGCTAAGTGTCTTGTAAGTCATTTGTATTCATAAACTTCCAATAGTGTTGAATCAAATGTTTTGAAATGTAAAGGAATTTTTCCTCATCTCAATTGTTTTTGTATATTCGAATTGAAAATTGCAAACCAATATTTGGACATAACTCGTACGCACCCTTAATTAATTGAATATTAAAATTTGATTAAAAATTGAATTTGTGTTATTGCATTTGATTAAAGAAATTGATCCATTTGTTTGTGCGCACTCTCTTAAAGTTGAGTCCATCACATCATTATCTACACACATATTAGTGAAAAAATTGTTCTCTTCTTATATTCTATTGCCATTATTTTCTACAACACATTATCAACACAAACCTCATAGTATACAACTTATATCATCATTATTGAAAATCTTTTACAACATATTTTCAACACGAAGGGAGAGCAATAGAGCTACCAACGTTATATTGGGATGTTGAGTTATGTCTTAATATACCTAAGAGACTTCCCTTACCCTCTTAATGATATTATTAGAGAAGATATGTGTGGACTTATTTATGTTCATTTTTATGTATTATGTACCATTTTTTAATGAACCGATGGGGGTACATTCCAAACTCCCTCAAAAAATCAAAAGATGATCCTTTTTTTTTCTTTGAAAAAAAACACTTTGTCTATTTTTTCGTTATAACCCTCGTTTCTATGGAGCCCCTCACGATGCCATGAGAACAAGGAAATGGTCATTATCTGACTACATCTTTGCATGTATCCATTTGGTGTTATAGTAGGATAGATAGAAAAATTGCCTTTGCCCCTGACTTGACGTTTACTACTTTTACCATATTCCATTCTGAACAGCTTAACCCTTACTTCGTAATAATTGTATACCTTAAAAGGTAGTTTTATGAAGTTTCGCTAGTCTTCACCCACCTCCTCACTAACCATAACATCTTTTCTTCTCCATATAACAAAGCCTTTTTCCAACCTTTTTCCCTCCCTTGTTGTCAATAGTTTTATATTGTTGTTTTATATCAATCACTGTTGGATCATTCCTTTCTTTAGTCATTTTTTATTCTAGAAATAAATAGGGTATCTATAGAACCCCTTAGTGGGTGAGCTTGGTATAGGAAATAACAATAAAAAAATAGACATACTATGAAGAACAAGGTTTACTTAATGTCCCAGAGGATGGAGGCTTACTTAACAAACTAGAGGATGAGGATTTACTTAATGTCCTAGGGGATAAGGCTTTACTTCATGTCCTCATGAATGGAGCTTTACTTAACATCCCCGAGGACAGGGCTTTACTTAATGTCCCATAGGATTGGCCTTTACTTAATGTCATGGAGGACGAGGGATTTATTTAATATTCCTCCAAGCTTATAATAGTTGTAATACCCCGCATTTTTGGGAATTAATTAAATGATTATTTAATTATTAATTAATGTTTACTCGGGTGAATTGACAAGTAATATATTAAGTTTAATCGGTTTTAATTAATAACCAGAATTTAAAATGAGTATTTTAAATAATTTATGGATGAATCGTAAGTTTAATTAACTCGGTTGTAATTAATTTGATATTTCGAGTTGGTATGTTTGTACGCAGGCCCGGAATATTATTTTTAATATTGTAAATTGAGTCCTAGGGGTAGGTATGCCTTTTGGCCAAGTTTTAAGAGTATCCGGTTAGCGGTTGGGGGTCCAAATATAGGCATGTAGTATACTTGCGGGATTATGGTCTTAAATAGGTTTGTTACCCTCATTAAATATTATAACTCAACATAATGAGAACCATAGTTTCAAGAGGCAAACTTTGGGAGAGAAAGAAAAACAGTAAAGATGGACTAATCAAGAATCCAAGCTTCTTTAAGGCAAGAAATATTATCTTGCTAACCGTATTAATATGTAATCGATTTATGACTTTCATTGTTATTTAAGAACTAATAAGTTATAAGCATGATCTTAGGATATTAAATCTTATTTAGAGTCATATAGTCTAATTTTGATCATAATCAACCCTTAATTTGTAATTAAGACTAATTGATTGATGAAATTTAATTTTGTATTAAATAACTCATGTAATCTTAATAAAGAATCAATCAATTGAGACTTGAATTATTGAAATCTTACTTAGATATTGTTTTATCTGAATCGTATATCCTTTAATATGTAAAACCCACGTTGTATTCGTGTTAATCGATGTACATTTAAAGGTTATTTACACCATTATTGTGAAGAACATAAACCTAGGGTTTCATTAATGATTATTGGGTTTAAATATTTGTATGTGTTGTTAATAATCCAAACCTTGTAGAAATAGGTTCCTAGTATTCATATGTTGGTTGTATATGACTGTTCTTGTGTTGTTAGGTATGAATTTTGGTGGATTTGATGGTATTAGAGCCTCAATGTTTGATGGATCAAACTATGCATACTGAAAAAAGCATATGTAATCAGAAATTAAGGCTATTGATGAGTGGGTATAACAAGCGGTTTTAAATGTTTGAACTCCACCTACTACCTTAGTTAGAGATAATAGGATACCCAAACCCGTAGAATAATGGAGTGAGGTTGAGCATAGGTTAGAAAATTATAACTTTAGAGGTTTAAATGCACTGTTTTGTTCTAATATCCCGAAGGAGTTCCGTCGTACTATAATATGTGAGACGTTTAAAAGAGGCTTAGGACATACTCTAACTCACTCTTGAAGGAATTAGTTATGTGAAAGCTTTCAAACTCCTAAACCTCACCACTCAGTTTGATATGATTAAGATGTTAAAGAGTGAGACCTTTGATGAGTTTTATGCTAGATCATCCGACATAGTTTAATCATCTTTTAATTTGGGAGAAAAGATAAGAAAATCTTAAGTTTGTTGCCTGAAAGATTTAATTCACAAGTGACGGTTTGAATTATTTTGGTATTTTATTCTCTATAAAATTTAAAGAGCTCTTAGATTACTACAAACTTATGAGCTTGACATAATTTCCTGCAAGGTTTATTAATTAATAATAACTTATGGGAACTCGTTGACTTACCCAACAACCTCAATTTGCTCATGAAGAAACTTATTATCCCATATCAAAAATTACTACAATAATAATATCAATAGCCATTGTAGCATCCATGGACATATAATTATTTCAAATGGATGTTAAAACAACATTTTTAAATGGAGAATTAAAAGAAAAAATTTATATGGAACAACTAGATGGCTATAGAATAAAAGTACAGGAGAAAATGGTTTATAAACTAGAAAAATCATTAAATGGCACTACACCAAATCCTACGAATGGTCACGCCCAGTGGGTCACGGTGCAAGTCCGCGACCAGCTGGTCGCGGGCTTGGGTCGTTACCATATCAATTTTTGGCGTGACCATATTCATTGCCACACTGAGTCATGGATGCTCTGTAAGTGGTCACGGCCCAAAACCCTGACCACTGTGGGTCACGACCCAAGTCCGTGACCAGGGTGTGCACATATTGGCGCCAAATTTGTGACAAAATTCCCTCCAAGCTTGGTCGCGTTTGGGTCACGAACTTGAATTATGACCACTTTCGAGAAAAAAAATTGGTCGCGCAAATGGGGTCACGACTGGGTGCCGAAACCAATTTTTGAAGTGGGTCACGGCTTGGTCCCGTGACCATACCTCATTCGAAGGGCTGTTGGTCGCACATGGTGGGATTACTGTTGGTTGCGCATGGTGGGTCACGGCCTAGAGCCATGACCACTTCTGGGGAAAAAATTGGTCGCACAAATGGGGTCACGGCTGGGGGCCGAAACCAAACTTTGAAGTGGGTCACAGCTTGGGACCGTGACCATACCTCATTCGAAGGGTTGTTGGTCGTGCATGGTGGACTGCTGTTGGTTGAGCATGGTGGGCCACAGCCTAGAGCCTTGATCAGTGGTCATGGGGATAACTAATTGGTCGCGGAGTTTGGGTCATGACTTTAGGCCGTGACCAGGTCAACACATTAAAAGACGATTTACTGACAATGCTACTCAAATTTCTGCCATTCGCGGTTTAACTTTGGATGATTTGGGCGATTTGGGATTTCGTCTATTTGGGTTTTTTGTTGATTTCATCTAAGATTCGTGAAAGGTATGTGTGTATATGTGTGTATTTCACTTTTCACAATGCTATTACTTCATATGATTTTGTAGTTAATGATTTTGATAATTTTAATGGAGAATTAAAAAAAGAAATTTATATGCAACAAGCAGATGGCTATAGAATAAAAGTACACGAGGAAAAGGTTTATCAACTAAAAAAATCGTTAAATGGACTTCAACAGTCATCTAGGTAATTTTATTACACTTTCACAATGCTATTACTTCATATGGTTTTGTAGTTAATGATTTTAATAATTTTATATATTATTGAAATAATGGGAGTAGTTTTATTATATTAACTTTATATATAGATGATATTTTAATTTTTGGTGATGATTTTAATCAATTGATGGGATTAAAAAATTCCCAAAGAGCCATTTGAAATGAAAGATATGGGTGGGGATTCTTATGTATTGGGTACACAAATTATAAGGTATAGAAAATCAAAAACATTAAAAGTATCTCAAGAACTATATTTTGAACAAATTCTGAAAAGATTTAATACGGAAAGTTCATATACAATTAATAACCCTATTAAAAAATATACCAAATTATCAAAAGGATGTGTCCAACAAATGAAAATGAAAAAAGGTCAATGTAAAATATACCATATGCTAAAGTTATTAGTAGTATTATGTGTGCTAAGTTATGTCGTGGGTCTGACATTAGTTTTGCATTAAATGTAGTTAGTAGATTTCAAACTAATCTAGATGAATCTCATTAGGCAACTGTTAAAACAAGTTTAAGATACATTAAGATTATAAATTAATTTACGAACATGATGATAAAAATTTAGAAGTGGTTAGTTAATCCAAAATTGATTTTAATTGAGGTATCAATAATGGAAAATCGACGACGGGTTATAATTTTCTCCTAGGTGGAGGAGTTATTTCATAGTGTAGTAAAAAAAAGTTGTGTGGATTAAAGTAAAATATAAGATAAATATATAACATGTAGTCTTGTAGCTTCAGAAGCCATATGGATTACAATATTCTTAAAAAAATGTTACAAAACCAATATAAGTTATGTGCAATAATTAAGCTGCCATTAGCACTATAAATTGGTGAAATTAGTTCTAAAACAAAACACATAGATGACCAATATCATTATGTTATTGATGTGTATTATAAAAATTACAATGCCATTAACTATGTCTAATCTAAAGATATGATTGTTTATCCCCTTATAAAGGCAATTGTGTCAGATGAATACAAGAAACACGTTCAATTGATGAGGTTGAGAAATGAATATAAATAAATAAATAAAATTTGGCCTATTAGCTAAGTGGGAGACGTTTGGATGGGTGGATAAATATCCCTTAATTTGTGTATTTTTTTTATTTATTTGCTATCGTCATGTACTTATATTGATTAGTTATTCATTTTTGCATATTATTTGGCATGTGAACGGAAGAGACAACTAGGGTTTTTTGACTTAGTTGGATAAAAATGTTTGATTTAGTCAAAACTCTTTTAAGTGATAATGACCCACTTAAAATAAAATACAATCATGTGGTTGGGGAGAATGTGGTTAATGTGATAGATATACCATTTGTTACCGTTTATTTTGCAGCCACTAAACCACTCCCGTAAGTGGAGGAAGTGGTTAGCTAAATGGATGTAAAATAACCTATAAATAAGGTTGAAGTGAAAATACAGTGGATATAATTTTTGACAGTTTAAAAACCATTTTCATGGTGAAAACCCATTGCAACTCACTCACAAAATATACGTTTTATATTCTTCTTCTTCTTTTTATAAACATACCCATTTATATTTTCATGTGTCTATCATACTATATCTCTCAATGTCATTGTTGATGTCTAAAATATGGACTCAATCCAGATTTATAATCACAGATAAAATATAGTATATTAAGCCTATCACACACACACACAAAGAGAAGAGATTTTAGAGCTGTTCAACTGTAAAATAACCTACGTCTACCGTTGATTGTATTTATTATGGTTACAATTAGATCAATATGGTGTGCATATGAATGATTCGACTTATCTCTTGAGCTAAGGGAGTAGTCTGTATTTATATGGGTGTAAAATAAATGAAACTCTTAGAATTTAGTGTTGGTTGGTGTCCCATCCGATTAACTATTGGTATTCTTATCGGTAGGCCTTCTGGAGTTGGTTGGCCTTCCAGCCGACTAAGTATCTCTGATGCAGATCAAGGAGGCTGGTCGGCCTCATAGGAGGACAGGTATTCATTTATCATTGGTCTACGTAGGAGAGTAATATTTACATACAACAAAATCTCTCAATGCTCCATGCTTAATGATTGATCAAAATTATGGAGTATTAAGTCCAGGAAATTGCCCAGCGTATTATTTGAGTATTTGGTCAGCAGCCGACTTCCCACACTTGTAAAATTTTCATTGGTATTGTTTGACAATGGTATTTTTGTAAATAATTCAAACCTTTTTAAACCGCCAATGGATATAATAGTCTTTGAAGGTTCAAGAGGCCTGTAGTCGATGGTAGTTTAATAGTTTGTTCAGTTAATCATTTGATTCCCTTTATCGAGGAAACCTATAGATAGGTACAAAGTTTCCCTCCTTTCTTTTCACCTCAAACCTTTTGAACTTAGCACTTCCTTCGTCTTCATGTTTTTTCTATGCGATCATTTTCTCTTCAATTTTTGCAATCGTCTTAGATCCCCAGTAAGCCTTATCTTCCTCTTTCTCTGTTTTATCATCTTTTTATCTATTTCCACCATGGTTCACATCATAGATGAGAGTTCATTAGATGAGTTTAGAGATAAAAGGTCCCATAGATGTTTATTCTCTCCTTAAGGGTCATTGGATCCCCACTTTATTCATAGCTGAGTGTGGCATCACCTTTCCACCAAACCATATTTTTCTTCAGTTTTGCCAATATTTTGACGTACTTCCTACTAGAGAAGCACCTAATACTTAAAGGATTGTAAATGGTGTAAATAGGTTGAATTAACTTTACGAGATCCATATTGGGGTCTTGGAGTTGATGTTCTACTGTAAATGGGATACTGTTGGAGAAAGTACATATTATTTGAAGACTAAACAATCCAATAGGGCTTTAGCAGTGAATCTACCAGATTTTAATAAGGATTATTTGATTTATGGCGTGGTTGTAAAAAACTAGAAACATGTTCCCCTTCCTACTAGAGTATCTTATACTGGTTCCAGATGTCCTCAATCAAAACGCAACATAGACCGTAATTCTGTTAATTATTTTTCCTTTCTTGTTATGCATTTATGACGTTTGCCAACTAACTTTGCTTTTTTTTTTTAATGTGATGAAAGTAAGAAGACGTGTCCCAAAGAAAGGGAAATAAATCTTGACGAGCCAAAGTTTCTGTGGGGACTTAACCAAATAGTAGGAGAAAAACATCCTCGATTAGCTTCTTTATTATTGGTGTACAAAAGTTCCATCACTTCTTTTGTTGCCCGACTAACACTTGTTCAGCCCCAAATTGCTGTCAACCTTGAAGAGGATCCTGTACCTACCTCTTCAACTACTAGGTCTGCCAGGGTTGATTTCATTCAGGGAGGAACTTCTTCCTCGTTTGAGTCTTTTGACATTTATGAGATACCACGTTCTCCTTCCACAGACATGACTAAGAGGAAGATGCTTAGCTTGATGGGTGGACCACTATTTCCTCCATCGAAGAAAAATATTGATACCGGTAAGAAGCCAGTTGAGAAGAAATCTAAGGCAGCGACAAGAGGCTCATTGGTGTTGAAGAGACTCAAACCACTGAGTTTCAATTCAATAGACTAAAGAGAGATTTGCTTGATCCTCATAAATAGGCCCAAAAAACTCCAGCCGACCAGCAGGCGTTGGCTGCAAAGAAGATTACCGACCAAAAAGAGTTGGTGAGAAAAATACAAATTGACCTGAATGTGACACCCTACCTAATTAAATACCGAGTGATCAGTCCTTTACTAAATTAAATCAGAATATTCAGTTGGTTCATTCTTAGCATCACAGTCGAAAATAATTTCTTATTAATTCACCTACTAATTAATTAAGCTAAGTGTCAAAACTTTTCCAATTTTAATTTAATTAAATCCATTCCACCATAAGTAACATCCACAACTGAATTAAAAATCAACAAGTATAAATGTAGCTATAATAAACTCTCCAGTTGAAATATCTCAATTTTACCATCCAAACAAAAGTAATCATATTTCAATATAGGTATTCACACATTCCATCTAGTAAGTCTCGTACGTAGCAAGTTTATCCCGAACATCATACGTAATATATATATAGCTTGATAACTCTCTTGTCGTATCAATTTGAGTACTTAAATCTATCCCAAAAGGTTACTAGGTCTCCTATTAGTTTCTAATGTTATCTGAGTAACTTAAAGTCCCTCCGTTACTGTTCTTATCCATACATCATCATTCATTCCCATTGTAGTTTCAATTTGAACGATTTCTAACCATAACTCACTCGGTAGACCCTCGTAAGCAATAGTATTCAATTCCATAAGGTAAACCATTTTTTCGGGCATCAACTAAGACCCTACTGACATAAACTAAGTCCCACAATATTAAAGTAATCACCCTAAGAATCATTATTGTCCTTGGGATTTTCATTAAACCTTAAGGGAAAACATTTACCAAAAATCAGAATAGGTCGATCGATCAAAGAAAAGGATCGATTGATCGATAGACATTCTTTGGTCGATCGATTGATTAAGCACGTATTTACCCAGAATCCTCTTTGACAGTTACGGTTTCTTCCAATTTTACACCCCAAATCCTCCATTACAACGTCCCAAACTCCCAAGAAATTTCACTAATCATCCTATTAACATATTAGCATAATCTTTAACATAATAGAATCATTAAATCATCATGGATCATCAATTTTTTGGATCAAAACACCCAATTTTCCTAAAAACCCTATTTCTTCTATGTCCTTCAAGATCTTCATATATCTCAATATAAAATCACAATTCCCTACGCATGGATCATGGTTTCATAACTAGTATATGCCCAAAAGTTTATCTACATGAATCCTACCCATATTCAATGTTTAATTCTCCAGTTTCATAATTAATTCACTTATTTACAATAAATCATCAAATCTAAACTATCATGTAAAATATATGCTTTGAATCTTTGCAAGATAAATCACTTGCCTATGATTAGAAGTTCTGATCCGTTGATGACGATATTGGTTGGTTTTCCCTCTCTTTTCGATCACAAATCCGATGATGGCGGTGGTGTGTAGTGGTTGTTTTGCCTTGGAAACGCTTGGAATTCTCCTGAAACCCTTTTTTTCTTCTCACGTTACTCTTTCTTGTGTTTAACAAATAATGACCCTAATAACCGTAAGTGTTGACTAATAAATATCACCTAATTTTCGTAGGTCACTATTCATTAAAAATTAAAATGACTAAAATACCATCCCGGATTGCCGGTTAGGGCTAAAAATGCCCCGGAACCCAAAGTAAACCACCGACTAGTGTTTTATGACTATTTCGACCCTTTCGGACACGTTGGTGTACTCAAAATGATCATACAGATGGCATAAAAATAAAATACTTTAAAATCCATGAAATTGTGTCCTTACACGACTAACACGCGCGTCCCAACTTAATTACCGAAACTGTCGTATTTTCAATTCACGGCAATTTTAATAAATTCAATAATCACATATTACCATAATCACTTAGTAATATTCAACATTATTATCATATTTAAATACTAACTCTCGTCTCGCTAGTTATTTAAATTTGAATTAATTTTCAATTAATTATCCCAAATTAATTTAATTAATCCCATAATTAAAAATAATTTCATTTAATTAATCTCATAATTAGAAGCCATAATCTCATAATTAAAAGTCATAAAATTACAGGGTATTACAGAAAATTGGAAATTTTTTTGATTTTTTTTGCCAAAAGGGTTAAGTTATCTAACTCAAAATTAAATTCAGACTCGGACTCACAAACTTTATCTTTCTTCTTTTTCTTTGTCTGAGTTTTTAAAGAAATCCCTATTTCCTAAGGTTTATCAGTTTTGAGAAACATATCTATCGCATAAGTTTGAAGGTCTCCTATGAGTTTTTCTAACCAAAGAGTATCTAGTATTCCTTACGAATTTAGCACGACAATCGTAGGAATAAAATGGGCTGACAAGGATCTCTAAATTTTCTTAACAACTCTCATTTTAGGAATTTTCTCACCTAAACTAAAACTAGAATTAATTATGTCAATTAAACGTTAAAAATCATCAAAAGATTCAGACTCAAGCATAGTGATAGTTTCAAATTATGTGGTGAGATTTTACAGCGTAAAATCTTTAACAACATTGGTTCCCTCGTGAGTGAGCTAGAGGGTATCCTATGCTTCTTTAGACGTGGTGCAGGTTATAATGTGGCGGAACTCGTCAGGGGATGTAAGTACTCCATTTAAATTCATCCCTCCGTCCAAGAAGAAATAAGTTTGAGACTTTCGACATTGTCAACAAAATTTCACCTCGTCATTCGAACGAAAAGGCAGGTCATTCGAACGATAGCGTTATCTTGTTTTTCGAACAAGGACTTCTAACGAGATCTCAGTGGAACGCGCTTTGCATCTCGTTTGAACGAGGCGTCATTTCTTTTCTAGCATTTTTTCTTATAAAAAATAAAGATTTTTTTTTACAAAAATATCCTCATAAAAATATAACAAATCTCCAAAAAATATAAAAAAACAATTACCAACCCAATCGCATACTTATACCATGATTATTGAAATGACCAAATTTTCCAAATTTTGACAGTCTTCAACAATAGTTTTCGAGTGCCAAGAAGATGTAATGGTGATGTATTTGTGTAATGGGATACATCAAAACAAAATAAAATATGAGGAATTATAAAACTTACTATTACAACTTATTTATATGCAAGAGAAACTTTCAAAAAGCTCCTTGAATCAATGTGAGACACCATTACAAAATAAAACTACTTATTAGATAAAACAATTGACATCTACCAAAAAAATAATACTCCATTAGTCCAAAATTTTCACAAAAATCCAAGGTTTACCTTTTCCTCCCAACTTAATATATGCTCACGCATAAAATGAACACTCATCTTGAAACCCTCACCACTTAATGTATACTAATTAATTTATGTTGGATAATATTTAAGTAATTACCAAATAAGTATTTTATATGTGAAGAGACGCAGGGGCGTAGCCATGTGGAGGGCTAGGCCGGGCTCAAGCCCGGGTCACTTTAAAAAAAAATAGTGTAAATTTTAAGGACCAATACATCACAGCCCACCCAATAAATAAAAAAGCTAGCCCACCCAAACAATCAATCCTCAATGATCCACTTCAAAAACAAAAAAAAACTATACGAACCATTATTTTGGGCATTATTTTGCGCCTATATTTTTTAATTATCATTATTTTTCATTATTTTTAAGTAAATACTCAAAAATAACCTCAAAAAAATTCGATTAGGGGGCTCCCGCCCCCGAAAATCAGTATTAAGTCAACCGATCCGAATATAAATTCCTGATTATGCCCCCGAATAGACATGCACAAACATTACAGCCTAGAATCTTTATAACTCCATTTTATTCATTTCCTCGTTATTTAAATAAACAAACAAACGCACGCACACATCATACGCACAAGGTTGATACCGTGGCATATATTAATCACCGCTGTAAAGGACAACGTTTGGAGTCTCCTAAATAAATTCCATAACGCGATTCATCATCCCATATCCCATTCAACTCCCACAACAAATATCTCTTGTTCATCTATAAGTTAAACCATATGGGTGTTGATTATTTGGATACATATTCATCTGGGTCTATGGGGAGGAAGAGGGAAAGAGAAAACCCTTGTGGGGTTTGTGATCACTACTACAAGTATGAAGAAGGAGGTGTTTGTGGGACATGTGGCCATATAATGCCTGTTGTATAAGAGAAAACATCCCTTCAACTTAGTGATTTTCTGTTCGAGATCTTTCCTGACTTTTTGTATCTGGGTAGCTATGACAACGTTTCTCGCTCCGAGCTTCTCAAGACTCTAGGGATTTCTCGTGTTCTCAATGTGAGTCCTCATTTTTTCTAGTCCAAGATTTTTTAGTTTGATAGTGGTCACTAGTTTGCATGTTGGTTGTATCATATATGTAGTATGAAAATGGTCTTGGGATGGTGTATTAAATGAGGACAGAGATTTATTTGGATTGTGTATGAGAGAAGAGTGGTCATGAATAAACTTTTAAAAATGCAAGGGAAGCATTTATTATCGTATAGATCAACAATTAGCTTTTATTGGAGGTTCTTATTTGGTCATGTGAACTTTTAATTGCTTTATTGTGATTTGATCTTTATTTTGTATGGGCCATGGGATATTTGTCCACTGTTTGTTCCTAATATGTACCTATTTGTTATGTAAGTGGGAAACTAAGTTTTGTGGAGGGTTAGGGGAGAGCTTTTGTTCATTGTGTATTTACCATTGGTGCCCTTTGTGAGAGGTTGGTGACATGTTGGAGAAAAAGTCGGGGATTATATGGGTTCACTGTAATGAATTTCTTTCAGCCGTCACTATTTCTTATGGATCCATCATTGTCGTATATATATATATATATATCACATGGATTTTTATTTGAGTTATCATGGGATTCTTTGCATTAGTGATGCAGATGCATATTCTAACCTATAGGTCGAGGCTCGCTAGGCTTGAGCTACATGGGGCAGACTCACCATGGAGCTCAAGCCCAATCTATGGGAATAAAGTTGTACCTTTACTAATTACTAGTATAGCTTTTGGTACAATAATATGCGCTTGACCAATCATTTGAATGATGTATGAGCATATTCTAATTTAAATGGGCCGAGGCTTGTTGGGCTTGGGCTTCATCGGGCCAATTATTTGAATGATGCATGAGCATATTCTAACCTAAATGGGCCGACGCTCGCTGGGGATGGGCTTTTTGGGGGTAGACTCACCTCTTGTGTGTATGGAAATAAAGTTGCGCCTTTACTAATAGTTATAGCTTTTGGTATAAATGTAAGCGCTTGACCCATCACAACAACCCCACATCGGCAAGATGAGCAGAATTAACCCAAATTGTATGACGTCCAAGCATCCTAACAATCCATAGAAACGTCATGCAATCATTGCAAACATTAACGGAAGGAAAATCACCCATTCCATAGGAAATCACAATGCACGTTCAAGGCTCGCAAGAGCACACATTGAACCAGTATGGTTAGGTTCACCATAAGGGAACAACAATGGCGCGTCCTTATGACCACCAAAAGATTTAAAAACTTCTACAATCTAACCACCAGTTAATCGTGTTGAAAGAACGAGGCAATATGTAACTCCAACTTCGGTGGGACTGGAACATCGTTGGATGTCATGCAAGGCACCATTAATTAAAGACACTCTCACAAGAATAAAAAAGCTTGTAAATATGAGATTGAGAATTCAGAAGGAAAGTCTCAAAATATAATGGAGGGCTTGTATATATAGGGACAGGGGTAGGACATACAATTAAATGATGCACGTCTCCTAAACGTCCTTCCAAATTTAAAAATTGCGATAATGCACGAAATGACTTATCCCATTCTTTGACTTGAGCAAATGATCGTGAACATTCTTCGAATTATCAAATCAAATGTCCTATACAAATCTAATAACCTCCCATGGACCCAAAATCGAAATGGTACTAAAAATGCAAATCTTTTAAACTTTCTTCAAAAATCTTCAACTTTTACATATTCAAATCTCTAACGTTTCTTTGTCATCATCAGGGTGTGCAAAATAATGATCCTCAAACTTTGTACCTACACACATGAGACAAGAAACAAACACCTTCGTGACGTATCGAGTTTGAAATGATATAAACATAAATCAAAGCATCATAATCAAATCTCCCCCATAATACAAACTCACTCCCCTATATTGGGCCGGCCCAAGGGTTAGGCCAATGAGGCAACCGCCTTGGGCCCCCAAATCTAATATAAAAATATAGTCCCCAAATATTGTATAGGTGTGTATTATATAAGTTTCTAAAAATAGGCCCAAGCCCAAAAGATAAACTTAAAATTCACCCACCAGCAACTAACCCTTAATCTCCAATTGCTCATTCATTACACTCATTTAAGAACTGAAAAAATGGCCCCCACACTGTAACACCCCGTATTTTTAGTACATTTAAATTTAATTAATTCGGAAACTCAAATTACTAGTGTGTTGTGATTTAATGAATTAATTATGGTAAAATAAAATTTAAATATTAATCGGAGAGTAAATGGTTAATATTTAGACAAATTAAATTACTCAGTGAATAGTAATAATCTATTTAAGTCATTTCGAGTGTCAATGACAAAGTACACACTTATCTCAACCGGAAGTCGGTATAGACAATATGGGGTGGGGGGATAAGTAATTTTATAATTTATTCGGATGCCAATTTTGAGTGTACAGTTGAGTCCGGATGGGCCGAGATAGTCGGAAAAGTGTACCCGGGGTAGTAAACGGGTCACGGGACGTTTTTAGACATAGCCGGGCCCACTCGGGGGCATTTGGGTCACTTGGGCTTGGCCCATTAGTCAAAAAACGGGATTTAGTTAATTAATCTAATAAAAAGCAAATTAAGGGTTAGGAAACCCTAACAGCAGCCAAAGCCAATTGGGGATCAAAAGAGAGCCAACAAAGGTCATCTTCAACCTTGGGATTTAGCTCCAATTCAGACTCTACGAACCTTAAGGCAAGTGGATAACTTGCAATAGCATTAAATCTGTTTTCAATTCATATTCATGTTTAGTGAAATAGTAGAAATTCGTTTTTGGGTGTTAATGGTATGAACATGGGATTTTGAAAACAATAATTCTGATTTACGAAATTTGGGTGGTGATTCTTGTAAAATCTGATAATTGTGAGTTAATGCATATCTGGTAGAATGATATCTGAATATTTGGAAACGAATTTGATGATGAGATTTGGGGTATAAATGGACTTAGGGTTAATGATGAAACTTTCCCCAAATTTAGAAATTGGAGTTAATGGACGAATTAATAATGTTGATGACTGTTCTGGGGATCCCTAATGAGTTTCCTAATATGTACAAGTGCTAAAAGGGATTTAGTTTTAGTGTAGAAGGAAATTAGGGCTTGAAAATTTTCGCCCATGGCTGTCTGTCTTCGTGGAGAAGACGAGTACCTGATCGATCGATCGATCGACGCCCTGAAGTCGATCGATCGATGGTCGGCAGAAACTGACAGTTCGTCCAGTTTTGTTTATATAGAAAGAGAATTATATAAAAGTTGTTATGTAATTAATTATTGTTGAGAAATTAATGCATGAGTTAAACCTGATTAAATGTGAGTGAATTAATTAGGAGATGGGAGTAGAAATTTGGTTGGCACGTCAAAAAAATTGGTTGAGCGATATCGAGGTAAATTATTTTATTTAGTAATGGACTAAATAATTTAGAGTCGGGATTTAGACTCGGGTGAGGTTAATTCGGGCTAAGAAATTGAGTCCAATTAAATGGTGAGGGCACAACAAAAGTAATTGAATTTATTAATGTGTAAATTAATAAATAATTCGAGTTGGGTAACAACCTCATAATAAAAATGGAATAGGCTTGTGTCACGGGTTTAGTACACGGTGTGGCTGTAACATTTTTATATATGTATATATATATATATATATATATATATATATATATATATACGGTGTGTGATAGTATATATATATAGTGTATGCCTTAATATCAGTGTTTAGATATTATTATACTCTAGTGCTATAGGGGGAGGTTACGCGCAGAGGATGAATCCCCTAGCTTGAGGAGTAGGGCGAGTAGATTCCCAGGTCATAGCGTCCGTTACAGGGGGTGAGGGGCATCTCACTTTCCGGGAAGGAATATGACCGCCTCCAATCGTATATTAAACCAAGCTAGTGAGAGATTCTAACTTGGATAACTAGGGTATGTGAATATACCTAGTGTACTAGCACTTTAGAGAAATTATGTCCGGTGAGTATTCCTACTCGGGTGGATGTTAGTGATTTATGTATTTCAGTATGTGTGTGAATGCTGCGATATTTCTAAGTATATAATTAGGTGATTATTATATACGGGCTAAATAAATACAAGCATGAGTTGTTGTATATGTATAACGAGTGGAGAAGTTATATGAATTAAAAAGGGAAATGATTAATTAAGTTGATGCTATTAATAACTTAAAAATCATAATCACATTGTACTCAAATTAGAGTAGGGGGGGTACAAGGAGACTTTAATAATTATCTAGTCGTGAGATAGGTAACTAGGTGATAATTAAAGCGTTAGTGGTGCACATTAGAGGAGGGGCAAGGAAGTTCTCAAGAGAGTGCGTCACTAACTAAAATATGAAGAGCATGCATATTTATTATTACTGCAAGTTAATCATTTGTTAAATATTTTCAAATGTTTTGGGTACTAACCCTTGCTATAAAAACTTTTAAAAACCTTTTAGGTGTCCAACCACAGGGACGCCAGCCTTGACTCAATTCCAGGGATTCGTTGCTGCAGCATATGTGGATGTTGCGGGGTTTCGATAGACGCCTCATTTTTCATTCTTAATGTAGAAATTCATTATTAGTTATTCGAGCATGTCGCTCACATTCCACTTATTTGTTTTAGACTTGTTGGGAGTTCATTCTTGTCTTTACGGGATTTATTTTGGACCGATGGTTTATTCGGTTAATTATTTCTATGTGTGGATGATTATTTCCGTTAGCTGTGATTGTTGTATGGCTTTATTTTTCTGCATGGGTTTTTGTTTAATTAATGAAAGATAAAAATTGGCACCAGTCTATTTTTCTCACTTAGGTGGTTAGTAATTTAATAAAACGACAGTGATGCTAAGAATGGACCAAATGAGAAACCTGTTCTAACTTGATTTAGGACTGATCACCCGGGATTAATTAGGCGGGGTGTCACAGATGGTATCAGAGCATCAGGTTCTAGTGTCCTTAGGATCTGTGCGGCTTTCTACGTTTCAGCGTAGCGTTCGGTTGTTATAGAGCCCTATTATTAGGACTGTTGATTATATTTCCCGCTTGTGAGATATCGTATTCCTGCTATTAGTTTTTGTATAAATTGTGTACTTATACAATTCAATCTATTTCAGATGCCGCCAAAGAGACAGAGAGCGGAAAGGTCTGAGGCTAGAGATGAGGTGAGGGAGGCTCGCCAGGAGCCACAGGTACCGCCACCACCACCCCCATCCGAGTTGATTTCTACCACTCAGGTGGCAGTGATAGTGGCCCAAGCGATCGAGACAGCGATGCGAGCTATGGCAGCTCATTTTCCACAGCCTCAGGCACCGCCTCCATTGGCTCCAGCAGTTCAGGCTCCAGTAGGGCCACCATCTTGGCAGCGAGTGAGGGAGACCTTTCAGAAGGGTCACCCACCTGAGTTTCGAGGTAGCACCAATGTGGTCGAGGCTTATGACTGGAAGAAGAACATTCAGCGCCATCTGCGCATGTTAGAAGGTACAGAGGTGCAGAAACAGATGCTGGCTACCTTTCGTCTGTCGGGGGCAGCCTTACAGTGGTGGGAGTCTGTAACCACCGCTGAGGAGCGGGATTTGATGCCGATTTCTGAATTCTGGGTGCGGTTTGACCGCAAGTACTTCCCTCCAGCAGTAGAGTCAGAGATGAGAAAGAAATTCAGCGAGTTGGTACAGGGTGACAGGTCAGTAGCAGATTATGAGGAGGAGTCCACCCGTTTGGCAAACTTTGTGCCAAACGAGGTGAGCGATGAGGAGCGGAAGAAGTCCAAGTTCATGGATGGTCTAGCTTGGAGAATCAGGCAACACTTGATTGGAAACCCGGCATTAGTGACTTATACAGATGTCGTTAATGCCGCACTTGTACATTGCCAGGATCATCGTTTCCATGCTAAGGGGAACAAGAAGGCAGGTGAGCCGAGCCAGCAGGGCAAGGCGGTTACTAGTAGTGAGGCAAGTGGCACACAGCAGCAGGTTATCATTCAGCAAGGGAATCAGGCTAAGAAGTTTAAGCCTGGTGGGTTCCGACCGGGAGGACAGGGGTTCAGGCAGGGGCAACCAGGCCCTAATCAGCAACAGCAGGTTCCTCAGGGCCGTCAGGGCCAAGGGAAGAACGGGGGAGGCCAACCAGGCCAGCAACGTCAGGGCCAGCAGGGCCAACGGCAGGGTGACGATCAGAAACGCTGTTTCTCCTGTGGCCAACCAGGACACTTCAAGAGGGAGTGCCCGCAGAGGGGCAGAGGCCAGCAGCAGGGTGCCCAGCAGGGGCAACAGGGTCAGATGCCGCCAGCAGCACCAGCCCCACCCGCCCCACAGCAGCAGGGGCAAATGCACTACGGACGTGTGTATAACGTTCGGGATGTTCCTAATCCCCCAGCACAGCAGGCGCCGCCCGCGATCGAGGGTACGTTTTTTATCCATGGCACTATGGGTCGGGTATTGTTTGATACGGGGGCTACACATTGCTTTATAGCTACACATTTCGCGAAGGCTTTAGGGTTGTTAGCCACCGCGGAGAGCACTGTTACGTGTGTCGACTCACCATTGGGGAATGGGTCGCTTATATTCTTTATATGTCGGGGAGTGGGGGTGGAGATTGGTGGTTTGACATTACCTGCGGACATGTTGGTATTAGATATGCATGTCCACGATGTGATTATCGGTATGGATTGGCTCGCTGACTATAGAGCCATGATCGATTGCTTCGGAGGGAGCATTATTTTTGCCATTCCGGGACAAGAGATGTTTGTTGTGGCGATGCCTCGCCCAGAGGGAGGCTCAACCGCTCATTTATATTACATTGAGGAGGAAACCTTACAGGAAATGGTAGTTCCTTTAGACTCTATTCCGGTAGTGAGGGACTTTGAGGATGTATTCCAGGAAATACCAGGATTACCACCCAGCAGAGAAATCGAATTTGTTATCGATTTGGCTCCGGGGACGAGACCGATTGCTCGGGCACCTTACCGAATGGCCCCTTCAGAAATGCGGGAATTGAGGGAACAGATTCAGCAACTACTGGGTCAGGGTTTTATTCGGCGGAGTACATCGCCGTGGGGTGCGCCGGTATTGTTTGTGAAGAAGCGAGATGGTTCACTCCGCTTGTGCGTGGATTATAGGGAGCTGAACAAGGTGACGATACGGAATAAATATCCGTTGCCTCGGATCGATGATTTATTTGACTAATTTAGAGGGGCGTCTTACTTCTCCAAGGTCGACTTGAGGTCAGGGTATCGTCAACTGCGTATCCGAGAGGAGGATGTTCCTAAGACCGCTTTCTTGTCGCGGTATGGATCTTATGAGTTCAGGGTAATGCCCTTCGGGCTCACCAATGCACCAGCAGTGTTCATGGATCTAATGAACAGGGTTTTCAGGGAGTACCTAGATCAGTTTGTCATCGTGTTCATTGATGACATCTTAATCTACTCGTGCACCGAAGAGGAGCACGCAGAGCATTTGCGCATGGTTTTACAGACACTGAGGGATCATCAGCTCTATGCCAAATTAGAGAAGTGTGGATTTTGGCTACGGGAGGTACAGTTCCTTGGTCACGTCGTGTCAGATCGGGGTATTGCAGTGGATCCGAATAAAGTGTCGGCGGTGAGGGAGTGGGGACAGCCCACGACACCGACCAAGGTGCGCAGTTTTCTGGGTTTGGCCGGTTACTACAGGCGATTCATTAAAGGATTCTCTAAGATTGCAGGACCTTTGACGAATCTGACTCGGAAAGGGGTACCTTTCAAGTGGGATGATAGTTGTTAATTAGCGTTCGACGAGCTAAAGGACAAGTTGACATCTGCACCAGTGCTTGCATTGCCAAAGGGAGGGCTAGAGTATCGGGTTTACACAGACGCATCCTTACGGGGTCTTGGGGGTGTGTTCCAGCAGGAGGAAAGGGCTATAGCTTATGCTTCCAGGAAGCTGAAGCCCCACGAGAGGAATTACCCCACTCACGACCTAGAGTTAGCAGCGGTCGTTTTTGCCTTGAGGATATGGAGGCATTATCTTCTAGGAGAGCAGTTTACTTTATTCACGGATCACAAGTCTCTTCAGTATCTCTTCACACAGAAGGATCTGAATATGAGGCAGAGGCGGTGGCTAGAATTCGTGAAGGACTACCAATTTGATATTCAGTATCATCCTGGTAAGGCCAATGTGGTAGCAGACGCATTGAGCCGAAGGCCGACTGGGGAGATAGCAAAGGTATGGAAAGCGAAGTGGAGAGAGCTTCGATATGAGGATGACGTAGCCAGGGCTTGCATGTCAGCTTTATCCATCACCCCCGAGATCATTATGCGAGTTGTGAAGGCTCAGGCTGAGGATCAGGTTTGCCGGGATAGGGTGGGCCAGTTGTTAGCTGAGGGAGCAGAGGGTTACTCGATTAGCTCAGAAGGAGGCCTACGCTTTAATGGGAGGTTAATGGTGCCAGAGGATGAGGATTTGAAGCACGCTGTTATGACAGAATCCCATGGTTCGAAATTTGCGGTACATCCCGGTGGGGATAAAATGTACCAAGATATGAGGAGGCAGTATTGGTGGGCGGGAATGAAACGGGACATAGCGGAGTTTGTTTCGAAATGTGCCACGTGTCAGCTTGTGAAAGTTGACCATCAGAGACCATCAGGGATGCTACAGCCGTTAGAAATTCCTGTGTGGAAGTGGGAGAGCATCTCCATGGACTTCATCACAGGGTTACCTGTATCGCAGAGGGGTCACGACTCCATATGGGTTATTGTGGATCGGTTGACTAAGGTGGCCCACTTTTTACCGGTACGCACAGACTTCGAGACGATGCGTTATGCATAGCTATTCATAGCAGAGATTGTTAAGCTGCATGGAGTGCCTATAAATATTGTATCCGACGGAGACAAAATCTTTTTCGCCCACTTTTGGCAGAGCTTTCAGGAGGCAATGGGCACGGAGTTGCGCTTGAGTACAGCGTATTACCCACAGACGGACGGACAGACTGAGAGAGTTAACCAGATGCTGGAAGACATGCTCAGAATGTGCATTTTGGACTTCGGGGGAGGATGGGAGAAATATCTTCCTTTGGTAGAGTTTGCGTATAACAACTCTTACCAATTCACAATTGGCATGGCACCGTTTGAGGCACTGTACGGGAGACCTTGTCGTTCTCCCGTTTGTTGGTTAGAGGTGGGGGACAACAAACTCTTGGGGCCGGATATTGTTCAAGATACATTTTCCAAGATAGAGCTGATTCGAGGAAGAATTCGGATAGCTCAGGACAGGCAAAAGAGTTATGCTGACGCTTCTCGACGACATGTGGAGCTAGAAGTTGGGGACCAGGTTTTAGTCCGGGTATCCCCAATGAAGGGGGAGATGAGGTTCGGCAAGAAGGGTAAGTTAGCACCGCGATACGTAGGACCTTTCCCTATTATTGAGAGGGTGGGACCGGTGTCGTATAAGCTTGGGTTACCAGAACATCTTCAGCGGATACACGATGTATTCCATGTGGCATCGCTGAAGAAATATCGAAGGAGCGAGAGAGCCTTTTGGCACGTTTCACTCTAGGAGATCGATTTACAGCCAGACATCTCGTATGAGGAGAGGCCGGTAGCTATTCTGGATCATAGTGAGCGGAAATTACGATCCAAGGTTGTTCCATTGGTTAGAGTACAGTGGGGTCATCACAATGTTGAAGAGTCTACCTGGGAGCGGGAGGAGGATATGCGGGAACAATATCCAGAGCTTTTCAACGCAGGTACGATATAATTTCGGGGACGAAATTCCTTTATAAGGGGGGGAGTATGTAACACCCCGTATTTTTAGTACATTTAAATTTAATTAATTCGGAAACTCAAATTACTAGTGTGTTGTGATTTAATGAATTAATTATGGTAAAATAAAATTTAAATATTAATCGGAGAGTAAATGGTTAATATTTAGACAAATTAAATTACTCAGTGAATAGTAATAATCTATTTAAGTCATTTCGAGTGTCAATGACAAAGTACACACTTATCTCAACCGGAAGTCGGTATAGACAATATGGGGTGGGGGGATAAGTAATTTTATAATTTATTCGGATGCCAATTTTGAGTGTACAGTTGAGTCCGGATGGGCCGAGATAGTCGGAAAAGTGTACCCGGGGGTAGTAAACAGGTCACGGGACGTTTTTAGACATAGCCGGACCCACTCGGGGGCATTTGGGTCACTTGGGCTTGGCCCATTAGTCAAAAAACGGGATTTAGTTAATTAATCTAATAAAAAGCAAATTAAGAGTTAGGAAACCCTAACAGCAGCCAAAGCCAATTGGGGATCAAAAGAGAGCCAACAAAGGTCATCTTCAACCTTGGGATTTAGCTCCAATTCAGACTCTACGAACCTTAAGGCAAGTGGATAACTTGCAATAGCATTAAATCTGTTTTCAATTCATATTCATGTTTAGTGAAATAGTAGAAATTCGTTTTTGGGTGTTAATGGTATGAACATGGGATTTTGAAAACAACAATTCTGATTTACGAAATTTGGGTGGTGATTCTTGTAAAATCTGATAATTGTGAGTTAATGCATATCTGGTAGAATGATATCTGAATATTTGGAAACGAATTTGATGATGAGATTTGGGGTATAAATGGACTTAGGATTAATGATGAAACTTTCCCCAAATTTAGAAATTGGAGTTAATGGACGAATTAATAATGTTGATGACTGTTCTGGGGATCCCTAATGAGTTTCCTAATATGTACAAGTGCTAAAAGGGATTTAGTTTTTGTGTAGAAGGAAATTAGGGCTTGAAAATTTTCGCCCATGGCTGTCTGTCTTCGTGGAGAAGACGAGTACCTGATCGATCGATCGATCGACGCCCTGAAGTCGATCGATCGATGGTCGGCAGAAACTGACAGTTCGTCCAGTTTTGTTTATATAGAAAGAGAATTATATAAAAGTTGTTATGTAATTAATTATTGTTGAGAAATTAATGCATGAGTTAAACCTGATTAAATGTGAGTGAATTAATTAGGAGATGGGAGTAGAAATTTGGGTGGCACGTCAAAAAAATTGGTTGAGCGATATCGAGGTAAATTATTTTATTTAGTAATGGACTAAATAATTTAGAGTCGGGATTTAGACTCGGGTGAGGTTAATTCGGGCTAAGAGATTGAGTCCAATTAAATGGTGAGGGCACATCAAAAGTAATTGAATTTATTAATGTGTAAATTAATAAATAATTCGAGTTGGGTAACAACCTCATAATAAAAATGTAATAGGCTTGTGTCACGGGTTTAGTACACGGTGTGGCTGGAACATTTTTATATATGTATATATATATATATATATATATATATATATACGGTGTGTGATAGTATATATATATAGTGTATGCCTTAATATCAGTGTTTAGATATTATTATACTCTAGTGCTATAGGGGGAGGTTACGCACAGTGGATGAATCCCTTAGCTTGAGGAGTAGGGCGAGTAGATTCCCAGGTCATAGCGTCCGTTCCAGGGGGTGAGGGGCATCTCACTTTCCGGGAAGGAATATGACCGCCTCCAATCGTATATTAAACCAAGTTAGTGAGAGATTCTAACTTGGATAACTAGGGTATGTGAATATACCTAGTGTACTAGCACTTTAGAGAAATTATGTCCGGTGAGTATTCCTACTCGGGTGGATGTTAGTGATTTATGTATTTCAGTATGTGTGTGAATGCTGCGATATTTCTAAGTATATAATTAGGTGATTATTATATACGGGCTAAATAAATACAAGCATGAGTTGTTGTATATGTATAACGAGTGGAGAAGTTATATGAATTAAAAAGGGAAATGATTAATTAAGTTGATGCTATTAGTAACTTAAAAATCATAATCACATTGTACTCAAATTAGAGTAGGGGGGTACAAGGAGACTTTAATAATTATCTAGTCATGAGATAGGTAACTAGGTGATAATTAAAGCGTTAGTGGTGCACATTAGAGGAGGGGCAAGGAAGTTCTCAAGAGAGTGCGTCACTAACTAAAATATGAAGAGCATGCATATTTATTATTACTGCAAGTTAATCATTTGTTAAATATTTTTCAAATGTTTTGGGTACTAACCCTTGCTATAAAAACTTTTAAAAACCTTTTAGGTGTCCAACCACAGGGACGCCAGCCTTGACTCAATTCCAGGGATTCGTTGCTGCAGCATATGTGGATGTTGCGGGGTTTCGATAGATGCCTCATTTTTCATTCTTAATGTACAAATTCATTATTAGTTATTCGAGCATGTCACTCACATTCCACTTATTTGTTTTAGACTTGTTGGGAGTTCATTCTTGTCTTTACGGGATTTATTTTGGACCGATGGTTTATTCGGTTAATTATTTCTATGTGTGGATGATTATTTCAGTTAGCTGTGATTGTTGTATGGCTTTATTTTTCTGCATGGGTTTTTGTTTAATTAATGAAAGATAAAAATTGGCACCAGTCTATTTTTCTCACTTAGGTGGTTAGTAATTTAATAAAACGACAGTGATGCTAAGAATGGACCAAATGAGAAACCTGTTCTAACTTGATTTAGGACTGATCATCCGGGATTAATTAGGCGGGGTGTCACACACACCACCCAAGACCAACTTTTCAAATTCCATCCAAGTTCCAACCATTTAAACTCTCTTTCATTATTTCTAAAAAAATCAACCCTCTTTTAAATGCTTACAATACTCACAAGTTTCAGCCCAGAAAAATTCGAGAGCTTTGTATTTTTTTTATTCACCCTCCCTCATTATCTCATGTTAATTTTTTAGATTGAAATCTTCATTGTTGTTAAATATAAATGTTATTTTTTATTAATTTATTGAACACTTGTAAAATGATGTTAATTTTTTTGTTAAGTTATTCTTGTTCGTATTTTTTTTTAAATCCAGAAATATAAATGTCGTTTTTTACTAATATGATGAACTCTTTTATTAATTTTTTTAAAGGTTGTTATTTTACTAATCTAAGGTTTAAAGTGTATATAAAGTTATCTCTTCTTGTTGTCATTTTTAACCTCTTCTTGTCATTTTGTTAAGTTTTTGTTGCCATTTCTTTTTTATTAATCTGTCATTTTTTAATTTTAATTATTGTTGTTAATTTTTGGATTTAAATGCTGTTTTTTATATTTTTGAATTTAAATGCTGTTCTTGTTGTCATTTTTTTTTTATATTTTAAACACTTAGATTAGTACAAACAACATTTACATTTAAAGATTTAAATGATATAGTTTAAAAGTGAATATAAAGTTATATGTTCTTGTTATCATTTTTTTGTTAGTCTGTCATTTTTTTTTATAGTTTTTAGTGTTAATTTTTTTTGTTAAGTTCTTGTTATTAATCTTGTTTCTCCTTTTAATCTGCTATTAATTTTTTTATTCTAATGATGTTCATTTTTTATGTGTTTCTTCGGCATTTTTTCAGCAAAGAAGGGATTTCAAAGTTGCTTTACAAATTCAGCAAAACAGGTTCCAATTTTCCTTTATTTTGTTGTGGTCGAAAATTTTTGGATTGATTGTTGGGTTGTTGTGTATTCTATTTTGTTCGTTTCTTGTTAGTTTGTAAAAATACATATTATACTTTTCGAAAAAAAAAATTATATAAAGGGCCCCATTTTACAAGTTCGCCTTGAGCCCCCAAATATTCGGGGCCGACCCTGCCCCCATAATTCATAATTTGTTCTTCCCCTTTTTCTTTTTTCGAAATAGACAAGGAAAAGAATAAACCAAAGTAAATACGGAGTGTCATGACAAGCAAATCATCACGAATAAATCAACTACGATCATGCCATGAATTTTCACTAAGATAACCAAATCGTGGAAACGGAATGGATGGGTGTGAACAAATTTGATAGGAAGATCAATGCAATCAAACATAACATATGTGCACGATGAATATGGATACTCCTAACGAATGAACTCAAAATCGTCCTTAGGTGTAAAAATTGTTGAATTCACATGACATCGACTCAATCTAATCAACAAATCAAAGTCAAATATGATTTCCACATCACTAACGTCTCAAACTATATAATGCTTTTTCAAGACTTTGTCAGGACGTGCAAACCTGTTGTTTAATTTCCAACCAAACACCCTTATAAATAATAAATCTTTTATTTTTCTATTGAGGTGATCTAAAACCAAAGGGCCCCCTTTTGGCATAAATATCTTTCTATTGCCTTAATTGTTTTTTTCATGCTCTCTTCAACCTCTTTGGACCTTGGTTACTTTTTTCAATGCCACACTCTTTTAGGTCTGATTTAAACGGTGGCTTAATCGCAAAGGATATGTGTTCCTTTTGTATCCCTTTCTCATTCACTCATCATTTTAAATAATTTCTTCACGGGCAACGGTTCTTACATGCACTACTTTCATTGTCAAGTTTTATCGCATTTGGTTCGTTTTAAAGACATGATTGAGATGAAGAAATTTAGACCAATATGTGATAGACAAGTACGTGTGCATTAAAGGAAATTATGAGTCAAACATGTAGAAAGTAATATCAAATTTCATCTTAATGACTCCAAACATTATAAAACGTAAAATGAAATTATGTTGCGTCTCAAATCACTATTAAATAGTCACATGGATATGGAATGATGTTGTGACTTGGTCATCCTAAATGTCCATCCATAAACGGTGTAAAACAAAATACGAAAAACTATCTTTTTAAAAAAATTTATCAAAAAAAAATCTTTTTGGCTTTTTCAATTTTCTCAAAAAATAGAAAATCTTTTTGTATTTTTCCAAAAATTTTCAAAAACATAAATCTTTTTGTTTTTTCGAAAAATATTTCAAAAATGGAAAAAGATAAAACACAATGATGGTACACACTAGCTATAGGCATAAAAATCATCATGAAATCATCGTATGCTAGCAAACAAGTCTAAACCTCAATCATTAGGTGCGAATGAGTTTTCCAAAGGTGGTGACATCCTATGAAAAACATCGATCAAATCATGTGAAGTTTTGACCAAAAACTTAACTTGTTCTCGAATATGTGCAAATTCTTTCATGTAATCTCCAAGAGCATCAAAAGTATCATGTGTGAGTGCGTGTGTGGGAACAAGTGGCAAAACTCAATGTGACACACTACTCAACTTAAAGAAAAATTCCCTAAGGTGTTCTCTCTTCTTACAATGGGTGCAAGCATACACGGACCTAGGAACACCTCTCGCAAAACGTCTAGGACACACTCTCCTATCGGGTAACATATGCCTAGGTGGGTTGGGTTGAGAGCCATACGGATCCATTACAAACTCGGGAACCTGCTCGATAACATTTGAAGTAGACGCACCATCATAACCTATTCCTAATCTCTCAACCGTTATGATAGTTCCATATTCATGTAATTTAGTTTGGAGATTTATGGTAGAAACATGTTGTAGAATCCTCTAAATTAATCTGGAAATTTATGGGGTAGTATAAGAGGGAATCTGGAAATTTCATGTTCACAAGTTCTTAACAAATTCAATTTCATGTTCATAAGTTCTGGACCAATTCTTGATAATTTGATGATAAACTAGGGTTGAAATTGGGGTTAAAACATGTGAATAATGACCCTATAATGTTTTTGGTACTATATCCATGCTAATCTTTAAGTTATTGAACCTTGAAAACGATCTTCGATGAGAGAAGTTTTTATTATTAAAATCCCGTATATGAATTTCGTAGCAGATTTGGGCTTCTACTTAGGTCCGAATCGATTCTGCCTCTGGGTGAATCGATTCGGCTGCTCAGCGAATCAATTCCGCCAAGAGGCGAATCAATTCGGTTATGTCCACAAATCCAGTATTGCTTGTTTTTGATGGTTTAAGCCTTGGGCATTAATCCAAGTGAGGGGCAATGGTTATTAAAACATATTAAGAGTTTTATTAAGGACCTATATACACATGTAAATCAGGATGGATTCGTGACATAGAGGTGCATGCGTGATGACTTAAGATGCAAGTTAGCTACACGAATAAGATGATTTACACAAAACTATTAAATAAAGCCATATGAAATAAGTGGGTTAGATGGCAGAGATATACCTAGTTGATTTGGGTAATTTCGGTAAGGGTACATGGAGGGTAAGACCCAAAGAGATACGATAATAATATTACGATTAATTCGAGGTGAAATAAAATAAAAAGAAACACTTATTTGAGATAGGTCGAAGATACGGGTTAAAATTAATAATTAATTTCCTTAAATGATTACCGTATAACGATGTTAAGTAGGAATGTATCCTAAGCCTAGGGGGCTAAGTCTAAATAGTTAATGCCGGTTGTGATAGTTAGTTGAGTGCGACTACGTACCCATATTAGACGATTTCTTATATATGTACATATAATCCTTATTCATCGTAGTTGACTCCTTATATATGTACATATAAGCCTTATTAAAACGGTAACAAGAAGCGAGTGACTATTAATAATTTGGAAAGATTTAAGTCCTAGTCAAGAGGACAATACGCTAAAATCATTAGTTATATTGGTAAGGTAAGTTTGGGGATAACTATACCTATAATTGTGCTGGTAAGGATAGTTTGGGGATAACTATACCTACTATGTTTCTGAAAGGTTAGTTTAGAAATAACTGTACCTATATGTCTAAACAGAAATAAATGACGAGACAAATGTGATTTAAATCCAAAAGGAAATGTATGAGACTTAATATTTAATCGGGAAGTAGTCGTAAGATATCGACTTAAAAATATGTTATGTAATAACAGCCTAAAATGTCATGGTTAAACTGGAAGGGATATTTATATGGATGGGGTTTCTTGGGATTAAAAGTAATTATAGAGTAACTTCTTATACATATTGGATAATGATATGTATTATATTTTTTGTGTGAACATACCTAGGTTCGTGGGCCGTCCTATCGGTTGGGGTTTCGTGCGTTCGGACTGCGTAGCACACGCCGACATAGGTGGACTTGGCGATTGTGTAGGTCATATAGGTACTACGTGGGTGCGCCATCTACGAGAGGTAGATGTTGACGCTGGTAGCCTTCGTCACTACTGGATATGATCCATGAACAGGAGTGTAGCATAGATACCGCTCCACTTGCTTGTGTTTTGTTGCCCGTTTAGGATAAGAGACTCCTCCGGGTATTACCGATAGAGCATGAACAGGACGCCGAAGATAGATGTCTTCGTGTGTCATATATATATATATATATATATATATATATATATACGGACATATATATTTCTCCATTTACACATTGTGGTGTGCCTTGTAATGAGAATGTGCCCTTTTAGTCTATAGATGCAGACAATGCTTAATGGTAATAGGTCTGGACTGATATAATGATGTGGTTAATTAACGACGAAGATGAATCCTAATGAATAAGGTGGCAGACAATTATTAATGAGAATAATAATTGGGCAGTCTAAGAACATAGACAATAATTAAAGATAATGAATAACGTGGTAGACAATTATTAATGATATTAATAATTTGGTAGTCTAAGAGAATAATAATAATTGGTAGTCTAAGACAATTATTAATGCGAATAATAATTAAGCAGCCTAAGAATATAGATAGTAATTAAAGAGAATGAATAACTTGGTAGACAATTATTAATGATATTAATAATTTGGTAGTCTAAGAGAATGAGACTTACAATTTAATGGGGTAGATTATGAGAAGTATGAATTAAATATCATATAACCCGAAGAGATAGAGTAAGGTTATGAAATATTATATGAGGTGAAAATAAACACCGAGTTTATATAAAAATGAGTAGCCACATTATGAAATCCATTCAGGGGCTAGAGTGTTAAGTATAAATCCCCTCTTTTAGTTAACGCATAGCTAGATGGATTATTCTTTACATGTCAAATTAAACAATGGAAGTTACAATTTGTCATTTTTATTTGAGGATACGAGTAGGACTGCTTCTAGATGAGAGGTGATGTGCTCGCTACATGTGAGTGTCGATGGAGAAACGTGAGTTATGAGTTAGCAACATTTTGTATATTTACTGTGAAGAATCCTTGCAACTCTATGGATCTGACCCAAATTATACATGTTTTTATCTCAAGGTATTCTTAGTGACAGGAATAGCAGGACTGACGATGGATCAGACTTGCAGTTGCATTTGACGTAGTGAATTTCGCTCCATTGATTCTAGTATAGGTTGTACTTTGGCATTTGGTCATTTTATTTCATACTGGGATTTGTACATGCATAAGCCCAAGTGCTTATTTATAGCAGGTGTACTTAGCTTTACATTAGGGACATTGTATGATGATTCAGTTTTTGTTATTTAGATGTTTTATTCATTGTGGATTTTGATATAAAAATAAAGAAAATTTTATTCCTTCGGTGCTGAGAATGGTATAAATTGTTGATAAGCCCCATCTTCGGCGTATCGAGTCTGACCAATCTTTATGTGAGAAAATGGGGTTGTTACAGTTGCTGTCGGTGAATTTGTTACTACCTCGGGTTAATTTACTATTACATTGGAAGATATCTGTGAGTTGACAAGCATGAAGGCCTTGGGAACAGTCTTCTTATAAGTCAGACCCAGCTGTGCGGAGAGGGTTCAAACTGACACTCTCCAACTCATGGTTCATTAGTTGCGCCCATAGTTATATGTCGAGTTCCACTGGCAATTGTTACTTTCGTTCTTGAATTCAAAATTATTTCAAGGACATTGCGCCCACCATAACATCAACCCCACTTGTCGAGAAGTAGGGCCCTTGTTTCTAGCACGAGTTTCATCTAGTGAGTTATATTTCCACCTTTTTTCCCAATGATATTTTCTTGTGGCGCCATCGGTCAAGCCGTTAGTTGTATAAGTGGGTGGTTAAGTTGGCTTGCGGGAGTATGTTTCATGCGCGGATAAATTGCCTTATTTATGACTTGTCCTTTCGATGGGTTGTGTGGGGTCACTTGCTACTTACCGACTTGTATCTTGACGGCTTTTCTCTTTGAGCATTTCCCCTTGTAGGTGCTTATTGCTAATGCGTCCACTAAAAACCCTACCGGGGTGCTCACGCCGGAATAATATGTCATCCATTCAAATTTTGGTGCAATTTATTAATCTCAAGGATTAATTTTCATTTTTTCCATACAACCATCTGTCTGCGTTCTCCCATCATTGTCTCCCTTAAGAGGAGATAAACTTCAACATAGTGAAAGCTGTGAAGAGAAGTAAGGGGCATAGGAATATCGCACATGCCTTATCGATTGCATAAGTTTGGGAGCAACTTTTTCTAACACTTTATGGCGATTGATCGCTTGACCACTCAAGGGGACACTGGTGATTATATAGGTCCGATTATTTCCTTTATGCACCGCCCAACGGTTGTCGCTTGCCATGCTCTAGGGGTTATCTTAGCTTACTAGTGCCTTGTTTATACATTCTTATGCCCTCCGTTGCTGCATCGGGATGCTGTGCTCCTCAAGAACAATTCCCTTGTCTCCGTCTCTTCCAGTGTTGCTGCAAAAGGTGCTGCCGGCAATAGAGTACAACATCGTTGCAAAAGGCATACGGCGTCTCTCCCTCGACACAACGTTCACCCATTAATAATGTTACATTTTTGTTTATTTTGCTATCATTTTCAATAAGGGTTTGGGAAGACCGTGTTCCTATGTTGATGTGTGGTGCAGTTCAGCAGGCCGCCACTGTCCCTAGTCTTAGGGATGAGGAGTCTGGTGATGCTGATACCTGTGTTACCCTTTGCCGTCTATTTCCGAAAGAGTGACTACCACAAGGCGACCACTATAAAGGGGGATGATGTTGTAAGTGCTGCGACATTTTCGATTGCCGATGGTATTTGAGATGATGGTGATCTATTTGTTACTCCTGGACCGTCAAGCTAAACGGATCTCGATAGTTCATGTGGAGAATGAGGAGGTTTTTGAGTATACTATGTGTGTGTGTGTTAAATCTCCGTCGGCAATCTCATCCAGTGGTACTCATTATTTTCATGTTCTTTTCTTTATGTCCTTTTGACAATTACATACTTGACCTGTTATTTTCGAACCAGTCTGTTACTGAAAGTACCCTTTGACTTTGACTCGAGGGTAATCATTAGTTCTCACTTCGTCGTTGCATTTAGACGCTGAACATTGTTATCTTACCAGCGCCGCAGTGTACACTGAACACTCCGACCATGGGTTCCAGCTCCACCCCTGCTTCGAATGCTAGTTTTTTTCTTTAATTTTGATCAAAGGCTGCATGTCTCTATGCAAAGCACATGATCACATAACTTAAAAACACTTAAATTACTATTTTCTACCTTTTTGACATATGTGCTTGATTTGTAAATGCACTCCTTGCGTATTTTATGTTTTTTAAACTCACTGTCTCCCAATCCATGATATGTTATGACTTGGAAAAAGTAAGAAACCGGTTCTTGAATATGGGTACTGCTTTAAGATAATGGATAAAGTGACGTAAACGACGCCAAATGGGAGCAAGAAAAGATAATCTCTCTCAAAACTCTCTCAAATCACAATATTTCAAAATCAAGGAATGACTCAAATGAGCCTACATAAGGGGTATTTATAGGAAGGAGGTTGCTTAACCTCTATGCTAAGAATCTAATTGCAATACAATTATGCCCTTAATGCCAATTAACCTTCCTTCCTCTAAATACTAAACAAAAGGGGAAATTCAATGAAATACTAAAAATAAAAGAAATACTAAAAATGACTAAAATACTAAAAATAACTACCACGTCCCTGATTCACATCATTCTCTCTGCCTTCCAAAAAGTTCGTCCTCGAACTTTAAAAATTGAGTTCGAATGCAAACCATTCCAAAATTGTGGAAGAGGCAAAACTTGATGGGCAAAAAATGAATTTCTGAATATAGGAGGAAATTTCTTGAATTCTTGTGGCTTCATGCCGCTCATGTCCAATCATAAAAAATAACTACCACCGGGGTAAAAAACATAGTTGTGGATGCCAAACCCTAGTTCTTGCACATGTTCTTGATCGGATTGGGTCAAACAGGGCGGAAACTGGAGTGAAGTTGTTGGAGAAGGGTTCTTGGAGACTTTCGGGTGGATGGATGTTAGATGGATCTTGGTCGCCAAAGTGGGTCTGGATCAGATCTGCCTTGTTGATGAAAACCGTGGGTTAACTTGAGAATTTCAATGTCAAAAATTGGTCGAAACCCTCGGTCAGAGTCAGCCTTACTTTGGAAGAAGATATTGGGACCAGTTGGTTCAAATCGGGGAGTGGTGGGCTGTCCAAGGCTTGATCGAACATGGGGGTTGAGTCACAGCTGTGAGGGGATGTCTCCAGTGGTTTCTGACCTCCCCCAAGGAAGAACCCTAGTGGGTTAAGGTCGTCCAGGGAAGGGGAAGGCTTGCTGACCACCTGAGGTGTGGTCTGGTCCAAAAGATGGGAAGGTTAGGGCAGTCGGTGACCTGTTTCGGTGGCAGCGATGGGGGCAGCACCTTCTGGTGGTTCTTGGAGGTTGATCGGCCTTGGGATGGTGAGATTTTGGGTTGGGGAATGTGCAGGGTAGGGTTTCAATGATGGGGAGGGATGGTTTGGGTAGTTACGAGGGTTCTGGGTGGGGTTGATTGGATGGTGGTTGTGGTTGAAATAGGGTTAGGGCTTTGATTTTCTTGGGGTAGGGGGCTGAAATGAGTTGCGAAAGCGTAGGTAGAGGGGTTTTGGGGGCTAGGGTTAGGGTTTGGGTTAGTGGTGGTGGGTGAAAATTTGGGTGGTGGTAGAGAATTTCGTGCGTCGATCTCATCTAATCGGGCTGTCAATTGGTTGAGGGCCTCCAAGATTTGATTGAAAGTGTTTTCGTCGGAGGTGTTCATCTTTTCTTGAACTCACCTTGACGTTGTTTACGAGTTTTTGTTTTACAACAACAACAACAACTGGGTGGAGCGACTAGGCTCTGATACCAATTGACGTAAATGACGCCAAATGGGAGCAAGAAAAGATAATCTCTCTCTAAACTCTCTCAACTCACAATATCTCAAAATCAAGGAATGACTCAAATGAGCCTACATAAGGGGTATTTATAGGAAGGAGGTTGCTTGACCTCTAAGCTAAGAATCTAATTACAATTATGCCCTTAATGCGAATTAACCTTCCTTCCTCTAAATACTGAAAAAGAGGAAATACAATGAAATACTAAAAATAAAAGAAATACTAAAAATGACTAAAATACTAAAAATAACGACCACGTCCCTGATTCACATCATAAAGGGACTCTGATGTGTATATGCTGGGAAGTACATTTTTTATTCTTGCCGATTCTTATACCATTGCTCATGTGAAGCTTAAGAAGCTTGTATTTAGCATTTGATCTTTATACCATGCTACCATACAATTTGCTATTTGACAATTTGAACCATCTACTCTTTGTCTATATTACTTAAAACCTGATTAATGATTTATATTGGTGATTTTGTTTATGCAGACGGTTTCTGCTTTTCAAAATCTATACAAGAACCCTTTTACTTATCATTGCCTCAAATATGACCAAAACTTACCATTTGATGATGCGATCCAGTTTCTAGGTATCTATCTGTGTCTTCTATGTTCTGAATGCTTGTTAGTTTATATTCTTCTTTTGATTTAAAAGTTTGTCCATGCCTTTTTTATTAGCTACAGTTGTTATCATTGCATTCATCGATTAAGGAATTTATACTTGACTATTGCAAGGTGTTCAGGTGACAATAGTTTCATTGAGTTTTCTATTTTGAAAAGACCTCTCAACAATGATCTTTGGGAGCAAAAAACCCCATAGTTACTCAAAGTAATTTGAAGGATTTACCCCCTTAGTAACATCCAGGTCGAAATTCTGGAATATTAGATTTGAAATAAGTATCTCTTCCTCAAAATTTGATTGACAAACTATTTGCCATTCTGCTTGTGGAAATATGGTGGTCGGGTGAAATTAGATAGAGACTAAGTACCGTATGGAAATTAGGCAAATGGATGTGAAGGATTGGTGTAGTCAAAGAAATTGTAACGAGATAGAGATAATATAAAAAGTTATTTTATTCTGTCTGTTATACGTGGAATAAACATAAATCATGTACATGAGAGTTTCTTGCTCAACAAAGAAGAGAAAAATTTATGTGGTGAATCCTTTGCCACATATTGATAGTGGGTTACCCCATACTATAATACTTAATTCAGCTTTCTAATCATTTTACTATGAGCTAGCCAAATGCTTAATTAGGATCTTTTTCCCTTCATACGAATGTTCATGATGATTATGGTAGATTATATTTGTTCTTCTATTTTCTTCATAATTGTTATTGAGTCACTGAGGCTTCTTGAAGAGGCTTGGGTGAAATAGTGCATGAGGAGACGTGGGAGAGGTGGGGCATAATTTGTCATTGATTTTAGGAAGATGTTTCCATTAATTTTGTTGATAACTAAAGGAGCAATTAATTATCGGAGGTATATATTTGACAAAGAAAAGCTAAGTTAGATTTGCGATTAGAAACCAGCATCAATGAAATAAAAAAAGGAAAAAAGGATGTAAACACTGTCAATGGCATAGAAGAAGCATTTTCAAACAAACCCAATCTTGACAATAAAGTGTATTGAATGTTTTTCCTAATGTTGTAAACTTTATATATATATAGGGGAAGGGGAAAGGGAAGGTTCTAGTCAAAAGCTAAATGGTCTTCCATTTAAATCACTCTTCTCATGTTGAAAAGAGTTCGTTCTCAAACTCAAAAGCCGAATGGGACACGCACGCGACCCTCGAACAAGCTTGGGATATTTTGGCGCTCCAATTTGTGGGTTACTTGAAGTTCTTCAAATTCTTATGACCTCAAAATTAATTTCCCGAATACTTGGCCAAACTGGTAGTAGTTTAGCCCAAAAATATGACGTCCCAGAAACATGACTTTATAAATGACATGGTGGCCCCTCTAAATTAATTATCCATTTGCTGAAATAGCTGTGTGATGCCCAAGTCATACGTCTGGGCCCAATAAAAATCATCTTTATTTATTGATGACCCACAGCCTCAGCTGGGACGTCAAGGGTTTCAACTGCGGAGGCTTTAAGGGGTGGGGATGCTAACAAAGGGAGGTGGGCTTTGCTTTTGCTGGCGAGTGCTTTGGCAACTTTGGGCGAAGCGGGGAAGGGAAAACATTGGCTGATAGGCTTTGTTTTTATCATTACGGCTTGGGGTTGAAAGGGCAAGAAACGGAGAGGCAACTGCCAATTGCTTGTTCTGCATGGTGGTAAGGCCCAAAGCTCATTCACTAAGGTCCAGTTTGGTTGCGTAAATTGTTTGATTATGTAAGTTGATTAATTGTGAATTAGTGAATTATAAATGAGTGAATTTGAAATGAGTTAAATTCAATTTTACATAATGTTTTGTAATTTGAAATTGATATTAAGGTTCTATGAAAAAAAGATAAAAATAAATGAGAGAGAGGGGGAGGGAAAGAGAGAGGGAGAGGGGGAGGGAAAGAGGAAGAGGGAGATAGGACATGCACTTAATGTGACTCTTATTTCAAATGGATTCATTTAACATTTTTTGTGAAATGATCCAATTTCAGATTTTACACATGAGCTAAAATGAGACAATTAATGAATCATTTCATTAATGAAATCAAACACAATTAATGAGTCAATTTGTAAATGGGGCAATTTATTAATCATCCAATTTACAATTTTGGGACAACCAAACGGGGCCTAAGAGACTCACGGTCTTTTCTATGTTGAATAGCCTCCTCTCGAAATCAGCCGATTAAAAACGCCATTGATATGTGAATGATTTATAGAGTTCGTAGATAACAACATTTCAATTTACATAAACACTGTCAAATGTCACAAACGAAACATTCTTAAACAAGCTAAATCTTGAAAATAAAGTGTATTGAATACTTTCCTTAATGGTGGGTACAACCATATATAGATGAGAAGGGAAGGTTCTTGTATAGCTATCCTAACTATATTGAGAATATTCTTATTTACTAAAACAAAACGATAGAAAATGACAACATATAGTCTAGAATATGACAACATGTAGTGTGAGGTCATAAGTGATCATTCCGTGATGGTCCCTCTATTACAACAAATAGTCTACAATATTCTTATTTACAAAATTATTAAAATATCCCTCTAATCCCCTAAACATCTACTAAAACAAAACGATAAAAATGCAATTAGAAAATGACAACGACGACTCTTGGTGTAGAACATAATCCACGAATTTGCTATTATTGATATACAGGTGATTGTATTTCCCAAGGATATATGTTTCAATTTTTTTTAAATACCTCCATAATTACCCCATTTGAGTTTAGCATCTTTTACAAATTGACTTTGAGTTTGGTACAATTTCGTTAGAGGTCTGGTAGACTTAACGGTCATTTGACCCATGAAAAAAATACTAGAAAAACAAAAAGATAAATGAAAAAATTTGAAAAATAGAAAAAGAATAAAAAATCGTCAGAAAAGTAAAAAACTGAATTTAAAAAAAAAACAGAATCAGAAGGATAACTCACAACCCCATCATCTCCACTCCCAACCTTAACCCGCCAGCCTCCCGCCACTGTTCTTCTCCTCCATCATCTCCACAACCATCTTAAAGACTTCAACCATTCACCACGATCTTCTTCCGCCAAAGCCACTGCTACCACCCAGCAAATCGATCCATAAATATCCTCAAAACACAATACTCGTAGTCAATTCATTATAATCGATTTCAAACCAGGACCAATGGTTAGAAATCATTCAGATCTGATTATTCACACACACACGCGCGCTAGGAAGCACAGACTCGACACGTAATACGGGATACGACTCGATTCAGAATACATGATTTTTCCAAAATGTGCTATACGGATACACTAGGATACATTAAATACTTACTATTTTATTTTATATATATTAATGATAAAGTTGAATAAAATGAAAACAGACAACAGTAAAGAATCAAATATCATTATATTAAAGTGGTCAAATCTGATGATTGTTGTCATTAAACAAATACCATTACAATAAAACATCATTAATGTAATAGGTTGTTCCAACAAAAAAGATTCAGACAATTTTGTAAAGAAAAAAAATTGTCAAACAATTTTATTAATTGTAAAATTGTCGGTTAATTACTCAGTATTGTATTTCATGCAGTATTGTATTTCTTGGGTTCAAAATTTAGTGTTTATAAGTACAAAACATAACGGAGAGAATATTAGTACTACTTGAGTTCAAAATTAACTGTCTTTTGAGGAGCAGAAAAAGAAAAAAAGAACAGAAATGAGGAGCATAACTTGGGTTCAAAATTAACTCGAAATATAGAAAGAAAGCATAACTCTAAATGCAAAGAAAAACGAAAAAAAGCTAATCCCAATGTATTTCATTGTATTTCAACGTATCCAATATATTTAAAAAATTAGGATACTTTCAGATTCATGTATCCCATATCCCATACGTGTCTAAATTAAATATGTGACCTCCCGAGAGTATCCGTTCTTCATAGATAATATATATGAAGGCAGATAAGGCCTTCTTCTTCTCCTACTCAAAAGTGTCCTTAACTTCGGATAGGGCCTTCTCATAGTTCTTCAAGTCCCTCTCCAAGTCGGTATTCCTTTTTGATTGGACACAGTAGAGTTGTAAAAATTATAAACAAACTACCAAAGGAAAGAGAAACACAAATTAATTTGTAGAAATTAGAAAAAGGATTCAGAAAATAACAGAGAGAGAATAGGGGACTTACCAAAGCAAGCCCTTGAGCGAACTAAAGGAGTAACTGGTCGGACTTCATCCTCATCGATCGCTCACTATAAGTAGTCAACACAGCCCTCTCTAGTAACTAAGGGGCAAGCATGGGAGTGTCAGCTACACTTGATCCCTCGATAACCTAGAGGAAAGAAGTCATATACAACCCTTTAAGTCTTGTGCGCTTCCTCTCCTCTTCTTTCTTTCTCTCCTCTTTCTTCCTCTCTCTTTTCTTTATTCTCTCCTCCTTTACCTTTTTCTTTCTCTCCACCTCGCTCTCTTTCCCTTTGGTTCTAGGTTTGGAACCACCAGCCATAAGGTAGTCTCTTTTTTTCCTCTTCAAGTACTTGATTCGATCAGACATCAGATCATCATCATCATCATGAATGATCAGACACCTTTTCTTGGGTGTGGCCATCTCTTCTTCTTCACTGGTTTCCCTTTCACTTCCTTCCTCGCTATCCTTCTGTGATCCTTCCTCTTCACCTTCTTTTTCCTCTCCTTACTCTTCCTTGCTTTATTCTTCCCCTTCCTTTTCAAACTGGATAGGTTCAGAAGGACCACCAACCTCCACCTCTGGAATCTCCAAATTAGGGATTGTATCCACTGGCCGAGCAATAGAGTTGGTAGTGGTGTTCTCATATTCAAGCAGATATGTCGATGTGCGAGGATGCTCACTGTCAGAGAGACTCTCCCTAACTTTCCAAGCCTTCAATAAAGTTGGTAGTGGTGTTTCCTTTCTTTCATTTGGGAGTTTAAGTATGAAAAAGTGGCTTTCTCTCGTTTAGGAGTTTAAAATGATAGAAAAGAGAGGAAATTTTTAAAAAAACTTTCCCTTCCTTTTTCTGCAAAACTTTCTTTCCAAATCGAAAAGAAGTGGAGAGAGAGAAAAGTTTTTAATGAATTGTTCCTTTTTCCCCTAAAAAAATTATTTTCCATCCAAACTCCCAAACACAAGAAAGAAAGTTGTTTTCTTTTTTCTCCCAAACTCTTTTCTTTTCTCTCTTATTAGTTTTCCCTTCTTTTCTTTTCTCTCCTAATAAAATTTTCCTTTACTTTCTTTTCTTTCCAAAACTCCCAAATGAGCTATAAACCTCCATAACCACCACCTAACCTCTCCTTTAAACCACCACGTACTTGACCAACTAACTTTAGCCTCCCCAGTCTTCTAACCTGTCGAAAAATACCTGCCATATTCGACCAGCAGCCACATCTCTCACCTCGCTAGAAAAACCTTCGACCACCATGATTTTATCTACGAGCTCTAGACACCTTAAAATCCCATCGAAAACTCTCCTAACCAGCTGACATCCACCAAAAAACCACCCAAATCCCCCCGCCTTACCTCAATAACCACCACCTTAAACTGTCGAAGATACTTGTCCCACCTTAACCCGAACCCACCAGCAGGCCGGTGACCCCATATCCTAGCTCCGACTTATAACCCATAAACCCGTCGGATCACCAAACCACAACCCACTGTAGATCCGATTTAAACTTGAATCCACCTGAGCTTACCCATTAACCAACAGCTCCTACATTCCTGCCTTAACCCAGACCTACAAATCGACCCAAGCAACCTCCTTGACCCGACGAACTCCTAATTCGGCCCCTAACTCCAAAAGCCAGTTGGCCCACATAACCAAGCTATCACGCGGAACTTATAGCCCATACCCATTTAAACCCCAAACAACCCAAACGCTCTTAGACCCTTTAAACACACCAAACACATTCTGCCTTAACCCAAATAAATTTATTAATCCCATTTTTTACCCAATAGCCTTTTAAACCAATAAACTAATTGTACCCAAATACCTAATTAATTTACCATTTTACCAAAGTAACCACAAAAAATAACCACACCCATTTGACCAAATTACCATCCTAACCAACTAACCAATTTACCCCTATCACCTTTTACATGCCCATCTCATTCCAATTGTACACCTAGCCCCATTTCACTTATATATTGAAGACTTGTTACATTTCAAAGGAGACCTTCATTTTAGTTTTAAACTTGGGTTAAATTCTTCTCCATCCCTCTATGGAGAGTATTTTCACTTTTAGCAAATATTTCAATATAGAATGGTATGGTAGAATTTATCTCTTCGAGAATAAATTTTTCTACATCCCTTTATAGAGGGCATTTGCATTTTGAGCAAATATCTCAACATAGAGTGATGTTGTAGAATTTATTTCTTTAGGATGTGTTTATATGTACAAATTTATAATGAGAGGATTTGTATTTTTTAGCAAACTTCTCTCATTATTTAAGAGTGCATTGAGAATTCATCCATTGTACATATTGTCAATAGTTTTCTTCTTTCTTCTTTTGCATTTTCTTTCTTTCTTTGAGATTGTTACTTTTTGAGAGAAAAATTTATAAATATTAAATTTAGTTAGTTTATTTGCAAGCATAATTTTGTAAAATTTGTTTCTCTGATATTTCTTTAATTAGATTTTACTTCTTATTTAGTTTATGTAAAAATTAGAGCACTTAGTTAAGTAATAATCCCTTGAAAAATCATTACACAAAAAATAATATGAAAATGATTCTACACTTTTCTTCACATATTTTATTCTTCGCACTTGAAAGGTGGATTGATACCCTTACTTATCCTATACATATTTTTAGTGAATTTATGGGTTAAAGATATTTTGATTGGAAAGGCTTGATATGGAACATGATTACACGTTAAACCAATCATCACCGGACCAGAACGGGTCAGGTCAGGTTGGGCGGGTAGGCGGGGCGCGCATGTGGGATTGGAAACCAATCCAAGCCCATGTAGGTCATTCTTCTTTCAAAGAGTTAGGATACCCCACGGGCACCAAGCCTTAAATACAAAATGAGTTATAATATACTACACCCATTTTTCACATTCTTCCTATGTAGGATAAGAGCTTAACATAACACTTCAACCAAAGTCCATATTCCAAGTGAGTATTTTAATCTATAATTTCTCACTCATTTATTTTTTATTTTACACATGTGAGTATATCACGTTATATTCCTCACGGAGGAGAACACGTTACAGTTTCTAACTGTCATAAAAGACATGTGGGTACCAAATTAAATTGACCTTAAATTTGACCAAAAATTGATTTTGTCAAATCAATGAAATGCCATAAATTACAATAATCCCCTATATGAATGAAATTGGTCAGATCAACATAAATGACTATGCATATACAAAGAGAGTTCTAACGAAATATTATTGCATCAAGAGAGATAGCTTTTGGTCTTGAATAATCTTTAGTGAAAGGCTACCGAATGTACTTACTGAATAGTGAACGCGATGTTTATAATTTTTCATTGTTTGATGTAAATTAAGGCAGTAGGCTGCACACAATAATTCTTCGAATAAAGTTTGTTCTATCAGTTGTGTTCATCTTATCCCTGAACAACTACGGATTTCATGAGTGCTTTAGAGAATTTCATCCTTTCAAAATTCTCATAGAAGTGCCCCCTTGATGATTTCCATTAAGAGTATCATATTATACCCCACTCTAATTTTCAAGATATATCAGTCACTAAAATCTTATATTATCCTTAGTACTTTGTGGGAAATAATATTTTATCACAGGAATAGGTATGAGTTTAAAAACTCACCAATGCTCATGAGACTCCCAGTTTGAGAATAAGATGATAATTTGTCAACATATAGACTTAGACTTCAAAACATGCCGTTATAGGGTAAAAATACGAAGCAGTCACCAAACGGCCCCATAAGAGGTTCGAACACCTCGCACGGGACAATGTAACTCGTAGAAACTTATCGCGTAGTCACAGAACTCCCAATTTAAGAATATGATGATAACTTACAAATATCTAGACTTAGTCTTGGAAACATACTGTTAAAGGGTGAAGATCCAAAACCACCCCCAAACGGACACGTAAGAGATATGAACACCTCGCATGGGACTGAAGATCCAAAAACTCCACCAAAAAGGTCATGTAAGAGACATGAACAACTCACACAGGACCATTGTAACTCTTAGGAACTAACCGTATAGTCGTGGGACTTTCGGATTTAGAATATGATGATAATTTATAAATAGTAGACTTAGTCATAAAAACATGATGTTATAGGCCCAAAACCTAAAATAACCTCCAAATGGACTTCGTAAGAGACATAAACACCTCACACGGGACCAATGTAAATCGAAGGAACTGACCACATTAATAAGACAAAATACAAAATAGCTACCAAACGGCTCTATAAGAGGTACGAACACCTCATACATGACCAATGGTGCTCATAGAAACTAATCACATAGTCACGAGACTCTGGGTTTGATAATATGACTATAATTTACAAGCATTTAAACTTAGGATTAAGATGTGCCATTAAAATGAAAAAAGCAAAAACAATCCCCAAACGACCCCATAAGAGACATGAATACCTCACACAGGACCAAATTCAGATTCTATAGTGGATCTAGCAATACAAGTATGTTTTGAGGATTTCCAAGACATAACACCACTACCAAGTGTAAATACACATCCATTTGTGGATTTATAATCCTTTGAATCAAATATCCAATTAGCATAACTGTATCCTTCAGCACAATTGGATATCTTGTATAGTGGAATCCATGATTAAGGGTAAATCTTAGATATCTAAGAGCCCATATTGTGGCTTTCTAATGATCTATTCGAGTGCAGTTCGGACATGCATTAGACTGCCTATAATAAGAGAGTACTCTAATTGAGATATAACATTCCGAATATTTTATATAAATGAAGATTTAGGTCAGTAAGTGTTTTAGCTATGTAATCACTACCTTTATCAAACTTATTAAGTATCTTCTAAATATAATGTGATTGAGACAAGACATGTCAACTAGATGTTTAAGAAATTTTGATTCCGAATATAACATTCGCAATACCCATATCTTTCATATAAAATTTACTGGATAAGATTTTGTTAGTAGATTTAGTGATATTATTATTACTTCTATTAATAAGCATATGAAAACTTTGTCTCATGATATCGAACACCACCACCATGGGGCCACTAGATCGTTGTTACCTTCTGGGTGCCACAACATTTGGCACCATCCTATATCATCCTCATGGATCCTCATATCGTCATACATCCCTAGTGTCAATTGTCCTTAACACATGTTGCATGTACAATTGACATAACACCTCCTAGACACTTAACTGCCAAACGATGGCGTTGGTTCCAAGCTTGTTATTCAAGGATCCACAACACTAGCATTCATCACATAATAATAATAATAATAATAATAATAATAATAATAATAATAATAATAACAACATAAATACAAGAAGAGTTTAGTATAGTGGTCTTAATGATATACATGAAAAAAAATTATTTCATTTATTATTTCATAAGCACGAGAAATTATATCTCTACTAGGCTCTTAATTAATAAAGAAATTTTTTTTCTCTCTTATACAGGAAAATCCATCTCTTTTACTTTTGTTTCTTTCCACTTTTCCATTCTTCATGCCAAACAATATATTAAATAACCACTTTAAACTATTATAAATTTATGTGAATTAATCTATATTCCGATGATTCTTTGAAAATTAAACCAAGCATAAATGTTTTTTGAATAATTCATGTCACCTCATTAAGATAAGAATGCAGTTTGATGAGCTAATTTTCCAACTGGTAAAAGAATCTCACCCTATTGTTGAATTTTGATACAACCATTAAATCTACTCCCATTCAAAAACTCGTGAGTCCTAAAAGAATATCAAATAAAGGGAGCGGTCACTTTTATTTTATTTGGATACAATAATAATTTTAGAAATAATTAACATAACAAAATACTAACAATATATGTTTCGATAAGGAGGATTTCCACTCTTTGTCGGTTCGGCATCCAACATAAGAATCCAAGAAAAATGGAACGACAACATTTGAGTGGGTAGACGAGCGAATGACATACAATAACTCTTTGGATGGATGTTTAGGGATTCATCTAAGATCACATATGATTTGAACTCATCTCTTGGGAAATCCTGAAGTGCAAAACCGGTACAATAATGTTGGTGACCCGCTATGCATGCATCCTCCGTGACATACACGTGGATAAGAACCACTTCCCCAATATCAAAGGAAGATGAAAAACTATATGGCCTCCCTAGCTAACACGTGGCTGATCAAATTCAGCTATCACTAGTCCGATAGTTAAAGATTTTGTGGAGTGTCGAATAAATGTATTAATAGTGTATAAAGCTAATAAGATACTTTCTAGGACATAAAGAAATATAGCTAGAAACTACCTTATTATCTTCTCCAATGAAGTTATATATAATCCCCCCCCCCTTTCGTTTACCACATCGACGTAGGTCTTATTATCACGAACCATGTATATTTGGTTTCATTTATTTTTATGCTCTTTATCTTTCCATCGAATTTTAAGAGTTCAATTTCATTCAAATCTTTAATTGACACGAGGTGACATAGGTCATCAACAAGCTCGTTGAGAATCAATGAGTTTTATAGAAGTAAATAATGAAGATCATATAAAGCTATAACATGCATCACCTAGTCTTAGACCACATCTTCAATTCGATTGGGGAAGATAATGGGTGGTCCAGGAAGCCCTATGTCGCTAAAATAGTACATGTTATTGACTAAAATAGTGAGGATTTGACTCTTCCACCTTTGGAGGTTATCTCCTCCTCTGTTTGATCCTCCACATTCCAAAGGATAAATCCTCTAGTCTCTCTATTCAATGTAGATGATGTTGGTTGGCCATTTCCCTTCAATCGAGATAACACAAGCTTCCCTATACCACCGACGTTCAAACTATCAAGGATGAATGCCTTTGATGGCACATCAAATCCTTACAACTACATAGATAATTATGAGGCCTATATTGACTTTATGAGAATCTAAAACTAAATTACATGCTGATATTTTTCATCACACTTAAGGCCTCAGCATGAATGTGATTCAACCCTCTTCTTATGAACTCGATAATATGCTTTTACAAACTAACAAACCCATTTGTTTGACACTTCATTGGCAGTTGCGTGCATAAAAAAACCACAAACTTTTCGCTTAATTATTTTCAAATGAAGAATCAATTATTAAGGGGAATCCTCTCTAGTGAAAAAACAACTTCAATTCCTCTCTCTTATAACCATTAAAATAGTTGGTAAGTAACTATGTTTAAAGCTTTACCTTTACCTATAAAGGCCAACAAGGAGCCTCCACTAATCTAAGACCCCCACCAATTTAATTCATCTTCCAATCCCCAACCACCACCACCATACTTTATGACAATCATAGCAAGAACCCATCTTTAACCATTTTTATAACACACTTATATCATAGTTCATTTGAGAGCTAGAGAGTTACATCCTAGATTTCATAGGTGATTAATGTCCATTAATGTAATGGTTTTCATTATTTTAACACTGAGGCCTTTCCATACTGATGTAGTTGGTGATACCACATGTTAGAGTCAAACCTCGTTAGAACTAGTTTTTGAATATGAGTAAAAATTAAACCCCATACCATTGAATGCATTGGTTAAAGTCGGGATAATATTCATGGTGATAGAGTGGGATATTATATAATAGTATTAGGGCCAGTACCCCTTACCAATGTATTGGGTCATGATTGAATTCATCCCAATGATTTTACCTCTGAGCCACTCTAACATCTCTTCTCTTGTGTGTGTGATTGGCTTACTGCACTATATTTTATCTGTGATTATAAATATGGATTGAGTCCATTTTTAGACATCAACAGATTGGCGCCGTCAGTGGGAACGTTTGTCTGTCATCATTCTCTACCATTTGTTTTGTTTTTTGCCTTTAAATAAATGACTGACCCAAAAAATAATGCTAGAATTGAAGGAAATGCCATCATTCCTTCTGCTCCTCCTAGTGCAGCAGATCTACAGAGAATTCTGCTCAACCATATTAGAGGACAAGACGCCATTCAAGAATCTAATAAGCAATTGGTCCACCAGTTAGAAATGAAATGAGTTATCATTCTCATTCTTCTCATGATAGGTCATGCCCTCCTGGAGTAAATTCTTCATTCTGATCAACAGATTATTATGATGGTATATATTTTTCCAAAGGAAGACCAAGTATTTTAGAGAGGCTAAGAAAGGAGTCTGCTTTTTATCGTCTAGGTCTCCGAGCAACTAGAGGACATCATGGGGAGTAGAAGCATCATCGTGAATATAGAGAAGGATCCACAAGATCTAAAGCCAGTATGAGGGGCACTGTGCATGCCAAGCAGACCTTTCAAGATGAGAGTTAAGCACATAGACACAGTAAAGCTACCAAATCTACCTCGACTAAATCTATGCCAGAAGAATAGCACTGGAAGGGGCCCATCCAGTGGTTGGAAGATCGGCTAGGTAGAATAATCAAAACTAAGAATCCATTGCAAAGGAGTTTTGTTAAAGGCTCACTTTTCATCCAGGCTATTGTGGAATACCCCACACCTTCCAAGTTCAAACCACCGATGGTCACTCCTAAGTATGATGGGAATACTGATCAAGTCTTCCACATAGAGTAATATCAAGATGCTGTCGACATCTACTCAGTGCCCGATGAAATGAGATGTAGAGCTTTCTCTAATTCTATCATTGGGCCAGCCCAAATCTTGTATAATAATCTCCTAAGAGGTAAAATATCTAATTTTCATCAGTTAGTTGAATTATTCATAGATAACTTTTATTTTGGGGCTAAGCTGATCAAGAGTGTCACTCATCCCTTGACCTTGCAGTAAAAGCTGAGAGAAAGTACTAGAGAATATATTACACATTTTAATAATGAAAAACTAGAGGTGGTGGATTATGAGGAGAAGACAACCATTGTAGCACTTATGAGTGGGTTTCTCGCTAAAGATCTCTATTATGCTTTAGCGAAGAATCCACCTAAGACCATGCCAGAATTAATGGTTGCAGCTAGAAAGATAATGAATGCTAAGGAGGCTATGACAACTAAGTAAACTCCTTAAACCAAGGACGAAAATAAGAAAAATAGTTCCATCTCGTTCAAGAAGGAGCAAAAAGACAAAAAACTTAGTAGGATCAAAAAGTATGATAAATATACACCTCTCAATAAAGGTGTTCACTATATCCTGGAGGAAATCAAGAGAAATCGAGAATTAAATTGGCCTAAAAAGTTGAAGACACCCCCCAATAAGAGGGATAAGTCCAAGTACTATGATTTTCACAGGGATCATGGTCACAACACCAACAGTTGCATTGCACTGAAGAATGAGATTGAAAATCTTATTCGACGGGGAAAGTTGAGCAAATTTATGGATCAAAATGACAACCGAAATGATCGAAAGAGGTCTGAATCTTCAGTCCGAGCAAGGGAAGACAATAAAAGAGCAAGAAATAATGATTTTAAAGAAGATCCAGACTTACTAAAGAAAGCCGGTGAACCAAAGGTGGAGGTCGATATGATATCCTCTTAATGCTATTTAATTACAAGAGGGGATGTTGGAGGAGGAGATGCAATTGTAGAAAGGAAAGATTATTTGAATGAAGCTAAGGCATGTCCAACTGTTAGATAAATTGATATGGCTGAATCTAATGATAGTCGGCCAAGGAAAGTCAACAGAGACAGGTTAGTGATCAAATTCTCCAAAAATGATCTGAGTGGGGTCCTTTACCCTCACGACGATTCATTAATTATCACATGAAGAGTTCATCATGGTAAAGTTGTAAGGATACTGGTTGATAATTGGAATTCAACTAATGTAATGTTTTACAATTGTTTCTAACGCTTAGGGCTGAAGGATAGCAAGATAGAATCATATCGTAGACCTCTCATGGGATTTGTTGGAGAGAAAGTATACCCATTATGAATGATCAAGTTAGAAGTCTTGGTCGGAACTTGTTCGGCGAGCATGAAAGAAAGAATTTGTTTCTTTGTGTTATATAAAAATATCCCATCAACTTACAATATCATCCTAGGAAGAATGGGAATAAAGAAGTTAGAGTTTGTACCATCCACAGTGCATCAATGCATCAAATTTCTAATAAATTATGGAGTCAGCATATTAAATGGCAATCAGAAAGAAGACAGGGAATGTTATTATACTTTAGCCGACAAATAGGAAATCAAAATGAAGGGACAACCACTTTCCACATTGACACTCTGGATCCTTGGGAAGAAGAGAAGTTGGTAAGGGGGTAAGTTATGGAGGAAATAGAAACTATTGAACTACATGAAGAGAAGCTATAAAGAACCAACCAGATCGGTTCTAGATTATCTCCCTCTCTCAAACTGGAATTAATTATATTCTTTAGAGAGAGGAAAAATGTGTTTGCTTGGAGTCACAAAGATATGCCGGGAATTTATCCAAATTTTATTTTCCATGTTCTTAATATTTGTGCAGGTTCTAAGTCGATCAAGAAAAAGCGAAGAGTTTTTAGGCCTAAGAAAAATATGGTAATCCAGGAGGAAATGGAGAAATCACAGCGAGTACGGTTCATTGAAGATGTCAAGTATCCAAGCTGGTTGGCTAATGTGGTTATGGTTAAGAAAAAAATGATAAATAGTGCATGTGTTGACTTCATGGACCTCAATAAACCCTGCCCCCCAAAAGATCACTTTCCCTTACCAAGGATTGATCATTTGGTCGATGCTACAGTAGATTATTAATTACTCAGTTTCATGGACGCATATTCTAGTTATAATCAGATTAAGATGAAACTTGAAGATAAGTATTTCCTTTATTACCAGCCAAGGAACGTACTATTACAATGCCATGCCCTTTGGGTAACATTGGAGCTACCTATCAGAGACTAGTGAACAAGGTTTTTAAAGACCAGATCGACAAAAATATGTAAGTGTATGTAGATGATATGCTCATCAAGATCAAGTTTATTGTCGACCATATTGCGAACTTAGCTTAAACCTTTGATCAACAGGAAAAATATTAAATGAAGCTCAACCCAACCAAGTGTATTTTTTGGGTACATGAAGGAATGTTCTTAGGGTACATTATTAATCAAAGGGTAATATAAGCAAACCCCATAATAATTAAAGCCTTGCTTGAAATGAAGTCCCCGACCAACAAGAAAAAGGTTTAAAAATTGACAAGGAGACTGGCTACATTGAACCGTTTTATCTCCCGAGCAACTGATAAATGTCTTCCATTATTTTAGGTGCTTAGAAAGACCTTTCAGTGGAATGAAGAATGCGAGAAAGGCTTCGTGGATTTTAAGAAGTAATTGTTCTCTCCCCCACTCCTTTCCTGACTATTTATGGGAGAAAAAATATATTTATATTTCGTGGTTTCAGAATCAGTTGTCGATTCGATTTTTATCCGACTAGATGGAGGATTTCAAATGCCAGTTTATTATACTAGTAAGTCCTTCTAAGGAGAAAAAAATTAGATATCCACGCCTGGATAATTTACATTAGCTCTCATTGCAGCTTCTTATAAAAGAGACCATATTGTCAAGCTCACACCAATATCGTCTACACGGATTTTCCTCTGTCACAGGCACTGCATAAATCGAAAAATTCTAAAAGTTTAATATCTTGGGCAGTTGAAGTGGGAGAGTATAAAATTATTTATGAACTTAGAGTTGCAATAAAAGGCTAGGCAGTGGAAAACTTCATTGTTAAATTCACATCTGCATAGGAGAAGCATAATCCAAGTTTGCTTATCGAGCGGACTTCTTTGTAAGAGAGCTTAGCTAAAAAAATTTAGAGATTATGGACGATTAATCGGACTTGTTGGCTAATCAAGAAAGAATTTAATAGATCAAGAAGATGTTCAAGCATGGAGTGCTGGTAGAAGAAGAGTTCTCTAATAGTACTCTAATCCGGCAATTGTTTGTAAATAGATCCTCATGTGCTACTGAAAGTGGAGTAGGCCTCATCATCAACACTCTAGACACATTAGATGTGGAGTATGTTTTGAGATTCTATTTTAAGGCTTCCAACAATGAGGCAGAGTATGAGGCATTGATCACATGATTGGAATTGGCTTCTTTATTAGGTGCCGACCAAGTGTTGGTGCATAGTGACTCCCAGTTGATTACCAATCAAATGCAGCAAATATATGGCGTCAAATGGGAAACTATGATAAGATATCATAAAAAAGTAATAGAGGTTATTTTTTTGCTCACTTCAGTCAAGATGGTAAGGATTCCTAAACTAGAGAATGCTCGAGCAGATGCTCTTGCTCGGTTTGCTTCAGCAACTCAAACAGAATTCTGGTAAACAATCCCAGTGGAAATCCTTGTCCATAAAAGCATTGATGGAATGGAAATCAACTTCATCTCTGTGGAGTTAGATCCATTATGGATGGACCCAATTAGAGATTACATAAAAAGAGGAACATTGTCGTCCGACTAGAAGGAATTCAATAAGATGAGATATAAAGTAGCCAATTATGTGTTAGAAAAAGCTGTCCTATACAGGCGAGGATACACTGTTTTCCTACTTCGTTTGTGTTCATCCAAGCAAAGTAAATGAGTTGATCAAAGAGGTTCATGAAGGATCATGTTGAGCTCACATAACCGAGAGATCTCTAAGACAACAAATAGCAATGTAAGGTTACTACTGACCAATTATGAAAATAGATTGTTTTGCTTTGATCAAGAAATGTGATAAGTGGCAAAAAATTTCCACCATCCATAAAAGGCCGGGAGTAACTCTATCACCCATCACTTCTCTATGGCCTTTCACTATCTGGGGAATTGACCTCGTCGGACCACTGTCGACCACCAAGGGAAGGTTCAAATATCTGGTTGTAGCAAATGATTACTTCACTAAATGGGTGGAAGTTGAGCCTTTGATTGATATGCCCTATCAGAGGGTTTTCCAGTTCATATGGAAGGAGAACATTTTCAGGTATGGCATGCTATGCATTCATTACCGACCATGGCACTCAATTTGATAATGAAGAATTTGAAGAATACTGTATTCGATCGGGCATTTAGAAATTTCATTCAACACCTCGACACCCACAATGCAATAGCCAGACAGAAATCATCAATAAAACCTTGTTATATGGGTTAAAGAAAAGGTTTGATGAGGCAAAAGGAAACTTGATTAATGAACTCCACAGCATCCTTTAGGCATATAGGAGTACTCCCAGAACAGCAACGGGGAAAACCCCTTACATGCTAGCTCTTGGCACTGAGGAAGTAGTACTAATGGAAATAGGTCTGCCGACTCATAATGTAAATTGAACTTTGATTCAACCAAGAGTGATCTCATGAGGCACCTAGATCTCGACATGATAGAAGAAGTTCGAGAAGATACTGTTATTCGAATGCCTGCCTACCAATAAAGGACTATAAAGTTTTATAATTGAAGGGTCAAGTCGAGCAACCTGAAGCAGGGGGATTTGGTAATCAAGAAAGTAATCTAGAAGAACAACAAGTTGGAGCTCAATTGGCATGGTCTATACCGTATCTTAGTGGTTATTCGAATGGGAACTTATCACTTGGAAACTCTAGAAGGAAAAGAATTCGAGAATCCTTGTAACGCAGACCATCTGCGAAAGTATTATCAGTTCTTCAGTTTTTAGAAAATTTGTTCTTAATGTAATTAGTCATTCAAGTTAAAGAAATTTCAGGTTTTTCTCTATTATACATCCTTTTTTAGTCTTCTTTTTTGGAGTATAGTGGATACACCTTAACCCATAAATAAATGAGCAATTTTAAATCAAAATTTTCCAACTTCAGAAAAGTTTCCCAAAAGTTCCTCACTAAAGAGCATGGTTCAAACTTTTCCAAACTTTTTCATCTTAAAAAAAGTTTCCAAAAAGTTCCTTGCCAAAGGGCACGATTCAAACTTTTTCATCTTTAGAAAAGTTTCCAAAAAGTTCTTCGCCAAAGAGCATGGTTCAAACTTTTCAAAACTTTTCCAATTTTAGAAAAGTTAAGCTTCATTTATGATTTGTCCTCGAAAAATTACGAACAAGAACTTAGAAAAAATTTCTTAATTAGAGATTTTACCCAACCAAGTTAAAATACTGGAATAATTATACATTACTAATACACTTGGTCTCCACTGATAACTAATGCTACAACTTAGTACAATAAAACTATTTACAATTTTATCTAAGTGCATTAGTCGAATCTAAGGTCGTATAAATGATTCAAACACGAATCACATTTAAGCAGGTTATTTAGTCTATAAGTCGATTAACTAATCATTATACAGGTTACCTAGTCGGGAAACAAATTAATATCAACCATAAGCTTGAATAAAAAGAACTCAATCAAAAACAACTTCATTTCATTGATCAAGATGTGTTACAATAGGAGTCATTGATCAAAATGCAGTACCAGAAGTATAGAATTATTCCATTGGACGTTTTCCATCAGCTTTTCTCATTCCAAGAGGAGGATCATCAAGGGTGCTCGGATGAATAATAGAACCAAAAGGTTTCCTCCTAAAGCTTTTACTAATACTTGGTCGATCAAGAAGGTGATGAGGACGAACATACTCCACTTCTCCTTCAAGGCCAAAATCTCCAACACACTTCTTAATCAAACTCTGAGGAATCGCATCTGGAGGAAGCCAACTCAAGTCAATTGAGAAAAGAGGATCAGGGTAGTCCATTATTCATAGAGTATGCCAATGACATAATCCATCTTTTTAGGGAACCTATAACAAGAAGCAGGTTCAACCAAACCCATTTATAACCTTTATTTATGGCCTATTCCATATGCAGATCCAGATAAGTTAAATCTTCATTATATCCATACATCCAAACAATCCTAGGTTGCTTGTGAAAATGGAAAGTAAGTCGGTCCACGTTATCTTGAAGCTTTTTTATGGCTTTATCTTTCTCTTTAAGTTGAGTAGCTTGCTTGGACAAGGATCTTCTGGTTCTCTCCTTATTAACAGTAGGACGAGAAATTATATTTTGCCTTGATTGTTAACCAGAGCCAATTTTGGTTTTATTTTTTTACAAAACTTCTAATTCCTATAGCAACCTAGAATTTTCATCTTCAAAAAATGAAACACCCTCATTTGGACCAGTAGTGGTTACTCTCTTCGAACTATCAAGTTCATTCCTCAAGGCATTATTTTCCCTCTCCAGCATTGTAGCAATAGGCCAAGCATTTTTTAGATCTTGCTTCAGAGATAATTCTTTCTTATTCATAACATAAGTGATGACTTGTAGTTTTTTATCAAATGCATTTGCTTCACTTAGGACCTTATACTTAGCCCCATAATTAGAGTGAAGCAAAGTCAAGGATAATTTTTTTATCTTATCATAGCTACTCAATCATCTCGTCATAAGCTGCGTTATTAGCTACAACCTTATCCAAAAGGCAATGAAGATGGACATATGACTCCTTAACTTGGTGGGAGACATATGGGCCGATCAACCCTGTTAAGTCTTCCTCAGACATGGGAACATGACCAGCCTCCAAAAGGTTTTTACTCCACCTGAGTAGGTTAGATTCAACAGAGACAATAGCTTTTTTCTTGGCATCAAACTGAAAAGTTACAAGTATGAGTTTGTAGTACAAATCTAGAGAAATATGAAACATAGTCTAACTAGAAATCAAAATAAGTCCAAGTCATAGATAGTAAAGGAAAAATTTGTTCTTTCATTGATTAATCACTGCAGTACAAAAGTTGATACATCATTAAAAAAGGAAAGACAAAAAGTAAACTTGGTAATAAGGAGCTAAACCTTCTCCTTGCCCTTGGCCACGTCTTTGCTAGTATTAGGTTGGTCGACACTAGCATTTGGAACCATTGAAGAAATAAAGGGCGCCATAGAAGACTCTCCAGACCCCTCATCCTCATCAAACTCCTCATCCAGGTTAGGAGGAGAACCAAAATCAAGCCATTGGAAAAGCTCTGAGTTTTCCTCTGTGCCGAACACATACAGGGATATCAACCAACCTTTCTTGAAAGACATCTTCTTGGCATACTCAATTTGAGTGGAGGTGGCAAAGATGGCCTTCTCCTAACCTTTATCAAAGGAAGCTTTGCCTTTGGAGTTCAAGGAAGTCACCTCAAATTTCAAGCTAACCACCTTGTCTTTAGTAACTTGCGCTTGAGCTGTGACGTCTAAAAGCTTATCCTCGACAGCCTTAGCCCTACCTTCACCATCATCCAACTTCTTCTCGACAGACTCAGCCTTTTCATCAGTAACCTTTATTTGGCCTTCAACCACAGTAGCCCGATCATTGGCCTTCTTCAACTCCTCTTCCTAAGATTTTTGCTTTATCTCCAAAGCTTATCGAGATGCCTTCGAGGATTGTTTTAAGCCTTCAAAGGTTTTTTCCACTTCACCAGGAGAGGACCTTAGTTGTTCGTCCTTTTTCATAATTTGGTTGAAGTCAACAAAAAAAGTGCAAAAAAAGTAAAGGAATAGCACAAGATGATTACGAGGAGTTCAGTAATATAGAGAAAAGAGCAGAAAATGAGAAGATTACAAATGCCAATTTATAAAAAGCCAGTCAACCTAGACTTGGGCATGGGGGATGATGTAGCTCCATCAGCAGGAAGCATACCAGACTAGATCAAACCCCTGACTAGTTAAGGGTTAATAACAATAGAGGCTAACCTAATGTTCTGTGTAATACCCCATAATTTTAATGATTTTAAAAATGGGATTAATTAGGATTAATTCTGGGTTAAATTAAAATTAATCCGGATTTCAATATTACTCGGGAATAAAGTAATATGTGATTTATGTGAATATTACATAGTGATTAAAAGTAATATATGATTATGACTTTACATATGATTATGATTTAATAAAAATTATCGCTAGTGATGAATACGACAACTACGAGAATTTAGTCAGGACGCGCGTGTGAGTCGTGTCGGGACTAAATTTAAAGAAATTAAAAGTAAAATATTTTTATGTCATCGGAATGGTCATTTTGACAGTGCCAAAGTGTCCAAAAGAGTTTAAATAGTCGAAAAAGTCTACTTGGGTGTTTGATTTGGGTCTTGGGATACTTTGGAACTAAATAGACACCTCGAAGGGGTATTTTAGTCATTTTACATGGGAGGTGAATAATAACCACGAAAATTGAGGATTATTATATAAGTCTAAAAGGTGGTAAGATACACTGTTCATCGCCAAACTTAGAGCTAAAGATTTAGGGGAGAGTAAGAGATTTCTCTAAAAGTGAAGAGACACCTTTAGAAAGCCAAGAAGCCAAAGGTCATCCCTACACCATCACCGCCACCGAAAGTTGGTCAAAAAAGGGAGAGGATTACTAGTAGCCTATAATCCACAAATTTTCATACCTACAATTTAAATTCAAGTGACTTAATCTTTGCAAAATTAGCATGTATAATGCCCATGTTAGGATAGTTGTAGAATTCTAAGAAATTGCATGATTTAGAAATAAACCATGATGATTTTAATGGAATCCTTGATATGAGAAATATGTAGAACAAACCTACTTTTGATTATATATTTTAATCCACAAAATTGAAATCATTTGATAAAGAAAATATGAGTTTTATATATTCTTGGAGATATGATAAAAGATGAGTTTTCTAGAAATTATGAGAAATAACATATTTAATCCAAACATATTGATGTTTTAGGTTGTTTAATGATTGGAAGTCATTTATATGTATTGTTATATCATGTGGAATGAATTATAAGGAGTTTTAGATCTTAAAATAGAGGATTTGAGGATGAAAATTGGTTAAACCCGTAGGCTAAATATGAAGAAACAGTAAGGTCATACCTGTTCGGTCGATCGATTGATCCAAGTATGTCGATTGATCGACAATCCCAGAATTCATATGTTGATTTTGTTTCAGGCTTGATTAAATTCCCCACTTCCAAGGATGCTTAGTGTAAATTAATTATAGCATAATGGAATTTAGGGAAGGTCATTAAGGTGATAATTGAGACCCTAAAATTATTTATGTGTGAATTAATCCTTGAGAGTAGAATAATGGATTAAAAGTAATTAGAGTTTATCGAAGAATAAATCTATATGAGGATAATATGAATTTGTGAAAATTAGGGATTTGGGATGATATGGACCAGAAGGGTGTAGACAATTACCTACTAAATTTATTTGAGAAATAATGGTTAACTTTCGAGTTATGGAAAAACTCGGGAATTATATGTTAATAAGTAAAGTCATAATCTATAAATACGTAGGATATTAGAGAGAAAAATATACTATGTATGGAATTATCATATGGGTTGTGTGAATGCCTTATTGATATTATATAGGTGGGGTGAATACCTAACTTTTTAATTTGTATGACATACCTACGCTGCTTGCTATCGGGGTGGAGGTTTCACGTTATGGTCGATCTTGTCTTGATGATCCCATTGGGGGGATTTTAGATTCGTACTTTGAGCATATGACCTTGGACACGTTCTATCGGTGTGAATTATAGTTTTGACGGTTGAATGGGAGCGTAGGTATGTGCGTGACCCATTTGGCTAGGGAGTATGCTCACCTCCAAATATGTGTATTATGTTATTTATGGTTCAGGAGAGACACTGAACCAATAGTTCTTTTTACAGCAAGAGATGTAGATGGACATGATAGTAGAGTATGCATGCACCGCAGTTGTGTTTGGGAGGTTCCGTATTAGTAAATATGCTAGTGTGATGAATATATATACTATGATGTGACCTACTGTGTGAATTAGTAGATAAAAATTGAATAATAAAATATGAATTGAGTTAAGTAAGTGAATATTTAATACTTAAAGGACTAGTTTGAAGCACCTTATACTCTTGACTCACTTGAGTCTGCATTGTGCTCATCTAGTTTGAAAATAATGAAAAATTTGATTTCATTCCCTAGAAATCCAAAAGCCTCAGACACTACTTTTCATTCCTCTTGTTTGATTGATTAAAGGTATATTCACAATCACCTACACACATTAGGATTGCACTCATTACATATATATTGCATAAATTGATTGTGTGAGAGTTGTGTGTGTTTAACTCCATTTAAAATTGATTTTTATAATTTTTAGGAATTTTTAATGATTTTTAAATGATTTTTTGAATATTAAAATTTGGATTAAAAAGCTTTTGGGGTCATTCTGTAATTTCTGGTTTTATGGTTTCAAACCTGAAAGCTGATTTGGGTAGAATCTGAATGCACTAAAGACTTTAGGCTGCGTGTGTAATTAGTTTAAAGACGCGTGTGAGGTTCAATCTCAGCCCTACACCTGTCACAACACTACCGGTCTGATTTGTGTTTGTTTATACTCACAAAACCGCTGTCCATTATCAGCCCTTGGATCATTGTTATCAACGCTCTGTATGCGTTTGAGGCCAATCCATGTGAAACCCTTCTCAACTAATCAGAAGCCATTTAACTCACCGTTGGATCAAAGTTAATTTGGTAAGACTAAATATTTGCCCTTGATTTTGAACAGCCTTCTCAAATCTTCTCCCCTCAATATAAAAGGAAGATTAGCCTTTGCATCTGAGAACTTTTTTCCACTTCGTCTAACCAGAGAGAGGAGAGGGAAGAGAGAAACCATAGAGAGAGAGAGAGAGAGAGAGAGAGAGAGAGAGAGAGAGAGAGAGAGAGAGAGAGAGATGCTAACCCGTTTTCAAACCCTAATCTTCCTTATCCTAAAATAGTTTATACCAAACACCATCTTTGTGTTTGAGAGTGTTGTTGGTAGGGGTTTGAAGGTCGTTGATTGAGTTTTATCCTCTTAAGTTTAAGATCTTGTGTCCAACTTAAACATTTAGCTTAGATTTGTATTTCTTGTTCATAGAAATTATAGATCTGGTCATTTTATGTTATATTACATTTAGATCTGCATATTTAGTTTCTCATCTTGAGAAATCGGTTTGTTGATTTATTTTCTGTAGATCTTTTTCAACTCTAGAACTAACAAATTATTTTTTGTTTCTAGTTCTTTTGAAACAAAACTTTTGACCTAGTTGGAATCGCAATCGGTGGTTTTTAATTTCAAAAATATTTTCAAAAACCCTCTGAAATTGATTAAGACCTTGAACCGTCTTCAGAGCAAGGTAACCTTGGATTTCGGGATTGATTAAAAGGTCAAATAAAGTTCTTTTGTTTCCTAAAAAGAGAAACAGAAAATTACTGCATATAGATCTGATTTGTAATTTAATAGGACTGTTTGTATAAAATAAGCGTGTGTGTGTTCATGCATGTGTTAGAGCACCATCACAAACACTTAACACACTACAACATCAAAGTGTTGGTTATAAGATCTTGAATCAACAAGAGTCGACGTAAATACTGGAACAAAGTGGAGAAGTTAGCAAACTGGGAAAGCCACATAAAAAATCAGAACTGCAGAGAAGTTAGAAGTAAAACTAGTGGGTACATTTCTAAACTTGTATAGGACTGTATTGTGTGCATGCGTTTTATATAGTTTGTAACTTGTATATCTTGTTTTAGTGGATTTTTAGTATGTGACTTAGAAGACACCGTGGATGTTTCCTCAATTGGGTGAGGTTTTACCACATTAAAAATCTCTTGTACTTAATCTTTCTACATCTCCTCATCTCATTCTTGTGGTTGTGCTGAGTTTTAATTGTTTTAAACTATTTTACTAAACCTGTTAACAAAGATCGAACTGATCTCGTACATATTTTATTAAACACATCTTGTGATTAAACTGATTTCATTTAAAGAAAAGGGTTTCCTCAAAAAACAGTTCGGAGTTACTTCAATAGTTTAATCTTATATTAAACGGCCTAAGTAACAGCTTTTTCAATAGGTATCAAAGATTTGAAAATCTTTTTAAAAGATCTTATGTTTCTGAAATTGTTTTCTTAAAATCAAACAATGGACGAGAAAAATAAAAGATTTACTAACTTGACCAGACCTCCTCTCTTTGATGGAAACAACTTTGCTTACTAGAAAGTAAGGATGGTTGCTTTCATACAAGGAACCTTGGGAGATGATGTTTGGGATATTGTTGAAAATGGATATACTTATCCTACAAAACCAACCACTGAAGGAAGTAATGAGAGGATTAAGAAAGTATTAAGTGAATTCACACAAGAAGAGAAGCAAGCTTCTCGAAACAATAACAAAGGAAAGAATGCCATTTTTATGTCTATAAATGAACATGAGTTAAAAAGGATCTCATCTTATGCCATTTCTAAGGAAGCTTGGGATACACTGATTACTACACATGAAGGTGACACTAGTGTTAAGGCTGCTAAAACACATATGTTAGTCCAACAGTATAACTCTCTAATTATGTTAGATTCTGAATCCTTTGATGACTTTTACATAAAATTGACTGATATTGTGACCAAACTGTATGCTAATGGGATAACTTATGATAGATATGAAATTGTCTCCAAAATTCTAAGATCATTACCACAGAAATTTGATAACAAAAGATATGCTATTGAGGAAATGAGTGACCAAAATCTCACTCCTGAATTACTCAGTAGTAAACTGAGAACTGTGTAAATGGAATTAGAATTTAAGAAGCAATTGACCCAGTCCCATAGGAAATAGACTAGTTCCAATTTGAGTTTTTTCTCTAAGCTGATGAAACCTGAGCTCACTACTCCCAATGATGACTCTGATGAGGAATGTGATATAGATAGTTTGGACAATCAAATTTCCTTTATGTCAAAACAGTTTAAGAAAATTGACAATTTTAGAAATAAAATGGCAAAAAGACAAGGCAAGCCAAATTATCTACCTCAATTTAATTGCAAACCTCATGAGAAAGGTCAAGACAAACATCACAAGGACATTCATATGAGACCTAACAAAGACTTAAAGAACATTTATACAAGACCTAACAAAGACTTCATTTTTTTGGGATGGTGTTATTGTGATATTTCAACTAGAGATTTTATTCCAGTTACATTTATACTTATTGATTTTTAATTCAGTTATGATGGGATGTTACTTGGGGTGGAATGGATTTAATTAAATTAAAATTGGAAAGAGTTTTGACACTTATCTTAATTAATTATTAGGTGAACTAATAAGAAATTATTTTTCGACATTGATGCTAAGAATGAACAAACTGGATATTCAGATTTGATTTAATAAATGACTGATCACCCGGTATTTAATTAGGCGGGGTGTCTCAGGTGGTGTCAGAGCATTAAGTTCTAGTGTCCTTAGGATCTGTACGGCTTATTATGCTTTCTGTTTAGTGTCCTTTGATATAGGGCCCTATCATTACGATTGTTGTATTCATAATTGTGCATTTACGACTTCAGCTAAATACTGATAAAAATATCTCTCCCTCATTTCAGATGCCTCCTCGATGAGCCCCCGGAGCGACATAGCCAGCCCCACAACCCTCTCTAACCCAGGGTATTATGAACACAGCAGAGGTTACTGCCATTGTTGCTCATGACGTTAATGCTACCTTTGCGGTTATTCAACAAGCACCACCACCAGCACCAACGCATGCATTTCCCACTACTTGGGAGAGTGTCAGAGATGCCTCCAAAAGGCATATCCACCAGAATTCCAGGGGGATTCCGATATTGTGACTGCTAGCTAATGGAAGAAAGATATCCAGCGGCATATGCATATGTATGATTGCATAGAGGTTCAGAAACAGATCTTTAGTGACATTTAAGCTAGTTAGAGCACCTCTTTAGTGGTGGGAGTCCACTACTACAACCAAGGACAGGGATACGATGGCTATTCAGGACTTCTGGGTGTAGTTTGACCATGACTATTTCCCTTAAGCTGTTCAGAATGCAATACCCCGTATTTTTACGCATATTTATTTTATTATGAAATTATGGAAAATGGGAATTAATTAATTTAAAGGGAGAAAATTTAATTTGAAATTAATCCGATTTAATGGTAATAATTACTAGCATGACGAGAGTTCATAGTTATCAAAAATAATATTATGGACGGGATGAGATACACGACAGTCATGATATAGTTATTTTGGACGCGCGTATGAGTCGCGTCACTAGTATGTATTTGGGGGTTAAAAAGATAAATTATTTTTATAACTCGAATGACTCGCTAGAGTGTCCAGAAGGGTCGAAATAGTAAAAAAACACTACTCTGGTATTTTATTTAGAGTCCGGGGCATTTTAGTCCAAAACGACACCCCAGAGGGGTATTTTGATCTTTTGGGATTTTTGGATAATTAAATGGACAAAAAATAGGTTTAATTAAAAACATTGAGGGTTAGTGGTTTATCAGTTTCAACTTACGTGAGTAAAAGAGAGAGAGAACCAAGGAAGAAGAAGACTCCATTGGAGCCCTAAGCCAAGAACTCAAGCTTTCACACCAAAAATTATACGAGCGCGTAGATCATATCAAGAGGATCGTTCCCATACCAATTTCAGTCCAAGAATCAGAAGTTCATTTCGAGGCAAGTGTTTGTCTTGCTCCTCTTTTAGCATATATTGTTCGAGTTAATTTAGGCTTGATGATATAAACTTGGCGCATTGAAGACTTAGGTTAAATTAGACTCAATTGTGAAGAAACATTATGAATTGGAGATGGGTATGCATGTAGAGGTTTTGCCCTTTGCTCGACTATTAAAATCTGGGAATTTTATGTCTTAATCACGAATTATAATAAGAGTATTGGACAATTAAAATTCTAGGTCCATATTTATGTGACTTATTTAAAATTGAAGAGATTGTTGAATTCCAATTGAGTATATAAGGATTTGACCTTTAATTCATATTAGAAAGTATCTTAGGGTTATTTGGAATAGTGTAGGAACATTACATTAAGATTGGGATGAGTTTGGAATGATATTGAAGTATGAAAATTTGAGAAAATCGAATTTGGGGAAGAACTGGGCCTGATTGGAATTTTTATTAGAAGACTAGCCTAGGTCGTTTGAATGACCTCGTTCGAACGAAACTTCTAACGAGATTTCCAACGACCCTTATAACGAGTTGTTGAGTTCATTCGAAGTGGGAACTTCATTCGAACGAACTCGTTCGAATGATCTCCTTCGAATGAGAATCCTGAAACTTCTAACGAGATTCCAGAATGAGTTTTTAGGGTCCGTTCGAGTTAAAAACCATCCTAGGTTATCCAAGCGAGTGTATTAACCTACATGAGTAACGGGTGGCTTAAATTCTAAAGTTTTAGATTATTAAGAGTGTAATGGTCCTCGGGGTATTGAATTTGTGTGAAAACCTAGGAGAGAATGTAAGTCCTAGAGAGGTTATATATATACGGATATTGTGGGGAGTAATGGCATTAATATTACTTACGGATTATAGTATTTGGGTTATGTGAATACCTATTAATGTATATAAGTTGTATGCATGTTTATTACTTGCAATATCATATGTATGACATACCTAGCTACTGGTTATCGAACGGGGGTTAATGTGTTTTGTATAACCATATCTTCTGTGCCTTTGGGGGATTTCCAGTCGTACCACTAGGGCATGGAACCTAGGTACGGTCTATCTGTGAGAATGATAGTTATGACGGTCGTATAGGTTCGTAGGTATGTGTGTAGCCCATCGACTTAGGACTATGTTCGCCTCCAATATGTGTATATGTTTTATTGGTTCCTGAGAGATTGAACCTATTGTCCTTTATGCGTGAGCATTGCAATGGTACTAGATAGCCGAGTATGCATAGCACCAGAGGTTTCTTAACCATAGGTGTTGTATTGATATATTTGTATGTATACATAGTGAGATTTTATATATGTATACTGAGTTCCTATTCTGTGTTTCTTGTTGTCAATATTATTAAAGTATATACTTATTGGGTCACCAGTTGGGAATAAATAATACTATGAGAGTGAGTGATAACATCTTCAAACCTATTCCTAAATAATAATAATATATTGGCTTTGGGTTATTTAGATATTGTATCTGGCATAGTAGTTATCCTGCATATAGTCAGATAGATTGTCGAGACTAGTATAGGTAGTTGTACTCGCTAGATGTGAACATTAGATGAGAGGGGAGCATCTCAAGTGAGTACATTAAGTTAACATGGATAATATATGTGCTAATTAAATCAATTTAAGCACTTGCTATATTTAAACTATTTACTACTCGGGCTCTGACCCATTTTTCTATAAATCTCTTTTCATGTTCTATTATTTTAGGTGCTCAGCCACAGGGACACCAGGCTTAGGAATTTCCATTCATTTGCCGAGCTGTAGCTGCTGTGGAAGCTACGGGGTATTTTTAGTAGACGCTTATGAGTCTATTTCTCCTTATCCATCAGTCATTTCATTTCATTTGGACATGTCGTCCCTCATATTTTACATTCAGAGATTTTGAGTTGTTTTTATTTTATCATTAGACTTTGATTTCATGTATTTGGATTATTGTATCGGATATTGACTGGAAGTGTTTACTCCGGGTATTTATTTTACTTCATTTAGTTCTTTCCTTATGCTATTGTGATGTATGGTGTTGGTTAGATATTTCCCTTTATTGTTGATGGTTAATAACAAGATAAATTTTTGACACCAACCTTTTAAAATACTAGGTGGTTAGTTTTTATTAAATAAAAAATTGAGTTTTCGACAGTGATGCATTATCTTAACCAACTTAATATTCTGAAATTAATTAATTAAGGACTGATCACCCAGTAATTAATTAGGCAGGGTGTCACAGGTGGTATCAGAGCATCAGGTTCTAGTGTCCTTAGGATCTGTATGGATTATTATGTTTTCGCGTAGTGTCCTTTGATATAGAGCCCTGTATTTTAGGATTGTTGTACTCTTTATGCATTTTACGTTCTTCAGTTATTTTGAGATAATAACTATAGACTTATGAAATTCTTATCTCCTTTCAGATGCCTCCTCGACGTGCACAAAGAGTTTCCAGAGATGCCCAGCCCGAGACTCAACCTACACCAGCTCAGTGCCACGAAAGTTACTGCCATTGTAGCTCAGGCGATAAATGCCGCATTGGCAGTTGTGCAACAAGCACCACCTCAGGCACCGATGGTGGCTCCAGTTCAGGCCCAGGCCTTCCCGTCTACTTGGAAACGTGTTGGGGATGCCTTCCAGAAGGCGCATCCTCCGAATTTTACACGGAGCTCCGGTATGGTAGTAGCGAGCCAATGGAAGAAGGATATCCATAGGAATTTGAGGATGCATGAGTGCATGGAGGTGCAGAGTAAGATACTATCCACGTTAAGTTAGTGGGAGTAGCACTGCAGTGGTGGGAGTCTATTACCACAGCTGAGGAGAGAGACACACTCACTATTCAAGAATTTTGGGTGCGGTTTGATCGCAAATATTTCCCCTCGACCGTCCAAACAAAGATGATTATGAAATTAGTGAACTTGAAATAGGAGAGAAAGACCGTGGCAGAATATGAGGCAGAGTTTACCAACCTTGTAAAAATTGTACCGGATGAGATCCCAACTGAGGAGAAGAAGATTCAGCATTTTATGGATGGGTTGACATGGAGGATCCGCCAGCACTTGATAGGCAATATCTATTTTGCCACCTATTTAGATGTGGTTAATGCAACACTACTTTACTACCAAGACCACCATTTTCATCTGACTGAGGTTGAGTGAGTAGGAGAGTCCAAGGTAGGACAGGAAAAATGGTGCCAGTGGGGAACAAGTAGTTTAGGGTCAGAATAGACACAGTGACCAGGGTTCCCAGTAGGGGGATCCTAAAAGGTTTAGGTCAGGAGATTTTAGACATGGGCAAGGAGGCTTTTGACATGGCAAGCAAGGTCAGCACAGCCATCAGGGCTAGCAGCAGGTTCAGGAGGGCCATAATGGCCAAGGGAGGGGTGGTAATGACCATCAGGGCCGGGGATAGTAGGGATAGAGGGGAGGACCCTTCCCAGGGAGATCTTTCACTCATGGAAACACTAGCCACTAACGTTAGGACTGCCCATAGAAGGGTAAAGGCCAACAGCAGTAGCAAGGTGCTCGTCAGGAGGCCAGAAACCATTATTTCCCGTAGCTCTCCCAGCACCTCCACAGATGTCTGCACTGCCACTCATTCCATCCACCCCAGTTCAGCAAGGGCATCTTCAGTATGGACGAGTCTACAATCTTCACCAGGTCACAGTCCCGCAGGAGCCGTTCGCAATTGAGGGTATGTTTTCTATCCACGGGACTTTGGGGTGCATTTTATTTGACACAGGGGCCCCATATTATTTTATTCCCACGGGTTTTACACGTACTATCGGATTATTTGATATAGCAGAGAGTAAGATCACTTGTGTGGATTCACTATTGAGTAGAGGTTCCGTTATTTCTTTTATTTGTCAGGGAGTGGTTATAGATATTGGGAGGTTAATTTTACCCGTTGACTTGCTCGTATTGGATATATCCAAGTATGACACAATTGTAGGTATGGATTGGCTTGTCAGGTATAGGGCCATGATTGATTATTTTAGTAGGAGTATAGTTTTTACCATACCCGGTCAGGAGATGTTCTTGGTGGCGATGCCTCGCCCTGAGGGAGGATCGTCCACATATTTATACTATATTGAGGAGGAGACCTCTAAGGAGGTTGTGGTACCACTTGATTCAATTTCGATTGTTCGAGAGTTTATTGATGTGTTTTAGGAGATTTTGAGGTTGCCACCAAGTAGAGAGATAGACATCGTCATTAATTTAGCATCGGGCACTCGACCGATAGCCCTCGCACCTACTGTATGGATCCATCAGAGATGGGGGAGTTCTGTGACCAGATTGAGCAGTTATTGGGGACGAGGTTTATCCGTAGGAGTACTTCGTCATGGGGTGCCCCCGTACTGTTCGTTAAGAAGAGGGATGGATTGTTGAGGTTATATGTTGATTATCGGGAGTTGAGTAAAGTCACGGTATAGAGTAAATATCTTTTGCCTCGAATTGATGACTTATTCGACCAGTTGGGAAGGGTTGCCTTCTTCTCGAAGATTGACTTGAGATCAAAATACCATTAGTTGCGTATTAGGGAGCAAGATGTGTCAAAGACTGCCTTCTTGATGAGATATGGTTCCTAAGAATTCAGGGTTATGCCTTTCGAGCTAACCAACGCCCATGCTATGTTTATGGACTTGATGAACAGGGTGTTCAGAGAGTTTCTGGGCCAGTTCGTCATTGTGTTCATAGATAACATTCTGGTTTACTCGCAAATTGAGGAGGAGCATGTCAGAAACTTGAGGCAAGTTTTGCAGACACTGCACTAGCATGAGTTGAACGCAAAATACGAGAAATGTGGGTCTTGGCTGAAGGAGGTCCAATTTTTGGGGTATATCATCTCTGACAGAGGGATATCCGTGGATCTATGGAAGGTGTCAACGGTGAGGGAGTGGGGACAACCCACGACACCGATCGAGATATGCAGTTTTTTGGGCTTAGCTGGGTACTAAAGGAGGTTCATTCGAGGGGTTTTGAATAAAGTGGGTCCATTGACACACGTGACTCGTAAAGGGTTGTCGTTTATCTGGAGTGATGCCTGTCAGTTAGCCTTTGATGAGTTAAAAGATAAGTTAATCTCAGCACCAGTGTTAGCATTACCCAGGCTGGGAGTGGAGTATCTAGTCTATACTGATGTGTCCTTATTAGGACTTGGGGGTGTGCTTCAGAAGGAGAATCAGGTTGTAGCTTATGCATCCCGTAAGCTTAATCCTCACGAGAGGAATTACCCCACCCAAGACTTGGAGTAAGCAGTGGTCATGTTTGCACTTCGGATTTGGTGACATCACCTCCCAGGCGAGAAATTTCTCTTATTCACGGACCACAAGTCACTACAGTACCTCTTCATGCAGAAGGAGTTAAATATGCGTCAACGTCGGTGGCCTGAGTTTGTGAAGGATTATCAATTTGATATCCAATACCACCCGGGGAAGGCTAACGTGGTAGCATACGCGTTGAGATATAGGCTAGTAGGTGAGGTGGTCGAGATGTGGAAAGCGAAATGGAAGGAGTTAGGACACCAGGATGCGGTGGCACGATCGTTCATGTCTGTTATGACAGTTATGCCCCATATTATTACGAGAGTAGTGCAGGCTCAAGCAACTGATCCTTTCTGCCAGAGTCAGATAGTGCAACTTCTAGCAGAGGGGCCGAGTCTTACACCGTGGGTTCAGATGGGGGTTTACATTTCAATGGAAGGTTGGTTATTCTAGAGGGAGCAGACTTGCGATACGAGGTGATGACTGAGTCGCACGATTCATGATTTGTGGGACATACCGTTGGGGATAAGATGTACTAGTGTATGCATAGATAGTATTGGTTGAGCGGTTTCCCACTTTTTGGGAGCGTGTTAGGGATGCCTTCCAAAAGGCACATCCACCAAAATTCCAAGGGGGTTCCGATGTCGTGACTGCTAGCCAATGGAAGAAAGACATTAAGTGGCATCTGCGTATGTATAAATGCACGGAGGTTCAAAAACAGATCTTAGCGACATTTAAGCTCGTTAGAGCACCTATTCAGTGGTAGGAGTCCACTACTACAACCAAGGACAGGGATACGATGGTTATTCAGGACTTCTGGGTGCGGTTTGACCATGAATATTTCCCTTCAACTATTTAGAATGTAATACCTGTATTTTTATGCATATTTATTTTATTATGAAATTATGGAAATGGGGATTAATTAATTTAAAGGGAGAAAATTTATTTTGAAATTAATTCGATTTAATGGTAATAATTACTAGCGTGACGAGAGTTAGTAGTTATCTAAAATAATATTATGGCTGGGATGAGAAACACGACAATTATGATATAATTAATTGGGACGCACGTATAAGTCGCGTCACCGGTATGTATTTAGGGGTTAAAAGGTAAATTATTTTTATAACTTGAATGACTGTTTTGAGTGCGCCAGAGTGTCCGGAAGGGTCGAAATAGTCAAAAAACACTACTCGAGTATTTTATTTGGAGTACGGAGCATTTTAGCCCAAAACGACACCCCAGAGGGGTATTTTGGTCTTTTGTGATTTTTAGATAATTAAATGGATGAAAATTAGGTTTAATTAAAAACATTGAGGGTTAGTGGTGTGTCAGTTTCAACTTACGTGAAAAAGAGAGAGAGAACCAAGGAAGAAGAAGACTCCATTGGAGCCCTAAGCCAAGAACTCAAGCTTTCGCACAAAAAATTACACCAGCGCATAGATCGTGTCAAGAGGATCATTCCCATACCAATTTAAGTCCAAGAATCAGAAGTTCATTCTGAGGCAAGTGTTTATCTTGCTCCCCTTTTATCATATATTGTTCCTGTTAATTTAGTTTTGATGATATAAACTTGGTGGAACGAAAAATTAGGTTTAATTAAACTAAATTATGAAGAAACCTTATGAAGTGGAAATGGGTATGCATGTAGAGGTTTTAACCTTTATTGGACTATTAAAATCTAGGAATTTTATGTCGTAGTCACGAATTATAATAATAATTTTGGATAATTAAAATTCTGGGTTCATATTAAAGAGACTTATTTGAAATTGAAGAGATTATTGAATTCCAATTGAGTATATAAGGATTGACCTTTAATTCGTATTAGAAAGTATCTTAGGGTGATTTATAATAGTGTAGGAACATTACATTAGGATTGGGATGAGTTTGGAATGATATTGAAGTTTGAAAATTTGAGAAAATCGAATTTGGGGAAGAACTGGGCCTGTTCAAAATTTTCATTAGAAGACTAGCCCAGGTCGTTCGAACGACCTCGTTTGAATGAGACTTCTAACAAGATTTCCAATACTCCTTCTAATGAGTTGCTGAGTTCGTTTGAAGTGGGAACTTAGTCCGAACGACCTCGTTCGAACGATTATCCTGGAACTTCTAACGAGATTTCAGAATGAGTTTTTAGGGTTCGTTCGAGTTAAAAACCATCCTAGGGTTATCCAAGCGAGTTTATTAACGTATGTGAGTAACGAGTGGCTTAAATTCTAAAGTTTTAGGGAATTAAGGGTGAAATGGTCCTCGGGGTACTGAATTTGTGTGAAACCCTAGGAGAGAATGTAGGTCCTAGAGAGGCTATATATGTATACGGATATTGTGGGTAGTAATGGCATTAATATTACTTACGGATTATAGTATCTGGGTTATGTGAATACCTATTAATGTATAGAAGTTGTGTGCACGCTTATTACTTGGAATATCATGTGCCTGACATACCTAGCTATTGACTATCGAAGGGGGGTTAACGCGTTGTGGACGGCCATATCTTGTATGCCTTCGGGGGATTTTGAGTCGTACCACTAGAGCATGGAACCTAGGTATGGGCTATCTGTGAGAATGATAGTGATGACGGTCGTATGGGTGCGTAGGTATGTACGTAGCCCATCGGCTTGGGACTATGTTCGCCTCCAGTATGTGTATATATTTTATTAGTTCCTGAGAGATTGAACCTATTGTCCTTTATGTGTGAGCGTTGCAATGCGACTCAATAGACGAGTATGCCTAGCACCAGGGGTTTCTTAATTATGGGTGTTGTATTAATATATTTGTATGTATACATAGTGAGATTTTATATATGTATACTGTGTTCCTATTATGTGTTTCTTGTTGGCTACTTTATTAAAGTATATACATATTGGTTCACCAGTTGGGAATAAAGAATACTTTGAGAATGAGTTATAACATCCTTAAACCTATTCCTAAATAATAGTAACATATTAGTTTCGAGTTATTTAGATATTGTATCCGTCATAGTAGTTATCCTATATGTAGTCAGGTAGAGTATCGATACTAGTATGGGTAGTTGGACTCGCTAGGTGTGCACATTAGATGAGAGGGAAGCATCTTAAGTGAGTACGTTAAGTTAACATGGATACTATATGTGCTAATTAAATCAATTTAAGCACATGCTATGTTTTAACTGTTTTCCACTCGGGCTCTGACCTATTTTTCTGCAAATCCCTTTTCTTATTCTATTATTTTAGGTGCTCAGCTATAGGGACACCAGACTTAGGAGATTCCATTCATTTTCCGAGTTGTAGCTGCTGTGGAAGCTACGGGATATTGCTAATAGACGCTTCTGAGTCTATTTCTCCTTATCCATCAGTCATTTCATTTCAGTTGGATATATCGTCCCTCCTATTTTACATTCAGAGATTTAGAGTTGTTTTTATTCTATCACTAGACTTTGATTTCATATATTTGGATTATTGTATAGTATTTTGACTGGAAGTGTTTACTCCAGTTATTTATTTTACTTCAGTTAGTTCTTTCCTTATGCTACTGTGATGTATGGTGTTGGTTAGATATTTTCCTTTATTGTTGATGGTTAATAACAAGATAAAATTTTGACACCAACCTTTTTAAATACTAGGTGGTTAGTTTTTATTAAATAAAAATTTTAGTTTTCGATAGTGATGCATTATCTCAACCAACTTGATATTATGAAATTAATTAATTAAGGAGTGATCACCTGGTAATTAATTAGGCAGGGTGTCACAAGACCGAAATGATGAGGTAAATTTTGGACCTCACCCAAGAGGGTAAGTCAGTTGTCGAGTATGAAGAGGAGTTTACTATGCTGACTAATTTGGTGCTAGCTGAGCTACCCACCGAAGAGAAGAAGATACAGGTGTTCCAAGACGGCCTTACATGGAGGATTCACTAGCATTTATTGGGGAATCCTTCTCTACAGAGTTATACCGATGTGTTGAACGTGGCTTTACCTCACTGCCAGGACCACTGTCTTCATAAAGGAATCAAGCGAGGGTGTGAGTCCAGTGAGCAAGGCCGAACTGGGGGAAACAGTGGTAGTGGATCATTTTCAGCCCTGGGGCAACAGAGGCAGAATTATCAGAACTCGCAGCAGGGGGACTATGCTAAACGACTGAGGGAGGAGTTCTCTTTGGGCAGGGCGGTAATAGACAGGGCCAACACCACAATTATCAGGGCCAAGGGAAAGGTGGTAATGGTCATCAGGGTCGTGGCCAGCAGGGTCAAAATGGGGGATAGTTTGGAGGTAGATGCTTCATGTGTGGTAAAATTGGCCACAGGAAGCAGGATTGCCTAGATAAGCGTAAAATATCACTACAAGAAAAAGTTCTTTCAATGACATATGTTTTACGACACTTCATAAAAATGTGTAGTGAAAAGTAGATAAAGACGACACTTTATAAAATTGTGTCGTGAAAAATAGATAAAGACAACATAATTTTGAAAAGTGTCATTAATAATTCAAGTATAATAAAGATCACGACATATAAAACAAATATGTCATGTTTTTTTAAAGACGACACGTTTTTCGATGTCGTAAATTTCTTCCACGTCTTTTAGAGAGACTTGTCGTGATTATTAGGAAAAAAATTTATTGCCACTTTTGGTGCTAGAAAGTTTCCCTCGTCTATTAAAATAAAAAAAACGGATAATATCCCGACAACCCCGCACGATCCACTAAAAAAACTTCCATAATCTGTTTAGAACTCTACCAGCCGTATGAAATTAAACCTCCATTCACCTCCTGCCATTGAAACATATCGTCTCCACCTCCGGCCATTGGAACAGATCGTCTCCACCACCATTGAAACGTATCCTCTCCACCTCCGGCCAAACTCTCAACTCTCATGTGGTCATCACCGGGTCCTCACTATAGGTATTCAAAATTTGTTATGTTTGGAGTTTTTGTACTTGTGTTTATTGGAAGTGTAAACTTGATGTGTTTTTTCAAATCGTCTATAAATTGTTCTATAGAATGATGGTTTTTAATATGAACTTTTTTTATTCTAATAAATTGGGTTATGATTTTTGTATCTGTTAATTGGATGAAAATTTCTTGTCATTTTTGTTCTTGAATTGGAAGATTGAGAGACAAAAATTAAAAGATGAAGTGGTCTATTGTTATAGTCAATGGACCCCCTATTTTCCTCAGGTATTTGAAAGTTTTTTTACTCGTAAACATTGTTATAGTCAATGAGGTGTCTTTTTTTCCACTGTAACAGAGCCGGTCCACCTCCAGACGTTTAGAACTCCACCTCTAGTAGTATGAAATCTCCATTGATAGAGCTGCACCTCCATCAATATAAGGTAATCTTTCTCTGTTGCAAGAACTATTTACTAAGCCAAAAATTCATATTTGAAGAGAGAAAAGTGAATTTAAGAAGACAAGAAAGAAAAAACATGTGAAATTTTGCCTGGTATTTGGAATCTTGTGAAAAATCAATCGCTTGTGTGGGGTATATTAATATCACGTTTTCTTACACTATTCTGATGTGGAAAGGAGACTAAAAGCCAAAAGTAAAAAATGTTCATTTATGTGAAAGTGTCTTTGACATTAAAATTTTCATCAATTCCCAAATTATTTTTAATAATAAAGTATATATTCACAAATTAATAACTGAGTCAATTTGATTCCGGGTTAATTATGTTTTGATTTAGGGGTGGATTTGGGCTTTCCGACAAGGTGGCTGAGGTTGTTGGTGGGTTTGTCTTCTACCCCAGGGGCAGGAAAGGGAGGGAGTCAATTCCGATTGGCAGGAGGACCTTGGGTGGACAGGACGACGGCGATGGCAGAGTTGGGGATGGGCGAATAAGGTGGGGTTGTCGGGGGGTGGAGATCGGGAAGGGGACGGTGTTTGGTTTTGTTTTGTTTTTACAAATATTTTATTTGATTGATTTTTATTTCCAGAGATTCTTTAAATTTTTAATTCATTTAAATCATTTTATTTCAAAAATAACACATGACAATTAATATTAACACTTATCTAACGGAAAGTGGGCAAAGTCTAATTTTTAAATAAAATTATATTTAAAATTGAAGAATCTGTGTTAAAGTAAAAAAAAATATTATAATATGAACTAATTAACAAGCAGCTTCTAAGGTGTATTATAGTTGATTGTCATAATTTTACATTTGAAGGTGTTTGGTGTCGGTTTTAATCTCGTTTATATAGTCCAACAAGATGTGTAACACACGCCCGTTTTTTCTTCCATTATTTTATTTGAGCGATTTTATTTTATTTAACTATATTGTTTATATCAAAGTTAAAGCAATACATAAAATTATAAAACTAATCACACCACCTTATTTAGATAACTCAATCTTATCTTAAGAGATCCAACCAGTTTTTAATTCTTCCAATCTTAATAATCCTCTCGTAAACCTCTCCTTCCATTTAATCTGCTTTTGTCCTTTCTATTATCCTTAATCCTTATTAAAAAGTGGAGGTGGAGGTGGACGATGCGTATGGAATGTTACCTGATCGGTAATTAGAAGTTGATTTGGATGGACATTTTTTAGGGCATATGGAAAAAAGGATAGCATCAATTTTTAACCCTTTATTTACTGAGTTGTTAAATTTTAAAACCAAAAATTTAAATATTTTATTATTATGTTGTTTGAATCAGTAAAAACATAAGCCCACACATAATGTTTGGAAGCATTTAACATTAAAGATGAAATATGATAAAGAGTGGAAGGGAAGATAAGTTCAATAATTTAATTGTTAGTTAATGGTTCATTACTTTTAATTTTACGGCTGGAGGTGACTTCTTTAATTATGCAGTCGATTTTAACAATCTTTGTCTTTTGAATAAATTATTGGAGATGCTATGCAACAATAAAAAATAACTTAGGACAATTGAAAAGTTTGGGAAAAGATAATTTATTTTTAAGTTAGTATCATCATATTTTCCAAATTAATAGTCATTTTTTCTATATAGTCATCCCAAATTTATAACCGTGTTTCAAGTAAGCAAGAGTTGGATTGAAAATTTAAAAGATTTAAAAAAATTAAGGGGTAAATTTTTTAATCGTGGATACTTAGTTTAACACATCTTTATGAAAATCAAATTTTCTAATTATGGATATTAAATTACCCTTATCACCCACATTTAGGAGATGGAAATCAAATTTGGGTAGCGAACATCAATGCTTGCAACGGGCATGAGTGAAAGAAAATTGGGTGGGAATGGGTAATTTAATTGCTAGCGTTGATTATTCGGGATGGGTAATTTTATTTCTTTGTTGCTTTGCACTAAATTGTTAATGGTTTAATTGTTGTTGTTCATTATTTGGGATCAGATAAGCAAATGTAATCACACAAACTGTTTTTAACGTATGCACGCAAGATGTTCAGTAATATGCCGCAATAAAAATTATTGTTAACTCACAATCCACTCCAACATCCTTTCCTTTTAGAACTCAAAATTGATTGGACATACTAATAACTATACTATTTAAAGTATCGTATTTTGAAAATGTAATGTTATGGTTACTTCTCCAACTTTCGATATTTTTTGCTAAATAAAGAGACGATGTAATGTCCTTTTTTAGTTTTTGGCTATTTTTTTGTAAGTTGAAATGCTTTTTGGTTATTTATTTAGATGATATCAAGCTATTGGATCTTTCGCATGGTTTGAAATTCAAATGAAATAAAAATGCATCTTGCTTATTATTATGTATATAGCTATTGTTGGTTTTCTAATGTGCATATAAAATTGAATCATAATGAGGCAGAACAAGGTTAGATGATAATATATAAGGCATACTTGATTGGAAAAAGGTTCATAATATATTTAGAATTGAAAGAGAACATAATTGTGTATAAGTTTTTTTATTTTGTTTAAAAAAGTAGATCCTATTAAGTTATTTATGCATCAAACCATAATTTATTTATTTATTATTTATATTTTGGTCAAGTTTTAGCCTGTGACTTTGTTATTTTTTTGCTACAGACACGTAATCATGAACCGAATGATATTTTGATGCCATATTTTTAGATGTGGAAGTTTATTGCACTTAGTTCCTTAAAATCAATTTTTTAGATCCTAAACAACTTTTTCACTCTTTGACATTAGATATATAGTGTGAAATCTGGAAACTTGTGTGTTATTCTTCTTTTCTTTCTTAATTGGGCTATGTGAGTTTTATTTATTTTATCGACATTTGGGTTAATTCTTTTTTTGGGGGGGCAAACTCATTAGTATTAAATCTGATGTTTTCATTTGCAACATTACATTGTTCTTTTTTTTCAGGTGATTATTTTGGGTAGTATTCAAACACTACAAATCAGATTCAATATAGGTATCTTTATCTTGCTTCATTTTTATATAATTAAGTGTATATACCCACATTGATATTTCAGAACATATGTATATACAATAGGTCAACTTGATTTAAGCGTATGAATCTGTATTGCTGAGTGTGGGTGTTTATATTACTTTTATGCTTAAGAAAACCATAAATAAGATACAAATAGTTGAAGTCCATTTGTAGCCCCAATGATGTAACTATATATTTGATGTGAATTTGTGTGCGAAAGCGTAAAAAAGAACAAGTTAACTACACAATAACTAGCTACACAACATCTATACTACACAACAACAACAACAACAACAACTACTTAAAGAAATGAAATGGATCCGTTCTCGCTTCTCTATTCTCAATATTCAAGGTTAAGTACAAATGAGGGCCAATGGGTATATTTATAGGAGAAGTTATCTTGATAATCAGTCTACTACCCAAAATGACAAAAAGGGGCAACTATTAATTAAAAAATGACATATTAGTCCCAAACATACTTGAAAACTAATAAATTTCTAAAAATAAAGGAAAATTGCAAGAAAATATTAAAATAAACCCTAATTCTCATCATTCTCCCCTACTTGAGAGAGCTCGTCCCGAGCGATAAAAATGTGTGTGAGGGAAACATCTGGGGGCTCCCCTACTTGAAAGGTAAGTCGTCCTTTAAAGCGTCCCACATAATGACTCGCAAAATAGCTTTGAGGAAAAACCACAAATTACACCATGGTCGAGGAATAGAAAGTTGGCCTCTAAACCGTCCACATGAAGGACCAAACAAGATCGACGCGGAGAAGCCCATTGATGATAAATTTCATCCAAATTGCTCGTGATAAGCCTCCTTAGCATCAAATCATGTAAAAGAGGCATGGAGCACTCGTCATAAGGAACTCCCAAAGGATCCACAAATATCAAACCAATTGTGATCACCCCACGCAACATATACTCTTCGAAGGGAACAACCATCGAACCATCATCACAAAACTTATCATCGTGACAAAAAATGGGGAAAAAATCCATTAAATCAAATATTTCCACCTCGCGATAATGACTACGAGTCTCCTAACCATCTTCAACAAATAAATAAATAAAATTACATAGGAAATACCCCTCATCTTCTACCCCAAAGATAGGAATGAAGTCCACAATCTCAAATGTCTCCAAATCCCTATATCGAATACAAGCGATCCATCCTCCTCGAATATGGAAAAAAAATCACAAGGAAGGAACACGGATGCACTATCAAGCATAGTCGGGATCTCAAGAACCTCGGAGACATTCTCGTGAAGCATATCCAAAGAGTTAATATCATCGATGTGCGTCGAAATGACATCGGATATAGTAGGAGGGGCACCGATAGACAAGTACTCCAAATATGGGACCAAATACCTCACTCGCGCACGTACCCATTGTTCACGTTCCATCTCCATCTCAAAATACTCAGTTCGACATCTATGTAGGTGTTGATGGTACATCTCATACTCTCCAATAGAATAAGTACTATATGCCAATGTGTGAAGCTTTTGAGAGATATACGAATCTGTCTCAGCCCAAGAAGCTTGAAGACTTTGGAGTTCCTTGATGATGGCACAACTAACCGTGTAAAAATTGACACATGCATTCATATAGAGCCCGTATTTGGCACCATCCCACGAGAATTTGTAAGAAATGTATTCTTCGAGTGAGGGAGGGATTAAATCGTAGGACCTTGATAGATTTGGGGTAGATTTGTAATTATTGGAAAATGCAGTGGTTGACTTATAATTTTCATAATTTGGTTGGGGATTAGTTTGTTGAAGACGTCCGGGTTGTGGGAAGATTGGATTAGGGTTTGTGATGTGGTGGGAGGTTGCCGGGGTTGAATAAGATGTTTATTAGGGTTAGGATTTTAGGAAAATATAGGGTGGTTTTGTGGGGTTAAATCGGGTGGGACAATTTCTCGGGTTTGTGGTGGGTTTTGAATCTTGAGTTGGGTGGATTGCATTCTGATCGGACTAGAATGTACTAAAATCTAGTTGGGTGGGTCTTTGGGGAATTGGGTTGACCCGCTTAGGGTTCTTGAGAGTATCGGAGGGTAGGTCGGACTTGTATTGATGTTATATGGCACCTCCTAAAATTCCTAGTCATTCTGGACAGTTTGTAAGTCAAGATCAACCACCGGAGTGGTGGTCAGGTCATATCTTGGAGAGGAGAACATAGGGATTGAGTTGGAGTAGGTTGTCGCTACCAGACACCCCTCGTTCAAGTAGTTCTGTTGCTTCGGGCAGTGGTTTTGTGTGATTAGACTGTCAAAGCTTGCTGAAAGTTGGATCCGACCCATTTGGATTGGATTTTGTGGGTCATGACTTTGTGGGTGGTGAACAGTGATCGCGGGGTGGTCGCCGGCCCTAGGAGAGGTGTGTTTCCCCTGGTCGATGACGTTTGGTACCGGAGATAGGCTAGAAGGGGTCGACGGTGTTGGGGAATAATCCTTCATGTAGGTTCTCTTCTTTGGGCAGTAGACTGGGGAAGGATTATGCCCCTATCATTAGGAATGGTGTTGGCTGAGGGTGGCCAAGTTGTATCCAACGATTGTGATGTGATTTTCTTTCTGGTGATGGTTGTAGTGGTGATTTCTTGGAAGAAATTGGGGGAAGGGTTTTTGTAATGGGACGTTAGCGTTTCAATGGTGGGATTTGTTGTACGTAATATGAAGTCGGAGTGGTCCCATCCTGAATCTGACTAGTATTTGATAATCGTCCTTGCGCCAAGAACAAACGCAGCTCTGATACCAATTTGATGTGAATTTGGGTGTGGAAGCTTAAAAAAGAAGAAGTTAACTACATAACAACTAGCTACACAACATCTACACTACACAACAACAACAACAACTAAAATAAATGAAATCGGTTTCTTCCTCTCTCTCTTCTATATGCTCAATATTCAAGGTTAAGTACAAATGAGGGTCAATGGGCATATTTTTAAGAGAAGTTAGCTTGCTAATCAAGAAATTACCCAAAATGACTAAAAGGGGCAACTACTAACTAAAAAATGACATATTAGTCCCAAACATACTTGGAAACTAATAAAGCTCTAAAAATAAAGGAAAATTGCTAGAAAATATTAAAATAAGCCCTAATTCTCATCAATATTTATTTCAGTCTACCTTTGTAGATAGTGAATAATCTAATAAGATTTAGTAAAGTGTGACTAATCTAATGAGATGTAGAATGCAACTATATTTAAAAAGAATAGACATTTTATACGTTTATTGTTGACATTTTAACTTTTTTTCAATATTAATGTTTGTTGGTGTAAACATACTAGAAACTAGCAAGTGGACAACTCAAGATGGAAAAAGATAGGTTGAGATTTCCAAGATTTTTTTATTATTATTACACGCATGCATATAAGTTTACATATATTAGAAAAACCTAAAGTATTTTTCTGAATGAACACTATTCAAAAATTGAGAATTTATTATGATTTCATGCTTTTTTTTTAATTATCTGTAGACGTACCGAGGAGTACCAAGATGACGTGTACAAATTTATTGAATCTGCCAAGAAAAATGCTAGAAATCCTGATATGATAATATGTCCCAGTAGAAAATGTAAAAAACTTTGCCAATAAGATTAGGAGGAACTAATTGAAAACCTACTCAATCATGGCTTTGATCCTAAGTACAAGAAGTGGGTATTTCACATAGAACATTCGACTTCTTCATACTCTAACGATATTAATATTGATATGTCAGATTTACATAGGATGTATAGAGATGCTTATGTTCAAGATGCAATTTTTGTTGATGACAGTTTTTAAAGCGGTGATGAAGGTTTTAAACAAAAGTTAAAAGATGTCGAGACTCCTGTATATCTCAGGTGTACAAAGTATACAAAGATGTCAGCAATAACATCTTTATACAAGCATAAAGCTGCACATGGACTATCTGATAAAGGATTTAATGAACTTCTTGAGTCTCTACATGAAATATTGCCCGGGGATAACATTCTTCATAAGTCTTTGTATGCAAAGAAGAAGTTTTTAAAGGAATTTGATCTTGGCTATGAGAAGATAGATGCATGCATTACTGATTGTTGTTTATTTAGAAAAGAGTATGAACATTTGGACAAATGCCCTATATGTGGCTCCTCGCGGTGGAAAGTCGATGAACGCAAAAAGAAGGTTAAGAAGGGATTATCTACAAAAGTATTGCGATACTTTCTAATTATCCCAAGATTTCAAAGGATGTTTTTATCATCAGATAGAGCAGAGCAATTGTAGTGGCACTCAACTCACATAAGCAAAGATAGCAAGATGTGACATCCAGTTGATTCATTAGCATGGGACACAATTAATAAAAAGTGGACTCATTTCGCATCCGATCCAAGAAATCATAGGCTTGGACTTCCAGCGGATGGATTTAATCCCTTTAATAATTTTAGCTCAAGCTATAGTTTTTGGCCCGTAATTTTAACTGTGTACAATCTTCCCCCATGATAATGCATGTTACAGGAAAGTTTTATGTTGACTTTGCTTATATCAAGGCTAAAGCAACCGAGAAATGACATAAATGTGTATCTGCAACTTATAGATGACTTAATCGAGTTGTGGAATAATGGGGTGGAGATGTACGATGCATCTAGCCAATCTACTTTTAATTTGAAAGATATTTTAATGTGGACTATAAATGACTTTCCCACATATGGTAATTTAGTCGGATGTACTTTACAAAAGAGGAATTTACATGTCCAGTTTGTGGTCCTAACACATCCTGACTACGGTTATCAAAGAGTATGAAATCGGTGTATATGGGCCATAGACATTTTCTTACAAATAACCATCCATGGAGGGTTAACAAAAAGAGTTGGGTTGACAGATTTGAAGAATTGAGGAGGCCACCAAAACATTTGAATGCAGAAAATTTTTTGGATGCTGAAGGGTGTTGACAATGATTTCGGTAAAGGGAAGAAGCGTAAGAGGAATAAAGTGTTCTTAAAAAAGAAATCAATATTTTTTTATTTACCATATTGGCATGTACGTATATTTTAACTCATAATCTAAGACACTAACTTAATGCAATTCTATTAAAAGTTTTAGGACATTTCTTTTTCATATTAATCATCACTTTTTTCTCTAGGCATTAGATTTGCGTCACAATTTGGACGTGTTTCACATCGAGAAGAATATAAGTGATAGCCCCATTTCCACATTGTTAGATGTAAAGGAAAAATCAAAAGATGGCCTCAAGTCTTGTGAATATTTGCAAGAATTGAGCATTCGAAAGGAATTTCATCCTCAACCAAAAGGGAATAAATTTTACTTACCGACAGCACCTTACATACTCTCAAAGAAAGAAAAGAATGTTTTTTATCAAAGACTATATGATTTGAATTTACCTGATGGTTATAGCTCCAACATTAGTCATTGTGTTTCAATGGAAGAATGTAAATTATTTGGATTGAAATCTCATGATTATCATATTTTAATGCAACAATTATTGTCAGCTGTTATTCGGGGACTACTACCAAAGGGGCCAAGACAAGTGATTTTTTGCTTATTTTCATTTTGTAATGGGTTATGTCAAAGAGTGATCGATAAAAGGAGAATGGAAAAATTAGAGGAAGCTATCGTAGAGATTATATGCATCTTGGAGAGGTACTTCCCTCCCTCTTTTTTGACATTATGATTCACTTGCCAATTCACTTAGCTCGAGAAGCTCGATTATGTGGGCCCGTACAATTTCGATGGATGTACCCATTTGAGAGGTAATTTAGAATGTATTTAACTTTTTTCTTATTAACAAGTTAAATATGTAGTAAATAGATGTTATATTACTATTCTTTTTTATGGTTTATCATTAGGTTTATGAAAGTACTTAAGGGCTATGTTAGGAATCGTGCGCGACCTGAAGGATGCATAGCAGAAAATTATTTGGCTGATGAGTGGGTAAGTATTTGTAGCATGTATCTAGAAAATAGCAGAAATAGGTGTTCCACAATCTCAAAATGAAGAGTTCGAAGTTGAGACAATACTGGGAGGTCGGCATATATCTAAGGGGAAGCCAATAACATTGTTCGATGACATGTTAAAAATTACCCATCGTTATGTGATGCTTAATAATCCAGAAGTTGAGCCATATATAGAGTGAGTAAAATGATGCTCCTTATAGAAAATTTATAACTACTGTTATCATTAATATTGTTATTAAAATTACTCTACGTTCATATTAGAATGCATTTGATCAAGTTAAAGCATTCCAATCTAATTTTATCCCAAGATGTGACTATGCTACAATAAATACATATCGAGACATTCGCTTCGTGGTTTATGAACAAGGTAGGTCAATTTTTACATTGTGTATTATAAGAGTCTAATGTTGTTATGTATATAAAAATTCATATGATTTCATTTAGATCTTTTAAATAGATTAAGGTTTAAGCAAACACAACTGAAGTATCTACAATCCTAAAATGGCTAGCGATTGAGCCACGATGTTATGATATGTCATATTCAGGCTACATAATAAATGCCAAACGATTTCACACATCAATGGTTGAAAAGTCCCCCCAAGATAGTGGAGTTATTTTCGAGGCAGAGACTATTTTTAGATCTAGTGAAAGGGATACCACACACATTGTTGCTAATGTTTCATATTATGGGATTATACGGGATATAATTTTGTTGGACTTTCATAAATTTCGAATGCCTATCTTTCAATGTGATTGGGACAACATTTCAAATGGTGTTAATTTTGACAATGTATCCACTTTGGTTAACCTCCACCAAGGACAACATCAGCTAAAAAAAGATCCTTTTGTTCTAGCATCATAAGCAAGACAAGTATTTTATTCAAGAGAAAGTAGAATATCAAATTGGTATGTGGTTCTCAAGGCACCGCCACGAGGCTTTCATGAGTTGAAGACGTATGATGAGAGTTCTTACACATCATATTCACCAATTGATGTTTCAAAACTTGATAATAATGAGAGAAATGATGATGAGCCTCATATGAGGATAGATTGTGAGGGTGTTATTGTGTGATTGTTATTTATTTTAGCATGTAGACATTAAGTTTGTTTGATGAATATATACACTAGCATGCTTATGGTAAATTCATTTTTATTTATAAAGTTTGTGCATGGTGATGTAAACTTAGATGAATGAACTGTTCTTTTTGTTTATAGAAAATGGAATAATCTCTACAGGTGTACTTTATGTCAATAACCGCAGTAGTAGATGCCCGTGCTTATGGCACCCGATGCGTCAACAATATGCTCATGCTTAGTGCTAATGTTATCTATGCCCCTTTAAATTTAATTCCTGTACAAAGATCAACTATATTTGTCTCTTCAATTTTTGGTTCTTGAAGTGCCAGAACACCAATATCATGAATTTTGACAATCTGTTTAAGTCTGCGAATTGATGGGGCATTACCAATACCCCGCACATTCTAAAATAATAGCCCAATCACTGAGAATATATTTTGATCCCAACTTGAGTTAATTTCATTCCAGACTTGGTCACAATGCTAGAAGAAGAGTGGTAAACTTTCTTTTCGTAATGCCTTTTCACAAGGCCTACTAAATGATGGGATTTTTTTATAATGAAAAGGGTACTTGGCAGCCAGGGAAGTATAAAAGTCTTCCCAATCATCTTCAAAATTATCCCCCCAATAGGGGATCATCATCATCAGATGCCCATAGAGGGGTCCAGTTGACATATCATTTAGGTTTCTTACGATGTCTCAATGGTAGAGGTTTGTGGGGCATATGAAGTGAGTCAAGTAAAAATTTATTAGTAGTTACATTCCTCAACTTAATAACATCCAATATGTCAATAAATATGCACTCTCCCAGCCCATGATTAGGTATAATACCGGTCTCTATATCAGGGGTCATTCGTTTAGGAGGTGTAGGTCAAGAAAAATCACTGAGAGGTTTAAAATACATACGAATATCATTAATAGGTTGCCTCATCAAATCTATAGCATTGAAAATAACTGGATTGGTCTTGTATGAATTATTGCCACACACATACTCTTGGTGAGAAGAATATTTAAATTCATAGGAAGACAGGGGAGTTTTAGTATGAAAATGACTGTCAGTATTTGGCAATAGAGTTTTAAAAGAAACAAGGGTAATATTTAGTTGTAAACTCTATACAGTGCTAGGGGCTATTTGAATTAAACAATAGTTTAGTTATTTTTTACTCAATGTGAAGTTTTATGATATGATTTTTTTAAATATTTGTACTACAGATAGTGTTGTGAAACTAAGAATTAGTGTGCACACAAGGAAGAGGATGAAAAAACATCACACTCTTACCTATTTCAGGTAATTACTTGTATTGATAACAGTGATATATGTTGAACCTTTTACATGCCTTTTTCAAGTTTTTTTTATTATATAGATATTACACAATTTTGGATACAAACTAAATGTAAAAGTTTAAAAATTTGTATGAAATCCTGATCAATCCTTTTTTTCCAGCTTGAGGATACAAATATTGTTCAATGGAAAGCTAAGTTGACTCGTTGGTATTGGGCCTCTAGTCGCAACGCCTTGTATGTTGGCTACTTGGCTTTTGTTTCTATTTATTTTTCTCAATGATTCGAATGTGAAAACCATTTGGAAATTGTAAGCCAGGGGTTCAGACAATGTCTCGTCTTATTGGTTACCACATGTCAATTTCAGAAGTAAATATGTTAGTCTCTGTCTCACACACACATCTTCGCACACACATACACTAGGATGAAGAGAAAAGAAAGAAAGAAAGAAAGAAAGGTTTAAAACATAAGAAACATGTGGTTCAAATAAAGATTAAATGACATAATCGTGTGCAACCTATAGGGAAAACTATATAATGAATCCAAATAAATCACATTATGATGAATCAAAAAAATAATGTACAGATTAATAGTAAGTATAACTGTAAATAATTGACAGTAAAATGGCGCCAATAAGAGCAACTGTAAAGTGGTGGAATCCGTATACATTACTAAATCGCCTTCTAAAAACTCTATAAAGAGCCAATGAGTATCATCTCTAGCTTTGTACACTTCATTACTGAGTGCAAGTTTCCACCGCACTTCATCATGGAGATCTCGTATGTGTCAAACAAGTCCGGCCTATCCATTAGGTCTTACTTCTGGTGTTAAAGGAATTACATCGTGTTTGTGTGGTAAAATTCTGAGAATAATCTCAAATGTGTTCTGTCTGTAGTTTTATTCGAAGTAATATTGTTAAAAACATTATATGTTGTCGCAGGTAGAATAAGATCCCAACTGGTCATGTGATCTCTCACTAAGCACCTGAACAAGTTCCCTAGACTTTTGTTCACCATTTCTGGCAGTCCATCAATTTGCTCACCACTCATAGCCTTGGAAGTTCCAATATAATTCCATATTGATGTCTTTCCAAGGCTCATGTGGAATAGGAAGTGGAGTATACAACCCCATGTTCCTCTGCAAGTTGACTAGTTCAACATCCTAGAATTACTTTAGCGATATCAGTCTTTAATGACAGCTAATGGAAAAAATGCTCTACCACTTTTATGGTTTTTTCTCACCAGGTTTTTGTTCCAGAATGGAGGAATATTTTTGTAAGAATGCACTCTATCTTCCATGTTAACTGTTCGACTTCTTTTGTGAATTCAAATACTTGATCACTTCATGGTCAGAGTAAAGAATAAATTCTTCATAAATCAAATAATAGCGCTAATGGTCTAAGTCTCACACGGCTGCATATAATTGTTTATCATAAGTGAAGTAGGGATATAGATCTTCATTTACCTTTTCACATATATACTATTGAATGGCCTTCTAGGCAAGGAAAACTGCCAAGGCCTAGCTGTGTAGCATCATACACAACTTCATATACCTTTGAAAAATCAAAGTTATAGCACAAGAGCTGTCAATTATTTCCAGATATTCTCAAAGGATTTACTTGTTGATTTTGTCAAGTAAACTATATTTTTCATGTAATCAGTGATTGGCGCCATAATAGTGCTGAAATTATGAACAGAACACCTATAATTTGTTTCTAAGTCATGGAATGATTGGTACCACTTTACAGTTGATCTTATTTTCTCTGGATCTAGCTCAACACCACGACAAGATATAGTAAAGGCAAGGAGAACAGTTCTAGGACTCATGAACAATCATTTCTTCAATTAATCCAGATCTTCTAAGAACTCTCATGACTTGTCGTAAAGGAATCATATGTTCTTCTTTGAGATCACAATATATAAGTATGTTTTCAAAGTATACAACAAGAAATTAACCAATAAACGGATGAAGTGCCTTGTCAAGATGCTCATGAATGTATTTGGAGCATTTTCTAGGCCAAAAGGGATCACAAGCCATTCATAAAGTCCATATATTGTTAAAAAGGCTATATTCCATATGTCTTTTGGTCGAATTTTTATTTGATGATACTGACTATGAAGATCAATCTTTCAGAAAATACATGCTCCCATTATGACATCCAATATATCATTTAGTAAGGAATCGATATTTGATAGTATTGACAGACCGTCTATCCTCGCGCATTCTCCACATTTCATCCTTTTCTGGTGTCAGTAAATCTGACACTACATACGGACTAAGGCCTTCTCGAATGAAGCCCTTCTTTGATAACTCATCCATTTATCTTTTTAGCTCCTTATACTGCGTAGGATTAATATGATAGTGTTGTAAATTAGTCAAAGACGAATCATGAACTAGCTCTATAGGATTCATTTGGCACCTAATTCATAAGAAAATCAGTGAAATCATACTGCAACTGATGTACATCTTTTGGTACTTGAATTAGTTGTTTTGGGGCTGATTTGACCACGGGGCTTCAAATTTTCTTTGAGTGAGGACATGAAGTTACTTTTTGTCTTTAGCTAAAAGTGGTTTCACCCTTTCTTGCTTCTCTGGTTCCTCTTCCACATTCATTGGTTTGAGAACAATCCTCTTGCATTGAACAATAAGTAATATGTACAATCTTTTCTACTGTGGTGAACATTCTATCATATAACCATGGTCGCTCCAAAAGGATATGTTATATTATCACATCGCACCAAATAGAGTCCAATAATCCCCTAATTTTAAATGAACTAAGCAATCATTGGAAACAGAAATTATGGTGACATTCACCCAGGCAACCTTTTAAGGGTGAGAGTGTTTCTCTGCATGTAGCTGAAACTGGTTTACTATAGTCTCAGAAACTACATTTTTCTACTTCCCTCATCAATAATTAGGAGATAGACCTTTTCCCCACATTACTTGAGTATGAAAAATTAGTACACAACTAGTTCCTTATCTTTCACCTTATAACTCACCAAGACCTGCGTCACTACATTAAGATCTGATGTATCAGCAAATTTGTCTCCCACCTTATAACTCATCAAGACTTATGTCACTACATTAAGATCTGATGTATCATCATATTTGTCTCCCACTTCTAGTTCATGCCCACATTCACAATTAAAAATTTCACCTTCCTTACCTTCAATTTCCACATGATTTTTTAAAGTCACTCGTATGCATAGTGTCCTGGCTCATGATACTTGAGCATTTCTTGTTGTTACTTCCACTTTTTTTAATATTGCATACAACCACCTTTACTTTTGCTTCCTCAAAATTTCTTAGTACTTGATTCATCTATCCGTGAGCTGAGCCTTAGGGATGAAGGTTGCTTGAGGTATTGCTCCCCCTTTAAGGCAACTAAGGCATCTTTAAGGTTGTAAAAACGTATTGTTAATTATTTTCAGATATTCTCAAAGGCTTTAATTGTTAATTTGTCAAGTAAACTATCTTTTTCATGGAATCAATGATTGGCACTGTGGGTACCTCGTTTAACTTGTCTAGGCCCAGAAAAGTAGCCCGAATAGGCCGTGTCAAAGACAAGGGAAGTCCGACCCAAAATTTAAGGTCTCACATATAACTAATTCAGCCGTGATGCACTCAACCCCTAAAATCTCTCAAGATATATTCTAGGGATTATGGACCAATGTAGAGGTGCCCAACACCCCCACTCTCCGAGAATTACATGTATATATTTAATTCCTTAGCCCGGGGTAAAGGGAATGCAATTGTAAACACTCCCCTAGAGAAAAGATAAATATAAAAGAGAGGTCACCACCGTGGATGTAGGCAATTTTGCCAAACCACCTATATCTTATGTCGTGTGTGATTGCATCTATTTTATGTTCTTTATTTTTTTTGGTGATCGCATTTGCTTATAATTTGTATTGAGCTTTATTGTCACCATAATTGACGCCGTCTGTGGGAAGCGATTGTTCTTCCTTTAAGAAAGCCTTCACCAATAAGAACGTAGAATGTCTGGTCACAGTGACAATGCCCCTCAAGTAGGGGATATTCAAGAGCAACCTACCCCTCACAGGGTTAGGTCTGAAGTTCGACGCTGAAACCCAAGGCCTCTCCTAGAACGACAAGCCTCAGAAGAAAGTCAGGGATAATCTAGGTCCACGCAAGTTTTCAGGCTGATCGACGCCTACGAGGCCAGGCTCCAAGGGCAAGAGGCCACTCGTAAGAAAGAAGCCGAAAATGCTCGCCTCAAGAGGAGACTGGAGCGGATAGAGAGGGAACTCCATCACAGCATAAGGAACGTCATTACCTCACTCCTAGACCTCAGGAGAGAAGATCTCGCAGCTGAGGAAGGAGCCCAAGATGTGGATCTCAAAGAATTGAAGGACACAAGTCAGATAATGACTGGTTCGAGCAATTACAATTAGCTCACTGTTATAGGATCCAAGGACGAGGAAACGATGACATACGGAATTCTATCCAGAGAGAAATGGACCAACACCCAGCACATCGGGGTGCTAGGTCGACCAGAGAGATAGCCAGGCGAGCTCTCAGAACCCAGATGAAATCCCCTTTTTCAAGAGAAATAGAGGAAGAAGAAGGTCCCAAGAAGTTAACAATGCCAAGGTTCAAGATCTACGATGGAAAGACTGATCCTATCGACCATGTTAGGCAGTACAGACAGGTCATGACCCTATGGAACCACAATGTCGCATTAATGTACTAGATCTTTTCATCGAGCTTGTACAACGTGGCTAAAAAATGGTTCGAGAAACTCCCTCATGGGTCCATTAAAAACTTCGAGTCCCTGGAAGAGCTCTTCACAGCTCGCTTCATTACCAGCAGCTCCCTCCCAAAGAGGATGGATGCTTTGTTGACTATGAAAAAAAAAAACTCAGGAGAGACTCATAGACTATGCGAAGAGGTACTGGGAACTGTTCAACGAGGTTTAGGAATTCTCAGAAAATGTCATCGTCGCATCCTTTAAGATTGGCTTACCCAGTTCTTACCTATTACACTAGTCCCTCACTAAGAAGGAGGCCATGTCCATTGACGACTTAATGGCCCGTATTAAAAAATACGCCAAAGTTGAAGATGTGACCCATCTTAGTGCATGGTAAAATGGTCGCGCCAAGTTTGTCGGTAAGGGAAGTGATAAAATTGAGGATCAAAAGAAAGGAAGTAAAAATAGGGACAAGAGCGGCCCTAAGAATGGGAACCAGAGTGATGCCTCGAAAGCATTTCAAGCACTAAAAATAGTTTTTAAAGAATCGATGTATAAGGTTCTGGCAAACATCAAGGACGAACCGTTCATTAAGTGGCCCAGGAAGATGGGTGGATACCCTTCAAATAGGAATAATGCAATGAGATGTGCTTTCCATAGAAAGGGCAGGCATAAAACTGAGCACTCTAAAGCCCTCAAATCTCACCTTGAAGAGTTAGCTCAAACTGGACACTTGAGCGAATTCATAGAAATAAGCCAGAGAAGGTAATTACCAATGGAGATCAAAGGCCTGACAACATGCTTGAGGAAGATGGCATCCATGAGTTCGCAGTAATTTATGGGGCATCCGATCTCAAACAGATTTAAGGAAATATAACTCGGATGGAAGTCAAAAATCTTACAGCAGTAATGTAAGATTTCCAAATCGATCCAGCAAAAACATAAACAGGAAAGCGCTGGTGAGTAGAGGATATCGACTACAGCAAACACATAGTATTCACAGATGAGGATCTAGTTGGAGTAAGAACCCCGCATCACGATGCATTGATCATTACACTCAGGATAGCTAACTATGATGTCGATCGGTTGCTCATCGACCAAGGTAGCTCATTTGAAGTAATATACCTCGACCTATTTAGGAAGTTAAAGTTAAGTGTCCCGCCGGCCTAAAGGAATCCACCGTTCCTCTAGTTGGTTTTGATGGGAAAGTAACCATCCCTTTTAGAAATATCATACTGCCAGTGTGGGCAGGAAACATCTCCAAAATGGTCGAATTCATCATGGTCGATATTGACTCACCCTACCAGGCGATCCTCGATAAAGTATGGTTGCACGCGATGAAGGTCATCCCCTCTACCTACCATCAGAAACTCAAATGTGAGACTGAACGAGGAGTGGTGGAGATCCATGGAGATCAGGTGATGGCGAGAAAGTGCTTCATAGAGGCCATCCATCCTAAGTCAGAAAAGAAAGTTGAGAAAGCCAAGGAGAAGGTTGAAGAATAGGAAGGTTTGATACCTTCCAAATAGCAGCTAAGATATGGAAGGCCTGAAGTGGAGGAGACTTTCAAGAGGGTTATTGAGGACCTAGAGGAAGTCGTAGCAGGTGGCGACGATAAAGATAGGATGTTTTTAATCGGAGCTTCTCTCACAAATCGAGAGAAGAACGAACTGACAGTAATTTTGCAGAATAACTTGGACGTTTTTACGTGGGAACCCTACGAGCTGCCTGGTATTGATCCTAGTTTGACTTGTCACTGACTGCACGCTGATTTGGCTTTCAAGCCAATCGTACAAAAGGCACGACTTACTGCCCCCGAAAAGGCCAAGGCTATAGAGAAGGAAGTGGAAAAACTATTGGATGTAGTATCCATACGGGAAGTCCAATTACCCAAGTGGCTGTCCAACCCAGTAGTAGTCCCGAAGAGCAATGGAAAGTGGAGAGTCAGCATTGACTTCACCGACCTTAACATATCTTTCCCTAAAGACAACTTCCCCCTCCCGAAGATTGATGAGTTGGTGGATGCCACGGTAGCTCATGAAAGAATGAGTTTCCTAGACGCATACTCCGGGTATCACCAAATCCCTCTACACGAGTCGGATCAAGACAAAACAACTTTTATAACCACGGTTGGGCTATATTGCTACAAGGTTATTCCCTTTGGGCTAAAAAATGCAGGGGCAACTTACCAACGATTGGTCACAAAAATGTTCAGAGACCAAATGGGAAGCACTATGGAGGTCTACATCGATGCATGCTCATCAAGAGAAAAATCAAGGATGACCACCTCTCTGACCTATTAAGGAACTTTGAAATCCTTAGGAAGTACCGAATGAAACTCAATGCTAGCAAGTGTTCCTTCGGTGTCCAGTTAGGAAAATTCCTCGAGTACTTGGTCAGTAAAAGAGGTATCGAACCTAACCCAGACCAAATTGATGCCATTAAGAGAGTGCAACCCCCCCCCCCCCCCCGTACGATAAGAGACGTGTAAAAGCTCATGGGGATGATCGTCGCCCTAAATCAGTTCATCTCAATGTCATCCAAAAGGTGTCAGCCGTCCAATTATTAAAGAAAAGAAAAGATGTGGAGTGTAACGAGGATTGCTCGAAGGCACTAGAGGGGCGCAAAGCTTACCTCAGCACACCACCCTAGCTCATAATCCCTCAGGAGAATGATCCTCTATATCTATACCTCGAAGTATCCAGTCATGTTGTAAGTTCTGCACTGGTATGCAAAAAAATAGGGATACAACACTAAGTTTATTATGCAAGCAAGACTCTCTTGGACGCCGAACAACGATACCTACCACTAGAAAAGCTTGCCTTTGTGCTAGTGGTAGCCTCAAGGAAATTAAAACATTACTTCGAATCCCACTCCATCATCGTACTTACATCCCACCCTCTTAAAGAAGTCTTGAAAAAATAGACTTGTCAAGTAGAAATTAATGAACTTTGAATAAGTCAGTGTCCAACAGCTTCCCAGAGGACAAAATAGCTATGCTGATGCCCTAGTAGCCTTAAGCTCAGCGATCAATTCTGACTTGAAGAGAATAATTCTGATTGATTTCCTCGCCCAGCCAAGTATCAACCAGATCAACGATCTACCAAACGTGGGGCACGTTCTCCAGATCGAGACAGCCCCCAGTTGGATGGACCCCTTAAGGGATTATTTGAAGGATGGTGCACTACCAGACGATAATAAGACCGCTTATCAAATAAGAGTCAAATCTGATCGCTTTCACTTATCTCCTGAGGGCAAGCTGTACAAAAGATCTTTTATTGGCCCCTACCTCCAATGCGTTCATCCAAAGGACGTCGAGCAAGTCCTATATGAACTCCATAAGGGAATATGTGGAAGTCACATTGGGAGCAGGTCGTTAGCTTTCTGAGCAATGAAAGAAGGATACTGGTGGCCGTATATATAGAAAGACGCTGGAATCTATGCTCACAAATGTGAAAAGTGACAACTCCATGCACCTATAGTTGGCCTTTCACCCAATGGGGTATGGGCATCCTGGTCCCTCTTCCTAATGCAGCCGGTAATCACAAGTATTTATTGGTCGCAACAGATTACTTAACCAAATGGATAGAAGTGGAGCCATTGGCAAGCATTAGAGATGCAGACATGATAAGATTCATATGGAGGAACATTATCACTTTTTTTGGGATCCCCAAGACCATCATCACTGACAACGAAACCCAGTTTGAAAATGGCCTCTTCCAAAGTTTTTGCAGCAACCACGGGATCAGGCACTACTTTAGCTCTGTGGCATATCCTCAGATCAATGGACAGACTGAAGCTTCTAACAAGACGGTGATCGATGGATTAAAGAAGCACTTAGAGAGAGCCATGGGGACATGGGTAAATGAACTACTCCACATCTTATGGGCTTACCGCATCACCCCACGATATGAAACTGGAGAAACACCATTCGCACTAATGTATGGAATGGAGGTAATTATCCCCTTAGAAGCTGACCTCCCTACCATGAGGTCAACCCTAGTCGACCAAGGCCAGAACGATATAGCAATGCTCGTTGAACTTGACTTAGCTGAAGAACGAAAGGAGTTGTCTCTAGTGAAACTAGCAGTCTATCAACAACAGCTAGCAAAGCAATATAACAAAAAGGTCAATCCAAGAACTTTCCAAGTCGAGGCTTATGTCCTGAGGAAAGTTATTAGCAGTGCTATAAAACCATCGGATGGCAAGTTAGGACCAAACTAGGAGGGTCCATTTAAGGTGATAAGAGACGACCTATAAGGAGCCTATCACTTAGAAATGTTGGAGGGCGGGGAGACACCTAGAGCTTGGAACGTAACCAATTTGAAGAAATTATACTTCTAGTTTTTCTTTTTAAACCCAATGTTGAAAGTTTTAATTCATTTCTGATTAATAAAGATTTGTTTGGCAGTGGCATTCTATGAAGTGTTGATTTTTCTCAACTACATTATAATTCATGCACCTTTTCCAAGTTACAGGCTCCCCACTTAATATACAAAACTAAGATCACGAGATACGTATCAAAGCAGGGTCAATATGCAATGACCCTCCTCAGGCACTCGTCAAAAAACACGAATGACCTCTTAGCATTGCCTCGGGAAATATATGAAGCCCTATAGGGGACCCTTAGGCAATATGGCCAACCCAGGTTGGTCACCAATATTGTTTGGCTAAAAAATCCTACTTGAATAGAACATCCAATACCAGATGTATCCTCGCCATTGCCATCCTTAGGCCTAAGGAGGTGTGACGACACAACCTAAAAGGTAAAGTAAGGCAGAATGATGCACCAGATTCATATTGGACTTGGGGATACTCACTCAACAAACCAACTCTCCCTAAATCAAGCCTAGTCGATTGGAAGAGCCCAAGATAGTTGAAATCCATGAAGTAAAAGAAATATACAGCACGTGTTTAGTCAAAAAATTGCCCAAAATATAGCGATTTTATGACATCATTACATATACAAAGAGTTACATATGCTGAGTAAATTAAATCCTAATAAGAAATAGGTCGTTGGGCAAGATAGTCAGTCACTCGCGCTCTTCTTCCATCATCTGGGTGAGGAGATAATTCCTCCTCGACTTCATCTGAATTTAGCTCCATGAGCTTCTTTGGGATTTGATCTATGGGAACCCATCGATCATCCCTTCTGAATGGGTTCGGCATCAAATTTGAGGGAGAGATCTCATGTCGATACCAGAGGACAGAGTTCCTAGGAACCTGCAACTCCGTAAGAGCACTCAACCACCCTCTTATGAAAGATAACTCTTCAACCTCCCTCAACTTCATCGGAGCAGCGGTCCAACCCTAGTCATAACCATCAGCCCACACCTGCAGATGAACTTTCTTAAATAGGTGCCTCGGTGAGGTAACATCTCTTTGAAGACTGAAAACTATCACGTACACCCAACGAACATCACCCCGAAGCTCGGTAGTCTCCCTAGCTGAGACACTATCGTCAGTACCAGCTCGCGAACCAGTCGATGAATAGGAACCGCATAAAACTCGAGGGGCAATGATCAACGCATTCTACCTAAGTCACGAGACTTCCCTCCTTAGAGAGTCATTCTCTTGTTGAAGTATCTCTCCAACTTGATTAACCTCAGAGACATCTAGAAACTTATCCTTTAAAGCATCCGCTTCTTCTTGAACAGAAGCGCCGACCTCCTCCATCTCTTGAAGCCTCTCTTTCAGCTTGGTAATGAGCTCTGATTAGTCCTTATAGTCTTGATTACTCGATCTAAGAGACTTGCAGATTCTTATAAAGTCACGAAAAACCCGATTGCTCATATCAGAACCAAGAATTTTTCCTAATTGAGAGGTAGCAGGAATATATTCCTCAATATCAATAAGCTACAAACCATATAAGTGTTGGAGAACAAATAAATCAGTACACGAAAGGGAACGAAATTTCATTTCATTAAAAGAAAGTTCAAGTATATTAGCAAAAGAAATAAAGAACAACAATAGAAAGATAAAAATACAAAGGTCCCTAAAAATACTAGATGGCAACCTCAGTCTGCACTGAGGACGCTGGTTGCTTCCCCTTATCCACGATAGACCTAGATACGCCTCCCTCAGATGGAGCAGTCACCATCTTTTGGTCAAGGAGAGCATCAGCAGTAGTGGTCAGGACAGTTGGGACACCTTCATTAGCAGCAGGAGGAGGCACCTCATTTATAACAGGCTTGGGGCCAGGGTCATGCTCGTCAAAGAGGATGAAATCAACATCCACGTTAATAGCAAGCAAGGCATTGTCCCAAACCTTTTTAAAGTTGAGATGGCTAATATAGACAATCCGAGCCTTAGCATCCTCATATATTGTGACCCATTCGCATTATACGAGCTCTTTTTGAGGGTGGTAGCCTCAGATTCCACCTTTTTCACCTTCCCAGCAAGCACCTTGTTCTCCTCCACCACCTCCAGTTTGTTCGTACATACCAAGTCATAAGACTGCCTCAGTTCCTCGAGCTCCTTAGATACCACCTCTTTTGCCTTGTTAGCTTTGGCCAAGGTAAGGTCGGAAGATTTTTGAGCAGCACTGGCAGCCTTCAAGCTCACCTCCAACTCAACATTCTTCCTCGCTAGCTTATCGCTACTCCAATAGAGGATGGTGAAGTCAGATACAAACTACAGAAAGAAAAAGAACATTAACGAAAGAGACATTAAAAGAAGAACTGCAAGTAAGAAGAGACTTACCAAGGCTATCCCCTGACTTGCCTTCAGGACTATCTGTTCGGTCCCTATGCTCGACGACCTCTGGCAATCGGGTGGCAAGACTGCTCTCTTGAGCACTGTCGAAGCCAGCTGAGGCGAAATAGCAACAAAAGCCCCATTTTCTAAGGCAGACACATGCACCAGAGACTGCCCCACCTTGGACCTCACCTCTTCTCTCCTCATTTCTTCTTCTCTCTTCCATTTTCTTCTTCTCCTTTTCCCTCTCCCTCACCAACGCCTCCTCTTTCCTCTTCCTTTTTTGCTCATGAGCCACAGTCTAGGAGCCAGTGGCAGTATCCACACTCCTAGACTTCTGCTTATTTAACTTGCGAACAAGCGCCACATTGTCATCATCATGATCTTAGATCAAATTTTTCCTAGAAAGAGCCATAGTTTCCTCGCTGGAGCTATCTGAATCCTCTAAGTCCTTCGGAACCTCTGAACCCTCAGTACCATCCTCCGAATAGGAAGATTCTTTGCCACTTGAACTCTCCTCGCTATAACCACCCTCACCTCCACCTATGTCATCTCCCTCACTCTCTTCACCACAGCTACTTTCCTCCTCGTCTAACTGATTTGGTTCAGCAGCAACCTCTTCTATGATATCTAGCCGAGGAATACCATCCACAGGTTGGGAGATGAAGCTGGACCCGATTTTCTTGTACTCCAAATGTTATATGGATGATTGTGAATGCTCACCGTCAGCCAAGTATTCCCTGATCTTCCAAGCCTTGACCATCTCAGCAGCTCGAATTCCGCGAAGTGTAGGTTCTGAGTTTTTTATCTTCACTGAAAGAGAAAAAAGGAAAAATATAAGAAAGGTAGTACACTAATAGAAAATTAATGAGTAGAACAAGAGTTATGCCTACCTATGTACTCCTCCTCATAAAATGGAATTATAAGTCCCCTATACCTCGCCCCTTTAGTTTGAGGAAGGAACTTCCAGTTCCTAGAAATAAACCCCTCTTGTCAATAGTCTTTATGGGAATCAGGTAGATTGGCTACCAATACCCTGTCATGACTCCTAGCTTTCAGATAAAAGAGACCCGAGCTTGTTCGAGAAAAGGAATAGCAATAATAAATTTTAGCAAGACCTAGATTGGTGCTATAGAGCTGATTGATTCTATGTACACTATTGACGATCTTCTAAACATTTGGAGAGCACTATGCAGGAACTATATAAAAATAACTAAAGAAATGAAAAAATAAGTGATTTGGGGGAAAAGTTAGACCCCTGGGATAACATAAGAACATGAATCTAATGCCCCTCCTCAATGTGTTGAACATTACGAGGAACAGGGGCACATTCAATGTCCACCCAGTTTGGAATGTTGTAAAACTCCCTAAACTCAGCTATCGACCTATTACCTATTCTTACCATCAGAAAAGAAAAACCCTAGCAACAATAATGAAGAAATTTCAGCAGAAAAGAAAGGAAGAGAAGTTTGGAGAACTTACGAAGTGAAAATTAGTTTGAGGCGACACAAAGCCACAAGAAGAGAAGATGGGAAGATAAGGGAGAGCTCAAGGACGAAAGACGAGACTTGGAAGTGAGAAAGCGTAATAAGAAGCTGGAGAAATCTTGAGAATGCAAAGAAGTTTGAAGCGACGTCAGAAAATGGCTTCTTCAAATAAATTTAAACCTTTTCAATGATTACGCATAGAGAAGGAAGTGCATCTGCCGCTTAAATCTACTTGGGAACGAAGTTCACTCCCCAAAGATTTTACAATTCATAAAATGCCATCAGGGCTATTATTTAAAATTATTGAGCCCAAAGTGTGACCCAAAAATTTTAGGGACAATTGTGGGTCCCTCATTTAACTTGTCTAGGCCTAGAAAAGTAGCCCGACTAGGCCCTATCAAAGATAAGGGAAGTCCGACCTAAAATCTAATGTATCACATATAAATAATTCAACCGTGACCCATTCAACCCCTAAAATCTCTCAAGAGATATTCTAGGATTATGGGCCAACGTGGAGGTGCCCAACACCCCCACTCTCCGAGAATTACATGTATATATTTAATTCTCCAGTCGGGGGCAAAGGGCATGCAATTGTAAACAGTCCCCTGGAGAAAAGATAAATATAAAAGAGAGAGCAGCACCATGGACGTAGGCCATTTTGCCGAACCACATATATCTTGTGTCATGTGTGATTGCATCTATTTTATGTTCTTTATTTTTTTTGGTGATCGCATTTGCTTACAATTTGTGTTGAGCTTTATTGTCACCAAAGGAACCATAATAGTACTGAAATTGCGAACATAATACTTATAATGTGTTGCTAACTCACCGAATGGTTGGCGCCACTTTTAAGTTGCTCTTATAATGTGTTACGGATAGAACACTTATAATGTGTTGCTAAATCACACATGTATATTAGGAAAAAATATGTATATAATATAATATTATAAGCATACATTATAAATTAATGTATATCTTATTAGTAATGTTACTATAAGTGTTGCTAAATCACACATGTATATTAGGAAAAAAATGTATACAATATAAAATTATAAGCATACATTATAAATTAATGTATATCTTATTAGTAATGTTACTCTGTTTATACCGAGTTGTACTAATTTTTCTAATATTTTTGCTTGTCAAGTAGAGTGAATAGAAAAAAATCTACTTTTTGAGAAAATGGCGGATATGTCTAAAGAGGTGACTTATGTCTCCATTATCTCTTCAATTTAAACTTTGTAATAAATGTTATTGAAGTCCATAAAATTTACACTACATTCCATATATATTTTGTGTATCTAAAATAGGTTGTTAGGGGTAAGAGATCGAGACGAACTACAAGCAATGAGAATGAGGATGCAAGAATATCATGCGAAGTCTCTAACTCACATGCGACGGAAGAAATTTATGCGGATGAAGTACCCTAACATTGATTCTGTTGATAAGGGCAAAAAAAAAGAAATGGGGGCCATCAAAATTAAATGTAATTGCAACTGGGATAAAAGATCGTAAAGATTTAGAATTCAATGAGTTTGGGCAAACAATTGGACTTGATTCCATCCATCTTAGTTCTATGATTGGGATTTTAGCACGAGAATGCGTACCAGTAACACATAAAGGTTGGGATAAGGTGACTAGTGACATCAAGGATCAAATATGGGAGTTTGTTACGGTGAGTATTTTATTTCACTACCCTTTGCACAATTATGTAATAATTTGAATGTAACTTTGTACATATTGAATTGTAACCAATATAGTGTATTTGTTATGTATGATGCAGCAAAAATATAACCTTGAAGAATGTCGAAAGGCCATTGTTTTGGGTCACACGGGCAGAGATTGGAAATATTATAAGTCAAAATTATCAACACAAATACGAGAAGAAGCTAAAGGACCAAATTCCACTCGCCATCTTACATTACTCAAGCCCCTGGCATGAAGTCAAATGAATGGGATGAATTTGTTAAATCTCGTTGGTCACCTAAATTTGATGTAAGTGAATTTGACTATTTATTTTTTATTGTTATTAATAGACTAAAGTCCACTTTTAGTATTCTTGTATTTCTTCCAATTATATATGATTTCTCTTATTTTAATAGGAAATAAGTGGAAAGCATAAGGAGGCTAAAGCAAAGAGAATCCATCCATAAATAACTAGTCGTAGAGGCTATGCACAACATAAGGAAAACATGGTATGTTTCCCCTTTAAAGTTGTATACTTCATAAATAGCTTACATTATTTCGTAATTTTATCTTTTAAATTTTTGTATAAAGTCGAAGACCCAAATCAAACTATATGCCGTGTTGATGTTTGGATTAGGGGACATAGGAGAGAAAATGGCAATCCGGTTAATCAAGTTGTTGGTGAAAGTGATAGTAACGACTTAAACACTTACACAACACTTTACAAATTTTTTTAAAGCTACAATGTGTTTATTATATTGTTTTTAATATGTTGAATTATTGTATTTATTTTAGGAAAAGATGAAAAAAATTCCATCTCATGATTCAACATCGTTGAGAGATGATACAGTAGTAAAGATGCTTGGTCATGAACGTCCGAGTCATGTCCGAGGTCTTGGATTTGGGGTGATTCCTACGAGGGTAGATGCGTCCTTACACAATAATGCAAGGGTAGCAAATCTTAAAACTCAAATTCAACAACTTTTGGAATGGAAGATGCACATGGAAAGTCGAATGACATAAGGAAATGAACAAAATGTGGTATTTTTAAAAAATTAAATATGATTCAATACATATAGTTTTTCACTTGTTTTGTTTTTAAATACTTCACTTGCAATTTCTATAGGGTCAACATGAGGGTGGTGGGGATGCCATGCATAATTATGCACACGCTCTGCAGGTTATTGTTAAAGAATTACCTAAGTCTTAATTTTTTTACTAATTGCATTAATAATTATTTTTTAGTTATTTTTTTTGTACTATTTATTAGCATAATGGATAAAGTTCATGCACACAAAGTGCTCCACAAAGAAATTCTCCTTGCAAATTTTTACATTGGTTGGGGACTGGAGAAGAAGTGGCAAGTGTAGAACTTAATTCTACAGACCCGAAGTCATTAGTGCATTACCAAATCCTTGGGCCTGATTGCTATAGAGTATGGGTTGTTGAAATTTTAGTGCCCAAAGCGCCAGTTTATCGATACTCAGATGTATTTTCCATACTTGATGATGCAAAAGGAAGTACCATAGCATGGCCACATCGATACATTCGTTTTCACTAATAATGTGAGTTGAATAATTATAGTTCTTGGATTTTATTCTAAGAATTTTTCTTTGACTCTCTTTTGTATTTATTTCAGAAAAACGTAAGGAATTGAGTGGGTATGGTGTTTCTTCATTGCTTTTTGGATTGAAGGTATACATTGATTTTTTATTTTTTATTACAAGTGTGTTGTTAATTTATGAGAGTATTTACTAAAATTATTTTCTGAACAGGTACCTATTTTTGGAAGATGTTGAAGGCATTTTGGGAGGAGTATTTTTGAAGAATGCTATTAGTTATTTTTTGAAGGAAGGTTGCATTTTAACTTGTTAGGTTAATGCTCGTTTCATTCTAATCCCATGTTTTTATGTGGCTTGTAACACCCAAATATTTATTCATTCTACTGTTTTGGGCATGACTTTGATATTATGGTTATGAGTACATATTATGAGTTCCTCTTAATTATATAAGTGGGGTTCAAATTTCAAGAATTATGGAATTTCTAATTGTGATGCTATCATATATGCGGTGGATATGTTAATGTTAGTATAAGTAACAGGCATTTGAGAAGATAATTTTTATAAAAAAAATGTATACCCCTTTAACGACATATTTTATATATCTTAAAATAATAATAACGACTCTTATATTTCGTCATGTACAATACTAACGACACCTAGGTTTAGTCGTAAACTAACATTCACGACACATAATAAGTAGTTATGAAAGGTTTTTTTGGGTAATGACTTTTACGACTAGTAAATAGGTGTTGTGGGTATCTATTTTCATGACACATTTTTATAAAGTGTCGTCTTTATCTATTTTCCACGACACTTAACAGGTGTCATGAAATAGTTTTACGACACCACAAAGGTGTCGATACAGAAGATAACTTTCTACGACACCCCCTTCTATGACTACATAAAATGTGTCATGGAAACAGTTTCACGAGACATATAAGGTGTCGTGGAAAGAAAATTTTCTTGTAGTGATACCCTAGAAGCAGGGCGCATATCAGGAGCCCAGAGGCCTATATTTTTAGTCTCCCTTATAGCATCGGCATAGATGCCCGCCTTACCTGCCATTGCTCCCACAGCCCCACCACAACAAGGGCAGCTACAGTATGGGCGTATGTACAACATCCAGCAAGCAGCAGTTCAGCAGCCACCACCCGCAGTTGAGGGTATGTTTTCTATTTATGGGACTATGGGATGTATTTTCTTTGATATAGGGACATCACATTCTTTCATAGCTACTAGATTTGCATGGGCCACAGGATTATTGGACACGACCAGCAGAACTGTTACTTATGTAGACTCATCGATGGGTAGTAGGATGCCTATTTTCTTTATGTGTCAGATTGTGAGTATAGAGATTGGGAGTCTGATTTTACTAGCTCATATGCTTGTGTTAAACATGTCTGAATATGATATTATTATTGGGATGGATTGGCTAGTTGCTTATAGAACCACGATTGATTGCTTTAGTATGAGAATTATATTCGCTATCCTAGGACATGAGATGTTTTGAGTGGCGATGCCTTGCCCCGAGGGAGGATCATCCACTCATTTTTATTATATAGAGAAGAAGACCTCTATGGGAGTTGTGATTCCCCTTGATTCGATTTATGTTGTTAGGTAATTCGCAGATGTGTTTCAGGACATACCAGGGTTACCGCCGAGTAGGGAGTTTGAGTTTGTGATTTATTTGGCACCGGGCAATCGACCGATAGCCCGTGCCCCATACCGTATGGCTCATGTAGAGATGAGGGAGATAAGAGATCAGATTGAGAAGCTGTTGGGATAGGGTTTCATCCGTCGGAGTACCTCACCCTGGGGGGGCCCAGTTCTGTATGTAAAAAAAAGGATGGATCCCTACGATTATGTGTGGATTATAGGGAACTTAATAAAGTCACGATTTGAAATGAGTATCCATTACCCCACATCGATGACGTGTTTGATCATTTGAGAGGAGCATCATACTTCTCAAAGATAGACTTGAGGTCAGGATATCATCAGTTGTGGATCAGAGAGCAGGATGTGTTGAACACTACTTTTCTGACAAGATATAGATCTTATGAGTTCCTAGTTATGCCATTCGGGTTAACCAATGTGCCGGCTGTATTCATGAACTTAATGAATAGGGAGTTCAAAGAGTTCCTGGATCAGTTTGTCATTGTTTTCATAGATTACTTCATAGTTTTTTCTCCTACGGAAGAGGAACATGTCGAGCATTTGCGAAGGGTCCTACAGACACTACGTGAGCATCAGTTGTATGTAAAATATGAAAAGTGTGTGTTTTGGCTCCGGGAGGTGCAGTTTTTAGGGCATATAGTGTTCGAAAGGGGTATTGCAGTGGATCCCAGCAAAGTATCGGCAGTGAGGTAGTGAAGATAACCCACGACACTAATAGAGGTCTGTAGTTTCTTAGGACTAGATGGTACTACAGACGGTTTATTAGGGGATTTTCGAAGATTGCGGGTTCGATGACCAATCTAACCCCTAAGGGCGTACCGTTTATTTGGAATAATACGTGTCAGTTGGCGTTTAATGAATTGAAGGATAAATTAACTTTAGCACCCGTACTAGCACTACCCAGACCAGGAGTGGAGTACCTAGTGTACACTGACACCAGGGACTTGGTGGGGTGTTGCAATAGGAAGAGAAGGCTATATCTTATGCCTCTAGGAAGCTTAAGCTTCGTGAGAAGAGTTACCCTACCCACGACTTGGAGCTAGAAGCAATCGTATTTTCCCTTCGAATATGGAGACATTATTTTTTCGGTGAAATTTTTTACCTATTCAGGGATCACAAGTCATTACAGTATTTGTTCACTCAGAGAGAATTGAATATACGACAATGTAGGTGTCTTGAATTCTTGAAGGATTATCAGTTAGAGATTATTATCATCCCAGGAAGGATAACGTGGTAGCAGACGCATTGAGTAATAGGCCTAAGGGTGAACTAGTCACGGTGTGGAAGGCTAAATGGAAGGAACTGGGCCATCAACATGTCGTTGCTAGGTCATTTATGTTAGTTATGACTGTTACTCCTCAGATTTGATGCGGGTAGTACAGGCTCAGGCCGTGGATCCATTCTACCAGGAGAAAATTCGATAACTTTTGGCCGAGATAGCAGAATCCTACTTAGTTAGTTCAAAGGGAGGCTTGCACTTTAATGGTAGACTGATTATTCCAGAAGGGAAAGAACTGTAGCACGCAGTGATGTCAGAGTCGCACGGATCCCGATTTATGGTACATCCCGGTGGCGATAAGATGTAACAAGATATGATGCGACAGTATTGGTGGAGTGGTATGAAAAAAAACATCGTTGAGTTCGTCTCTAAGTGTGCTACCTAACAGTTAGTGAAGGTTGATCACCAGAAGACAGTCAAATTACTTCAGCCACTAGAGATTCTTATATGGAAATAGGAGAGAATTTCCATGGATTTTATCAGTGGGCTGCCTACTGCTCAGAGGGGTCACGATTTCATATGGATTCTTGTGGATCGTTTGACTAAGGTCGCTCATTTCTTGCCGGATCGGACTGATTTTACTACAGGGGGAATATGCATAGCTCTTTATAGCTGAGATAGTGAGGTTACACGGGGTACCTCTAGATATTGTGTTCAATCGAGACAAGATCTTCATCTCTAGATTTTAGGAGAGTTTTCATGAGGTCATGGGTACCGAGGTGCGATTGAGTACAACCTATCACCTATAGACGGATGGGCAGATTAAGCGTACTAACCAGATGTTAGAGGATATGTTACGCATGTGTATTCTAGATTTTGGAGGGAGTTGGGAGCAGTACCTTCCCCTAGTGGAATTTACATATAATAATTCCTACCAATTTACCATTTATATGGTCCCATTTGAGGCGTTATATGGTAGACGTTTTTATTCTCCCGCGTGTTGGTTAGAGGTGGGGGACAACAAGTTACTTGGGTCGAAAGTGATTTAGGACACGTCTGTCAGGATTAATATGATCATGAGTCGCATTCGGGTAGCTCATGATAGACATAAGAGCTATGCTAATGCCAAGAGGTTCTTACGGGAGTTTAATGTGGGGGACCAGGTATTATTGCAAGTGTCTCCTATGAAGGGGATCATGAGATTCGGGAAGAAAGCGAAATTGACACCAAGATATGTAGGACCACTTCCTATTATTGAGAGGGTTGAACCAGTAGCATACAGACTTGGGCTGTTGGAACACTTGCATCGTATCCATGATGTGTTCATGTTTCTTTGCTGAGGCGATATCTACGAGATAAGTTGGCTCACACTCATATTGCATTGGAAGAATTTGATTTGCAGCTAGGTAGTTTTTACAAGGAGAGAATAGTGGCGATCTTAGACCGCGGTGAGAAATGTTTGAGATTGAAAGTAGTTCCACTTGTGTGTGTTCAGTGGGCAAACAGTAATGTGGAGGAGTCTACTAGGGAGCGCGAGGATGATATGCGTGATTCATACCCGGAGTTGTTTTTATCAGGTATGCCTTTTTCAAATTTCGAGATGAAATTCCGTTATAAGGGGGGAAGTATGTAATACCCCGCAATTTCAATGATTTTAAAAATGGGATTAACTAGGATTAATTGTGGGTATAAATTAAAATTAATTCGGATTTTAATATTACTCAGGAATAAAGTAATATGTGATTTATGTGAATATTACTTAGTGATTAAAAGTAATATACGATTATGACTTTACATATGATTATGATTTAATAAAAATTATCGCTAGTGATGAATACGATAATTATGGGAGTTAAGTCGGGACGCGCGTGTGAGTCTGTCGGGACTAAATTTAAAGGAATTAAATGTAAAATATTTTATGTCATCCAAATGGTCGTTTTGAGTCGCCAAAGTTTCCGGAAGAGTTTAAATAGTCGAAAAAGTGTAATTGGGTGTTTGACTTGGGTCTTAGGGCACTTTAAAATCGAATAGACACCCCGAAGAGGCATTTTAGTCATTTTACATGGGAGGTTAATAGTAACCACGAAAGTTGAGGATTATTATATAAGTCTAAAAGGTGGTAAGATACATTATTCATCACCAAACTTATAGAGAAAGACTTCGGGGAGAGTAAGAGATTTCTCTGAAAGTAAAGAGACACCTTTAGGAAGGCAAGAAGCCAAAAGGTCATCCTACACCATCACCGAAAGTTGGCCGAAAAAGAGAGAGAACCACCAATAGACTATCATCCCCAAAGGTTCAGACCTACAATTTAAAGGCAAGTGACTTAATCTTTGCAAAATTAGCATGTATAATGCCCATGTTAGGATAGTTGTAGAATTATGAGAAATTGCACGATTTAGAGATAAACCAAGATGATTTTAATGGAATCATTGATATGAGAAATATGTAGAACAAACCTCCTTTTGATTATATATTTTAATCCATGAATTGGGAATCATTTGATAAAGAAAATCTGAGTTTTATATATTCTTGGAGAAATGATAAAAGATGGGTATTCTGGAAATTATGAGAAATAACATGTTTAATCCAAACCTATTGATGTTTTAGGTTGCTTAAAGATTGGAAATCATTTATATGTATTGTTATGTCACGTGGAATGAATTATAAGGAGTTTGGGATCTTAAAATATAGGGCTTGAGGATGAAAATTGGTTAAATCCGTAGGCCAAATATGCAGAAATAGTAGGCTCATACATGTTCGGTCGATCGATCCAAGACTGTCAATCGATCGACCAGAATTCATATGTTGATTTTGTATAAGGCCTGATTAAATTCATCACTTCCAAGGATGCTTAGTGTAAATTAATTATAGCATAATGGAATTTAGGGAAGCTCCGTAGGGTGGTAATTGAGACCCAAAATGTAAGGCCCTAAAACATGATTAGAAATGTTAATTATATGATTAAATATAAGTTATAATTTAGTGAGGGGTATTAAACATGTTAATCATCATATTTGGGGATGCATACTCATGTGATGTATGTGTTGGTTGCATTAGATGCTAATCGAGCTTATGATCGGCGATAACTTATTTAGATCATATGATTAGTTATGTGGTTAAATGCATCATCAAAATATGTTTTTCATGAATCATTATGATTATAAATTAAACCAAGGTGTTGGTCCGAAATTGGCGATGTTAGGTCGCCAAATGTGAAAGTTTTGAGATTTTCAGTAAATTGCTACTTTCCTGTTTGAGCCCAAATTAGGCATACTAATTTTATGATATGGGGAAAATACAAACTATGGAAGTTCTATATATATGAGTTAAGTTTATAACACAACAAATGGTGCATCAAACGGACATTCGAGTGAGAAGATATTGTCTTTTTACGAACAGAGGGAAAAGTGGTCATTTAGCTTTAAATGATATTTTATCTTATATGGCGTCACATGTCATATTTTGATTGGATCAAGGGGGTGACCCATATTTTGATTGTATGCTCAGACCTAGATGTGTTAAAAGTGGCATAAATAATTGAATACTTGTTGAAATCGAGAAATTCCAATTGGAAATGTTAGAGAACATATATGAGTATGATATAATTGAATGGGAGAATAAAATAACTTTTAGTTTGGCTTGGGGGTTGTGTTGAAGTTGAAGTTGAAGTTGAAGTTTTGTTGTTGTTTTTCTCCAAAAATGATTTGGAAAATGTTTTAATAAAACGGGCATAACTTTGTCTAGAGAATTCGTAAGTTAATTCTGTAAATTGTGTTAGATACTTAATGAATTTGCTGTTATAGAAATGTGAAGTATCATATTTAATTAATTTTCAGTTATGTCATATTGGCCCACTGATGTGATGTGTTACTGAGTTTAATGTGATTTGGTGTATTCAAATACTAATGATGTTGAATTGTTAGGTGGGAAAGCGACTAACACTACCATACTGAGGAAATAGTTTTGGTATTAATCTTAGTACCAAATTCAAGGTGAGTGACATGTCCTATGAAATATATATGCTTATATTTTGATATGGAATTGTGTAGTTAAACACATGTGTGGTGATGCTTATGGAGTGATGTGGTGTTATGAAACATATGCGTATGATTAAAAATGTTGAATGATGTTATTTAATGTTATGGACTGAGGTGGGACCTCTATCTAACATTAAGAATTGTGGATTAAAATGTTAAATGATGTTATCTAATTTTATGGACTGAGGTGGGACCTCTATCTAATGTTAAGGAATGGTGGGTCCTACGAGATGCAGCGGCTCCGTTAATCCAACTTAAAGATTTTTTGTTCTCGAGCCTAATTGTGGGATGTGGTATCCCCATTAACTTGGAGTTGATTGGACTGGCGGGTCCAGTCTTGCGAGAATTAAACAATTCTTGTTGGATTATAATATTAGAAAATAAAAAGGGTTATTTAAATTGGTTATATGTGTGGTATATGGTCATTCATTAATCTTTTGTTGCTTACACTCCTATAATTCTATATTTCAGGTATGCCTATCGTTTGGAGTTCACTGCCAAGTTAGGACCTTAACTGGGGGAGTGATGGATATCTAATATGGGTTGAATATCAACAAGCTTTTTGGGTATATGTTAAACTAAAGAATTTTTTTTATATGTAAAGTTGTTTAGTACTTGTAAATTACATGTTAATTTAGTTATGTTGTCATCCAAACATGCTTTTGAAAAAGAAAAAAAATGGTGCTACTTATCGAGACATTTACAGTAAAGCATTGTTTAAGACAATTTATTTCTACATTAAAATGATAATCTAAACTTAATTAAGTCGGGGGGCGACACGAAAATTATTTATGTGTGAATTAATCCTTGAGAATAGAATAATGGATTAAAAGTAATTACAGTTTATAGAAGAATATATCTATTTGAGGATAATATGAATTTGTGAAAATTTGGGATTTGGGATTAAATGGACCTGAAGGGTGTAGACAATTACCTACTAAATATGATTGAGAAATAATGGTTAACTTTCGAGTGATGGAAAAACTCGAAAAATATATGTTAATAAGTAAAGTCATAATCTATAAATACGTAGGATATTAGAGAGAAAAATATACTATGTATGGAATTATCACATGGGTTGTGTGAATACCTTATTGATATTATATAGGTGGGGTGAATACTATATTTTTAATTTGTATGACATAACTACGTTGCTTGCTTTCGGGGTGGAGGTTTTGCGTTATGGTCGATCTTATCGTAACGAGCCCATGGGGGGATTTTAGATTCGTACCTTGAGCATAGGACCTTGGACACGTTCTATCGGTGTGAATGATAGTTTCGACGGTTGAATGAGGGCATAGGTATGTGCGTGACCCATTCGGATGGGGAGTATGCTCACCTCCAAATATGTGTGTTATGTTATTTATGGTTCAGGAGAGACGTTGAACCAATAGTCCTTTTTACAACGAGAGATGTAACTGGACATGATAGTAGAGTATGCATGCACCGCAACTGTGTCTGGGAGGTTCCGTATTAGTATATATGCTATTATGATGAATATATATGCTATGTTGTAATCTACTGTGGTAATTAGTAGATAAAAATTGAATAATAAGATCTGAATTGAGTTAAGTAAGAGAATATTTAATACTTAAAGGCCTAGTTCACCTTAAAGAGAAATGAACATGTTTAATTAATCTAAGTATTGCGCGGAAAATACGGGATAATGAGAAGAGATAGGATGATAATTGAGAACCTTATTTAGGGGAATAATTAAGGTACGTTAGTTGTGCACACTAGATGAGAGGTGAGATTCTCAAGTGAGAGCCGAGAACTAACATGTACACAATACTTGCTTAATTGCACTTATTAAGCACTTGCTATTTTTAAAATCTTTTACAATCAGGTTCTGACCCGTTTACTTGCATAGTCTCTTCTTTACTATATCTATTACACCAGGTTCCCAACATTAGGGATGCCCGGCTTAAAGAATGGATATTTTGACGAGTTTCTGGAGATGCAACTTTTGATTAGACGCTTTCATTCCATTGATTCCTATCTTTATAGTATTTTATTCATTTAGGTCATGTCGCCCAAGATTTTAGAAGTTTCGTTTTTATTTTGGATTTTGTATTAATTTTTGTTGGTACTGTTATTATCATTTTGTTTGGATGGTGAAATTGAGATATTTCAACTGGAGAGTTTATTCTAGTTACATTTATACTTGTTGATTTTTAATTCAGTTGTGGATGTTACTTATGGTGGAATTGATTTAATTAAATTAGAATTGGAAAAGTTTTGACACTTAGCTTAATTAATTAGTAGGTGAATTAACAAGAAATTATTTTCAATTGTGATGCTAAGAATGAACCAACTGGATATTCTGATTTAATTTAGTAAAGGACTGATCACTCTATATTTAATAAGGCAGGGTGTCACATTCAGGTCAATTTTTATTTTTCTCACCAACTCTTTTTGGTCGGCAGTCTTCTTTGCAGCCAACTCCTGCTGGTAGTCTGAAGTTTTTTGGGCCTATTTATGAGGATCAAGCAAACCTCTCTTTAGTCTATTGAATTTAAACTCATTGGTTTGAGTCTCTTCAACACCAATGAGCCTATTTTCGCTGGCCTGAGATTTCTTCTCAACTGGCTTCTTACCGGTATCAATATTTTTCTTCGATGGAGGAAATAGTGGTCCACCCATCAAGCTAAGCATCTTCCTCTTAGTCATGTCTGTGGAAGGAGAACGTGGTATCTCATAAATGTCAAAAGACTCAAACGAGGAAGAAGTTCCTCCATGAATGAAATCAACACTGGCAGACCCAGTAGCTGAAGAGGTAGGTACATGATCCTCTTCAAGGTTGACAACAACTTGGGGCAGAATAAGTGTTAGTCGGGCAACAAAAGAAGTGATGGAACTTTTGTACTCCAATAATAAAGAAGCTTATCGAGGATGTTTTTCTCCCACTATTTGGTTAAGTCCCCACAGAAACTTCAGCTCGTCAAGGTTTATTTCCCTTTCTTTGGGACACATCTTCTTACTTTCCTCCGCATTGAAAAAAATTCAAAATTAGTTAGCAAACGTCAGAAATGCATAACAAGAAAGGAAAAATAATTAACAGAATTACGGTCTATGTTGTGTTTTGATTAAGGACATCTGGGACCAGTATAAGATACTCTAGTAGGAAGGGGAACATGTTTCTAGTTCTTTACAACCACACTATAAATCTAATAATCCTTATTAGAATCTGGTAGATTCACTACTAAAGCCTTATTGGATTGTCTAGTCTTCAAATAATATGTACTTTCTCCAACAGTATCCCATTTACAGTAGAACATCAACTCCAAGACCCCAATATGGGTCCCGTAAAGTTAATTCAACTTATTTACACCATTTACAATCCTTTAAGTATTGGGTACTTCTCTGGCAGGAAGTACATCAAAATATTGGCAAAACTGAAGAAAAATAGGGTTTGGTGGAAAGGTGATGCCACACTCAGCTATGAATAAAGTGGGGATCGAGTGACCCTTAAGGAGAGAATAAATATCTATGAGACCTTTTATCTCTAAACTCATCTAATTAACTCTCATGTATGATGTGCACCATAGGTGGAAATAGATAAAAAGATGATAAAACATAGAAAGAGGAAAATAAGGCTTACTGGAAATCTAAGACGATTGTAAAAATTGAAGAGAAAATGGCAGGAAATGATTGCATAGAAAAAACTTGAAGACGAAGGAAGTGCTAGGTTCAAAAGGTTTGAGGTGAAAAGAAAGGAGGGAAACTTCGTACCTATTTATAGGTTTCCTCGATAAAGGGAATCAAATGATTAACTGAACAAATTATTAAACTACCATCGACTACAGGCCTCTTGAAGCTTCAAAGACTATTATATCCATTGGCGGTTTAAAAAGGTTTGAATTATTTACAAAAATACCATTGTCAAACAATACCAATGAAAATTTTACAAGTGTGGGAAGTCGGCTACCGACCAAATACTCAAATAATACGCTGGGCAATTTCCTAGACTTAATACTCCATAATTTTGATCAATCATTAAGCATGGAGTATTGAGAGCTTTTGTTGTATGTAAAAATTACTATCCTACGTGGACCAATGATAAATGTATACCCGTCCTCCTATGAGTTCGACCAGACTCCTTGATCGGCATCAGAGATACTTAGTCGGCTGGAAAGCCAACTAACTCCAGAAGACCTACCAATAAGAATACCAATAGTTAATCGGATGGGATACCAACCAGCACTAAATTCTAAGAGTTTCATTTATTTTACACCCATATAAATACAAACTACTCCCTTAGCTCAAGAGACAAGTCGAATCACTCATATGCATACCATATTGAGCTAATTTTAACCCTAATAAATAAAATCAACGGTAGACATAGGCTATTTTATAGTTGAACTGCTCTAAAATCTCTTCTCTTTGTGTGTGTGTGATAGGCTTACTATACTATATTTTATCTGTGATTATAAATCTGGATTGAGTCCATATTTTAGACCTCAACAATGACATTGAGAGATATAGTATGATAGACACATGAAAATATAAATGGGTATGTTTATAAAAAGAAGAAGAAGAATATAAGACGTATATTTTGTGAGTGAGTTACAATGGGGTTTCACCATGAAAATGGTTTTTAAACTGTCAAAAATTATATCCACTCTATTTTCACTTCAACCTTATTTATAGGTTATTTTACATCCATTTAGCTAACCACTTCCTCCACTTACGGGAGTGGTTTAGTGGCTGCAAAATAAACGGTAACAAATGGTATATCTATCACACTAACCACATTCTACCCAACCACATGATTGTATTTTATTTTAAGTGGGTCATTATCACTTAAAAGAGTTTTGACTAAATCAAACATTTTTATCCAACTAAGTCAAAAAACCCTAGTTGTCTCTTCCGTTCACATGCCAAATAATATGCAAAAATGAATAAATAATCAATATAAGTACATGACGATAACAAATAAATAAATAAAAAAATACACAAATTAAGGGATATTTATCCACCCATCCAAACGTCTCCCACTTAGCCAATAGGCCAAATTTTATTTATTTATTTATTTATATTCATTTCTCAACCTCATCAATTGAACATGTTTCTTGTATTCATCTGACACAATTGCCTTTATAAGGGTATAAACAATCATATATTTAGATTAGACATAGTTAATGGCATTGTAATTTTGATAATACACATCAATAACATAATGATATTGGTCATCTATGTGTTTTGTTTTAGAACTAATTTCACCAATTTATAGTGCTAATGGCAACTTAATTATCGCACGTAACTTATATTGGTTTTCTAACATTTTTTTTAAGAATCTTTTGATCCATATGGCTTCCAAAGTTACAAGACTACATGTTATATATTTATCTTATATTTTACTTTAATCCACACAACTTTTTTTTACTACACCATGAAATAGCTCCTCCACCTAGGAGAAAATTATAACCCGACGTCGATTTTCCATTATTGATACATCAATTAAAATCAATTTTGGATTAACTAACAACTTCTAAATTTTTATCATCATGTTCGTAAATTAATTTATAATCTTAATGTATCTTAAACTTGTTTTAACAGTTGCCTAATGAGATTCATCTAGATTAGTTTGAAATCTACTAACTACATTTAATGCAAAACTAATGTCAGACCCACTACATAACTTAGCACACATAATACTACTAATAACTTTAGCATATGGTATATTTTACATTGACCTTTTTTCATTTTCATTTGTTGGACACATCCTTTTGATAATTTGGTATATTTGTGAATAGGGTTGTCAATTATATATGAACTTTTCGTATTAAATCTTTTAAGAATTTGTTCAAAATATAGTTCTTGAGATAATTTTAATATTTTTGATTTTCTATATCTTATAATTTGTATACCCAATACATAAGAATCCCCACCCATATCTTTCATTTCAAATGGCTCTTTGGGAATTTTTTAATCCCATTAATTGATTAAAATCATCACCAAAAATTAAAATATCATCTATATATAAAGTTAATATAATAAAACTACTCCCATTAATTCAATAATATATAAAATTATTAAAATCATTAACTACAAAACCATATGAAGTAATAGCATTGTGAAAGTCTAATAAAATTACCTAGATGACTATTGAAGTCCATTTAACCACTTTTTTAGTTGATAAAACTTTTCCTCGTGTACTTTTATTCTATAGCCATCTGCTTATTGCATATAAATTTCTTTTTTTAATTCTCCATTAAAATTATCAAAATCATTAACTACAAAATCATACGAAGTAATAGCATTGTGAAAAGTGTAATACACATATATACACACATACCTTTCACGAATCTTAGATGAAATCAACAAAAAACCCAAATAGCCGAAATCCCAAATCGTCCAAAGTTAAACCGTGAATGGCAGAAATTTGAGTAGCATTGTTAGTAAATCGTCTTTTAATGTGTTGACCTGGTCACAACCTAGATCAGTGACCCAACCTCCGCGACCAATTTGTTATCCCCATGACCACTGATCAAGGATCTAGGCCATGACCCACCATGCTCAACCAACAGCAGTCCACCATGCGTGACCAACAACCCTTCGAATGAGGCATGGTCACGGTCCCAAGCTGTGATCCACTTCAAAGTTTGGTTTCGGCCCCCAGCCGTGAGCCCATTCGTGCGACCAATTTTTTTCCCCAGAAGTGGTCATGGCTCTAGGCCGTGACCCACCATGCATAACCAACAACAGTCCCGCCATGCACGACCAACAACCCTTCGAATGAGGTATGGTCACGGCCCCAAGCCGTGACCCACTTCAAAAATTGGTTTCGGCCCCCAGCCGTGACCCCATTTGCAAGACCAATTTTTTTTCTCGGAAGTGGTCACACTCCAAGTTCATGACCCATCCGCGACCAAGCTTGGAGGGAATTTTGTTGCAAATTTGGCACCAAGATGGTCACTCCTTGGTCATGGACTTGGGTCGTGACCCACAGTGGTCAGGGTTTTGGGCCGTGACCACTTCTAGAGCATCCATGACTCAGTGTGGTAATGAATATGGTCACGCCAAAAATTGATATGGTCACGACCCAAGCCCGCGACCAGCTGGTCGCGGACTTAGGCCATGACCCTCTGGGCGTGACCATTCGCAGGATTTGGTGTAGTGCCATTTAATGATTTTTCTAGTTTATAAACCATTTGCTCCTGTACTTTTATTCTATAGCCATCTAGTTGTTGCATATAAATTTTTTCTTTTAATTCTCCATTTAAAAATGTTGTTTTAACATCCATTTGAAATAATTATATGTCCAGGGATGCTACAATGGCTATTGATATTATTATTGCAGTAAGTTTTGCTATGGGATAATAAGTTTCTTCATGAGCAAATTGAGGTTGTTGGGTAAGTCAACGAGTTCCCATAAGTTATTTTTAATTATTAAACCTTGCAGGAAATTATGTCAAGCTCATAAGTTTGTAGTAACCTAAGAGCTCTTTAAATTTTATAGAGCCTAAAATACCAAAATAATTCAAAACCCTCACTTGTGAATTAAATCTTTCAGGCAACAAACTTAAGATTTTCTTATCTTTTCTCCCAAGTTAAAAGATGAGTAAACTATGTCAGATGATCTAGCGTAAAACTCATCAAATGTATCACTGTTTAACATCTTAATCATATCAAACTGAGTGGTGAGGTTTAGGAGTTTGAAAGCTTTCACATCACTAATTCCTTCAAGAGTGAGTTAGAGTATCTCCTAAGCCTCTTTTAAACGTCTCACATATTATTATACGACGGAACTCCTCCTCCGGGGTATTAGAACAAAATAGAGCATTTAAACCTCTAAAGTTATAATTTGCTAACCTATGCTCAATCTCACTCCATTATTCTATGGTTTTGGGTAACCTATTATCTCTAACAAAGGTAGTAGGTGGAGTCCAACCATTTAAAACCGCTTGCTATACCCACTCATCAATAGCCTTAACTGCTGATTTCATACGCTTTTTTCAGTATGCATAGTTCGATCCATCAAACATTGAGGCTCTAATACCATCAAATCCAACAAAATTCATACCTAACAACACAAGAACAGTCATATACAACCAACATATGAATACTAGAAACATATTTCAACAAGGTTTGAATTATTAACAACACATATAAATATTTAAACCCAATAATCATTAATGAAACCCTAGGTTTATGTTCTTCACAATAATGGTGTAAATAACCTTTAAATGTACATCGATTAACACAAATACAACGTGGGTTTTACATATTAGAGGATATACGATTCAGATATAACAATATCTAAGTAAGATTTCAATAATTCAAGTCTCAATTGATTGATTCTTTATTAAGATTACATGAGTTATTTAATACAAAATTAAAGTTCATCAATCAATTAGTCTTAATTACAAATTAAGGGGTTATTATGATCAAAATTAGACTATATGAATCTAAATAAGATTTAATATCCTAAGAATATGCTTATAACATATTAGCTCTTAAATAACAATGAAATTCATAAATCGATTACATATTAATACGGTTAGCAAGATAATATTTCTTGCCTTAAAGAAGCTTGGATTCTTGATTAGTCCCTCTTTACTGTTTTTCTTCCTCTCCCAAATTTTGCCTCTTGAAACTATGGTTCTCATTATGTTGAGTTATAATATTTAATGAGGGTAAAAAACCTATTTAAGACCATAATCTCGCAAGTATACTACATGCCTATATTTGGACCCCCAACCGCTAACCGGATACTCTTAAAATTTGGCCAAAAGGTGTACCTACCCCTAGGACTCAATTTACAATATTAAAAATATCATTTCGGGCCTGCGTACAAACATACCAACTCGAAATATCAAATTAATTACAACCAAGTTAATTAAACTTACGAGTCGTCCATAAATTATTTAAAATTCTCATTTTAAATTATGGTTATTAATTAAAACTGATTAAACGTAATAAATTACCTATCAATTCACCTGAGTAAACATTAATTAATAATTAAATAATCATTTAATTAATTCCCAAAAATGCGGGGTATTACAACTATTATAAGCTTGGAGGAATATTAAATAAATCCCTCGTCCTCCATGACATTAAGTAAAGGCCAATCCTGTGGGACATTAAGTAAAGCCCCATCCTTTGAGTCATTCAGTAAAGCCCTGTCCTCGGGGATGTTAAGTAAATCTCCATCCATGAGGACATGATGTAAAGCCTTATCCCCTAGGACATTAAGTAAATCCCCATCCTCTAGTTTGTTAAGTAAACCCCCATCCTCTGGGACATTAAATAAACCTTGCTCTTCATACTATGTCTATTTTTTTATTGTTATTTCCTATACTAAGCTCACCCACTAAGGGGTTCTATAGATACCCTATTTATTTCTAGAATAACAAATGACTAAAGAAAGGAATGATCCAACAGTGTCTGATATAAAACAACAATATAAAACTATTGACAACGAGGGAGGGAAAAAGGTTGGAAAAAGACTTTGTTATATGGAGAAGAAAGGATGTTATGGTTAGTGAGGAGGTGGGTGAAGAAAGGATCATCTTTTGATTTTTTGTGGGAGCTTGTCATGTACCCCCATCGGTTCATTAAAAAATGGTACATAATACATAAAAACGAACATAAATAAGTCCACACATATCTTCTCTAATAATGTCATTAAGAGGGTAAAGGAAGTCTCTTAGGTATATTAAGACATAACTCAACATCCCAATATAAAGTTGGTAGCTCTATTGCCCTCCCTTCGTGTTGAAAATATGTTGTAAAAGATTTTCAATAATGATGATATAAGTTGTATACTATGTGGATTGTGTTGATAATGTGTTGTAGAAAATAATGGCAATAGAATATAAGAAGAGAATAAATTTTTCACTAATATGTGTGTAGATAATGATGTGATGGACTCAACCTTAAGAGAGTGTGCACAAACTAATGGATCAATTTCTTTAATCAAATGCCACAACACAAATTCAATTTTCAATCAAATTTTAATATTCAACTAATTAAGGGAGCATACGAGTTATGTCCAAATATTGGTTTGCAATTTTCATTTCGAATATGCAAAAACAATTAAGATGAGGAAAAATCCCTTTACATTTCAAAACATTTTATTCAACACTATTGGAAGTTTATGAATACAAACGACTTACAAGACACTTAGCTACACTAAGTTAGACGCATAGATCTTCATAACCTCCAACAGATACGACTTAGCTTTAAAATCGTCCGCAGGTAGCGTTTACCCTCGTATCCACTGATTCAACGTTCTTCTTCAGCAGTAAAATGTTGTTTCACAAAATCAGCTGTAGAGAAAAATCTCTATAAGGGTGTATCACAAAAAACCTTCTTTGATTGACAAAAGTGATCTTGAATAATTTCTGGGGGTGAGGAATATTATTATGAGGAGTTTTGATCAAAAAGAAAACTCAAAGGACAAAGAGTGCTTAAGATATTTGATTCCGTTTATCCTTTTTATAAGAAGGAGAGATAAAAAGCATAAACATAAAATGATTTGGGAAGATAAACTTTAAAAAATAAAATTCCGGTCTATTGTTCGAATGAAAAGGTAGGTCATTCGAACGACAGCGTTATCTCGTTTGATTGAATTCGAAAAAGGACTTTTAATGAGATCTCAATGGAACGTGCCTTGCATCTCGTTCGAATGAGGCGTCATTTTTTCCAGTGCCTTTTCTTATAAAAAAATAAAGTTTTCTTTTTACAAAAATATCCTCATAAAAATATAACAAATTCCCAGAAAATATAAAAACCAATTACCAGCCTTATCACATAATATTACCATGATTATTGAGATGACCAAAATCTTTCAAACTTTGACGGTCTTCAACAATAGTCTTCGAGTGCCGAAAAGATGTGACAGTGACGTGTTTGTATAACGAGATACGCCAAACCAAAATAAAATAAAATATGAGCAATCATAAAACTTGCTCTTCTAAACCTCCCCCTTTGTCTATTCTGGTACAGAACACAAACCTAACAAAATTGAACTCTATAACTTAATACATATACTACCCTCCCAAAACACAAATGAAAATGGAACGTAGAATATGTGCAAGTCTTCAACCATGAAACTAAATATTTCCTTTGGCCAATATTATCTTTATCCTATGCGGGTTCAAATGATCATGAGACAAAAATAAAATACCGTGATGCATAGAGTTTTAAAATAGAAAATAACCCCCCCCCCCCCCCCCCTCAATTTGTTCTCCTCCTTTTTGTCCGTAATAGACAAAGGAGTTGAAACTAAGCATAAAATATAGGCATTACATGAAGAAGTAAGATATCTACACAAGTATAAGTAATAAAACATAAGTGGTAATAATCTCAAAAGGCAATATGCACCAACTATTTTTGAAAATTTTTATTTTTTCAAAAAAAATGTATAAGATGTTCAACACACCTTGAATTAACACTAAAATATCAGAACCGTGAATACGGAATGCAGGGGTGTGAACATTTTTCATAGGTAAATCAACATATATAGTCATATCATGCGTGCACAAAGCTTTGAGACACTTCTAGAGAGAGAGATCAAAGTCCACCTTAGGTGTAAAATTGGTGAACTCAAGTGGAATTGACTCAACTTAATCGTTATGTCATGAAGGTAATTGATTCTCACACTAATAACGCCAAACTATGTAATATTTTTTTGAGACATTTTAGTTGTGCAAACCCATTGATCTTCGATTTTAACTCCCTAAAATTCTCACATATACGATGATAAACTCTCAATAAATTTGAAATAAATTAATTCTCATATGTAGCGAAGCATTCATAAATCGAAAATTGGCCTGACACTTCTACTTTTATGTCAATGATTTTTGAAGAAATTAATACTCATATGTAGCAAAGCTTTAATGAATTGAAAATTGGCCCAATACTTCTATTTTTATGTGCCTATAATCTTTTTAGGATCTTTTATGCAAGTGGTGGCTTTTCACGCAAATATATTTGATCTTTCATAGACCTTTTCCATCGCTTAACATTTAACAATATTTTTCGAAAAATAAAGGTAATTCAGGCAATGGTTCTTACATGCACAACTTTATCTCTTTTTACATTTGGTTCGTTATAAAATAAAATTGAGATGAGAACATCGTATTCAACAAGTGAAAAGTGCAATATTCAGACAAGTTCATGCACATGTGAATTAAAGGTGACTAGGAGTCAAATATATAGAAAGTAATCATCAAATATTAACGTAATGACTCCACACATTATTAAGCACACTATAGAAATAACGTCATGTCTCAAAACACTACATAAAAGTCACTTGGAAATATGGAATGAATGCGTGATCCAAACATCTTAAATTTTCATCCATATATGGTGGGGAAAAATATACAAAACTCTTTTTGTCTTTTTCAAGAATTTTATCAAAATAAAATATTTTTCCCTTTTTCACCTTTTTTTTCTTAAAATTCGAAAATATTTTTGTATTTTTTCAAAAAATTTCAGAAAAACAAAACTCTTTTTAATTTTTTTGAAAAAAATATATCAAAAAGAAAAATATAAATACAATGATATCAAAATGATAATACAATCTAGCAATAGGAATATTATATGTAAACATGATAATCATCCTATTCTGGAAACAAGTCTCAACCTCAATCATTAGGTCTGAAGGAGTTCTAAAAAAGATAAGACATCCTATGAAATCCCTCTACCTAATATTATGAAGTCTTGACTAAATATTCTACTTGCTATTGAAAACTCTCAAAATCTCTATGGCGATGTGCGAGGGCATGTAGAGTAACACGTTTGGGAGTACATGCAGGAACATGTGTAGGAACTCGTGTGGGAGCATACCGGGGAACACGCATATGAGAAACTCTCCCTAGCTTAAAACAAAACTCTCTAAGGTGATCTCTTTATTTGCAATGAGTACAAACATAAAGGGTTTGGGTCCACGTTTCTCAAAATATCTAGGACGAGTTCTTTTAGGTGGGTTAGGACGAGGGCTATATGGATCCATCATAAATTTGGAAACTGGCTCGGGTGTGGCTTTGGAAGCATATGCACCATCATAACGTATTCCTTGCCTCTCAATGTTAACTAACGTGGCACCGAGGAGAATCTTTCCAACCTTCTTAGACGTGCCCTCTAAAGTGACCATGACCCCCCGGGCATGTTCTAGATCAATCCCGAGTTGGGATACACAGGCTTTAAGTTTCTCATGAATCTCTGATTAAGATTGAATATCTTTCGTAAGATTAGCCACAGTATTGGTCAAACCGATCTTATCCATTCCTAAAACAATCAACTTCCCAAATAAAGAAATTTTCACCTCCTCGAGTTGACTCATCGTCGCCTCACACTCTCTCAAGACATTAACTTTCTTCTCTAATAATAACCCCTTAAGAGACAAATATTTATTAAGATTTTTCATTTTTATAGTCTCAGTGTAAAGATCCCTAAAAGATTTTTGGAGTCCACCTTCCCCCTCACTCAAATTATCGTCCTTACTCTCACTTTCTCAAGAATAGTTCGAAGCATCCTCGAGGAACTCATGTTTAGAAATGTCCTCATCGACGTGGGACATACTATAAGTACTAACGTGACTGGTCATGAACACAATGCATGGTTCATGTTGTGATTCTCCCCCTGAATCCACCAAATCAATATCACTATGGCTAAGAGTGACTTTATTTGCAACTTTCTTGCCGAGTCTCTTCAGTCTAGTGGGACACTTATATGCCTTGTGTCCTTTGCCCTCACACTCATAACACCTTATCTTATCTTTGTCACAAACCTTCTCACCCTCTCCCTCATTCTTATATTAATTTTTTCAAAAGACTTTTCTTTGAAAAATGTGACATCCCGACTAATTAAATACCGGGTAGCTACTCCTTCATGAAATTAATACGAAATATCAAGTTGGTTCAGTCTCAGCATCACTGACGAAAACATTTAATTTATTACTATCCACCTAATATTTAAAAAGAGAGATGCCAAATTTTATTAATTAAATTAACAATAACCAAGTAATTAAATCAACAACCATCAATTGCATAAACAATCTCATGTGAATAACCAACGAAATGAAATAAACTGAGTCTGGAGTAAACACTCCAATAATACCAGAGTAAATAAAATCCCGATAGAAGAGTCTGAATAAATCAACATCTGTTATAATGAAAGTCTATATCTACAATATATAGATAAGAATGGGCAACATGCCCTAACTGATATGAATGACCTTGAAGGAACCAAGGATATATGTGGAAGCGTCTAATACCAAGATCATGTAGCTTCCACAACAGCTACAACCTGTCATCAGAATGGAACCCCTATGCTTGGCATACCTGTGGCTGGACACCTAAAATGTTTTTACAAAACAAAAATAGATTTGGAGGAAAACGGGTCAGAGCCCGAGGTGAAAACAATTTAAAAATATAGCAAGTGTTTAAAATACAATTAAATAACACATATTATAAACATGTTAGTTGCGTACTCTCACATGAGTTTCTCACCTCTAAACTAATATGCACGCCTAACGTATACCCTTAACCCATCCTAGTTATGCCGCTAACTAATAGTCTGTACCACTCATACTTTCGCATTCTAACATAGGGTATCTACTCGTAACACCTAAACAAGTCATATTCATAACCTATATTCACATTCATTAAATTACTTATCTCCAGTGTTAATTAAATTCTCACATTCTTAGCCCATTCAAATATCTTAGTTATTCACATCTACTAAGAAACAGTGAACCAGTCACAAGTACATATATAAATCACTCTCAGTACACATATACATATAAGGCACCCCTAAGTTAAGATGCGGTGGACGCATACTCTGCTATCAAATCCATGTACATCACGTACGTAAGGATCACGTGTTCCAAATCACTCGGGAACCGTCTCAATACAAATCACACATATAGGAGGCGAATATAGTTTACATGCCCATGGGTCACGTACATACCTACGCTCCCACAGTCAGCTGACTTATCAACCCACAAATAAGTCATTCATAGTCCTATGTCCTTAAAGTACCAATCTAAATCCCCCCGAAGGCACACAAAGACAAAATGGCCCTTTTTCCGAAAACAAACTTCCCGTGATAGCAAGTATGGTAGGTATGTCATACACATAAGAAATCCATACACTAGGCATTCTCACAACCTAAGTAATCATATTTCAATATAGGTATTTACACATTCCATCGAGTAAGTCTCATACGTAGCAAGTTGATCCCGAACATCATACGTAATATATATATATATATATATATATATATATATATATATATATATATATATATAACTCTCTTGTCGTATCAATTTGAGTACTTAAATCTATCTGAAAAGGTTACTAGGTCTCCTATTAGTTTCTAATGTTATCTCAGTAACTCAAAGCCACTCCTTTACTGTTCTTATCCTTACATCATCATTCATTTTCATTACAGTTTCAATTCAAACGATTTCTAAACGTACCTCACTCGGTAGACCCTCGTAAGCAATAACATTCAATTCCATAAGGTAAACCATTTTTTCGGGCATTAACTAAGACCCTACTGACCTTAACTTAGTCCCACAATATTAAATTAATCACCCTAAGAATCATTATCGGCCTTGGGATTTTCATTAAACCTTAAGAGAAAACAATTACCAAAAATCAAAAGAGGTCGTTCGATCATCGAGTGATCGACATTCTTGGATCGATCGATCGATCAAGCAGGTATTTGCCCAGGATTCTCTTTGGTAGTTACGGTTTCTTCCAATTTTACACACATTCTCCATTACAACGTCCCAAACTCCTAAGAAAGTTCATTAATCATCCTATTAACATATTAGCATAATCTTTAATGTATTATAATCATTAAATCATCATGGATCATCAGTTTCTTCGATGAAAATACCCAATTTTCCTAAAAACCCTATTTCTTCTATTTCCTTCAAGATCTTCATATATCTCAACATAAAATCACAATTCCCTATGCATGGATCATGGTTTCATAACTAGTATACGCCCAAAAGTTTATCTACATGAAGCCTACCCATATTCAATGTTTAATTCTCCAGTTTCACAATTAATTCACTTATTTACGATAAATCATCAAATCTAAACTATCATGTAAAATATATGCTTTGAATCTCTACAAGATAAATCACTTGACTCTGATTATAAGTTCTGATCCGTTGATGAAGGTATTGGTTGGTTTTCCCTCTCTTTTCGATCACAATCCGACGATGGTGGTGGTGTGTGGTGGTTGTTTTGCCTTGGAAACCCATGGAATTCTCCTCAAACCCTTTCTTTCTTCTCACGTTACTCTCTCTTGTGTTTGACAAATAATGGCCCTAATAACCGTAAGTGTTGGGTGATAAATATCACCTAATTTTTGTAGGTCACTATTCATTAAAAATTAAAATGACTAAAATACCCTCCCGGGTTGTCGGTTAGGCCTAAAAATGCCCCGGGACCTAAACTAAACTCCCGGCTAGTGTTTTCTGACCATTTTGATCGTTCCGGACACGTTGGCGCACTTAAAGTGATCGTACGGATTACATAAAAATAAAATACTTTAAAATCCATTAAATTGGGTCCTGACACGACTGACACGCGCGTCCCAACTTAATTACCGAAACTGCCGTATTTTTAATTCACGACAATTTTAATAAATTCCATAATCACATATTACCATAATCACTCAGTATTATTCAACATTATCATCATATTTAAATACTAACTCTCGCCTCGCTAATTATTTAAATCCGAATTAATTTCCAGTTAATTATCCCAAATTAATTTAATTAATCCAATAATTAAAAGCAATTTTATTTAATTAATCTCATAATTAGAAGCCATAATCTCATAATTAAAAGTCATAATATTACGGGGTATTACAGAAAATTGGAGAATTTTTTGATTTTTTTTTGCCAAAAGGGCTAAGTCATCTAACTTAAAATTAAATTCAGACTCGGACTCACAAACTTTCTCTTTCTTCTTTTTCTTAGTCTGAGTTTTTAAAGCAATCCCTATTTCCTAAGGTTTATCAGTTTTGAGAAACATATATATCGCATACGTTTGAAGGTCTCCTATGAGTTTTTCTAACCTAAGAGTATCTATTATTCCTTACGAATTTAGCACGGCAACCGTCGGAATAAAACGGGCTAACAAGGATCTCTAAATTTTCTTAACAACTCTCGTTTTAGGAATTTTCTCACCTAAACTAAAACTAGAATTAATTATGTCAATTAAACGTTAAAACTCATCAAAAGATTCAGTATTAAGTCAACCGATCCGAATATAAATACCTGATTACGCCCCCGAATAGACGTGCACAAACATTACAACCTAGAATCTTTGTAACTCCCTTTTATTCATTTCCTCGTTATTTAAACAAACAAACAAACAAACGCACACACACATCGTACGCACAAGGTTGATACCATGGCATATATTAATCACCGTCGTAAAGGACAACGTTTGGAGTCTCCTAAATAAATTCCATAACGCGATTCATCATCCCATATCCCATTCAACTCCCACAACAAATATCTCTTGTTCATCTATAAGTTAAACCATATGGGTGTTGATTATTTTGATACATATTCATCTGGGTCTATGGGGAGGAAGAGGGAAAGAGAAAACCCTTGTGGGGTTTGTGATCACTACGACAAGTATGAAGAAGGAGAGGTTTGTGGGGCATGTGGCCATAGAATGACTGTTGTACAAGACAAAACATCCCTTCAACTTAGTGATTTTCTGTCCGAGATCTTGCCTGACTTTTTGTATCTAGGTAGCTATGACAACGCTTCTCGCTCCGAGCTTCTCAAGTCTCTAGGGATTTCTCGTGTTCTCAATGTTAGTCCTCATTATTTCTAGTCCAAGATTGTTTAGCTTGATAGTGGTCACTAGTTTGCATGTTGGTTGTATCATATATGTAGTATGAAAATGGTCTTGGGATGGTGTATTAAATGAGGACAGAGATTAATTTGGATTGTGTATGAGAGAAGAGTGGTCCTGAATCAACTTTTAAAAATGCAAGGGAAACATTTATTATAGCATAGATCAACAATTGGCTATTATTGGAGGTTCTTATTTGGTCATGTGAACTTTTAATTGCTTTATTGTGATTTGGTCTTAATTTCGTATGGGCCATGGGATATTTGTCCAAAGGAAGCTCTTTTACTGTTTGTTCCTAATATCTACCTATTTGTTATGTAAGTGGGAAACTAAGATTTGTGGAGGGTTGGGGGAGAGCTTTTGTTCATTGTGTATTTACCATTGGTGCCCTTTGTGAGAGGTTGGTGACATGTTGGAGAAAAAGTCGGGGATTATATGGGTTCACTGTAAATATTTTCTTTCACCCGTCACTATTTCTTATGGATCCATCATTGTTGTATATATATCACATGGATTTTGATTTGAGTTATCAGGGGATTCTTTGCATTAGTGATGCAGATGCATATTCTAACCTAAATATGCCGAGGCTCGCTAGGCTTGAGCTACATGGGGAAGGCTCACCATGGAGCTCAAGCCCAATCTATGGGAATAAAGTTGTACCTTTACTAATTACTAGTATAGCTTTTGGTACAATAATATGTGCTTAACCAATCATTTGAATGATGTATGAGCATATTCTTATTTAAATGGGTCGAGGCTCGTTGGGCTTGGGCTTCATCGGCCCAATTATTTGAATGATGCATGAGCATATTCTAACCTAAATGGGTCGAGGCTCGCTGGGCTTGGGCTTTTTGGGGCTAGACTCACCTCTTGTGTGTATGAAAATAAAGTTTCACCTTTACTAATAGTTATAGCTTTTGGTATAAATGTAAGCGCTTGACCCATCACAATAACTACACGTCGGTAAGATGAGCAGAATTTACCCAAATTGTATGACGTCCAAGCATTCCAACAATCCATAGAAACGTCCTGCAATCATAGCAAACATTAACGGAAGGAAAATCACCCATTCTGAAGGAAATCACAATGCACGTTCAAGGCTCGCAAGAGCACACATTGAACCAGTATGGTTAGGTTCACCATAGGGTAACAACCATGGCGCGTCCTTATGACCAACAAAAGGTTTAAAAACTTCTCACAATCTAACCACCAGTTAATCGTGTTGAAAGAACGAGGGAAGACGTAACTCCAACTTCGGTGGGACTGGAACATCGTTGGATGTCACGCAAGGCACCATTAATTAAAGACACTCTCACAAGAATAAAAAAGCTTGTAAATATGAGATTGAGAATTCAGAAGGAAAGTCTCAAAAGATAATGGAGGGCTTGTATATATTGGGACAGGGGTAGGACATATAATTAAATGATGCACGCCTCCTAAACGTCCTTCCAAATTAAAAACTGCTATAATGCACGAAATGACTTATCCCATTCTTTGACTTGAGCAAATGATCGTGAACATTCTTTGAATTATAAATGTCCTATACAAATCTAATAACCTCCCATGAACCCAAAATCGAAAAGGTACTAAAAATGAAAATCTTTTAAACTTTCATAAAAAATCTTAAACTTTGACATATTCAAATCTCTAACGTTTCTTTGTCATCATCAGGGTGTGCAAAATAATGATCCTCAAAATTTGTACCTACACACATGAGACAAGAAACAAACACCTTCGTGATGTATCGAGTTTGAAATGATATAAACATAAACCAAAGCATCATAATAAAATCTCCCCCATAATACAAACTCTCACTCCCCCATAATTCATAATTTGTTCTTCTCCTTTTTCTTTGTTCGAAATAGACAAGGAAAAGAATAAGCCAAAGTAAATACGGAGTGTCATGACAAGCAAATCATCACGAATAAATCAACTACGATCATGCAAGGATAAACTCAAAAGCATCCACCAACTATTTTTGTTTTTCCAAGTTTTTCAAGCAAAAAAATTTACAAAAAAATCACACACTATGAATTTTCACTAAGATAATCAAATCGTGGAAACAGAATGGATGGGTGTGAACAAATTTGATAGGAAGATCAATGCAATCAAACATAACATATGTGCACGATGAATATGAATACTCTTAACGAATGGACTCAAAATCGTCCTTAGGTGTAAAAATTGTTGAAATCACATGACATCGACTCAATCTAATCAACAAATCAAAGTCAAATACGATTTCCACACCAATAACGTTTCAAACTATATAATGCTTTTTCAAGACTTTGTCAGGACGTGCAAACCCGTTGTTTAATTTCCAACCAAACACCCTTATAAATAATAAATATTTTATTTTTCTATTGAGGTGATCTAAAACCTAAGGGCCTCCTTTTGTCATATATATCTTTTTATTGCCTTAATTGTTTTTTCATGCTTTTTTCAACCTCTTTGGACCTCGGTTACTTTTTTCAATGCCACACTTTTTTAGGTCTTATTTAAATGGTGGCTTAATCGCAAAGGATAAGTGTTCCTTTTGTAGCCCTTTCTCGTTCACTCATGATTTTAAACAAATTCTTCACGGGTAACGAATCTTACATGCACTACTTTCATTGTCAAGTTTTATCGCATTTGGTTCGTTTTAAAGACAGGACTGAGATGAAAACATTTCGATCAATATGTGATAGACAGGCACGTGTGCATTAAAGGAAATTATGAGTCAAACGTGTAGAAAGTAATATCAAATTTCATCTTAATGACTCCAAACATTATAAAGCACAAAATGAAATTATGATGCGTCTCAAATCCCTATCAAATAGTCACATGGATATGGAATGATGTCGTGACTTGGTCATCCTAAATGTCCATCCATAAACGGTGTAAAATGAAATACAAAAAACTTTGTCTTTTTCAAAAATTTTAACAAAATAAAATCTTTTTGGCTTTTTCAATTTTCTCAAAAAATAGAAAATCTTTTTGTATTTTTCCAAAAATTTTCAAAAACGAAAATCTTTTTGGTTTTTCGAAAAATATTTCAAAAATAGAAAATATAAAACGCAATGATGGTACACACTAGCTATGAAAATCATCCTATGCTTGCAAACAAGTCTAAACCTCAACCATTAGGTGCGACTGAGTTTTCCAAAGGTGGTGACATCCTATGAAAAACATCCATCAAATCATGTGAAGTTTTGACCAAAAACTTAAATTGTTCTCGAATATGTGAAAATTCTTTCATGTAATCTCCAGGAGAATCAAAAGTATCATGTGGGGGAACACGTGGTAAAACTCAATGTGACACACTACTCAACTTAAAGCAAAATTCCCTAAGGGGTTATCTCTTCTTACAATGGGTGCAAGCATACAAGGACCTAGGAACACCTCTCACAAAACGTCTAGGACGCACTCTCCTATCGGGTAACAAATGCCTAGGTGGGTTGGGTTGAGAGCCATACGGATCCATTACAAACTCGGGTACTGGCTCGACAACTTTTGAAGTAGACGCACCGTCATAACATATTCCTAATCTCTCAACCCTCATGATAGTTCCGTATTCATGTAATTTAGTTTGGAGATTTATGGTAGAAACATGTTGTAGAATCCTCTAAATAAATTTGGAAATTTATGGGGTAGTATAAGAGGGCATCTGGAAATTTCATGTTCACAAGTTCTTAACAAATTCAATTTCATGTTCATAAGTTCTGGACAAATTCTTGATAATTTGATGATAAACTAGGGTTGAAATTGGGGTTAAAACATGTGAATAATGACCCTATAATGTTTTTGGGACCATATCCTTGCTAATCTTTAAGTTATTGAACCTTCAAAACGATCTTGGATGAGAGAAGTTTTTATTATGAAAATCCTGTATATGAATTTCGTAGCAAATTTGGGCTTCTGCCTAGGTTCGAATCGATTCTGCCTCCGGGTGAATCGATTCGGCTACTCAGCGAATCGATTCCGCCAAGAGGCGAATCAATTCGGTTATGTCCACAAATCCAGTATTGCTTATTTTTGATGGTTTAAGCCTTGGGCATTCATCCAAGTGAGGGGCAATGGTTATTAAAACATATTAAGAGTTTTATTAAGGACCTACATACACATGTAAATCATGATGGATTTGTGATATAGAGGTGCATGTGTGATGACTTAAGATGCAAGTTAGCTACACGAATAAGATGATTTACACAAAACTCTGAAATAAAGACATATGAAATAAGCGGGTCAGATGGCAGAGATATACCTAGTTAATTTGGGTAATTTCGGTAGGGGTACATGGAGGGTAAGACCCTAAGAGATACGGTAATAATATTACGATTAATTCGAGGTGAAATAAAAAAAAATAAACACTTATTTGAGATAGGTCGAATATACGGGTTAAAATTAATAATTAATTTCCTTAAATGATTACCGTATAACGATGTTAAGTAGGAATGTATCCTAAGCCTAGGGGTCTAAGTCTAAATAGTTAACGCCGGTTGTGATAGTAAGTTGAGGGAGACTACTTACCCATATTAGACGATTTCTTATATATGTACATATAATCCTTATTCACCGTAGTTGACTCCTTATATATGTACATATAAGTCTTATTGAAAAGGTAACAAGAAGCGAGTGACTATTAATAATTGGGAAATATTTAAGTCCTAGTCAAGAGGACAATATGCTAAAATCATTAATTATATTGGGAAGGATAGTTTGGGGATAACTATACCTATAATTGTGCTGGTAAGGATAGTTTGGGGATAACTATACCTACTATGTTTCGGAAAGGTTAGTTTATAAATAACCAGGGCCGATCCTAAGATTGGGAGTGCCCCGTGCGAAAATCAATTTAGGGCCCTTTTAAAATATATTGTAAAAGATATTAAATATCTAAATTGGTCCCCTAAAAAATTAGGGGCCCATTTTAGTTGGGTGGGATTTGTAGGTAGTTGAATCATTCTTGTACAAATTGTTTGGGGGAAGTTAAAAAAATGGGCCCTTAACATATTAAACTTATTTCAAAAATTGATATTTTTGATATACATAAAATATTTTTGAACCCCTAAAATACACATATATAGGTGCATACTTTAAAATGGACCCTGTGTCATTGCCCATTTGGCACATGGCCACGGCCGGCCATGTAAATAACTGTACCTATATGTCTATAGAGAAATAAATATTGAGACAAATGTGATTTAAATCCAAAAGGAAATGTATGAGACTTAATATTAAATCGGTAAGTAGTCGTAAGATATCGACGTAAAAATATGTTATGTAATAACAGGCTAAAATGTCATGGTTAAACTGGAAGGGATATTTATTTATATGGATGGGGTTTCTTGGGATTAAAAGTAGTTATAGAGTAACTGCTTATACACATTAGATAATAATATGTATTATATTTTTTTGTGTGAACATACCTAGGTTTGTGGGCCGTCCTATCGGTTGGGGTTTCGTGCGTTCGGACTGGGTAGCACACGCCGACACAGGTGGGCTTGGTGATTGTGTAGGTCATATAGGTACTATGTGGGTGCGCCATCTACGAGAGGTAGATGTTGACGCTGGTAGCCTTTGTCACTGCTTGGTATGAACCATGAACTGGAGTGTAGCGTAGGTACCGCCCCACTTGCTTGTGTTTTGTTGCCCATTTAGGATAAGAGACTCCTCAGGGTATTACCGATAGAGCACGAGCAGGACACCGGAGATATATGTCTTCGTGTGTCATATATATATATGTACGGACATATATATTTCTCCATTTACACAAGGTGGTGTGCCTTGTATGGGAGTGTATCCTCTTAATGATAGGGATCCATTTCATTATTCTTTTATTTCCATTATATTTTCTATTTTTTAGTTCTTTTTATGCCTTTTCCTTCCTTAATTAGTTTCCAAGCATGTTTGGGACTAATTAGGCATTTTTTTATTTCTTAGTTAGTCCTTTAGTTAGCAATCAATATCTCTAGTATAAATAGTCTTGTATTCTCATTTTGTACTCATTCCTCAATTCTTGAAATAAAAGAACTCTTTTGTTCCTCTCTCTAGAAATCATATTGTCTTGATTTTTAAGTCATTGATGTGTAGTTCACGTCAAATTGGTATCAGAGCGGGTGTCGCTCCAAACATTAGTGTTAGTGTGTATCGGTGTGTGTAGAATATCAAATCGTGCTCTACATTCTCAATGGCCCCGAAGAAGGTAACCCAAATTTAAGGTGAAATTAATGAAGAGTTTACACAAACCAATGAAAAATTGAAACAAACCAGTCAAGAATTGAGACAAAATCATCAAGAATTAACGCGACGAATGGATGAAATGACAAAAAGACATCAAGAACAATTTGAAACCCTAATGTTCTAATTCTCCAAATTACAAAACCCTAGTTCATCCATAATTAGTCTTGAATTAATCACAAGGCAAATTTCCACCCAAGAACCCCAACAACTCACCACCAAAGCTGCTGATCATTCTCGTGGATAACCTCTGGCGCCGAAAAGGTTAATTTTTAGGTCAACAGTTGCCGACTAGGGTCGAAAGGCACCTCCACTGCAACGGATCACCCATCTTGTGGTGGTCGACGCCCCTCCACCAACTCAAGATCCTATCGACAGCCTCCTGCAACAACCCCTGGCTCCTCCAGTGCATCAGACCACCCTCCCGGTGGCCGATCCCTTTTTTTTTTGTCACGGGTCTTCTCGATTCTGGTATATATACCACACATCCCTGCCAAGAACGTCATTCAAATCCTCCAAGCACTAATTGATGTCCAATCATCACCAATAAAACCCTAACACTTGCTGTCTTGTTTGAAAATGAATTTAACCAAATCATTGTACCAATCTACTAACCATTTCCCCGACCCCAACCGTAAAACCCGTTCTGAAATCGGACCCCACTATAATTTTCCCCACCAAAATTCAAATCCAAATAATCCAAGAAACCCAATTTTCACCCAATAATTAACACAACCCAAGTTACCCCATACACAATTCCCCTCAACCATCCACCCAATATCAACCCTATTCGACCACCAGAACCACTCGACCCATTTGATTTTAGTATTTTTGAATATCAAAATATTGATCCTCGTTTGCATCCCCGCGCACCACCACACATACCCCCCCATCATCACATCACACACCCTCTCATCATGACCTCCATATCACCACCACACATACCCCCCCTATCATCACATCACACACCCTCTCATCATGACCTCTCTCTAATTTACACTGATTTTTCTTCCTCTGACGTCGGGGATACTCACCGTAGCGACTTCGAGTGGATTCCCCCACCCGACACTCATCGCTCCATTCCACTATGGGATCGTCAGTGTGTCTATTGTGGAGAACGTGGTCACCAAATTGTCATGTGTCCCCACTATCAGCATGGTCCCTAAGAACCTCCTATGGTCCCGCATGATCCTCCTCCTCGCCTATCACTTTAGATGCCACCGGACCTGATTGATTATGTTAAACCTGCACCAGGTGATAGGGTGGGCCGATAGCTCATCGGGATGGAGACCCACTCTCTTTAGCACTCCAATTGCTTTCACAGAGTCTCCATGGGGATATTTGAATAGATATTCCTATGCTCGATGTAAGATTCTCCCCATATGATATGCCCGATTGGCTCGCCACTACGGAGACAGTTTTCGATTACAAGCGGGTTCAGGGCCGCTCATGTGTTCTTTTAGCTGCCACCAAATTTCAGGGCTTTGCCTGTATTTGGTGGAATGACCTTTGCTATCGTAGGATGGCTGCATGACTCCCTCCTATCCAGGATTGGTTTGATCTTAAGGTCGCTCTTCAGGCCTCCTATATACCCCCGACATACAAGCGAGACCTCTTTACACGCATTCAGTCTCTCCAGCAGGATACATCTTTGTTAGTAGAGTATACGGAGTAGTTTTAGCTCCTATGCACTAGAGCTCACCTACTCGAGATGGAGGATCAGCTGATCAACCGCTACATTCTGGGACTCTTAACCCCATATTCGCTGCGACTATGGATTGAGAGAGATATAGACTTTTTTGAAGGCGGTCGAGTATGCTACTATGGTTGAGGCCTATCATACAACCCTGGAAGCTCCTCCAGCATCCCGACCTCCACCTTCCTTGAGTTTTGTTCCTCCTGCAACATCAACGTCGACATCTTCTACCATTACTCCAGTTACTATCACTTTAGCTGTGACCCCTACATGCCCTCCTACATTTCGATGCTTTAATTGCAGCACCGTGGGACACCGAGCTTCAGGTTGTCCTTTGCCACATCGTCGATCCCTTTTAGCGATGAATCAACCACCAGAGTATCTCGACGAGACTGAGCATTCCCGTGGCCATGCATTGATTACAGTTTTAGATGGTGACTTTGTTGGCCTTCCCGTTTGAGTTCGTGAACGAACTCTTTTTGAGGGGACGAGAGTGATGGGGATCCATGTCCTTTTCCTTTTATTTCCATTGTATTTTCTATTTTTTTAATTCTTTTTAGGCCTTTTCCTTCCTTAATTAGTTTTCAAGCATGTTTGGACTAATTAGACATTCTTTTATTTCTTAGTTAGTCCTTTAGTCATTTTAGCTATTACTTGATTAACAAGTAATCTCTCTACTATAAATAGTCTTGTAATCTCATTTTGTACTCATTCCTTAATTCTTGAAATATAAAATTTTTTTGTTTCTCTCTCTAGGATTCATATTGTCTTGATTTTTAGGTGATTGACGTGTAGTTCACGTCACTTAGTCTATAGATGCAGACAATGATTAATGATAGCAAGTCGAGACTAATATAATGATGTGTTTAATTAAAGATGAAGATGAGTCCTAGTGAATAAGGTGGCAGACAATTATTAATGAGCATAATAATTGGACAGTCTAAGGATATAAATAATAATTAAAGAGAATGAATAACGGGGTAGACAATTATTAATGATATTAATAATTTGGTATGCTAAGAGAATACAACTTACAATTTAATGGGGTAGATTATAAGAAGTATGAATTAAATATCATATAACCTGAAGATATAGACTAAGGTTATGGAATATTATATGAGGTAAAAATAAACACCGAGTTTATATCAAAAAGAGTAGACACATTATGAAATTCATTCAGGGGCTAGAGTGTTAAGTATAAATCCCCTCTTTTAGTTAACGCATAGCTAGATGGCTTATTCTTTACATGTCAGATTAAACAATGGAAGTTACAATTGTTATTTTTATTTGAGGATACGAGTAGGACTGCTTCTAGATGAGAGGTGATGTACTCGTTACATGTGAGCGTCGATCGAGATACGTGAATTATGAGTTAGTAACACTTTTCATATTTACTTAATGAAGAATCCTTGCAACTCTAGGGCTCTGTCCCAAATTATAAATCCCCCCATATTCTTAATGGCAGGGATAGCAGGACCGACGAATTTGAGTTGCATTGGACGTAGTGGATTTCGCTCTATTGATTCTAGCATAGGTTGTACTTCAGCATTTGGTCATTTTATTTCATACTGGGATTTTTACATGCATAAGCCCAAGTGTTTATTTATAGCAGTTGTACTTAGCTTTACATTATGGACATTGTATGATGATTCAGTTTTTATTATTCATGTGTTAAATCAGTTATATTTAGATGTTTTATTCATTGTGGATTTTGATATAAAAATAAATAAATTTTTATTCCTTCGGTGCTGAGAATGGTATAAATTGTTGATAAGCCCCCATCTTTGGCGTATTGAACCTGACAGCCTTTATGTGAGAAAATGGGGGTTGTTATAGTTGGTATCAGAGCACGGTTCTAGTGTCCTTAGGATCTGTGTTAGAGTTTGTTACATATTGTGTTGTATCCTTGGATGTAGAGCCCTATGATTAGGAATCATTGTAATCTTGTGATTGGTTACTACCCGTCCGGGCAAAGGTAGTTTTGGAGAGAGAGCCATAGAGACCTCCATATGTGTCACTTTCTAGAATTGCGAGAAGTTCGGGAAATCTGGTGCCTAGTAATTTAAGGGAAGACATTTAGAGAATTTGAGGATGGGGTAATGTACAATAATGCACCAACAGAGGTTAGTTCGAATAGGCCAGTACCAATAGCAAAATGGGCATCAGATTATTGATGAAATTATTTATGGAGAAGAGACTAGTGATAGTATCGGTGGTAAATAATAAGGTGTTTTTCCTACTTTGGAGTATGTGGGATATGTTTTTTTTTGGATATTGGGACTTAGTGTTCACTTGGGTTTTGTTAATACATTGGAAAGGATAGACTTTGTATTTGGGAGAGTGCTTTACATTGACCCACCATGGGTGAGAAGGAACATTGTTTCGTTGGTGCGTTGATACATATAAATGTATAATGGGAGGCTTATGTTTATTTTACGCCAATTTGTTAGCTATGTCGGAGTGTGATATTTTTCTTGGGAATGGAATTATAGTTACTTAGAATATATTAATTTTATGTGGATTGCTATGAGTTTTGGTCATGTCTGAAAGACAAAATTGGTGTGCACCGTAGTCCTGAGGATTATTGTGAGGAAATTTTATGGGTGAGTCTAGTTTTGAAATAATAAATTTCGACGGGAACTTAAGTCGTACAAGGACCTTTAGAAATTCGAGTATGATTAGGAAAGCTACATGTGAGTGTGATTTAAAATTTTGAATAACTGTAGAAGGGAGATGAGTGTGAATAGATTCGAAATTATGGGGTAAATTGGGTTATGCTCAGATTAGAGCAAGGGTCCTTTATGTGGGGGAAAGCTTTGCGAGTTAACATAATGGTATGCCTTAGCAAGTATAGGTAATGAAGTAGAAGTAAGTCTAGTGACTGCTTAGATTATTGGGATTGTACATGATCATGTTTAAATGTTTATAGTGACGTTATTAAAGTGGTGACGGTAGACCTTATTTGAATGGTATGCCTTTTGAAACTTAGAAATGACTAAGTGCTTTATAGATTAAATACGTGCGGGAGATGTCCCACCTAGGTTGTGGTGATTTAAGTGTTGGGCACAGTAGGGTCGGTTGACTCTAAAGAAGTTTAGTGTAACTCTTATAAAGGATAAGTGGAAAATGGAAAATATTAAAATTACATGATTAGCATAAATGGTTATTTTTATTTTCCCTTTTTGTCTTGGGCTGATGAATCTCAATGACCGACTAAGCGGTGCAGTAGTGTATCGGGAGGGTTCCTTGTTTGGATTTCTCTTGCAAGACGTCCCACGCACGAAATGGGCAAAACTCACGAGTTGAAGGAAATTGGATACTAAGATAGTTGTTTTCTTGTTACATATACATATGTGGTGGTATACTGATGTATGGTTATGCTTAGTGTTAATGGTACAGATTAGATGTATATGTGTCATTCATATTTATTAATGATATGTGTGTGTACATTTAATGTGGGGTATATGGACGCCCCAATAACATTATAATAGGCAAAAATGATCCTTTTCATTTATCTCATGGGATATGAGTATGGATTAATTGGGTATAAACATAAGTTAACGGTGCAAAATGAAATGTGACTTCATGCTAGTTTGAATTCCGAGGACGAAATTCCGTTATAGGGGGTGGGGGAGAATGTAATACCCCGTATATTTTTGGAATAAAATAAAATATGATAAGGATTAATTTAATTCGGTGAAATTTATTAATCAAGGTTGTGAGTAATTAGACTCGGTATTAATTTATAAATTTTAGAGTTGGACTTTAATGATTTGGAATAAATCAAAAGGGAATTTATTTTAAATAAAAAGTTTTTACATATGTCACGTCACAATTAAAATATATTTTTGGATAAAAATATTCGGGACACACTTTGAGAGGTATTACGGGCTTGTCCGGGCATTTTAGACCTTTAGGAATGGTCCCGGGCTATATATATATATATGAATTTGGTAGTTATCGGGATAATTAGATTATGTATTTGGGTTCATTTGGGGTCCAAAGTTGGGCCTAAAGCTCAAGTCGGGAATTGAAGACTAACGTTATTTAATTAGAGTTAACCCACTCATTTGGGAGTTACATCTAAGAACCCTAGACATAACCACCCAATAGGAGGAGGAAGGACACCCTAGTAGGAGGAAGAGAGACTCCTCTACCCAATCTTAAGCAATGATTCTCTTGCCATTCTTATTCAATTTGTGTTATTCTTATATTAATGTTAAGTCGATGCTTAGACGAGGATTAAATCATATGTTGGGACTGCATATCTTGAGATTAATTGATTTGCGCAGTATTTGATAATGATTATGTGATGCATGCTTAGATCCGTAAACCCTTATGATAGTTCCGTATTCATGTAATTTAGTTTGGAGATTTATGGTAGAAACATGTTGTAGATCTAAATAAATCTGGAAATTTATGGAGTAGTAAAAGAGGGAATTTGGAAATTTTATGTTCATAAGTGCTTGACAAATTCTTGATAATTTGATGATAAACTAGGGTTGAAATTGGGGTTAAAACATGTGAATAAAGACCCTATAATGTTTTTGGGACTATATCCATGACAATTTTTAAGTTATTAAACCTTTAAAACGATCTTGTATGACATAAGTTTTTATTATGAAAATCTCGAATATGAATTTCGTAGAAGATTTGGGCTTCTGTCAGGTCCGAATCGATTCGTCTGCTCAGCGAATCGATTCGGCCAAGAGGCGAATCGATTTAGTTTTGCCCACAAATCCAGTTTTTCTTGTTTTTGATGGTTTAAGCTTTGGGCATTTATCCAAGTGAGGGACAATGGTTATTAAGCCATATTAAGAGTTTTATTAAGGACCTACATACGTATGTAAACTGGGATGGCTTCGTGATATAGAGTTGCATGCGTGATGACTTAAGATGTAAGTTAGCTACACGAATAAGATGATTCACACAAAACTCTTAAATAAAGCCATGTGAAATAAGTGGGTTAGATGACAGAGATATACCTAGTTGATTTGGGTAATTTTTGTAGGGGTACATGGAGGGTAAGACCCTAAGAGATACGGTAATAATATTACGATTAATTCGAGGTGAATTAAAACAAAAAGAAACGCTTATTTGAGATAAGTCGATTATATGGGGTTAAAATTAATAATTATTTTCCTTAAATGATTACCATATAACGATGTTAGGTATGAATGTATCCTAAGCCTAGGGGGCTAAGTCTAAATGGTTAACGTCGGTTGTGATAGTAGGTTGAGTGAGACTACTTACCCATATTAGATGGTTTCTTATATATGTACATATAACTCTTTTTAACCGTAGTTGACTCCTTATATATGTACACGAGGCTCTAAAAAATGCGGGGCGTGATCGAGGCGTGGAGACCAAGCCTTAAGCCTTAGAAGCCTAGGCGGGCCTTAGGTGTAAAAAGGTGTGAGAAGGTGTTTAGTCCTTTATATATTTTAATATTTTTTAAACATAACAAGGCTATTAAAATACTAAAATTGTACATATGATAAAAATATGTCTGACTATATGCAAATTAAAATGCTGGTTGATTATTTTGGATGAGATAATGATTCGGTTAGTAAAAAAATTCTTTAAAAGGCGATATCGTTTCACTAAAGCATTTTTGTTTTTAGGAAAAAGTGCATTTTAAGGGTTTTACCAAGAATAAGGCGTAAAAAAAATAAGGCGGGGAATTTCTCCCAAGCCTTAAGCCTAGGCGGACTTTTTAGAACAGTGTATGTACATATAAGCCTTATTGAAAAGGTAACAAGAAGCGAGTAACTATTAATAATTGAGAATGATTTAAGTCTAAGTCAAGAGGACAATATGCTAAAATCATTAATTATATTGGTAAGGTTAGTTTGGGGATAACAATACGTATAATCATGCCGGTAAGGATAGTTTGGAGATAACTCTACCTACAATGTTTCGAAAAGGTTAGTTTGGAAATAACTGTACTTATATGTTTAAAGAGAAATAAATAATGAGGCAAATGTGATTTAAATCCAAAAGGAAATGTATGAGACTTAATATTTAATCGGGAAGTAATCGTAAGATATTGACTTAATAATGTGTTATGTAATAACAGGATAAAATGTCATGGTTAAACTAGAAGGGCTATTTATTTATATGGATGGGGTTTCTTGGGAGTAACTGCTTATACATATTGGATAATAATATGTATTATATTTTTTCTGTGAACATACCTAGGTTCGTGGGCCGTCCTATCGGTTGGGGTTTCGTGCGTTGATGTGTGGTGCATTTCAACAGGCCGCCACTATCCCTAGTCTTAGGGATGAGGATTCTGGTGACGTTGATACCTGTGTTACCCTTTGCCGTCTGTTTTCGAAAGAGTGACTGCCACAAGGCGACCACTATAAAGGGGGATGGTGGTGTAACTGCTGTGACATTTTCGATTGCCGATGGTATTTGAGATGATGGCAAGCTTTTTGTTACTCCTGGACCGTCAAGCTAAAAGGATCTCGATAGTTCCTGTGGAGGATGAGGAGGTTTTTGAGTATACTGTGTGTGTGGCGGGTGTGTGTTAAATCTCCGTCGGCAATCTCATCCAGTGGTACTCATTATTTTCATGTTCTTTTCTTTATGTCCTTTTGACAATTACATACTTGACCTGTTATTTTCACACCAGTCTGTTACTTAAAGTACCCTTTGACTTTGACTCGAGGGTAATCAGTAGTTCTCACTTCGTCGTTGCATTTAGACGATGAACATTGTTATCTTACCGGCGCCGCCGCGTACACTTAGCACTCCGACCATGGGTGCCAGCTCCACCCCTCCTTCGAATGCTAGTTTTTTTCCTTAATTTTGATTAAAGGCTGGATGTCGCTATGCAAAGCACATGATCACATAACTTAAAAACACTTAAATTACTATTTTCTACCTTTTTGACATATGTGCTTGATATGTAAATGCACTCCTTGAGTATTTTATGTTTTTTAAACTCACTGTCTCCCAATTTATTATATGTTATGACTTGGAAAAAATAAGAAACCGGTTCTTGAATATGGGTACTGCTTTAAGATAATGGATAAAGTGACGTAAATGACGCCAAATGAGAGCAAGAAAAGATAATATCTCTCTAAACTCTCTCAAATCACAATATCTCAAAATTAAGGAATGACTCAAATGATCCTACATAAGGAGTATTTATAGGAAGGAGGTTGCTTAACCTCTATGCTAAGAATCTAATTGCAATACAATTATTCCCTTTATGCCAATTAACCTTCCTTCATCTAAATACTAAACAAAATGGGAAATACAATGAAATACTAAAAATAAAAGAAATACTAAAAATGATTAAAATACTAAAAATTATGACCTTGTCACTGATTCACATCATTCTCTCCGCCTTCGAAAAAGTTCTTCCTCGAACTTTAAAAATTGAGGTCGAATGTAAAACATTCCAAAATTGCGGAAGAGGCAAAACTTGAGGGGCAAAAAATAAATTTCTGAATATAGGAGGAAATTTCTTGAATTCTTGTGGCTTCATGCCTCTCATGTCCAATCATAAAAAATAACTACCATCGGGGTCAAAAACATAGTTGTGGATGCCAAACCCTAGTTCTTGCACATGTTCTTGATCGGATTGGGTCAAACAAGGCAAAAACTGGAGTGAAGTTGTTAGATAAGGGTTCTTGGAGACTTTCGTGTGGATGGATGTTGAATGGATCTTGGTCGCCAAAGTGGGTCTGGATCAGATATGCCTTGTTGATGAATCCATGGGTTAACTTGAGAATTTCAATGCCGAAAATTTGTCGGAACCCTCGGTCAGAGTCAGCCTTACTTTGGAAGAAGATATTGGGACCAGTTGGTTCAAATTGGGGAGTGGTGGGTTATCCAAGGCTTGATCGAACATGGGGTGGAGTCGCAGCTGTCAGGGGATGTCTCTAGTGGTTTCTGACCTCCCCCAAGGTAGAACCCTACTGGGTTAAGGTAGTCCAGGGAAGGGGAAGGCTTGCTGACCACCTGAGGTGTGGTCTAGTCCAAAAGATGGGAAGGTTGGGGCAGTCGGTGACCTGTTTCGGTGGCAGCGAAGGGGGCAGCACCTTCTGGTGGTTCTTGGAGGTTGATCGGCCTTGGGATCGTGAGATTTTGGGTCGGGGAATGTGCGGGGTAGGGTTTTAATGATGGGGAGTGTTGGTTTGAGCAGTTACGGGGGTTCTGGGTGGGGTTTATTGGATGGTGGTTGTGGTTGAAATAGGGTTAGGGCTTTGATTTTCTTGGGTTAGGGGCTGAAATGAGTTGCGAAAGCATAGGTAGAGGGGTTTTGGGGGCTAGGGTTCGGGTTAGTGGTGGTGGGTGACAATTTGGGTGGTGGTGGAGAATTTCGTGCGTCGATCTCATCTAATCGGGCTATCAATCGATTGAGGGCCTCCAAGATTTGATTGAAAGTGTTTTCTTCGGAGGTGTTCATCTTTTCTTAAACCCACCTTGACGTTGTTTACGAGTTTTTGTTTTACAACAACAACTACAACAACCGGGTGGAGCGACTAGGCTCTTATACCAATTGACGCCAAATGGGAGCAAGAAAAGATAATCTCTCTCTAAACTCTCTCAACTCACAATATCTCAAAATCAAGGAATGACTCAAATGAGCCTACATAAGGGATATTTATAGGAAGGAGGTTGCTTGACCTCTAAGATAAGAATCTAATTACAATTATGCCCTTAAAGCCAATTAACTTTCCTTCCTCTAAATACTGAAAAAAGAGGAAATACGATGAAATACTAAAAATAAAAGAGATACTAAAAATGACTAAAATACTAAAAATAACGATCACGTCCCTGATTCACATCATAAAGGGACTCTGATGTGTATATGCTGGGAAGTACACTTTGATTCCTGCCGATTCTTGTACCATTGCTCATGTGAAGCTTAAGAAGCTTGTATTTAGCATTTGATCTTTATACCATGCTACCATACAATTTTCTACGTAACAATTTGAACCATCTACTCTTTGTCTGTATTACTTAAAACCTAATTAATGATTTATATTGGTGATTTTGTTTATGAAGACGGTTCCTGCGTGTCAAAATCTACACAAGTACTCTTTTACTTATCATTGCCTCGAATATGACCAAAACTTACCATTTGATGATGCGATCCAGTTTCTAGGTATGTATCTGTGTCTTCTATGTTCTGAACTGATGCTTGTTAGTTTATATTCTTCTTTTGATTCAAAAGTTTGTCCATGCATTTTTTATTAGCTACAGTTGTTATCATTGCATTCATCGCTTAAGGAATTTATACTTGACTATTGCAAGGTGTTCAGTAATTATTTTCTGACAATAGTTTCATTGAGTTTTCTGTTTCGAAAAGAACTCTCAACAATGAACTTTGGGAGAAAAAAACCACATAGTTACTCAAAGTAATTTGAAGGATTTACCCCCTTAGTAACATCCAGATCGAAATTCTGGAATATTAGATTTGAAATAAGTATCTCTTCCTCAAAATTTAATTGACAAACTATTTGCCATTCTGCTTGTGGAAATATGGTGGTCGGGTGAGAGTAGATAGAGACTAAGTACCGTATGGAAATTAGGCAAATGGAGGTGAAGGATTGGCGTAGTCAAAAAAATTGTAACAAGCTAGAGATAATATAAAAAGTTATTTTATTCAGTCTGTTAAACGTGGAATAAACATAAATCATGTACATGGGAGTTTCTTGCTCAAAAAAGAAGAGAAAAATTTATGTGGTGAATCCTTTGCCACATATTGATAGTGGGTTACCCCATGTGGTGAATTCTTTGCCACATATTGATAGTGGGTTACCCCATACTATAATACTTAATTCAACTTTCTAATCATTTTACTATGAGCTAGCCAAATGCTTAATTAGGATCTTTTTCCCTTCATACGAATGTTCACGATGATTATGGTAGATTATATTTGTTCTTATATTTTCTTCATAATTGTTATTGAGTCACTGACGCTTCTTGAAGAGGCTTGGGTGAAATAGTGCATGAGGAGACGTGGGAGAGGTGAGGCATAATTTGTTATTAATTTTAGGAAGATGTTTTCATTAATTTTGTTGATAACTAAAGGAGCAAGTAAATATCGGAGGTATACATTTGACAAAGAAAAACTAAGTTAGATTTGTGATTAGAAACCAGCATCAATGATGTTAAAAAAGGAAAAAAGGATGTAAACACTGTCAATGGCATAGAAGAAGCTTTTTCAAATAAACCCAATCTTGACAATAAAGTGTATTGAATGTTTTTCCCAATGGTGTAAACTATATATATATATCTATATAATATGGGACAATGGTGTTATGAATAGTAACTTATGTATGATAAGACATGCGTGATAAACATGTATGGCATTTTATGTGTCGCATGCTTGCATGCATACACATGCATGTATGCATGCATACGTACATACATATATTATTATTTTTTTATTAAAATATTTAAAAAAATAATAATTTTTTTAAATATTTTTTAAAAAAAATTATTTTTTTATTTTTTTATAAAGTTTTTTTTTTTTTTAAAATGACGGGTTATTATGGCTGGATTTTATCACGGGGACAAATTTATCACCGTGCCGTCGGGCACGGGCATCGCTAGTATATATATATAAGGGAAGGGGAAAGGGAAGGTTCTAGTCAAAAGATGAATGGTCTTTCATTTAAATCACTCTTCTCATGTTGAAAAGAGTTCGTTCTCAAACTCAAAAGCCGAATGGGACACGCACGGGACCCTCGAACAAGCTTGGGATATTTTGGCGCTCCAATTTGTGGGTTACTTGAAGTTCTTCAAATGCTTATGACCTTATAATTAAGTTCTTCGACAATTTTGGGTGAAGCGGGGAAGGGAAGAGATTGGCTGATAGGTTTTGTTTTTATCATTGCGTCTTTGGGGTTGAAAGGTCAAGAAACGGAGAGGCAGCTGCCAATTTTAATTTATATATATTAATGATAAAGTTGAATAAAATGAAGATAGACAACAGTAGAGCATCAAACATCATTATATTAAAGTGGTCAAATCTGTTGATTGTTATCATTAAACAAATACCATTACAATAAAACATCATTAATGTAATAAGTTGTTCCAACAAAAAAGATTCAGTCAATTTTGTAATGAAAAAAAATTGTCAAACAGTTTTATTAATCGTAAAATTATAGGTTAATTACTCAGTATTGTATTTCTTGAGTTCAAAATTTAGTGTTTACAAGTACAAAACATAACTGAGAGAATATGAGTACTACTTGAGTTCAAAATTAACTGTCTTTTGAGAAGCAGAAAAAAAAATGAAATGAGGAGCATAACTTGGGTTCAAAATTAACTCGAAATATAAAAATAAAGCACAACTCTAAATGCAAAGAAAAAACGAAAAAAAAGCAAATTAGTGTATTTCAACGTGTCCAATCTATTTAAAAAAATAGGATACTTTTAGATTCGTGTATCCCATATCCCATATGTGTCCAAATTAAATATGTGACCTCCCGAGAGTATCCGTTCTTCATATATATATATATATATATATATATATATATATATATATATAGAGAGAGAGAGAGAGAGAGAGAGAGAGAGAGAGAGAGAGAGGTGCGGCTCGGGTGGGGGATGGGGGGCGACGGCGGCGGGGTGGCTAGTGGGGGTAGGGTAGGGCTGAAGGTGAGGTAGGGTGGGGGCAGCTGGGGTGTGGAGACGATTAGGGTGTGATTTTTCTCTTTTTTATTTTTTTTATTTTTTTTGATATTTTTGAATTTTTATGTTTTTTCTATTTTTCGGACCTTTAACCAAAAAGTTACCATACTCAAAGTCAATTTGTAAAAGGTACTAAACTCAGATTACAGGGAGAGGATAATTATAGAGGTATCAAAGTCAAAAAATCCTTGTCTTACTTAGTGCTCCAGCAAGGAAGCACTGACAATGACTGACCTTGTGTAGAATCTAATGGTCTGTTTTTATCAATTGATTGACAATAACCTAAATGTTAATTTGATTTGCAATTTCCTTTAGAAGATTAATTTGCTGACTAGTTATATAAAAATTATACTTACCTTTTTTGTTGTGCAGAGCGATGTGAAAAGGATAGAGCTCGTGTTCTTGTTCACTGCATGACATGAAAAAATAGGTGAATATTGACTGTAAACTGAATATTTTATGTTTTAATGGTTAAATAGTGAAGGTATATAGACACCCATATGCCTGCGTGTTAATATGAATATTTAGTGGGACATCATTAGAATGCTCAAAAAGTGGTTTCATACTTCTACTATGGAGTATGCGAAAGCGCCTAGGAAGCTTCATATTGCAACCTATGCGATCTAGATACCATTTGACTAGCTATTGGTAAAGAGTTGTATTTAATTGTAGGAAACTAATTTAAATTTTATTTTTTTACTACAGTAATTGGGTTTTTAGATAACCTGATAAATTTTGAGGGCACGTGTAGACCCTCCAACCTGAATGTGAAAGGTCCGTTTGATTGGTGTTGATTTGTTTCCCATGGAAAATACTTATTTTGATTCATTTTTTACTTTTGTGGTGCTTGATTTCTAAGACATTCTATGAAATCAGTAGTTAAAAATATAAAAAGTACTACATGGTTTTATCATTTTCTAGGGAAAACATTTGGAGCATATACCAAATAATCCCTCGAACATTTTTTAATACGCGTTTAGGCCAAGCCTTTTTTTTTGTTCCAAAAAGTTCCTCATCACATAAAAACACTAAAAAAAAGACGCTCCGGTAAGGGTCGCCGGAGCTCCGGCAGTTGTTAGGAGAGGTGGGGCGGGAATGCCGCTAGCGCCGACCTTTAAAAATAAGAGAATATTGGTTAAATGGGTGTTCGAGGATAAAAAAACTTGGACTTAATGTGTATTAAAAAAAATGTTTGAGGGACTTTTAGGTAATTGATCCCAAACATTTCTTACCCACTCCCAAATAATTGATTTTCATGGAAAACTCCAAAAACAAAACCCAACCTCTCCTATCTTTTTCCACTTATTTTCAAACTTCTCATAAAAATGAATTTTTGTTCAATCATTTTTCAACTTTCTATATTTTTGCTGTAGATGATTGCACAATTTAATGTTTTGGGGAATCGTAATTGTTTACTTTAGGTTTTGTTTGCGGGGGTGATGATTTCGTTGTATTGACAGGTCACCAGAAGTTGTGATAGCTTACTTAATGAAGAGTAAAGGATGGAGGCTTGGTCAGGGTTACCAGTGGGTGAAAGTGCGGAGGACATCTGTTGACATAACTCAAGGTCTGTATGTACGCTGAGTGATTGCACATTTCACCAAGTTTGATTGATGGAAAGTTAATTTTGAAATAATTAATAATGCTCCCTCTATCTCAAATTAGATTTGCTATTTGACTTTTGAGAAAATTCGACTTTGTGTAATCAATGGCTGAAATCAAATCTTATTTAGACATCTCCACATTTTTATACATTGATTTGTGAAGTGTGACTCTTAATTTGAGGTATTCGATAGAGAAAAACCGACTCTTAATTTGAGATGGCGTGTGTGTGTGTGTGTGTGTGTGTGTGTATATATATATAATGTTTTAAAAGGTCGGAATTGAGGTGTGAGCCTCAACTTGAAGAAAATATCACCAAAATGATATAAAAACACCAATAAAATCACAAAAATGTTCCTCTTCACTTAATATAATCTCGGCTCTCACTTCCAGTTTTGCAATTCAAGATCTGTTTGACCGTCATGACTTGAATCTGTTCTTCTCAAATCTATGCGAACGCTTTAAATTCTTCCGGATCAAAATATTGTGTATAAATATCCTCCAATTCTCCAATCTCTATATATCCAACTTTTCCACAAAACCAAAAGCACAAAGGGAGTTATGTGTGGCTCAATTCACCATTGGTCCTCATTTACATCGGAGGCAGTCACACCACTCTCCAGCACTTTGTTTTTAGGGCCTCTCTCTCTCTCTCTCTCTCTCTCTCTCTTATGGAAATGGATCCCTTTTCATGGATTATTTGTCATTCTTATTTTCTTTTGTATTGCTATTGTATTTTTCTTCCTTTTGCGTTATTATTTAGAGGTAAGTAGCCGCAATGGCTTTTTTGTAATTAGGGCCTTAGATTGGAGCCTAAGCTACTCCTTCTCTTTAAATACCCCATTGTAAGCCTCATTTGAGGTACACTTGAATTTTGAAATAGAAAATAATATTTCTCTCTTTAAAGTGTGTGCTTAGATATTTTTAGGAGCCTTTTGACGGGTGGTTTACATCAAATTGGTATCAGAGCGGGTGTCGTGTATCGGTGTATTTTTGTTATCAAAATCATACACTACAATCAATGGCTTCAAGAAGATCCGAACAACTATACGAGGAGATTTAACAACAAACGGGAGAGTGGGTACACTCACAACAACAAATCTATACCCATTTTCAAAATCCTAACCCTAACCCTAGAAATCCCTACCCACAACCCCTGCCTTACCCCACCACCGCGAAAACCCAAATCTCGAACACTAATTTCCCCCCAAACCCAAATTCATTCTATAAACCCTCCATTCAATATCCAAGACAACTAACTTCTAGGGATTCACCTACCATTTTACAATCCAATTCACAATTTACAAACCCTAGCTTCCAACTTTATAAAATTCATCCACCACCAACCCGAATCCCTAAACCCACCACCCATTTTTCAAACCCCAAACATAAAAAAGATTACGTTTCTCCCCCGATTAACTTCCGAGACTCAATTCAAGATTACTGACGACTAGTCCAAGATTGGTTGCTCCACCCAATCATTCTCCCTCACTTATACGCCCAATTAGGTCAAATTAATGATAAAAAGTCCCCTCCCAAGCCGATTTATTGCAAGAAATAAACAAACGACGAAATTGGGTTGTGTAATGAGGATTTTTTTGATATTTTTGTCAAGGATGGTTGGGTGATTCGCACGCACTTTCGCGGGTAGGAAACATTTTATTTGAGCGACTTCTTCCCAATCTTTGGGCATGGGGATGACTATTTTGATGAGGTTGGATCGGTGTTAATATTTTTCGGGGATGAGGTGGTGATATTGGGTGATGTGATAGGTGGTGGGTATGTGGACCCATTTATGATAACTTTTGATATACGCTCGGAGGAAAATTATCGCGGAATAGCATTAAGGAGGTTCATAATGGGAATCTCGGGTCACGTTTTTGTTGGTCGACTATGTTTCGATTTTGTTCCTATTCTCCCTGGATTTATTGCACGCCGGTACAAGGGGCGTTTTCGAGGACGACTCTTCTCAGTGAGGAGCTCTTTGATGGGTGTCTTGCTTTGTTACTATTCACCTCCTACACTCGAGGACGAGCTTGGTCTTAAGAAGGGGAGAGTGATGGAAATGGGTCTCTTTTTTATGGATTACTTGTCATTTTTATTTTCTTTTGTAATTTCGTTTATTTTTGTTATTGTATTTTTCTTTCTTTTGCTTTATTATTTAGAGGTACGGTGACATAAATGACGTTAAATGAGAGCATGAAAATATAAATCTCTCTAAACTCTCTCAAATCTCAATATCTCAAAATGAAAGAATGCCTCAAATGAGGCTACATATGAGTATTTATAGGAAGGAGGTTGCTTGACTTATATGCTAAGAATCTAATTATTATTATGTCCATAGGAGCCAATAACCTCCCTTTCTTATCAAATACTAAACAAAAGGAAAAATATAATGAATACTAAATATAAAAGAAACACTAAAAATAGCAAAAAAATGACAAAAGGCTCTTATTCACATCACTTCCCCCCCCCCCCCCCCCCCCCCCCGTGAAAGAGTTCGTCCACAAACTCAAAAGGGAAGGCCTTCAGTGTCACCATCTAGGATAGTAATGAGGGCAGGTTGTGCTGAAATATTCGGTGTCTCCTCAAGGTAATTAGGATTGCTCGAAGCTAGGAGAGCGCGTCGGCGGGGAAGGAAGCAATATGAGGATCGGTGACCAATCACCCCATAATTGTAACATTTGAATGTTACTTGGTGAGTGGGTGCAGGAGGAGGAATCGTGGCGGTAAGAGTAGCTGAAATAGGTGTGGTCACAGGGGCAGTCGAAGTCACCGACGCTGGAGGAGCTGGCGTGGAGCGGCCATGGGGAGGATTAGACTGATGGAATGACTCAACGTTAGTGGCGTACTTCACCGCCTTGGTAAAGTAGGTGACGTCACGTAAAGCGAGATTGCGCTGGATATAGCTCTAAAGGCCGTGGATATACCGACTGATCCGTTGTTCCTCACTCAACGAGGCGGGCACGAGTACAAAGAAGCTGAAAGCGCTTGATGTAGTTTAAAGTTGTAGTGTCCTGCCAAAGAGATTGGACTCGCAAGAAGAGATCGCGCTCGTAGGTTGCGAGAACAAAAACGGTCATTAGCTGCGCATGAAGCTCTGCCAAAGTTTGTATAGGAGGCTGGCCCTCAAGAATACGGCGCTGCTCCAAATCATTCCACCAGACACTAGCTTTGCCCTGAAATTTTGTGGCCGCTAGCAGGACACACCAGCGACCTTTCAGTTGCTTGTACTCAAATATCCTCTCCATGGCGGCAAGACAATCAACAACGGCATCGGGCTGTAGGTGTCCATAAGACATCGGGATATCTACCTGATTGTCACCCTGCATACTCCTCGATAGTAACTGAAGTGCCAAGTGTGTAATGACGTCACCACTCAGTAGGTCCAAGACGTCCTCATCTAGGTCACCATTTCTTGGCGGAGGCTTGGGAAGTAATGCTCGTTGTGGTCGTCTACGAGGCGGTGGATGAGTAGGGTCAGGAGTTGCTGTTAGTGGTGGTAAAGGGGCGGGTGGAGGGGGAGTATGGAATGGTCTTTTGTGGTGGAGGAGGAGGAGCTGGGACCAATGGCTGGCGATAGGGGCAGTGGTTCATTTGGTGTCCCTTTTGATAACAAAAAAAATAATGACGCTCAGAGATTGGTATGTATGGAGTAACCTTCGGACCCAGAGAGTCAAAAGGAGAGACATCGGTGCGTCACTCAGTAGGAGGGAGTGGCTCTGGAGCGAAGTGGGGTACACCATACACGTATTTGGTGACCAGGTGGTGGTGAGGTGTGGAGAATAGGTGAGGGAGGAAGCATGGGGAAGGCAATAGGGGGTGGGTGAGGGTTTGTGGTAACGGATGGAGCTGGAGGCATGGAGGGAAGATCGGGAGGTTCGAGGTGTTTTTATAGATGATGGCGAGGGTAAATGAAGATATGTTGTAAGGGGTGATCATGTTGGGGGGGGGGGGTAGTAATTGTGGGGGTTTGAGAATGATGAATGGGGTAAGCATGAATACGGGGTGGAGGAAAGTGTGGTAAGGGTAATTGGTGTTGTGTTGATATTTTGGGTGGTGGAGGAGGGTATGTGAGAGGTGTGGATGAATTTTGGAGGGTTAGGGTGCTGGGAATGTGTGAGGATTGAAATTCTAGGGTTTGTTATTCAAGATTTGGGTTAAGATGCATGTGGGCTTTATTTGTCACCGGAATTCTTACCTTTGCTTGGGGTTGAGTTGAATTTGTATCCTTTACGTGCCGGATCTCATGAATCATTTTGGCGATTGTCGGAGAGTATGCTCCAATCATGGGGGCGCCATTTGAACACAAATTGGAGAAGGGATTGCCGGACAAATCTCTTGCTGAATCGGATGAACATGTGGACTCTCGATGGGTGTGTCAGACCATCGGTGAGTACGGATCAACTCGGAGGACTTGGTCAGGCATGTTGGCGGCTGGATCTCGGCTATTTGGCTTTGGATCTGGGGGCCGTTCGACTTCAGAGAGAATAACGAGAGTGTGGTAGATGAATTTCGGTAGGTTTCGATAACACTGGGGCAGTGGCGGGAGTGTTTTGGGTTCCGACGGGTTCGGTGTGGGGTTTCGTCCAGGGAAGGGGCTGTGTCGGGTTGGTACGAATGGCCTGGGATTTTTTTTTTGTGGTCCAGCCTGTGATTTGTGGTGGTAGGGCGCCATCCTCGGTGGTGGTGCTTTCTTGATTATAATTGGGGTCACGGTTTGTACAATTAGGATTTTGTTGTGGCAGAGGGGTAAAATGGGTTGTTTTGGGAAATTAAGGTTAGAGTTTTGAGATGTTACCGGGGTGGTGTGAGGGCAGTCGGTAGTGGTTGTTGCTGGAGAAATTCATACGTCATGTTATCCACCCGGGCCATCAATCGGTTGATAGCCTCCATGATTTGTTCGTGAGGAGTTGTCGCGGAGGTGTTCATCTTTCTTGGACCCACGTGACGTTGTGTACGAGTTTTTGTTTTACAACAACAACTACAACAACCGGGTAGAACTAACTAGACTCTGATACCAATTGTCGTAAATGACGTCAAATGAGAGCAAGAAAAGATAAATCTCTCTAAACTCTCTCAAATTTCAATATCTCAAAATGGAAGAATGCCTCAAATGAGGCTACATATGTGTATTTATAGGGAGTAGGTTGCTTGGCCTCTAAGCTAAGAATCTAATTAAAATTATGTCCCTAGGAGCCAATAACCAACCTTCTTCGAAATACTAAACAAAAGAAAAAATACCATGAATACTAAAAATAAAAGAAAGACTAAAAATAGCAAAAAAATATCAAAAGGCTCTTATTCACATCATAAGGAGTAGGAATGGAATTTTTGTAATTATGGCCTTGGCTTGGAGGCTAAGCTACTCCTCTTTAAATACTCCCTTGTAAACCTCATCTGAGGTAGACTTGAATTTTGAAATAGAAAATAGTATTTCTCTCTTTAAAGTGTGTTTAGATATTTTTAGGAGTCTTTTGACGTGTAGTTTACGTCACTCTCTCTCACACACATGCGTACACAACAAAATTTGTCCATTTTGAGTTTTGATATGCTTCCTCTAACAGTGGTAAGAGTCTTCGACTGAGAAATCTTTGAGTTTTAATATGATTTTGTTGTTGGATTTTATTTTTTCACCAGGTTTCATTTGGTGACTGTTTATGTGTGTTTATTCTTACTCTATTTCTATTTGAATACTCAGGTTGTGTTTACACAGATCAAAATTGTTTATTATCTGTTTGGGATTCCTATTTATGTACAAAACTTTTTTGGATTTTGATATTATGTTTTTAGATATGTTTTATTTGTTATGTTTATTCTTTTAATTCGAATATTCCATAGGCTTGGTTCAAATTTTATAATCTCTCCTTTGTGTGTGCGTGCTTTATTGGTTTTTCCTTTTTTCCTATTTTTCCATATCTGTCGTGTGTGATTTAGGTTGTTGGTTTGTGAGTGCATATGTTTGTGTGTATATGAGATAGATCCTTTTGTTTGTATGTAAGTATATACACGGATTGATTCTCTTTGAATTTGTTGTGTGAAATGAAATACTTATTTTTATGTTTTTTCCAAGTTGATTGAGTGATATACACATATATAATATTGTATTAATAAATAACGCATGACTTTTTTTTTTTATATAGTAGTAAAAAATTATGTGAAATTACAAATTTTCTATATTGTGATATTTCTAAAGGAAATATATGGTTTTAAGATTAGCAATAAATTTAACTCAAAAGAGAAATGCACCATTTAATTTGGTGTTGTTTTATAGTTATTCTTAAGAGATTATATAATTTTTAATTTTTTCTAAAATTTCTCTTCATAACTCCTATAAAATTTTGTTGATGTGTTTTTCAATTATTTTAGAAAGCTATTATTTTTCATTTCTTAAAATATCAAATTATTTTTAGCTTTGAAATCTTAATTTTTATTTTTGTATTGAATATAATATTCCATTGGTTTGGAATAAACTCCAAGACTTAGATTTCTGTTTTTTTTCTTATTGAATACAATAAGTGGTTTGGAATAAACTTCAAGAGTTAGATTTCTGTTTAATTTATATTTGTTTTTATTTATGAGATTACCGTAGTTTTTTAGTCAAATTTCCGTTCGATTGCCATGAGAAAGCTACGTAAAATGCTTATTATTTAAGCGTCGTAAAAGTTTCAAACTCTCAACTTTATATCGGTGGTTGAATTCATCTATCAATTTAAGATTTCAATTCAAACTTAGAAATGTGTATTATGTCAAATAATCATTTTTTTCAAGTCTATCGTCAAAGGCTTGACTCGTGAAAATAATTTTCCACGTTTATGTGTTAAAATACGGTAAAAATAATATATGCGCCCGTACATCGTGCGGGTTGCATGCTATTAAAATCACAAAAATGTTCTATCATGACAGTTTACCAAAAAAATCCATAATCAATGTCACAAACACAGTAAATAGTATACAATCACATCATCACCTAAAAGGCGTCACCGGTTAATGTTTATGTATCATCTCAAAATATATTGTACCATAAGTTATTAATATATTGTTGTATCATCATATTATATATTAGTATATAGTTATCTACCGAACATATTTAAATTGAGATATTAATTAATCACTGTATGTATATAAGAAACCAACATAAATAGTATATTTATTCATATATATTTATATGTAAAAGACCTTATACACTGACAATGTAACTTATACAAAAAAATATATATATATTAATAGGAATAAGAGAGAGAAAACTTACATGAGGTCTTTTTGAGGTTTAGGCATCATAGGGCTCTAGGTGAATAGCCTCAAGGCATAAGCCTCGTGTGAGTGAGATGCTAATAAAGACACTCGCTTAAGCCTTGAGGTTGTTTTTCCCCCATCTCACTTTGAGGCATAAGCCTCAACCAATTTTTAAACATTGATATTATTATGTTATGTTATTACTCCAATTCTCAGTGGCGGATCCAGCAAGCAATTAACCAAATAAAAATAACGAGCATTTTTCTTCTCCCTATTTGACATTCAAACTGTAGCTTTAGACCCATCAAAGTCAGTAACTTGTTTGACTTCTGACCAACAATTGCCATGCAACAAGATAATCAAGAACCATCCATGGCAATATCATTACTGCTTGTATTTGGTGGATTCAACGTGAAGGGGTTAGTTATGTTCAGCTCCAAAAGTGAACTGGTGAGGGGGAGGAATATCTGAAGCAAAAATTGAGTTGGCGACGCTGCTAGTACTAAAAGCAGGAGCAAGAACATGATCGTTAGGCTTTGGGAAGCCAAAGCAGAAGCCTGAAGATGACAAGTTTGGAAAAGCAGATCTGCTGTTCTCAATTGACCCAAATGTCTTCTGCTCAAACTCCTGTAGTTGCTGGTACACAGCTACAGTTCATACATAAAAAGAGCTGAATGTCAGATAAGAAAGAATTTTGCTTCTTCAAGACACTATAATACCACCAACATATTGCGCTTCCATTGCAAATACCCCTACCACTGCAGATAACCCCCTAAAAAAACCCGAACCAACCTAACCCACGAAGGTCGGTTTGGTTCGGTTCTTCGGGTTGTGGGTTTTTTTGCACACCCCTAACTCACACTATTCATACCGCATTTTATACAGGTACATTTCAATAATGCACCCTCCCTCTATAACTTTCCGTCAGATGAAGAGACCGAAACACATACTAATATTTAAGGGTGCGTGGCTAGTCACTGTTAACATAACATTTTGTGAGGGTCATTAGGGATGCTTAATGTTTGGTAGTCCCAAAGGACTTCGAAATTGGGGAGAATTGGCAGGGGCGGTGCTATGTAGGGACGAGGGGGAGAGGAGGCTCCTCCTGAACTTTTCAAAAGAAATTACTGAGATAAAAAAAATAAGGGTTTTTTGTGTAAAAAATACAAGTTATAGGTGTTTTCTATAATTTTTTATAAAATAAAGGGCCAGAATTTAAATTAGTAAAACTTGAAAACCTAACTATAACCTTTATCTCTTCTGCCGAAAACGTGAACTCTCTCTTCCTCTCACACAACCGACGCCGACCTGCTATGTTCCGCCGACGCACGGCGCTGCCCAGGCCCTCTCCGGACTCCTCCTGCTTCTTCCGACACCGCCGTCCTCCTCTGATCCTCCCCGTTTGTTGTTGCCTCCCCCTTTAAGGTAAGAGCTTTCTTGAAAGCTGAATTTCTGTTTTGAACTTTGAGCTTTGATGGGGGTTTGAACATTGGTGGGGGTTTGAACTTTGATGGGTAACTGTTATGTTGTATTATGTTTTTTTTTTAGATGATGAAATATATGGGGTGCTGTTGTGCTGTTCTGCCTTAATGATAAATATGTGGGGTGCTGCTGGGTTTAAAGTTTTGGGGTTTTAAATTTATGGGGATAAATTTTTGTGATAATTTTTTGTGATTATATTTAGGTATTAAATTTATGTGGTGCCTAATATTTGTTTAAATTTTATTTTTAGGGTGTCATGGAAAAAAATTTCAAGCGAAAAAGAATTAATGAAACAACTTCCGAACCGGAAGTTCAATCTTCTCGAAATGTGGGGTCTAATAATGTTGAATTGCAAGATCAATTTGTTGAACAATCATAAGAATCACCAAATATTGCAATTAATTTGGATGAGCTTCCGTCCGATCCCGCTTTGAGAAAATGTATTTATGATTATGGTGATTCTAAAGTAATTGAGAAAGTTCGATGAGCATATCTACAAAGGGGCTCTTGCCAACCTAGAAATCACATTTTTCCATGGAAATATTTTGGAAATGATAAACGTAGATTTATTCCGACGTGGTTTAATGAGTTTGGGAGGTGGTTGGAATATAGCCTAACAACGGAAGCCGCATATTGTATGATTTAATTTTATTTGTTTGTATCTTCGATTTTTTTTGGTTAGGCTCCCCCTCAACTAAAATCCTGGATCCGCCACTGCTGATGTGACCAAGTAATGGGTGGAATATCTCCTTCAAGATGGATGATGAGCTGTATGAGCGGAAGTGACGTCGTTTGGAATGTTTAATGCACCGTCGACATTTATGAAAGTTAGGAATCATATTCTCCATCCTATTCTGGGGAAGTTTGTCGTTGTTTACTTTGATGGAATCTTGGTGTATAGTAGAACATGAGAGGAGCTTTTAGCACATTTAAGCATGTTCTCATTGTCCTTGTGGAGTAGAAGTTTCATTTACACCTAAAGAATTGCTCATTTATGGTGCCATAAGTGACTTTCTCGAAGTATGTAGTGTTTAGAGACATGGTTCAGGTCGATGACTCGAAGGTACATGCTATTGTTAAGTGGCCGATTGCCACCAGTGTGTCACAATGACATAATTTTCATGGGCTCATTGTGTTACAACACAAGGTCTTTGCAGGTTTTATCACTATCATGGCATTGCATATAACTTTGATGTCCATTTCCCATGAGTTCAATTAGATTGAGGTGGTGGGGGCAACCTTCAATAGAGTAAGATTTTGATGAACACGGTTATCATCCTAGCCCTTCCTATTTTCTCCTGGATTTTTTATCTTTCTCATGGAGTGTGAGAAACTACTATCGGTTGAGTCTCGAGTGAGCAAGGGAGACCCTTGTATTCTATAGTCATAAGGTATCCGAGCTATCTCTAAACTACTTTACTTATGACTTGAGTTTTGGGTGAATTTTCACGCTGTAAAACATTGTGCTACTTTATCCATTGTAGTATTCAGACACCTACCATGTTAAGAGTATCAAAGTGAATAGTTATTTTATTTAGTCTTTATTTTTTTCTTTTCTTCTATATCTCGTGTTTTATTGGATTTCTTATCCTCCCATTTCCGTATCTTAAATTAATTGATAAAAAATGCTTCTTATAATAAATATAAGGGTATTATTCCAATAAGTATTCATGTTATTCTTTTAATTTAGTAGTGTTGACTGTTTTAAGAATGCAACACGCTTGCCTTTTTAACTAAGCACATGCTTGCAAGCTCGTGGACCCTTTTCGATGGTGACACATTTCATATTTTTTTTGTGTTTATACTTTGCGTTTAATTTACAAGAGAGTTATTATTTTCTATTATCCTTTATAACTATTATATGGAAAAAGATAAAAGAAAAAAGAGAATCCTATAGTCCTAATAAAAGGAGTATATTATTAATCATAAAAGCAAACTCACTATGTTGGGTTTGGGGAGGTTTACATGTAGCCAATTTTTTCTCTTTGTACAATAATACTCCTTCAAAAACTCAAAAATCAAGACAAAAGTTTGAAAAATCTAGACAGCAGGCAAATAATAAGGATTTGTTTCCATACGTCTAAGGGGTATCCCTTGTAGTATGATATGGAGCGAACTTTGATACATAACAAGGGTTTAGATGTACACAGTAATATACCTTTGTACAACAAGATTGTGCCCACTTTATCTTGTATAATATGCTGCCAAACCCCTCTCTCCATATCTCTTTCTTTAAGGAAGATAATGAAACATGTTAAATGAAGGTTGTTTTTATATAAACCCATTGTAACTTTCTCCCACCCTCGGTTACAAGTTCTGAAATGTTAAAATAACAAGGTATTAAAATTACTATGATATCCTATTAAACCCCCCGATAGCAGCCTACACAATTAAGATAAGAACCAAGAATGATAAAATGGCCAAAAACTTAATATTTATGATAACAACGAACGTTGAAGATATTGAATTCCAATAAATCACTATCAGAAAATCGACCTGATATATGGATTTTAAATGCCCCCATTAAAAATTTTGAGTTCCACAACATCTCTACTATCATCAAAAGAAAAAGACTCCACTAGTAACAGTGAGGTTAAGTTAATGCTACAAAAAAAAGACTCCAACACGATTTAAGTTATTAAAAATTCATTGGAGTTCATGTTTTGAATAGTTATATTCTGTAGCCCTTTAGGGTTTTAATTTGACCAAAATTAAAGAATCTACAACTGAAGAATCGATTGACTAATATGTATTGGAAGAGTTATTAAATCCATGGAGGAGAGAGAGGTTGGGAGAGTGTGCCAAAGTTGTGGTATACAGGTCTTTGGAATTATTTTTTTTGTCCGTAGTTTAACATTTTTTTCATAAACCCCGTCTGATGGGGATTTAAATGGGTTTTAAGCCTATTTCGGTGGGGTAGATATTTTGGGGCAATTAAATGATTATTTGGGTTTATAAAAGAGTAATCTAAATGAATGATATAGGCCTTGTATGAATATGGGTAGTTGTCTTCGAAAAATGGATTGTGTAAGAGAAAATATTTTGAAGTTGCTCATAGGTTAGGCTTCTATTTACATTTTGGCATCTCCAGATACAAACCGATACGTACCGACTCGTCGAACCGAACTCCAACATCTCCAAGTTCAAGACTCCTCTACATCTTATAAAGGTATAAATATTTTAGGAGTTCATAATTATTCATATTTATATTTAGGATGTGTTTTTAGAAAAAATTGAGGCTGGATTTTTAAGATTCAAAAATAATTTTTTTTTGCCTCGTTCAAATGAGTTTGAAGCTCGTTCGAAAAAAAATTTCCATTTTGTTTGAAGGTCGTTAGATATTTGCTTCAAACGAACATCTAACGAGGTTGCACTTCTTTACAAGTACTTCTCGTTAGAAGCTCGTTAGATGTAAACATCGAACGAATTTCTTTTGTCATTTGAACAACCTTCTATTCTCGTTTGAATGAATTGGCTTCTCGTTAAAACGACCTTTATTTTTGTTTGAATGATCCGCGCGACTCAAAATTTGTGTCAAAACTATAAATACTTGTTTTGAACCCTCTTTTTGAAGGGACTTTGGAAAAAAACGGGAACAAAAAATCAGAACCTAAGTTTTTCATATTTTGTGTTATTAAAACACTTTTGATTTTCAAATTTTACATCCCCAAATATTTTGTGACTCCTTTGAAACCCTAGAAAGTTTTTGTATCTTGCATACACCTTGTACAGAGGATTCTATATTGCTCAACTTGTGACCCAAATGATCACAGCTGAAGGAAGAAGGCTGATCGGTGGATACCGAAGGTGGATCGCCGCTTGTGGACGACTTTGGATTGAGCCATTTTCTTAGAAGTTTTGAAGACTGCACATCATACTTAGTAGTTTTAAGTGATTTATAAATCAACTATCTTGTAAAACGTTTTAAACTGCTGAATATAAGTTTTGCCCTTAAAAGGGATTTTTCCTTATTCATTGTGTCGATTGCATGCTAGCTTGGTTTATTTTATTTGCTATCACCTAGATGTATGTTTTATGTTAAAAAGATAAAATTGACTTAATTGTTTTATTACTATAACTTGGTTTAAAATTGTGTGTATTTATTTAAAGGTTAAATCTTTAATAAATTAAAAAGTACAAAAGTAGAAGTTCTTATAGTGACCATTCTTGCCAGGTGTGTTCACGCGCTTACAAATTGGACTCCAAGATTTCGAATTTTTTACCCCAATTTGGATAAGGGTGGTGCTAAAGGCACCAAAAAAATATATGTCCAACACCACAAGCTAAACAAATGAGTTGGATGTTGGAACCTACACAACACTTAAAAAAACAAAAACAAAAAAACAAAAAAAAACCAAAAATTCACCCCACCATGACCCCATTGTCACCTCAAGAAAACAACCTCCACAAAAGGCTCCTATTTTGCACTATAAAACTCATTTAACAATTGTTTATATCCCATAAAAGTGATTTAGAGAAGCATTTGAAGTCAATGGATCACCCAACAAAGAGCTTCAATAATGATAAGCAACCAGGGGGATCAAATTTGAAGAAAAAGACCAAAACATGGTATATAGAGCTATATGATCACAACCCTACGGTTATTTAACATTATCTAACAATATTTAATAAAGAAGAAGAGGAAAAAAAATAGACATTCCAACTTCATTCGACAATAGAGTGCCAAAAATGATGACGTATTTCGACATTGTAATGTCGAATGAAATTAGTTTAAATTGAATAGTTCCATTCAACATTGAAATGCCGATAATAATGTTAACATTTGTTAGCCAAATGCCGACACGCAACCACACTATCGAGTCGACATTAAAACATTTGGTCGGTATTTTGATGCCGAATGGAATTTTATTTTTATTTGTTGTAACTTTTAATATTCGTTATGTAATACCAACCTATATAGTATGACCTCATGTTTAATGATGACACAATTTGGAAGGAAATTGATGAAATATGTATGGTGGTCGTGCTAATAATATGGAAAGAAGTCCATCTACACCCGATGGCATACCCAATGTAAACACACATGATGGTCATGCTAATTGCAATGAAATTGTAGCTGTTAACGAGACGATACAAATGGTAGTTGATCACTCGATAAAGTTTACCATGAATGAAGTAAGTTCATTATATTATGAAATAATTTTATTATATTATGTTTGCTAAGACATTTCGTTTTATATATGCACATATTTCCTGGACGAAATGCTTTGATGCATTGGGCCCAAGAGCGGGGACAAAAGTTGAGGATGGTAATTGTAACATCAAAGTCAGAGAATCCATCGCATGAAAGGAAGGGGAGGTGAATTATGGATTGAAAAGGGGGAGGATTATACCACTATATTATAGTAAAGGGACTGGAAAACCCTCACAGAGTCCTAAGGATGATATAGACTCATCTACAAGAAAGTGTAATTGCCCATTTCCCTTAAAGAGTGTACCATTACCAAATAGAAAGTTGAAGATTGAAGTGATTAATGGTATCCACAACCATGATATTGCGAAGTCACTAGTCGACCATCATTATGTTGGGAGATTAATCCGTGAGGAATATAAACTTGTGAAAGATTTAATTGTCAATGAGGTGAAGCTGAGACAAGTTTTGAATATTATAAAAGAGAGATCGGGGAATAATTTTTCCACAATGTACGCCATTTACAATGACAAAGGAAAGTTAAACTACAAAGATAGGCAAGTGATGACCATGATTCAACAACTACTCAAGCTCATTTCGGATCAAAACTAAGTTTATTTGATAAATAGCGACCCAAATACCGATGAGTTATAGGATTTGTTCTTTATGCAGCCAAAATCCGTATTTCTTAAAAAGAATTTTCCCACCGTTATCTTTATGGATTGAACCTACAAGACCAATCGATTCAACATGCCAAACATTTTTCATTGCCTTTTCCACTACATCACAACATTTATTTTTTTCACTAAGAGCTTGTCACTTCTAGTGGCAATGAAAAACTGTCACCACTCGTGATAGTGGCAAACCAATTTTTGTGACTTGCACTAGTGATGGTAAAATTTTTGCCCAAATTATTACCGCCTTGGCCAGTGACAAATTTGAGATAATTGGTTTTGCCACCGCTAATGGCAGTGATAAATTTTGTCCTTAATATTTTGTCACTGCTATTAATGGTGATAAATATTTTGTGTTAAGTTAGTCACTGCCATTAGTGGTGATAGAAAATGGCTATAGGATTAATTTGTCACTGAGCTAAGCGGTTACAAATTTGTGATTGACTTTAGCTATTATAAAGTAAATTTTATGCCCAATTTTTTACTACCTTGAGTGGTTACAAATTTTATGCCTAGTTTGTGACTACCTTGAGTGGCTATAAAGTATATCCTCATCTCTTTCTTTCATTTTACCGCACAAGCTCTTCTCTCCTAATTAGACTTTTCATTTTACAACCCAACCTCTTTCACCATCCATAATGGGTCCTCTAAACCCATTGTGAATCTTTTACTTTTGCAAATATGTGGTTGCAGTGGGCGACATATTCGTTATATTTTGGAGAGGATCCGTTTAAGCTCCAATAGTTGGAGAGGGGAGATAGAGGAGCCGATAGAATGCCAGAAATGGACAAAATTTATCCATGCCAATCCAGACGGACAACCGTTTCCCGCCCCAGCCCAGGTGGACAAATGTTGGGCGCCTGATACCAACGGCTCTCCAACGACTATTTATCCTTATTTGTCTATAATATTTCACTTTCTACCCCATATAATTTCACACATAAAAACTTCCCCAAATTTCTATTCTTATTTACTCCAAAAAATTTAAAAATATAGGTTCTCCTTCTCAAACATCGAGGTTTCCCAATTTGAGCTCGTTTGATGAAGTTGTTTTATTTCATGCATATTGTAAATATTCCATCGACGAAAAGACCGACACTAAACAACACGACAAAACGATGTGGGAGAAGATTCAAACGGAGTTCAATAATACCGAAGGTGTACTATATCACCGATCAATAAAAGTCTTGTAAGGAAAGTGGACGACCATTAATCGAGATTGTATTCCGTAAAAATGACCCGTACATTTGGCGCGACCCGTGGTTGCGGTACATCATGGGCTGAGTGGGTACGTCCAGAATATAATTTTTATACATATTTATAATTTAAAATTTAGTCTTGTCATCCTTTGTATTATGAATTAATTATTTCCCATGATTTTATTTTTGACATATTAAGCGTGGATTCGATGATTTTAGCAATGAAACCGAAAGAAATTTTGCATATGATCACTATTTTGACATTTTAAAGGATTTACAGAAGTATAATTTCGCAAACACTTCTACCCAATTCATGGAGGAAGATTTAAGCACATCAACGGGGGGGGGGGGGGGGGGGGGGTGAGGACGTTGAGTTGGGTGAGGACATTGAAGCCATGCACACCCCACTGGAACGCCCAATTGGGCGTAAGGCCGAAAAATAGAAATTCAAACGCAAGGCAGTTTCTAGTAGTTTACAAGCACACACCGTGCTGATAGAGAATTCAGAGAGTTTTACTGATTCGTACAAGGAATTTTTCATAGCAGCACAATGCACTCAAGAGGAGATCAATTCGAAGTTGGACGAGCTGATTGTTTTACGAAAATAGTAGATCGAGAATTCTATAATTTTCATGGATACCTCGCGCTTATCTCCAGTTCAATTGCAACTTCATGAATTGCAAACAATCGAGATACTGCAGCGTAGGCTCGACCAATCTAGAGAAAACCCGCCATCGGGGGGGAAACTAAATGTTTATTTTTATTTGAATTTTCATATTATAATTGTCTTTTATTATTTTTATTTTCCTATTAATGTGATAATTGTTTTCAGCACTGAGTAGCGTTATTATTAAATTAACGAACCATGTCTAAATATCTATCATTGCATTCAATTTAAATACACAGGAATTAAAGAACGATAAATTACAATTTCATGTTTCACTCGTCCACTACAGACTCTGCATGTAGATTCCATATATGTTCCATAAGGTCATCCCTAAGTTGATTATGTTTTTCCTTATTGTACAACATTTGCTCACGCACTCGGTACTCATACGCATTCTCCAGAGTGTCTCGGTTAATTGGAGGCATTTGGTAGGATCAAACTCAGTATGCTAATTAGGATCCCCGCATTCATCCTTCAGTATCATGTTATGCAATATTATACATGATTTCATAATAACTTTCAAGTCACTGTGTTTCCACAATCTAGCCGGTTTTTTTACAAAATGGAATTTTTATTGCAATATTCCGAATGCTCGCTCAACATCTTTACGTGCCGCCTCTTGATATCTGGCGAACACACTTTGTTTTCTAGTTGCTGGTCTTTTGAAACTCTTAACGATTATAGCGTATGGTGGGTATATACCATCTGCCAGGTAATAACCCATGTCGTAAGAGTTCCCATTTATTTCCTACTCTATAGGAGTCGTGTTGCCCTCAAGTTGCTCGTTAAATATCGTAGATTTGGCCAAGACATTCAAGTCATTATATGAATCCGATAGCCCGAAGAAAGAATGCAAAATCCTCGTATCATATGACGCTACAACCTCTAAGATTATAGTTGCACCTCCTACATGGCCACTATATTATCCCTTCCACGTGTGAGGACAATTGCACCATTCCCGGTGCATACAGTCAATGCTTCCTATCATTTCGGGAAATCCCCGTCTTGCATTCTCAACTTGTATTCTTAAAACATCTTCAGTAGTAGGAGAATGATAATATTCATTTTTAAAGCTCCGCACTACATCATATGCAAATCTCTTCACACACTCGATGGAAGTTATTTCCCCAATGCCTATATATTCATCGGTCATGTCAGTAGCACCCCCATATGCTAACATGCGCATTGCAACGACACATTTTTGTAGACAGGATAGGACCTTTCTCCCGAGGGCATCACTTTTTTGAACAAAGTAATCCTCTTTTTTTTCTACTGCTTCCATTACTCGCATAAATAGCGGGAGTCGCATTCTGAATTGACGTCGGAATTGTTCGGGAATAAAAATTGCATTTTCATCAAAGTAGTCAGCCATTATATGATGATGGCCAGCTTCCCTATCCTGATGTATAACCCTCTTTTGATTTATTTCTCTTGGATTGATTATATTTTGCGATATGGAAATATTTCTTTGGAATTGATTGTACATTGTTGCTGCCATTGAATATGCCTGGACACGTTGGTTGGAAGATGAAACTGCTGCAATAAATAATTCCTCCATTGGATCTTTCGACATTATACTAAAATTTTAAGTCGGAATTGGTTTGACATACAAATCGGAATTGGATATAAGTTGGTTTTGTAAACAATATTACTTGGAGGATTTATAGTTTCCTCTCTCTAAAATGAATGAAATGACGTATATCAGAAGTGGAATTGTTTCCCGCCCAGCATGAAATGAAAAGATGGGAAAGACAGTTGTCAGAAGTGGAAGTGTTTCCCGCCTAAAGTGCCAATTATCTGAAGTTATATGAACTGACATATATCAAAAGTGGAAATGTTTTCCGCCCAGCATGAAATGAAAAGATGGGAAAGACAGTTGTCAAAAGTGGAAGTGTTTCCCGCCTAAAGTGCCAATTATCTGAAGTTATATGAACTGACATATATCAGAAGTGGAAATGTTTTTCGCCTAGTATGAAATGAAAAGATGGGAAATACACTTGTTATTAGTGGAAGTGTTTCCCGCCAGAATTGTCAATTATCTGAAGTTATATGAAATGATGTATGTCAGAAGTGGAATTATTTCCCGCCCAGCATGAAATGAAAAGATGGGGATGACACTTGTCTTAGTGGAAGTGTTTCCTTCCTGAAGTGCCAATTATCTGAAGTGATATGAAATGACGTATGTCATAAGTGGAATTATTTCCTGCCCAACATGAAATAATTTGTGCAATATAAATAACCGCCTTCAATAAAAATTGAGTCATCACAAAATAATTTGTGCAATATAATTACTATCCAAGAAATGAATATCCCGTAGTGGTCAATTATCGAGGACTACTACTTACTCAGTGAAATTACTAAGAGATACTATTCAAAACGCACTGGTGATGTTACCCCAGGAGGAATACATGCCATTATTGGTCGATAGTAGAATATCTTGGGAATCTATTATCGTCCTAGGCTAGTATGTGATTTTGAATTACGGTGGGTGTGGATAAAGTCTAATTTAGACCTCTACCAGATGGCGCTAATGAATGGAAGATGTAGGTGGAATCCCTGAACCTTCACACTGATAGTGCAAAATGAAGAACAGTGGGAACGGTTGTGTGAGCAAGTCCTAGGGTTAAGGAGTATCCGTGAAGATCCTTCTTATTTGTTTAGTGAATTTAGTAGCGCGTTGTACATTCGTCAGAATATTTGAATTATCGACGTAGTTCCTGGTTTTATTTCGTATCGTGAAGAGCCTTCTATTATGTATTGATGTACTTCCTTGTTTTATGTAAACTAAAATAAAAGTTGATGTTTTTCTCTATACTTAACATTATCAATTAAATTAATAATTCGCATTATGAAATTATAAGTGAGAATTGAAAAAAGGTAATCAATTAATACTTAACATCATCAATTAAAAAAAGAACCACTACATAAACATTAGAAACTGGCGTATGAGAATTAAATATTGTAAATTATCCAACGAAATGAATCAAAGAGGTAAGATGCTTCGCTACGTATCGCCCGACATCCTGGATAATTATTGCACAAAGTTTCCCATGCGCATTCATCGTAGGTTACCAATTTGTAATTATCTTCATCCCATCCATAACCACCAATATTTATAGCTTTGGCATACAAGTGGAACTTCAATTTGTGTGTGAACCAGCATACATGGATCTCATTAGCTGTACGCCCTCTGTTAGCATTAGGAGGTGTCCTCCATCTTCGCTCGATGGCTATGAAAATATTAGGCGACACTCTATAGTCAGGACTAAAAGGTAAGTCAGAATTGGTTATGGAGTTAAGCAGTTGGAAGTCTTCATTTATGAGCCATGGATGTGAATCCATTTCTCAAGAAAATAGTAATGTGAGTTCTCTTCTGCGTATGATTTATAATATTGAAGTGCTTAAATAATTGATGTGACCGATGGCAGATGGTTGAATGTTTCCCGTCTGCAAGTACCTGACTTGATGTGAGTCAGAAGTGGAATTATATATAATGAAAATGCCAACATCTTGTACATTAGGAAATAAACATGGTTTATTTTTGGGAAAAGTTTATTGGAAGAGTAATAAATTTTTGGAAGAGTAATAAATATGGCTTGTAAACATATTTGCTTTGTAAGTTTATGACACTTTACACTTTATTTATGAGAACAAATGAATAACAAATAATAAACACAAGTCCGACAATTTTTTATGAACACAACTTAAATAGTCTTCCAGCTTTTGCAATATAAAACAATAAATCATTTCCCCAACGTTTGATCATGATATGATGGGAAAAAGATAGACATAAAGTCATCATCGTTGTAATGGGGTTGTGGCTAAAACATATGAGGACGATGGGGAATTATGTTGCATGTAATCATCGTCGAGGTTTTGTATAGGATAGTAAGGTTGAGCACTATCGAATCCCATATACGGTTGAGATGAGCCGGATCTTGTGAATTATTGAGATGAGATGGAAACATTACGATAATTATTTAATTCCTCCCGAAGGGCCCTTTCTCTCTCCTAATGAATTCTTTCTCGCTCAAAATACTGTTCCCGAATGGTTTTCAAACAATCTTCCCGTTCTATGAACATGGTTCTCCAATCCTCCTTTGTATATGAATTGGCCAGCGGTGCACAACTACATGTAGTGGGCCTCGCCATATCAACTGCCATTGAATGACCTTCCGTATCCACCACATCTATTTCCCACCTTGCCGAAATTAAACGTTCCGATGATTGTGTGGTCGTTCCCCAGTGTTAACGGAGGTGGAAATGGAATTCTTAAGTTTGGAGGAGCCATTGCCACAAATCTAATACCATTGTGGTTAGCCCAATGGAAATAAGCCGACAACACTGGACCTCGCGATGCTACGCTCTAATATAGATCCCATTCTGCTTGATTAGTTATGACTAAATCATCCCCAACAAACTCCCATTTGTTGTTTCGATAAAAAAAGTGATGGCGTTCCAAATAGGATATTGGGTGCGGTGGGTCGTGAGGGATCGTGATGCTACTCGTCAACTATCTATAACATCTGTCACCTAGATACCACGTCCCCCCGAGGTCTAGATCCAATAGAATGTAGCATCGCATGCTCAATTGTCTTGTAACATTTACCACTCCTATATTATTTTGCGGCAACATAATAAATGGTTGCCATGTAATAGAATTCGGCGACTGACCCTCTAATTGCTCTTGCTTTGAACTGGCTTTAAACCTCATTTGCCCTGCAATTACTGCACGATGATCGATCGTCCAGTGAAGCATTCGAGGCCAAACATTGGGCGCATTAACAATTCGGAGAGGTGCAATTGTGTGCAAGTATTCATAGGCCCGATACTGAAACATAAATAAGTTTATTACTAAATATTTTTATTAAAATTATATAGAAAATAATGAATAAAATATCGCTTTACCTCCAAAACTTGCCAAAAACAGTTCATTTGTTTGACTTCCTGCCGATTGACAACTTCTAAGGCATAATATATCCTCTCCATCATTACTGAACCCCAGTCTAATCCCGCCATATTTTCAATATTTTCCAAGTATGTATCCCAATCAACTAAAATGGCATTTTTCACGTTTGGGAAGAAAATAAACCCACATATGAAAATAATAAAAACTCGGGTTGCTTGTAAAGCGGTAGCTGGGTGATTAGCCCTATTATCCCCCCAATGAAGTAAATACTCTTTCAAAGAAGATAAAGCAATGCTTCTATTTTGTATATGAAAATTGTTTAGACCGGGATAATATGTCTCAAGAATATGTTCTGACGTTCGATATGCGTGGTTAGAAAAATGAGGAAGTTAGTTTTCCCACACCGATTGTAATACCTGCAAAATATAATTATAATTAATATTTTAAATATTACAATATAATGAATATAGTAATAATATAAATTAAGAAAATATAATAAAAGAAGAAATTATAAATGAAGTAAATAATTCGTACCAATCAAATGAACGAAATCAAAAGGTGTAATTCCGAGCTCAACGAACGACAAATGAATGGTGTGATTTTCTGCCGATCAACGCGATGCTAACGTCTCGGCTATTTTGTTGTCGGAGTTTGGAAATCCTTCCGAAAATATATGTGAGAACCCAAACATATTGATATATCCCGCCACGTTTTCGTCCGCCAAAAGTTCAGAATAAACCTCCCAAGCTGAGTGGACGCTACCACGGATCATAATAAATTCATCGTCTGGAGAAGTGGTTTGTTCGACAATAGAGTCGATAACATTCGACGCGCCTACTTCGTGTAAACGATGACGGCCTTTTTATACCTCATCTCGGTGGGGAGCTTGAGGTTGACTAATGTCATGAATTTGTTCCACTTTTTTACGAGCAAAATAACGATTCAATCGTATATTCACCTCCATATTTTTTAAATAGAGGGCTAAAATTACAAAATAACAATTATTTTTAATTTATAATTATGAAGTTATAAATTAAAAATTAATGAGAGAAAAGTGGTGAAGAATTAGAAGAAATTGTGAGGAATAATGAATAAGAAATAGGGTATTTATAGTTAAATGAGAGGGTTTAAACTATAAATATATAAATTATATTAATACAATGGCTAAAATCCCAACGGTAATAAACGGCTAGTGGCGATGTCATCCAGGCGGACAAAAGAAAACCGCCCCATTCATACGGACAAAAGATGTCCGTCCCATCCCACTTCTAACGGGTTCCCATTGCGAAAATAACACTGTGTCTCCTCCCATAAAACCATAGGTTTATGGGAACCCATTGTGGATGGCCTTAGTAGCCTTCGTGGGTCTGAATAACCCAAAACCCTTCAAACCAACATCTCCTTTAATATCTTCTTGATAAATTGGCCTATTCATTTCCCTAACATCCACTGAATTTCAACTATTTGCACCATATTTATACCATTTGTTGGCTTTTTAGTCCTCCCACGATCACTCTCTTGCCTATGTTTTAGAAAGAGAGATTTGGAAACTGCTAATTTCTTCTCCATTATTTGGTAATAACAATTCCCACCGCCGATTTCTTTGTTCTTAATCTCATCCTCAATCACCGTCGCTGATTTCAAGAAATCAAAAATTTTGAAATATAACACCCACTTATCGATTATGATTATTTTGTAGGAGGTTCTTTGGCAATCCCTATTAACAAAGATTCCCCCATTTAGAGATCTATATTTAAGGCACTTCATTTATCTTCTTAAATCTAAATGCATTATTTTTCATATTCATTTACGGTTTAATTTTTGGCGATAAGATGGATCGCATTTTAATTTACTACAAGAATAGGAATTGAAATGTGAATAGAAGGCCAATATGACACCTCCTTTTATTGCCATGAATTTAGAATCTCTGATGCAATATATGAAAATTATCTTTTCTTTTCATGTGAAATGCCTGTGTTTTATGGTCTTTATTAGGCATTTAGTTTGGGACCTAATTGTTTCTATTGGAAGGTGTCAATGGAATACTCCCTCTATTCAAAATTTACATTCACGTTTTCCATTTTCATGCATCCATAATTTAGAGTACACTTTGAAAGTCAACAAGCAATTCAGAAAACTATTTACACAATTATTTTTTATTTTTTGATATTTTGGTTGGGTTAATGTTTCAAATGATTTGATTGGTGTTTTTTTATGTTAGTTATGTTATTTTCTGTTATAGGAACCACATTTTTTTTGGTTTTCCAGTTCAATTAAGTTCATTTAAGTATCTAGTTAATTCGTGTGATGGGACAAAGTTTGTGATAATGTCTAAATACATTGGTTGTGCATGATTTAGTATTTTTGTTTGATTTACTTTTGATTGTCTACTATAATAAAATAATGACTCATTTTAATATATTTTGAGCTTCTATGTTTAGATACTTTGCCATGCACTTTTGGGATTATTTGTATTAAGTTTTAAATACTTTATCAAAAGAAATAATTAATATGAAAAGATAATCATATGATGGACAATAAGGGTTAAATGCTTTATTAACAAAAAATATTAGTGTGTAAAGAGAATCATATGGTTGATTATACGAGGTTTGCTTGTATAGTTCTCCTTTGTCTCAAATAAGGGGACATTTCATTTTTTTAATATAAACTCAATTTGTGCATCATAGTTTGAAATTAATGTGCCCCGTCTCTTCGAGTTCCAGATTCACCTATTGAAATTACAAGACAAATGTCAACTATTTAAGGATGAAATCGCATACCATTTGTCTAATGAGTACATTACAAAATTCGTATATATATAAGAGGGGGTGGGGTGGAGTACATTTCCATGTTGAAAAGTCACGATTTATCCCACGCATGTTGTAGACTTATAAATAAAATATATGTTCTTCTATTCTTCTATTACTAACACATTCCACATAAAAAATTAAAATATATACTACTAAATATAACACTACTCAAACATATAGAAAAATATTTAATAACTAAAATACTTATACTACACATAGGTATACACATCCCATTTTTCATTATAAACTTTCCAATTTAGATACTAAATACTTGTATGTCTGTCTATAAGTATGTATGTTTGTATAATAAGATCAATTGTTCCATCACGATTAAGGGCATACTCGTTTAGGTTTGTAATTTATTGAGTTTTTATTTGTTTGCATTGTAGAATTTATGGGGTTTTCACAATATAAAGAGTGGATGGGTGAAAGTTCTATAGTTGGGCAAGTATAAGTTGATGGGGGAAATATGAAAATAAGAATATTAAAACTGATATTATCCCGTGCCCATGCGTTCGTTATAGAAATGTTAAATGTTTGAAAGGGGAAAATGTAAAATGACATTAATTTAGTAGGATATGCAAGTAGAGTACACGTTCTGAAAATTCCACGGAGAAAGGGATTTTTCATATATTCCAAAAGAAATTATTGTCAAGGAAATAGTTCACATAGATGGTGATTCGTTAGCACATGCTAGGTTAAATGATCTCATAAATAAGACTTACAAAGTGAACATAACACAAGAAACGCAAGATAGTAGAGGGAATGGTTTAAGTTGTAAGGATCATGTTGATAACAATATTAACCAATATAGGGATTATATATGCTTAAAAACAATAGCTGCAACACCATTATACCATAATTCCAACCCTGACCACGCAATGTTATATGCCATAGTTGGGTTGCACAACTTAAAGAGCCAATTTGGCATGTGGGGGAAAAGTGTGACAACAATCCTCTTTGGGCAAAAGATTTTCTCCTAAAAGGACTACCGGTCTATTATCTAAACATGAAGTGTAATTAAAAAGGTTTGGGAATGAAATACAAACTAATTCATTGCTGCAAGTATGACTACTTTCTATACTATAAGGAGCACAAGGACAAACGAGCCTATCATGTATGTAAGGAACCTAGATATAAACAAAAGTTGATAATAAATAATAAAAGTTTATTGAAAGTAGATACGAAAATACCTAAAAAGGTATTAAAGTATTTACCACTACGTCTTCAATTAAAGAAACTTTACACTGTACCTTGGATATCAGAGGACATGACTTAGCATGATCGAGCGGAGGTAGGTGAAAATCTCATGCGACATCCGATTGATTCATCCCTGTGGAATTCTACAAATCAACGCTATCGGGACTTTGCTAAGGAAATATATAATGTTCACCTTCGAATAACAATCGATGGGTCTAACCCGTTTGAAAAATAAAGCACAAATAAGAGCATATGGATTATGTTCATTGTGTCTATAAAATTCCCCCTCGTTGTGCATGAGAAAGGAGTTCTCAATTTTGTTATTGTTGATACAAGGTTCAAAGGCACTGGGTAGTGAAATTTATATTTTTTTAAGTGCCATCTATAGATGAATTGAATGAGTTATGGGTTGAAGGTGTGATAGCATTCGAATCATACAAATAAGAGGATTTCACTTTGACATTGATGTTGATGTGGACAATTCATTATTTTACTACTTATGGGACCTTATCTAGGTGCAATGTACATGGTTACTTGGGTTGTCCTATTTGCGGGGAGGATATTGAAGCCAACTGGCTTAAGAACAGTGGTAATTTTTTTTATCATAGTCACTAGAGATTTTTCTCATAGAGTCATAAATACAGGTCAATTGGATGAAATTTTTTCCCAAGAGGAATTGAGAGGAGGCCACCTCCACTAAGACCTTTTAGTTTTTAAATTTAGGAGAGGTCAACAAAGGCTGATAAGAAATTTAGGGGAAAAACCCCATAATTCTAGCCCAGAAGAGTAAAAGAAAGGATATTGATGTGAAGATGGTCGGTCAAAGAGATCAATTATGTTCCGGTGCATCACGTGATAGACATTATGCACAATGAGAAGAATATTATCGATCATCTCGTAGGCACATGCATAGGTGGTACTCATTTCGAGGATGGATAAAAAGCCCTTAAAAATCTTTATGATTTGAGGATTCAAAGATCATTATAGTTGAAAGAAGATCCCAACACTGGAAAAAATCATATGCCGATTGCATCTTATACTTTGAGCATTGATGAAAGATATATGTTCCTAGAAACATTGAAGGTTTTGAAGGTCCCATTTAATTTCTCCTCCAATTTACATAGGATTATCTACAATGCAACAAAAGATTTGAAAAAGTGCAAGTCTCATGATTGGCATGTGATTATGCAACTTGTTCCTCTATTGCTCGGATAATGTTTTTCCCAACATAAGTATCTCCGTAGGGAGATTATACAAATTAACTTATGTTTCACCCTATTGTGTTATAAAGATATCAATAGCAAGCATATAATAGTGGCGAAAGAAACTTTATCTGATGCTATATGTATTTTGGAGAAGTACTTCCCTCCCTCATTCTTTGACATAAGTTCCCATTTTAGTGCATTTATGAGATGAAGCGCTTTAATATGGACTTATAAGGTACCGATAGATGTATACTTTTGAACAATTAATGAAAACATTCAAAGATTACATTAAGAATACATGCTATGTTGATGGGTCTATTACCGATGAGTACACTATAGGAGAGGCTTACTCGTAGGAAAAGTAATATATTCTTAACCCAAACATTGGAGGTCATGAATGTTTCGTTGACGAATTAAAAGAGTTTTCATATGAGGAGGCTCTAGGAAATCGTAAGGTAGTGAATCTAAGAAGCAAACAACATAACCAGGTGGCTCGATATGTTTTCTAGACGCATGAATACATATATAAATGGAAGGGGTAAGTGTATCGAAAATGTTTTCTTAAATAATGTAATATGTTCGATGTTATATTAACAAGTAGCTAATATTGTTTATTCTAGCATAGGAAATATAATGAGTGTGGACGTGCCAACGGGAGGAATGGAGGCGTGAGCGTAGACAACGATTTTAGGCATTGGTTAAGTTCTGAGGTGACTGCAATAATACTGTAGAAACCACATTCTAGGCCCCCCTAAGCATCTCCTTGGGTCCTTAGCACTTCTTTTTTCACTAAACGTAGATCATACTCTGAGTATAGATCTAGAGGCCACCGGGTGCTCTCGAGCTCGGTTTGACTACCAATCAACTCTCTCACCTGAGAAAAAGTTCATTGGATATTTGAAGGGATACAAATTACAATTTTTACGGTTCACCATGTGCACGAATCGACCTTACAGTTCGGACGAACCATCCATTTTACTATAAAAAACCGATTCGAAGGCTCCTGGATGCTCTCGGGCCCCATTTTAACCTCAATCAACTTCCTCGACTGAGTGTAAGATTGATAAATCTTATAAGGTCCCTAAATAATCTTTCTAACGGTCTACCCCATGTGCGAATTGACCTTACGATTCAGACGAATGAATCATTTTCCCTCAAAAACTGATTCGGAGACCATCGGGGACTTTCGGGCTCCATCTAACTCCCATAAACTCTTCAGCATGAACAAGACTAAATGAATATTTTAAGGGGTTGGAATACCCTTTCCAACATCCATCCCATGCATAAATCAACCTTACGATACGGACGAATGACCCGTTTTACTTCGAAGGGTCACCGGGTGCTTTCGGGCCCTATTTGACCAAGATTAACTCTCTGAATTGAGCGAAGCTCTTTGGAACATCAAAGAACCCTACACAACCTTTATAACGGCCTTCCTTGTGCATGAATTAGTCTTATGGTTCGGACTAACGATCCATTTTTCTCTTATTTAAAAGATTATCGGGTGCTTTCGAGCCATGTTCGACCAAAGCCAATTCCATAACCTGGGAGAGGCCAATAGATTCTTAAGGGGCTCCGAATACCCTTTCTAACAGTTCATCCCGTGCACAATTTGGACTTATGGATTTTCTTTTTGCGATCCTCTTTTCAAAAAATCTTCTTGCTAATGCCGAATGGTAAACCCATTTCCCTGCCTATCGATAGTGTGTCTGGGGTTGCCTACAGATAGGCATCTTAAGGACAATGCCAAGCGACACCCCGTTCACCCTATATAAGGGGAGCACGAGTTCACTTCCAAAGGCACCACATAAACATCCCTCTCAGTGATCTCAATAATATTCTCTAAAAATCATCCTAGTTTCCATATTGTAGCCTCTCCCCCACATTCCATTTCAATCTTTTCCTTACCTAATTTGGCAAATTCATTTCCTTCCCTTCTTATCACCTTCATCCACTTGCAAGATCAACCCTTCAATAATCAAGATCAACCTTAAAGCTTTTGAAGAAGGTCCAAACCTTTCACTCTCTCTTTAAATTCTCTTATTTTTGCATTAGTTATTTAATTCTTATTTTAGCCTTTCATCTTTATTAGATCACACATTTTAATATCCAACATTTTTATTAGTAGTATTGCACATACTATATTTTCTATAAAAAACCCTAAAAAGACTAAAAAGAGGGCTTTCTTGTAAATTCCAAACAGTGATTTCTCACTTTATTTTCTCACACTAAAACATCATTTTTCTACACACACACATAATAAAGTCCCCGGATAAACCCTGATAGTACATATATAGTACCCAGCCGCGGCACGGATACAACGGGCAAGTGCCGAAGACTTGCTGTCGCAGCCTATAACTTATAGGCTGCGGCCTCATCTAATTTTCACATGCACAGGGTGCAGCACCATCATACTACAGGGTACGACCCAACTTACTACAGGGTGCAGCCCCAGTCTTATTATATTATCTAGCCGTATCCCCCCTTCACCTACCAGCAATATAACACCACCTATAAATAGAGGTCAATACCTTGGGATAGGGGATCCGGATTCATTTTTTCTACATCAGTGTCAGGCTTAGTGCTGCTTACTCTCTATACAATCATTGAGCACAGCTTGAGGGCTACTTGCCGGCATCGCAGCCATCTCACCGCTACACCGGAATCCTCATTACTACCATGTATTCTCTTTTATTTTTATATGTGTACGCCACTTTAGGCTTGATTATATTGTACTACACAACATATATAATGACAATGGAGCAACAAAGTGGTCGTAGGCCTATTTTAGAAGCTGAACCACTCTATATCTTGTCTTTTATCTTTCTTACTTGATCTATTTTCTCATTATGCACATTATACTTGATTTGCTGGTACGAGAATGACAAGTGGACAATTTCTCGTATCATCAATTTGGTGCCGTCTGTGGGAAACGAGATATTTCAATCTTGTTTATCTATGTTTTGAGTTCTTAAACACCCTTTTTATTCATGGGGATCCTTTGGATCATCGTCTCATGAGTAATTTTTTGGTTATTGAGCTCTATTTTATATTTACAGCTTTAGCCCCGTAAAGGTGGGCGATTAGGGAAGAGTTATATTTACTCTCTTTTTACTGTTCTTTGCGTATGATCTAGGGTTTATCATTAGAATTATGCCATTTTGTGCACTGAGAGGTTATTCTCTCATGGATAAACCCTAGCAGGTATGCTCTCCATGGGTTTCGGGAGAAAAACTCAGTTTCTAGGTTTTAATTTTGGGATTGCTCCCTTCGCTGCCTAGGTAGGGATGCGGCCCGATAGTTCAACTACCTTTCTTGTCGCGGCCTCAGCTAGTACGATTGTATTACAACAGCTTAAAATCATCGTGAATTTGACTCAGGTGGTCTTCAGGTCGACCTTGGTGAATATCATTTAAAGGCCATGACAGTACACTAATGTGCCTTAATGGCCGTGGCCTCATCAATAATATCATTCAAAGGCCACGACAGTACACCTATGTGCTCCACTAGCCGCGACCTCGGCATTAGTATCATGCAATAGTGCAAACGTGGCATCCCAACTTCCTATTCGGTTAATCCAATATTTCTATGTTTACTCACTTCTGCTAGTTTTATCTCAGATTAAATATTTTGTAAAGACTAACAAAGTAAAAAATGGAAGGAGAATCCATTCAGAGAATAGAAGTCAAGGATAAGATTGTGCAGTTGTACAATCACCTCAACCATCTCTACGACAGTCATGCCTCACTCCAAACCCAGATCAACTACTTGACACAAAGGGTCCTCATGCTAAAGGCCGTAACCTCATCTAATGTGGGTGAGGCACCCAGGATCGTTGCCTCCTCAGCCTTCGCTGCGGCGGCAATACCAGAAGTTCCATCCTCAAAAGTAGCCAACAAGATCCAAAAAAGGAAAGTGGAGAAGGCAGAGAGGGTCTTTGAGTCCTACACCCCATTGGCCTTCCCAGTTGAAGACATCTTTAAGTCCATAAAGAGAACCAACTGCTGAAGTGGCGAGAGAAGCTTAGAGCTCCACCCCACAAGAGGAATAAAGCCAAGTGGTGGAAATTCCATCTGGACCACGACTATGACACTGAGCAGTGCTATGCTCTTAAAGATGAATTTGAGAGGCTCCTAAGCCAGGGGATGCTGCAGCGCTTCCTCAAGGATTCCTAAGGGACTATCCTAGTCTGACAGGACACATGCTCACTTTTTCACGCTTATGTTTTATATTTCATCTGCTTCTATTTTACAATGAAACCCTTCTTATGCTGTTTTAAATTAAACTTTGTATTGTCCTTACAAAGTCATATATATATGAATAGATATATGAAATCGATCTCACTCTTATGGTGCCATATTTTGATTCTCATATCCATGAAATGTTATCTTATAAAAGATCGTTTTGTCTTAAACAAATCTCGATTCGAGACAATATATTATATCAAGAATGATAAAATCTAAATGGGCCCACAATGCCTGTCAAGACGCCTAATTGTCCGAAAGCAAGTGATAATTGAAAATGGCGAAAGCAACTATTGAGTGCAGCTATCTGAATTGATCTGCAACATCACTCATAGAGATTATATTCCAGCATACTATGGCTATATTCTTGAAAGCAGTTATCAAAAAGCGTTATTATCCACGAGGGCTTACAATGCCCATTCTTAGCTTTCGGGATGCGTCATTAGCCCTGGGAGGTAACTCCCCCAGCAAACACCATTAACTTCGTGTATACGAGACTAAACATCATTCAATTGGTGATCTCAGCCCTAAAATATCATTAACTTTGTGGATATGAGACTAAACATAATTCATTTGGCGATCTCAGCCGAAAAACATCATTAACTTCGTGGATAGAGACTAAACATCATTAACTTGGTGATTTCGCATTAGCTTGGGGAAGCTTCATAATTCCTAGACGTGGGGGGAGGGGGGGCTAAAAATAACCCAATCAACTGATGGAAAGCCATGAAAGGCAATCGAAACGACTAAAGGATACTATTTTGCTATTGTCATTCTACAAAATTCAATGAAGGTGCCACGACCCTGTTCAAGTAGAGCTTACAGCCTATCCTCAGTATATAAGAAAATATGGAAAGTCAGGTGAAGAAAACAGGCCACAACCTACGTGAAGAACGTTTATGTTATGATGCCACGACCTTAGTTTATTACGTGTTCAATTAATTAAGCAATCAATCATCAAAGCAAACAGTATTGAAGCATAGGAGAAGTAAGGCATGCAAAGGAAGTTCAAAAATAGTTTTAAAAGGCTGCAGAAGTTTAAGAGAGGTCGCAGTCATGTATGTCAAGGATCAAAGGCTAATGCCTCAGAAAAAATTAAAGTGTTAAAAAGTTGCACAGATTATAGGCCGCAACCTTGATGACAAAAGTTAGTTTGCAAGAGGGACGCAACCCCAATATTCAAAAACCTAGAAGTGATGTTTGACTAAGAAGTTGTGTCACCTTCTTCATTTCCATCTTCTTCATTCGCAGCTGTCTTAGTCTGTTGCTTTTCTTTCATGGCCTCTGCCTCAGCCCTTAGCCTGGCCCTTTCTTCGGTTGCAGTCTTCATTTATGCCATACATGCATCATGTTCAGCATCCGCCATGCTCCAAGATTTAATTATAGCCGTGGCATCAGGTAAGTTCTTTGATACCCTATATCTCAGCTCTTGGTAGCCGCGGATATAAGCTCTGTTATTAATGAGGAAGAAGTCCGGGGAGCCTTTGTATGATGCTACATTGTTGTCAATGGCTAATTGAAGGGGGATTCACCATGTTGTTCATCTTTTCTTATAAGGACCGTATAATGATCTTCCTCCATCTTCTTTATCATCGCGGCATGGGCCTCAACATCATTGGAAGCGGTGGTCTCCAATTCATCATAGTTCTTCCGAAGTAGCCCGCTTAAAAAATAAAGGCAAAGGTTACAAGTGTACTAAACTTCTTCTCCTCAGCAGGAACTGCCGTGGCCCTGCCAACTCTCTTCTCTTACCGCTTACTCAGCTACAAATTGTCAAGATTTCAGAAAATTACAAAGGTTAGTACAGAAGCAAAGTGTGGAGAATAATATGCAGCTATAAAGAGGGGATGCGAATTTAATTGAAAAAGTACCAAGTTTGGAGGGACACCCCCATTGTCGCGGCATCCTAAAGGTTATCTACTTCTCACTCTCTTTAGGGTGGATCTCCCACCCTCTCCATAAATCTCAAAGTATTTTCCCTTCCATTTCTTTACACTGGTAGGCCTCCCAGATTAAAGGGTCTCATCTCGACCGCGGACAGAAAAGTAATAGTACCCCGCAGACTTCACGGAATTTTCCTTTGGGAGGTAGAAGTGGAAAAACTCTACGGGAGTAATGTCTCTCTTGAATTTATTCTCCCATAGTACAATAGCTGCAAGAATGGCCCTCCAACCATTGGGATCTAATTGGGCTGGGGCTAACCTCATTGTTTGGAAAATTATTCTAATGGGAATAGGTATAGGAAATCCCAGCCCATAAGTGAAAGCGTGAGGGGGAAGGAGACCCCATCGTCGAAAAGTGTCGTGCATGGCCTCTATTTCGCGACAGGTGCTGAGCAAATTAAACCCTTAGGAAATTCGAAGGCCTCAGCTACCTGATCAACCCATTCTTGGGTCATAGCGCTGTAGACACCAAGTGCAGAAGGAGGTCTCTCAACTCTCCAAAATGTGCTAGATGGTATATCCCTAACCTTAGACGGACCCCTTGTTGCGGCATTCTCATCTATATCCATTAGCTGGTTACTTGAATTTGCCTCTTCCTCCATGACGACAAAATCTGATTCGGAATCTAACACTACACAGTTAGGGCAATCTCTCAACTGGCATGACCCTATTGTCCTCAAAGGACGCACTGAAGGAAGTTCGGGAGGAGAGGCTCCAAAATGTTTGTTCCGAAAGCCTCTCAGAAATTCGTTTGGGTCAAAGTTCATATGGCTACAATAGTACTTGAAAAGAAAAGAGTCCGCAGTTAGGCATCGCAGCCAATATGGTCCTAAGGCCTCTCATAAGTCACGGTAGGTGCAATGATATATCAAGTCGAGGATAAACAAGAAATGTTAGACAAAATTGTCTAAGTATACCAAGTGTAGGGTTCTAAAGCCCTAGAAGTTACTTATCACCGTGGCATATTATTTTGGGGGTGGAGGTATGTTATCTTCTCACATGCCGTAGTCATTAATCTACGGGTAAATACCACGGACTCGAATCTGAGAACCCAAGGAAAGATATTCCAAGGTTGTTACAAGCCACAACCAATTATTTACATGTTGTAGCCTTTGTTTGATACATGCCTCAGATGTTCCTTAAACCAATATTTGATGGTTGCATGTATCCAGGGTAACCCTAAATTACTAAAGGGACATTTTATCATGCCACGACCTATCACTCAAACAGGTCAGTATTGCTTAATGATTCCGCAACCATTCATACCCAGGATGTGGCCCTCATATGTTATTGGGTGCCACCCTAATTTGTTTACTTAACAGTCTGTAACACTTCTCATTCGCTAGCCTAAGGGTAAATATTTATCGTGCAAGCATTTTATGAGGCCGCAGCCAGACATGCCACAGGCCGCGACCAAACTTTTAAACAGCTTATTCTAAAGATCAAAGTCCTAGAATGCAAAAAGACCATTCGAGAAAATCTAGAACATAATGGTAATTACATCGGTTGAAGAATGATTCAATTCCATGCCAATTATCTACTACAATCCATTCAAATCAATGGGCTTTAATGAGTTCATTTTAACTAAGACTAGCAGTATCAATTCAAATATGAGTTCGATATGAGTTCAATTCAATTCAGAGTTCTATAATGAAATTAACAGTACAGATTCAATTCAGAGTTCGATATGAGTTCAATTCAATTCAGAGTCCAGTTCAGAATTCAATGTTCCATTCAGGAAAATTGAGGGATTCCAATATAAGTTTTTCTCGCAATCAGGGGGAGTTTTTCTCAGAAAATCGAAGAAGATACCTAAAAAGTGTGAAATATGGTGGTAAATTACCTTGAAATAAATAAACCACCAATGCTCAGCCTCGAACCACCTTCAACCGCCTTAGAACCACCCCTCACAACTGCTACAGATCGCCAAAAAATGCAAGGAGACAAACGCACCTAAATTCGCTCTCGATATGCTCTCAAGGATTTGGGAAACTTAATGAAGTCCACGGTCTGTACAATTTATATAAGAGGGCATGGGAAGACTAAGCGTTGCCTTGGAAGTACTGCGGCATCTTAAGAAGACTTAACTACTCAGCCGCAACCCTAATTGCAATCTCTTAGCACTACGACTTGGGGGCTTATTGATAGTACAAAGATATTACCCAATCGCGGCACGAATACAACGGGAAAGTGCCAAAGACTTGCTTCCGCATCCTATAACTTGCAGGCTGTGGCCTCATCCAAATCTTACATGCATAGGGTGTGGCACCTTCATGCTACAGGGCACGACCCTACTTGATACAGGGCGTGACCCAACTTACTACAGCGTGCGCCCCCAGTCTTATCATATTAACTGGCCGCATGCCCCTTTAACCTACCAGCAATACAACACCACCTATAAATAGAGGTCAACACCTCGGGATAGGGGATCCGAATTCATTTTTCCTACAATCGGTGTCATGCTTAGTTCTGCTTACTCTCTCTATACCACTGAGTACAGCTTAGGGGCTACTCGCTGGCTTCACAACCATCTCACCGCTACACCGGAATCCTCATTACTACCATGTATTATCTTTTATTCTCATATGTGTATGCCACTTTAGACTTGATTATATTTTACTATGCAACGTATATAATGAGAATGGGGCAACACAGTGGACGTAGGCCTATTTTAGAATCTGAACCACTCTATATCTTGTCTTTTATCTTTCTTACTTGATCTATTTGCTCATTATGCACATTATACTTTATTTTCTAGTACGAGAATAACAAGTGGACGATTTCTCATATCATCAAGCCCCACCCCTATGTTTCATGAAAATTACGTGGACTTTGATGCCTTTTTGGGGTACGTAGGCGTCTTGGGTAAAATTCGAGATTCGAGTCCTCTTTTCCTATTTTCATTCATATATTATATATGTGATTAATGCTTGTGTTTTGTCCAAACTATACCATCATCTAACTATAAACGATCAATGATCTGACGAATGCACACATTATATTTTTTTACTATTTTGAACACTCGTATGGATGACCTCACTCCACCTTTATCCATGACGCGAGTCGAGTGACTCCAATCTCCATTTATATATACACGTACACACTTCATGGAGTTATTAAATAGAAGAATACCACATGCCCATGAGAGATCGAAAGGGAGGGATATGGGCCTAACACCTTCCCATTCCGTAACTTAGTCCCCGAATCCTTGAATAATTGGTTTCACAAGCATCAATATGTCTTTGATGATGTTCTCTCAACGTGGAAACATTTCTTTTGCCTGTTTTGTGAAAAATAGGATGGCGACTCAATCTTTATACATCATCCCAATTTACGATGACCAAAGCGCCTTGAGGAAGGTCACGAGACCCCCCCACACGCGTGCACCGATCGGGATGGGATGACCACAATGTAATGACACAAATTTCCAATTGAGTCCATGTATTGTGTTGGCTCAATTTCGGACAAAAACATTTATTCATAGGATAGTATGTCATTGTAATACTCTCAAGCCTATGAAGTGTTTGTTGAAGACGTAGCGGCAAAGAGTATAAAGCTTCATCAAATATGCCAGTTTGTGTGCCTCGTTTCTATGTCATCAACTATGGTTCCATGCTCCCAAGGTATGAATGCAATTATATATATATAGGAGCTTGGAACAAGTTTTATTGGGGGTTAGGTTTAATAAAAACTGTGTTTTATTTTCAGAAAAATTTAATTGGAACTTTAAATTAAAGTATATAAAGTTTCTGGGCCAAAATCAAATTTTACAAAATTTCTAGAAGTCGTTCGAAATGTCGTTCGAACGAGTTTTTCGTTCGAACCAGGTTACGTTCGAACGAGTTTGCCAACGAGTTCTCACTAACCTATACTGGTCTGTCGTTCGAAATGTCGTTCGAATGAGATTGTTCATTCTAACGAGGTTTCCAACGACAGACCAGTATAGGTTAGTGAGAACTCGTTGGCAAACTCGTTCGAACGAGTTTCTAATGAAGTCCATGCTGGTGTGTCATTAGAAGTCTCGTTCGAACGAGATCTCATTCGAACGAAATGTCGTTCGAACGAGAGGCCAGGCGGGAACAGTTTTTGGCAGTTTTTTGGCAGTTTTGCACCCACTTCCCCACTTGGTTTTTAACCAACTTTTACAGACTTTAATATGTGAGGGAATGACATTTTCCAACTTAACATTTCCATAACTTTTCCATCCTAGTTTATCTCTTAGAGAGAGTTTGAGAGCAAAAATTGCTTAGGAAAATGTTCATGTTTTGAGTGCTAATTTTCAAAGAGAAATTCATATACCACTCTAGTGTTTACACCCAATTATTGTTTATCCAAGTTCTTATATACATATCTTATTGCTTAGAGTTTGGCACCGGTTTTTCTCTACCGAATTCAAGAAGAGAAGTTTTGGTTTGCTTCTACATCCATCAAAGAAGAAGACGTTTGTTGTGATTCTACCCACTCGGAGAAAGGCTCCTTGCTCGGGTGACGGTGTCCATAGAAATCCCTATCGGTGGATTCCGAGACCGCGGTGGTGTTCCAAGGTTATCCGCTAGGAAGAGGTGTCTACAAGAAGAAGCGTCGAGGCTTGAGAGGGATCGAGTCAGTCATTATAAGTCTATCTGTCTTGTACTTGTAATTCCGTATCTAGTGGATTTGTGGCTAGGGCCATCCGAGGTTTTTTCCCATCTTGGGTTTTTCCTCGTACATCGCGGCGTAGAGTGATATTGTTTATTTTATCTTGCATTATAACTTAGAACGCATGCTTAGGACAATTCAAGATAAAATTCGGTTTAAATCATCACACTCATTTTAATTTGGACTTTAATAAAATATTGGGCAAAGTTGTTTAATTCAAGTCATTTGCTAAAATTTGGTTTTGCCTTATTTGCTAATATTGATAAATATGACTTAGGCAAACTCTAGGACTTGAATTAATTAATCGGCTTAAGTTTAATTGTGTAATTTTATTGAACCATCTCCTTATGCTTCCGCATCGAGTTTAGTTTAAAAGGAAATTATTTACTTTGATTTTAAATTGAGAAAATCACATTTCAGCGCTTTCAAATTGGTATCAGAGCCAAAGCGATAAATTATTTCGTTAACGATCTTTTAAATAATCTTTGGCTAAAATGGATTTTTCCCTATTTTCAAAATTTCCTATTTTCGATGGTTCAAACTACGCGTATTGGAAAGCGCGTATGAGATCGACACTCAAATCTATCGACGAGAGAGTTTGGATGTCTGTTGTTAACGGGTGGTCCCCACCAACTTATTTAGTTGAAAATGAACGTGTTATCAAACCCGCCGATAGATGGACTGAAAATGAGTTTAAACTTGCTAATTTCAATTCCCGTGGTTCAAATGCCTTATTTAGCGCTGTCACACGGGATGAATTCCGTCGTATTATGACGTGTGAAACCGCTAAAGAAGCTTGGGATATTTTACAATTAACTCATGAAGGAACTAGTGTCGTTAAAGCTTCAAAACTCCAAAACCTCACCACTCAATTTGAAACTATCAAAATGAATGAAAAAGAAACTTTTGATGAATTTTATGCTAGACTTTCCGATATTGTTAATTCATCGTTTAACTTGGGAGAGAAAATACCTGACGACCGTGTTGTAAAGAAAATTTTAAGGTCCCTACCCGATAGATTTATTCCAAAGGTGACCGTTTTAAATTCTTTACCCACTTTAGCCTCTACGAAATTAGAAGAGCTTGTAGGTGATTTACAAACCTATGAACTGGATATGTTTCCCTCTAAAACTAAAAAGAAAATCTAAAAGGGCGTTGCTTTAAAAGCCCAAAAAGAGGTTAAACAAGTAGTAGAGAGCGATAGTGATAGTGACTCGGAAGACATGGCTTTATTTGCTCGCAAATTTAGAAAATTTCTTAAAATTAACAAAGATAGATTTAAAAATGATTTTAAGAAATTTGAATCTTCTAAACATGACAAGAACGAGAAGATTCCTAAAGCCGAAAAGATCCCTAAACCTAGTAATGAAAATTTAGATAGGGACGAGTCTAATAAGTGTTTTGGTTGTGAAGGTTATGGCCATAGGGCTTATGAGTGCCCCACTAAACTAAGGAAAGAGGGTAAGCGACCCATTTCATACAATGCGACCCTTAGTGATAGTGATAAGGAAGAGAAGCCCGATTCCCCCACTAAGAAAAATTTTGTGTCTTTTATGGCTAGTCATGTGAGTGACAGTGAGAACTCATCGATTGATGAAACGATAGCACATGCCACTTCCAAGGTCATTGTACATGATTCTCTTATTTTTGATGATAGTGAGAGTGAAGAAGAAAGAGAGAGTGAAAATTAAGAAGAGGTTAATGTGAGTGAACTTCAAAATGCTTTTCAAGAACTTTATAAAGAATCTATTAAATTAAAACGAGCCAATTTGAAGTTAGAAGCTAGTTTAAGAGAAAGTGTCAAGGTCGTTGATGAAAGTGCTTTAATAGAAGACCTTAGGACACGTGAGAGGACTCTTCAAGAGAAGCTAGAATATGTAGAAGGTGAAAGAGATAGCCTTAGGGGTTTAATGGAATCCTTGAAAAAGGAGCTTCTTGCTTTTGAAGAGCACAATGCTTTACTAGAATCTAACATTTTAGAATTGGAAAATAAATTAAAAGATTCTAGTAATGTCAAATTTGATTTGGAGTGTCGTTCGGAAAAACTAGATAAAATGTTAGGAACGATCCAAATTAAAAATGACACTTGTGGTTTAGGCTTCAATACTTGTAATGAATCTACTCATAATGCCAAAACTAACGTTTTAGGAGAATCTACTAGGAATACATTTAAAGATCACTTCTTAAGTAAATCTTTTCGACATGCTTTTGCTTGTACTCATGGTGGTCGACTAGGTCATCTTAGGAAATTTTGTTTTGATCTTAAACGAATTCCTAGAAAATCCCATAGTAAAGTAACCACGGTAGTTAAAGTTCCTACACCCCAAGATAGTCATTCTTCATTAATTTGGGTTAGGAAATCCGACTTGGTTGACTTGCAAAATAGGGTTTTTGATTCTCATTTACTTTCACATGCTTCCTCCCTTGCTAAATCTAAAGGATGAATGTGTTAGTGTTTGCATACTTTAGCTTTTGTACTTCATGCTATTTTCACATGCTAAATGTATGCTTGGTTAGTCATTTTCTAGTCATTGCCGTATTTCATATCCCATGCTAGAAATTATGACTTGTTTATCTTTTTGTATTATATTTTGTGTTTGAATTACTTGAAAAATATAAAAAGATTTTTGTTTATCATTTGTGTTTTATCTGTTTCATTTAAGCTTAATGAAAAATACAAATGATTTTTGTTTATTCTTTTGAGTATATATCTTTATTTTTGGTTAAAAATGTCAAAAACTCAAAAAGATTTTTTTTGTGTGTATTTTTTTTGTTGACACACTTTATGTGGCATATATTTGTGTTTGAATCCCATCCTTTATGCTCCCATGTGGCTAGAACTTTTGGTTTAGATTGTCAATCCTTAAAATGTTCTTTACCATATTTTATGGAGTAGTTGGATTTTGTGTTGTTTAAATGGATTCTATTTCTATATGCCTCTATTCACACATGCACAAGCTCTTTTGAAATATTAATGTCACATGTTATATTTGAGCTTTTTTAGGTGTTTTCCTACCAATCTAGTCATCTACATATCTATGACCTAGGAGGACTAGTGCATGTCAAAATCCGTTGCATGTGAGATTTGTGTGAAAATGAAAACATAATAAATGAAATGTGCACGGGGAAGGGCTCCGAAAGGATGAATTAAATCCTTTGCGATAGTAAGCCACCGTTTATTGGATCTAAAAGAAATACGTGATCCAAAGGCCTAAAAACAGAATATTTGGCATTAAAAAGAAAACAATTGCCAAGGCCTATGTTTGTTTGATATATTCATTCAAAAGAAAAAGAATATATATGCTTATTGAGGGAGAATTGGATGGTATATCAACGGTTTGCACAATGTCCGTTTATCCTAGTTGTATTTAATGTCATGACTCTATTTGGTTTGTAGAATCATCATCATGCTAGGCTTGTATGCATTGTGTATGTTTGTTCATTGAGTTCAATATTTATATTGTCACATGAGGTTATATTTAAATGTGATGAAGTTTGCAATCAAATGAGAACTCCGTGAATGTTTATTAAGTGTTTGGGTCTAAATTTAATTGTTGCTAGTTCACACCCCAACACTTCCGTTTCCATATGACACATTTTTGCCATACGAGTGTGCAAACTTATTGTATTTTGTGTCATGTGTGTGTTTATATCTATCTATATATGCAAGTACTTATTGGTATATTTATAGTATATATATATATATATATGATATTTGTTTGTCTTTGCCTTGCGTTTATTGCCCATATGCTTTCATGTCTTATCACTTTAAGCTTCAACATGCTTTTATGTTTATTAGTTCTTTATCCTTTGCCTATTCCTGAACAAAAAGGGGGAGAATGATGATAGGGGGAGAAATGGTATGGTATCTAATCCTATTATTATCGTATCCAAGTTTGGGGGAGATTTATCTTAGGGGGAGACGTCTTTCTAAGTAGGTCATGTGTTTGATAAAGGGGAGAATTAATTTAGGGGGAGTAATTAATTAATTGCATTTAATACTTTGATATTCCCTATGCATTTGATGAGTTTGCTTAAGTGTGCAGGATTTCTTCTAAAGCGGCATTGTTTAAACGGCAAAGCGTTTGATCCTTGGGTTGAGTCAAGTTTGGGTGGGTTATGTTTTTGAGTCTAGTGAGCTTGACGGCCCTTTAGGATTTTTGTTTGGTTTTTGTCCCGGAATAGCCAAAGGGGGAGATTTGTAAGGACACAAATTTCCAATTGAGTCCATGTATTATGTTGGCTCAATTCCCGACAAAAACATTTATTCATAGGATAGTATGTCATTGTAATACTCTCAAGCCTATGAAGTGTTTGTTGAAGACGTAGCGGCAAAGAGTATAAAGCTTCATCAAATATGCCGGTTTGCGTGCCTTGTTTCTACGTCATCAACTATGGTTCCATGCTCCCAAGGTATGAATGCAATTATATATATATATAGGAGCTTGGAACAAGTTTTATTGGGTGTTAGGTTTAATAAAAACTGTGTTTTATTTTCAGAAAAATTTAATTGGAACTTTAAATTATAGTATATAAAGTTTCTGGGCCAAAATCGAATTTTACAAAATTTCTGGAAGTCGTTCGAAATGTCGTTCGAACAAGTTTTTCGTTCGAACCAGGTTTCGTTCGAACGAGTTTGCCAACGAGTTCTCACTAACCTATACTGGTCTGTCGTTCGAAATGTCGTTCGAACGAGATTGTTCGTTCTAACGAGGTTTCCAACGAGATTCTAACGAAGTCCATACTGGTGTGTCGTTAGAAGTCTCGTTCGAACGAGAGGCCAGGCGGGAACAGTTTTTGGCAGTTTTTTGGCAGTTTTGCACCCACTTCCCCACTTAGTTTTTAACCAACTTTTACAGACTTTAATATGTGCGGGAATGACATTTTCCAACTTAACATTTCCATAACTTTTCCATCCTAGTTTATCTCTTAGAGAGAGTTTGAGAGCAAAAATTGCTTAGAAAAATGTTCATGTTTTGAGTGCTAATTTTCAAAGAGAAATTCATATACCACTCTAGTGTTTGCACCCAATTATTGTTTATCCAAGTTCTTATATACATATCTTATTGCTTGGAATTTGGCACCGGTTTTTCTCAACCAAATTCAAGAAGAGAAGTTTTGGTTTGCTTCTACATCCATCAAAGAAGAAGACGTTTGTTGTGATTCTACCCACTCGGAGAAAGGCTCCTTGCTCGGGTGACAGTGTCCATAGAAAGCCCTATCGGTGGATTCCGAGACCGCGGTGGTGTTCCAAGATTATCCGCTAGGAAGAGGTGTCTACAAGAAGAAGCATCGAGGCTTGAGAGGGATTGAGTCAGTCATTGTAAGTCTATCTGTCTTGTACTTGTAATTCCGTATCTAGTGGATTTGTGGCTGGGCCGTCCGAGGTTTTTTCCCATCTTGGGTTTTTCCTCGTACATCGCGGCGTAGTGTGATATTGTTTATTTTATCTTGCATTATAACTTAGAACGCATGCTTAGGACAATTCAAGATAAAATTCGGTTTAAATCATCACACTCATTTTAATTTGGACTTTAATCAAATATTGGGCAAAGTTGTTTAATTAAAGTCATTTGCTAAAACTTGGTTTCGCCTTATTTGCTAATATTGATAAATATGACTTAGGTAAACTCTAGGACTTGGATTAATTAATCGACTTAAGTTTAATTGTGTAATTTTATTGAACCATATCCTTACGCTTTCGCATCGAGTTTAGTTTAAAAGGAAATTATTTACTTTGATTTTAAATTGAGAAAATCACATTTCAGCGCTTTCACACAATGGTGACTCTGCTGGGGACACTTTTGTAAGAGGACTAGACTCTATTTTTACATGGGTGTTATTATTGTTTGCATGTGTGCGTATGCATCTATTTGTATGTTCCCTTTTTCCTCTATTACTTCTTATATATATCTACCGCATGTATATATCTTTTCTCACTTCAAACACTTATAAATACCCTTTATGTACACTTCACACTACCTACACTTGTATATAGGATCACTTATAACCACATGTTTCACACACCACTTAGAATATCCATGCTTAGGTTTTACTAGCACACACATCCACTTATCACACTTGTACATATCTAGGCTTACTTGCATATATCACACACCACTTGTAGTTGATCCATGCTTAGGCTCGCTACCCCACACTCACTTATAGATATTCACATATCACTCACTCACATGTATCCATGCTTAGTATAGTTTTCATGCTCCATGCTAGATTTACTTTTCATGATACTTGTAAATTGTTCCCCATTAGCGTAGTGCTTCGTATACTCATCATGCCAAATAAAAACTCTCTCCATAATATACTAATCAAGAAACATGCACATTAAATGACCAAGAGCATTATAATATTGACCAAAATTTTATCCCGTACTGGGGAATCACTTTATGATAGGTGCTCGTCTGGAAGGTCGCAGTTAGCCTAAGCAATATGACTTTCACCTTCCACTGTCCTAATGCCTTTGACGTATATCAAACGGTTCCCCTTGCATCATACCTCTTGACCAAAACCACGACAGGAGGTACGTAGCAATGAACTTGTTCACGTATATCGAGTATATTAAATTCGATCTCACTCATACTTTCTTCACAAGGTATATAGTGAGGGAATTCACGTACACTCAGGTATATCAAATGGCTTGTCCACACGTATCGATTTCCCTCAAAAGCAAAAAGTATATCGTGGAAGTCATGCCAAAGGAGGGAACCCTTCCACTAACCCAATAATTACACAAACCTCATAAAGGCTTCAAACCTAGGGCATTCATATTTAGTTTGCCTATTACTATATGAAACTCTGCTAAATACCGGGTCAGCATGCCATCGTAAACCATATGGCTAGATTAGCGAGACACTATAAGGATCTGAATCCTCAGTCATTGGGAACAAATAAGGGACAGGGAGTTGCTGAGGAACTTTTCATGCTGAAAATAAGAGTTAAAGAGAGTAAGATCCTCGACCAACTCAAGAAGACTCAAGCTAACATCCCCTTATAGGGACTCTTCACGTCTTCTGAATTACATCAAAATTCTCTGATAAAGCTTATCACTGAGCCCACATTCTGTCCTTCCACCACCCCAAAGATTAGTCCCAGTCATAACTATACCCTTAACATCTCTGTTGAAGTCATGGGAAAGAAATTCTCGCTCTCACACGTCGATAACGGATCCACCCTCAATGTTTTCCCGTTAAGAACTTTCAATTGCTTGGAGTTGAAAGTAAGTGACCTTACTCCTACTTCTGCCACAATTTTTGGGTATTTTTGTTGTATAGGTTGGTCGATATAGAATTTTCTCATTTAGATTTCATAGTTTACATTTCCTCATATCCTCATTTTTGTCTAAAGCCCTAATTTCAATTCTCATTATGTGTGTGCGCATTTCGATTCTTATTATGTGTGGGTATGTGTGTATATTTGTGTGTATGTAGAGATTTCTGTTTATATGTGTGTGCACGTGTGTTTATGTATAAATTTATATTTACATGTGTGTGTATGTATAGATTTCTGTTTATATGTGTGTTTATGAGTGTATTCATAAACAAATTGTATTTTATATTAATAAGCCCTAGAAATTGTATTGATGTTATTTTTTTGACAAAATATTATTTAAAAACTCTAGACATTATATTTTTTTGACAAAATATAATCAAATGGATTTTTAATATTACGTGTTTTGCCCGAGGTTTGTGATCAATGTTCTCTAGAAAAAGAAAAAGGTCAACTAAGGATACGGGGATGATGGCAGGGGTGCTGGCTTCGGGGTCATAACTTCGATCTTGTTTAGAACAGGGGATATTTTAAAGCTTTTAGGAGCCTTGTTATGGGTTTTAGAGGGAGTTCAAGACATGGTGTCCTTTTTCCACCAATATCAGTCTAACAAGTTTTGTGCTCGGTGAGCATATCTACACATTGTTTTGAGTTCTGATGCTTCGTTAGGTCAAAATTTTCATATGCTTTGTTAATAATTTCATTTTTGATGCTTCGTTAGGTCAAAATTTTCATATGCTTCATTAATAATTTCATATCTGATGCTTCATTAAATCTGATTGTTTTGTTGTGAGTATATCTACACATCGTTTAACCCCTTTCGTTTTTTGAATATTATCTTGTTTAGAAATATGTTAGATTTTTTTCAATAATCATTTTATACTATTCATATTTATTTTATCTAAAAATTAATTAAATAATCATTGTTTTGTGCTCGTTGAAGTTTTGACGTTTTGTGCTTGGTCGGGTTTTCCTGTGAGTTTGAATACAATGATAGTATTAATGCAATAGTAGGCCAGAGATTATGTTCTAAATATCAGCTCAAACTTTATTTAGTTTTATAATTTACTGAGTTTCTCTTTGTTTGTATTGTAGAATTAATGGGGTTTCCACAATATAAATAGTGGATGGGTCAAAGTTGTATAGTGGGGCAAGTATACGTTAATGGGGTTAAAGACTTTGTGAATTATGCAATGAAGAATCTCAAAACTGATATTATCCCATGCCCGTGCAATCATTGTAAAAATGGTAAACGCTTGAATGGGGTAGATGTAAAAGTACATTTGTTTCATTGGGGTATGCAATCTGACTACACGTTTTAGCATTTCTATGGGGAGAGGTAATTTAAGTATATTCTAGAAGAAATACTTATCAATGAAATCGTTCACACAAATGGTGACCCGTTAGTACATTCTAGGTTAAATGATCTCATAAATGATATGTATGAAGTGCACACAGCACAAGAAAAGCAAGATAGTAGAGGGAATGATTTAGGCTGTGAGGATCATGTTGGCAACGATACGGATCAAGTTAAGGAATATATACGGTTAAAAGTAGCAGTCGCAACACCATTATACCACAACTCTAACCCCAACCACACAAAGTTATATGCCATGGTTGGGTTGCACAACTTAAAGAGCAAATTTGGCTTGTCGGGAAAAAGTGTGACGGCAATACTCCTCTGGGCAAAAGATTTGCTCCCCAAAGAAAATACATTGCCAGTCAATTATCTGATCATGAAGGGTAATTTGAAAGGTTTGGGTATGAAATACAAATCAATCCATTGCAAGTCCTCACAATTACACTCATGTCTCGCATCCAAGTCCTCGCAATTATACTCCTGTCCCACATCCAAGTCCTCGTAATTACACTCCAGTTCCACATTCAAGTTCCCACAATTACACTCCTACCCCCCATCAACTGAGCCAGACTTTGGAGATTTAACTGATACTCCACATGATCCATATGTCGATTTATTAGATTTTTCAAATCAGAGGGAGATTTCAAGTGGACAAGTTATTGCTTCAGCTGCTATTGAAATGGTGGTGCATGGCCATCAATTGCTGATATTTGAATATAAGGTTTACGTTAGTGGTGTTGAGCCAGGAGAAGAGAATCATTCGTTGTATCGTCGAAGTCATGGGGCTGACACTATTAAGGATGTCGAGAAATCATGGGTGGTTTGGGCGTTGCTTTGAGTTATCCTTAAGTGATCCAGAGTAATTTGTCTTGAGAAATTTGAACAAATTGTCAAAGTGAACAATTAGTAGTGTTTGAACTCTGTTTTGAATATTAGTAATCTATTTTGAATATATTCAGTGTCTAACTGTTTTGAATATTAGTAGTGTTTGAACTCTATTTTGAATATTAATATCTACTTTAATGTTGGATGGTCTTTATGTGGGGTTGCTCCTCTTAGCCTTACGCTTCACTGGTTGAGCACTGCTTGATATATCGGTTGGATTCAACTGATACCTGATATGCTTGATATATTCAGTTGGGTTCGATTGATATATATTCAGTTGAATTCTGAATTTTTAATTTTTGTAACTTCTTCTCAAGATTTTTGAAAAATATGTGCAATTATTCAATCAATAGGGTGTTGATATCTTCATCATCTTCAATATTAGTGGCATACAAATGATCTATTTTTAAATTTTTTTCGTAGTTTAGAATTGAAGTGGCTCTTGTAGAAAGCAAAGTCAGAGACATTAATAGGAATTTTGGGGTCCCAAATGAACTTCTAAGTGGAGATTGAGATCTGGACTGTATCCACTGCTATTTAATCTAATGTTTCTATAAGTCTAGTGTTTCTATAAGTAGATGATAGCAATGCAGTTTTTGCAGTTCTTGCAGTTCTCAATGATGGTTACTTATGGATTACTTCTCAATGATGAAGAAGAGGAATTTCTTCCTAAGATTTTAGATTGTTACTTATAGATTACTTCTTAATGATGGTTGTTTGTGTTTTTTCATGGGACTCTTAGGTGAATATTACCTGCATAATTCCATCACTTTTAATTTGAATATTTATTAACTGCGTTAAAAGAATAAAAATTATCTGAAGAATCAAAATTGTATCTGCTTTGTCCAGCTAGCATTGTCCCACGTCAATCAACAGTATGTGGATATCTTAATATGATCAAACCTAAGTGTTAAGTCATTTGTTTGCTTGACATCCATGTTTCAATTATTATTATTTTTTTAGTCTAAGCACAATTTAGTATTGGTTAATGTAAGGCAAGTGTACTTGGGGAGACAAATCTTGATTTTGTATTTTAATTAATGCTTAGTAGGACCTGCTTGGTATTTTATTTGTTGGACTGCCACAGTTTTACGTTGTATATTGATATGGTAACACTATTAGAATCATCATAAAAGATCCTCAAATATCATAAATACGCCATAAAAGTATCCAACACTTAATATATCTCAACCTCATCTCGAAGTCATATTTGGTTTTGTGTAAATAGTAATAACAGATCTATTGAGAATCTTGGTAAGCTAAATATGGATGCTAAATGCATAGATTGACTAAACACTTTGAATTATGCTGATTAAAACAAATGACATAACGAGTACATAAAAAATTAATATAATTATGAGAGAGTAAATTTGTGGGAGGAAAATCCAGTCAGTATCGGTTGTATAGTAAGAAGTGGCTCGATGATTGGTCGGATCAAAGACCAAAAACATGGAGTTCCTCCCATCCTATTCCCGACGCTCAGTCAGATGCCTCTAGGATACGATTCACTATAGATGGTTCAGCCTTGTCTGCCACATTTATATCGCGTATAGTCATCACAGAGTGAGACCTTAACTTAGCTCCTTTGCAGCGTAGCGATGACAGTCAGGTTTTGCTATCTTTGATTGATACAATTAGAGATTCTCTATTGGTTTGACCCTACGATTCATCCAATGCTATATTGCATTGCGAGTTTTAGGAGAATATGATCTTGTCTGATATCATGCGAGTAGATTGATTTATGCCCTCTCTCATTGTGAGTCCATCGACTATCTAGATCTTACCCTTTTTACTATGCAGAGAGCTTATAAAGATTCTTCAGATATCGTATTGCCTTATGGGATACTGATTAAGGGTTATCTTTACTCGTTAAGGGTGCCTCCATTGAGGACTAATTCATATGCACATATCATGGGTGCTATATTCTGTAGGACTTTTAATCGTCCAACTGCTCAGAATGCACGTCCCACAACGCCTCTAGACGCTCCTGCTCCAACCAAGTTTTAAATGTTTAAAGGACGTGAGAGTCAGAGGACGTTCATTACATCCTAGTTTGCATTCATGCTAGATCTTTAGCTTTATTTTCATAGGTTAAAGAAGTAACAAACAAAATACCAACCAGGTCCTACTACACTTGAAGTCCCCAGCCAGGTGTGGCAGTCCAATTATGACGATAATTAGCAGATCTTGATTTGGTATTTTAATTACTACTTGTGGAGACAGATCTTGAAATTTCTAAATAATGAATCTTGGTAGGAAATTCTTAGTTTACTTCTTAGTCAGGTGTTTTAGATTAGGAAAGTTTAGATTGGGAAATTCTTAATTTACTGCTTAATTTCCACCAGATGAACATATAAAGTCTGGATTGATTATTCCATTTTCAAAGTTTCATGCTTAAGATTCACTACATTCTGTAGTATAAAGATGAAGACCAGGACAAAGTTATACTTGCTTCAGATAGTGATCTAGTGGCTGCTGTGGATCATGCAAGGTCAGGAGGTTGGAAGGTAGGCTGCCCAATTAAAGTCCTAGTCTTAGAGTCCTAGTCCTAAATCGCCTACAACCTAATGATCAATTATACAACATTTGGGTTGTGGGAATACTTTGTTGCTTTCAACAACAGCTGGCTTGTGACGTTTTATGCTCCGACACCTCAATCGATTCAGAGAAAAAGGCTAATAGTACATGAAACCTTTAGCAAATTTCTCCCCATCTTGGTCTGTATGGAGAGAACAATAGGACATGGTGAAATAATAGAAGATGCAGTAATCTTCTTATTCATTGAGATAACAACTTCTTGTACATGAAACCTTATGCATTATTAACAACTTCTTTATTCTCCTATTAGCTAATTGGGGATTATGACCAGACACGCCATGTAGATTCTGAAATAAATAGAACTCTCAGTAAAGTGTTCACTCATAAATAAACATCGAAGAGCTATCATTCGTGTGTTCTAACTATAGAGGCGTCGGTATTCCACAATTTTCATGTTACTGCAATTTTTCATTTCGTATTGTAAGCTAAAAGTTTCTGAACAATCTCGGCTGCTGTCATCTTTTAATGTTTGATTTGTAAGCAACTTTTGAATGCATCCCTTCTAACATGCATATGTTGATACTCATATTGAATTCATTACCCATATATTTCTTTAATGCTCCTATGCTATTTCTTTTGATGATATTAATGACCTTGCTACCAGAGATATGTGTGGCGTGCCACATTACATGTTTAAAAATGGTTCAATCTAACAGGTTCTTTAATCTTATAAGGCATATGACTTTTAGAACTTTATGTGCTAAAATGATGCTCTGCATTATATGTGTCTCATGAAGACAATTGCGTTTCTTGGGATTAACATGAGTATTTGTGATTTGCTCGAGAGTTCTTTTTTTAAGTTGTACATTTCTAGTTGTATGAAAGACACTGGTACTATATAGTGTTTTGGTATGCTTATTAATGGAAAATTCAGTATTTTTTGTTATCGAGAGAGGACCACATTCCATTTTTCCCTGGATTCTTTAATCCTTTCTATTGTTTGTACATGGTTGCTAATTTCATCTTATGGATGATTAGATACACTACTCAGTGGCATCAATTAAACCGGAATTTTTTGTTGCCTCAGAAAATATAGGTCCCAATTTTGATGTTGGTCAACTAAATGATCCTGAAGTGCTTACACTCTCTTTATATTGATATTCTGTTTTGATATTATGCCCCGCATTCTTTATTGTAACTAACATAGTTACATTTTATTATTTTCAGGTATACACATGGCATACCCGGCATACGTAGTATTCAAAGGCCTAAATCCAGGTGTTTACACTTCGTGGCAAGCAACTCAAGCACAAGTCAATGGATACCGAGGCACCGTATTAAAAAAAATTGAGTTCATTGAACTTTCTCAACAGGCATACTCCGAGTACATGAGGGAGGATGTCACCTCATCAATACCCCCCACGGCTGATATACCTAGACTTTACGAAGCGTATCCACTGCGTGGTGACTCCTGGTCTAGATTTTGAATGATTTGTTACATGTTCATGACATTCCATGTCAATGAAGTGTTGTGTCATTATTTTTTTTAGTTTATTTTTTATTCTATGTTCATTTTTTACTTGGCGCCCACGAAGGGGTTGTTTGATGTTAAATTAAGTTTAAATAAGTTTTATGTGTACTGGATATTTGGAATATGAGAAATATAAATGAAATATTGTCAAAATTTTTAGACTTGTTATCATGATGTTTATTTTACTTTCATTATTTCATCATTTTGTGAAAATATAAAGATATTTGTAATTGCTTTTACCACATTTAACAAATTCAATTTTGTAACTGCTAATAGCAGTCACAAATTTGTCACTACTATCAATTTTATTACTGCTAACATCAGTCATAAATATAAGATTCGTAACTGCTGTCAGCAGTCACAAATATAGCATTCGTAACTGCTATGAGCAGTTACTAATCTAATATTCGTGACTGCTGTCAGCAGTAACGAATGTTATCTTTGTGACTACTGAGAGCAGTTACGAATAGCAGTTACAAATTGGGATCACCAGTCATAACCCCATAGGGGTTATAAAAATTTGTGACTGTTGTTAGGAGTTACAAGTTTTCTTTTGTCACGCCCTAAATTATGATGATAAATAGCAGTTATAAAGGTCATTTGTGAGTGCTAACAGCACTCACAAATCTCCCATTTTGGTGTAGTGAAAGATCAATGGCCTACTTTTGTGAAATATTAAGGTCTAAAGAATATAAATATATAACAACTCAATAATTTTATGAAGATTACATTTACATCTACTTCATTGGTAACATGTAATTTATTATTTTCTCTTACTTGTTTTATAAGATATAGAGAATCAAAACTCTAAGAACCATGAGTTTGAATGTGCTTATTCAAGGACAGGGCGGACGCCACATGTAAAAATAACCAAGGAGGTTAGAATCTTTGTATTATATATACTTGTAATTTTTAGTTTAATAAATATAAATACATACAATGTTATTTTTTGTTAGAGGGTAAAAGAAGAATAACTTGTTGTAATTTTAAGTTTAATAAATATTAATACATAAGATATATTTTATCTTCTAACATTGTTATTTTATGTCTATATATGTATGTGAGATAATATTAGGTATGATACGTGTATCGAGATTTTATTCCCTCAGGATATATTGTATATATTTTAATATTTTATGAGCAAAAAATTGTAATTTTCAAGTTACTTGTTTACACTGTTATGGCTAATGCTGTAGTGGTTTTTGAGTAATTTTTAATGTTTAAGCAGGTTGGTTTTCATAAATAAATAAAGGAAACTTTGTCAAAATATTTTAAAATATTAAGTATTTTTAAAGATAACTAATAAGAGGATATACAAATTTGATAATACTTTTAAAGATTGTCATTTATAGGAATTATTAAAAAAAACTCTTCTTTTTTTAATGTAAATGACACTAAATAAATCTTATTGCATGGGGAAACATTTTATAAATGACAATCATTAAATTCATATTGTTGGAGGTCGTATGATTTAAGATCGCTATTTTACTATGCTGACATAATTCTATGTTAGGAGTTGATGAGTTTTGTTGTATTCATGCTAATGAGACTAGTGGAATATTTTAAAAACTTATTACTACCATTAATGTTTGGTAGGCATGATGTTAAACATGTTGATTGCATAGAGATAGATTTTACTTGTATGAGCTATGATTATAATTGAATGGGAAATGAGTTCTATGTTAATGATTGAGCTGGTAACTGAGAAATATTGAAATGGGTGCTAAAGACGTTATATATTATTTTAATAAATTTTTGTTTATGATTATATAGAATATAAGATCAAATTTTCAATTCTAAATTAAACTTTTGAGATGAATTTTACTGTCCCTAATACCTTGGCGCCAAAATTTTGGCATGCCACCAATTTTTTAGCATGGCCAATGACAGTCCCAAAAACATTTATGTAAAATAGCTTTTGTTGTCTAAAAAGAGTCCCATAAAAATAAGCTTTTGAGACGATTTAGTTCCTGTCCCGAAAAACCATTTGGAGACGGCTGTTACCATCTCAAAGACTATTTAAAATAAACTGCCAAAAAAACCCCTTAAGACATTCCAAATACTGTCCCCAAAAGTCTTTGAGATGGCTAGAGTACTTTTTGAGAAATCTAGAATACTAGCTTAAAAATAATTTTTTGTAGTGTTATATAATATTTGTCTCTTTTTTCTAATTATAGTCCTTCGAATGATTCGTTCTCATATTTCTCGTGACATAGACATGATGATTTTGCTCATTACGCACTTTTCACGTATATATATACATTTTTCACCACACATACATTATACACATTTCAGAAGAAATATAAAAATAATTTTATAGCCCCTGAGAGACCAAAATGGTAGAATAAGTCCCATGCCATAACTTAGCCATCGGACCCGGGATCTATTTGGTTTCTTATCCACAAATTAGTATTTTAATGTCATTTATCCTTGGTATAGATACATATTTGACCTATTTTAATTAAAATAGGTTGGAGACTCTATTTTCTATTTTTTTACTCCTTTAGACGACGATCGATTTATGTCTATGGGAGCCCGCGAATATCGTGCGAGTGGTAGAAAGGGAGTTATTTTCCTTAACCTCACTTTCATGCGAGTCTACTTTCCTTGGGGTGCACCCGATACCCAGAAGGCCACACTAGCTTCATTGATCTCTCTAAAAATACCATTTAACATTATAGAACAAAGCATATAAACATTTGACACCATTTTATTAGAGATCTTGTTGAAGAAAAAGTCTTCTCTTTTAGCTATGTTTCTACCAATATTCAATTAGTGAATATTTTAGCTAAACCTCTTGATTGGAATAGATTTGAATTTCTTAGGTCATGGGATGCCCTATAAAATTTAATACTCGATTAATCAGGTCTAATACAAACTCACGGGAATCAAACAATTGGATATCATTCTAAGCATGATTGAAATAAAAACTAAATGCATAACATAAAATAAATAACTGAATTATACCACAAGTGAACAATAAAACTTTGATACTGAACCAACCAATAATATTAGTACCATCCCGTCACTACCACAATATCGGCGTAAATCCAACTACTGAAATGATCTTAGGGCAGAGGCGACAGTACTGTCTATGTCCTAAAAATTGTTAATGGGAGATGTTTAGAGTAAGCGTAAGTAGCATGATAATGCAACTAATTTTTTATTATAACATAACCACACATCTTCTTCTAGTCTTTTAGATTCTTTTTAAGTTAACTGGTTAAGATTAAATTCTTTCGAATTTATACCCTTAATTTAGGATTTTTATCATTTCGAGTGATGTAAAATGAGTTAATTTATTGCATTTCCTTGCTAATGACTCCTTTTCACAACTACATCTAGTTTCGTATATTTTACACGAGTTTTGCAGGATTTAAAGTATTGAGAAAGAAAGAAATTGGAAATGCATCGAAAGAAATCAAAGAAGGAAAGTCAGAAGGGAAGTTTTGTAACTTTGTAACCATAGTCCAGAAGTGAAGCCAATTGTAAAGTTGAAGATATTTGAATTACAAGACCACTGGAAGAAACATTACTTCAATCCGAGCTACGGTGAAAAAGTTATGAGCATTTGAAGATGAGAAAAGTTTGGAAAAATATCCCTGAATAAATTTCATAGGCGATCCAGATCTTTTATTCAAAAAGGATCCGGACCGGGTACAAAGCAAGAGTTCTGAATAAATTTTAGGGGAGGTCCGGACCTTTTATTCAAAAAGAATCGGGATCGCATAGGCAAATTGGTCCCTGTATGGAAAACAGGGGCGATCCGGACGTTTTACTCAAAAAGGATCCAGACCGCCCTTGTTAAGATCTCTGATTCAAAAAAAGGGGGCAATCCAGACCACCCAGCCCGAGGATCTGGATGGCTTGATATTTTTTGGATTTTCTTTTCTTTTTCTCAGAGTTTTAAGTGGGTCAATCTCTTGAAAATTTCGAATATATTTATGCTAGGTTGTTACACAATAGTAGGGGTTCGACATTTTAGTTTTCTAATTAGGAGTAGAGGTTTTCGTAGAAAAAAAACCCTAGATTTGATAAGAAGAGAAATTTTTATAAGGATTGCATTTTTATTTATGAGTTTTCTTCAATACAAATACTATTCTTCCTTTAATTCTTCATTTTTTATTTATATTTGTTATTTTTTTGATTCAACATATTTCCCTTTATCACTTTTCATTAGACATGATGTTTTATTTCTCAAAAATTGTGGTTTTCTCTAATTTAATCATGTCCGGCTAAGTTTCTAAGTGTTGGGATGCATGAATCCAACCCGATGTCATTTACATATGTATAAAATTAAGTTTTGAATGAAATAATAGGTCAAATCATGTTGTGTGGTGACCACAACCATTGTAGGACTTTCGATCTCATTTGCCCTTGGTAACCAGGATGGTTAAGAATGCAACGCGCGTGCAGCTATCTCGACACCGCTTTATTCTTGCTTTTGATTATATATGATATGGGCTTGAACCTCATATATATAATGCTTGAGATTTATAAAGACTGGGTTAATCATTTATTTCAATTCGAGAATTAGTTTTAACATTGGTAAATGCACTAGGATTGGAGGATTGTATCCTGACTTATTATTCTCATTTAAGAGTACAACATCATAATTAGTTTAATTGCACTTCTTTAGTACTTATCATATTTAGTAGTTAATGTTTAATTTACCTTTAGTTCATAGTTATCCTCCCCTTCAAATCACCTTTTTATTTCCTTTTTAGGGTGAAGTTAGGGTTCTCTGTCTTTCTAACGTCGTCACATCTTTACTTCCTATTTCCCTGAGGATCGATACCCCATCTTACCGGGATTATTACTTGAGCGACAGGCTTCCACTTGAGTCTAGATAGCACACACACTAGATCACATTTGTGGTAGCGTCAAGTTTTTAGCGCCGTTGCCGGGGAATTAAGTAGATTTAGGATAGACCGAGTCAATCTAAAACCTTAACTTAAAAAAAATATTCAAAAAGAGGTTATCGCTCAAAAGTCCGTTCATGCATAATCCTGAACAAACTCCTCAAAATACTCCAACCTGAATTCACGAAAATCCAATCATTGAGTATAATCCTAACAACCCCCACACCCCTCGTGTTCCACGATTCTGGGTTCCACCTCCTACACCGCCAAATTCACTATCCAATTACACTTCGAGTGACCCATCTGGTTACATTTCAGGTTACACGCCTAGTGCACCGAGTGAGGATACTGAGTCGTTATGTGAGAGAGCAATGCCAGACGTCGCCAGTTTCAGTATTAGGGAGGGAAATCCACTATATCGTCCCACGAAGGAACTCCTTTTTCTCGAGCGAACTGTCACCCATGGTTGCATTTTACTCCCATATAATGCTGGTCAGTTCCACTTTCACAATGGGATGATATAGATTATCCCTACTTTTCACGGCATGGATTCGAAGAAACCATACCTTCATATATGAGAGTTCGAAGAGGCTCCCGAGATATTTAGTGATCAAGCTTGCACGCAAGATGTCGTTTGCCTGAAGCTTTTCTCTTTTTCCTTAAAGGATAAAGCTAAGACCTGGCTGTGGTCTTTACCCCCAAACTCCATTATCTATTGGAAGGATATGCAATCGAAATTTCTTTCAAAGTTATATCCACTGCACAAAACCAACTATGTCAAGACTCAAATTCAAGCTTTGAGACAACAAGATAATGAGCCTTTCGATAAGTGTTGGGAACACTTTCAAGAATTACTTAGCGCTTGCCCCCATCATGGATTCTAAAAACATCATTTAATCTGTTTCTTCAATCATGGGCTAACAATAGTGCCTAAAAAACTTATGCAAACCATTCCTAAAAGACCATTATGGGAATTAGATGCTAGTGATGTCGAGGCCCATATTAAGTATGTCACCGAGATGATTCAAGCATGGGACATATCTGATCCCAATGCCTAAACCCGGCATAGACAAGTATCTACCAATCTGACTGCATCTGGTCTATACCAACTAGATAGTAATACTTCACTAGACCGCCGATTTGATCAGTTTGAGAAAGGAGTGAGAGATATACTTGAAGTCCAATTCAGAAACATTTCTCGATCCAACTATACAGTAAAAGCAAAGGTGTGCGCTATCTGTGAGGCGGGCCATTCCACAAAGGCATGCCCGATGATTTTCGCCTATAAGGCTATGCATACTGAGCAGGTGGAGGCTATAGGAGGGTTGAAGGGAAACTTTAACGCCCCGCATGGGAACACATACAACCCTTCGTGGAGACCATCCTAGTTTAGCTACGGGCAACAAAAAGCTGCGTTGAATCCAAATTCACAGGTTGCCCTACCTTCACCCCCTCATCAATTTCAATAAGCACCGACCATGCAAGGACACGGGCCATCACCACCTCCTACAGCTCCATATATAACTCCGTCGCGGAGAACTCTTGAGGACATGATACACCAATTCATAAACTCGCAAAGTGCAACCAATGCTAGATATGAGCACACGTTCACTAACATAAATGTGAACATTTCGAAGTTGAAATCTTCATTGAGTGTCCAAGAGAAGGGTAAATTTCTAGCCCAAGGCCAAAAAGCATCCCAAGATCCAACTAGTGTAACCTCTAATTCTAATGAAAATCAAAATCAATGTTGCGCGATAACCATTATACGTAGTGGGAGGGTTGTTGATTTATCACCTCTCCCATACGACACAATAAAAGACAAGAAGGTATCGCCTAGCACAAAAAGGCCAAAGATGCTTCCTTAATTGAGAGTCATGAGGAGGATAACACTAGTGGGCCCAAAGTCATCATAAAACCACCCACTACCACACCATTTCCTCAACGGCTGGTCCAAATTAAAAAATAAACCTCTCGTGACGATATCACAGACGTTCTTAAGCAAGTAAAGATTAATTTAACTTTTCTATAAACTCTACAGAAAATTCTCGTGTATGCTAAGTTTCTAAAGGGCTTACTTACAATGAAACGAAGGCTAAGGGTAAAGAAAAATGTATTTCTAGCATAAAATGTCATCTCAATACTATCAAGTGACCTTCTACCAAAATCAAAGATCCGAGTGCATCGACTATTTCATGCATCATGGGGGGAAATCGAATTGAGATAACGCTAATAGGTTTAGGGGCAAGTGTCAACATTCTCCCATATTCAATCTATAAGCAATTAGGTTTGGGGGACCTTAAACCCATAAACCTGACTCTCCGACTCATAGATAGTTCTATCAAGATACCCTGGGGGTTCATTGAGGACGCGATCATCCAAGTTGACACATTCTACTTCCCGATGGATTTTTTCATTTGGGACGAGGAGCCCTCTGTTGTTTCGAGGAATCACGTCCCCGTCATTTTAGGTCACCCATTGTTAGCTACTGCTAATGCCTTGATTAACACGCAAAATGGGTGAATTCAACTCACGTTTGGGGAATATGAACCTTGAAATAAACATCTTCAACATCACCAGTCTCGAGGGTGATAAGGGCGAATCACGAGAGATGGATCTCATGGAATAGAAGGTACACGAGAATGAGAGGTCCGACAAGCGAGAGCCATTAGGGGTGTGACTTGTTTCATCAAGTGAGAGCGGTAGTTTTGATGATAAGATAAAAGCAGGGGAGGTGTGTGTGTTAACTGCGATTGAGAACGAAAGAGATTGGTTAGAGGAGAGAAAAATAATGGAGTTAGAAATCGAGCGAGTATGCGAGGACATAGGCATTACTGGAGAGAGAGAGTTAGGGAACGTGAGCATTGAAGACCTTGAAAAAGAATTTGGGCCGGTGGAAGAAAGACTTACTGTTCAAGTCCAATCCCTATTGGACACTTGTAGTCACTTAGAACAAAGCGAATGGAAAGATAAAATAGATGAATTCCTTCTTTGTGACCATCCACCCATACCACTTGAGGTCCCGGAGGCGATGGAGGAGAAAAGTTGTGTTTCTTCTGACTTAGAACCCAACCCATGCATTCCAAAAATTGAAAGAACTTAAGTGTTCCCTCCGAGTCGGTGCACGCAGGCCACGCTTTGAGTAAGCATCACGAGGACCCCTTTCCGTGTAGTCACGACGAGTCTCCCGGTCTTTCTCTTATCTATGGGCGAGGTCCCAACTTGTTCTGATTATTGGTTTACGATATGAAGACATGAGAGACGAGGAAAGTATTGGACCCCGTTCATGGGGTCGGGTGAGTTTGTTGAGAGATGATAGATCGTTGCACCCACGACGCGCATGGGGTGATTTTTGTTGTATTATTTTCTTATTTTATTTGTTACACTTATTATTTGCTCTTCTTTAGATTTTTAGTCATTTTTATTGAGGACAATGCAAAAGTCTAAGTTGGGGGGGTGGGGTGCAAAGTGCGTATTTCTAAAACTTCACAAATTTTCAAAATGTCCAAAAATTTCAAAAAATTGAAATATTCTAAATAAATAAAAATTGGAATTTAAAATTTCCAAAAATATCATTGAAATTCGATTTAAATCTCAAATTGTAAAAATAAACGTGTGGAGATTAACCAACCCAGTGAGATTTTGAGCCTATCTATTTTTGTGAGAAATTAAATCAATCCGAATTAATGGTTAACTCAATGTTCATTTCAACATTTAAAAGTTGTTGAAGATCTCTATTCATTTGTTTGATCGGTTACGAAAAACGTGTGATGTTTAGTCTTGAAATACACGCTAAATTATCTCTAGAGTTAATTCACCTCGAAACGCATAAGGTAAAACAATTTGTAATTTGGGCAATGAAGTAGGCCCTCGTTTGTCACCCAAAAATATTGGTAAGAAAAAGTCATGAAAAATTATCCCTTTGCTACCCAATTTGAGCCAAATAATTTTTTTCCTTTCGTTTGATAACCCGACACACCAAATTAACCCGAAATTATGAAATTGAAAATCCAAAAATTTAGTCCAAAAATTGCATAAAAAGGGTCAAGAAAAATAGAAGTATGCTCAACAAAAATAACAAGAAAAGAAAAGTGTGAAAAATAGAAAAAGAAGAGAAAATGAGCAAATACCCGAAAAAGCACTAATGGACATCATAAGAATATTTTTCAATTCCAGATTTCCCAACCATTTCCATGTTATCCAATACACTTTAAACCCGAAAAGTCCAAACCGAGTCCAAATTGCGAAATTGTTTACCGCGTGGAGAGATAAGGCACAAAAGATGATATAAGATATTAAATGGTGTGAATTAAAGGCTATGTTTCTGTTTTCTTATAACCGTATTCCGATGATGAGACCTTTTCACTATAAATTTCCGTCTTTTCAATTTTGTGTGCATAAATTCATGTTCCAATGCATTTAATCATGTTGACACGTACACCTAGAGAATATAGCCACATTTCCGAGTGATTTGTTTGTGAGAGTATTCCATGAGCATTTGAATCAAAACCAATTTTTGAAAAAGTAACGTAATGATCAATCGCTGGAAATCCGCGGTTAAATTTCTGGCTTCGCACACATGCACTATGATTTGAGACTCTTGAATATGAATTGGTGGTAACTATTTTCTGGAAAATTAAAATTTTACAATTTTTGAGTATTTTGAATTTGCTTGGAGTAGAATTTTGTGGGTATATTAACTGCAAACCCTCATGAAACACAACTCGTCCTACTAGGGTAACCTAGGGATTTAAAGGCTTGTTGCTTACGCTAAATGCAAATGCTCACCCGCAAAAGTGGTACTCTATCTGAATAAAAAGAAATTTTGAGAGTTGGACCTTAGTTCAATTCTTTTACATTGCTCGGGACGCGCAAAGTTCTAAGTTATGGGGGTCTGATAAGGCTTAAATTCTTCGGAATTTATCCCCTTAATTTATGGATTTTTATCATTTCGAGTGATGTAAAATGAGTTGATTTATTGCAGTTCGTTGCTAATGACTCCTTCTAACAAGTACATTTAGTTTCGTGTATTTCTTATGAGCTTTGCAAGTATTTAAAATATTGAGAAAGAAAGAAATTAGAAAAGTATCGAAAGAAATCAAAGAAGGAAAGTCAACGGGGTAGTTTCGCAACTTTGCAACCATAGTTAGAAATTGGATCCAATTGTAAAGTTGAAGATATTTCAAATACAAGACCACTGGAAGAAATGGTACTTCAATTCGAGCTACGCTGGAAAAGTTATGAGCATTTAAAGATGAGAAAAGTTTGGAAAAATATCCCTGAATAAATTTCATAGGCGATCCGGACCTTTTATTAAAAAAATATCCAGATCGGGTGCAAAGCAAGAGTTCTGAATAAATTTCAGGGGAGGTCTGGACCTTTTATTCAAAAAGGATCCGGACAGCATAGGCAAATTGGTCCCTATATGGAAAACAGGGGAGATTCAGACCTTTTACTCAAAAAGGATCCGGATTGCCCTTGCTAAGATCTCTGATTAAAAAAAGGGGGCGATCCAGACTGCCCAACCCGAGGATCCGGACCACTTGAGAATTTTTTGAATTTTTTTTCTTTTTCTCAGAGTTTTAAGTGGGCCAATCTCTTGAAAATTTCGGAGCTATTTATGCTATCAAGATTTTATTTTTCTAATTAGGAGTAGAGGTTTTTGTGGCAAAAAAACCCTAGCTTTGACAAGAAGAGAAATGGCTGTAAGGATTGCATTTTTATTTATGAGTTTTCTTTAATATAAGTACTATTCTTCCTTTAATTCTTCGTTGTTCTTTAGATTTGTTATTTGCTTGATTCATCATATTTCTCTTTATCACTTTTCATTAGACATGATGTTTTATTACTAAAAAATTGAGTTTTTTCTTTAATTTAATCATGCCCGACTAAGTTTCTAAGGGTTGGGATGCATGAATCCAACCAGATGTCCTTTACATATGTATAAAATTAAGTTTCGAATTAAATAATTGGTCAAATCGTGTTGTGTGGTGACCACAACCGTTGTAGGAATTTTGATCCCATTTGCCCTAGGTAATCGGGATGCCTAAGAATGCAACGCGCGTGTAGCTATCTCGACACCGCTTTATTCTTGCTTTTGATTATATATGATGCGGGCTTGAACCTCATATATATAATGCTTAAGATTTATAAAGACTGGGTTAATCATTTATTTCAATTCGAGATTTAGTTTCAACATTGGTAAATGCACTAGGATTGGAGGATTGTATCGTGTCCTATTCTTCTCATTTAAGAGTACAACATCATAATTAGTTTAATTGCACTTCTTTAGTACTTATCATAATTAGTATTTAACATTTAATTTACATTTAGTTCGTAGTTATCCTCCCTTTCAAAGAACCTTTTTATTTCCTTTTAAGGATGAAGTTAGGGTTCTCCGTCTTTCCAATGTCATCACATCTTTACGTCCTATTTCCCTGAGGATCGATACCCCGTCTTACCGGTATTATTACTTGAGCGACATGCTTGCACTTGAGCCTAGATAGAATGCACACTAGAACACATTTGTGGTCGCGTCATTAACCCAACTCTAAATATCACATGCATTTACACCTAGGCCCTTAGGCTCCCCGTAGTTAAGTCTTAATCATCGCTATAGACTTTTATATACAAATTCTATTTTTTAATTAATTTAGATGTCATAATTGTATAGTTTCACAAGGGAAAGTAGTCCCTATATCTTCATCCACACAATAGAAGTACAAGTATTCGCTACTTAATCATTGTATACATGTCAATTGTATAATATCTCAATAGAAGTATTCGTTACGTCTACATCCACACAATACAGGCATAATCCAACACTTGTACCTCATACAAGGTCCCTTCTCAGGCCCGCATATAATGAAGTCCTATCCTGTTGCCTTTCGGGATCGCTCGCACATACAAGTCATAGTTAGAGTTCGCCCTATACCTATAATCGTCAAATCACATCCAAAGGGATAATCACCTTGCATTTACACTAGACATAGAGACTCATACTCAAGGATAAATGAAAAAAATAACCCGAGCATGTTACTCTAGATATAATGGGAATTTCAGCACGTAGTGTTTGCGTTAATCATTACCAAGGTAAACCCATCTCATCGCATCAGGGTAACAACATAATAATCGGTACTTGATTAAGGTAAACCCGTCTTTCGCATTAGGTTACCAATGTAATCATCGTCTCTCTTGCCCATACAAATATACCCTTTAGAAAATTTCCCATGAGTACACACACTTGGTATGTCTCACATAACAAACTAATTAAGTAATCCTACACAGTTAACGGTTATGAGACGAATCTCAATTTTATTACTTAATTAACCTCCATCAACTAAGACCATTAACCAAATCAAAATTCTCACTATTCTATGTTAACTTACTACAAGTAAAGCCCATCCCAAAACCATGTTCACAAACTAACCAATATAACCCCTAACCAAACTTGGGTAAAACTGAAGTGGTCAATCGATTGACCATCATCGCTCGATTGATGGCCCGATTGATTGACTCCAATCGACTGTCCCAGATTCCTCATTTTATTCCTTGCGCACTTCGCATTTCCAAATCTCCATTAACAAATATCCAAGCTCCCAAATCATCAATACAAAGTACTATAATCATAACTACATAACCCAATATCATTCCCACTATATAACAATGGTTTTCTCAACTTTTAAAGATGAAATTCACGGGATGTTTCAAAATTAATTCAATAACCCTAGATTCATAATTCTACACAATTTAGTTCTTATGTATATCAATTCTCTCCACAATCAAAGGGATTTTAACATAAATCTAGTACCAGAATAAAATCTAATCATTCTAATCCATTTAAATCCAATTTCATGAAGAATTTGTCCTAATTGCTTAACCATTTCATTAGAGAACTAATAACTCAATTAGTTGATTAACTTTACTACAATTTAAAATTAATTCATTTATATTAAGAATAAAATAATTAATAATAATATAACACCACTACAATTGTAAAATTATAATAAATAAACTTTCCTCTAAATTAAGTGGGATGAATCCTTAAGCCAAAAGCCATAATTTTTCTTCTCCTTCCCTTAGTCTATTCTCATTAGCTCTAGGGTTTCCTCCAAAATGTAAAGAGTGGTTTAACATAAAACAAATCTTCATGTTATAATATTAGACACGAAATTAGACTTAAATCATATATGGACCATGACCCAATGAGCTCAAAACTAATTCTAAGTAGTTTAATGTCCAGCCCAAGTCGTATACTAACCTATGGGCCTTAAATTCCACCCATTTAAGATGTAATGGAACATTCTACCCATTTCTAAAGTCACTCAAATTATTCCACCAACATAATTATTTTTCTTTATTCAATAATTATTATCCAATTATTCTATTTTAAATTCCATTCAATTTCAAATAAAACATGATTTATAGTGACATCACCCGTCACAACAGATAAATACACACAAAAATAATTTATTTAATTTACTATAATTTACAGGGTATTACATTCTTCCTCCTAAAATAAGGAACTTCCTCCTCGAAATTAAAATTCATTATTCCTATTCAAAAAAATCTAAGAATATCTCACCCGTATCGTCCTCATAATATATACCCAACATTTACTCGTTCATTGATCTAATACACATTAAGACCTCTCATTGTAAAAATTATTCCACTAACACTCAACCAACTAGTTCAAATGTTGAAATATCCGTTTGGCTTGCAAGAACTTCCTCTGTTATATACATGTAACAACATTGTGTCCTCACAAATGATGATAAGGTGAGATCAAATGATATTGTTCCCACACTATCCACTTTGTACGAAAAAGATCCATACCTCAGAATGAAAACTGCCCTTTGGAATCTGACTTTGCAAGATCCATCCTTGATGAGGTACTCAAAAGTATCTGACCTACCTCTTGGCCTCCCAAACCATGTTCTCATTCCAAACCATGTTCTCATACCTCTTGGGCCCCCAAACCATGTTCTCATTGACTTAAGACTGTTAATTCAACAGTCATGACTCTTGAATACAAAGCTTTTCATTATCTATAAATAAAGGTTGCCTAAAACGAAATTACATTGATAACAAAAACTCAGTTTCAGATTTCCAAACCCTGCTATTACTCTCATACAATTTTCAGAGATACAAATTCTCTTATTCTGTTTTGTGCAAAGAAACAAAATAAGAACTTGATTGACTGTTCTTCGCTGCTGCATCCAAGGACTGTCTTCAGACATACAATTAACAAACAGTGCAATTGCTTCATTGTATTTTGAGTACGGATTTGTTGATTCCCGTTTGTATACCAAAGTTATTCGTGTGGGGCAAATACTGTATTTAGGAAAGTGACATCACGCCTTGAAGATTCATAAAGTTACATTGTTGTATTAAAGTTGACATTGTTGTGGTACAATAAAGAGTTCTATTTTTGTATTTGCTACATAATTTCCAACAAATCATCACCAAAATGACTTTGTGATGACTCCAAACCAATTATCTCACACTCTACTCTCATGAAGGTACTATGTATGTTGACTATAGTTAGAAGTGTGACATGTAACTCGTTGGGCATCTCAAGAATCACTACATGGCCCTGAAAACGTGGTTAATCATGTCTACTGCGCTCTCCCTTACATGGTCAAGCATGATGTTCCCTACGCAGGCCTCTACCCCCATACTCGACGCCATGATGGTCTCCGAGTCGTGTCACAAGAAGCCCTAACTCGTGCTATTTCACATGTCACCGATAGTGCAGTAGTGAAAATCTTGTTAATATCAAGCAATGCAACATAAACATCCATTGGTTTAGACAAGCTGACATCGGCACATACATGAATATTATATTAGTCACTCTCTCAATTTGCAATGATAATATTTTTTTATATTATAATGCAATACAATAAAGTATAATGGATAACTAACACAAAATATTGCAAAGGTCAATGGAAAATAAATATACCAAGGCAGCAACGATGCCTCCAAATGGTAATGGCCAATGACCAGGGTATCAACCTTAATATGATTAATGAATCATCGACTAATATGCTAATACTGTAGCATATAAGAGTCATAACCTAACATATCATGTTGAATAGGTTCTCATAGCAATCTGTTCATGCCTCTTTTGCCACATTTGAATGTATCTGGCGTGACATGCTAAGAAGTTCATACCAATGTGTCCCCACAAGTAGACTCGATAATGATCATCCCTGGTGCACAAGTATAAAGGGCATCCGTTTGAAGAACAAATTATCACATACACCAATCAGGTAAGTGACACTCCACAACTTAAAATCAATGAGAGAGATTTTGGCACGCCATATATCAGTGCATGCTCGACACTACTTTGGTAGCTATGCTATGATGTTGTCTGTGTGGGGGCGCCATATCATATGTGAATAAAACACATACAATATATTTGTTCACAATATAAAATTAATAATACAAACAAGTCTAACTACAACACAAAACTACGATACATGTATTGGCCGCATTAAATCTAGATGATCGCGGAAGTATCTGAGGACGTGAGTGGGGGAATCACGCATGGATAAGGGTGAGACCCATCTACAAAATGAAAACTTTTCAAGTAAATTAAAATTTTAGAAATTTATTAGGCTAAATGATGATTTTGATGAAATCAAAATATAACAAAATACCAGTAACTAACCTGCAACCTAAAGGGCCTGGAGGCAGTGGCTCATCACCTCACAGACCTCCGACTCAATGGTGGCCCGTTCTACACGCTATGGCCATAAGTGTTAAAGTCGCTCGTAGACTCAAAGTTGTGATTATATTTAAACAAATATAAATATAAAAATTGAAATACTAAAACACAAATAGTATGCCATTAAAGAAATTTTATTACCTGCAGTAGGATATGAGGAGTTTCTATCTTTTTGGCATTGAGAAGTGTAGCCCTACACAACTCGTGGTACAACGTCGCGAGCGAAGAGCTGACCCAACTATATCAGAACATATGCTGTAAATAATTTAATAATGCGAGTTAGCGTAGCTTCACATGTTGCCCAAATTATCCTTAATAATGTGCCTCTAATCAAACGAAGGATATAAGCTCGGGTATAAATTGTCAACGTGTCCTAACCAACACACCATATGGGATATCACAATAAATTATGTAGTTTTAGGATTTAAAATAATATTAATTATGAATATAGAATAATAAATATTTAATTTTCATTTTTAGTCCTTATTTTCAAATTAAAGGGATACGTGACATACTGTGATTGGTTGGTTGACATTATTATGAATATGAGTAAGCAATCGCACCAATAACTTTATTAAAAAATAGAAACTAAAATCATAAATAAAATATTTATTATCCTATTTTTAAAATACATATTATAATAGACTCTAAACTTACACCTCACAAACCTCACGACCAACGATTTCAACCTAAGTTGTGCGCCTGCGCCAAAATCTGTCACGTCAGGACTAGCATGGAAGTAATCCTCTCACATCTTTGTAAAATGATCATGTGACGATGACATGTCCGCTCTAATGAGTAGAAAACTTTCGACGGGTAGACCAAAGATGATCCTAACATCCCTTAATGTAATGGAGCACTCACAGGTCTCTAAAATCCATCACTTAACCAGCATAGTGATGAATACTCTATCAGGTGTGATGTATTGTAATATGTGCAGTCTATAAAAATCAGTAGTCAATAACGAAGTGCGCAGATTATGCCCCTCGTCGTGTTTTTGTGCGGAATCACTTCATCTTGTTGTCAAAACATCGGGCTACTGACCTACCCAAATAGCCTCTGAACGATGATGATGATGATGTCGTCGGAGTATGGATGGGTCAATGGGGTAGCTCCATCCATAACCTCGTATATGCAATGTCCATTCTCCGTGTGGAGTATTTGTAATTTTATGAACTCAAGTTACAACAGAGTAATTAAATATTGGAAATAATTTTAATACAAATATTATCAATATAATGGGATTAAAACAAGTTGGGACAAATGAAACAAAAATATAAATAAAATACTTCTATACTTACTTTGCCAAGAAATATCCATATGTTGGTAACATTTTCACATATGACGCTCACTCTCAACAAAATAGTTTTCACGGTGTTAGGTTTTAACATCTATTAAAAGTACAAATCTTGTTTAAAAGAGCTAATCAAAACTTAAACAAGAAACCATAACAGCTTTTGTGGAGTTCAAAGAGAAGAAATTTATTATCAAGGCATTTGAGTACAAGTCAGAAATTACAGATCAAAGATTGCTTTACCTCTCTCCCTTCTATATCTATATATAGGAAACTATATATCTCAAAATAAAAGCTGTTCACAAAGGATTTTTATTCTCTCTCTAGTTAGTTACAAACAAACCCTACAACTACTTAACAAACTTGACACATCAGCAACTCCTCATTTAATTCTTACATCTGGATGCCAACTCACCAGTTAGATAATTGCATATCACTCATAACTACCCACATCTAACAAATCTCCACCTTGATATGTAATTATACTACCCGTCTTGAACTCTACCTGCCCTAAGGACTCAACTGTCGAAGTTAACTACATTAACCAAGTCCAAGCATAACTTGAACTTGGTTCCAGAAATCACCTTTGTTAACATATCTGCAGGATTCCTCTCAGTAGCTATCTTCACAACTTCTACAGCTCCACTCGATATTGCATCTCTGACAAAATGTAATTTCACATCTATGTGTTTGGTTCTCTCATGAAATACTTGGTTCTTGCATAAATGAATTGCACTTTGATTGTCACAGTGCACCTTCACCTTCTCTTAGTCATACCCAAGTTCCTTCAACGGTCCCTGTAGCCACAAAGCTTCCTTAATAGCTTCTGTCACGGCGATATACTCGGCTTCAGTTGTTGACAATGCCACCACTAATTGCAGCCTCGCTTTCCAACTAACTAGACTCCCAAACACTGTGAAGATGTAACCAGTTAAAGACTTTCTAGTGTCCAAGTTGCCTGCAAAATCTGAATCTCCATAACCTATCACTACCTCTCCCTTATCACCTTTTCTTTCAAATTGCAATCCGACATCCAAAGCACCCTTCGAGTACCTCATGATCCACTTCAAAGATTGCCAATGAGTCTTTACAGGATTAGCCATAAATCTGCTAACCACACTTATAGCATATCCCAAATCAGGCCTGGTATACACCATTGCGTACATGATGCTACCAACCACATTTGTAAAAGAAACTCTACTCATTTCTTCCTTTTTTCCTCTGTTTTGGGAGATTGTTCTGCAGTCAATTTGAAATGTTGTGCTAAGGGTGTAGTAACTGATTTATCACCTATCGTACCAAACCTGTCCAACACTTTACTCGGATAATTTTTCTATGATAGAAATAGCCTTTTCTGGGCCTATTTCTCATTATCTCCATCCCAAAAATTTTCTTAGCAGGACCTAGATCTTTCATTTCAAACTCAGACCTAAGTAGAGATTTCAGTTTATCAATCTCTTGTTTGCATTTACATGCTATAAGCATATCGTCTGCATACAATAAAAGATATATCATCCGTGAACCTACCATCCTTTTATAGTAGACACAATTGTCATAGTTGCTTATAGAGTATTCGTGTTTGATCATAAAATCATCAAAACGTTTATACCATTGCTTAGGTGACTGCTTCAAACCATAAAGAGATTTCTTTAACCAACATACTTGATCACCTCCAACATTCTTTATAAAACCCTCGAGTTGCTTCATGTAGATATTCTCCTCCAATTCACCATGCAAAAAGGCTATTTCTACGTCCATTTGTTCTAGTTCCAAATCATCTTGAGTTACTAGAGCCAACAGAACTCTGATTGAACTGTGCTTGACCACTGGTGAGAAAACCTCATTGAAATCCGCACCTTCCTTCTGAGTGAATCCCTTAGCTACTAGTCTAGCCTTGAATCTTCTTTTCTCGACTCCAGAAATTCCTTCCTTTCTTTTGAAGACCCACTTGTAGCCCACAACTCTCTGATTCTTCGGTTTAATAACTACTACCCATGTGTTGTTCTTCTCCAATGAAGTCATTTCTTCTTGCATAGCTTCAAGCCAATGTTTTCTGTCTTTACTGTGCATTGCTTCTTGATAGGATATTGGCTCATTTCCTTCAATATTTAATGCTACCATCAAGGCAAATAAGATCGAATCTGCATAGGCAAACCTGCTTGGTGGTTTAATGGTTCTTCTCTCCTCGTCTCTTGCTAACAAATACTCCTCTTCTTGTTGTCCTTCCTCCACAGATTCAACATCTCCACTAGCTTCATTCAAGTGATCTTGTTGTTCTTTTGTGTGTGGCTCTACCTCAATCTGCAAGCTACCAGTTTCTTCATTCATTCCATCTGACGCTTCTTGTGAGTTCTTGGCCATCTGGTTCTTATTGAAGATCACATCTCTGCTGATGATTAATTTTCTCTGACCAGGTTCAATGCACCACAACTTATAGCCCTTCAATACTTCGGGATAACCCAAGAAAATATATTTCTTGGCTCTTGGCTGTAGCTTCCCTTAACTTATATGTGCATATGCTATGCATCCAAAGACTCTAAGTCTATAGTAATCTGGTGGATGACCACTCCATACTTCTTCAGGTGTCTTGAACTCAATGGCTGACGAGGGGCACCTATTAATTATATAGCAAGCTTTAACTACTGCTTTTGCCCAGAAAGTTTTTTGAAGACCTGCATTCAACAGCATGCATCTTACTCTTTCTAGAATTGTCCTATTCATTCTCTCTGCCAAACCATGAGTTCTAGCCACTGTTTTGTGTCTTGTCATCCCCTGATCAGCACATAATTGATTTAATTCTTCTAAAGGAAACTCTAAACCATTGTCCGTTCTTAGACTTTTAACTTTCTTTCCTGTTTGATTTTCCATTAGAGCCTTCCACTGTTTGAATTTACTAAATGCTTCATCTTTATTTTTCAGAATGTATACCCAAAACTTTCTTGAGTAATCATCTACTATTGATAAGAAATACCTTCTTCCTCCATAAGAGCTTACTCTATCTGGGCCCCATAGAACCGAGTGAACATAATCTAGTGTCCCCTTCGTTCTATGTATACCAGTTGTGAATTTTACTCTCTTTGCTTTTCTATAGACACAGTTCTCATAGAAAGACAATTTATCTATCTTATCCCCACATAGTAGACCCTGCTTGCTCAACTCAGTGAGACCCTTCTCACTTACATGTCCAAGTCTGAGGTGCCAAAGTCTAGTTTTGTCCTTATTTAAATCAAACACAGTACAAGCAGATCCTATCACAGTGTTTCCAACCAAAGAATACAGTCCATTCTTTCTAATGCCCTTCATTACTACCAAAGCACCCTTTAACACCTTTAGGATACCATTCTCTGCTATAAAACTACATCCACTATGATCTAACATTCCCAAAGACAGTAAGTTTCTTTTAAGTTTTGGTACATACCTAACCCCTTGAATCAATCTCTCAATGTCATCATACATCTTGATTTTGACTGTTCCAAAACCTGTAACTTTGCATGCCTTGTTATTTCCCAAAAGCACCATTCCCCCATCTTTTTCTTGATAGTCTTCAAACCATCTTTTGTTTGGAGTCATATGGAATGAACAACCTAAGTCTAGTATCCATTCTTTCTCTGGATTCCCTTCTGAGACCGCAAGAACTTCTGCACTGTCCAACCCATCTGAGGCCACAACTGCATCTCCACTATCTTTTGACTTATCATCAGACTTCTTCTTCTTATCAGGACAATTCTTGATAAAATGTCCCTCCTTATGGCAATGAAAGAATTTTCTTCTAGTTATTGATTTTTATCTTGACCTTCCTCTACCCCTTTTATCTCTCTTTTCTGATCAGTTACGAATGGACAAACCTTCTCTACTATTTTCTCCAGTTTATTTTTCATCAATTTTCTTTTACAGTTCGTTAGAATTAAATTCAGACTTGACTTCTCCCATGGTTAATGACTCTTTACCATATAGCATCGTATCCATAAAATGTTCATAAACAGATGGAAAAGAACTTAACAGTATAATTGCTTTGTTTTCATCATCGATCTTGACATCAATGTTCTTGGGATCCAACACGATCTTGTTAAAATCATCCACATACTTTCTCATCTCCTTTCCTTCATCCATATGTAAGGCATACAGTTTCTTTTTCAGATAAAGTCGATTTGCCAAAGATTTATTCATATATAGACTCTCCAATTTATTCCACATCCCTGTTGCAGTTTCTTCTTCAGACACCTCTGTCAACACTTCATCACCAAGACTCAGAAGAATCGTACTGTGTGCTTTTGATTACAATTCATATTCTTTTTATGCATCGGTGTTTTTTCCATAGCTTTTGTTGAGATCGCATATGCAATACCCTGATGAACCAATAATCCTTTTATCTTGATTCTCCACAGGTTGAAATCATTTTCACCAGTAAAACGATCCACTTCGAACTTTGCAGCGGCCATTGATGGATCTTGAAACACTCTGATACCTCTTTGTTAGGTTTTAACATTTATTAAAAGTATAAATCTTGTTTAAAAGAGCTAATCAAAACTTAAACAAGAAACCAGAATATAAGAACATAGATACAACCTACTTTTGTGGAGTTCAAAGAGAAGAAATTTATTATCAAGGCATTTGAGTACAAGTCATAAATTACAGATCAAAGATTGCTTTACCTCTCTCCCTTCTATATCTATTTATAGGAAACTACATATCTCAGAATAAAAGCTATTCACAGACGATTTTTATTCTCTCTCTAGTTAGTTACAAACAAACCCTACAACTACTTAACAAACTTGACACATCAGCAACTCCTCATTTAATTCTTACATCTGGATGACAACTCAGCAGTTAGATAATTTCATATCACTCATAACTACCCATATATAAAACATGGTACAGTTGAGTCACACACTTTGGTATCTTGGGACATTTCTTTCGTGTGTGACTTGGTTGGTGACAATGAATACAGATAGTTGGGTGATTTTAATAAAATCCATTTCATTCTTTTGACGCATAGAAATGGGCATCCAATAGTATTTCTAATTTTAAGGTTATAAATCAACTAAGGGCGGTGTATCGATTCCTAGTAGTCAACATAGATATGGGAATATAAGTGGGGTGCCCATGTTTTCAGGTATGTGCCCATAATCGTCACTAACGTCTTTCATGTGATCAAGATTAAATTTATCATACGCAGTGAATGTGTGGGAGAAAGGTATCCGATAAATCTCACACTTTCCACAGATGCATGTCCCTCTAGTTACGTGTACCGAATATGCATGTCCTTTTTAATTATTTTCGATACTCTTCCCACTGTGAGGTCAAATTCCCAACTACTATAATTTCTCATCTTGTTTATTTTGTTCTCTACCTCAGTGATTAAAAGTGGAATATGGTATCTACCCAATTTCATGCATTCCAATCCCTACTCTCAATGTATATAGAAATATCTCATAAGTCTACAAAATATAAAGTCAATAAAATATGTAATAGGAATACTACTTAAACCCGTTATAACGTTATTAAAAACTTCCAATATGTTTTTAGTGGTTTGCCCATATTGGTAGCGTCTGTCGTGACAAAGTGTTCACTTCTCTTAAAAAATATTGAATAGATAAGCAGGGGCCGACTCATACCTTATCAAACTTCCTTACTTGTGGTGTGCATCCCACAATCGATACTAATATCTTTAAGCCACTATCACGAAAATTTTCACAGATGTTGTTGTGAACAGAACGTAGCCAGTATTGATACTTCTCGTTCTCCCTTTTTTGCTAATCATACAAATACCGTTGTTTTCGTATCACCACCTTATTTCATGCATGTCGATCTAAAATCAAACATACAGATTGCAAATTACAAATATTTGAGTCTTTACGTGGTATATGAGCAATTCTAGTTATTGGTATCCTCTTCATCGACTACGACAAATGCGAGTGGAAACACCTGCTCGTTACCATCTAAGCTCATGGACATCAACATCTTCTCTCTATATTTAACATATAAGTGGGTGCCGTCAATGGTAATTACAGGAAGACAATGCACAAATCAATCTTTAGATTCATTTAATGCAAAAAAAGTTTGCTAAACACCTTTTTTTTTAAATAAAGACACTCCTACTCCATCTCAATTCTCTTCTAATCCACCACCTGAATACTCGATGTCTACGAGTTCTTTTTTTTTTTGGTAAAGAGGGATGATACCCCCAACTTATAAAAGGATAAAGAGCCTCTCCAATTGGCTTACAGGCAAAGGAAAACTAGAAAAGCATAGAAAGATTAAAAATGGGGATTTATAAATATCCCCATTATAATAAGTATACAGCCTACTTAAGGAATTGAGAGGAAGATCTAATGTAACTACAACCCATCTTATCCAACCTATAAGCACCTCGGGCAATAGAAAGAAGATCACGAGAATTATGAAAGATCTTCAAAGACTAAGTTCGATCCCCATAATTGGCCAATGCATCTACAACCATATTAGACTCTCTATAGCAGTGAGATAAAGAATATGTTAAGGTAGATAAATATGATCTGATCTCCGCAACTAAGTTCTTCAAATGCCAAGGGGGGAACCAGTAGTTATTAATATGGTCCACCACAAACTTTGCATCGGTATCTATTTGAACATTGGAAATATGATGATCAATACAAATTTTAATGCCCATGTGGAGTCCACTGAGCTCGACAGAAGAGTTGGAGGCACAACCACCATTTTGAGAGAAGGACCAAATCATATCACCCTTGTCATTTCTTAAAATACCACCGGAACCAGACATACCTGGATTACCTTTAGAAGCCCCATCCATGTTCAATTTGTAACTATTAGAAGGGGGAAAATGCCATTTCACTGGGGTGGAAATGAGGATTCTTCTGTGAGTGGAAAGATTGAAGATCTCTTTAATGCCCCTATCAAAGAATGAGAACTGACTTTTAAAATGGAAATTCTTGAAAATATTTGTTATGAGAGAAATGAAAGTAGAGATTAAGTCATTTGGGATCACATTACAGTTATTAAAAAATGTGATGTTTCTTCCATTCCAAATCTGCCAACAAACCACAATGGGGATACATATAACAAGGAACTGAGCGTAGTCGGTAGGACATGACTTCATCCATCAACTTAGGAGCATAGAGGAGATAGATACTTTGTCTAGATGGATGCCCATAAGGTCGGTAAAAAACTTCCAAATAGGCAGGACCTTGGAGCATTGGAGAAACACATGAGAGATAGATTCTTCATTTGCTTTACATGCTTTGCATCTGGAGCATATTCTAATACCCAAGGATTTGACATTGTCATTGAGAGATAAGAAGTCATTGATCAGCTTCCACATAAAAATGGAACACTTTTGGGGAATATGAGGATCCCAAATAAAAGAACTTACTCTGGATGAAGGGAGATGAAGTTTGACAATGTCATATGAAGAGGAGAAAGTTAATTGGCCTGTAGATGTAGGCTTCCAAATCCAAACATCGTCAATAAGCTCCATGTTAGCTGAGCACAAATCTGCTACTGAATTGATGCTTTTCCAGGTAAGAGAACCCCCATTGAAAGAGACATTTGAATTTTTGTATCTATTAGTCATGAAGGATGACCATAAAGAAAAGTTTGACTTTGGCTTCCAATATAATTTCATCATTGAAGCCTTTGAGATATCATTAAAATCTCTAAAGCCCAAGCCACCTTGGGATTGCTCTCTGTAAAGAAACTCCCAATTTTTCCACTGATATCTCCAACCTGTCTCAGCATTACCACCCCAAAAGAATTTATTAAAAAGTTTATGAATCTTTTAAATAATGGTCTTTGGGGGAGAAAGAAAGGCTAGAAGGTATAAGGGAATAGATGAGAGGACATGTTTAATCAGAATATACTTACCTCCAGAAGATAAATATTTGTATTGCCACCCTGCCAGTTTAGATGTCAAGAAGTTGAGAAGGATGTCATAGTAGATAACCTTGTTTCTTCCTCGAAATAAAGGACAACCTAGGTATTTGATAGGTAAAGGTTTGTATTACAGGCCAGTGCAGGATGCCACTTTACTTTTAAATCTAGGAGAACTTTTTATATCAACTGTGAATGAGCTTTTTGCAAAGTTGATTTTCTGACCTGAGATTATAGAATAATTAATAAGGAAGTCCATGAGGTTCTTGAGACTCCTCTTATCCCCTCTAGAGAATATAATGATATCATCAGCATATGCTAAGTGAGAGACCATTGGAAAACCACTAGTTATATAGTAAGGTTTGATCTTCCCAGATTCCATAAGCATGTTTAGGCCTATTCTAAGAAAATCAGCAGCCAAGACAAACAGACTTGGGGAGATTGGATCCCCTTGCCTAATACCTTGTGTAGGTTTGAAGAAACCATAGCTTTGGCCATTAATATAAATGGAGAACCAATTACCAGACACAACTCTCCAAATAAAGTCAATCCATCTTTCCCCAAAACCAAATCTTCTGAGAACTAACATTAAGAATCCCCAGTTGACCCTATCATATGCTTTCTCCATATCCATCTTACAAACAACATTGCCACCATGCACCTTTTTATACAAATTTTCCACCATTTCTTTTATAAGAAGAGTGTTATCTTGGATGGATCTTCCCTAGATGAATCCACTTTGATTAGGAGATATGAGCATTGGAAGAAGTTTTGAGATTCTAGATGCAACAATCTCTGTGAGTATCTTCATTGGGAACTTGCAGAGACTAATTGGTCTGAGATCCCCACAGGTCTTTGGATTAGAAATTTTTGGGATAAGAACAATAGAAGTGCTGGACCAACTTTGAGGAATAATAGACCCTACAAAAAAACTGTTAATAGCAGATATAATATCATTATTTATAATTTCCCAACACTTTTTATAAAAAGATCCACCAAATCCATCTGGACCTGGGGCAAAGTCACCATTGAGCTCAGAAATAGCTTGTAAGACCTCCATATCAGAAGGAAAATCCTCCAGAACAAAGTTCATCTCAGGGGTAATAATAGAAGGGATGATATTAGAGACATCCTCCACCATTAAAGACACATTAGGAGACAACATATCCTCATGATACTTAATAATATGAGATTTAATAGCATGGTCCTCCTCTAACAGATTCCCAGAACAATCTTTGGTTGAGAAAATCCCCAGGTTTTTTTGTTTAACTTTAACACTAGAATGAAAGAACCTAGTGTTAGCATCCCCCAATTTCAGTCATTTAATGGAGGATTTCTGCCTCCAGAACATTTCTTCAGTTTTGTTAGCTTCAAATAACCTAGCTTGGGCTTGATAAAGGACCTCTCTATTTGGTTCTGAACTAACCTGTTCATATATCAGTTATAGTTGAGCAATATTATCCTCTAGATCTCTGACCTTTTGGAATATGTCTTTAAAGATTTCCATGTTCCATTTCTTCAAATCAGCTTGGAGTCGCTGCAGCTTGAGAAAGAATAATTTCATACCATAACCAGCAGCAGGGGCATCCCAAGACTTTTTAACAATATCCATAAATGAGGAATGATGGCACCACATAGTTTGGAATTTAAAAGGCTTGGAACAATCATCCATACTTGTCTTCACAGAAAGGAGGAGAGGGGCATGATCAGAAGAGGCTCGGTTTAGATGTTTAATACTTGAGTTGGGGTACTCAGCATCCCACATAGAATTGCTTAGGTATCTATATAATCTGGCCATAATAAGATTTTCTTCTTTTCTCTTGTTGCACCAAGTGTACCTAGTTCCAGAATAGCCTAAATCACTTAAGCCACAATCTTTAATTGCCTGAACAAAGTCTTCCACTGAGTTGTGATCAACTTCATTTCCTCCCACTTTTTTCTGATTAGGAGGTGATAATATTGAAATCACCAATAACTATATGAGGATATTCAGAAATAGTCTCAGAAAAGGAAACTAATTGATCCCATAGCTCTTTTCTTTCTTCTCTACCACACTTAGCTTAAACAACTGACATGTAAATACTTTTCTTAAAGGAGGGGTGGTCTAATTTAATAGACAAATGCTGAGTGTGATCAACAATAGTCTCCACAACTAAATTGAATCGCCAAAACAAACATATTTTTCCACTGACATTTGAGCTGCTGCCATCAAAACCCCATTTAAACATATACTGAGAGGTCTTTGCAGAGTCAACCATAGGTTCCAATAGAGCTATAAAAGGCAGTTTATATAACTTACTCAACAAATTGATTCTTCTCGAAGAAGATTTTTTTGCTACTCCTCTAATATTCCACACAATCAGGTTTATCATTTAAGTAGTGAGGTGGGAGTGAGTGTTAGCTTTGGTGCTAGATCTTGTGAGTCTTTTGTAAAGAGGGTCTTGCGTTCTCAATTTATCTTTATGACTTAGCTGATTAACAGCAAGATCAGGTTTTTTGTTTTCAATCTTCTTTTTCGCTTGAAAAGCTTTGAGTTTTTTATATAGGCATCTTGAAAACAGAAGCAGATCTTCATATAAAGGAGTAGAATGCTCTTCTTTGTTCTCATTGTCTGAGGCATATAATGACAGAGCAGCTTGGTGCGGGGCATAGTCAGGGAGTTTTGATGCTCTTGGAGACAAAGAGCAGACATCAATGATCATAGCTTCTTTAACACTAAAATCTTGGTGTGTTATCTTCTCAATCTGATCTTGAGTCTGATTATTGAGGGTTGCAGCAGTCTTTGCAAGGAATTCTCCTTCTACCTTATCAGAGTTTGTATTACCTTGAACACTAATATTCAAATTCTCCTCTTCAGATTCTTGAGGGTGAACCATAACCATGTTATTGATGACTTTGTTTGGCTTTATTTGATCACGACCTTGGGTAGGCATAGCTGCATCTGCTTGGAGTTTAGACTGCCTATTTGGTGGAGTGGACTTATTTTGTAAATGAGAGTCTTGTATATTGGAAAGGTCTTGAACTGCTACAAGGGTATGGTTTACGTGCACCTACTCCATTGATGATTGATTTTTCATTGCCTTAATACTGTCTTTCACATGTGGCTGCTTTGTGGGTTGCGCTATAGATGTTTTCTTCATCTTCATCACTTGAACATCTTGCATAGGGTTTTTTTTTATCAGCAGCAGTGAGGTGTTCTACTTGACCAACATTTGATGCTGCATGAGTTGGTTGCTGATTGACCTTAACTACATATTTGGAAACTTTTTTTGTTTTATCACCAGTTGTGGTAGGTATTAAAATGCAAGAGTCACCATCCTGACTCCTTTTTTTACAACTCCTGTAATATTTAGGCATATCTTCAAACATAACTCCTTGACAAAATCCCTTTGATCCACATCCAATCCAGACCTTCTTCGAAAGAGTTTTTGTGAGATCCACCTCCACAAAAACTCTTGCAATACTTGGTCTATTGATTTCTATGGCTGAAGCATCCAGTTTAAGAGGCTTACCTATTAGTTGTGCTATAGAAAAGAGGGAAGATTTGGAGAAAGAATGTATTGGAAGGTGGGGAAAGGAGATCCATATAAGGGATAAACTACTCTCAATATCTGTCCTAAATTCTGTAGTCCACTTAAAAATTCTCATTGGGTATTTTCCAATATACCATGTGTCTTTCAACCACATACGGGAAAAGTCCTCTTCAGAGTTTAGCCGAATCAACACATGTTTGTGATCAATCATGTGTGGAACCCACTATATCTATAATAGTTCCTTGATTATATTATTGGAGTGAGGACAGAAACAGTGGGAGTTCTTGGTGACAAATCCCAATACTTAAATTATTCTATAAATTCCTTTATTTCTCATTCCATGCTTTAGCATAAGGAACAATAGTCATTGTGTTCCCTGCTAGACGCAATCAACATGCCTATCTTCACATCAGGGTCTTCCTTAAGGAGGCATTATATACATCATACTTTGTAATCTTAAATTTATTACGCGTCGGTCTTAGGCATCACTTACACCTTATTATTGATCACTACCAACACTTTATAACCCATGTAATAATATTAAAATCTACCATTTCAAACTCATAGTGGTTCGCAACGTTGTACTTTATCACATCATATTGATGCTCTTGATTTGTGTTATATCGTAGCGAAACATGTAACTCACCCTCGGTTGAAGTTCACATGTCAACATGAACTGAAGGAATTTTATGGTTATAATCAAACAAATTGGTTTCCTTCCCATCATTTGATTAGTGTGTCATTGGGAATAAAGATTTGGTCATTGTTGGTAATCAGACAAACCCGACTCTATCATACCTTCTTTCTTTTATGTTGAAAACTTCCTCGTTCATTTCCACATCAAATTCATACTCATTGGGAACAATGTTTCTAGCATCCTCATTCACCAAAGTATTCAAAATATGAGGGATAACTTGTACATAATAAGATTTTAGGTCATCTGCAAGTGATAGATCACTACACCATTTCACACGAATCATCACAATCCTTGATCATGACAAATCAAAGTTATTGCAGTCAAATATTATGACAACTCTATGTGAGACAACAAACTATGTCATAGTTAATGATCGTGACAACAACCCTTTGCTACGGTCCCTTTCACACTAATCAATTAGGCAGAAAGTGGGGTGCCCTAGCCTTGTCATAGTTCTTGGCCATGAAAACACTTGTTTTATCACGGTCTTGTCACAGTTTTAAACTGTGACAATGATTCCCTTGTCACGGTATTGTCACAGTCCATGATTGTGACAAGTTCAAACATTGTCATGTGCAAGGGTCATTTTTTATCATTCACACGATGTCAGTCAATTTCGAGAAATGAGAACTCCATGCGAACGGGTAAAAATTAAGGTCGTGTGCATATCCCCCTATTTTTATCATAGTCTTGTCATGGTCCTTGATTGTGACAAAACTATAAAACATGAAAAATTATCACCTAGGTAGTACTACTACCCAGCAGTAAACATGTTTGAAAAAATGTCATATTTTCAACAATATAATTTCCAATGAAATCAAAACAAAAACACACCAATTCCATACATCAAACCAAGTTAAATACTTTTTAAGTTAATTACTTCAAAACATCGCAAGTTTAATTATATAAACCATTTTTTTACAATTGTAACATCCAAAAAAGCTTAAAAAGGTTGGAGGAGAAAAGTTGGCCGAACAATGTATGCATCCAATGTGTCACCAATACGAAGGACACTGGCTTGTCGGTCCAACCATAATACCTTATCCTCTTTTCACACCAACATCTTTGTAACCCAGACCCATGATTCAAAATGATATAATGGATAGGTGTGCACTATAATACCCGTTGTTATGCTCATGTCCTTCACTCCCTTAGCAATTCGGTCTCCTCCATGCATATTAAGGATATATATTATCTCTCCAACTGGATAAAATGGAGTAATGATAGTTGGGTTATGGTTAAAGTATATGTCATACGAGGATGATGAGTCAGTTGGATTCGGTGAGGGGGGATAGAGTAATGGCCCCTTAATCACCTTCTCCTTTCCCTTTTCTATATCCTTCACCTTCACCTTCCCCTTACCTTTATCCGTGACTGAGCGTTTGACCCATTTGAACACGTGGTTCATCGTTTGTTGGAGACTTTCCAATTTTGAGTTTGTGTTTGATTTGTAAGTGCAGAACTTGGAGGATAACCCATTGTTACTGCAAGAAACTCCCAACTACTTCGACTTTCCTATCTGGGAGCTGACACCTCGAGTACGGTCATTCATATCTGGACCCATCACTTAGTTCAATGCATCCATACTTAGAGATGCCTTGTTTGCATCACTCTGGGTGTTATGTATTGCCTTTAGCCTCTCTTGAAATAATATAAAGACATGATATTAACTTTGAAAAATAATATTAGTAAAGAGTGAAATTGATAATATAATTAAATTATAACTTATTATGGTCTCGACAACCTGTGAATTAGGAGGCTCTCCCTTCTTTGTCTGAATCATTATATAGGAGTTGATCCTATATGGATTTTCCCCGGGCCACAACTAGACTTTTGCAAAATACAATTAAATTAAAGAAAAATGTGAGAAAATTATAGAAACTTACTCACAACTAAACAAAATGTAATTTAAAATAATTTACTTATGATCCATCTTCGCATAAGATGTCCGCCCGGAGTAGTGCACATCCGACTTCTTTGATCGGTTAGTCTTCCCCGATCCACAGGAGGATAATTATCTCTCGGATGCCCCGTTATCTACAAACCTCTGCCAGTTGGACAATATGATTGGATCTTGCTATAGGACGATGTCTTTACACCAAAGCACAGACTCTAGGTCCTTCTCGAAAAAGCGAGCGCGCAGGTTCTTCTTCAGCCAGGTCATCCACGCTACTGGTTAGACCCTTTGTCATATGTAAGACGGCTGATCACAGTTCGTTGTTGATATACTCCAAGTAAATCACTTTCTTGAGATTTTCAAATGCACAAACAAACGACTCATCATTCATATTCTCTTGCTCTTAATCTTGGACAAGTCTACCATTATCAAATTGGTACCCAAATTACTTTACAAGAATTTTTGTCTTTAGTTGTTACCCAATCACAGTAAATCACAACCTCTTCAAAACATATATAGTCTAATTCAAAAATCTTATGCATTACACCATAATAAGTCATTTATTCTTTAGCGAGGTTTTTATATCTGGCCCTCGCCCTAAAATACACAAGAGATTTATATGAAATGTTGGTGTTTTGTAACAATATAATTTGGTCGTATAACCTCAACAAGAATACATGTCCGTTTAATAAATACTTATTATACATTCATGTGCCATGAAATTGGGTCCGGTGGAAAGATTAGAAATCCTTCATTTTCATCACCCATATTCAACAACTGAAATTATAAATTACATAAGTTAATTATATAAGTTTTAAAGATTTCCATTATATATCTTTTAATAAGGGACGTTTGACGTAATAATTACCTCATGTGACACCAAAAGTCTAAATTCAATGTTTGAATGTGAAACCGTCCTTCTTTTTTATTGTACCTGGACACATTATATTTTTTAACATTAAATGACAAAATTCATCAAGAATGTAATCAAGTATGTAAGGTAACAATAAGAAGTGAAATTACAACACAAACTTACTCTTTCCATTTGTTTGCACCTTCATGGATTTCAAGCATGTAATGAGTCACTTGATCATATTGTAAACTTGTCAGTTTAATTCGTTTTGCTAATGATAAGACCACCCTCATCGGTGAACTCATCTCCATCCTCTACAACGTTTGGGTCGGGCATATATTCTCGAGCGAACATAGATGTCGACAGTAATGTATTCCTTCATGATGAATCCTTAAATGTACCTTGTATTCTTAACATACTCTTTGAAAAATTTCATCAACATTTCAAACAGGTAAATTCATCAATATCTTACTAGGCTGTGAGTAAGCGCCTCATCGCATAAGTGCACCAACAAGTGAATACTTACGTAGAAGAATGTCACGGGAGTACTTATCCAACAAACAAGTTGCTTCAACTAGAGTTGCTATTGTAGCCACAATGTTCTTTTGGTTGACTACTTTTGCGAACAAAAGTGTGAAGCAAAGTCTAATCTTCATAATGCCCTCCGCAAATCCTTATGCTTAGAAAAACAGTGCTTAAACTATAAAGGGAACAATTGCATGATCACATACCAATCGCGATACTTGCACTTTTGTGATCATATGTGGCATAACTCATAATCCACTGTCAGTTTGATTAAAAATATAGGGAACTTTCACAACACCAAAATTGGGTTAATGGTCATGGACTTTATCCCTAACTAGGCAGTTGACGCGACTTAAAATTTGTCTCAAAAGTGCGTTCACTCTAGGCTCAAGTACAAGCCTGTCGCTCAAGTAATAACCCGGTAAATCGGGATCCTATCCACAGGGATCGAGATTGCCAAATAATATTCAGAAAAATTATTAAATCTTGAAATGATTTCTCAAAAGAAACAAAAAGATGATTAAAGATTGGGAAAATTTCTAATGAACTAAAAACTTTACTTAAGAGAAACAGACTGAAATTTGCAAATAGATTTAGATCTGACAAATGAAAGAAAATAGGGTAGGGTACAATCCCTCAATCCTTAACAAATTACCTTATAAAATACTAGAATTGTAAATTAAAATTATTGACTAGATCCGGTCTTTATAAATTCTAAGCATTACATATATGAGGGATCTCACCCGCATCATATGAAATCAAAGATAGATATAAAGCGGTGAATGATAAATCATACTCGCAAAGCGTTCTTAAACATCTCAAGTACCTAGGGCAAGAGAGATTAAAAGATTGACAATGTTTGTATGATTTCTTTCACGATTCAATCAATATTTTAATTTAACATCTATTTTCTACATAAATAATTTGCCTTGGATTGAGTTCATGTACCCCAACCCTTGGGAATTTAGCTACTCATGATTTGATTAACGAACAAATTCATATGTAAAAATATGGATCCACAAGGCATTGTAAGTAACTTGCAAATAATAAAACTAGAGAATGGAAAGATTTTACTTGAATTCAGCAATAGGGAAAAGAGATGAACTTGAATCAAGAAACATTCTTCTTCTTCAAACTTACAAAAAGACTCTCTAAAATCTAATTCTCTCTCTAGAATTCTATTCTACTCTCTAGAATTTGACTCCCTCTCTCTAGAATTCAACTCCCCTTGAAAATGAGGTAGAGCTTGGTCTTTTATAGCACCAAGTTGCATGAATTTGGCATCAAATTTCGCTTGTGGCACAAGTTTTCCAAGAGTTGCACTGCATTAAATGCATAATTAATTACAGAAATCCGCACATCCAGACTCTTCATTATCACGCAACTTCAAAACATCGTAACTTCTTCACCGTAGCTCGGATTGAGGTGCCGTTTTTTCCAGTATTCTTGTAATTTATAGCTCTTCAACTTTCTAGTTGGCCCCACCTTCGGACTAAGGCTGAAAAATTACGAAAATGCCCTTCAACTCTCCATTTCTTGGTTTCTTTCACTGTTTTGAGTTCTCCTTCGCACTAACTTGCATGAAATACCTGTAAAACACATGAGAAATACACAAAACACGAAATACTTGCCAAAAAAGGTTAGTAGCATAAATAAGAGACAAATCCAAGCTAGATACACTGCACGGGATCATAAAAATACCGCAATTAAGGGGATAAATGTGAAGAATATATGCCTAATCACACCCCCTAACTTAGAACTTTGCGCGTCCCGAGCAATGTAAATGAATACTATCAAGGCTCAACTTTTGAAAATCATTTTATTGGGATATAATACCTTTTTCACGGGCAAGAGATTGCATTTAGCGTATGCAACAAGCCTTTAAACCCCTAGGTTACCCTAGTAGGACGAGTTTTGTCTCGTGAGGGTTTGCAGTGAATACACCCACAAAATTCTTTATTGACTCAAATAAAGATCAAAATACTTAAAAATTGTACAATTTAAACTTTTTGAAAAATAATCACCATAAATTCATATTCAAATGTCTCAAACCATAGTGTGTGTGTGATAAGCTAGAAATTAAACCTCAAATTTCCATCGATTGAGTATTACGTTACTTTTCGAAAATTCGTTTTGATTCAAATTCTTACGGATTGCACTCACAAACGAATCACTCGGATTGTGGCTATTTTCTCTCGGTATGCATGATATAAAGAGTAAATATAATGGACACAAATTCATGCATACAAAATTGAAAAGAAAGAAATATATGGTGAAAAGATCTCATCATCGGAGTACAGTTATTTGGAAATGGGAAACATCATCTCTTAATCACACCCTTTTAATCTCTTTTTTTATCTTTTCATGTCTTAACTCTCCACGTGGTAACCAATATCGCAATTTGGACTCGGTTAGGACTTTTTGGGGTTAAAAGGTGTAAAGGGTAAAAATGGAAGTTGATGGAATGTTTGGAATTGGAAAATGTCCTTATGACGTCCATTAGTGCTTTTTTGGGCATTTGCTCATTTTTCTCTCCTTTTTTTTTCTTTTTTTTTTTGCTATTTTTGTTGAGCATATCTATTTTTTTTCTCCTTGCCCCTTTTTGTTGCACAATTTGGACTTACTTGATGAATTTTCTCAATTTTCACAATTTTGGGCTATTTGGGTTTTTCGGGTTGTCAAACGAAAGGGAAATATTTTATTAGGCTCAAATTGGGTTACAAATGGATGATTTTTTTTCCACAACATTTTTATGTCTAATATTTTTGGGTAACAAACGAGGGCCTACTTCATTGTCCAAATTGCTAATCACATTACCATATGAATCTCGAGATTAATTAAGTTTAGAGATATATTTAGCACGAATTTCGAGACAATATTTCACACATTTTCCATAACCGATCAAAACAAAGGATTGAGATCATCAACGACTTATTAAAACGCTGAAAAGGACTTTGAGTTAATCATAAACTCGGATTGATTTTAAAAACTCATAAAAAATTGATAGGCTCGAAATCTCACCAGGTTGGACTAATCTCCACACTTATTCGTAAAGTCGTCAATTTTCTTTCAATTTCCATCTTTGGTCAATTTTGGCTTAGTGCATTTTGAATTGTACAATTTGAGACTTTAAATAGAATAAAGGTGATATTTTTGAAAAATTTAAATTCCAATTTTTATTTATTTTGAAGAAAAATATTTTTGGTTTTTTCAAAATTTTTCAATTTTTTTTTTATACACATATATATGAATATAAGCGAAGTTTTATGAATACGCACCTGTCATCCCCCCTAACTCAATGATTTGCATTGTCCTCAATCAAATGGATAAGAGAAATAAGGAAGACAACATGAAGAGTGCGATAAATAAAACAAGCAAATTATTAAATAGCAACAAGACACTATATAACACATATACATGACTCAAAAATACAACAAAAATCACCCCATACGCGTCGGGGGTGCGACGACCTCTCATCTCTCTCTACAAATCACCTGACCCCTTGCACGGGGTACGATGCTCTCCTCGTCTCTCCCGTCTTACCATCATAAGTGAATAGACGGAACAAATTGGGCCCGTGCCCATAGATAAAGGAAAGACCGGGAGATGAATTATGATTAACCGGAAAAGGATCCTCTTGTTGTGTATCACGTGGGTTGGTCTCTAAGTCGGACGAGATTTGAGTCGTATCTTCAAGTAAGACTCAAATGGTATGGGCGGAGGTTTGTTAAGGAGAAATGCATCAATGCTATTGTCCCACTCACTTTCGTCTAAATGACGAAATGAGGCCCAGAAAGATTGGACTTCAACATTTCGGCTTTCATCCACCTGTCCAAACTCTCTCTCAAACTCTGCTAGGCTCAACTCCTCTAGCGCTCTCTCTTTCTTGGTGTCCTCAAACTGCCTTTCGTGCTCACTCGCCGAATGATAGGGTGGTGTGGGTGGGTTGATAGAGCCTCTCCCGACACACTCTAAATCGCCTCTTTCACTCTTGTTCATGGGCTCACTCGTGCTCTCGAATGCATTAACTAAACATACCTCCCCTACCTTGCTCTGAATATTGTAACCACTCCACTCACTGGGCGCAACACAACCTTCCCCTAATGGCTCTCCCTTGTAAGTTCTTTCTTGCTCGTGTGCTTCCCCCAAAAAATCCAACCCCCGCGGTTCCTCTTCATCATACTCTCTCTTGGAATTATTAAAGATATTTGTGTCGAGGGTCATGTTCCCGAAAGTTAATTGCATACGCCCACTTCAGGTATTGATAAGAGCATTAGCAGTAGCTAAAAATGGACGGCCAAGGATAACGGGAACATGATTACTTGGGAGAACGGAGGATTCTTCGTCCCAAATGACAAAATCCACCGGGAAGTAGAAAGTGTCTATTTGAACAATCACATCCTCAACAATTCCTCGAGGAAACTTCACAGAACGATCCGCGAGATGGAGAGTCATTTTTGTGGGCTTAAGGGCCCCCAGTTCCAGTTTCGTATAGATGGAATAGGGCATAATGTTAACACTCGCCCCGAGATCTATTAGAGCTCTCTCAATTCGGTTCTTCCCCATGATACAAGAAATAGTGGGTGCACCCGAATCTTTATATTTTAATGGAAATTCACTCGACAAGACTGCGCTGACATTTTGGGCCAAAGAGACGTTCTGGTTTACCTTTAGCTTGCATTTCACCGTGAGTAAGTCTTTAATAAACTTAGCATACGCGGGAATTTTCTGTATAGTCTCGAGAAAAGGTAAATTGACTTTTACTTGCTTAAGGACTTCCAGAACTTCATCACGGGAGGTCGTTTTGGAGTGAGAGACCAACCGTTGAGGGTATGGGGCAGCGGTGGGAGTGATGGCCTTGGGTCCACTAGTATTTTCCTCCTCCTCACTCTCAATTAAAGGGGCATCTTCGGCCTCTTTTGTGCCGGGAGAAACCTCTTTATCTTTAGATGCATTGCGTGAGGGAGGTGACAAATCAACTACTCTCCCAGTACGGAGAGTGGTAATAGCGCTACATTGCTCTCGAGGGTCGAGGGATGTAGTGCCAATACTGGTTTGTCCTTGGGTAGGGGGTCTTTGGCCTTGAGCTGGGAATTTACCTTTCTCCTGAGTATTCACTGCAGATTGCAACCTAGAGATGCTAGTATGAATTTCAGCGAACATTCGATCATACTTAGCAGTGCTCTCCTTTTGGGATTGAATGAGGTGATTTATGTTGTCTTCAAGAGATCGCCTCGGAGGGGTAACATACGGACCAGGAGGTGGTGTCTGCAAAGGAGGTTGCATTGGAGGAGCCATATGCTGAAATTGAGGAGGGGTTTGTTGCAAAGTCACATGTGGATGAGGCACCATCCCCCCTTGTGGTTGTCCATAGTTGAAACCAGGATGATTCCTCCAAGATTGATTATATGCACTCCCTTGAGGTGCATTAAAATTTTCATGAAACCCTCCTATCGCCTCTACTTGCTCAGTGTACATTGCCTTGTAAGCAGGGATGGTAGGACATCCTTCGGTAGAATGACCAGCAGCAAAAATGGCACACACTTTCTCCTTTCCTGTTTGCACGGGTCTAGACACATCTCTCAATCACATATCTAGCATATCTCTGAAATTCTTCTCCAATTGGTCAAATTTTCGATCCAACAAAGTGTCCTTGTCCAAGTGATAAATACCGGACGCAGCAGGCAAGTTGGACACTTGTCGATTTCGTTTTTGACTATTGGGGTCAGAAACATCCCATGATTGTGTAGTCTCTGATACATATCTCAAATGGGCCTCAGCATCGCTAGAATCTAAATCCCAAAAAGGTCTTTCACACATGGTTTGAACAAGCTGTTTGGATGCTAAAGTAAGGCCTTGATGGAAAAATGAAATCAGATGATGTTTTTCAAAACCATGATGTGGGCATGTGCTAACTAACTCCTGAAATCTCTCCCAACATTTAAAAAAAGCCTCATTCTCATTTTGACGAAAAGCTTGAATTTGGGCTTTAACAGAATTGGTTTTGTGTTGTGGAAATTTTTTTGAGATAAACTTGTTTTGCATATCTCTCCAGGATAAAACAGAATTTGGGGGCAAGGACCATAACCAAGTTTTAGCTTTATCCTTTAAGGAAAAAGGAAAGAGCTTCAACCGGATTACCTCTTGTTGACAAGCTTGGTCTCCAAATGTCTCACACGTATCTTCGAATTCACGAATATGGAGATATGGTTTTTTCGAATCCATCCCATGAAATGTAGGAAGAATTTGGATCATTCCATTCCGAAAGTGGAACTGACCGACATTATACGGGAGTAAAATGCAACCAGGGGTAACAGTTCTCTCCGGAAATAAAAGATCTTTCATGGGTTGATATGGTACATCATCCTCTCCCGCACCAACACCGACACTACCATGATCCGACATATCGCTACCGAAAGGTTCAAAATTCTCACTCAGGGTTTGACTCAAAGAACGACTTGTGATGGCATTATTAGGCGAAGGAGGTGGAACCCAAAAATGAGGAGACTCAGAATTTTCAGAACTAGCTTCGGCAATAGGATTTTCGTGAACTTGGGTGGGAGATAAATTCTGCATATAAGCACATAAGAGATGAAATTAATTTTTTTTTTTTTTTTTTCTGAAATCACTTGTAGATAAAAATAACTTTCTTGAAAATTTAACAATTTCAATCCCCGGCAACGGCGCCAAAAACTTGACGCGACTTAAAATTTGTCTCAAAAGTACGTTCACTCTAGGCTCAAGTGCAAGCCTGTCGCTCAAGTAATAACCCGGTAAATCGGGATCGTATCCACAGGGATCGAGATTGCCAAATAATAATCAGAAAAATTATTAAATCTTGAAATGATTTCTCAAAAGAAACAAAAAGGTGATTAAAGATTGGGAAAATTTCTAATGAACTAAAAACTTTACTTAAGAGAAACAGACTGAAATTTGCAAATAGATTTAGATCTGACAAATGGAAGAAAATAGGGTAGGGTACAATCCCTCAATCCTTAACAAATTACCTTATAAAATACTAGAATTGTAAATTAAAATTATTGACTAGATCCGGTCTTTATAAATTCTAAGCATTACATATATGAGGGATCTCACCCGCATCATATGAAATCAAAGATAGATATAAAGCGGTGAATGATAAATCATACTCGCAAAGCGTTCTTAAACATCTCAAGTACCTAGGGCAAGAGAGATTAAAAGATTGACAATGTTTGTATGATTTCTTTCAGGATTCAATCAATATTTTAATTTAACATCTATTTTCTACATAAATAATTTGCCTTGGATTGAGTTCATGTACCCCAACCCTTGGGAATTTAGCTACTCATGATTTGATTAACGAACAAATTCATATGTAAAAATATGGATCCACAAGGCATTGTAAGTAAATTGCAAATAATAAAACTAGAGAATGGAAAGATTTTACTTGAATTCAGCAATAGGGAAAAGAGATGAACTTGAATCAAGAAACATTCTTCTTCTTCAAACTTACAAAAAGACTCTCTAAAATCTAATTCTCTCTCTAGAATTCTATTCTACTCTCTAGAATTTGACTCCCTCTCTCTAGAATTCAACTCCCCTTGAAAATGAGGTAGAGCTTGGTCTTTTATAGCACCAAGTTGCATGAATTTGGCATCAAATTTCGCTTGTGGCACAAGTTTTCCAAGAGTTGCACTGCATTAAATGCATAATTAATTACAGAAATCCGCACATCCAGACTCTTCATTATCACGCAACTTCAAAACATCGTAACTTCTTCACCGTAGCTCGGATTTAGGTGCCGTTTTTTCCAGTATTCTTGTAATTTATAGCTCTTCAACTTTCTAGTTGGCCTCACCTTCGGACTAAGGCTGAAAAATTACGAAAATGCCCTTCAACTCTCCATTTCTTGGTTTCTTTCACTGTTTTGAGTTCTCCTTCGCACTAACTTGCATGAAATACCTGTAAAACACATGAGAAATACACAAAACACGAAATACTTGCCAAAAATGGTTAGTAGCATAAATAAGAGACAAATCCAAGCTAGATACACTGCACGGGATCATAAAAATACCGCAATTAATGGGATAAATGTGAAGAATATATGCCTAATCAGCAGTGTGGGTCGCGAATTTGGTCTGTGACCAAATCGGGCATGACCAATTTCAGTAGTCACGACTCAAATCCCTAATCCATAGCCTGGTCATGGATTTACCATAGTCACAGAAGTGGTCACAGATTTTATCCCTGACCCTATTTGTAAGCCTGGTCATGGCCCAAACCCGTAACCATCAGGCGATTAAAAAACCATCTGGTCACGGTTCAGAGTCGTGACCAGTTTTCTAAGCGATCGAACCTTGTCACGGATTTAGGCCATGACCATTCTTACTATATAGATAATATTATCATGGCTTTGGGTCGTGAGTATACTTACATTGTCACGGATTTGGGCCGTGACTATACTTGCTGTGCAAAAAATATTGTCATAGCTTTGGGTCGTGACCAGTTTTAATAATAATAATAAAAAATCCTCGAATCGGGAGGCTAATCAGTCAGTTTCTACAAGTGCTCCTTAGGTGACATCGATGGGGTCTTGTGCTCTCAAATAGGGGGTCCCGTGCTCTCAAATCGAGTGGTCCCGTGACCACGCGGTCACGAAACCCATGTAGGCATTCAAAAATATGGGTCATTCTCTGAAATCAAGGGTCTCGTGACCACGCGATCGGTTCATACGGCCTACATTGGTCCAGAGCGAGGTGTTGGCATCGCCCACGGGGCCATTTGGAGGGAGTTAAGGGGTTTCTCCCTTTAACAACACATTTTCAAGCCTAAGTGTAGGCATTCTGAAATCTGGGCTAATGGTCTCAAACCGAGAGTACCGTGACCACACAGCTATGATTATCCCGTGCGAGGTGTTGGCACTGCTCACGGGGACGTTTTGGGGCGCTAAAGGGTTTTTAACCCGACAGCACAGTTTCAAGCCTGGTGTGGATATTTTCTGTTTTGGGCCTTGTTCTCAAATCGAGGGTCCTGTGACCACACGATCGGTTCGTACGGGCTACGTTAGTCCTATACGAGGTGTTGGCACCGCTCATGGGGCCGTTTGGGCGGAGCTAAGGGGTTTCACCCCCTAACACCACATTTTCAAGCCTAAGTGTGGATATTCTCTGTTTTGGGCAGTGGTCTCAAACCGAGGGTCCCATGACCATGCGGTCGATTCGTGCGAGATACATTGGTCCCATGCGAGGTGCTGGCTCCACTCACGGGGACATTTGGGCGTCGATAAGGGGTTTCTCCCCCTGATGACACGTTTTTAAGCCTAAGTGTGAATATTCTCATTTTGGGTCGTGCTCTCAAATCGATCGTCCCGTGACCACGTAATCGGTTCGTGCGGGCTACGTTGGTCCCGTGCGAGGTGTTGGTGATGCTCATGAGGCCTTTAGTTTTTTTTTTTGGGGGGGGGGGATAAGGTATTTCGCCAACCAACAACACGTTTTTAAGTCTAAGTGTGGATATTCTCAGTATTGGGATGTTCTCTCAAACCGATGGTCCCATGACAACGCGGTCGGTTCGTGCGGGCTATCAAAGTCTTCATCAATGCTCTTTGTACGTAACTCTATCCATAATGGATGAATTTTTTTGGCCTTCTCTAACAACGTAAGCAAGTTAAGTGCTCTATCGGGATTATGTATGCGATATATATTGTACAACTTCATCCCAAGATTGTGGCAGGGAAAACAGAATACGATCGAATAAGTACTCTTGCTGGAAATGAACTCCACAGTTTACAAGGTAGTTAGATTATTCAATCGTCCTATTCCCATACCAATAAATCGGAGTACCCACTTTATGAGGATCATTAATGAAAGAGGTACGAGTGCGGACCAATTACAACCTTTCATACTCTTGTTGCCATCGATTATCACTGTGACTAATTTTTCCTGAGAAAAATGAATGAGGGCATGAATATGATTCCTATAAATAATGGCTCTAATGAATAATTAACTAGTTATTATGTATGAGGGTGTGGATATGATTCCTATAAATAATGTCTCTAATGAATCATCAACCATTAATTTATTATGTTTTGAATACCCACTTTTGTCATTTAAGCTAACAATTCCTAAAGTTAACCCTTATGTTTGGTATTTTTTTAATGGAGAGGTATTTTTTTATATTTCATCCCCAAACTTAAACCAACAATATCCATTTAATTAAAATTTTCCCTAGTTTGAAAATTAAACCAATAATATCCATAAAATTAAAATATGCCCTAGTTTGAAAATTAAACCAACAATATCCATTAAATTAAAATTTGCCCTAGTTTAGAACTTAAACCAACATTAGTCATATATATGTATTTTTCTAGAATACTCACACAATACACACAATGATAATGTATACACACCTACGTACATAATACACACACGTATACACACACACACTCATAAATACAACACACAGAAATACACACACGTATACAGACACAAACACATATAAATACACACACATAATGAAATAAATAACAAGGGTTTGGAAATACACACACGTATACACACACACACACATAAATACCCACACAGAAATACACACACACAATGAAATAAATAACAAGGTTTTGGAAATAAATAACAAGAGAAGATTGATATTACCTTTGAGATTGAGAAAATGAGAGAGCTTGAGAGAGCCGAAATCGTCGGAGAGAGGGAGGGAAACCAAGGGTTTTGAAATTTTCGAGGGAAATGAAAAATTATTTTGCGATTTTTAAGTGTAAAGACACTGGTCAGGGCCCTAAGCCGTGAGCAAATGACATGACCCCTTTAGTTTGAACACATCAACGTGGAAATAAGACCATGGTCACGGTCGAAAGCTGTGACTCACTTCCAAGAATGGTCACGATCCTAAGCCATGATTATATTGGTGTGTATTTATGTTTGTGGTCCCGACTATGAGTCATGACCCCATCGGTGACCACATTGGAGGGAAACTTGGTGCCATAATGGTCACGGGTAGGTCATGGTTGTCAATTGTGACCTATGCGAGTCACGGTCAAAGGTCGTGACCACCTACAAGACTATCCATGACCACATTGAGTCTTGGAATTGGTCACGCTCATTTTGGATATGGTCACGGGTTTGGGTCCATGACTAGCTGGTCACGAATATGGTCCATGACCCCTTTTTCATGACCATTTTCGGTATTTTGTGTAGTGTTTCAAATTATGCAGTGTGTCTAAAAGCAACTTTCTTTCTTCGGTCGTCAAAGTATATGCCTTAGGGGGAATTATATTCCTCCCTTTACTGTCTTCTTTCAACTATACTTGAACTTAATTTTCAACTCTTTCAGATCATGTCGTGCTTTTGCTCCATCCTTCTAATGACTTCCACCTAGGCATGTGCTCATAAGATGTTTGATGATGTTCTTCTCAGCGTGTATGATATCTAATACATGATGCATGGGGTTACCATTCCAATACGAAAAGTCAAATTATATTAACTTCATAGACCATGCCTTCCTTTTCTTAGTTTCATTCTCAGTATGGGTTTTTTATGCTTAACATTCTTGAATTTAGGGTTCTTCCCTGGTACATTATCTCCACATTTGTAAGACCTTCTTTTAATTCCTGAACCTAAATGCTTTCTCAGAGGTCGATATGTTTGACCCCAATAGAGCCTTTATTAAATATAAACCTGTAATCGGGAGGAAAGAATCTCCGATGGGATTGATATAATTTTTCCACTGTCCTTGAAATGTCGAGAACCAATTTACTCTCAACAAATGGGACACCCAAAGTAACCATGAACATTATAGCCAGACAAAATCCCATAAGCTAGTAAATCATGAATTGCCCAAATTAACTTAGATTTTAACATGAACTCTTCCTCTTTTCTAGAGTGAAATGCTTTCACACCCTCTATCCAAAACTCATTCAATTCTTCTACCAAAAGCTCCAACTAGATATAAATATCTTCACTTTGTGCCTTTGGATCATATGTCAAGAAAGAAAATATTTAAAATTATGTATGGCCTTATGCACAACGATGGGGAGGGATTTATGGGTTCTAAGATCACTTACCAATAACTTTGATTGGTGCTTAGATTGACAAATGGATTGAACACATATGTTGATATTTTCAAATGAATATTACATTATTTATTGACGAAAATTAGGTAACTAGATTTTATGCTTTTACAAATGGTTGTGTCAATAGGATGACGAATGAGATTATTCCCTACCTTTGCCCCAATGTACTAAGTCATTGCCTCAGCTATCCATTGTATTGTGAAAAATCTCTTCAACTAGGGACCAATGTTGAAATATTTCAATAATTTTTGTGACACTTTTGAAAGTGTGTCTCTCTTATCATTAAATCCATGCTCTATCACATATCTAGGATCCTTGCATACCGAACAATGATAAAAAAAAATTATACTCCTTTCGGTATAGCATGAGACCAGACTTGCAAGTATGAATTAATTTATAATTTATTCCCAAACCTTTAAAAAATTTCTTTAAACTCAAATAGTTATTTAGAAGTGTATTTTATCGAAGGAACAAATCCTTATCCCAATTCACAATTTCAGTCGCGATATTTATAGACAAACCAAAATAACTCTTCAGACTATGCAAACCAACCATGGCATGCAAAGTTGTTTGATCTTTTTTGCAGTTAGGGCATAATGGTTAGGTAGATTTGACTTTCAAACTTTGGTAGTCATCATCAAGCTTTATCCTAACACTGTCACGGGTGTTAGAACCTCCACCACGAGATTTAATGTCTTTCGTACCAGAATCCTCATTGTCTTTTACCACATGAACTCTGTAAGCATAATCTATCAGATAATATAACATATTATGCTCCATGGGGGGGATCCTCTTATCCTTTCTCCGCTACCCTACATGATGGTTGTAGTGGAGGTTGTTTGGGGACAAACGTACAATTTATTTACCCGTGAAAAACTCACACTCAGCAATCATATTGTATACCCCCATCTAAGCATATGTAATTCAATTTTTTTCTACTCAAACACTTTACCATTTATATAATGTACGCAAGGGCATGAGAACTCTTCATCATTAAGACATCTCTTTACAAATTTTACAAACTCGTTAATCCTTCTATGGTTACATCCGGTGTGGTCGTGTGACCCACAGTGTTTCTATAGGTTAGTTTATCCTTGCGGGGTAGTTAAATCATTACTTAACTCAGATACACGCACAATCTAATTAACAACCTACATGTTTTAATAATAGTTTTATTTCTTATCATGTTGAAACCTTAAGTTGCGTGTACATACCATATTGGTTTTAATTATACCTTATAACCTAATCGAATCCAATTTTCAAGACCTCTGCACATACCAAATTGGTTTTAACTATACGTACCCCGATACGATAGGATACAAATCCAATTTTCAAAGTGTTTTCAAAGTGTAATTGTTTTTCATAAAAGTGTTCTTCACCATTTTATATTGTGTAATTTTTTGTAAAGTGTTTTCAATGAATTTATTTAGTATTTATAATTTATTTAGTCTTTTCAAATCCTTATTGTGTATACATTTTTAAATGCCCAAATCCTTCACATACCTATCCTAAATCCTTCACCATACTAGAAGCCGCGTATACATTTTTAAATCCCCAAATCCTTCACATACCTATCCCGATTTGACAACTATAGTGGAAACCCTAAGATACGTATCCCGTTTTCACCCAAAATCCTTCACATTTTTAAATAAATTCACAATGATAATTTTTAACCAAAATAATTACATTTACAATAGATAAACACATATATTCAATCCCAAACAAATATCAAAGTCAAATATTCACATTGTAAGAATGTTGAAACCTAGGTTTTACATAAATTATTTCTAAAAATGTGAAAGTCATATACGTAAATGCAACTATTTTACAACACATAAACACATATATTCAATCTTAAACAAATAATAAAGTCAAATTGTTCAAACCTAGGTTTTTAATAAATCGTTTCTAACAATATCAAGCCATACATGTAAATAACACATGTATCCGAACTACAACTATATATATATATATATATATATATATATATATATATGTAAATCATACATTTGGGTGAAAGAAAATGGTGGATTTTTTACCCAAGAGAGAAAGGGAGTCGGGTTAATGAGAGAGAGGAGGGAAAGTGTAATGTTTTGGTGGGAATAGGGGGTTTTAGTGGCTGAAATCCCGACAGAATTATCATGGCTAACGATCATGATAAAAAAATATCATAGGTGTTGTCATGGTCATGATAAGTCCTTGACTTGTGGTTCTTGACCATGACAACAAGCACATATTTTTTATCACAATTTTTTTTACTGTGACAAAGGTTGGCCGAAAAGGGTAATGTTTTTATTCTTTCGGTGTAGTGCATTTAGACATTCAACACTAGATGAATTAGTTAGTTCATTTAATACTATTGGCACAATACAACCCCGTGAGTTGTATGTCATTACCCAGTTTCTCCATTTTCTAGAGGGAAGGTTGAGGTCGCCCGGGCCTGGTTTGTTAGATTAATGGGAGACGAGTTATTATGTCGATCGGGTTGGGGGCATTGTATTGAGGTTGCACTCTTGCGTTATAGGGTATTGGTATTCATTCGTTATCCTTTGAGTTGGGTTGATTCTAGGTACAAGTATATAATATTAAACATGTTTTTATTCAATAATAATTTGACCGTACTCTACTCAAGATCTTCTGTCTACGATCATTGCTACATATTTCAATCCTCTCACATTAAATAAAGTTATCCAATGACGTCTAATCTTAAAGTTTATTGAAGATATGTCGATAGTCGTTCCATGGTGTGCTTTACTCAACAATCCATTGTATGCCGATTTTGTGGTGAGTGTGATTTACTTTTATGGTTGACCCTTATAAATAAAGCCAATAGATTTGATTGTTAAACATTCTCCCTCCCCAATAGCTCATGATAGTGGCATGCTTGGTTACCATATGTTTGAAAATACATAGAAGCAAACATATTGTGTAATTTAGAATCGATAAGTACTTATAATTTTAAAATTATTACATCAAGGAGTTTTAAATATGGACTTAATTTATTCATTTTTACCGAAAGTGAAATGAAGGGAATTGTTAAATGCAATATTGTTGAATCTAGTGTGGAATTTTTTTTTTACAAAATTATCGATTAATAATAAAAAAATTGGGTTGGTACCTTAAGTTACAAAATTCCAATAACTAACTTCCCATATCTATAATTTATTTATTTATTTATAATATTTTATTCTACCTATTGAAATAAATCAATAGAAGAGTTCAATATCATATCATCCATTCATTCTATATAGTAAGAATTATACAATACTTAATTTTCATATAACCTGTGGTGGGGCAATGCATTCTTCAAAATTTTCTTATGCACAAGTGAGGTTTATTCTAATACTATTGCAAGTAAATAATTATGGGATTGTGTTTAATTTTTGTTATCTAATTTACAATATTAGATGACTCTATTTACATTTTGGCATTGACTAATTAACTCTAAAAAAAAATACATGATTTTCATTGAATGTAATTTTTCTTATGGGTAGATTCATATTGTGTGTTATATCCATTATTTTAAATAATTCCATCAAATTCAAAGACAAATATTCAATGATTCCATTTTATGAATAATGACAACTAATTCATTGCTATTGACACCAACTATACAAATTATACATAATGGAGTATCAAAAATGAAATCACTAAATATTTTATTCAAATTTCCAAATATCAATACCAATTTATCAATTTAACCACAATAATATATTAATGGGTATCCTAAATAATAAACCAGTCTCTAAAATTAAATACTACAATCAACAACTTTTTTTTCTAACCAAGTTGGAAAAAAAGAAAAGTAAATCATTATCTTTTATTAGGTAAAATTCCAGGTGCTATTACACAAAATCCACAACATACAAAAAATCGACGACATAATTATTAAAGAAATATAGATTTTTTAAAATATGTACAATATTTACATATTTATTTCGGCAGCTAAATAATCAAACAAACAATAAAATTTAACACAGTATCCCAACATTACGTTTTGGGTTCAAATAAGGAACCAAATATGACTCAACATTTACATATCCAGTTCAAATATACAACTCAATGTAACTCAATAATTACATATTTATTTTAACTAATTAACCCAATATAATCATCCTATATTCAATTTAAATAGGTTAACAAATGCAACCAATATTGATGAACAACAAGGTATAACCTATCAATCCAACACCTTAAACATATTCAACAAAATACACATTTATTTAGGAAAAACTAACAGAATAGTGTTGGAGGTCATTGGAGTAGAATTGGAGGTCGGTAATATGCCATTGAGTAAAGGTAGGTGGTGAAGCCGGATGGATGGGGTTGATATTGCTGGAGTTTAAGGTCAGTTTTTTTAGTAGTTGCAAAATTGAGCTCGTTGAAGAAGAGTGAGCTATTTTAGATTCATTAAATACACAGTTGTGCATATTCATTAAAATTATTTATTCTAACTACATACTTGGGAAATCAATATTCAAAAAATATTATTAAAGAATATGCATTTTCTAACTACATACTAAAATTAAGATGTGTAAATAGTTTATTTCAATGATATTTTTAATCAAAATAGATTTGGCGGTTCCGAGATACAAAATCAAGAAGTGAAATGTTCTTGTACTCATAGTTATGAATGTCTTAATTCTACAAATTTATATTAAAAATACAAATTTTCAATTAGAATATCATCAAATGGACCCATGTCCAAGGCATCGGGGCAAATTCCAGCCCCGCCCCCCAAAATAAATGTAAAAAGTCAAATTTACACCCCTTATTTTTCACGCACAATTGATCAGGCTAATACGCCACTAATAGGGGAACACTAACCAATTTATATAGAATATAAGAAAAATAATTGAACTGAGATAAAATGAAATTCCGATAAAACTGAATCAATTATAACAAATCTCCTTTATAAAGAAGCCTCAACTAACCACCTTTAAATAAAAAAAACTCATGAATACAAGTGACTGCCAAATGAAATAACAACTCATACTTTAAGGATGATAAGTTGAACCTTCATTGGATACTAGTCTAAGTATTCAGACCAGTATTTTTTGTATATAACAATAGTAAGACCTGTGGGAGGAAAACTATTTATATATTTGGGTCAACACCCTAATGTTTTAAGAAATATCTCCAATATTAACAACAATAATCATGCGAATTGTTTACAATAAACATGTCGTCTCGTCGATACTCAATGCAAGAGAGGCCTCACCCCTTATCAAAAGGTAAGTACGACATGAATGTCCTAGCCCAAGGCATAAAATTAAAAACTAATATGGGATAAAACTAACTACTTATGTACAGATTCCAACCCAATACCCATCTTATATTTATTAAGATACTCACGATCACTTAATGTAACATTTTCCCTTGTATTATCATATTTTAATTAAATATATCCGCCATTGGACCATATCAAATGTAAATAACATGATCCCATACCAATCCTCACTCATGTCACCCGTGCAATAAGATATACACAATCTCATATCAAAACACATAAATGTGATATAGGGATTTAAATCAAAGTGTCCATCATCATACCAATATCATATACACACATATATATATATATATATAAGTCTCAGAACAACCACACGACAAAATTTACCTTTGGAGGACCTTCTCGTGCTTTTATAGTAAACCCATAAGAGTCCATCACCTAATGGATATAAACGTACACACCTATCAGAGCGGGTGGATCATTACCTGATAACACCATCATTTAGTCCATACCAAAACCCACTTGATAGATCGAGTCATCCACATCTCACATTATAAAGCAATGACCATCTTGAACGTATGATCCTAACATGTCATCACTGTAACACCCCGTTAAATTAAATATCGGGTGATAATTCCTGTACCCAATTAAAATAGAATTTACATTTGGATCATTCTTAGAATCACTGTCGAAAAATATTAATCACCTAATATCTAATTAAGCAGGTGTTAAACTAATTTAAATTTTAATTTAATAAAAATTCCATTTTTAGCCATTATGAACAATTTTCCTAATAAACGAATCCACACCAATAAATGAATCACAAAAGAATGTAACTGTAACTCGAATAATACTTTCTAGTCAAATATCTCCATACATAAAGCCCAATAAGAATAAATGTGACACAAGGATAAGTGTATAAAATCCAGACTCAAATAGAAGGGAAAGTACTATAATCCTCTTAGGCGACATGTGCTAAATAAAATCAACTACAGAGTAGGAATCAACAAATATGAAGGCATCTAAAACAAATCTCCCATCTCCATAGCGTCCACAACTTGTCAGCACCATAATCCTCTAAGGCTAGCGTCCCTGTGGTTGGACACCTGATATAAGAGATACAAGAGATACAAGAGAATATGCAACGAAACGGGTCAGAGCCTGGTGTAAAGCAGTTTTTAAAACAGCAAGTGAATAATTGCAATATTTATCACTTTTAATATATATGTTAGATTATCGGACTCTCGCTTGAGATTCTCACCTCTCATCTAGAGTGCACACCTAACGTACCTCCATACCATTATAGTTATAGTTCCCACGCTAACTAGATTAACCCAATGTTTCCATTCTTTATAGCCCAATTCATTCCCACGTATTAACCTCATAATACATATAATGATGTTATAAATATATATATCCATTTATATTCAACATGGATAAGCCCCTTATTAATCCAATTCAATTAAGTGTTCTCATACTTAATTAATTTTATATGTCATTATCTTTCATTTCTACTTTAGTCACATAGTAGATATCACCATATGTATATATACATTAACTATATTATACATAAACTATACTTCACCCCGTGACACAACTGCAGTGCTGCATTACTCTGCTATCATGTCCCAAAACATCCCATGATTGTATATTTGACTATAGGTTCGGTAAAGATTCCTCGAACCACTAACCTCAAACACAAATAGTGGAGGTGAACATGCTCCTAAGCCTTTGGTCTACGCACATACCTACGCACCCAAATGACCATTTTATACCATTGTTCTCACTAATGGTAATCGACCTAAGTCCTATGTTCTCGAGCGACAAGTAAAAGATCCCACATATTTATCAGGATATGACTGCCCTCACGCGTACACCTCCCATCGATAGCAAGTAATCTAGGTATATTATACACATAAATTATCAAAATAGGCATTATCATCTACCTATATAAAATTAGGTACTTATTCAACCTATGTATAATTTTAGGAATTTATCCTATCCCCAAGTACCCGTTGTATTTATCAATACTACCCATACTTGTTAATTATAATCATTTACTTTATCAAATTATTATTAGGTAGTTCTTACTCACATAATGTCCTTCTCACTTTAATAACGATATTTCCAACATTAGCATAAGTCTTTCGCTCCCCGTTAATGTACTAAAATTATCCAAACTTAATTCATCGAATATTATAATGTGGATATCACTTACATAATATTATCCTTGATTAAATATAATTTCTAGCAATCACCTAAGTCTCTCACCATTGGTTAGAACACCAAATCATTCAAATATTATTTCTATCGAAATTTATATAATTAATTCCCTTTTAATTCTTTCCCCAATTTAATCTCACAGAAATCATATTCCTCGGGTCTCAAGTATACCTACTGTCCTTCCTTAAGTTCCATTATATTCAAATAATCATCACTAAAGATTTCTCACAATTTGGAATTTAATCAAACTTTAAAAAAAAATCACATTTCCATAGGCGGTCGATCGATCGATGGTCTGGGGTTGATCGATCGATCAGTTGATCCATCGAACTTCATGAGTCGATCGATTGACCGATCAGATACCAGTCCAGTTTCTGCATATTATTACCTACGGGCTTGATACTTCTTTTACACTAAAGTCAATATGAATCAATCCAAAACTTCTCATAAATCATCTTAATTGATATAGCATTGTATATGATCGAATTCTAATAATCAAACAACCTAAATTCATCAATTAGTTTGTATTAAATCATGTCATTCCTAGAATTCTCATATTTTGACATTTCTCCCAAATATGTTATGAACCCATATTTCTCTCATCAATTTGAAACCAAATTTTGTGGATTAAAACCTTTGTACAGAAAGAGATTTATTCTAACTAATTCTAATGTCCAGAACTAAATCAAAACTCCATAGTTTATGATTGAAACATGCAATTTCTGAGTCCCTAACTGTTCTATCTAACATGGATATTTTAAGCATCAAAATAAAGCAAGGATTGCACTTGCCTTAGTTATGTAGGTTTGAACCTTTGGTGATGATGGTGGTCTTCTTCATTTTTTGGCGACTTTCTTGTGGTGGTGCTGGTGGTAGAAGGTGGTTAATCTCCTTTAGTTTGCCTCTAAAGACTCTTCACTTCTCTAAGCAATCTCTTCTTCTCCCAAGGAACCTTTCACTCTCTCTCACACTAAGACTTCTCAAATATCTTGTGATGGAATGGAATGAACCTACGTTCCTCACACCCAACACCCTTATAATAAGACAAAACCCGAAATTACTATCCATCTCCCATGTAAAATGACTAATTTTCCCCTCTGGTGTCCTTTCATCTCCTAATTGACCCGAGACCCAAATCCAACACCCAAATAGACTTTTCTGATTATTTTGCGCCTTCCAGATGCAACGGCGCACTCGAAACGACCATAAGGTTGATATAAAATATTATTTCCTTTTTATTCATTTAAATTAGTCCCGACGTGTCCCATACCGCGTCCCAACTTAATTTCTATTATTACCGTATTAGTAACTCACTGCAATACAAATAACTTCATATTCATATATGACTTATGTATCACCAAGTAATATTCAGAATCACATATTACTAAAATCCCTAGTAATATTAAATCCGAATTAATCTCAATTAATTATTAATTAATTAATTCCAATTAATCCCCACTAACTTTTAATTTATCGCATAATAAAAGTTATTAAAAATTACGAGGTATTACATACTTCCCCCCTTATAGCGAAATTTCGTCCCGAAATTTGGAAAATAAAAACATACCTGGTAAAAATAACTCCGGATATTTTTCGCGCATATCATTATCGTCCTCCCAAGTAGATTCCTCAATGTTATGGAGTTGCCACTGCACACGCACCAACGGAACCACTTTGAATCTTAACCATCTTTCACTATGGTCTAAGATCGCCAAGTCGATCTCCTCTAATGCGACATGAGTGTGGGCAAACTCATCCCGGAGATATCGCCTCAGCAAAGAAATATGGAACACATCATGTATCCTATGTAAGTGCTCTGGCAGCCCTAATCTATAAGCAACCGATCCATCTCTCTCAATGATAGGAAATGGTCCTACATATTTGGGTTCCAATTTCCATTTCTTCCTAAATCTCATAACCCGTTTCATAGGTTATACCCGTAATAATACTTGGTCCCCCACATTAAATTCATGGAAGAATCGTTTCGCATCAGCATAGCTTTTCTGTCGATCCTGGGCTACCCGAATACGACTACGAATCATATCAATCCTAGAGGACGTATCCTGTATCACCTCTGGCCCTAGTAGTTTGTTTTCCACCACTTCTAGCCAAAATGAAGGATAACGACAAGGTCTACCATATAATGCCTCAAATGGAACCATACCAATGGTGAACTGCTAGGAGTTATTATACGTGAACTCCACAAATGGAAGGTATTGCTCCCAACCTCCCCTAAAGTCCAGTATACACATGCATAGCATGTCTTCTAACATTTGGTTTATATGTTCTGTCTGCCCATAGCTTCCTGAAAGCTCTCCCAAAAATGTGACATAAAAATCTTGTCTCTATCGGACATGATATTTAGGGGCACCCCATGCAACTTAACTATCTCGGCAATAAATCACTGGTCATACTAACCCGTAGTGTAATCAATCCGAACAGGCAAAAAGTGAGCTACCTTTTTCATTCGATCCACAATCACCCATATGAAACCATGACCTCTCTGAGAAGCAGGTAACTCTGTGATGAAGTCCATGGCGATGCTTTCCCATTTCCACATCGGGATCTCTAGTGGATGAAGAAATCCAACAGGCTTCTGATGATCCACTTTCACTAACTGACAAGTGGTGCACTTAGAGATGAGATCAACGATGTCTCTTTTCTTACCGCACCACCAAGACTGTCGTCGCATATCTTGATACATCTTATCCCCTTCGGGATGTACCATAAATCTATATCCATGCGACTCTATCATTATGGCATACCGTAACTCCACACCGCCTGGAGAAATCAACCTACCATTGAAGCGTAAGCCCCCTTCATAACTCACGGAGTAAGACTCTTCTCCCCCAGCTAATAGCTGTCGAATTTTCTCCTGAAAAAATGAATCAGTTACCTGAGCCTGAGCCACTATCATCACAATCTGAGGTGTAAGAGTCATAACTGAAATAAAAGATCGGGCAACTACATTCTGGTATCCCAGTTCCTTCCATTTCTCCTTCCACACCGCGTACAACTCACCTACTGGCTTTTGGATCAATGCATAGGCTACCATGTTAGCCTTCCCCGGGTGGTAATGAATATCAAACTGATAGTCTTTCATGAACTCAAGCCACCTGCGGTGGCGCATGTTCAACTCCCACTGAGTAAATAGATATTGAAGTGACTTATGATCCGTGAATAGATGAAACTTCTCTCGTAATAGATAGTGTGTCCATATTCGAAGAGCAAACACGAATGCTGCAAGCTCTAAGTCGTGGGTGGGGTAATTCTTCTCATGAGGCATAAGCTATGGCCTTTTCTTCCCTCTCTAACACACCACCAAGCCCCTGTGAGGAAGCATCAGTGTAAACCAAGTACTGCCCTCCTGGCTTAGGCAAAGCTAATACTGGTGCTGAGGTTAACTTATCTTTCATCTCGTCGAATGATATTTGACACGCATCGCTCCAGATAAAAGGTATACCCTTACGAGTTAAATTTGTCAGTGGACCCATAATTTTTAAGAAACCCCGGATAAAATGTCTGTAATAGCTTGTTAGTCCCAGGAAACTACGCACTTATGTCGGTGTTATGGGTTGCCCCCACTCCCTCACTGCTGATACCTTACTAGGATCCACCGATATCTCCATTTCAGACATAACATGCCCCAGAACTGAACTTCCCGAAGCCAAAATCCACATTTTTCATATTTTGCATACAACTGATGCTCACGTAGGGTCTATAGAACCTGTCGTAAATGCTCGGCATGCTCCTCCTCAGTCAGAGAATAAATCAGGATGTCATCTATAAAAATAATGACAAATCGATCTAAAAACTCTCGGAACACCATATTCATCAACTCCATGAATACTACCGGCACATTAGTCAACCCAAACGGCATGACACGAAACTCGTATGATCCATATCTGGTCAAGAAGGAAGTCTTTGAAACGTCATTTACCCTGATTCATAGCTGATGATAACCAGACCTTAAGTCTATCTTTGAAAAGTAGGCTGCTCCTCTCACTTGATCAAATAAGTCATTAATTCCCGACAATGGATACTTGTTCCGTATCATGACTTTATTAAGATCCCGATAATCTACGCACAACCTTAAAGAACCATTTCGCTTCTTAACAAATAATACAACGGCACCCCAAGGCGACATACTCATGCGGATAAACCCCTGCCCTAAAAGTTATTCTATCTGATCCCTGAGATCCCTCATCTCTGCTGGAGCCATACGACACAGTGCACGAGTAATGGGTCGAGTGCCCGATGCTAAATCAATCACAAACTCAATCTCCCTGCTGGGAGGTAATCCCAGTATCTCATGGAATACATTTGCAAACTCACAAACTACCGGTATCGAATCAAGGTATAATATTGCTCCAGTAAAAGTCTCCCCCTCTATATAATACAAGTGAGTATATGACCCTCCCTCAGAATGAGGCATCGCGATAAGGAACAACTCATGTCCCAGAATAGCAAAGATAATACAACGGCTATAATAGTCAATCATGGCTCTATATACAACAAGCCAATCCATGCCGATAATCACATTTTACTCGGACACGTCCAAAATAAGTAGATCCACCGATAATATCAAACTCCCAATCTCTATAGTCACATTACGACAGATAAAGAAAATAGGCATCCCACTACCCAATGGAGAGTCTATAAAAGTAATGATGTTATCGACTAAGTCTATCAACCTTCTGGCCCGTGCAAATTTAGTGTCTACAAATGAATGTGAGGCCCCCATGTCAAACATAATGCACCCCATAAACCCATAAATAGGAAATATACCCTCAATCACGAGCAGTGGATGCTGAAATACTACCCGATGGATGTTATACATACGCCCATACTGTCCCTGCTATTCTGGAGCTGATGGAATGGGAGGTAGTGCTAGCAACTAAGATGGTGCTAGGAGTGAGGGTGGTTGAAATACTGGTCTATGTGGCTCCTGACGTGATCCCTGCTGAGGATTCTTTCCCTTATCAGGACAATCTTGCCTCTTGTGGCCAGGCTTATCGCATGCAAAACATTTTCCAGTGAACTTTCCCCTGTTCTGTCCCTACTGCCCCTGGCCCTGCTGGCTGTTACTACCTCTCCCTTGGCCCTGCCTGTTTCCTCCATGTCCAAATCGAAATCCTCTGGATCGTAAACGTTTATCATAGTCCCCAGGCTTCCCAGCCTGCTTACCCTGTTGCTACTGACTTTGACCTGACGACGTCCCGCTAGAACTGCCTCCATTAGTCTTGCCCTGCTGGCTCGACTCAATCCCCCGCTTACAATCCTGGGCATATAAGCGGTTATCCTGTTAATGAAGCATCGCAACATTAAGAACATCTGCGTAAGTATGTAAGGAGAGATTTCCCAATAAGCGCTGGTGAATCTTATAGTTCATGCCATTAGTGAACATTTGAATTCGCCTTTCTTCAGTGGGTACCTTTGTCGACACCAAGTTAGTCAGCCGAGTAAATTCCTCCTTATATTCCGCCACTGTCTTCCCTTCCTGTTTCAAGCCAAGTAATTTGTGACTCATCTCTGTCTGGACTATGAAAGGGAAATATTTGCTGTCGAACCGCACCCAGAAGTCCTGGATAGTCATAGTATCTCTCTCATCAGGGGTGGTAATGGATTCCCACCATTGCGGAGCTGCCCCGACTAGCTTAAATGTAGCAAGTAACTGATGTTGGACCTCGATGCATTCAAGTATTCTCAAGTGCCTCTAGATATTCTTCTTCCATTGACTAGCAGTCATAACATCAAAACCCCCTTGGAACTCTGGTGGATGCGCCGTCTGAAAGACATTCTTTACGCGTTCCCAAGCAGTACGAAACACCTGCCCTGGTGTGGGTGGTACAGTCGACGCCTGAACTGGAACTTATTGGATAACAACCAAAGTTGTGTTGACTGCTTGAGCAACAATGGAAGCAACTTCTGTAGCATTCATGGTACCTTGAGCTGGGACGGACTGAGGTGCATGTCGAGGAGGCATCTGAAATGAGAGAGCATATACAACATCAAGATTCGATAACACAGAATATCTAAAAATCGTATAAATGCGAGTAAGGGTACAACACTCCTAAGAATAGGGATCTACATCAAAGAACGCATATCAGAAAGCATAGTAAACCGTTCAAATCCTAAAAGACTCTAGAACCTGATGCTCTGATACCACCTGTAATACCCCATTAAATTAAATATCAGATGATCAGTCCTATACCCAATTAAAATAGAATTTACAGTTGGATCATTCTTTCCATCACTGTAAAAAAACATTAATCACCTAATATCTAATTAAGTAGGTGTTAAATTAATTCAAATTTTAATTTAATAAAAATTCCATTTTCAACCATTACGAACAATTTTCCTAATAAACGAATCCACAATAATAAATGAATCACAAAAGAATGTAAATGTAACTGGAATAACACGTTCCAGTAAAATATCTCCATACATAAATCCCAATAATAATAAATGTCACATAAAGACAAGTGTATAAAATCCAGACTCAAATAGAATGGAAATTACTATAATCCTTTTGGGCGACATGCCCTAAATAAAATAAACTACAGAGTAGGAATCAATAAATATGAAGGCGTCTAAAATAAATCTCCCATCTCCATAGCGTCCCCACCAACTTGTCAGCATCATAATCCTCTAAGTATGGTGTCCCTGTGGATGGACACCTGATATAAGAGATATATGAGAGAAAAGAGAATATGCAAGGAAACAGTTTGGAGACCAACGTAAAGTAGTTTTTAAAATAGCAAGTGAATCATTGCAATATTTTTCATTTATAATATACATGTTAGATTATCGGACTCTCTCTTGAGATTCTCACCTCTCACTAAAGTGCACACCTAACGTACCTATATACTATTCTAGTTATAGTTCCCAAGATAACTAGATTAACCCAATGTATGCATTCTTTATAGCCTAATTCATTCCCACATATTAACCTCATAATACATATAATGATGTTATAAACATATATATCCATTTAGGTTCAATATGGATAAGTCCCTTATTAATCCAATTAAATTAAGTGTTCTCATACATAATTAATTTTAGATGTCATTATCTTTCATTTCTACGTTAGTCACATAGTAGATATCACCATATGTATATATACATTCACTATATTATATATAAAATATACTGCACCTCGAGACACAGCTGCAGTGCTACATTACTCTGCTATCATGTCCCTAAACATCACGTCACTATATATGGGACTATAGGTTCGGTAAAGATTCCTCGAACCACTAACATCAAACACAAATAGCGGGGGCAAACATAGTCCTAAGCCTTTGGGCTACGCACATACCTACGCACCCAAATGACCATTCTATAATGGTAATCGACCTAAGTCCTATGTTCTCGAGCGACAAGTCAAAGATGCCATATATTTATCAGGATATGACTGCCCTCACATGTATACCTTCCATCGATAGCAAGTAAGCTAGGCATATCATACACACAAATTATCAAACAATAGGCATTATCATCTACCTATATAAAATTAGGTACTTATTCGACCTATGTAGAATTTTAGGAATTTATCCAATCCCTAAGTACCCGTTGTACTTGTTAATTATAATCATTTACTTTATCACATTATTATTAGGTAGTTCTTACTCAGATAATGTCATTCTCACTTTAATAACGATATTTCCAACATTAACATAAGTCTTTCGCTCCCCGTTAATGTACTAAAATTATCCAAACTTAATTCATCGAATATTATAATGTGGATATCACTTACATAATATCATCCTTGATTAAATATAATTTTCTAGCAATCACCTTTGGTTAAAACACCAAATCATTTAAACATTATTTCTACCGAAATTTATATAATTAATTCCCTTTTAATTTTTCCCCAATTTAATCCCACACAAATCATATTCATCGGGTCTCAAGTATGCCTACTGTCCGTCCTTAAGTTCCATTATAATCAAATAATCATCACTCAAGATTTCTCACAATTTGGGATTTAATCAAACTTAAAAAAAACATTTCACATTTCCAGAGGCGGTCGATTGATCGATGGTCTTGGGTCGGTCGATCGATCTGTCGACCGATCGACCTTCTTGAGTCGATCGATCGATCGATCAGATACCAGTCCAGTTTCTGCATATTATTACCTATGGGTTTGATACTTCTTTTACACTAAAGTCAATATGAATCAATCCAAAACTTCTCATAAATCATCTTAATTGATATAGCAATGTTTATGATGGAATTCTAATAATCAAACAAACTAAATTCATCAATTAGTTTATATTAAATCATGTCATTCCAAGAATTCTCATATTTTGACATTTCTCCCAAACATGTTACGAACCCGAATTTCTCCTGTCAATTTGAAACAATATAAGTAACTCACGGAAATATAAAGAGCTTTATATTCATATATTACTTATATATCTCCAAGTAATATTCAGAATCATATATTACTATAATCCTTAGTACTATTAAATCCGGATCATTTCCAATTAATCCCCCATTAACTTTTAATTTATCGCATAATAAAAGTTATTAAAAATTATGGTGTATTACAATCACACAGTATCAACATCGACTATTTTTCCCGATGGATCGAGCCATCCGTATCTCACATGAGGCGATGACCATCCTGAATGTGTGATCAATCACATTGACTTCCACATATTCCTGTGTCAATAGCCAGGAGTTCGGTATACGATCATAACCAATGTAATCCAAGCCCTGATAGATAGATTTTCTACTTGTTTAACTGGTATGTTCACACAAACAAATAATTTATATATATATATATATATATATATATATATATATACATGATAATGCATACTCTCAAGGTTACACGAAACATTCCAATCCCTAAATGTCGGGTTGTCGATATGTTCACACAACTAAGCAATACAAATATCCATTACACACCATATATGTATATAGCTATAGGATTTCATATCACTCTCGCATATAAGCATAGTCGTCACAATTCAGAACGCCGGAGTGTGCTAACTAAATTAAGGTTTATAATTCTCAACCCTACCTTGAAGTCTTTCCTCAAGTCCTTATAGTTTAATCATCGCAATAAACTATATTATAAGTGCATAATTATTACCCAAAAATAATTATGCCTAGAGAGAACCAAAACCATTTTTCTGCTGCCCGAAACGCCGTGGATAGATTAGTCTCGTTCGAACGAGAACAAATTTCATTCGAACGAGATAAGCTCAAATTTCCTCCTTTTCCTCAAAATGCAGATTTTTATAATACCCCGTATTTTTTGTGATATTTATTTATGGGATTAATTGAATTAAATGCGTATTATTTGGAAATTAATCCGGATTAAAATATTAGCAAGATGCGAGTTGGTATTTGATTATAGTGTGCATATATGATTATATATGAATATTGAATTATGAAATTTATCGTGAGATTGAAATACGACAATTTGGGAATCTTGTTGAGACGCGTGTGACAGTCGCGTCCGGAGTATATTTATTTTAATTAAAAAGTAAATTTTATTTCTATTAACCGTATGGTCATTTTGAGTGCGCCAATGCGTTCGGAAGGGTCAAAATAGACAGAAAACACTAGCCGGGGGTTTAGTTTGGGTCCCGGGCATTTTTAGGCCATACCGGCAACGTATAAGGGTAGTTTGGTAATTTTAGAATTTTGGGATTTTTGATTAACGAATTTTAGGAGTTTGAAATGGAAAATTAAAAGACCCACTAACCCATTACCAGCCATTAACTGATTAGAGGACTACGGGGGTTATTAGAATTAGCCCCAAAAGTTTCTAAGACAAACCCTAGCCTCCATTGCCACCATTAGAGAAGAAAGCTTGGAGAGAGAGAGAGGAGGAGGAATTCTGCAGAAGAGAGAGAGAACCATTCATCAGATTCATCATCAAATCCAGAGTTACCCTTAAGTCAAGTGGTTTAATTTCAATTAATTGCAGAGAATACTTCTTCCATGCGTAGGAATTTGTCATAATTGTATTTGTTTGGGAGATGGATGAAAACCCATTAAACTTGGAATTTGAATCTTGCATATTGATGAGGAATTGCATGTAGAATTTTATGTAGGTGATTATTCTTATGATAATAATATCTTGGATGATACAAAAACGGATTTAATTAGGCCCATTGATGATTTATTAGTTTTAGGGTTCATGTTCATGTGATTGGGGATAAATGTTGGAGATTTGATAATTTGATGTAGTTTAGGGTGATTTGAACCCATATAAATGTTGTAATACGGTTGAAACATGTTTAGGAAGGATTAGATACCTTGAAACATTGTTGGCTTGATGTTTAGAAGAGATTATAGGTGTAGGAAAATGGGAAAAACGAGTTAAGGAATTTCTGGGCTCGAATCTGGCCACTCGTTAGAAGACCTGCCCAGGTCATTCGAACGAGCTCGTTCGAACGAGCTTCTAACGAGTTGACAGTTTGGGTTATAACGAGAGGGATGTTTGTTCGAAGACTTTTGTTCGAACGAGATCTCGTTAGAAGGCCCAGTTCGTTCGAACGAACTCTCGTTCGAACAGCCTCGTTCGAACGAGACTTCTAACGAGTTGACAGTTTAGGCTTTTTAGCCTGTTTTGATTTCGCGTGTCCCGTAACCTCATTTAATGGTAGAGATAACCTTCCCTTGATGATAAATTGATATATTCGGGATATTTTGGATATGATGAGGAGCACAACCTAGAAGTGTAGTTGAACTTAAGGGAATTATGAAGTAGGACGTGAGTGTCTATTACGATGCGAGAACTATTGACGGCCTAAACTACTATATTAATCAGGAACATATATATTGTGTAGCATTATATGTCGGTACGAGAAGGAGAAGTGTACCACCAATATATTATGGTGATTACTAAGATGTGTGCATACTTAGTATATGTATTGATTTTATGTGTATGACATACTTACCGTACTTGTTATCACGGGAGGTTTGCGTTTGCTTAGGGCCCTCTAATCCTTGTGTTGCCCAGATTTAGACTGGTTACCTCGATGAACATAGGTCAGAGAAGGACTTATTGGGATGTTAATAAGTCTGCTGATCGTGGGAGCGCAGGTATGTGCATGACCCATGTGATGTAACTGTGTTCGCCTCCATTATTTGTGATGTTGTTATTTGAGAACGATTCCTGAGAGATTCGGAATACGTGATCCTTATGTACGTGATGTACCGGGATGGATAGCAGAGTATGTGTGCACCGCAGCTTAGTCTCGGGGTGCTTGTATTGTATATTTATGATGTGAATAATATACACTTAATTAATGGGAACTTTCATGATTGGTATTGTGAATAATATTATGGTAATGTTTTGAGGAAACAAAACGGGTTAACTGATAGTGAATGGTATTACTAATCGAGAATCTGAGTTTAAGTAAAGCCCTCTATTTATTTGATAACGCTAGAATGTAATATGGAAATCGAGTAGTAAGGGGTAGAACTTATTACAGTTTGGTTAGATATGGATGTCTTATAGATGGGTACGGTACGTTAGGAGTGCACATGTAGTCGAGAGGTGAGAATTTCATGTGAGTGCACGTCCTAACATGTATTTTGCATTTAATGTTTTAATGTTATTAAAACACTTGCTGTTTTTTAAAATGATTTCCACTTTCGGGATCTGTCCCATTTGCTTTCAAATCTATTTTTGTAAAAACCATTTTAGGTGCCCAGCCACAAGGACACCATGCTTAGGATTCTCATTCAGGTGACGAGATGCAGCTGTTTGTGGAAGCTACAGGACTTTGCTTGTAGACGCTTCATCTATCTTGACTCGATATTCTTTAGTATCAGTTGTAGGGAATGTCGCCCATTTCTTTTAGAGACATTTCTTTTATTTCAGTTATTCAGACTTCTGGCATGTAATTATTCAGGATTCAGACTTGTCGTATTATTTTTCAGTTGTGGGATTGTTGTGAGGAGTTTTCCTCCGGATTTATATTTATGTTGTTGGTTATTCATTACTTCATTATAGTGAATGGTTGTAATTCTTTCATTATTCTTTTACTGCATGTTAATCAGACTTAACTTAAAATTTGGCACTTGCTTTTTAAATACTAGGTGGTTAGTAATTATTAAAATGTTTTCATCAGTGATGCTATTAACTGAACCAACTTGGCATTTTGTATTGATTTGATAAAGGAGTAGCTACCCGGTATTTAATTAGTCGGGGTGTCACAATTTTTCACTAAACATCCATTGTTAACAAAAAATCTTCCAGCCAGCAAAACCAACTAAACTATAATCAAATCTAATCATGGATACACGATCCTAAATAGATTTTACAACGATTTAATTCCAAAATAAATAAATTAAGAGTTTAATCCTTCCAAATTCCTAAATTATAAGTAGTTCAGATTCTTCATTAAATAAAGTCTAATGCACAAACGATTTAAAATCAAAATATCAAATTAATATAGGGATTCAACTCATATATGAAAGTCAATCCTAAACACGAGTTCTAATCACGTTATGATAATAAAAAAAAACAATTTAAGGTTTCACTTTACAAAACTTAAGTCTTTCAATTCATGAATAATTGAAAACTACTTCCAATTAATCCATTAACAAAAATTAATTAAGATACCAAATTACAATCCTAAATATGTGTCTAAATCTCAGATTTAACTACATAACATGAATTATAAACAAGTTACAGATTAGCAAGATATTTCTTGCATAAATGGTACGAACGATTGATTCCTCCTTTTGATTCGCTGTTCTCCCTCTCCGAAGCTCTTCCTATTTTTTCTCAAATCTATATGGTAGTTGGGATTTGTATTTTGTGTGTAAAGTATTCAGTTAATGAGGGTTAACACCCTTTAAAATTTCTCAAACCCGCGGGTCACAAATAAGCCCAATTTTGGGCCTCAAAATGAGCCTAAAATTCTACCCATTAAATTTTTTGCTCAAAGGTATGATTACCCCATAGGCACAATCCAAAGAACTAAAAACAGATCTTCGGGCCTTCGTATCACTCCAGAATCCAATTCAAGCGGTAATACCTCACTACACACGTTAATACCTCACTATACACGTTAATAATATTATTTTGTGCGTGACACATTGTCCAATATCATATAACTAATATCACCCATTAATTATTTATAACAAACGACAAAATATTTACATTACATGAAAAATTTAGTTATCATCTAAATTAGGTTTTTTATTATTACCATAATAAATAAGTAATAATTAACCCCATTTAATAATTTATTCATCAATTAATAAATAATAACTAAAAGTCATGAAAATACGGGGTATAGTCTTCCCCATTAATATGACAATTTTGTCCTTGAAATTTCCAAAGCATAACATAGGAACATGAATTTCATAAATACTATAAGATTATACGCAACGAGCTCGTACATGTATCACCACGAGATAAAGAAATAAGACTCATATACACCTACCATAGTATGCCACAATGGGGGCACCATACACCCAAGACCACGTGGATACATGCACTAGCATCACATACGTATCTCATATATATATATATATATATATATATATATATATATATATATATATAAGTCTCATGTAAGGACTCCTTATGGTACAGACTCCGGTACATACTATTTTTTTAAAATAGTAAAAAAAATAATTTTTTTGATGAAACTTCATTGATATGATCTCTATGGTGAGAAGATCATCTTCAATTTTTTCATCAAAAAATTCAATAAAAAACTGTTGAGATGAGGTGATATGTCAAAAAATGGTATAAATATGCATTTTCGACCGTTCAAATTGTGGGTCTGCGCCAGCCATTTGATTGATTGAATTTTTTGATGAAACTTCATGGATATTATCTTCTCAGTGTCAAGATCATATCCATGAACTTTCATAAAAAAATTCAATCAAAAAGTGGTTGAGATGATCGTCAAAATTTCAACGGTCGAAAATGCATATTTATACCAATTTTTTTACATATCACCTCATCTCAATGGGCTTTTTATTAAAAATTTTAATTAAAAAATTAGAGATGATTTTCTCACTGTGGAGATCATATCTATGAAATTTCATCAAAAAATTTATTTTTTTTACTATTTAAAAAAATGGTATGTACCGAGATCTGCACCATAAGGAGTCCTTACAGGAGGGGGCCTCTCTCTCTCTCTCTCTCTCTCTATATATATATATATATATATATATATATATATATATATATAGACACACACACACATACATCAAAATCAATTATAAGTTTAAGGTATAAGCATGAAGTAAAGTCATATCGTAATACTCTACTAATCGCAACTTGAATCTTCCTAAGATTGTCCCATTTATGTTAATAGTGGAAAGAAAGTTACTCGGTGCTCCAGATGTTGCATTTCCTTGGCCCTGCTGGACATATCGTTTCCTGATGCTTTATATCTCCAAATACGTAACACAAAAAGTAATAAACCAAATGTCTTGGTGTCCAATTATCTCTCAAGTCCCAACCCTTACTAAGTTTCATGTATGGGACATCTCGCAAGAGAAATCCAAACAAAGAACCCCCCATATACTACTATTAGCTTGTCGGTTATTAAGATTTGTTGGAACAAAACCAAATAAATAACACAATAATAAACACACAAACCGAGCATCCATCACTAAGTAGATCTCAATTTTGACTATTCCAACAAAATCTTCATATATTCAAAGAATGATACTGAAAATCCTTAGGTTAATCGATAAAATAACATCCAAAAAACATCATGGGTTCCCAAACATCCGATAAAGCATGATTTTCCCATCCTGAATCCAACACATTGTTTCAACGCTTCATTTACATCCGAATATCTAACCAATCCAATATGGGTTACTATCACCAGTTGCCTGTTCGTTGCTATCGTACTATCACCACACGTGACCATACACTACTTCATGTAATCAAGGACATCCCTAGCCACATAGTTCTCAAAAGAACTCAATTCTTCACATTATAAATGCTTCCCATGACACGTATCCTCATAATAAGAAAAATCCATCATTGGCTAACTAACCACATAACCATCCCACAAAGTACGCAACCACTAACATATAACCCATCTGAGTACTCTGAACTCAATTGTCGCATTCAATAGGCACACTCATGCCACATGTTAAAGTCATTATCATCACATTCACTCTATGAATTAACAATAGGGGATTTCCACCGCCCAAGAATTACTAACAAAGTGCATAGGGCACTCACGGAACCCGTTAATTGCTAGGGCCTCTTATAACTCATAAATAAGTAACACATCATAAAAGATGATCACATGTACACAACTATCAAAATATATGGGGAAAACACATATAATCTACCCATACACAACAAATCACATATTAGCTTCCATACTGGATACGTCACTCACTGCCAAATTCATACCCCAGCAAATACTAAAACCAAAGCCATAGGATTGAGTCAAGAGTAAATCCAAACAATAAAAAATTACTTTTGGCAAATAAACAATGCTAAAAAATGTACTATTATACAGCACACACACACGTGTGTGTGCATATATATATATATTATGAATCGCGTGCTTCATTATATCCCTAATAAAAAAACTGCATCAATAGCCAATCTAGAATCTCCACATGCCACAGGTGCTCATTCGACCCGAGTAACCATAAAAAATCACTAAATAGGTGTACTCTAGGCCCATATATCTTCAAAACAACTACACACATCGCGTTATATGCCCCCAAAACTATATATCATCCATTTTAGCCTCAACATGCCCAATAATAGGTACACGTAACCATTTATCCACATCAGAGTGGTGGATTTGCATACTCTTCCGCACCCTATCCTAAATTCAACAAGAATATTCTAAGTTAGATTAACTCTCAATCTAGGCAGCATAAACCCACTGTCCAACGAGTAATAGAAATAAAAAAACATATGGCGAGTTTAATAAGATAAATAAATCATAAACACTTTAATCCCCACATTATTTCCCCCACTCTCAACAAGGTGTTATTTTCCAAATCATGCAAAATCAATGGTTGTCATGCTGGTTCTAGTAATAGTTCTAGTTACATAAAATTTAAAGGCCTTAATCGAACCGTCTTTGGTTTTTGTCTATAATACTGAGAATCTACATTTGGGCACTTGCATACTACATGGACATACGTTAAACGTTATAAAATAATAATCATAAATTACTTTAAGGTCTCTCTTTCGTGGCTAAACTCATTATCTTATAACATTCTCTTTCGTTTCCCCTACTGTCTCTAGTAGGGGTACTTTTGATCCTACACTTGTAATTACGATCCTCAATCAAAACGTACCCGTCCCTTAAGCCTTTTCGAATTTACTCATTCTTAACTTTTAAATAACTAATGCATTCATATTATATGTCCACAACACATAGGAAACCCACTCTCATAATAACCCCTTGCTGAGTTATCTCAACTAAATAATAAAAACATCAATCCTCTCTTTTTCCAGTTTCTATCTACTCAGGTGAACTAACAAATCACTTTCTAACTAGATGCAGTTCATCCTCCGTAACCATACGATTACCCTACTTTTAAGTTAAAAGTTCTCACATTTGTGTCACCCATAATAACATTCGGGTTTAACCATATATCAATCTTGCTCGTATTTGAACGTAATACAATTTTACCCTTTCATGGGAATTAACCACACATATACTCATCATCATAATTCCCTTATCTTGCTAAAATATACCCATCCATTGCCCCCTCTCTTAGGTGCACAAAATCACATAAAGGCATTCTACTAAACTAAATTTCCATCACAATTCATATCAACATAGGTACAACTCAAATCTTTAATAGCTTCCTTAAAAACTTAAACTCTTTTATGTCTCAAAATCATCTGAACGTGAAGCACACACTCTACTTGTGCCTGCAAAAATCATCAAGTTGCAAACTTTACCCCAACACGATAACTCCCACATCTTCCAAGTTATAGTGAACGCCTTTGTCCAACCACTCATTATATCCTTGACCACTAACGATCTTCATTTACATGCTACTCTATGATCTATTTCTCCTCGAGTCTCGTCAATGCTCAAATGGTAACACGTGATTTTTACAAGTGAGTCATCCTGATGCTAGAGTACAAAATCCTATGATAGATTCCAAACACATCAAATAATATTCAACAAAATATGGAATGGACGCAAGACATATCTTGAAGACACTAGAAACTGAATGCTCTAATACCAACTGTAACACCCTCTATTTTCCACTCCCAATTGATCAGGATGATGCACTAAAGATATGGGATTCCTAACTAATTTATATTATTCTCAGCACCAACGTAAAAAATGATAGTAAAATAAAATCGTACATGAAATAAGGAATATGAACGGAAAGAAGAATAACTGAATTAAGATAAAATGAAACTCCAATAAAACTGAATCCATTATAACAAATACCCTTTGAAATTCAAATACAATTGTAACTACCTAAAAGTAATCTATGGACACAAAAGTGTTAGGATTAAAATATCTTTTAACTCTTTGTTAAAAACCCTGAAAACCTTAATGATTGAATAAAAATACAAGCAAAAACAGTTTAGGTTGTTGTGATGTTCAAAGTCCAACAAATAAAAATTAAAGACCAAATGAGATAAGGAGAAGAGATATGAACACAATAGTTTATTTATGAGTAACCCAAAGTACTGGTAAACCAAGGGCCTTTTATTTTAAAGACCATACACTCTACAAGTCCACTATAATAACAATTTAGGTTATAAGTTACAATCTACATATGTCCAAATGAACTACTACTCCTAATATACCCATTACTCCAAGGCAAGAACTAAACAACCCCGCAACTATTAAATCAAACCAAACATTAAATAATAACTGTAAGAGGGTAGTTTAGATCATATGGAGGCGTAACTCCCTTTGAGTACAGTAATGATAAGTTAAACAACAACACTATTGATTAACCACGGGACATACAAACACAACTCAGTGAAGATAAACTGAGTTTGAACTAACAAATATCTCGTGTATAACTCAGAAGGTAATAATGAACTTAGAAGAAACTTTTCTTATAGGGAGAGAGAAAATAAGCACCCTAGATACACCTCGGCAGGCAGTCAAACACCCTCACCGCCCTCAATGTTCTCTTGTCAAATATTAAATCTTCATAATAAATGACAATGGAAGGTGAGTAAAACTCTCTGGTTCATAATAAATCTCCCTAGTAATAACTTCTCAACTCTCAATAATAACATGATCTCTCCTCAGAGGTGGTTGGAGTCCATAAATAGCCCCCCCCCCCCCCCCCCCCACTACCCCTGAGGAAACTCAGTCATTAATGCTTGTGAAATACAACCCTCATACTTTATGTCACAAACATTAAATATCTGATGAACTAGTTATATCCACGCCATAAGCATTAAATGAAAAGACATGACTTTTGCCTAACCACTGTGTATCAGGGGGCTGTCGTCACAAAGGTGGCGTACCAACTGTTTGACAGCCCCAAATGCTACGGTGGTTTACTCAAGTGCAGGTCTGACATTGCCTAGCTAGTTAGTGACATCAGATAAAGTGGATGTGACATTAAGTAGGGGGTTGTTTGGCTCACAACTCAATGCCCGATGGAACTCATGGCTACTCCGCCCGCTGTTCCACGGTTAGGGTCCTTTGGTGTTTCACCAGGTGTATCTAAGATGGTTAGGACAAGCCCCAACGGTGCCTCACTTCTTAATTCTCCAAACCTTGTCCCTCTGAAGTTCCCACGCCGAGGTCGTTCGATAGAGCATGAAAGCTCTCCCCGTCCCTGCCAAGCCTGGTCTCTCCCGAGTAACATTCGACCTCATAAAAAATCATTATACCCATTACATCTTTACAATCATTATAGCCCATAGTCAATATAAATAAAAGATAAAACAAGACAAAGTAATCAGCAGGACTAAAGGACGAGCTCTTTTGGTCAGTTTCCTCGCTGGAAAGTCCCTCTGGGTTGCCACACTGAGTTGCCACGCTGAGCTGCCTCGCTGAGATGTTGTGTTGAGCTACCACTTTGTCTTAACCCCAGACACTATTATAAATGGGGGTATTATCCCTAAGCTCAGGATTATTTTCAAGCCCCCTCTATATTTTCCCCTTCTTGGAGAGCTTTTATTATGGGAACAAGATATATTTGCATGAAAACTTCTCAATTTGCTGAACCTTCTCTGTATGAAAAAATTATGGCATCCTTCCCTTCGTTACAATAACTACGTTATCGCCTGTAGCAAAAGTAAAATTCTCCTCTATGTACCTGAGTAGAAGCGCTTCGTCTTATTGGCGCATTGGCGAGAGGACATCGCAACTTTTTCCTTTCACTGAGCTTCAACTATTCTGGCTTTGCTTCAATGACTGATTCAAAATTCTCCCAAAACACCTACTGACTTTCTGAAATACCTCTTTGGACTCTGGGGAAGTGAAATTCTCCCGTTTGTGCAGTTTATAGAGTATAGTTGTATGTAGTGATTTGTAATTCTATCGTTATGTGTTGTGAAATTCTCCCTTGTAATGTTTCACCATGTTCAAAAAAGCAGAAATTCTCCCCGATGTAGTTGAGTCATAATTAAACAACGTTTGGACTTGTTGCGAGGGGACATCGAAGCTTTTTTGAACCGTTGGGACAGTTTCTTCGTTAGGGGTTTATTGGATATGTCTGACAAAATATTCTGGTGCCAAAACTCAAACTTACCTTTGAAGGAAACCCTTTCTATTCCCCGTGCTTCACTTCTCAACTGATGTGGAGTTGTCTTTTCGACTGTCAGGGCACTTCCCAAAGTGCCACGTGTCCATTTGAAATGATTATAGGCGGCTTTGCACGTGTGGTGGTAGGAAACTCAACAGATGGGTTTAAAAGGTCTCAAACGTTTATATTTCAAACTCTTCTCTTTCCTTCGTCTTCTTTAAGCTTCCATCTATTCTAGAGAGAGAAACTTTGCCAAAACTCCATTGTTACGAAGCTTTCACCTAATTTTCTTCTTCCTCTCGTCTGTTATGCCACCACCTATGGTTGCGCTCCTCCCTTTTTCGTTCCTAGCCCTTCTTTACCAAGATGTTTCTTTCATCGCCACTTACTATGGCTTCTTCAAGTGTTTCAAAAGCTACCACCACCACTGCTCATCCAAGCTCCCCTTCTACCACCTCTGGCGCCACTGCTACCCTTAACACTTCTACCCTGGATGATGCTCATCAAGAGCAACTAAGTTTTTATCTTCGGTCCCATCTTTGGCAAAGATGATGAGTTCTCTGATGCATGCAAGACCTGCCATTTTTCGGCCAAGTACGATCATTTACTGCTGGGTGATGAAGATGAGGATTCATCAAAGTGGGGCTTTCTTCCTCCCAAGGGGACTCTACACTTTTGGTTGGACCGTGGTGACTTCCCCCACTCTCAGATCGATTTTGAGGCACCTGGGGGATCGCCAGCTCATTTTGCTGCCTAGTATGCACACATGCAAAGCTCTCACGCTGAAGCTCTTGCCATGGTTGGTCTTCACCGAGCTAGCTAGTTTAGGGAGTTCACTCTTTCCAAGCACAACGATGTGCTCAAAGTATTGATTTCCAGATAGAATGTTACAACTCACACGTTCTTTGCTGCATGGGGGGAGTTCACCATTACGTTAGAGGATGTTTGTGAGCTACTTGGGTTTGAGCCCATGGGTGAGTTTACATATCATGATGAGGCCTTGGACGCCAAAGAGACTGCTGATCGAGCTGAGCTTAATCGAATTTGTAGTTGTTGCACTAGGTCTTCAAACAAGGTCACTTTTACTCCCCTTATCATCTATTTATTTGAAGCTCTTACTCCGAAGGATGTCATTACTGTAACGGGCCAAGGTAAAGGTACATCTTTGGAACTACCAACTTATATTCTGGTGCTGCTTTCCCCCTTCTTTTTGACTGGAAAACCCAACGACTAACCCAGGAGGGACCTTATAAACATTTCCATCCATTTGGCCAGGGGTTTCAACCTTCCTCCGACCGCTATTTCTTTGGGGTCCCTCTACACTTAGCTAGATCGAACCCATATTGACATGGCACGGTCACTGGGTCGTTACAACTTAGACAACTTTCCCAACACCATTATCTTAATGGGATTCCTTTATCCCCATTTTTCTGCCATTGCCACCAAGTCCATCCCTTACCCCGTGAGTCAAGGCATTAAGCCTCCACACCTCTTATGCTTCCATAAAAAACAGAGCCAAAAGGAGATAATGGGAGTTTTTGATCATTTTGATTCTTTTGTCATGAGGCCATACAACGAGTCTACCTTTACCCACACTTGGATATTTTTTCCTTCTACAGCTTCGACGGTCACTTTCGTTCCAGTTGTAGAAGATCCTTCACAGGCCGTGGTACTTCTGTTCACTCCTGGGTTTCTTCCTTCCTTCACTGAATGGGGGTACACTTCTGAACCTTATAACCCCAATAGATGTAGAAGGAAGTTCGGGTTTTGATTAGGGGGCTCCTTGATGTTTATTTCAACTAAGCAATAAAAGGGCTACTTTTGCTGAGGCTTGCACCTTCTATCTTGCAGCAGCGGTACTTGGTGTGACTTCTACCCTGGACGGTCGAGTCACCTTTCCTAGTTCCACTAGGAAAGGGGACGTATCTACTTCTTATGCCACCAAGTTTCATTTAATACAACTGACCATGATTCGTGAATTCATACAGAGTCTTCCCCAGAATCCCCTAGTCCTTTCTTTCTCTGCCTTGGAGTTGGGTCTCAAGGGTAACTCCATTCTTGGAGTTGAGTTCCCTCTGAGTAAAACTATTAAAGATCCTCCCCATGATCTACCCCCTTATTGCCCAATGATCCCTACTACCACGCCCAAGCCCAAGATAGCTGCAACGTGTAAGGACATAAGTCTCCGATTAAGTCTTAATTGTGACACCCCGCCTAATTAATCCCGGGTGATCAGTCCTAAATCAAGTTAGAACAGGTTTCTCATTTGGTCCATTCTTAGCATCACTGTCGTTTATTTAAATTACTAACCACCTAAGTGAGAAAAACCAGACTAGTGCCAATTTTATCTTTCATTAATTAAACTAAAACCCATACGGAAATTAAAGCAATAAAACCATCACAGATAATTGAACTAATCATTCCACAAGTAAAAATAATTAACCGAATAAACCATCGGTCCAAATAATAAATCCCATAAAGACAAGAATAGAAATCCCAACAAGTCTAAAACAAATAAAAGGAAAGTGAGCGACATGCTCGAATAACTAATAATGAGTCTCTACATTATGAATGAAAGAAGGAGGCGTCTATCAAATGTCCCGCAACATCCACATATGCTGCAGCAACGGATTTCCTGGAATCGAGTCAAGTCTGGCGTCCCTGTGGCTGGACACCTAAAAGGTTTTTAAAAATTTTTATAGCAAGGGTTAGTACCCAAAACATTTGAAAACATTTAGCAAATGATTAACTTGCAGTAATAATAAATATGCATGCTCTTCATATTTTAGTTAGTGTCGCACTCTCTTGAGAACTTTCCTTGCCCCTCCTCTAATGTGCACCACTAACGCTTTAAATCATCACCTAGTTATCTGTCTCATGACTAGATAATTATTAAAGTCTCCTTACACTCCTCCCTACTCTAACCTGAGTATAATGTGATTATGATTTTTAAGTCATTAGGAACATCAACTTAATTAAATCATTTTCCTTTTTAATTCATATAACTACTCCGCTCGTTATACATATACAACAACTCATGCTTGTATTTATTTAGCCTGTATATAATAATCACCTAATTATATACTTAGAATTTATTGCAGCATTCACACACATACTGGAATACATAAACCACTAATATCCACCCGAGTAAAAGTACTCCCCGGATATAATTTCTCTAAAGTGCTAGTACACTAGGTATATTCACATATCCTAGTTATCCAAGTTAGAATCTCTCACTAACTTGGTTTAGTATACGATTGGAGGCGGTCATATTCCTTTCCGGAAAGTGAGATGCCCCTCACCCCCTGTAACGGACGCTATGACCTGGGAATCTACTCGCCCTACTCCTCAAGCTAGGGGATTCATCCACTGCGCGTAACCTCCCCCTATAGCACTAGAGTATAATAATATCTAACCACTGATATTAATGCATACACTATATATATATACTATCACATACCGTATATATATATACATACATAAAAATGTTCCAGCTACACCGTGTACTAACCCGTGACACAAGCCTATTTCATTTTTATTATGAGGTTATTACCCAACTCGAATTATTAATAATAGCACATTAATAAATTCAGTCACTTTTAATGTTGCCCTCACCATTTAATTGGACTAAATCTCATAGTCCGAATTAACCTCACCCGAGTCTAAATCCCGACTCTAAATTTCCTAGTCCCTTACTACGTAATATAATTTACCTCGATGTCACTCAACCAATTTTGACGTGTCATCCAAATCTCTCCTCCCATCTCCTAATTAATTCACTCACATTTAATTAGGTAACACCATGCATTAATTTCTCAACAATAATAAATTGCATAACAACTTTTTTATATAAATCTCATCCTATATAGATAAAATGGGTGAACTGTCCGTGTCTGCCGACCGTCAATCGATCGACTTCATGGCGTCGATCGATCGATCGAACAGGTACTCGTCTTCTTCGCGAAGACGGACAGCCATGGGCGAAAATCTGCAAACCCTAATTTCCTTCTACACTGAAACTCAGTCCCTTTTTTGCATTTGTACATATTAGGAAACCCATTAGGGATCTCCAGAATACTCATCCACATCAATAATTCGTCCATTAACTCCAATTTCTAAAATTTGGGGAAAGTTTCACCATTAACCCTAGGTCCATTTATACCCCAATTTCATCATCAATTTCGTTTCCAAATATGCAAATAACATTCTATCAGATATGCAATAATTCACCATTATCAGATTTTACCAGAATTCACACCCAAATTTAGTAAATCAGAATTGTAGTTTTTCAAAATCCCATGTTCATCCCATTTACACCCAAAAACGGATTTCTACATAATCACTACACATGAATATGAATCGAAAACAGATTTAATGCTATTGCAAGTTATCCACTTTCCTTAAGGTTCGTAGAGTCTGAATTGGAGCTAAATCCCAAGGTTGAAGATGACCTTTGATGGCTCTCTTTGATCCCCAATTTGGCTTTGGCTGCTGTTAGGGTTTCCTAACCCTTAATTTTCTTTCTCTAATTAAGTTCAGCCACCCCCTTATTTCTTTTTATTAGATTAATTAACTTAATCCCGTTTTTTGACTAATGGGCCAAGCCCAAGTGACCCAAATGTCCCCGAGTGGGCCCGGCTATGTCTAAAAACGTCCCGTGACCCGTTCACTACCCCCGGGTACACTTTTCCGACTATCTCGGCCCATCCGGACTCAACTGTATCCTCAGAATTTGCATCCGAATTAATTTATAAAATACTTATCCCCCACCCCATATAGTCTTATACCGACTTCCGAATGTGATAAGTACCTCCTCGTCACTAATACTCGAGGCGACGTAATTACATTATTACTATTCACTTAGTAAATAAGTTTTCCCTAAATATTAACCATTCAATCCCAGATTAATATTTATATACATTATTCTGTTCTAATTAATTCATTAAATTACAACACACTAAGTAATTTAAAATCTCCGAATTAATTAAATTAAATGTACCAAAAATACGGGGTGTTACATACTCCCCCCCTTATAAAGGAATTTCGTCCCCGAAATTAGATCGTACCTGCGTTGAAAAGTTCTGGATATTGTTCCCGCATATCCTCCTCTCGCTCCCAGGTAGACTCGTCAACATTGTGATGACCCCACTGTACTCTAACCAATGGAACGACCTTGGATCGTAATTTCCGCTCACTATGATCCAGAATTGCTACCGGCCTCTCCTCATACGAGATGTCTGGCTGTAAGTCGATCTCCTCGAGCGGAATATGCCAAAAGGCTCTCTCGCTCCTTCGATATTTCTTCAGCGATGCCACATGGAATACATCGTGTATTCGCTGAAGATGATCTGGTAATCCAAGCTTATATGCCACCGGTCCCACCCTTTCAATAATAGGGAAAGGTCCTACGTATCGCGGTGCTAACTTACCCTTCTTGCCGAACCTCATCACCCCTTTCATAGGGGATACCCGGACTAAAACTTGGTCCCCAACTTCTAGCTCCACATGTCTTCGAGAAGCATCAGCATAACTCTTCTGCCTGTCCTGAGCTATTCGAATCCTTCCTCGAATCAACTCTATCTTGGCAGATGTTTCCTGGACAATATCCGGCCCCAAGAGTTTGTTGTCCCCCACCTCTAACCAACAAGCGGGTGAACGACAAGGTCTCCCGTACAGTGCCTCGAACGGTGCCATGCCAATCGTGAATTGGTAGGAGTTGTTATACGCAAACTCTACCAAAGGAAGGTATTTCTCCCATCCTCCCCCGAAGTCCAAAATGCACATTCTGAGCATGTCTTCCAGCATCTGATTAACTCTCTCAGTCTGTCCGTCAGTCTGTGGGTGATACGTTGTACTCAAGCGCAACTCCGTGCCCATTGCCTCCTGAAAGCTCTGCCAAAAGTGGGCAACAAAGATTTTGTCTCTGTCTGATACGATATTTATCGGCACTCCATGCAGCTTAACAATCTCTGCTATGAATAGCTGTGCATAACGCATCGTCTCAAAGTCTGTGCGTACCGGCAAAAAGTGGGCTACCTTGGTCAACCGATCCACAATAACCCATATGACGTCGTGACCCTTCTGCGATACCGGCAACCCTGTGATGAAGTCCATGGAGATGCTCTCCCACTTCCACACGGGAATGTCTAACGGCTGTAGCATCCCTGATGGTCTCTGGTGGTCAACTTTCACAAGCTGACACGTGGCACATTTCGAATCAAACTCCGCTATGTCTCGTTTCATCCCTGCCCACCAATACTGCCTCCTCATATCTTGGTACATTTTATCCCCACCGGGATGTACCGCAAATTTCGAACCATGGGATTCTGTCATAACGGCGTGCTTTAAATCCTCATCCTCTGGCACCATTAACCTCCCATTAAAACGTAGGCCTCCTTCTGAGCTAATCGAGTAACCTTCCGCTCCCTCAGCTAACAACTGGCCCACCCTATCCCGACAATTCTGATCCTCTGCCTGAGCCTTCATAACCCGCATAATGATCTCGGGTGTGATGGACAAATCCGACATGCAAGCCTTTGCTACGTCGTCCTCATATTGAAGCTCTCTCCACTTCGCTTTCCATACCTCCGATATTTCCCCAGTCGGTCTTCTGCTCAATGCGTCTGCTACTACATTGGCCTTACCAGGATGATACTGGATATCAAACTGGTAGTCCTTCACGAATTCTAGCCACCGCCTTTGTCTCATATTCAGATCCTTCTGTGTGAAGAGATACTGAAGTGACTTGTGATCCATGAATAGAGTAAACTGCTCTCCTAGAAGATAATGCCTCCATATCCTCAAAGCAAAAACGACCGCTGCCAACTCTAGGTCGTGAGTGGGGTAATTCCTCTCGTGGGGCTTTAGCTTCCTGGAAGCATAAGCTATAGCCCTTTTCTCCTGCTAGAGCACACCCCCAAGACCCCGTAAGGATGCGTCTGTGTAAACCCGATACTCTAGCCCTCCCTTTGGGAATGCCAGCACGGGTGCAGATGTCAACTTGTCCTTTAGCTCGTCGAACGCTAATTGACAACTATCATCCCACTTGAAAGGTACCCCTTTCCGAGTCAGATTCGTCAAAGGTCCTGCAATCTTAGAGAATCCTTTAATGAATCGCCTGTAGTAACCAGCCAAACCCAGAAAACTGCGCACCTCGGTCGGTGTCGTGGGCTGTCCCCACTCCCTCACCGCTGACACCTTATCCGGATCCACTGCAATACCCTGATCTGACACGACGTGACCAAGGAACTGTACCTCCCGTAGCGAGAACCCACACTTCCCGAATTTGGCATAGAGCTGATGATCCCTCAGTGTCTGTAGAACCATGCGTAAATGCTCTGCGTGCTCCTCCTCGGTACGTGAGTAGATTAGGATGTCATCAATGAACACGATGACAAACTGATCTAGGTACTCCCTGAAAACCCTATTCATGAGGTCCATGAACACAGCTGGTGCATTGGTGAGCCCGAAGGGCATCACCCTGAACTCATACGATCCATACCGCGACAAGAAAGCGGTCTTAGGAACATCCTCTTCTCGGATACGCAGTTGATGATACCCTGACCTCAAGTCGACTTTGGAGAAGTAAGACGCCCCTCTCAGTTGGTCAAATAAATCATCAATCCGAGGCAACGGATACTTATTCCGTATCGTCACCTTGTTCAGCTCCCTATAATCCACGCACAATCGGAGTGACCCATCTCGTTTCTTCACAAACAACACCGGCGCACCCCACGGCGATGTACTCCGCCGAATAAAACCCTGACCCAGTAGTTGCTGAATCTGCTCCCTCAATTCCCGCATTTCTGAAGGGGCCATTCGGTAAGGTGCCCGAGCAATAGGCCTCGTTCCCGGTGCCAAGTCTATAACAAATTCGATTTCTCTGCTGGGTGGTAATCCTGGTATCTCCTGGAATACATCCTCAAAGTCCCTCACTACAGGGATAGAGTTTAAAGGAACTGCCACTTCCTGCGAGGTTTCTTCCTCAAAGTAGTATAGATGAGTGGTCGAGCCTCCATCTGGGCGAGGCATCGTCACAACAAACATTTCCTGTCCCGGAATGGCAAAGATAAGGCTCCCACCGAAGCAATCAATCATGGCTCTATAGTCAGCGAGCCAATCCATACCGATGATCACGTCATGAACATGCATATCTAATACCAACATGTCCGCAGGTAAAACTAAACCGCCAATCTCCACTCCCACTCTCCGACATATAAAGAATATAAGCGACCCATTTCCCAATGGTGAGTCGACACACGTAACAGTGCTCTCTGCGGAGGCTAACAACCCTAAAGCCTTCGCGAAATGTGTAGCTATAAAGCAATGAGTGGCCCCCGTATCAAATAATACCCGACCCATAGTGCCATGGATAGAGAACGTACCCTCGATCGCGGGCGGCGCATGCTGTGCTGGAGGATTGGGAACGTCCCGAACGTTATACACACGTCCGTAGTGCATCTGCCCCTGCTGCTGTGGGGAGGGTGGGGCTGCTGCTGCTGGCGGCATCTGACCCTGTTGCCCTTGCTGGGCACCCTGTTGCTGGCCTCTGCCCCTCTGCGGGCACTCCCTCTTGAAGTGTCCTGGCTAGCCACAGGAGAAACAGCGTTTCTGGTCGTCACCCTGTCGTTGGCCCTGCTGGCCCTGACGTTGCTGGCCCAGTTGGCCTCCCCCGTTGTTCCCTTGGCCCTGACGGCCCTGAGGAACCTGCTGTTGCTGATTAGGGCCTGGTTGCCCCTGTCTGAACCCCTGTCCTCCCGGTCGGAACCCACCAGGCTTAAACTTCTTAGCCTGATTCCCTTGCTGAACGATGACCTGCTGCTGTGTGCCACTCGTCTCACTACTAGTGACTGCCTTGCCCTGCTGGCTCGGCTCACCTGCCTTCTTGTTCCCCTTAGCGTGGAAACGATGATCCTGACAATGTATAAGTGCGGCATTAACGACATCTGTATAGGTCACCAATACCGGGTTTCCAATCAAGTGCTGCCTGATTCTCCAAGCCAGACCATCCATGAACTTGGACTTCTTCCGCTGCTCATCGCTCACCTCGTTTGGCACAAAGTTTTCCAGACGGGTGAACTCCTCCTCATATTCTACCGCTGACCTGTCACCCTGTACCAACTCGCTGAATTTCTTTCTCATCTCAGACTCAACTGCTGGAGGGAAGTACTTGCGGTCAAACCGCACCCCGAATTCAGAAATCGGCATCAAATCCCGCTCCTCAGCGGTGGTCACGGACTCCCACCACTGTAAGGCTGCCCCTGACAGACGAAAAGTAGCCAGCATCTGTTTCTGCACCTCTGTACCCTCTAACATGCGCAGATGGCGCTGGATGTTCTTCTTCCAGTCACAAGCCTCAACCACATTGGTGCTACCTCGAAACTCAGGTGGGTGACCCTTCTGAAAGGTCTCCCTCACTCGCTGCCAAGATGGTGGCCCCACTGGAGCCTGAACTGCTGGAACCAATGGAGGCGGTGCCTGGGGCTGTGGAAAATGAGCTGCCATAGCTCGCATCGCTGTCTCGACCGCTTGGGCCACTATCACTGCCACCTGAGTGGTAGAAATCAACTCGGCCGGTGGTGGTGGTGGCGGTACCTGTGGCTCCTGTCGAGCCTCCCTCACCTCATCTCTAGCCTCATCCCTCTCCGCTCTCTATCTCTTTGGCGGCATCTGAAATAGATTGAATTGTATAAGTACACAATTTATACAAAACTAATAGCAGAAATACGATATCTCACAAGCGGAAAATATAATCAACAGTCCTAATAATAGGGCTCTATAACAACCGAACGCTACGCTGAAACGTAGAAAGCCGTACAGATCCTAAGGACACTAGAACCTGATGCTCTGATACCATCTGTGACACCCCGCCTAATTAATCCCGGGTGATCAGTCCTAAATCAAGTTAGAACAGGTTTCTCATTTGGTCCATTCTTAGCATCACTGTCGTTTATTTAAATTACTAACCACCTAAGTGAGAAAAACCAGACTAGTGCCAATTTTATCTTTCATTAATTAAACTAAAACCCATACGGAAATTAAAGCAATAAAACCATCACAGATAATTGAACTAATCATTCCACAAGTAAAAATAATTAACCGAATAAACCATCGGTCCAAATAATAAATCCCATAAAGACAAGAATAGAAATCCCAACAAGTCTAAAACAAATAAAAGGAAAGTGAGCGACATGCTCGAATAACTAATAATGAGTCTCTACATTATGAATGAAAGAAGGAGGCGTCTATCAAATGTCCCGCAACATCCACATATGCTGCAGCAACGGATTTCCTGGAATCGAGTCAAGTCTGGCGTCCCTGTGGCTGGACACCTAAAAGGTTTTTAAAAATTTTTATAGCAAGGGTTAGTACCCAAAACATTTGAAAACATTTAGCAAATGATCAACTTGCAGTAATAATAAATATGCATGCTCTTCATATTTTAGTTAGTGTCGCACTCTCTTGAGAACTTTCCTTGCCCCTCCTCTAATGTGCACCACTAACGCTTTAAATCATCACCTAGTTATCTGTTTCATGACTAGATAATTATTAAAGTCTCCTTACACTCCTCCCTACTCTAACCTGAGTATAATGTGATTATGATTTTTAAGTCATTAGGAACATCAACTTAATTAAATCATTTCCCTTTTTAATTCATATAACTACTCCACTCGTTATACATATACAACAACTCATGCTTGTATTTATTTAGCCTGTATATAATAATCACCTAATTATATACTTAGAATTTATTGCAGCATTCACACACATACTGGAATACATAAACCACTAATATCCACCCGAGTAAAAGTACTCCCCGGATATAATTTCTCTAAAGTGCTAGTACACTAGGTATATTCACATATCCTAGTTATCCAAGTTAGAATTTCTCACTAACTTGGTTTAGTATACGATTGGAGGCGGTCATATTCCTTTCCGGAAAGTGAGATGCCCCTCACCCCCTGTAACGGACGCTATGACCTGGGAATCTACTCGCCCTACTCCTCAAGCTAGGGGATTCATCCACTGCGCGTAACCCCCCCTATGGCACTAGAGTATAATAATATCTAACCACTGATATTAAGGCATACACTATATATATATACTATCACATACCGTATATATATATACATACATAAAAATGTTCCAGCTACACCGTGTACTAACCCGTGACACAAGCCTATTCCATTTTTATTATGAGGTTATTACCCAACTCGAATTATTAATAATAGCACATTAATAAATTCAGTCACTTTTAATGTTGCCCTCACCATTTAATTGGACTAAATCTCATAGTCCGAATTAACCTCACCCGAGTCTAAATCCCGACTCTAAATTTCCTAGTCCATTACTACGTAATATAATTTACCTCGATGTCACTCAACCAATTTTGACGTGTCATCCAAATCTCTCCTCCCATCTCCTAATTAATTCACTCACATTTAATTAGGTAACCCCATGCATTAATTTCTCAACAATAATAAATTGCATAACAACTTTTTTATATAAATCTCATCCTATATAGATAAAATGGGCGAACAGTCCGTGTCTGCCGACCGTCGATCGATCGACTTCATGGCGTCGATCGATCGATCGAACAGGTACTCGTCTTCTTCGCGAAGACGGACAGCCATGGGCGAAAATCTGCAAACCCTAATTTCCTTCTACACTGAAACTCAGTCCCTTTTTTGCATTTGTACATATTAGGAAACCCATTAGGGATCTCCAGAATACTCATCCACATCAATAATTCGTCCATTAACTCCAATTTCTAAAATTTGGGGAAAGTTTCACCATTAACCCTAGGTCCATTTATACCCCAATTTCATCATCAATTTCGTTTCCAAATATGCAGATAACATTCTATCAGATATGCAATAATTCACCATTATCAGATTTTACCAGAATTCACACCCAAATTTAGTAAATCAAAATTGTAGTTTTTCAAAATCCCATTTACACCCAAAAATGGATTTCTACATAATCACTACACATGAATATGAATCGAAAACAGATTTAATGCTATTGCAAGTTATCCACTTGCCTTAAGGTTCGTAGAGTCTCAATTGGAGCTAAATCCCAAGGTTGAAGATGACCTTTGATGGCTCTCTTTGATCCCCAATTTGGCTTTGGCTGCTGTTAGGGTTTCCTAATCCTTAATTTGCTTTCTCTAATTAAGTTCAGCCACCCCCTTATTTCTTTTTATTAGATTAATTAACTTAATCCCGTTTTTTGACTAATGGGCCAAGCCCAAGTGACCCAAATGTCCCCGAGTGGGCCCGGCTATGTCTAAAAACGTCCCGTGACCCGTTCACTACCCCCGAGTACACTTTTCCGACTATCTCGGCCCATCCGGACTCAACTGTATCCTCAGAATTTGCATCCGAATTAATTTATAAAATACTTATCCCCCACCCCATATAGTCTTATACCGACTTCCGAATGTGATAAGTACCTCCTCGTCACTAATACTCGAGGCGACGTAATTACATTATTACTATTCACTTAGTAAATAAGTTTTCCCTAAATATTAACCATTCAATCCCAGATTAATATTTATATACATTATTCTGTTCTAATTAATTCATTAAATTACAACACACTAAGTAATTTAAAATCTCCGAATTAATTAAATTAAATGTACCAAAAATACGGGGTGTTACATACTCCCCCCCTTATAAAGGAATTTCGTCCCCGAAATTAGATCGTACCTGCGTTGAAAAGTTCTGGATATTGTTCCCGCATATCCTCCTCTCGCTCCCAGGTAGACTCGTCAACATTGTGATGACCCCACTGTACTCTAACCAATGGAACGACCTTGGATCGTAATTTCCGCTCACTATGATCCAGAATTGCTACCGGCCTCTCCTCATACGAGATGTCTGGCTGTAAGTCGATCTCCTCGAGCGGAATATGCCAAAAGGCTCTCTCGCTCCTTCGATATTTCTTCAGCGATGCCACATGGAATACATCGTGTATTCGCTGAAGATGATCTGGTAATCCAAGCTTATATGCCACCGGTCCCACCCTTTCAATAATAGGGAAAGGTCCTACGTATCGCGGTGCTAACTTACCCTTCTTGCCGAACCTCATCACCCCTTTCATAGGGGATACCCGGACTAAAACTTGGTCCCCAACTTCTAGCTCCACATGTCTTCGAGAAGCATCAGCATAACTCTTCTGCCTGTCCTGAGCTATTCGAATCCTTCCTCGAATCAACTCTATCTTGGCAGATGTTTCCTGGACAATATCCGGCCCCAAGAGTTTGTTGTCCCCCACCTCTAACCAACAAGCGGGTGAACGACAAGGTCTCCCGTACAGTGCCTCAAACGGTGCCATGCCAATCGTGAATTGGTAGGAGTTGTTATACGCAAACTCTACCAAAGGAAGGTATTTCTCCCATCCTCCCCCGAAGTCCAAAATGCACATTCTGAGCATGTCTTCCAGCATCTGATTAACTCTCTCAGTCTGTCCGTCAGTCTGTGGGTGATACGCTGTACTCAAGCGCAACTCCGTGCCCATTGCCTCTTGAAAGCTCTGCCAAAAGTGGGCAACAAAGATTTTGTCTCTGTCTGATACGATATTTATCGGCACTCCATGCAGCTTAACAATCTCTGCTATGAATAGCTGTGCATAACGCATCGTCTCAAAGTCTGTGCGTACCGGCAAAAAGTGGGCTACCTTGGTCAACCGATCCACAATAACCCATATGACGTCGTGACCCTTCTGCGATACCGGCAACCCTGTGATGAAGTCCATGGAGATGCTCTCCCACTTCCACACGGGAATGTCTAACGGCTGTAGCATCCCTGATGGTCTCTGGTGGTCAACTTTCACAAGCTGACACGTGGCACATTTCGAATCAAACTCCGCTATGTCTCGTTTCATCCCTGCCCACCAATACTGCCTCCTCATATCTTGGTACATTTTATCCCCACCGGGATGTACCGCAAATTTCAAACCATGGGATTCTGTCATAACGGCGTGCTTTAAATCCTCATCCTCTGGCACCATTAACCTCCCATTAAAACGTAGGCCTCCTTCTGAGCTAATCGAGTAACCTTCCGCTCCCTCAGCTAACAACTGGCCCACCCTATCCCGGCAATTCTGATCCTCTGCCTGAGCCTTCACAACCCGCATAATGATCTCGGGTGTGATGGATAAAGCCGACATGCAAGCCTTTGCTACGTCGTCCTCATATTGAAGCTCTCTCCACTTCGCTTTCCATACCTCCGATATTTCCCCAGTCGGTCTTCTGCTCAATGCGTCTGCTACTACATTGGCCTTACCAGGATGATACTGGATATCAAACTGGTAGTCCTTCACGAATTCTAGCCACCGCCTTTGTCTCATATTCAGATCCTTCTGTGTGAAGAGATACTGAAGTGACTTGTGATCCGTGAATAGAGTAAACTGCTCTCCTAGAAGATAATGCCTCCATATCCTCAAAGCAAAAACGACCGCTGCCAACTCTAGGTCGTGAGTGGGGTAATTCCTCTCGTGGGGCTTTAGCTTCCTGGAAGCATAAGCTATAGCCCTTTCCTCCTGCTGGAGCACACCCCCAAGCCCCCGTAAGGATGCGTCTGTGTAAACCCGATACTCTAGCCCTCCCTTTGGCAATGCCAGCACGGGTGCAGATGTCAACTTGTCCTTTAGCTCGTCGAACGCTAATTGACAACTATCATCCCACTTGAAAGGTACCCCTTTCCGAGTCAGATTCGTCAAAGGTCCTGCAATCTTAGAGAATCCTTTAATGAATCCTTTAATTGACAGCAATCTTAGAGAATCCTTTAATGAGTCAGATTCGGCAATATCGGGTGTGATTTTATTTAAACTGAAGTTTATTTTCAGAAGGCTTCTTTAGAACTTTAAAATAAAGTCTCTGGGCTTCAAATCGAATTTTGACCATTCTGGGATTTCGTTCGAACGAGCTTACCAACAAATTTTTCCCATTAGCCTCTGGAACTTCGTTAGAAGGGACGTTCAAATGAGATTTTCGATGGGAAATTTTTTGAGCAGTTTTTTGGCAGTTTTCTCCACTACTCCCCTCTTTGGTTCCCACTAATTATTCCAGAATTACTAATGTGCGGGAACCAACTCTTTGTAACTAACTTTTTCATATTCTTCTATCTCCTAGAGAGATTTTTGAGAGTTTAATTTTTCCATGAAAAGGTTCATATTTTGAGTGTTTTATTTTCCAAGAAAATCATCCTTAAACACTTTTGGTTTACACCCATATTAGTTTATACCAAGTTTCAATATATATATCCTTGCTTGGAGTGTTTGGCACCGGGTTTTTCTCTACATCTCAAAGAAGATAAGTTTGGATTTACTTCTACATCCCACAAAGAAGAAGTTTGTTTGCTGTGACATACCTACTTGGAGAAAGGCTCCTTATTTGGGTGGCGGTGATCGAAAAAGTCCGATCGGTGGATTCCGAGACCGCGGTGGACCTCCGTGGTTATTCGCTAAGCAGAGGTGTGTACAAGATGAAGCGTCGGGGCATGGTAGGAGTCAAGTCAAGTGTTGTAAGTCTTTTTGTCTTGTACTTGTAAAATCGTACTTAGTGGATTTGAGGCTAGGGCCATCCGAAATTTTTTCTCGTTATGGGTTTTTCCTCGTACATCGCGGCGTAGTGGTTTATTTATTTTATCCTTTCCAAATTCACATTAGATGCATGCTTAGGTAAAAGATAAAATTAGAATATTTAATTTGGTGCTAATTTTGTTGGTGTAAAAATTCGTTTAATTCAAGTCATTTATTTTATTGGATAAAATTTTGTTTGGCCTAATTTGCAAAAATGAATTAATTATTTGTGTTAGGCAAATTTCTAGGACTTGGGTTGAATTAATTTAGTTTAAGAAAAACTAATTTGTAATTGATTTTAATGTCACTTTGAGTTTTGTTTAATTTTAATTTGAAAGAACTTAAAATTTGGTTTATGTTATTGTTTAGTTGAACCATCACTTTTCCGCACTTTTATAGGAAATTGATTTTTAAAGTGAAAGGTTAAAAAATTGAGGGTCCTACATTTCCAACACAACCCACAAATATTCTGCCCCTTCAACTGAAGAAACCACTGGCGAAGGGCCTTACCAGCCACCATCCAAAAGGGCTAGGAAGTCCAAGAGTGGTACTTCCTTAAATCCAAGTCCTCAAAATCCAAGTCTCAAACTCAGCCGCAAACCCCTTTGGAGGCATTCCCTATCGCCTTCGTTCCCCCTCCCATGTCTGCAGAGGTAAGTGAAGAGCTAAGAAGGAAGGTTCAGGCTGAGGTGTTACGGATAAATGTCGAGTTTCAACGATGTGCTCCTATCATTACTCATTCTACTGCCTTCCCCACTATCCTGGTTGATCCAACTAAACTGGGGGCAAATAGGAAGAATAGTTCAATGGCTCCTCGGGGCACTGGTGTTGTGGGTGCGAGGAAGAATACTCTAGGTACCAAGTCCCGGAGGAAACAAACAGCCAATGTACATCTCTCCCCATCTCCCTCTGTTGCTGCCTCCTCTCCTCCTTCGCTAGTGATTATATCCTCCCATTCTTCTTCTGGATCTGAGGTATGCATGTGTCTTGTTGTTCTTACTCAAATTTTTTTAAGGCAAGATGCATCTGTTTAATTCTTAACAACTTTGGTGTAGGGAGTTGAAGAAGGAAGACCCAACCCCCCGTGACCCCATTCGTGGGTGGACATTTCGGTTCATCTCAAGCCGATGTGACTACTCCCCGTTCCCTTATGATCGGGCTTACTTATTCCCACCATTCGAAGGATGCTACTATGGTAGGGGGGAGTCCGTGGAATCTGTGGGAATCTCTTCTCAACCAGAGACAACTCCCCCAGCCCCTTCTGAATTATCACCTCAGCACGAGGTCCTTCAGCCCATCGTTCCAGCTGTGAAAAGTTCCAGTGAGGTAACGTATAATCAATTACTTATCAGGTCTCACGTCTTTTTTACTTTCCCATCCGTTTTTCTGTTTAACATACTAAACTCTAATATGTTGGGATTCCTTAGGTTGAAATGACATCGTTGTTAGCTGACATTCTTCTTCCCACTGTGCTGACGAGACCCATAACTGCGGTTCCCCTTTTTGGTGCCATAACTGAGGTAAGTAACGCTTAGATGCATTTCTCCCTTTTTCTGTACTTGCTCCTTGTGTCTAACACTTACCTTCATTTTTCAGCTTTCACTAAGTCTTACCCCCACCCTTTTCTCTTAGTGGTATTCATATTTCTAAGGACAAGGTTGATGCTTCTGCCCAGTGTGGTGGTTCTTCTGTACCCACCCATTTTGGGGCATCATTTAGGGGTCCATCGTCTTCTCCCAGTGAAACTCCTCAGTTGGCTTTGGTACCTTTTATTGGCGAGGGAGTTTTACTGACCGTTAATGCTTCTTCAGTTGAGGGTGTCGTTGAGGCTTATGAGGCAATAAGCCTGCCTCCAGCAGTTTCTACCATTATGTCCTCCATGATGACTCCCATTCTCGCTCCCACTACTACTGAGGTACTTCTCTAGTTTTCTCTTCATTTCTCAACCTTTCAAACTCCACTTATAATGGTGGCTTAACACTAAAAACACTTGTAAGTATTTTCCATAAACTCCACCTATAACCGTGTCTTAACAACGAAAACACTTGTTAAGATTTTTTCTTTAACTCCACCTATATCGGTGACTTAACGATGAAAATACTTTTTAAGATTTTCCATAAACTCCACCTATAATGGTGACTTAACAAAGAAAACACTTGTTACGGTTTTTTTCTTTAACTCCACCTATATCGGTGGCTTAACATTGAAAACATATATTAAGATTTTTCTTTAACTCCACATGTATCAGTGACTTAACAATGAAAACACTTGTTAAGATTTTTCATAAACTCCACCTATATCGATGACTTAACAATGAAAACACTTGTTAAGAATTTTTTTCTTTAACTCATTATTTCTTCTACCTGTTCTCAGATTGGACGGGAGAGTTCTCCACCAGTTCCTTCGCCCATCGCCTCGCCCTATTGGGAACCCATTATCTTAGAAGATTCTAGTCACAATGATCAAGGTTCCACGATTGGCGCTGCTACTGAGAGCGAATTTGGTTGTGAGCTCCCTCTACCTGACTTAGCTCCTCACGCAATTTGCCTCATGGTCCTTTAGCGTTCCCCTCAAATGCCTTCCAGCCATCGCTTGGTAGTTGAGCATCTTGCAAGCCACCATCCTGAGACTTTTACTGTGGATTGCCTGTGTTCCAATATCCTCGTGATGAGCTATAGGCTTCAGGGCATGGCGATCGTTGTTGTTGATATCGTCAGAACTCCCACTTTAAACGTTACTCGAGCCCTCCTCAACCAATTCCTGGGTTATCTAAGGAACTTGGGTCATGATGACTTTTATTTTGCCTAGCTTATTGCGCACTTAAAAACTTTGAAGAGTTAGCGACTGGATAGTCAGAGGGAGCTGTTGTAGAAACATCGGGAGCATCAACAGGCTTAGGAGGCTCGGTTGGCTGAGCTAGCACCTCTGCTTGAAGCTATTATTAAGGAGGCAGAAGATGTCGAAAAAAGTCTATGGCTAGTGAAGCTGAAACGAGAGAAACTCCTCCTCAAACGTAAACAAGCGCAAACGATATTGGAGGTTTCTATAAATGCCCAACAGTCTTGCCTAGTAGCATCTTCAGGCGTTCTTGGAGGTTTTTTCTATGCTCCAGATCTGTGGTTCCTCTTAGGTCAATGAGTTGTTGTAAACATTTTCCTTTTTTTCTTCTTTTGTAATTCTTGGGCAATAGCTCCTAATTTTGTAATGCCCTAAAGTTTACGAATGAATGAAAAAAAGATGTATGTTTTCCCTGTCATTTCTTTGTGCTACAACTGTTTGGGTATATTATGAAGTTCTATTATTCTTTCATCCTCACTAGAGTTATAATAAAAAGAACTTGTATATTCATAACAACAGCTAGATACATCAGTGGTCCAAACTTAATTGGTTACACATGATAGACTTTTAACCATTTATTGTCAATCTTGAATGGCTTGTCTTCTTCCATCATAGAAATTAAGCAATAACCTGAATCGTGAGCTTCTTTTACAATGAAAGGTCCCTCCCAATTCTCTTCAAATTTAGTTAGGGTAATCCCCCTAATGTGTTTTACTGCTGCTTTCAAAATGAGGTCTCACTCTACGAACTTCCATGGTCTCACCAAGTTATCATATTCCTTAGAGAGTTGTTTTGTATACATTTTAAAGTGTTGCATAGTGTTATCTTTGTTTTCATCCAATGCTTCCAACTGCACATGTCTATTCTGAGGGAGCATGCTACTTCGCAAGGCATATCGAGCAGAGGAAACTTTTAACTCTACTGCCTTCCCCACTATCCTGGTTGATCCAACTGAACTGGGGGCAAAGAGGAATAAGAGTTCAAAGGCTCCTCAGGGCACTGGTACTGTAGGTGCGAGGAAGAAGACTCTGGATACCAAGTCCCAGAGGAAATGAACACCCGATGTACATATCTCCCTAACTCCCTCTGTTGTTGCCTCCTCTCCTCCTTCGCCAGTGGTTATATCCTCCCATCCTCCTTCTGAATCCGAGGTATGCATGTGTGTTGTTGTTCTTACTCATATATTTTCTAAGGCAAGTTGTATATGTTTCATTCTTAAAAACTTTGGTGCAGGGAGTTGAAGAAGTAAGACCCAGCCCCCCTCCCCCCCCCCCCCCCGTGAGCCCTTTCGTGGGTGGACGTTTCGATTCCTCTCAAGCCGATGTAACTACTCCCCGTTCCTTATGATCGGGCTTACTTATTCCCACCGTTTGAAGGATGCTACTATGGGGGGGGGGGGGGCGTGGAGTCTGTGGGCATCTCTTCTCAACCAGAGATAACTCCCCCAGCCCCTTCTGAATTATCACCTCAGCACGAGGTCCTTCCGCCCCTCATTCAAGTTGCGAAAAGTGCCCCTGAGATAACATATAATCAATTACTTGTCAGGTCTCACGTCTTTTTTATTTTACCATCCCTTTTTCTGTTTAACATACTAAATTTTAATACGTTAGTATTCCTTAGGTTGAAATTGCATCGTTGTTAGCTGACATGCTTATCCCCACTGTGCTGACGAGACCCATAACAGCAGTTCCCCTTTTTTGTGCCATAACTGAGGTAAGTAACGCTTAAATGCATTTTTCCCTTTTTCTGTACTTTCTCCTTGTGTCTAAGACGTAGCTTCATGTTTGCATCTTTCGCTAAGTCTTACCCCACTCTTTTCTCTTGGGGGTATGCATATTTCCAAGGCTAAGGTGGATGCTTCTGCCCAACGTGGTGATTCTACTGTACCCACCCATATTGGGGCACGGTTTGGGGGTCCATCGTCTTCTCCCAGTGAAAATCCTATGTTGGCTTTGGTACCTTTTGTTGGCGAGGGATCTTTACCGACCGTTGAGGCTTCTTAAGTTGAGGGTGCCATTGAGGCTTATCAGGCAATAAGCCTGCCTCCAGTGGTTCCTATCGTTATGGCCTCTATGGTGACTCCCACTACTGATGAGGTACTGCATTAGTTTTCTCTGCATTTATCAACCTTTCAAACTTAACCTATAATGGTGTCTTAACACTGAAAACACTTGTTAAGATTTTCCATAAACTCCACCTATAACCGTGACTTAACAACGAAAACACTTGTTAAGATTTTTTCATTTACTCCACCTATATCGGTAACTTAACAATGAAAAAAGTTTTTAAGATTTCCATAAACTCCACATATAATGGTGACTTAATAACGAAAACACTTGTTACGATTTTTTTCTTTAACTCCACCTATATCAGTGACTTAACAATGAAAATTGTTAAGATTTTTCTTTAACTTCACCTCTATCGATGACTTAACAACGAAAACACTTGTTAAGATTTTTCTTAAACTCCATGTATATCGGTGACTTAGCAATGAAAACACTCGTTAAATTTTTTTTCTTTAACTCATTATTTCTTATACCTGTTCTCAGGTTGCACGGGAGAGTTCTCTACCAGTTCTTTCGCCCATCTCCTCGCCCCATCGGGATCCCGTTATCTCAGAAGATTCTAGTCACAAAGATCAAGGTTCCACCGCTGGTGCTCCTGCTGAGAGGGAATCTGGTTGTGAGCTCCGTCTGCCCGACTTATCTCCTCATGCCTTTTGCCCCATTATCCTTCAGCGTTCCCTTCAAATTCCTGCAAGCCATCGCTTGGTAGTTGAGCAGCTTGCAAGCCACCATCCTGGGACTTTTCTGTGGATTGCCAGTGTTCTAACATCCTCATGATGTGTTATAGGCTTCAGGAGATGGCGAATGTTGTTGCTGATATCGTCAACACTCCCACTTCAAACGTTACCAGATCCTTCCTCAACTAATTCCTAGGATATCTAAGGGAGTTGGTTCGTGATGACTTCTTTTTTTACTATCTTATTATGCACTTAAAAACTTTGAAGAGTCAGTGACTGGATAGTCAGAGGGAGATGTTGCAGAAATATTGGGAGGATCAACGGGTTGAGGAGGCTAAGTTGGCTAAGCTAGCACCTCTGCTTGAAGCTGTTATCAAGGAGGTAGAAGATGTCGGAGAAGCTCTGCGGCTAGTGAAGCTGAAGAGATAGAAACTCCTCATTGAATGTACACAAGCGCAAACGATATTAGAGGTTTCTATAAATGCCCATGAGTCTTGCCTAGCAGCTTCTTCGGACGTTCCTAGAGGTTTTTTCTCTGCTCCAGATCTATGGTTCCTTTTAGGTTAATGAAATGTTGTAAACATTTTCCTGTTCTTCTTCTTATGTAATTCTTGGGAAATAGCTCCCAATTTTATAATGCCCCAAAGTTTACGAATGATTGAAAAAAATATGTATGTTTTCCCATATCATTTCTTTGTACTACAACTTTTTTCGTATATTATGAAGTTCTATAATTCTTTTATCTCCACTCGAGTTATAATAAAAAGAACTTGTATCTTCAGAACAACATCTAGATACATCAGTGGTTCAAACTTAATTTCTTACACATGATAAATTTTTAACCGTTTATTATTAATCTTGAATGGCTTGTCTTCCTCCATCTAAGAAATTAAGCAATAACCTGAATCGTGAGATTCTTTTACATTGAAAGGTCCCTCCCAATTCGCGGCAAATTTAGGTAGGGGAAGCCCCCTGATGTGTTTTACTGCTTCTTTCAAAATGAAGTATCCCTCCACGAACTTCCTTAGTCTCACCAACTTATCATATGCCTTGGAGAGATGTTTTTTAAACATTTGAAAGTGCTGCATCGCGTTATCTCCGTGTTCATCTAATGCTTCCAACTGCACATGTCTATTCTGAGGGAGCATGTTACTTCGCAAGGCATATCGAGCAGAGGGAACTTTTAACCCTAATGCCATCCCCACTATCCTAGTTGATCCAACTGAACTGGAGGCAAAGAGGAAGAAGAGTTCAAAGGATCCTCGAGGCAATGGTGTTGTGGGTACGAGGAAGAAGACTCTGGGTACCAAGTCCTACAGGAAATGAACACCTGATGTACATCTCTCCCCAACTCCCTCTGTTGCTGCCTCCTTCCCTCCTTCGCCAGTGGTTATATCCTCTCATTCTCCTTTTGGATCCGAGGTATGCATGTGTGTTGTTGTTCTTACTCATATATTTTTTAAGGCAAGTTGTATCTGTTTAATTCTTAAAAACTTTTGTGCAGGGAGTTGAAGAAGGAAGAGCCAGCCCCCCCCCCCCCCCCCCGTGAGCCCTTTCATGGGTGGACGTTTCGATTCCTCTCAGGCCGATGTAACCACTCCCCGTTCCCTTATGATCGGGCTTACTTATTTCCACTGTTCGAAGTATGCTACTATGGGTGGGAGTCCGTGGAGTCTGTGGGCATATCTTCTCAACCAGAGACAACTCCCCCAGCCCCTTGTGAATTATCACCTCAGCACGAGGCCCTTCCGCCCCTCGTTCTAGCTGCGGAAAGTGCCCCTTCAGGTAACATATAATCAATCACTTGTCAGGTCTCACGTCTTTTTTTCTTTTACCATCCATTTTTCTGTTTAACATAGTAAACTTTAATATGTTAGGATTCCTGAGGTTGAAATTGCATCGTTGTTAGCTGACATTCTTCTTCCCACTGTGCTGACGAGACCCATAACTGCGGTTCCCCTTTTTTGTGCCATAACTGAGGTAAGTAACGCTTAGATGCATTTTTCCCTATTTATGTATTTTCTCCTTGTGTCTAAGACGTAGCTTCATGTTTGCATCGTTCGTTAAGTCTTACCCCACTCTTTTCTCTTGGTGGTCTGCATATTTCCAAGGCTAAGGTGGATGCTTCTGCCCAGCATGGTGATTCTTCTGTACCCACCCATATTGGGGTATGGTTTGGGGGTCCATCGTCTTCTCCCAGTGAAAATCCTATGTTGGCTTTGGTACCTTTTGTTGGCGAGGGATCTTTACCGACCGTTGAGGCTTCTTCAGTTGAGGATGCCATTAAGGCTTATGAGGCAATAAGCCTGCTTCCAGCGGTTCCTACCGTTATGGCCTCTATGGTGACTCCCATTCTGACTCCCACTACTGCTGAGGTACTTCATTAGTTTTCTCTGCATTTCTCAACCTTTCAAACTTAACCTATAATGGTGGCTTAACACTGAAAACACTTGTTAAGATTTTTCATAAACTCCACCTATAACTGTGACTTAACAACGAAAACACTTGTTAAGATTTTTTCTTTTACTCCACCTATATCGTTGACTTAACAATGAAAACACTTTTTAAGATTTCCATAAACTCCACCTATAATGGTGACTTAATAATGAAAACACTTGTTACGATTTTTTTCTTTAACTCGACCTATATCAATGACTTAACAATGAAAACACTTGTTAATATTTTTCTTTAACTCCACCTATATCGGTGACTTAACAATTAAAACACTTGTTAATATTTTTCATAAACTCCACCTATATCGGTGACTTAACAATGAAAACACTTGTCAAGATTTTTTTCTTTAACTCATTATTTCTTCTACCTATTCTCAGGTTGCACGGGAGAGTTCTCCACCAGTTCTTTCACCCATTGCCTTGCCCCATCGGGAACCCGTTATCTCAGAAGATTCTTGTTACAATGATTAAGGTTCCACGATTGGCGCTGCTGCTGAGAGCAAATTTGGTTGTGAGCACCCTCTGCCCGACTTGGCTCCTCACGCCTTTTGCCGGATGGTTCTTCAGCGTTCCCCTTAAATGCCTGCTAGCCATCGCTTGGTAGTTGAGAATCTTGCAAGCCACCATCCTGAGACTTTTACTATGTATTGCGTGTGTTCCAACATCCACGTGATGAGATATAGGATTCAGGGCATGACGACTGTTGTTACTAATATCGTCAGCACTCCCACTTCAAACGTTACCAGAGCCCTCCTCAACCAATTCCTGGGTTATCTAAGGGAGTTGGGTCGTGATGGCTTCTGTTTTGACTGGCTTATTGCGCACTTAAAAACTTTGAAGAGTCGGCGATTGGATAGTCAAAGGGAGATGTTGTAGAAACATCGGGAGGATCAACGGGCTGATGAGGCTTAGTTGGCTGAGTTAGCACCTCTGCTTGAGGCTGTTAATAAGGAGGTAGAAGTTGTCGAAGAAGCTCTGCGACTAGTGAAGTTGAAATGAGATAAACTTCTCATCGAACGTACACAAGCACAAACGATATTGGAAGTTTATATAAATGCCCAATAGTCTTGCCTAGAAGCTTCTTCGGGCCTTCCTGGAGGTTTTTTCTCTGCCCCAGATCCGTGGTTTCTCTTAGATCAATGAATTTTTGTAAACATTTTCCTTTTCTTCTTCTTATGTAATTCTTGGGCAATAGCTCCCAATTTTGTAATGTCCCAAAGTTTACGAATGAATGAAAAAAAGATATATGCTTTCCCGTGTCATTTCTTTGTGCTACAACTGTTTGCGTATATTATGATGTTCTATAATTCTTTCATCTCCACTTGAGTTATAAAAAAAGAACTTGTATATTCAGAACATCATCTAGATACATTAGTGGTCCAAACTGAATTGCTTACACATGATAGACTTTCAACCATTTATTGTTAATCTTGAATGTCTTGCCTTCTTCCATCTTATAAATTAAGCAATAACCTGAATCGTGAGCTTCTTTTACAATGAAAGGTCCCTCCCAATTCATTGCAAATTTAGGTAGGGTAATCCCCCTGATGTGTTTTACTGCTTCTTTCAAAACGAGGTCTCCCTCTACGAACTTCCTTGGTCTCACCAAGTTATCATATGCCTTGGAGAGATATTTTGTATACATTTAAAAGTGATTTGCCTTATCTCTGTATTCATCCAATTCTTCCAACTGCACATGTCTATTATGAAGGAGCATGATCCTTCGCAAGGAATATCTAGCAGAGGGAACTTCTAACTCTACTGGAAGAATCGTCTCAGCCCCATAAATAAGGGGGAACGGAGTATACCCAGTGGGATTCCTCTTGGTTGTTCTATAGGCGCACAACACAACTGGTATCTTGTCATCCCATGATACCAAAAAATCCTCCATGATTTTAGCTAAAATATTAACCAAGGTTTTGTTAGTTGCCTCGGCTTGACTGTTTCCCTTTGGGTATGCCACCGTTAAAGTATGATGAATAATGGAGTACTTGTCTGTGATCATTGTTACCTCTGAATTGATGAAAGGGGTTCCATTATCTGAGAGAATAACCTTTGGAATCCCAAAATAATAAATGATGTATTCTCTGATGAAGTTGCTCACCACCTCTGCTATTTCCCTTCTTAGTGGTATCGCTTCGTCCCACTTTGTAAAGCACTACGTTGCTTCTATAATCCATATCTTGTCCCTCAAAGAAGGATGTATTGCCCTTACCAGGTCGAATGCCCAAGTGTGAAAAGGATAAGGTGTTGCCAGGGAGTGTAGGTCCACCGATGGGGCTTGGATCATATTTTCATGAAGTTAGCAAGCCTTGCACTTTCGAACGAATTCAGCAGAGTCTTTCTCCATTATTGGCCAATAATACCCCAACATCATCAATTGGTCATACAACTTGGCCCATCCAATGTGAGCTAGATCGTGCACCTGCTTGAGGACTTCGGTTGCTTCTTCCTTCGTGATGTAATGCAATGGCCTGTTGAAGTAGCCCCTGCGATAAAGCTGCCCCTCCTGAACGTAGAACCTCGGGGCTCTTTACTTAAGTCCTATCGCATTAATATTCTCTATTGGGACAAATCTATCTTTAATGAAGTCAATATAAGATTGCCTTCATTCTAGTTGAGCTTTAATGAAATGACATTCAGCCGCCTCAAAGAATAACTGGCACTTAGTGAACTTTCATTGTAACTTTTAGTGTACTGTTTCATTCTAGGCTATAAATAACCCTCCCTTTGAATTCTCATGTAAAGTGGTATCTCAGTTGTTTCGCAGTGCTCTTCATGTGTTTTCTTCAACCTCTGCTCAGCTTCTTCTCGGTCTATGCATCTTGATAACCATCCCCCTACGTTTTTAAAGTAAAGATTTCCTTGGTTTGTAAAGTAGTGGGTTAGTTCCCTCAGGTCCATCGCTCCTTCCCCAGATTCTAATTGCTTTCTAATCTCTCCTCTCCAGTTATCATCATCCTCGATCAGTAGAATTGATTGTACTACCGAAGGATCTATTCTTCGTTGAATCACGACTGTAGTTGTATCGTTCCTCATGACCATTTTTTGGGCGATAGTGGCATAGGCGTCTGGATGGCGGTTCATCATTCGAGGATGTCTCTTAATCTTGGTTTGATGGAACTAGTTGAGGAGCCTCTGAATAATTGTTCAGTATGGTGCCAGGCTTAGGTGTTTTAACGCATATTCTCCATTCACTTATTGAATCACCATGTTCGAATCCCCTTTGATGCAAAGTGAACGAATACCCCTTCGAAGGGCCTCCAGTAACCCCGTCACTAACGCTTCATACTCTGCTTCATTGTTGGGGCAATGGAAATATAATTTGTAGGAAAGATAACTCTCCTCCATTCCTTTTGAAAGAATAACCCCTGCCCCTCCTTTCTTTTTTGCCGAAGATCCATCAAACTGCATCGTCCATTCTTCATCACTTTTATCTAAGTAATTGGCTTGCAAGTCGTCTCCTGGAATACTTTCTTTAGCTATCTCAAACATCCCAGAGGGGAATATTGCCAATAGGTCATCCTACGCCTGGCTCTTGATCGCGTGAGGGACCACACACTTCAAGTCGTATTCTGAGAGGATGAGGAACCACCTAGCTTCCCTACCAATCAATATAGTTCTTTCCAGTAAATACTTAATAGGATCACATACGGTTACAATATGAATTGTAAAATATAACATATAATTTTTAAGTTTTTGCGCTATAAAGACTAAGGATAAACAATGCCTTTCCAAGCTACTATATCTGACCTCTGGCCCATGTATGATTCTACTGAGGTAGTAGACTGGTCGTTCCTGCTCGTCAATCTCTTGTGCAAGTAAACCTCCAATGAACCTTATGGTAGATGTGAGGTATAGCTGCAATGGTATTCCTGCCTTTGGGGGAACCATGGTCTGTAGTGAAACGAGCAGGCTTTTTAGTCCATTGAGAGACTCCTAGTGAACTTCCTCCCACTTGAATTTCTTATTCTTTCACAAAAGTTGCATCAATGGGTGCGTCATTTAAGCCAATCCAGGCAAACATCTCCTAAGGTAAGAAACTTTACGTAGGAAACTCTTCAGTTCCTTCGCCATTCTTGGATTGGGCATCTCCAAGATCGCTCACTGTTTGTCTTGGTCCCATCTGTACTCCCTGTCGATCAACCACAAAACCCATAAACTTTCCACTAGTTACTCCAAAGATGCATTTTGGTGGTTTCATCTTTAGTTTATACTTTCTGAACCGAGCAAACACCTTCCTTAAATCACTTAGATGAGACTCCTCCTTCTTCGATTTGATGACCAAATCATCCACATAAAACTCCAAAAATTTGTGAAATAAGTCATGGAAAATGGCCATCATCGTTCTTTGATAAGTAGCCCAAGCATTCATGAGTTCAAACGACATTACTCTGTACATGAAGTTGCCCAATGGGGTTTTAAATGCCGTTTTCTCTGCATTCGTAGGGTCCATCTTGATTTGGTTGTACCCTACATACCCATCCATGAAGTTGTACATCTCATGACTAGCCGTTACATCTATCAGTCTATCGATAGAGGGTAGAGGAAACTCATCCTTGGGTCAAGCCCTATTAAAGTCTCTGAAATCCATGCATATTCTTATTTGATTTTTATCTTTCTTACCCACTGGAAAAATTCTAGACAGCCAAAGTGGGTGTTGTATCAGTTTAATGAAGCATCCCGTCAGTAAGCATTAGACCTCTTCCTTGATCTTCAAGTCTAGCTCAGGCTTGTACGTTCTCATTACTTGTTTCACTGGAATGGTTGAAGGCATCACGTTCAACTTATGGCAGCTAAATTCCTCATCCAACCCTTCCATCTCTATGTACTTCCACGCAAAAATGTCTATGAACTCCCGAATCAACTCAACCATGGCCTCTCATTTCCCTTTACTAAGATCTGCCTTGGATCCTCCCCTTCTTTTGCCAAGTTCAACTACTCAAACTTTTGTACCTATAGCTTTGGTTGATCTGCCATGTATTCTGGTTCTTCGGCGACTTCTTCAATAAATTCCTATATGTTGGAGTTGCCTATCACCATACATTATCCCTGTTGATCCACCACAAATCACTCATATATTGCGTCATCCTCATTATCAGTTTCTTTGGCCGCCCATTCGCACTGTTATAAGCGATAAACCACATTTCCTTCTTCGATAACTACCCATTCACACCATTATAACTGGTAGTCGCCACTACCTTCCTTTTCTTCTCTCTAGAAGTCTCAATAACTCTTCCTCCTAAAAATTGACTCATCACTCTTTATCGTTAGACCTCATGCTCCATTGGGTCTACTATAGGCCTCACCCTATCTTTGAGCTGCATTGAAATGTTTTGGGGCCGAGGGACCACCTGATGGGCTTCTTCGACCATCACTCCTTTGCTTCTTGTAACCTCTTTATTCTCCTCGTTCAAAGGCCCCATCCTTTCTCTGATTGAAAGAATCCATGCTCCCTCCATTCTTCTCTTCAGAACTCGAATATCCTCTTCTAGTTCTGTGTAAAAGTCTTCATCCACCAAGTGAGCTTCTTTGACAGCAAAGGGCCTCTTCGTATCCCTAATGGTTACCTCCGTTCCCTTGATATTCATCTTAGCACATTGGTGATACGTCGAAGGAACTATCCCTTGGTTGTGCATCCACACTCTTCCTATCATTATATGGTAGGAAGTGTCACTCTCTATTACATGGAACTTGATATGGGAACTTAGATTTCCCATCATAATCCCAACATTCACATACCCAATGGACTTGGAAGACTAGTTGCCATATCCTGAAATCACCAAAGGCATTGGGACTGACCTTTCCTCCAGAATATTAGCTGCGTGGAAAGAGTTGATTGGCATGATATTGATGGAAGCACCCCAATCCATAAGAGCCCTTGCAAAACTAACCCCATTAATGCTGGCAGTCACATACAATGACCTATTATGAGGGAACCTTACGGCCCTATCTGCATCGTTAAAAGTTATCTCTGACAGAAACCTCTTTACCAACCTGGCCATGGGTTCCTTCTGTCTCAGCGAAGGGATTACATTCTTCCTTACAATGGCAAGGATTTCTTGGGTTATTTCCAATCTACTCTCCTTTGGTATCCCTACTTAGTCGAAGAACCAGGTAAACTTCGGGGACTTTCAAACTACATAGGATTCTATGGTTTGATCTTCTTCCTCGCTTTCAACACTATATACATATTCCACATCTTTAGCACTTACTTCATTATAGGCTAACACTACGTTAGCCATTCCTTTAGTTGAATCTTCTAAATCTTCTTCAAACTCCTCCTGCTTCGTCCTTATCTCCCTTTCCTCTTCCTCTGCCTCCCCATCATAGGCCACCACTAGATTGTCCCCATGCGTTGAGAGTGGGTTATTGTTAACGTTATGCAGAGGGATTTTCAATGTTCCTTCCTTCACATACTTGTCGATGATTCTTCATAGCATGAAACAACTCTCCGTTGGATGTTGGACCTTTTGATGAATCTGGTAATATTTGGGATTCGCCCTTGTTACAGCGTTGGGTTCCCCAATAAGAATTACCTTGGGTTCGTACACCGTTCTTCCTTGGACCATTGCATTGTAACAGCTAACAACCTCCTCTACTGTACAAGGCAACGGTGGTCGTTATCTCTCCCGAACTTCCTCTGGTTGTTCCTCTTCGCCACCTTGCCCCCATCAGTTCCTTTGGTGTATCCCACCCGTGGGGGTTGAGATCTCCCTCCCACGGGTTGTATCGGCTGCCTGAACATCATGGGTACCACCACTGGATTTTCTCTCACTACCAATGAGATATTCCTTGTTGCTTTTAGGAATACGATAAAAGTCCCCTCGCGCGTCTCATTAATAAGATGGAAGATGTACTTAGGAAGCAGTCCCTTCGCACAGATCTATAGTAACTTGGACTCTTTGGCCTCCTCCCTCACATGGAGGGACCTTTCCCTGAACCTTATAACGTAAGCCACCACTTCTTCCCCAGGTCGTTTCTTCTCCCTACCTAATTGGGTCAAAGTAAACTCATCTTCCGTTAGAAATAACTTCTGGATGAACAAAACGTGCATCTCCTCCCATGTGGAAACACTCTTGGGGGCTAAGTGAGAATACCAGGTGTATGCTTTATCGGTTAAAGATTTAGAAAATTCCCTTAATCTGAGTTTCTTGTTATTACAATACACCCCCAAGTGTTTAACGAAGCGTTTAATATGCTCCTTCGGGTTTCCACCCTTTCCCGTGTATTTTTTAAAAATAGGAGGAATATAATCTTTTGGGTAGGGCTCATCGTTGTATTCCTGGGGGTAAGGCGTCCGAAAGTCATTATAGGCCTAACCTACCTCGCCCGTAGATTGAGAGGAGGCTTGCATGAATTTCAGCATCTCTTTCTGCATTTTCTTCCTCATCTCTTCCATGGGTGATGCCATTGAAATGCCTATCCGCGGGACCATAAGCCCGTGGCAGCTGAAGAAATCATCCCAGTTGGAGTCGTTGATACTCCTGGGGTTCCCTTCGTTGGATTTATAATAGAGGGTATACTCTCTGAGACCGTTCCCGTTGTGACTGCACTTGGTGGGGCCATTGGGGCTGCCCCTCGTGTCACGAAGGAGTTGGCTTTAAATCCTCCTAACACCGTTGAAGATATGGGAGTTTGCCAAAACTCATAGAATTTATTCATGAGGAGTGCCATTTAGACTGGTCCCAACCCAGTGCTCGTAGAAGCCTGTTCCACCGCTAGGATACCTGTCGTCTCTTGGACTGAAGGTACCTCTAGTCGAGGAGCTCCATCCCTGGAAGCCTCCATCTCTCTCGCCGTCTGTTCTTTATTTTGTTGAATGTCATCAATGTTAAGACTTTGATTAACGTTATCCTGATCCATACTCCTTGATTAGAAGAATGCCTCCCTATCAGAGTCGCCATATATAAGAGGGTAGTTTAAATCAGATGGAGGCATAACTCTCTTTGAGTATAGTAATGATAAGTTAAACAACAACATTATTTATTAACCACAGGACATATAAACATAACTCAGTGAAGATAGACTCATTTTGAACTCACAAATCTCTCGTATATAACTCAGAAGGTAATAATGAACTTAGAAGCAACTTTTCTTAGAGGGAGAGAGAAAATGAGCACCGTAGATACACCTCAGCAGACAGTCAAAACACCCTCACCACCCTCAATGATCTCTTGTCAAATATTAAAGCTTCATAATAAATGACAATGGAAGGTGAGTAAAACTCTCTGGTTCATAATAAATCTCCCTAGTAATAACTTCTGAACTCTCAATAATAACATGATCCCTCCTCAGAGGTGGTTGGAGTCCATAAATACCCCCCCCCCCCCCCCACTACCCCCGAGGAAACTCAGTCATTAATGCTTGTGAAATACAGCCCTCATACTTTATGTCACAAACATTAAATATCTGATGCACTAGTTATATCCACGCCATAAGCATTAAATGACAAGACGTGACTTTTGCCTAACCACTGTGTATCAGGGGGCTGTCGTCACAAAGGTGGCGTACCAACTGTTTGACAGTCCCAAATACTACGGTGGTTTACTCAAGTGAAGGTCTGACATTGCCTAACTAGTTAGTGACATCAGATAAAGTGGATGTGACATTAAGTAGGGGGTTATTTGGCTCACAACTCAATGCCCGATGGAACTCATGGCTGCTCCCCCCGCTGTTCCACGGTCAGGGTCCTTTGGTGTTTTACTAGGTGTATCTAAGATGGTCAGGACAAGCCCCAACGGTGCCTCACTTCTCAATCCTCCAAACCAAGTCCCTATGAAGTTCTCATGGCGAGGTTGTTCGATAAAGCATGAAATCTCTCCCAAGCCCTGGCAAGCCTAGTCTCTCGCGAGTACCGTTCGACCTCACACAAAATCATTATACTCATTACATATTTACAATCGTTATAGCTCATAGTCAATATAAAAAAAAATACAACAAGACTAAGTTAATTAGTAGGACTAAAGGACGAGCTCTTTCAGTTAGTTTCCTTACTGGAAGGTCCCTCTAGGCTGCCACGCTGAGCTGCCGCATTAAGCTGCCACGCTGCCTTAACCCCAGACACTGTTGTAAATGGGGGGATTTTACCTAATATCAGGATTACTTTCAAGCCCCCTCAACAATAACCAAGTATTACAAACACAAATTTACACTGAAATCCAAAGTATCCAATGAAGAGGTAACAAAAATAAGCTTTAACAAGTTTGAATTTCATTAAAGCTTAAGAGATCAATTCTAAAGCCAAGGGTAAAATGTTTGTTTTATGAATTAATATTTAAACCTTGTGAAAAATACAAATATTTTGTGTGAAAAAAATTAATATTACAAGATTTTAAGAAACCACCAAAGATCCACACAAACAAATCACAACTAAATCATATTTAGAGTATGTATGAGATTAGTACCACAAATTTATTTTAAATAAGATCTAAAAATACAAAGATTGTGTGTGTGTGTGTGTGTGTGTGTGTGTGTGTGTGTGTGTAAATATTATAACATGTTAATTGATCAATAAGAGAAAATATCATTTCAGACTAGGGTTTTAAAATATTTTAAAACCAATCTAAGTGTCGCGCCCCGACTTAATTAACTTAAAATCATCCTTTAATTTAGAGATAAATTCCCTTAAACAATACTTTGATTTAATTTTTTTCCCTGAAAATAGCACCATATTTTTTTTCTTTTTTTTTTCAAAAGCATGTTTGGATGAAAACATAAATACATTAACATGTAATATACAAGTATTAAACAACTTTACATACAAAAGTTCTTTAATTTAATATTTACCCACAAAGGCTTGTTGATATTCAGCCCACATTAGATAACCTAGAATCCCCCTTTTAAGGTCCTAACTTGCCAGTGAACTCCAAACAATAGGCATACCTGAAACATAACATTATAGGAGTGTAAGAAACACAAGCTTAGTGAATGAGCATATACCACACATATAACCAATTTAAATAATAATTTTTATTTTCTAATGTTATAACCCAACAGGAATTGTGTAACTCTCGCAAGCCTGGACCCGCCAGTCCAATTAACTCCCAGTTAATGGGGAACACCAAATACCATAACTAGGCCTGAGTATAACAAACCTTTAAGTTGAATTCACGGAGTTAATGGGTAACAACAAATCCCATAATTAGGCCCGATTACAACAAACCTTTAGGTTGGATTAACGGGGCCGCTGCATCCCGTAGGACCCACCACAGTCCTTAATATTAGATAAAGGACCCGCCATAGTCCATAACATTATATAATATCACTTAACATTCTTAATCATATGCATATGTTTCATAAATACCAAATCACTACCATAAGCATTTTAACATATGTATTTAACTACGCATTTGCATATGAACATATAAGCATATATATTTCATAGGACATGTCACTCACCTTGAAGTTGGTACTAAGATTAATTCCAAAACTATTTCCTTGGTATGGTAGTATTAGCCGCTTCCTCACCTAACAATTCAACATTATTAGTATTTGAATACACCAAATCACATTAAACTCAGTAACACATCACATTTGTTGGTCAATCTGACATAACTGAAAAGTAATTAAATATGATACTTCACATTTCTATAACACCTTATTCATTAGGGTTCTAACACAATTTACGGAATTAACTTACAAATTTTGTAGACAAAGTTATGCCCATTTTATTACAACCTTTTCCAAATCATCTCTCGAGAAAAACGACAACAAAACTTCAGCTTCAACCCAACCCCCACGACAAAACAGAAGTTATTTTATTCTCCTCTTTGATATTTTGTACTTATATATATTCTCTAACATTTCCAATTGGAATTTATTGATTTCAACAAGTATCCAATTATTTATGCCACTTTTAACACATCTAGGTCGAAATAGACCATCAAAACATAACTTAAAATTTTTCAAGCATGTATAACCTCCACCTTGGTTATAAATCATGGAAACATATATTAAACATATTTAATAATATAAAATTAAAGTTTCATAATTTTTAGAGTTCATTTGCTAAGTCAAGCAAAACGTCGAACACCTGGTGTGCGCACTTACACTTTTGGGGCAGATTTTGTACCTAAACTTCAAACTCTCACCCAAGATTCATTTATTGGAATTTTAACATAATTTTCATATCTGATACACATATAGGAATATATTTTAATCTCCAATCAGAATTACTCAATTCCAGTAAGTGCACAAAAAGATATAGAAGTTTGAATACACAAGGGGTCTAAACAAAGCGATTTTGAGGGTTTACACGTTTAACTTTGCTTGAACTTGCATCTATCCGTACATAACCACCAAGGTTTGAATGTTCAACAACCAATTGATGATTTATACTATTTGAATTAGTAATACCAAAAAAATATAACAACATTTAGGGATATAATTACCTCAAGGACTTTTTTGTAATTTCCTGTAGATTTTTCTCCAACTTCTCGTGGCTTTTCCCTTCCTAAGCTCCCCAGTTCTCTCTCCTGAGGCCAAACTTTATCATGGATGATTTTGGCTGAAGGAGGAGGTCATATAAAAGTTTTAAAGTCGGCATAAGGTCACCTCACCTTGGTTCAATCAAAATATAACATGTGGCACCATATGAGGCTAAATATCATTTAAAGCTAAATGATCATTTTACCCCATGTTCGTAAAAAGATAATATCTTTTTGCGTGAATGTTTGTTTGATGAACCGTTTATTGTGTTATAAACTTAAATCATATATCTAAAACTTCCATTTTTTGTGTTTTCCCGAGATCATAAAACTAGTATGCCTAATTTGAGCCCGAACTGAAGAGTAGCAATTTACCCAAAATCTCAAACCTTTCACATTTGGGGACCTAACATCACCAATTTCGAACCAACACCTTGGTTTAATTTTATAATCATAATGATGTTTGAAAAACATATTTTCATGATGCATTTAACCACATAACTAATCATATGACCTAAACAAGTTATCCCTTATCATAAACCCGATTAACATCTAATGCAACCAACACATATATCACATGAGTATGCGTCCCCCAAATATGATAATTAACATATTGAACACCCCTCATCAACTTATAACTTATACTTATATATAATTAAAATTCCTATTCATGTTTTAGGGCCTTATAATTCTACCCCTCTTATAAAAACTTCGTCCTCAAAATTTAACGCATAAGAACTTACCAAACACACTAGGATATTACACCTTCATGTTATTCTCTCTTTCCCAGGTGACATACTCCACATTTTGACATCTCCATGTTACCTTAAATAATGGAAGGGTTTTATTATGTAACACCTGTTCTTTTCGATCTAAAATAGCAATTAGTTCCTACATGTAGGTCAAGTAATCTTTAAGCTCTATCGGTTGTGAAATAACCACATGTGAATGATCGACCACATACTGACGTAACATTGATACATAAAAAAACATCGTGTATCCAAGACCATTGTTGTATCAAAGCAAATTTGTAAGCTATAACTCAAACTCGTTTCACTATTTCATAAGGCCAATGTACCTAGGACTTAATTTTCCCTTTTTATCAAATCTCATAACCCCTCTCCAAGGAGAAACACGTAGGAATACTTTATCACCTTCCTCGAATTTCAATTCCTTCCTTATGTTGTTTGCATAACCTTGTTGTCTACTTTGCACCACCTTCAAGTGATTATGAATAAGATTTATCTTCTCAGCAGTCAGTTGCACAATTTTAGTACCAAGTAGTTTTCGTTCTTTTACTTTTGTCCAACACACTAGGGTCCTGCACTTTCTCCCATATAAGGCTTCATAAGGAACCATCTTAATACTCGAATGATAACTATTATTATAGGCAACTCTATTAATGACAAGTGTTCATCACAACTTCCCTTGAACTCTAATACATAAATTTTTAACATGTCTTCTTGTTTCTGGATCATTCTCTCTGACGGCCCATTAGTCTCAGGATGAAAAGATGTACTAAATTTCAATTTAGTCCCCAAAACTTGTTGTAAACTAGGACAAAAGTGTGAAATAAATTTTGGAATTCAATCAGAGGTAATAGAAACATGTGCATCGTGTAATATAATTATCTCATCCACATATATTTTGGCATATCTATCCATGGAATAAGTAGCTTTAACATGAAGAAAATGTGAAGACTTAGTTAATCTAGCAACGATTACCCTACTAGAATCAAACCCTCGGGATGATTTTGGTAAACCTATAACGAAATAGGTACTAACATGCTCCTATTTCCACTCAGGAATAGGTAAGGATTGTAGTAAGCCACTAGGCTTCAGATGCTTCGCATTCATTTGTTGGTAAACTAGACATCTAGCAACAAAATCTACAATCTCGTGTTTCATTCCCGGCCACCAATAACATTGTTTCAAATTTCTATAAAGTTATGTGTTTCCTGGATGCATAGTATATAAAGAACAGTGGGCCTCCTTTAAAATCGTTCTCCTTAAATTAGGCACATTAGGTACACACAACGGTTATCATACATAATAATGTCATTATTATGAATAGAAAATTCATTTGCTTTACCATTTTTCATATTCTCTTTAATTTTCTCCAATTCTATAAGCCCTACTTGTGATGGTCGTATCTAGTCTATTAGCATAGGTCTAACATTTAAATGCGCTAGTATTTCACAACACTCATACAAACTTAATTTCATCCCCATTAAAGTTAACTCTCTCAGCAGGTCAACTCGAACACAGAAAAACATAAAATACTTTACCTAGCGATTTTCTACTCAAACCATCAGTAACATCATTAGCCTAACCCGGATGGTGATGTATTGTGTAGTCATAATCATTTATAAATTCCATCCATCTTATTTTCATGCAACACAATTTCCATCAACAAAAATAACATGGCCCAAAAATACTACTTTGGTTTATCCAAAATTCACATTTAGAAAATTTAGCATGTAACTGCTTCTCTCGCAAGGTCTGTAAAATAATACGCAAGTGAAATTCGGTTCCCCAATAAATTTAAATTTAGGTTCACCCGGTAACCAAAACACTACCTCCCTTCTAAAAAAAACTAAACATATATGATATGAGGAAAACCAGTCCATACCCAATATCACATCAAAGTCGAGCATATCAAAAGGTAGTAAGTCAACTAGCAACTCCTTTTTACTTATTCGCACCATACACTCCCAGCACACCCTATCAATAAAAACCAATCCTCCCTACTGGAGTAATAATAGCTCAACCGGAGTCTAATGATGATAGTGGTTTATTAAGATACAATAGATAAAGCAAAACACAAAGAATGTGTAGAACCAGGATCTATTAACCCATAAGCGTCTTTATCATTCATATGTAAGGATAATCGTCTAGTGATTTCTTATCAATGAAAGTAAATTCCCAACTCATATATTATGTCATACCTTTATATACGTGTGTTGAGCATTCACACATAATATATTATCGGTTGTTTCCTCTTATATTCAAAATGAGTGAACATTATTAATGAGCTAAACATCATTCTTTACATTTCTCACTTCAATCGTATAGTCCATCCTTATCATCGTACAACATTTCAAATAATAAATATTCTAATACAAAACTAAATTCTTGTAACAACCCGCATAATTAAATACCGGTTGATTAGTCCTATACCCAATTAAAACAAATTATACAGTTGGTTCATTCTTAGCATCACTGTCAAAAAATATTTTTTTACTGCCTTAATATTTAATCACCTAATATCGAAGTAAGAAGGCTGTTAAAACTTTTCCAATTTAATTTCATAGAAATTACATTTTAATAACATAAAACATTTAATATAAATCATTCGCACAACGAATAATAACTGAATAGACATCACAATGGAATTTAAATGCAACTGAAATAAACTTTCTATTCAAATATCTTAATACAATAATCCCAACAATACCAAATGTACCAAACAAACATAAGAATATAATCCGACTCAGATGGAGTGGAAATAACTAGAATCCTCTTGGGCGACTTGACCTAAATGAAAGATCAACTACTACATAGTATGAATTAAGAATATGAAAGCGTCTAAACAAGGTCCATAACTACATAGCATCTATAGCGTCGTTAATAGATCCAATCCTCTTTAGCTGGCGTCCTTGTGCCGGACACCTGATATATATATATATATATATATATATATATATATATAGAGAGAGAGAGAGAGAGAGAGAGAGAGAGAGAGAGAGAGAGAGAGAGAGAGAGAGAGAGGAGAATGTGCAAGTAAACGGGTCAGAGCCCAAAGTGAAAACATCTTTAAAAATAGCAAGTGAATAAATGTTAGATTCAGAAGTTATTATATACATGTTAGCTTATCGAAATCTCTCTTGAAATGCTCACATCCCATCTAGAGTGCACGCCTATCGTACCTCTAAACCATACTAGTTACAGTCTCATGCTAACAAGTTCAACCCACTGTATAAACTAAGCATATCCCAATTCTTTCCCATATATTACTCTCGTAATACATATAATAATATCATATGTATCCATTTAGATTCAACATGGATAAGCCTCTTAATAATTCAATTCAATTAAGTGTTCTCATACTTAATTAATTTCAGGTATCATTATATTTCAATTCTACTTTAGTCATACAGTAGATATCATCATATGTGTGTGTATATATATATATATATATATATATATATATATATATATATATATATATATATATATATATATATATATATAAAATACTGCACGCCAAGACACAACTGCGGTGCTGAATTACTCTGCTATCATGTACCAATACATCTCATCACTGCAAAGGGGACTATAGGTTCGGTAAAGCTTCCTCGAACCACAAATACTAAATCACAAATAATGGAGGCGAATATAGTCCTAAGCCTTTGGGCTACGCACATATCTACGCACCCAAATGACCATTATATACCATTGTTCTCACTAATGGTAATCGACCTAAGTCCTATGTTCTCGAGCGACAAGTCAAAGATCCCCCCAATGTAGGCTCATCGGGATGTGACTTCCCTCGCGCGCGGACCTCCCCATATAGCAAGTTATCTAGGTATGTCATACACATAATCATCAGTAAATCAAATAGGCATTACCATCTACCTATTCAGTGTTTAGTACTCACATGACCTCTATCATATTAGGAATTCATCTTATCCCAAGTACCCATTGTATTTCTCGAATACCACCCGTACTTGTTAATCACGATTATCATCATATATTTTATTATGTAGTTATCACTCACATAATATTTTATCCCACCCAAGTGCCCATAAATATATCATAAGCATTGCCCGTAGTTGATATAACGATTATTCTCCTCTGCATCGTAATATAATTATGTAGATATGTCTCACAAAATTTAATCCTCAAATCCAAATAATTTTCCAACATTAACCCAAGTCCCTCGTTCCTTGTTAATGTAACAAAATTAATAAAATTTCACCATGGGCCAAATTACCATTTTCGAAACCTTTTTTTTCGATAAAGGTACATTCTGCCTAGAAATATAAAACTCATGAGCTCCCAATTTCCTCTTAAAACAGTCATAAAATTAGCATACAATATTCGTCCTTTTTCAACAATTTTCATGCGTTTTATCCAATTTTTTTCACCCAAACTCACATGAAATATATTATAACAAATTCCAAATATCTCAACATCATTTCTACATGATTATGGCTAATTATATTACAAGAAAAAATATCTAAATCACCAAGTTTATATTAGAGTTAACATCAAACCCAATTAATCCTCAAAATTTCATTTATCTAAATTCTCCATTTTTATACACCTTAAAAATCCAGAATTTAGAATTATGATTCTTTCTCTAAATCATCAAATTTCATATTCAATCATGAGTAGGATTCATCTAATGCAATACCTATCATCACTTGCCATTTTCTCCATAAACATATTTCTTTTTGTTCATCCTAACAAGTTCATCATGTTTATAACCTCTATATGTGAATAATCAACTACATGAATTTGCATATCCATTAAACAAGATTTATCAGTCATTTTAATCCCAAATTCAAAAATTCATAATTCCAAAGAAAATATTATTCTAACATGGATATTATAAACACTGAAATAGAGCAAGAATCACTTGCCTCTTAGTGTAGGTCTGAATCTTTGGAGAAGATAATGTTAGAACCTACTCTTTCCTTTTTTCGGTGATGGTGAAAGGTGTATAGATGGTGTTTTGAGGTGGTTGTCCCTTTAATTGCCCAATATGACTCTTTTTCTTCAAGGCAACTCTTCCTCTCCACAAGGTGACTTTTCTTTTTTATCAACGTCTCTTCACTTTCTCTCAAAGAACTCACAAATGAAAATAGATGAAATGAACCTTACATAGAGTGTAAACCCACTTATATAACAAGTCTACGAGGCTAGATAAAAGACAAAAAATGTGGATATTATTCATCTCCCAAGCCAAATGACTAAAATGCTCCTTCGGGGTGTCCTTTCATCTTCTAATTGACCTGAGACCCAAATCGAACACTCGGGTATACTTTTCTGCCTATTTTTACCCTTTCGAACTCAAAGGCAGACTCTAAATGATCATCCGAATGATATTTAATTAATTTACATTTTATTACCCAACTTTAGTCCCGACACGACTCATAAGCACGTCCCGACTTAAGTTATATAATTTCCATATTTGTACCTCACAACAATATTCATAATTATCATATTCACATATTTTTTATATATAACTAAGTAATATTCAATAATATATTACTCTTATCAATAGTAATATTCAATCCGAATTAATCTCAATTAATTTATTAATTCTAATGAACCCACAATAATTTGGCCAATTAACTTTTAATTGTTCTCAATTTAAATGTCATAAAATTGCGGGGTATTACATACTTCCCCCTTATAATAGAATTTCATCTCGAGATTCGAAAAATAAAGCATACCTGGTACGAATAACTCCGGGTATTTATCGCGCATCTCATCCTCGCGCTCCCAAGTAGACTCCTCAATGTTATGGTGCTCCCAGTGGACACTCACCAACGTAACTACTTTCGATCTCAACCGCCTCTCGATATGGTCTAAGATCGCTACCGGTCTCCCCTCATACGAGCTATCAGGCCGCAAATCAATCTCCTCCAAAGCTATATAAGTGTAAGCCAACTCATCTCGGAGATATTACCTCAGTAAAGAAATATGGAACACATCATGAATCCTATGTAAGTGCTCCGGCAACCCTAATCTATAAGAAACCGGTTCAACCCTATCAATAATAGGAAAGGGTCCAATGTATCGTGGCTTTAGGTTCCCTTTCTTCCCAAACCTCATTATTCCCTTCCTAGGAGATACCCGCAACAATACTTAGTCCCCCGCCCCCCCCCCACCCACCCACTGAACTCCCGGAAGAACCTCTTCACATCATTATAGCGTTTCTATCTGTCATGAGCTACCCAAATATGACTACGAATCATCTCAATCCTGGCAGATGTATCCTGTATCACCTCTGGCCCAAGTAGCTTGTTGTCCCCCACCTCTAAACAATACGCAGGAGAACGAGAAGGCCTACCATACAGTTCCTCAAATGGAGCCATACCGATGGTGAACAAATAGGAGTTATTATACGCGAACTCCACAAGTGGAAGATATTGCTCCCAACCTCCCCCAAAATCCAGGATATACATGCGTAACATATCCTCCAACATCTGGTTAGTACGCTCCATCTGCCCATCTGTCTGCGGGTGATAGGCCGTAATTAATCGAACCTCAGTACCCATGGCCTCATGAAAACTCTCACAAGATCGAGATACAAATATCTTGTCCTGATCGAACACAATATTAAGTGGTACCCCATGTAACCTCATTATCTCATCTATGAAAATCTGGGTGTACCGTCCCGTAGAGTAATCAGTCCGAACTGGTAAAAAGTGAGCTACCTTAGTCAAACGATCCACAATCACCCATATGGAATCGTGACCCCTCTGAGAAGTAGGTAACCCTGTGATGAAGTCCATAGAAATGCCCTCCTATTTCAACATTGGGATCTCTAATGGCTGTAGAAACCCAAATGGCTTCTGATGATCCACTTTCACTAACTGACACGTGACACACTTAGAGACAAACTCAGTAATGTCCTTTTTCATCCCGCTCCACCAATACTGCCGTCGCATATCTTGGTACATCTTATCCTCATAGGGATGTACCGTAAATATGGATCTGTGTGACTCCGTCATCACTGCATGTCACAAATCCACACCCTCCGGAACGATTAACCTACCATTGAAGCGCAAGCCCCCATCAGAACTCAATGAGTAATACTATGCTCCCTCGTCTAAAAGTTATCAAATTTTATCCTCATAAAATGGATCTACTGCATGTGCTTGAACCACCCTCATCACAATCTGATGTGTAACAGTTATAACTAACATATAAGATTGGGCAACTTCACCCTGATGTCCTTGTTCCTTCCATTTTACCTCCTAACCCGCAGCCAACTCACCTACCGGCCTTCGGCTCAATGCATCTGCTACCACATTAGCCTTCCTTGGGTGGTAATGTATCTCAAACAGATAATCCTTCACGAACTCAAGCCACCTGTGCTGATGCATGTTCAACTCCTACTGAGTAAACAAATATTGCAGTGACTTATGATCCGTCAACAAGTGAAACTTATCCCCCAATAAATAATGTCTCCATATTTGAAGAGAGAGGAGGACTGCTACTAGCTCCAAGTCGTGGGTGGGATAATTCTTCTAATGAGGCTTAAGATTTCTATAGGAATAAGCTATAGCCTTCTCTTCCTGCTGTAATACTCCACCAAGACCCTATAATGATTAGTCAGTATAAACTAAGTACTCCACTCCTGGTCTGGGCATTGCTAGTATCAGTGCTGAAGTCAACTTATCTTTCAGCTCATTGAATGCCAACTAACGTGCATCATCCCATGTAAATGGTATGCCCTTACGGGTTAGATTAGTCAACGGACCCTCTATCTTTGAGAAACCCTAGATAAAATGTCAATAATACTCAGCGAATCCCAAGAAACTTCGCTCCTCTATCGTCGTCATGGGCTGTCCCCACTCCCTCACCGCTGATACCTTCTAGGATCCACAGATATCCCCATCTCAGACACAATATGACCCAGAAACTGAACTTTTCGAAGCCAAAATCCACACTTCTCATATTTCGTATACAACTGATGCTCACATAGTGTCTATAGGACCCATCGTAAATGCTTGTAATGCTCCCCCTTAGTTCGAGAATAAACCAAAATGTCATCTATTAAGACAATGACAAACTGATCTAATAACTCTCTGAATACCCTGCTCATCAAGTCCATAAATACTGTCAGCATATTAGTAAACCCAAAAGGCATAACTCAAAACTCATACGATCCATATTTGGTTAATAAAGCAGTCTTAGAAACATCCTACTCCCTGATACACAACTAATGATACCCAGATCTCAAGTCTATCTTTGAGAAGTATGCTGCTCCTCTTAGCTGATCAAAAAAGTCATCGATTCTAGGAAATGGATACTTATTCCGTATCGTGAATTTGTTAAGCTCTTGATAATCCATGCATAGTCATAAATAACCATCTCTCTTCTTTACAAATAACAGAAGGGCTCCCCAAGGCGACGTACTCCTTCGGATAAACCCCTGACCCAATAGATGCTCTATCAGATCCCTAAACTCCCTTATCTTTGCTGGAGCCATACAGTACGGTGCATGAGCAATAGGCCGAGTTCCTAACCCTAAATCTATCACAAACTCAATATCCCTATTGGGAGGCAACCCCAACATCTCCTAGAATACATCCATAAACTTACAAACTATAGGTATCAAATCAAGGGATAACACAACTCTCGTAGAGGTCTCCTTCTCTATATAGTATAAATAATATAGACGATCCTCCCTCAGAATGAGGCATCGCCACTAGGAACATCTCATGTCCTGGGATAGCAAAAATAATACATCGACTATAACAATCAATCATGGCCCTATATGCAACGAGCCAATCCATTTCGATAATCACATCAAACTCGAACATGTCCAGAACAAGTAAATCAGCTGGTAAAATTAGACTCCCAATCTCTATACTCACTCTATGACATATAAAGAATATAGGTGTACCACTACCCAACAGAGAGTTTACATATGTAACAGTGTTATCTGGTATATATAATAACCCCGGATCCCGTGAAAATCTAGTGGCTACAAATGAATGTGAGGCCCTCGTGTCAAACAGAATGCGCCCCCATAACCCCATAGATAGAAAACATACCCTTAATCACAGGTGGTGGCTATTGAACCGCTGCCTGATGGATATTGTATACACGCCCATACTAGCCCTGCTGTGCTGGAGCTGCAGGAATGGAAGGTAATGTTGGCACCTGAGATGGTACTGGTGGAAGCAATGGCCTTTGAACACCTTGCCACTGAGGTAATTTTCCCTTATCCAGACAATCATGTCGTTTGTGTCCAGTCTTTCCACACACAAAACACTTGCCAGTAAACTTTCCCCCATTCTGTCCCTGCTATCACGACCCTACTGGACGTTACCACCTCTCCTTTAGCCCTGCTAGCCCTGTTTCCCCTGTCTATTACCTCCATGCCCATATCAAAATCCTCCGGATCATAATCGCTTAGTATAGTCCCCAGGTTGAGAACCTTGCTCACCTTGACTCTAACCTGACTGTGTGCTACTGGAACGACCTCCACCAGTCTTGCCCTACTGGCTAGACTCAAAACCCCGCTTACCACCCTTACCATGTAGGTGGTTATCCTGGCAATGAAGCATCGCAGCATTTAGAACATCTGCATAAGTATGTAGTGAAAGATTGCCCAATATGTGCTGGAAAATCTTCTAGTTCAGGCCATCGGTGAACATCTGAATTCTCTTTTCGTCAGTAGGTAACTCTCCTGTCACCAAATTGGTCAGTTTAGTAAATGCCTCCTCATAATCTGCTACTTTCCTCCCCTCCTAGGTCAAGTCAAGTAGTTTTTGCCTCATCTCAGTCTGAACGGCAGAGGGAAAGTACTTGGAGTCGAACCGCACCCAGAGGTCCAAGATAGTCATCGTGTCTCTCTCCTTAGTAGTGGTAATATCCTCCCACCACTGTAAAGATGTTCCTACTATCTTAAACGTAGCTAGTATCTGTCGTCGAACCTCCGTGTATTCAAACATCCTCAAGTGCCTATGGATATCTTTCTTCTAATGGCTAGCAACAACAACAATAGAACGCCCTGAAACTCTGGTGGATGCGCCTTTTAGAAGGCATCCCTAACATATTCCCAAGTAGTAGGAGACACTAGCCCTGGTACTAGTGGCACAGCTGGTGCCGGCTGTACAACGGCCAAAGCTGTGTTGATTGCCTAAGCAATAATGGAAGCAACCTCGACAGCATTCATGGTACCCTGAGCTTGGGAGGATAAAGGTTCACGTCGAGGAGGCATCTGAGACAAGAGAGAATATACCATCAGTATTTAATATCACGGAATAGTTAAAGAACGTATGTGCATAAATAAGAATGCAATAGTCCTAACGATAGGGCTCTATATCAGAGGACGCTAAGAAGAAAGCATAATAAACTGTTCAGATCCTAAAAGAATCTAGAACTTGATGCTCTGATACCACCTATAACAACCCTTTTAATTATACACCAGGTTATCAGTCCTATACCCAATTTAAACAGATTATACAGTTGGTTCATTCTTAGCATCACTTTTAAAAAATATTTTTTTTGCCTTAATATTTATTCACCTAATATCCAAGTAAGCAGGTTGTTAAAACTTTTCCAATTTAATTTCATAAAAATTCCATTTTAATAACATAAAACATCTAATACAAACCATTCACGCAATGAATAATAACTGAATATATATCACAATGGAGTTTAAATGCAACCGGCATAAACTTTCCAGTAAAATATCTTAATACAATAATCCCAACAATACCAAATGTACCAAACTGACATAAGAATATAATTCGACTCAGATGGAGAGGAAATAACTAGAATCCTCTTGGGCGACATGCCCTAAATGAAAGATCAACTACTACAGACTATGAATCAAGAATATGAAAGTGTCTACACAAGGTCCACAACTCCATAACACCCATATCATCATCAATAGACCCAATCCTCTATGGATGGACACCACATATATATATATATATATATATATATATATATATATATAGAGAGAGAGAGAGAGAGGAGAATGTGCAAGCAAAAAGGTCAGTGCCCGAAGTGAAAACTGTTTTAAAAATAGCAAGTGAATAAATTCTAGATTCAAGAGTTATTATATACATGTTAGCTTATCGTACACTCTCTTGAAATTCTCACCTCTCATCTAGAGTGTACGCTTAACGTACCTCTAAACCATACTAGTTACAGTCTCATGCTAACTTGTTCATCCCAATGTATCCACTAACCATATCCCAATTCGTTCCCACATATTACTCTCGTAATACATGTAATAATATCATATGTATCCATTTAGATTCAACATGGATAAGCCCCTCATTAATTAAATTAAGTGTTCTTGTACTTTATTAATTCCAAATATCATTATCTTTCGACTTTAGTCACACAGTAGATATCATCATATGTATATATATACATTCACTCTATTATATATATACAATAATGCACCTCGAGACACACATGCGGTGCTGCATTACTCTGCTAATATGTCCCAATACATCTCGTCATTGTATAGGGGACTATAGGCTCGGTAAAGATCCCTCGAACCACAAATATTAAATCATAAATAATGGAGGCGAACATAGTCCTAAGACTTTGGGCTACGAATATACCTACGAACCCAAATGACCATTCTATACTATTGTTCTCACTAATGATAATCGACCTAAGTCCTATGTTCTCGAGCGAAAAGTCAAAGATCCCCCCATATAGGCTCATCAGGATGTGACTGCACTCACGCGCGGACCTCCCCCGATAGCAAGTAAGATAGGTATGTAATACATATAATCATCAATAATAATATACATTCTCATTTACCTATTTAGTGTTAGGTACTCACATGACTTATATCATATTAGCAATTCATCCTATCCCAAGTACCCGTCGTATTTCTCGAATACCACCCGTGCTTGTTAATCACGATTATCATCGTATATTTTATTATGTAGTTATCACTGACATAATATTTTGTCCTACCCAAGTACCCGTAAATATATTATAAATATTTCTCGTACTTGATATAACGATTATTCTCCTCTACATCCTAATATAATTATGTAGATATCGCACACAAAAAAATTAATCCTCAGATCCAAATAATTTTCCAAATGTAACCCAAGTACCTCGCTCCTTATTAATGTCCCAAAATTAATAAAATCTCACCATGGGCCAAATTACCATTTTCCAAACTTTTTTCCCGATAAAGGTACATTCTGCCCAAGAATATAAAATTACAATTTGAGGCTTTTCTGCTCCGATTTTGGAAAAACTTAAAACTGCAAAGTTGTGTAGAACATGATTTTATACAACAACAAGAGGGCACACTGCCAATTTCCTCTTAAAATAGTCCTAAATTTATCGTACAATGTTCGTCCTTTTTGAATAATTTTTCAAGCGTTTTATCTATTTTCTTTCACCCAAACTCACATGTAATACATTCTAACGAATCCCAAATATCTCAACATCATTTCTACTTGATTATGAGTAATTATAATACAAAGAAAAATATCTAAATCACAAAGTTAATATGAGGGTTAACATCAAACCAATTAACCCTCAAAATTTCTTTATCTAAATTCTCCATTTTCATACACCTTAAAAACCCAGAATTTAGAATTATGATTCCTTTTCTAAATCATCCAGTTTCATATTCAATCATGAGTAGGATTCATCTACATGCAATACCTATCATCATTTTCCATTTTCTCAATATACATATTTTTTTTTTGTTCATCCTAACAAGTTCATCATGTTCATAATCTCTACATGTGAATAATCAACTACATGAATTTTCATATCCATTAAAAAAGCTTTATCAATCATTTTAATCCCAAATTCATAAGTTCATAATGCCAAAGAAAATCATATTCTAGCATGGATATTATAAACACTCAAATAAAGCAAGAATCACTTGCCTCTTAGTGTAGGTCTGAACCTTTGGAAAAGATAATGTTAGAAACCTCCTCTTTCCTTTTTTGGCGACTTTTTGGCGATGGTGCAAGGTATATAGATGGTGGTTTGTGGCGGTTGTCTCCTTTGATTGCCCAATATGACTCTTCTTCTTCAAGGTAACTCTTCCTCTCCACAAGGTGACTTTTCTTTTCTATCAAAGTCTCTTCACTTTCTCTTAAAGAACTCGCTAATGAAAATAGATGAAAAGAACCTTACATAGAGTGTAAACCCACTTATATAACAAGTATCCAAGGCTAGCTAAAAGACAAAAAATGTGGATACTATTCATCTGCCAAGCCAAATGACTAAAATGCTCCTTCGGGGTGTCCTTTCATCTTCTAATTGACTCGAGACCCAAATCGAACACCCGGGTATACTTTTTTGCCTATTTCGTCCCTTCCGGACTCAACAACGCACTCGAAATGATCATCTAAGTGATATTTAATTAATTTAAATTTTATTATCCAACTTTAGTCTCGACACGACTCATAAGCGCGTCCCGACTTAAGTTCTACAATTTTCGTATTTGTATCTCCCTACAATATTCATAATTATCATATTCACATATTACTTATATATCACTAAGTAGTTTTCAATAAAATATTACTCTTATCTGCAGTAATATTCAATCCGGATTAATCCCAATTAATTTATTAATTAATTAATTCCAATTAATCCACAATAATTTGACCCATTAACTTTTAATTATTCTCAATTTAAAAGTCATAAAATTACGGGGTATTACACTTCTGTTAGTTCATCTCTCCAACTTCCATTCAATACTTCAATTGATAAACATTATATTACAATACGAATTTATTACATGACATCTTCTCATCTTCCACTCAATCCCAAATTCATGTGTTCGACTTGAACAACGATCCGTATCATCTCTGAAATTTTAGATTATGTTAAATATGTTTCTTATGATCCTTAATCTAAACATAGCCTCACTACTTTCCATATATCGATAATGAACAATCATTCACCAAATATTTACTTTTAACCAATATTCCATGTTCACTTTGATGTATATTGTGTCGTCATGCACTATGAACTCAATATAACTTTTTACTATATTCCCTTTTTTTAATAACATTTGATTGTTCTTTAACTAAACATACAATGACCTTAACAAGTCATTTATCCAACACAATAACTTTACAATCATAATATTTGTCCAATCCTTATTAACATGATAGTCTTACACAACATCATTAATATACTCATTTTACCCGTTTAATAACATGGATGTTAGACATAACATAACCACTTGAAACTTTAACCATACTTACCAACCCCATAATACTTATCTAACTATTATATGTCGTCTCTCTTTCAAATAACCTGTAAAAATACCTTAATGTACTACATTATGGTATCTCACATAGCACATTCTCCTTACACATACTTCTTGGTGACTCCATGTAATGTCAATCATATTAATTATATAACATACTCTTAGTGGTAACACATACACATAATGACAAATACAACTCAATATTCACCCAACCCAATTATAAATATTTAAACCTGACTAACATCTTTCTCATACTCATCCACAACACATATTCTTAAACGAACACCTCAATATTTTTAAACTTTTAACTATTTAACACCTTATCTCAACTTTACTATTCATATAAGCTTTTCAAAACATCATAAGAGTAATATCCACTACATGTACTCATACTATTAAAGACGTACATCTCAACTCTCATTACTTTTTTATTCTACTTATCATAATTCACTATGAACCCATATTCTGACCGTTTGTGATATATCGACTAATTATTGAATTTCGTACTTAAACATATATAAACATATACAACTACTAGCCCTCTCATTTAACCTTTACAATGTGAATCTTCATTTTTTATTCACACTCCAACAATTTAAGTCTCATCATAATCATGTAACCATAATTTTTTTCATTTCCCATCCTTTAATGGAATGTGTGTTCTCGTACATCACTCTCCTATACAGATGAGGAGCGCACCTATTCATAGTGATATGTGTAACACGACTTAAATCCACATATACCAGCATTTGAAGAGATCAACTCGAATACTTTATAATTTTTGTTAAGTTCACATATACCAGTATAAGAAGAGATCACTTCCACTACTTCACATTTTTGTATACCACATTATGTCTTTAAAAATTTTCCTTTAATAACACATTTGTCCATACAATATATAAAATATTGTAATGCTTCATATTAAAATACTTGTATTCGCTGTCATCCCCGAATAAACCTTAACATCTTATTTCCTTTCCTGCAAGATGCTTGCATTTCATATCCCGTACAACAATATATATGTATGACTGACACATTTAGTCAATAAAGTCAATTTAAAACTTAATAACAAGCCCCTCGTGTCCATGTCTTGAGAATCCAACATACTTATTTGTATCCTCTAAAATCGAATACTTATAACTCAACACAGTATCTACGTCCACTTCCAATCTAGATGCTCACACCTTGTTTAGAACCTAATAACCATGATCTGATACCAAGTTGCTGCACCCCGACTTAGTTAACTTAAAATCATCCTTTAATTTAGAGATAAATTCCCTTAAATAATACATTAGGCCTCAGTACAACAAACATTTAAGTTGGATTCACGGAGTTAATGGGGAACATCAAATCCCATAATTAGGCCCGAGAACAACAAACCTTTAGGTTGGATTAACGGGACCGCTGCATCCCGTAGGACCCACCACAGTCCTTAATATTAGATAAAGGGCCCACCACAGTCCATAACATTATATAATGTTACTTAACATTCTTAATCATATGTATATGTTTCATAAATACAACATCACTCCCATAAGCATTTTAACACATGTATTTAACTACACATTTCCATATGAACATATAAGCATCTACATTTCCTAGGACAGGTCACTCACCTTGAAATTGGTACTAAGATTAATAACAAATTTATTTAATTGGTAGACGCTTCCCCACTGTAATCCCCCATATTTTTATGGCCTTTAATTATGGGATTAATTTAATTAAATTGAGATAAATTAATTTAATACTAATTCGGATTTTAAATTGAATATTTACTAGCGTGACGAGAATTAGTAATTATTGGTCAGAATTATGTTGAATATTACTTAATGAGTAATGTAATATATGATAATGAATTTATTAAAATTATCGCGAGTGAATAATACGGCAGTTATAGAAATTAAGTTGAGATGACGTATTAGTCGTGTCGGGACTAATTTAAGGAAATAAAAATTAAATTGATTCTAAGTCACCCTTATTGTCATTTTAAGTGTGCCAATGTGTTCGTAAGGGTCGAGATAGTCAGAAAGGTGTACCCGGAGGTTTAGTTTGGGTCTCGGGACGTCTTTAGGCCTAATCGGTAACCCGAGAGGGAATTTTGGTAATTTTAAATTTTAGGCCTTAATTAATGACGAAAATTAAAGGGTTATATCTGATGGAAGGTAGAGTCTTGGAGGGTTAGAAACACTTGAGTTACAGAGAGGCTAACGAAGGGAGAAGAGAGGAAGTTTCCAAAGGGGAGAGCCGTCAATCCTACACCATTCCCACCAATTCCACCACCAACGCGTAGATCGGAAGAAGAGAATCATTCCTATACCACTCAAATTCGTCGGATCAGACCTTTGATTTCCAAGAAAGTATCTATCTTGTTTTTCTTGAGTTGATAATTCATCCACGTTAGAGTAGGAAATAAAATTATAAATTTTTATGGAGATTTGATGTAATTGGAAGACTAGAATTCACATGTTTGAATGGAAATCATGTTAGGCTGGTATCCTTATCACATGTAGAACATTTATCACGAATTTTAATTATGATTAGAGGAAGAAATCTATAAATATCATGTGTATTCTTGAATTAATATGGTAAACTAGGGTTAGAGACCAAATCATAAATTGTGCCCATTCAATGATGATTACTTAAGGGTTTTATTTAGATTTTACGTTAGAAATCATTTAGACATATTACTATAATATTTGTGATGTGTGGTAGGGAGTTTTGGGAACTTTAATGGAGGTTTTGATGATTAAAATGGAAGAAACCTGCAGGAATTATTTATAAAAAATTTGGGCCAATAACTGATCGATCTATCGATCGACCCTTTCCTTCGATCAATCGACTCCTCCTGGAATTTGAATCTTCTTTCCTTTTTAATGTTAATCCCACCCCAATGTATAAGGACCCTTAGATATAACTTAAATACCATAATGGGACTTGGGAAGGACCAGTAGGGTTGTAGTCAAGGTTCGAGTAATACGATTTTATATGATATTTAACCATGGAATTTTGAGGGTATAAAATGGGGTGAGGATGATGTGTATGTTAAATTAGATCTTTTGAGAATTAAGGATAACTTGGACCAGTAGGACAGAGAGTGTACACCTCCTGATTTGTCATTTATTAAAATAATAAACTTCAAGAGTCGAGAAGTACATAAGAAATTACAAAAATTGAGAACATAAAAGATATAAGTAATTATACGTAGGACTCGGGCGCTACGTGCCACGTATGGTTAGAATATGTATGGGTCGTGGGTGTACCTATCTGAATAATGTATATATATATATGAGTGCATGTATAGATATTATTTGAATATCTGTGTTTAATCATACCCGAGCTACTTGCTATCACGGAGGTTTTCGCACCAGAACAGTCTTATTCTGATGTGACCTTTATGGGGGATATTCACTCGTACCCTAGAACATAGGGACCTTGGTATAGGCTATCTGAGAATGATAGTCAGGCGGTCCTAAGAGACGTGAGGGTATGTGCTGACCTCTTAGTGACTTGGAACTATGCTTCACCTCCAATATGTGTATTTTGTGTTAACAGCGTTCGAGAGTGGATCCAAACTAGTATTTTCCTCATTTGGATTAGATGTACATGGACTTAATAGCAGAGTATGCCAGCACCATAGATTTTATTTGGGGTGCCCTATTAGTATATATTTTCTGGGTGATAAATATATGTATCGGTGATTCATCTATTGTGCTTGTAAGTAGATAAAATTGAACAATTAATATTAAATAAATTAAGTGAAGCGAACTTAAGGTTGTATTGAGATGTACATAGTTGGCTTGGTAAATTCATAAGAAAAAGTTATCATGTATAAATTATCGTTATGCAATCAAGTGAATCAGCATTGATGAGGGGAGTTTGGGCTGGGCTAGTTAACTAGGTTAGCGTTATCTAGATTAATTCAGTAGTACGTTAGGCGTGCACACTAGTCGAGAGGTGATAATTCTCAAGTGAGTTTCGAGGCACTAACATGTATGTAATATCGACTCGTAAGAATTTTATATACTTACTAAACTATTTTTAAAAGATATTTTACACTCGGACTCTGACCCATTTCTTGTCATCTCCTCTTTCTCTTTTATATATATATATATATATATATATATATATATATATATATATATATATATATATATATATATATATATGTATATATGTATGTATGTATGTATTCCAGGTGCCCAGCCACAGGGGCATGACACTTAGATCTTCAGACTGTTGACGTGCTGCAGCTAGTGTGGGAGTTGCTGGTCTTTGCGATTAGACGACTTCATCCTTGTCATCTCAGATCTTCATTTAGTCATTTTAGATAGGGCATGTGTCTCCCATTTCCATTTTTTATTTAGTTCAGAGAGACTTGTACTCTTTATTGTTTAAGTATTCAGTTTTAGTTGGGATTGTTTTAATTATTTCATTGTCCTTCAATTTGTGATATTTTATTTAGAGTGATTAATCTACAATGTTTATTCCACTTGGATGGTTCGGTATTCACTAATATTATCTGTGTTCATAAAATGGTTTACGTATATAAACTTATAACTATGGAACTTAATCTATAAAATTAAATGTTTGACACTTAGCTTAATTATATATTAGGTGATAAATAAAGAAAAATTGTTTTCGACAGTGATGCTAAGAATGAACCAACCGAATAATTCGATTTAATTTAATAAAGGACTGATCACCCAATATTTAATTAGGCGGGGTGTCACACTCACCTAACAATTCAACATCATTAGTATTTGAATACACCAAATCACACTAAACTCAGTAACACATCACATCAGTTGGTCAATATGACATAACTGAAAAGTAATTAAATATGATACTTCACATTGCTATAACACCTTATTCATTAGGGTTCTAACACAATTTACAAAATTAACTTACGAATTCTCTAGCAAAGTTATGCCCGTTTTATTACAACCTTTTTCAAATCATTTCTGGAGAAAAACAACATCAAAACTTCAACTTCAACTTCAACACAACCCCCAAGACAAATCAGAAGGTATTTTATTCTCCTCTTAGATTATTTCATACTTATATATATTATCTAACATTTACAATTGGAATTTATTGATTTCAACAAGTATCCAATGATTTATGCCACTTTTAACACATCTAGGTCGGAATCGATCATCAAAGCCTAACTTAACGTTTTTCAAGCATGTATAACCTCCACCTTGGTTATAAATCATGGAAACATATATTAAACATATTTAACAATATAAAATTAAAGTTGCATAATTTTTAGAGTTCATTTGCTAAGTCAAGCAATACGTCGAACACCTGATATGCGCACTTCAACTTTTGGGGCAGATTTTATACCTGAACTTCAAACTATCACCCAAGATTCATTTCTTGGTATTTTAACATAATTTTAGGATATTATACACATATATGACTATATTTTAATCTTCAATTGTAATTACTCAATTCCAGTAAGTACACAAAAAGATATAGAAGTTTAAATACACAAGGTTTCTAAACAAAGCTATTTTGAGGGTTTACACGTTTAACTTTGCTTGAACTTACATCTATCCGTACATAACCACCAACGCTTGCAAATTCCATAAACTATTGATAATTTCTACCATTTTAATAAGTAATACCAAAAAAATATAACAAGATTTAGGGATACAATTACCTGAAGGACTTTTTTGTAATTTCCTATAGATTTTTCTCCAACCTCTCCTCGCTTTTCCCTTCCTAAGCTCCCCGATTCTCCTTCCTCAGGCCAAACTTTCTCATGGATGATTTTGGCTAAAGGAGGAGGTCATATTAAAGTTTTAAAGTTGTCATAAGGTCACCTCCCCTTGGTCCAATCAAAATATAACATGTGGCACCATATAAGACAAAATATCATTGAAAGCTAAAGGACCATTTTACCCCTTGTTCGTAAAAAGACAATATCTTTTCACTCGAATGTCCATTTATTGCACCGTTTGTTCCATTGTAAATGTAACTCTTATATCTACAACTTCCATATTTTGTGTTTTCCCTAGATCATAAAAATAGTATGCCTAATTTTGGCCTCAACGGGAAGAGTAGCAATTTATCGAAAATCTTAATACTTTCACATTTGGAGACCTAACATCGCCAATTTCGTACCGAAACCTTGGATTAATTTTATATTCATAATGATGTATGAAAAAAATATTTTCATGACGAATTTAACCACATAACTAACCATATGATCTAAACAAGTTATCTCCGATCATAAGCTCGATTAACATCTAATGCAACTAACATATATCACATGAGTATGTATCCCCCAAATATGATAATTAACATGTTTAACACCCCTCATAAACTTATAACTAATAACTTATACGTAATCATATAATTAACATTACTAATCACGCTTTAGTAACTTACACTAAGTCATTCAAACAAAACAAATTAGGTATTACATGTATGTAAAAGGGTTTAAAAAGTATACCCAGAAAGATCTCAGAAGCAAAGCATGTATTCGAAACATATAACCTTAAAGCAAAGAACTCCAAGTGCCTCAACATATTAAAACAGAGTGCCCAAACTCCAAAATCAACAACTAAACACTCATCCCCACACAACATATATATGGTAAAGGTATAAGATGAAATTGTGCTTAGAAAACTCTCGAAACAGATAAAACATTTTGAAAATATTTAGAGAGAAAAAGTTGTGAAAATTTCTGCAGAGCTTCGCTTAGGTTTTGAATTTTTTTCTCGCTAAAAAAAATTATCATAATCTCTCTATTTATAAACACGTTGGAATGCCTCTGGTAAACATGTAATTACACAAAAAATAAGGTCATAAGAGTAATCAACCATGGGCATCTAAGGGCAGAAATGCCATCACATAAAAGAGTGTATGTGAGGGTACATGATTAAAAAATTAGTGCACAGAGAGGAATAAAAGGGTCAATATACCATTAATAGGTATTCAATCGAGCAAACTCAGCACAAAGCTCATAAGTGATGAAATCGCGTGGGACAAACCTTTATCCCTCATTGGTCTAAACTTTTAAACGCGGATTACGGACAAAAATTAATTCGAGATCCAAAACACCATCGTTTTATATTTTATTGATTTTAATTTAAGAAACAAAAAAATGATTTGACGTTGTTTCTTTTAAATGAATAAACTAGCTTTAGAAAAATCCAGAAAATGATATAAAGTATGGAAATTAATTTTTTGACTCTGAAAAATTATAAAACCAAGAAAACTATAATATAAAAATATTTTAACTGTAAAACACATGTAAGATGTAAAAATTAAAAAATACGGAATATATTACACAAATTTAAATTAGGGTTTTATAAAATATAAATTTCTGAAAAAAATTGTTAAATTTTTTTAGGATTGTATTTAGTGTGTGCAATGAAGCTTAGTGTATTGGATTGTTGTTATAAAATTGAGCCAACATAAAATCGAGGGATTAAAAAAAGTACTTTCAATCTTCCCCTTTAGCCAATTTTGGGAAAAATCAAATTGAGACTAAAAAAGATAAGTCTTACACACAAAAATGCATAACTCCACTATACATATGTTTTCTAAAAAGAAGAGTATATAACTCAACTAACCACATGTGTCTTGAAAGAATCCTATTCTCTAATAATAAAATTAGGAGTCCCACATTCTCCCCATATTTGTCATAAAGGGATAATGGATAAGGAAGAACCTACAAGGATATTAACACCAAAAGATATTATTAATATAGAGGTACTAGAATACAACCCTAACACATTACATAAGGAAGGAACAAACACCAATAGACATTCAAATAGTTTCAAAACGTTGATTGTCTAATGGTTTTATGACAGGGTCTCCCAATTGATCTATAGTGTTAAGATATTCAATTTCAATTTTCTTTTTCTCAATTAATTCTCTGATAAAATGTTTTCTCAGTTGATATATTTTTTTAGGGAATGAAAAAGATGATTTTTTGATATACTAAAGTCACTTAGATTGTCTATAAAGTAGATGTTTCATTTAAATCATAATCACTTAACATTTGTTTCATCCACAAAAGTTTAGTACAACAACTGCGAGCAACAATGTATTCATTTTTTAATGATGAAAGCAAGACGCAATTTTTCTTTTTAGAATGCGTCCTAAGTAAAAACAACCATCAGAGGTTCTTTTATTATCATTGGCACAATCAGCTCAACCAGACTCTGTATACCCAATTATGTTAAAATTAGTGTCAAAAGTGTACATGATACCATAGTTTACAATTCCACTTATATATTTAATAATATATTTTATAGCATGTAATTGGAATTATATGGGATTACATTGGTATCACACACATACACACACACAATTCATTATATCAGTTCTACTTGTAATTAAGTATAACAGGTTGTCCATCATACTACGATACAAAGTGACATCAATATTTTTCCCAGATAAGTCTTTTTATAGTTTAATATAAGAACACATAGGTTTTCTAGTAGTTTTAGCAGTATTTAAACCAAAATATTTGATAAAATTAGTATCATATTTAGATTGACAAATAAAGATATGATCAGGTTTTTGAGCTATTTGAAGACGTAAGAAATTCTCCCACCATAGACACTTGAAACTCATATTTCATTATATTATCAAAATTTTCAGCTTCCAAGGGAGAAGTGGATCCAAAAACGATTTCATCAACTTAAACCTAAGCAATTAGTAATAATTTTTCTTACATTTAATAATCATTGTTACGTCACCCCCCACGGTTGAAACCATTTTCCATTAAGAAGTTTTCAAATCTCTCATACCAGGTGTAAGGGGGTTGTTGTTAACCATAAATCACTTTCTTTAATATAAATGCATGATTTAAGAGTAAGGGATCTAAAAAGTGTTTAGGTTTTTAACATAAACTTCCTCATTTAAGATTCCATCTAGAAAAGCGGATCTTACGTTCATTTAGTAGATTTTGAATTTAAAAGACAAGATACAACAAGTAAGAGTCTAACATATTCAAGTCTAGCATCATGAAAAAAGTTTCATCAACATATATGCCATCTATTTGAGAATAACCTTGTGCTACTAATCTAGTCGTATTTCTCAAAATATTTTCAGCTTCATCACACATACTCTTAAAAATCCATTTTGTTCCAATTATATTAATGTGAGTAGATTGTAGGACTAATTACCAAATATTATGAAGTTTAAATTGTCCTAATTATTCTTGCATAGCTAATAATAACAATGCATTTATCACATCTTCTTTCACGTGTTTAGGTTCAATTAGAGACACATAAGAAAAAAAACACTAATAGTTTGAGATATAGTTCTCATGGGGTCTTTAACATTTCCTACAATGTTTTTCATGGGTTGATTTTCCTTAACCTAGTTAGGAACATCAAGTTTATCATATGGTAGAGAGTTAAAATCACTATCCATTTACTATTTAAGAAAATTTATTTCATTTTTATTTTCAGATTGATCAACGGGTATAAGATTTTCACTTTCTTCCATATGATGGGCGATACTACCATTCATAACAACATTAATAGATTAAATTATAGAATTTTTTTAGATCAAACACACTATATGTATGGTTATTTTTTGAATAACCTAAAAATATAGCCTTATCATCTATAGAGTCAAATTTTGATAAATGTTCTCTATCTTTAGAAACATAGAATTTACTACCAAACACCTAGTTTTTTTTCCAATTAGATAGTTTCCAATATCAAGTTTCATATGCAGTTTTTTTAGAGTTTTTCCTTAGACACACATGATTTATTATATGACATGAAGTTTATGTAGCCTTAACCTCGAAATATTTTGACAATTTTTTAGTGTGAAGCAAGACGTGAGTCATTTCCTGTATGGTTAGGTTCTTTCTTTCAGCTATCCCATTTTGTTGAGGGATTTTGGGTGCCATATGTATAACCATTTCCTACACAATATTCTATGACCCCAATATCTTAAAACTCTCCACCCATGTCACTTCGAATCCTAGTTACTTGGATATCCTTTTTATTTTCAATCCTTAAAAGGATTCTTGAGAAATTTTGAAAAGTGTCAGATTTTTCTTTCATAAAAGCAACCCTAGTAAACTTAGAAAAATCATCTATAATGACACGAATGTAGAAGTTTTCACATAAGCTAGTAGTTCTAGAGGGTCCCATTAAGTCCATGTGTAGTAATTCTAAAGGTTGAGATGTTAAACATCTTTGATTTTCTAATGAGGGGCTATGTGCATCGTTCCTATCTGTTATAGTCCACAAACATAATGTTTGATTTTTTGAATTTAGGTAGACTAAGAGTAGTTATTGACTAGTTAATATAGAAATATTGTCATAGTTAATATGCCCAAGCCTGTCATGCCATAATTATAAGTCTTTAAGTCTAGAAGATAAACAATTTTCAGTATCTATGTTTTAAATAACATCATAGCAATTATCAAGCGTTCTTTCACCACAAATGATTATTTTACCATCTTGACTTAAAATTTTGCAATCGGTTTTCAAAAAGTTAACAGTATGATTAGTGTCATGGAATTGACTTATACTTAGTAAATTAGTTTTAAGTCCTTCAACCAATACAATTGCATCTAAGTTAGGAATCCATTAACCTTGAATTGTTCGTTTTCCTTTGTTTTGGGACATTTTACCATCTCCAAAAGGGACATTTCCTCAAACAAAAGTTTTTAAAGGGGAAAATTTTATTTTGTACGCAGTTATATAACTGGAACACCCAGAATTAAGGTACCACAGAGATTTTTTATAATAAGCATTTAGTCCAGATACAACAACATTGCATCTCAGTTGATAACTCAATTCAACCTTCCTAATCAAAATTTTCTCAATTTTTGGAACATGATTATTAGATTTTGAAGGCATTGTATAACACTCCGGTGCTATCTGGCAAGTGAGGTGGCTAATCGTCGCCGCCAACCTACATCGAGCATCACCAATAAAATACCCTTCCCCGCATGTGACAGAAATATAAGACGATAAAAATATTATTTCCACAAGATATAATCTAATTTTATCCACCAGATATAATTATTCAAACTATAATATCCATCACCATGTTAACTCCAAAAATAAAATAAAATTCCAAGTGATAGATTAAGACTCAAGATGAATAATCCAACTAAAATCTCTAACTGAAAATCATAAACAATTGTGGAACCGGATGGCCCACCAAAATCCATAAATAATTGTCTCATAAAAAATGATGGAATGAAATAAATCTAAACTAATAAAGTAGTAAAGATAAATCTCCATCTTCACTCCACAAGTCTCTAATCCATCATATGCGTATACTCCAGCAACTATACCTGAAATGTTAGTCAACTCAATGGGTCATAGCCCACTGCATGAAACCATCTACTCCTCCCAATTAGGATTCGTAAACCTAGACATAAGCATTATACATGATAACTATCACAATAGAATCTTTTAAATTACGCGATATAAGACATGCGAGAAAATTAACACAACATTAACTACCCACAAAACTAAGCCACCCCAATATTCAAGGCCAATTATGCTATTATGACATTCTATTATAAATTTATAACTATTAATTGAATTAATGTAACTAATTTTATTAATGCGACACCATTATAGCCAGTTCACCGTATTATGAGTCATGCATATATTCCTGGCATTCCCAAAACTTTACACCATACACATTCCCCTTACTATAGCCAGTTCGCCCAATTTCATTAGCTCTGCATATACTCGTGACGTTCCATGCACGACATGTCACTATAGCCAGTCAACCCAATTATCATTAGCCCTCCACATACTCGTGATGCCTAATATAAGAAAACAAAGAAGAACATCATCCTCGATGTTTAAAAATATATTTTTAACTTTTTAAAGCATAGGGAATGAAAGAATATATCAAAATCATTCGATAATGAAGTTTCACAACATGTATCCAACATGAAATCTGAATAAGTGATGAGACAAAAAATGTATATAAGTCTACAAACATGGTAAAGCATTGGGTGGTGAGAAGCACCACCCCCAAACAATATAAGACTCCTCCTCAAAAATAAGAAATGACGGACTGCCTCTCGGTAGCACTAATTGTAACGTCTTCATCCAGACATAAGCGTACTCACCCCCAAAGATATGAACTATGATAACAAAGGGTGGAAGAAGGTGTGAGTGATGGAAGTCACCCCTAAACAAGACTGAAAAATCAATTTTGTTTGGACATAGGCTACTCGGGTTAATGCACTTGTATGGAAAAGTTCTTCACGACATGCAAAGCATAAGTGGACCAATGGTAGGAAGGGAGAAGGGTATGGTAAAGGGTGAAGGTGAATAGGCACCGGTCACGAGCCTTATTGAGAGTAAAGGTCAGGGCAACAAGGGCCCTATAAGAATGATGTTAAATTTGGTGAGGAAGGTGAAAATGTGTATCAATTTGGGGGTAACGGGGCTCATGGGTATCATGTGACCTATCTATAAATGGGTGATGATAATGGTCACGTCATGACACATCGACGAGCTGACGATCATAATAAGTATAACGAGGGACGGGTGCGCAAGGATGCACAAGCTCAATGTCATGTAAGTGGAGCGTAACACCAAAAATACTCTCGTGGATAGTGGGATGGATGAAGAGCTTATGAGATGGCTCATGGAGTTCAAAGATGGAAGGTGGGTGTAAGTAAGGACCTAAAGAGATATTTGACAATGGGAGAGTTACTGTGACTAGGTCCAAACATGGTGGAGGGTTGGGTGGGATAATGGGTGGGTCGGGAGGGACAATGGGTGGAGGAATATGATCTAACTCAAGAGTAGGGATACACACTCATCTTGAGCGTCAGAATAGTCCTCAAGGTCTTCCTGAAGAGGGAGTGCGGTATCAAGTGATGGCGAGATCAACTTATCTACCACTATGTCATGATTTGTAATGGTGAAAGGGTCTAACAAGACATTAAGATCCGAGATATACGAATCAACATCAATAGTAGACTCAAAGAGAGCCAAACATCTTTGGAGAGGATCCATAGCAAGTTAGGTGGGAACTATCTCCGATTTAATCTCGGTACGTTGGGGATCACTAGTAGCCAGAGCTAACCAATAAAGAATGGGAGTCTAGAGGACACACTCAATGGGTGTAACATGTATAAAATAAGGCATATTTTTGGATTCAATGGGAATGCAAACCTCAAATGTGCGTTCTTTTGGATATGGAAGGGAAGGAAGAACCTCGACGTTAGGTTCTTCTGGATTATTAGGGTATGGATCAGCCTCACATTCTATTGATAAGTCAACATTATTGTCAACTCAGGGCTCAAACCGTGAGGTGGTCACAACCTTGAAATTCTTAGGGTGATAGGGTTGGTCATACTCAAGATCATTGTCATAAGATGATTCATCATCGTTCCATGTAGGTGCAATAATGGGTTGAGTTAGGAGGTAATCCGACTCGTTCCCACATTCAAATTCAGTTAAGCGTTGTTCAAGCCATTGAAGGGCTTGGGTTTGGATTTGAATGGCTTGCTCTTGATCGAGGAAGAACTTTTGCAAGAGGTTTTCAAGAGACGAGTGGTGAAGTGACGTGGGGTGGTGCAACGATCTATGGTTGAGGTGGGCACAACTTGTTATTATCGCGACTATATGGAGAATACTCATACGAAGTGTGTGGAGAGGGATCAAGTTCGTCATACATGAGAGGATGGCCTCCGTGAGAGATAAAAGGTCGATAATTATGGGTAGCGTAGTGAGGGGACTGATCGGAATGGGGTGCACTAGGTTTTGATGATGACTGTTGGAACGTTTGAGAATCCACAACATGGGATTGGTGTTCGAATTGCGTGGGAGGGTGATCAATTTTCCATGAATAATTTAGTTGATCACACCACTCGGCATTAGATATGCCATGATAATAAGTCAGAGTGGGTTCCTAAACAATGTCATATGGATACACTTGGTCCATGGTTGGTTCAGATGAATATGAAAGAAATGGGCACTCATGGGACAAGTGAGTGGCATGATAACGATAGGTGCACTACGAACACGAAAAATGGCTAAAGTCCCATAAGGGATGTTCTTCGGCCATGACGAGATGGATAGTGGGGAAAAAGGTTTCTAAAAAAATATTTTTGGTTTTTTATTTTTTTAAAATAATATTTTGAGAAATAAGGAAAATTAAAAATGTTATTATTTTTTTTAGTAAGAAAAAGGATGAAAAATATTTTTGAATTTTTGAAAAGGGATAAAAGTGGGCTCGGAATGAAACACACACTAACGGAGCACACAAAAACCAACTACCAAAGGATTTGAGTTAGACACGTATAAATAAAGGAAAAATCCTAACTAACACATAGCAAATATTTATCTTCAATTAAGTGATTGGGTAGCCAAATTATAATTAATTCATGGGCAAGAAAATGCGGATTCTTATATGTCGCCTTTGAAAAATGGGCTCCTACTTGGATTGCTAGTTGGTTAATTTTAATTATATGATAGCACAGGTTAACAAGAAAGTGGAATTAAATGATTGAGTTGGGTGATGAAATCCCTTCTCGTTTCAATGACCAGGTTTAGATCTTAAGTCCAATTAATTCATCAAACCATTCAAAGTAAGACTATACATAAATAAAGTCACATAGGAGCATATAGTCACACAATAAATGGACTCGCTAATTGGAGATGCACGAGCGATAAAGAAATGTACCGCCTACAGATTTTACACACGTAGGGTGAAGACCGAGTTGAGTCGACTAGGGGAGGTTCACCTAACTTCAGTCATCCCCAGGAGTCCTACGGACATAAAGTATAGAGGATTTAAAATTCGACTTCAAGGGTGCTCTATCTCTACCTTGACCCGTTTCCCTTTTTGCTTTTTTTATTTGTTTTATTTAATTATTACAAGTAATTATTTTCCGAAGCACCACGAATAAATGTACAAAGCCTCAATATCCTAATACAAACAATTTATGAAAAATAAAGAATATATACAAATGAGCAAATGTACAAGTCAAATGCTCCTCAACTTGAAAAGTCAGCAACGACACTTTGTGAAAAGTCAATCGCCAAAGTGTGAGCAAAATCCAACGCTTAAAAAGCTGGCAACGACACCATTTGATATTAAGTTTTTTCGGTATATGTCATTATAGAGTAAATATGATCAAATAAAAATCCCTTTTGTACCTAAAAATACACTAAAACATATATAATGGCAAGTATGGATATCAATCCACCTTTCACGTGTGAAGACAAGTGTAAAATCATTTTCATATTATTCTTTTTTTATGATTTTTCATGGGATTATTAATTAACTAACTAAGTGTTCTAATTTTTTAAAGTAAACTAACTGAGAAGAAAATATTAATAGGAGAAATATGATTTATTATTTAAATAAAAAGAAAGTGTTACAATATGAGTTGTAAAGTTTTTTATTAAAGCTATTATAAATTAATTAATTAAACGAAAATGCATAAAATAATTAATGAAATATTAAAGTCTAACTAAATAAAATATTTACAAATTTTTCTCTCAATAAGTAACAATCTCAAAGAGAGAGAAATTAAAGACCACAAAATAAAGAAGAAGAATATCTACAATATGTACAAATAGATGAACTCTCAAATACTCATCAATGTTTGAATTAAATCTACTAAAATTACAAACAATCCCAACATAGATTTGTATTTAAATTTTTCTCAATGTAAATGAACTCTGAGAGAGATATTTGCTAAAAATGCAAATACTCTATATGAAGACTTTTCTCTTCTATACTTTCAACACTCTTCGCTTTTCCAAAATGGTTAGTGAAAAATGGAGTTGCTATGGGAATATAAATGGTATTTGGCAATGATATGAAAATTGAAAGGTGTCTGGATGTGGAATTTGTTTAGTGTATAGGTGAAAGTCTAATGATTTGGACAAACTTCAAGGCACGTGTTTCTTACAACTCGAAAGTGATGTCGTTCTCAGTGATCAAGACAAAAATTTAGTGAAGAATAATGAGATCATACAATGATTAAGTGAAACCCCAAAGGATGTTGAATAAACTTGTGACTCGGAGATGGCGTAAAGCTCTCTAAAAGGGTGAAAGGCACGAATCTCACAAGCTAAAGTTTCCAATGATGATCTTTAAGGTTTTCTTGAGAATTATAGTACTCTTCAACTCTTAACCGTACTGACGTGATGTAATACCCCGTATTTCTGAATATTCTATTTAATTAAATTGGAGAATTAAATGAGAAAATACGGCTTAATTTAAATTATGTAAGAGGAGTAATTTAATGAGATTTATTAGAAATTATAATTATGGAATATTAATCAAGAGATAGTTACCGATTTATATTGCCTCATTATATTTACTTAGTGCGAGTGGTAAATAGTTACTTAACGCGTGTAGACCGTGTTGGAGTGAGAACGAGTAATATTTTTTTAAGTGACTCAAATGATAATTTAGAGGTCACAAATGAGTCCAGAAGGGTCAAATTAGTCAAAATAGTATACCCGGGGGTACTAGTTGAGTCTCGGAGTAATTTTAGACTAAACCGAGATCGTTCGAGGGCGTTTTGGTCTTTTAACATGAGATGTTAAGGAGACCTACGAATTTGAGATACTTTTATCATCCGTGTGAAAGAGGTGTTAGGGTTAGAAAACCCATGAAAACACACCATAGCCACTAGAGATAAGAGAGAAACAATACTCAAGGCAAAAGAAAGAATTGGGAAGGATTCAAAGGAGATTGTCACCACAAACTTGTTGGGAAGGAGGATTGAAAGAGAAAAACAATCAAACATCATCAACAATCACTAAATCAGGAACCCTCTATCAAGGCAAGTTGTTTATTGCAAAAATTATAAAGTTATAATACCCATGTGTAGGGTTTTTGAATAGCCTTGTTTAAATCAATATCTTGATAGGAGAATAATGGTATTTATACATGTTGGGATAGGAATCGCATGTAGAATGATTTAACATATGTAGAGGATTAATATTCAGATTAGATTTGATGATTATTTCGGAATAAAATCTGTGTTTTGAATGAAAATATGGGAAGAACACCATAACTAGGGTTTCAAGAAATTCTGGATTTAATTCACAATTTCTTTAACGGAATTAGAGTTTTGATGTATTTCACATGTTAGAAATTGTCCTGGTATATGTGGAAACATGTTAGGATCATTGGGTCGAAGTTTGGTGAACTATAATGGAGTTTGGAGATTTGTTAATGGAGGAAGAGGTTAACGAAGAAGACGAACTGCGTTTGTCCCTGTTCGATCGATCGATCGATCTCGAATTATCAATCGATCGACTAGGTCGATTAATCGAACCCAGCAATCGATCGATCGACGCATGTTGTTTTCTCGAATTTATCCTTGTTTAAGTCTTAGTTGATTTTCGGGAATGAATGAGTATCCTAGGATTTATATTATACTTATATGGGAGTGAGAATAAGACCAGTAGGTATATTGTTGAGGTCTGATAAGGACATTGGGTGTAGGGCTTGGATTATGGACTGATGAAAATAAATCCGATTTGGTAGAGTATCGAGAAATTCAGAATTTAGTTACGAGGTGAGGTAAATTCAATTTAAGTATTAGACCAGTAGGGTAAGTAATAACTACTGAAATTATATGTAAGGGGTAACTATGACCCTTAGAGTTGTGTGAATACTCAAATAAATGCGATTAATGAGACAAATCGTAAAGCGAATATTGTACGATAAATATAAGAGATTAAAATATTTCGTACGTATATAATTAATAGGTCGGGCGTGTACCTACTGAATTATATGATCTTTTAGGTCAAGAGATTTATACCTAAAGTAACTATGTTAGGGTCGATGTGATATTCTGAACTAACATAAGGTTATTATATGTTTGGGGTCGATGTAAAATACCGAACCAAACCTTTGAACTGGTGGCGTGATGAAAGAGTCCGAGCCACAATTTGTGTATATAAATAATTGGGGTCGATGTATCATTCAGAACCAATTCTTACTTGGGGTCGATGAATCATTCCGAACCAAGAGTCATTTACGTGTGTATATAAATAATTGGGGTCGACGTATCATTCCGAACCAATTCTTACTTGGGGTCAATGAATCATTCTGAACCAAGAGTCCCTTACGTGTATAAAAAGGGCAAAATAGTAATGACTGATAGTTAGTATATATTGTGCGTGAAATATATATTGGATGATATTCTACTTCTGTGAATTAGTAGATTAATATATATTATGTATTTAAAGATACATATCGAACTGGTAAGTTAAGTAGTGAAACTTAATTATGAAACGTAATGTTAGATAGAGAATATCTATTGAGTAATCTAAGTAGTGAAACTTAATTACAAAAGTGGGAAGATAGAAATTGTGATAATTGTAGAAATTTAGTAGTGAAACTAAATGAGAAGTTTTAAAACATAAATAGGTGAAATGTTACTTGAGCATTAATTAACCTTCGTGAAATGTTAATGTAATGGATGCACTGTGTGGGCAATATAAGAACTTAAGTATAGACAAGTTCAGATGATTACTTAGTCCTAGTTAGCTTGGAAGATATGTCTAGGTAGGCTAAGTGTAGAACGTTAGGTGTGCACAAAAGATGAGGGGTGAGTAAACTCAAGGGAGTGTACGAGAACCTAAGATGTGTAATCAATAACCGCATTTTTATATTGTGATAAACACTTGTTAAATATTTTCAAAATGTTTTGAGTACTAACTCTTGCCATAAAATATTTTCAAAACCTTTTAGGTGTCCAGCCACAGGGATGCCATGTATGATGATTTCCTTCCAGGGACTCGAAGTTGTAGCACAGTGGATGCTTATAGGATTTGATTAGACGATATCTCTCATTCAGATCTAGTGCAGGATCTCACACTATTCTTTGTATGGACTTGTGGTACGGTATCTATCTCAGATGTTTAGTTTCAGACTAGTAGTGGTTCTATTGTGCTTGGGATTTTTAGCCGATGGGTTATTCGGTAATACTCTTGTTCTGTTGTACTTACACTTTGTTGATTGGGTTTTAGTACATGGTGTTGTTTTACTATATTCCGCATGGTTGATTTATCTGTTTTAAGAAAGATAAAATTGGGCACCGGTCTAATTTTCACTTAGGTGATTAGTAATTAAAAAGTTTTTGACAGTGATGCTAAGAATGAACCATTTGAGAAACCTATTTTAATTTAATAAATGCCTGATCACCCGATGTTTAATTAGGCATGGTGTCACCGATGGTATCAGAGCATCAGGTTCTAGTGTCCATAGGATTTGTACGGTTTACTACGTTTTCAGCGTATTGTTTGATTGATATATAGCCCTATCTTAGGATTGTTGTACTCCTCTACATACGTAGTTTACGTTCTCCTGCTATATAGTAGATGTAGTGTTATATATACAAGTTCGATTGGGCGTGGTACATCGAACATGGCGTTAGGACCAGCATTGGCATTGGAAGGACTGCAGGAGGGAGTAACTCGGCATGAAGCATGGAGTGTTCGAGGATGGTAATCATGGGAGAGATGACCATTGTCGGGGTCACTCCTAGTGTGTAATCTAGACCCGCCCAACATAGTGATAATGGGATAAGGTCTGAAGGACCTTTGGAGAAAATGAACCGTGAAAGGTTTGATAAAACGTGGGTTGTGCATGTTAACCAATGGGTGTAGAATGTCCATAGGTCTTGGCATTAGGGATAGAGTAGAAATACTCAAAAGTGAAAAAAAATTGAGTAAAAGTTTTATAGAGGCAACATGGTGGGGATACCAGTCACCATATCCGGACCGAGGGTCAGTATACAAATAGAGGTACCTTACGTATAGTTTAACCGTAAATTCCTCCAATGAAGGTTCAGAAGCGAAGTGAATGGAGATTTCTGAAACCATCACGTGAGTGCCTGGTAGAGGCCAACTGTGAGAAAGCAATTTATCTTTTAAAGTGAACTTGTACCCAATGAGATAGGTACAAGGAAAAATAGCCCTTGAGATAATGGACTCTCTAGTTGTCGTTTACAATATTGGTAAAACTCTTCTTGGACGACTTATGTGTATGAAGGCAGTATGGAGCCTCTTACAAGGTTGAGGTAAATGCTCCAAGGTGGGCGGAGCTAAAAGAGTTTAAGGATTTAGTCAGAGTAAGACTGAATGTAATGGGGCCAGTGTAAGCCATAAGTGGGAACCTACTAAGGGATTCATTAATTTGATCCTAAGTCGGGACTGTTAATTCTAATAGTGCATTCCTTGGTTAGCGAAACTAAGGGAACCCTGATGATAGTGTTAACAATCAAGGTTTCCAAGTTCGAGAGGAGGAATACCCTAAACCAGTTGGTGTGGCCTGGAATGAGGGGATTTATGAAAATATGTCCTATGTGGGACGTAAGACCACGCGTGTTGATCTTATCCGAAGTTATTTAAGGAAATAATAACTCCGATAAGTTTTGCATTCCGGAAAGGATAAGCGTGTTATGTTCGAGAATCAGTTGAACCACCAAAGCGATGGACAAATGGTATATGAGTTTTAGCCTCGAGTGAATGGGGTATATGACGATGCCTCACCTGAAAGAGGATCGAGCTGTCATTTTTCATTAATATGTGGGAGACTCCAAAGATTATGGATATTTCATAGTGATTGATTCCGGTGTGTAGGAACCTTAATGATATGATTCAAGGTATATCGTATGACCGTTGGGCGGAGAGATCGAGCTCGTTGTTGTAACAAGAGATAAGGATTTAGTAATAGTATTAGCGCAGTGCCACTTGACTCCTATAGAGATGATGGAGTATAGTTGTACCTAATTTTGGGGGATGGAATTTGAATATCTCAATTATGTGTTGTTCTGGCAATGCTCCGTAAAAATGCATTGGGAGAAGTCCCTTGTTTAAGTTCGGTTACGAAAGGGAATACAACTAAATTTTTATGCACGTCAGGAGAAGAGACATTAGATGCTACGGCATCAGTGGATCCGGTAGTGTTGTGGGGAAACACTAAAAAGCTCATCTTACCACGAAGGGGTAAGTGGGACTTTGTGGATAAGAATTTGATTTTTTTCTATAGGGGATTGAGAATACCCGCAAGATTGTAGTCACACCATGAAGACAAGGCGAGAGTTGAGGAAAAGCGTGTCACGAGTGCGACAGTTGCAATGTTTTTGCAAATGTTCACCGAGAAAAGGGTGTATGGGCGCCCTAGTCAATAGGCTTTCTTAGTCATCCGAGATAGAGGGATGTGAAAAAGTATTTTGATAAGTACATCGGTGGGGAAGATATAAGGCAAGTCGTATTGATGAAATGGATTGAATGTCATGGTAAATAAACGCTAATCCACGCTTATATGTGCTGAGAGTGCCAGCACACCTGGGATAAAAGTCGGTGGGAAGCCGTTCAAAAGTGATCTCTTAATATGGGAGGCCTAACTATTGTGAAAAAGTAATGCAGGGTGCTACTTGACTGAATGTTGAGAGCGACTTACGCGTTACTAAAATGTTGATTCTTACAAGGTAACCAACCCTAAAGGCGTGCCAATTACGAAGAGCGCACAGATTGTAAAGTATAAAATACCCGGAGAGAAAAAGAAATAGAGTACCACTTGAGGAAAGATGTCGTAAGTGGGAAGAGGTGTTGCGGAAGAGACATAGTGAGATTGTCTCCAGACGCACCACTAGTTGATAAAGAAAGATGGACTCGAAATGAGCAACCGGAAATTTGGTAGTGAACCTACATTTCCAATGATGGAATGAGGAGACAGACTTATATATTATTGATGGGATGTGAACATCATAACTAAACCAACATCTCGTTGGGATAGGGGAATGGGTTGACCGGGATGAATTAGTATGTAGTTAAAAAGAAAGAGTGCTCAAGTGCACGGTGTCGTTCTACATGGTTGTGAATCAGGATGAAATCCTAAAATCCCACCCTGTGAGAGATGGACAGGGAGGAATAGAGATAAAGTTTTATTTTGGGTATGTTGTGTCGCCTATGACCCAATAATTGTGAGGAAGGAAGATACTACGTACTAAAGATAGTGAAATTTTGGAAGAAACCACTGATCAATTCATAGGTTGAATGTATAACCGTAGGAGCATATTTTATAGGTAGTGTGGGTGCCTATATGGACTGTACATAAGGTTTAGGTTCTTGGGTACCTATTTAGAACTTATATGTACTTTGAGGGTAGTTCAAGGAGACATTTCGAACTCTTAGTCCTTAACGCGTGATATGAGGACATTCTATGGGAGTATGACATTTTAGAGTATATGAAATGTGTAATATAGGGCTCACAAACTATCTACTACTGTGCGATGAGATATGTATACATATTTTGGTGCTTGAGATGTGATTTCGAGACAAAATAATTGATCACTATTGGTGATCGAGGTGGGATTCCGAGCCAATAACCCCAAAAGTGTTATAGAAGGGGGGGTGATTATAAAATAAGTTTTGATAGTATATGTTATGTGTAAGATATATATACCTATTGATTTTCCTACTTATGTGTAATAGTAAGTGTGCTAAATCTCTGTATTGGGGTCGATGATGTTCCGGACCAATACATGAGGGATCGATTTGGGGTCGATGATTTTTCTGAACCAAATCGATGACAAATATTGGTATCGACGGAAGGTCTGAACCAACATATGCATTACATTTACCTTGGGGTTGAGGGATTTCCGAACCAATGTAAATGATAGGATGATTAGGGACGATGATTTTGCCAGACCAATTTCCCGTATAGTATATATAGTGTGTGACATATATACCTTATAATATTCTACTTATGAGTGATAGTATACACATAGATGTTATATATAGAGATATACATCAAAAGAGTAAATTAAGTAAGAGGAACTTAATTTCAAGAGTTAACGTTAGATTGGGAAAAATCTATGGACAAATTAAGTAGTGAGACTTAATTATGATATATGCGGCATGCGTAACATGCGATAAGAGTTTATAAGGAAGCAAGGCATGTACTTGGGGCGACCGTTAGGATGTTCTGATTTGGTTTTGGGTATTAGAGGATGCAATAATATTTAAGGTCCTCAGCCTTAATACCAGCCTTATCCTAATTTCGAGGACGAAATTCCTTTGCAAAGGGGGAAGTATGTAATACCCCGTATTTCTGAATATTCTATTTAATTAAATTGGAGAATTAAATGAGAAAATACGGCTTAATTTAAATTATGTAAGAGGAGTAATTTAATGAGATTTATTAGAAATTGTAATTATGGAATATTAATCGAGAGATAGTTACCGATTTATATTGCCTCATTATATTTACTTAGTGCGAGTGGTAAATAGTTACTTAACGCGTGTAGACCGTGTTGGGGTGAGAACGAGTAATATTTTTTAAAGTGACTCAAATGATAATTTAGAGGTCACAGATGAGTCCGGAAGGGTCAAATTAGTCAAAATAGTATACCCGAGGGTACTAGTTGAGTCTCGGGGTAATTTTGGACTAAACCGAGACCGTTCAGGGGCGTTTTGGTCTTTTAACATGAGATGGTAAGGAGACCTACGAATTTGAGAGCCTTTTATCAGTCGTATGAAAGAGGGGTTAGGGTTAAAAACCCCATGAAAACACACCATAGCCACTAGAGATAAGAGAGAAACAATTCTCAAGGGAAAAGAAAGAATTGGGAAGGATTCAAAGGAGATTGTCACCACAAACTTGTTGGGAAGGAGGATTGAAAGAGAAAAACAATCAAACATCATCAACAATCACGAAATCAGGAACCCTCTATCAAGGCAAGTTGTTTATTGCAAAAATTATAAAGTTATAATACCCATGTGTAGGGTTTTTGAATAGCCTTGTTTAAATCAATATCTTGATAGGAGAATAATGGTATTTATACATGTTGGCATAGGAATCGCATGTAGAATGATTTAACATATGAAAAGGATTAATATTCAGATTAGATTTGATGATTATTTCGGAATAAAATCAGGGTTTTGAATGAAAATATGGGAAGAACACCATAACTAGGGTTTCAAGAAATTCTGGGTTTAATTCACTATTTCTTTAAAGGAATTGGAGTTTTGATGTTTTTGACACGTTAGAAATTATTCTGGTATATGTGGAAACATGTTAGGATCATTGGTTCGAAGTTTGGTGAACTATAATGGAGTTTGGATATTTGTTAATGGAGGAAGAGGTTAATGAAGAAGACGAACTGCGTTAGTCCCTGTTCGATCGATCTATCGATCTCGAAATATCAATCGATCGACTAGATCGATCGATCAAACCCAGCAGTCGATCGATCGACGCATGCTGTTTTCCCGAATTTATCCGTGTTTAAGTCTTAGTTTTTTCTGGGAATGAATGAGTATCCTAGGATTTATATTATACTTATATGGGAGTGAGAATAAGACCAGTAGGCATATTGTTTAAATCTGATAGGGCCATTGGGTGTAGGGCTTGGATTATGGACCAATGAAAATAAATTCGATTTGGTAGAGTATCGAGAAATTCGGAATTTAGTTACGAGGTGAGGTAAATTCAATTTAAGTATTAGACCAGTAGGGTAAGTAATAAAAACTGAAATTATATGTAAGGGGTAACTAGGACCCTTAGAGTTGTGTGAATACTCAAATAAATGCGATTAATGAGATAAATCGTAAAGAGAATATTGTACAGTAAATATAAGAGATTAAAATATTTCGTACGTATATAATTAATAGGTCGGGCATCTACCTAATGAATTATATGATCTTTTAGGTCAAGAGATTTAGACCTAAAGTAACTATGTTAGGTTCGATGTGATATTCCGAACTAACATAGGGTTATTATATGTTTGGGGTCAATGTAAAATTCTGAACCAAAGCTTTGTACTGGTGGCATGAGGAAAGAGTCTGAGCCACAATTTGTGTATATAAATAATTGGGGTCGATGTATCATTCCGAACCAATTCTTACTTGGGGTCGACGTATCATTCCGAACCAATTCTTACTTGGGGTCGATGAATCATTCTGAACCAAGAGTCCCTTACGTGTATAAAAAGGGCAAACTAGTAATGACTGATAGTTAGTATATATTGGGTGTGTTAAATATATATTTGATGATATTATACTTCTGTGAATTAGTAGATTGATATATATTATGTATTTAAAGATACATACCGAACCGGTAAGTTAAGTAGTGAAACTTAATTACGAAACGTAATGTTAGATAGAGAATATCTATTGAGTAATCTAAGTAGTGAAACTTAATTACAAAAGTGGGAAGATAGAAATTGGGATAATTGTAGAAATTTAGTAGTGAAACTAAATGAGAAGTTTTTAAACATAAACAGGTGAAATGTTACTTGAGCATTAATTACCTTTCGTGAAATGTTAATGTAATGGATGCACTGTGTGGGCAATACGAGAACTTAAGTATAGATAAGTTCAGATGATTACTTAGTCCTAGTTAGCTTGGAAGATATGGCTAGGTAGGCTAAGTGTAGAACGTTAGGTGTGCATAAAAGATGAGGGGTGGGTAAACTCAAGGGAGTGTACGAGAACCTAACATGTGTAATCAATAACCGCATTTTTATATTGTGATAAACGCTTGTTAAATATTTTCAAAATTTTTTGAGTACTAACTCTTGCCATAAAATATTTTCAAAACCTTTTAGGTGTCCAGCCATAGGGATGCCATGTATGATGATTTCCTTCCAGGGAGTCGAAGTTGTAGCACAGTGGATGCTTATAGGATTTGATTAGACGATATCTCTCATTCAGATCTAGTGCAGGATCTCACACTATTCTTTGTATGGACTTGTGGTCCAGTATCAGTCTCAGATGTTTAGTTTCAGACTAGTAGTGGTTCTATTGTGTTTGGGATTTTTAGCCGATGGTTTATTCGGTAATACTCTTGTTATGTTGTACTTACACTTTGTTGATTGGGTTTTAGTACATGGTGTTGTTTTACTATATTTCGCATGGTTGATTTATCTGTTTTAAGAAAGATAAAATTTGGCACCGGTCTAATTTTCACTTAGGTGATTAGTAATTAAAAAGTTTTCGACTGTGATGCTAAGAATGAACCATTTGAGAAACCTGTATTAATTTAATAAAGGCCTGATCACCCGATGTTTAATTAGGCGTGGTGTCACACGTGATAAGTATGAAAATTTTGTTAAGTTTAGAAATTCATTTTGAAGAATGCCTTGGTATGTATTACATAAGCTATTTAGAAAATATATCATCTACCTTGAGTCCTAAACTTTAAAATATGGATGATAGAAAAAAATTAACGTCAATGAGTGAGATGAAAGAAACTGCACAAAATTTTTAAAAATAAAGTTTTGTTTATGCAATATTTTCCCTACCCCCAAACAAAAAGGAACATCATCCTCAATATTAAGGAAAAATATTTTTATTTTCAAATGGTAGTCATCTCTTATTAGACGTAGAATAATCACACAATCCATGAAGAGAACAATATTTTGAGTAATACAAGCTCGTAGTGTATAAAAAGTTTAGCTAAGTGAATACTTAAGGCACATCCTTCCTAGAACTCAATGTGTGTGGTGTGAATCAGTCAAAATGGGTTGAATATCATAAGAGTAATTCCTAGATTGCCTTTTAAAATCACTGCTTCAACTTCAAAATCTCACGGATACCTCTCTCACAAACGAACTCACGAGATTTGGGTAAGTGTATCTCTCTAGTGTGTGAGTAAGTGTGTAAATGTATTCAAGGTCAAACATCTCACACACATATAAGAAATAACAAACATTTTAGAAAGAAAAATGATATCATGAAAAAATGTTAATCACTATAGTGAGAATGTCGAGTTATTCACCATATTGACCTTCATTTGCCCGAACACCTAGGGGAAACACATGAATGGTTATAGGTGATGGGGAAATGAAATGAGAAAGATGGGATGAGAAGAGGCAGGATGGTGATATGATGGATGATGAGAAGAGTGTATTACACTCGAGGAAAAAATGTCTTTATTTCCCAAAAAATTGACTTCAACTTTCTCTTTTTCTTTTTGAATTTTCTTTTCTTTTTTTTGTTTTCTCTTTTCTTTTCTTTTATATATGAGATGATTTTTTTATGCGATACGATTCGTATTTTAGAGCACAAATGAAGACATTTTACATATATAATTTCAAACACACTTTTTCTTAAAAACCAAGGGTGATGATGGAATAATGATATATGGATGGTATGAATGATGTGGTAATATGGAAAATGGATGGTGGGAAATAGAAAATGGGTAAAGGATTAGTGTTCGGAACAAACAAGAATACACGTGTTTCTTACAACTAGAAAGTGATGTCGTTCTCAGTGATCAAGCCAAAAATTTAGTGAAGAATAATGAGATCATTCAACGATTAAGTTTGGACCCAAAGGAAGTTGAATCAACTTGTGACTCGGAGATTGTGTAAAACTCTCTTAAAGGTTGAAAGGGATTAATGTCACAAGCTAAAGTCTCCACTCATGATCCTTAAGGTTTTCTTGAGATTTGAAGTACTCTTCAACTCTAAACCGTCGTGACGTGATAAGTGCGCAAATTTTGTTGAGCTTAGAAATTCATGGTGCAAAATGCCTTGGTACGTATTACATAAGCTATTTAGAAAATAAATCCTCTAGCTTGATTCCTAGAATTTAAAAGATGGATGATAGAAAAAAAACTAACTTCAATGAGTGAGATTAAAGAAACTGCACAAAAATTTTAAAAATAAAGTCTTGTTTATGAATTTTTTTCAAAAGAGGTATGATTTTGATAAAATTCCCCCACCCCTGAACAAAATGGAACATCGTCCTAGATGTTAGATGAAATTATTTTTAAAATTGAGCGCATAAGGTAGAAAAGAGATTCCCATAATCAACCGCTAATGATGTGGACCATACATGTCTAAGATAAAAGCTGAATAAGTAATGAGATAAAATGTGTACAAGTCTATGAACATTGTAAAGTATTGAGTGGTGTGAAACACCACCCCCAAATAGAATAAGACTCATACTCGGAAACAACGGCCTGCCTCCTAGTAGCACTAAGTTTAAGGTCTAGATCCAGGCGGAGGGAACGTACCCTAAAGATAAGAACTATAAAGGCACAGGGTGACAAAAAAATTGGGCGATGATAATCACCCCAAAATAAGGAAGAGGGTGAAGAAACACCGATCACGGGCCTTATTTTTTATTTTTTGGTTTTTGAATATTTTGAAAAAGAAAGAAAATATTTTTGGGATTTTTTTTTAAAAAAAAGAAAAAGGAAAATCTTTTTGTACATTTTGAATATTTTGAGAAAGAAAGAAAATATTTTGTGATTTTTTTTTAAAAGGGGGATACAACGGACTCTCGTTGAAATACAAAAGGGCGAAGCACTCAAAATCGACTACCAAAGGGTGAATTAGACACGTACAAGCAAAGGTAAAATCCTAAGTAGCACATAGCGAATTTTTTATCTTAAATTAGGTGAGTTGGTAGTCAAATTTTAATTAGTCCACGGGCAAGAAAAGCACAGAGCCTTATACGTGCCTTTGAAAAGTGTGCTCCTGATTGGCTTGCTAGTTGATTTATTTTAATTATATGATGGCACGGGTAACAACAAGTGGAATTAAGTGATTGAGTCGGGTGATGAAATTCCAACTCGTTTCAATGACCGGGTATAGGTCCTAGATTCATTAATTCATCAAACCATTCAAAGTAAATGCAATGCGATAATAAAAATCACATAGGAGCAATTAAGCTCACAATGGACTTGCTTGCGGGAGATTCACGAGGGATAAAGAAATGTACCTCCCACAGGTTTTACATGCATGTGGTGAAGACCAAGTTGAGTGGATCGAGGGAAAGTTCGCTTAACTTCAGTCGTCCGCTAGAGTTCTACGGACCCAAAGTAGAGAGGCTTCAAAATTTTACTCCAAGAGTGCTTTCTCTTTACCTTGGCCCGTTTCCCTTTTTGTTCTTTTTTTAATTAGTTATTACAAGCAAATGGTGTAAAAAATGCACCCAAATGAATACACGCCTCAATAATACCTAATACAACCAATCTAATGAATAGGAAAAATAACATATAAAACTACAAAAAAGAAAATGTAATACTATTCTTCACACGAGCTTCTATCTTCAAAAAAGTGACAACAGTGCCTCTTGATATTAAGATAAAATGTTTTTAAGATTAATCATTGTTCTAAATCTTTTTCCAATAAAAGTTCCCTTAACCTACAAATACACTAAAAATATGCATAGGATAAGTACGGGTATCAATTCATCTTTCATGTGTGAAGAAAAATATATGAAAAGACCAGTGTAAAATCATTTCCTTATTATTCTTTTTTTTATGATTTTTCAAGGGATTATTAATTAACTAACTAAGTATTCTAATTTTATATAGTAAACTAACTAAGAAGAAAATACTAATGAGAGAAAGATTTATTATTTAAATTAAAATAAAGTGTTACAATAGGAGTTGTAATTTTTTTTATTAAATCTAATCTAAATTAATTAATTAAAAAAATGCAGAAAATAATTAATGAAATAAAAGTCTAACTAAATAAAATATTTACAATTTTTTCTCTCAATAAGTAACAATCTCAAAGAGAGAAAAATAAGATACTATAAAAAGAAAGAAGAAGAATATCTACAATATATAAAAATGGGTGAACTCCTAAATATTCATAAATGTTTGAATTAAATCCGCTAAAATTACAAACAACCTCAACAAAGATTTGAATATAAGTATTTCTCCCTCTAAATGAACTCTCAATGCACTATTAAATAATGAAAAATATTTTCTAAAAATACAAACCCTCCCACTACAAATTTGTACATAAATATTTATTCCAGTGAGATAAATTCTACCACACTACTCTATATTGAGATGTTTGCTAAAAATACAAACACTCTTTATAGAGTGTTGAAGCATAACTTATCCCATGTTTAAAACGAAAATGGAGATTCCCCCTTCAATTGAATCCTCCTATTTTTATAACATGTCACAAGGGGTTAAGGGTAAAATAGTAAGATAAAATGGATGAGGGTAGTTTAGGGAAAGGGGTAAAAATAATTCAAAACATGTGACATTTATTTTGGGAAAATAGCAGATGCTTGGGTGTTGTAGGTAATGGTTTTTGCATGAAATGGGTAAGGCTGAGAATTCAGATGCTAAAGCTGCAGAAGTCTATGCACATATGGGTTTAGGTTTGTTTGGTTTGACATATTTTGATAAAAATGATTTTGGTTTTGTGGGGAAATGGGTAAGTTATTACTGACTTGGTTTGGTTTTAAGCCTGGTTCGAGTATGGGGATGGATGTGAAGTAGCTGGGTTTTCGGGTTGGAGGCAAGTTTGTGGGTCTGAGTTATAGTAGGTTTAGGAGCTAGGCAGGAAAGGGGGTTAAAGGTGTTGGAGGTTTGGACGCAAGAGCTGGTCGGGTGAGGATCGCGGTTTAAAGAAGGGGATATGGGTTTTACCGGAGATGAGATAGGGTTGTGGGTTTTGGTTGGAGGTATAAGGTGGGAAGATACTGGGTTCGGGTAGGTGGTGGATCTCCGATAGGTTGACATTTTGGGTTAAAGGGTATTGTGTTGCTGAAGGTGTCGCCGACGGGTCTGGCCGGAATGGTAGGTGGTCAGGTTTAATGGGTTCAAGGGGTAAAGGGGTATTGTTCATGTGGTTAGTAGGGTGAAGTTTGGAAGGTAGTTGTAAGTTTTTTGTTATGAAGTTTTAGGAGAGGGATATGGGTGAAGAAGATGATGGTGATTGGAGGAGAGGAGAGAGAGAATGTGGTTGATGGAAGATGATGAATAGTGAGGAGAGAGGTGAGAGAATCTGATTAGGTAATTTGAATTGTTGGTTGATTGTGTCTCTGCGAGTATACGGCAGTTAGGGTGTGTGTATGTTTCATTTGTACCTAATAAAATTAAAATAAAACTTTCTAACATTTAAGACTCAACTAAAAATGGAAACTTAATAAAACTATATATATATATATATAATCTACTAAAACTAAAAATTAAATTCCAAACCTATAAACTAATAAAAGACTTAAATAAAATAGAAATAAGAATAACAAAGAATACTAATAAAATAAAACTAAAACTAAATAAAATAAAAATAACTAAAATCTAATAAATACGCACACCTATTATATTCACATAAAAATATAACAAACACGCAAGCATTAAAAATACATGAACCCTAATATGTACACTATATGCACACAAATAAAATATAAAAATCTTAAAATATTGTGCATGACTCAACTAAAAATATAAAAAATATAAAAGTACAAACTAAACACACACAAGGCTAAGGTGATGGCGTGGGTTTTGGGACAGGTTTAGGCTACGGAACTTGAGTTTAGCTCCTTTTAACCGCATCAATGTTGCATTTGATGTACTCGACCACTTAATTATAGCAATTGCCTCGAATTAAGATTGTTTAACACCACAAATGCTTATTGGCCTACAAAACAAACAAATACTAACATAAGTTCGATTTTATCGAGAACTAGCAAGTAAAATGCATCTATTTATGGTATAAATATAACACTTTGGGGTGCTCATCAATACCAACACACACCCATATCGCTATATCCAGTTAGCTCAATTATCATTAGCCCTACACATACTCACGACGCAAATTCATTTTAATACCCGTTCTTTATCTTATGCATTAATTATTAATTTAATATCGAGTTATCCATTCTCTATTAGTCCCACTTGTTATTCGGGCAACCCAACCTAAAACCATCGTAGTCCCATACCTAGAGATCATCAAAACCACAAGTATTTCCTATCCTATCACTCGGGAGGAAATTTTACCAATAATTACTACCTAGTATCACACCTAGGCTAATGGAACAACGGAACGGCGTACTACCGAGACCCACCCATAAAATACCCAACCGTATGAATCCACACTCACTAGTCCCATACCTAGAAAGTGTTAACAATAATAGGCCTACCTACTAGTCCCATACCTAGCAAGAAACCAAAGAAATAAGGGTAAAAGCATAACTACCCCAAAAATTTCAATGTCCCTTTAGTGTCGAAATATTAGCACAAGGAACATTCACATAAAGCATATGTTCAATTGATAGATACATTTCTTTCAATTAATTCTCCGATTAAAAGATTATCCAAATTACCTCCGTCTAATTATATAATTAAACAAGTTCTACTAAAAGTCACACAAGTTATCAAATTTCATTATTTTCATACAAGTGATATTTATCGATTACACATAATTCCATATTAATATGCGTATTCACAATATTACATCATAATAATTCCATGCTATAACCTACACATCAATATTGTAATTATATGAGTCGAAACATTATAAAAATTTCATATTTTTAGTTTTAATACACGAGACGTCCCATAATTCTATCGAAATCCAAATCTCTAATCTAAGCATGTGATTGTTTCAAGTCTTAATTATATTTTCAAATTTGAATAAAAATAACCTCGTAATTTCTTTCACTTTTACTAATTAGTCTTTCTAATTTATTTTAAGAAAAATACCATATATTAAAGTTTAGGCAATATCTAAAACGCATAACACGAAAGAAGAATAAAATAAGTATTCATGCCTCAAAGAAACCGTCTTGAAAATCCAATTAACGGTTGCATTACTCTCGAGAAAATAACAAAGACACATTCTTGTTTGTTCTTGAGAAAACTTGATTTAGATCTTCAGAACTTCAGTTAAAACTTGTGTTTAATGGGGTTTGGTATCGTAGATGAGAAGAGATAATATTTTGGGAGGCTACTTCTTTTTATAAAGGGTAAAAAAAATTTAAAAATCCTAAACTCGTGCCTTTATATTTTAAGAAAAGAGAAGTGTTTAATTTCTACACAAACTCTACAAAAAGAGACTTGTAACAACCGGTATTTTTTAGGAACGTAATTTAATGGAAATTAAATTTTAATGGAAATTAAACATTATGGATTGATTAAATTATTAATCAGAGAGAAATGATTAATGTTTCTAGAATAAATTTACTAAGTGAATAGTAATTACATATTTGATGTTATAACGCGTGACGGTGACGTGTTAGTATGTTATCTCAACCGAATGTCGTGTGTTGACTAAGTGAGGTCGAGATAGGAAATAAATTAAGAGTAAATCAAATGATAATTTTAAGGTCACGGATAAGTCGGGAAGGGTCGAAATAGTAAAAATAGTATACTCGGGTGTATAGTTTGGGTCCCGGGACATTTTTACACCAAACCGATACCCCGAGAGGGCATTTTAGTCATTTTATAGCCTAGGGCTAAGGGAGTTACAAAATTTCAAGGGTTCTATATAATTTTTGTTATGTGAGTACAGGGTAAAAAGAAATGAAATCCATTGGAGGCCAGTCAAGAGGAGAGGAAGAGCTTTCTTGGAGCTTATGAGAGGATTTGTGGAGAAATTATCCTTACTCTTGCTACACAACCATAGTTGGAGGGTGGATTATAAGAGAAGCATCATCAAAAGGATCAAATTAGATTTCTTTCATAAGAGGCAAGTATTTAAATTACAAATTATATAAGTTATAATACCCATGTAGAATAGGGCCTTTGAATTAAAGAATAATGATACACTTCATGTAATCTGATGAATATAACTCATAATTGGGAAAAGGATTGCATGTAGAAGAAACCCAATTGTATGATTAAAAAGAAATCAGAGGTTTAGGGATTTAGATTATTGGATAAATCTGGGTTTTTTGTGATTTTATATGAGGAACATAAAAATATATGGTTAATGATTAATGGAGTTTTAATCAGATTTTTAGGATAAAATTGTATGAATTTTTCACATAATCTATGTTGGAAATCATCACTACATGAATCCTTGATGTTTAGTTGTGTTATTTTGAAATTTAGGATGATTATATGAAAGTTTGAGGGATTTGATAGTGTAGAAATTCGTAACAGCAATCTGACCTCTGATACATTTCGAATCAATTCAGCCCAACGACGATTCGATTCGACAAGGCAAATCGATTCGGCAATTGGGCGAATCGATTCAATTTTGTTCAAAATTAAAAAATTCCCTTTTTAAGCCCTGAAATGTTGTATATTTCGTGAAGGAACTTCTGGGATATTTTCAAATTATAAAAGGGAAATATAAAAATGATAGTAAGCCTAAAGTGGAGATTAGGTTTACATAATTAAGACGAGTTAAGAATTGGGATAAGTGAAAAAACATCCATAATTGATGAACTAATGAAACCTGAGTTGGGGCGTGTAGTGAAGACTTAGCCTATATTTATGATCGGTAGTATATGATGGGAATAACTACATAGTAAATAAGGTATGAACGGGACCCTTAGAGTAGTGAGCGATACTCAAAATTTTAAGAATTGTAATTGTAATTAAAATTAATGGTACATCGAATATGCGAGTGATATATAATACGTAAAAGTTGATAAAAATTGGGTTGTGTGTATAACTACTAATATATATATATATATATGGGTGGTGTGAATACCTATAACTATGATTTGATTTTGTGTGTGAACATATCTACGCTGCCGGCTATCAGGAGGTTATGCGCAGAGGGCGATCCCACCTTAATGATTTCAATGAGGTCTGGATTAGTGCCCTATAGCATGGCAGTTAGGGCGGCCCATTATGTGACGTGTATTAGTGGGATCGGTGTGTCGTTTGGGTATGTTAAATAAGTGCGTATCCTGAAGGCTTAGAACTATGTTTGCCTCCACCATTATGTTGATTGATTTTGGGTTCGAGGAGACATGCGAAACCAATAGTCCTTGATGGAGTACGAGAGGTACATGGACTTCATAACAGAGTATGCCAACATCATGAGGGGCCATTCCGGGAATGCTATATATATATATATATTATTTGTGTAATGAATATATATACCAGTGTGATATATCTACTTATGTGAGACAATAGAATTGATATATGATATGTATCTAAAAGAATTTAAGTGGTGAAACTCAAATGATTGATCAATAATAAAATGGGAATAAAATAAACTTATTATTGAGACTGTACTATTGTGTCGTATGGATAAATACGAAGGAAGGAGACTTAGTGAGAATAGTCAAGTACATTAGCTAGTTGAGAAAGAGATACCAGTTAGGTAGAATGCGTTAGGCATGCATATTAGTTGAGAGGAGAGTATTTCAAGCGAGTGTACGTGGACAATACATGTGTATTAAATAACTGATTTAGATTGTGATTTATATACTTGCAAAATTTTTTACTTGGGCTCTGACCCGTGTCAAAAATATTTTAAAAACCTTTTAGGTGTCCAGCTATAGGGACGCCCAACTTAGTGATCCTATCCAGATATACGTAGCTGCAGCAGTGTGGAAGCTTGAGGGAGATTACTATAGACGCTTCAGCTCATTCATTCTAGATAGGATATTTTCATAGCAGTTTAGTTGGACGTGTTGCCTTCAAATTATATCTTTTATTCAGTTATGCATCAGACCGTATTCAGATTTTAGTATTACTTATTTCAGATTGTGATTGGATTTTATAATTGGATAAGCGATGGTTTATTCGGTCTCATTTATTTATATATATGTCGTGTGATTATTCAGACTATATTTATATGTGAAAGGTTTAATTCCTTTAAATTTATTTCCGCATGTGTTTAAATTAAACAATAAAATTTAACACCACCTTAAGTTGACATAGTTGATTAGTAATCAAAAAGTTTTCAACAGTAATGATAATAATGAAATCATTAATGATTCATGTTTAATTTAATAATTGACCGATCACCCAGGATTAAAATAGGCGGGGTGTCACAAGACTAAAAATCCACACAACTACGACGCGAACCGATTTTCCCCCAGGGCCGAATCGCTTCGGTTGACCTACCAAATCGAAATTCCCACATTTTTGTTTTTTTATATAAAAACTTTAAATTCCAAATTTGACTCCCCATTTTAAATTACACTTAAAACCTTATTTTAAATATATTAAAACTAACATTTTTACATACCAAAATTAAATAAATTTCAAAAATTATTTTCCTAAAATTTTAATTTAAGAAAGATTTTTTTACGACTAAAAACCACGGGGTGTCACACACGTAGGTTTCATAAGAGGTTAAGCCTTAACAATTCTCCTAGGTCAATTAGATTTACCATTTTTCTATTTTGATATAATCTTATATAACAAAAATTCTCTCAATGTCAAATTTTACCACAAAATTTATAGTGATAAATTTGTTTAACAAGATAGGGCACTTGAGTTTGTTTTTTCAAAATGCAGAATAGACATACACACATTTGAGGATTTTGGATAGTCAATATTTAAAGATAGAATATTTGTTTCCAAAATTTGAAGATTTGTTTCCAAAATTTCTTTTCTTTTAAAACCAATTCCTTCTTTTCCACCAGAAGAAGACTTTCCAAAACTCACATTTTTTTACAATGATGACAAATTTATTAAAAGCATTTAGTTTGTTCAAAGCTTCTTTTAATGTAGTTTGTGATTCATCAAAATCAGTTAAAATTACTTTATATTTTTTCTCTGATGAAGAGCAAATTTCATTTATTTTGAAAATATTTTTCTCTAACATTAGTTTTTAGCTCTTGTACTTGCATAAAATATTAATCAGATATAAAATGAATTTGATTGTTAAAAGCATCAATTTAGATAAAATCTTAGGATTAACTTTGCCTAAGGGAATACACTTTTTCATAATAGGATTATAAAGTTTCTTAAAATGCAGGTCAACATCATCACAGTCACAATCAAAGGATTCTATCATAAGTTAACATGGATTATAGTCATCATTTTCATTATCCCAATTAAAAGTATTGTCATCAAGAATTTTACAAGCAGCAACAGGATTATGATCATGCAAATGAGTGTTAATAGACAATAAAACATTTCAGGATGTAAATTATAATCATCAACGAGCAATTCAAATTATCAAACATAATAAACAAGTTATAAACACCATCATCAGACTCATTCAAACATGTAGAAGTAAAAATTATAAGATTGTTATAACCATCACTATAACCACTGTTAGAGTCAGAATTGTCATCCTAAGTTTTAGATAAGTGTTCTTTTTGAGAAGATTGCTAATTAGTCTTGAAATATATTTGTTAGCATAATGACCAAACTCATTACATTTTCTACATTGAATGCGACTTAAATTTTTTATATGTTATATTTATCAAAAGATTTATTTTCAAAATATTTTTCATGTGGCCTATTAAAACAATTAGGTTGTACTTCTCTAGAAACCAAAAATTATCCATTTACGTGGACTAATTAAAAATGGACACTTGTATGTTTATGTGGCAACGGTCATAGTCAGTAGCCACTTAATTGGCCTAGAAGATAGTTGCTCGGCAAGCAAGCCGACCAATATGAAGAATGCAATTCATCAAAGTAGATAAATAGTCACCACTTTCGAAACAACCAAGGGTCCTTACACACTTGGTTAAGACTATCAACCATCATAGTCATTATGTACGAGTGTAAATGCTTGAATATATAAAGGCATTCCAACCCTTTATCTCCTGGTCACTATATATACATTGTAATCCTTTCATAAAAGGCAAGATATAACGAATTATAGGCTATTATTCTTGTAGCAAGGGTACCTATGTTTCTGTATATTTTATCTCTATTAGAAAATTGGATCTAGTCCATTTTTTGACATCAACAGATTGGCTCCGTCTATTGGAACGTGTGTCTATTATCGTTCTATATTTTGTACGTCTTTGTTTTGGGAAATGAATGACCCTGAGAATAGTAACAGAATGAATGCAACACAACCATCCCATCTTTTAATCCTACAACACCTGATTTAAATTGAATTCTTTCCAGTATTACCAGAGGTTAAGAAGCCATGCAGAAAACCATGAGACAATTGGCTTAATTGTTACAAGTCAGGTCTCGAGCTCTTTTTAGGAAAAATATAGCTCCTTATCTTAGGAGAGAAATGCCACCTTCACCTCCTAAGCATAGCCTACATAGATATTCTATATCTTCACCCGATATGTTTTACCTCCCGAAATTAAGCTCATAGCTCAAATCCATAGAATTCTATGACGACCATTCTCTTTCTCCTTAAAGGCCAAGCATTTTGGAAAGATTGAGCAGAGCTTCACCTTTTGATCATTTGGGAACCCAAGCAAATAGGAATCATCACAGAGAGTTATCCAGAACTAATAAACACCCAACCGAACGTTGTGAAGGCTCAATCAGATCCAGATCAAGTGTTTGACGATCTGTGTATGGTGAACAGACTTCTCAGGAAGAGAGCTCAACATAAACACATAGTTAGGACGGATGAGCTACTTCGAATAGATCTAATGCAGAAAATCCTTCATGGAAAGGATCAATCCAACGATTAGAAGATCGGCTGGGAAAAATGGCCAAGGCAAAGAACCTATTTCAACGGAATTTTGTTAAGGGGTCTCCCTTCATCCAGGTAATTATTGATTTCCCAAGCCCATCCAAGTTTAAAACCCCTGTGGTTACCCCCAAAATATGATTCTAAAACTTACCCAATTTTACACATTAAGCAATATTAGGTTGCAGCTGACATATACTCTTCTCCTGATGAAATGAGATGTAGAGCTTTTTCAAGCACCTTTACTAGTTCAACCCAAATATGGTACAAAAACTTTCCCCGAGGATAAATTGCTAATTTTAGTAAACTTGTTGAGTTGGTCATCAGTAACTTTTATTTTGGGGCCAAGCTAGTTAAGAGATTAGCCCGTGTCCTAAGCGTCAGGTAGCGTGCAGGATAAACCATCGGAGTGTACATTACTCGTTTCAATAATGAGATGCTAGAAGTGGTTGATTATGAAGAAAAAATAGCCATCACCACCTTAATGAGTGGATTACTTCTTGAGAAGCTATACTACGCTTTGGCAAAAGATCCTCATAAAATCATAACAAAACTTATGGCTAAGGTAGGAAAACTCATGAATACCGAGTAAGCAATGACAACAAAATAAAGTCTAGCCATTAAGACTAAAAAGAAGGAGAAAAAACATAAGAAATATGATAAGCCCAAAAACTACGAAGCATATAATCCATTGACGGTTAGTATTCACCATATACTGGAGGAAATTAAGCGCAATAAAGATTTGAGATGGCTCGAGAAGCTGAGGGCACCCCCCAATAAGAGAGATAAATCTAAATATTGTGAATTCCACAAGGATCATGGACACATGATCAATCATTGTATTGCTTTAATAAATGAATTTGATTCACTTATCCGTCGAGGAAAACTGAGCAAATTTGTTGATTGACATGAAAGCCAAGAAGTGGGAGGAACGCCAAATTCTCTTTGTAAACCCAGAGATAACAGGAAACAGAATCATAAAGATGATTATGAAGATGATCCAGACTTACCAAAGAAGCCAAAGCAACCAGAACTTGAGGTAGCTATAACAAGTTTCGATTATATTGATTGCCATGTCATAACAAGTGGAGATGTAGGAGGAGGAGATCAAACTGCAAAAAGGAAAGCCTACCTGAATGAAGCACAAGCCTGCTCTTATATACAATGAATCAATCTGCACGATGATGATCGGTCCAGTAAAGTAAACAAAGATAAATTGGTAATCGGATTTTATAAAAATGATCTCTCTGGAGTACTGTATCCTCATGATGAACCACTGGTCATTAAGTTTAGAATCCAGGATGCCACCATCTCCAGGGTTTTGATAGACAATGGAAGTTCAACTGATATTGTGTTTATCCTTGTTTCCAGAGTTTGGGATTAACACTTAGCCACCTGGAACCAGACCACAGTCTTTTGGTTGTTTTTACAGGGGAAAAATTTTGTCCCCTGTTATTCGTCACTTGGCCAGCAAGACGCACCGAAAAAATACATTTTTTTGTTATGGATAAAAATGTTCACTCTGCGTATAATATGATCTTTGGCAGGTTAGGACTAAAAAAATTAAAGTTGTACCATCCACAGTCCATCAGTTGGTGGATGCCACATCAGGACATGAGTTGTTGAGTTTCATGGATGCTTATTCAGGGTATAACTAGATAAAAATGAAACCAGAGGCTAGGGAAATCACTTCTTTCATTACCAATCGAGGTACTTATTGCTACAATGTAATGCCCTTCGGGCTTAAAAATACTGGAGCAACGTACCAAAGATTGGACAATAAGGTGTTTGAAGAATGGATTAAGAAAAATATGGAGGTGTATGTAAATGATATGCTAACTAAAATAAAGAAAGCTTCAGATCATATCAAGGACCACAGTCAGACTTTCGATCAGCTGGAAAAGCACTAAATGAAATTGAATCCAACCAAGTGTGCTTTTGGTGTACAAGAGGGAATATTCCTTGGTTTTATAGTAAACCAAAGAGGAATTGAAGCTAATCCTGCCAAAATCAAAGCTCTGATAGAGATGTAATCACCGATCTGGATTAAAGATGTTCAAAAAATTATTAGTATAGTGGATGCCTTAAACCGATTTGCTTCTCGAGGGACAAATACGTGTTTACCATTCTTTAAGGTGCTTAGAAAGACATTTTAGTGGAATGTAAAGTGTGAAAAAGAATTTCAATAATTAAAGAAGTATCTGGAATCTCCACCATTATTGTCTCGACCAATCTTGGGAGAGAAATTTTACTTGTATTTAGATCTTTCTGAGTTCGCAGTTATCTCGGCATTAGTTCGACTGGAGAATGCAATCCAAAAATAAGTCTACTGCACCAGTAAATCATTAAGGGATGCCTAAATTAGGTACCCGCGCTTGGAGAAACTGGCCTTAGCCCTCATTAAAGCCTCTAGGCGAATGAAGCCTTATTTTTAAGCGCACACCATAGTAGTGTACACAGATCTACCTCTTTGGAAATCCCTTCACACACTTGAGAAGTTAGGAAGACTGATGTATTGGGAAGTAGAGCTGGTAGAATATGACATCATTTACGATCCAAGGTCATTGTTAAAAGGGCAAGCTTTGGCATATTTCATTGCGGAATTAACCTATCCAAAACTTACCGACCAACAGAACTTGCCTATCGAGAAGACTTCTTCGGAGGAGAGATCAACTCAAATGCAAGACAAAGTCATAGATGACCAACCGAAATCACCCAGCACTCAATAAATGGCTTATAAACATGTAAAAGAGAGTAAGAAGATATTTTTCCATGGAGTTCTGTCTGTAGAAATTTTATTAGTGAAATTTCATTATGGAACTTATATATAGATGGATATTCATGCGCAACTGCTAGTGGAGAAGGTATCATACTTAATACTCCTGATAATATTAATGTTGAATATTCCCTTAGGTTTTAATTCAAGGTATAAAATAATGAAGCTGAGTACGAGGCTTTGATCGTTGGACTGGAATTAGCCCAGTTATTAGGCGCCGAGTAAGTAGTGGTCCACAGTGATTCCCCATTGGTCTTCAACCAAGTGTTTCATATATATGGTGTCAAAAGAGAGTTGATGAATAGATACCTGACCAAGTCAATGGAAGTCATTTCCAAATTTCTAGGCGTACAAATGAATAGGATGCCAAGGATATCTAATGCCCGAGCAGATGAACTTTCTCGGCTAGCTTTAGCAATAAGAATAGAACTGAAGAGAAGCATTCTAATTGAGATCTTGCCCTAAAGGAACATAGATGAGGAACCAATGATCAATTTTGTTGTTGTAGATTTGGTACCTTCTTCGATGGATCTAATTAGATCTTACATTAAAGAAGGAACCCTACCAACTGATCCAAAAAAGGAAAAAAAACTCCAGTACAAAGCAGCGAGATATATGTTGGAGAAGGGAGTCTTGTACAAAAGGGGATTTACTATTTCTTTATTACGAAGTGTCCATCCATTGGAGGTTGATGATTTAATCAAGGAAGTGCATGAGGGTTCTTGTAGAGATCATTCAGCTGGTGGGTCATTAGTTCAAAGAATCAACACACAGGGATATTACTGGACAACTATGAGGGTAGATTGTAGGGCCTTCGCCAGAAAATGTGATAAGTGCTAGAGGTATGTTGCTATTTACAAATCACCCAACGCTTCTTTAGCACTGATTACTTCTCCTTATCCGTTCGCTATTTGGGGAATTAACTTGGTCGTCCCACTGTCGACCACCAAAGACAAGTTCAAATACCTTGTGGTAGTTGTTGATAATTTTACAAATTGGGTGGAACTATAGCCATCGATAAAGATGCCTTATGAAAAGGTATACCAATTCATCTGGAAGAACATCAAATGTAGGTATGGCATGACCATGGAACCTAGTTCGATAATGATCAATTCCAAGCATATTGTATTCAATCCAAGGTAAAAAAAAAAAACTCCACTCTGTACCAGGGCATCCACAAAGCAATTATCGGACATAAATGGTGAACAAAACCTTGATTAATGGAATGAAGAAGAGAATTGATGTTGCTAAGGGTAACTGGATTAATGAATTTCACTCTATTATTTGGGCTTACTAGAAAACACGGAGGACAAAAACTAGAGAGACACCTTATATGCTTCCGTTTGGGACAGAAGCCATTGTACCATCCGAGATAGGCCTACCAACTCATAGAGTGCTGAACTTTGATTCTCTCAAGAGTGACTTGATGAGAAGATAGGATTTGGACATGGTGGAAGAGGTTCGAAATGATGTTTCCCTCGAAAATGTTACATATCAACAAAGGACTGCTCGCTTTTACAACAAAAGGGTCAAGCTGAGCAACTTAAAAGAAGGCAACCATGTCCTTAAGAAGGTCATCCAAAAGGGAAACAAGCTTGAAGCCAATTGACATGGCCCATATCGAATTTTAGCAGTTATAAGACCAAGAAATTTTTTGCTAGAAACACTTGATGGGGAGGAATTCAAAAACCCTTGGAATGGCGAGCAGCTCTGCAAATATTATCAGTTAATAAAGGTATTGTCATATTGTATTCCTTTTTACTTTATGTTCAGCAAAACTTTATTTCAAGTTCAATACAATATCTTGATTTTCGTTCCCTAATTTTTTCAATTTTTTTTCGAGTATGACAATATATATCCTCGGAAATAATATGAAAACAATGTCTATTGGTCTTCATCCCTTGTCGATCAACAGATGGAAACAATTACATAAGTCAGATACTTAATCAGGTTGAGCTTATCAAATTTGAGATGCACCAACATCTTAACGTGTATTCATATCTCGACCAGCCACGTTATTACTTCATGTATGACCTCGTATTGGCAAGTCACGAACAAGAAATATTACCCGACCAAGTTACACACGGGAATGTACACATATATTCCTAACACACTTGGTCTCCACTAATAACTTACTTCATGTATGACTTTATCTTTGACAATTCAAGAACAAGAAGTCCGTAAAACTCCGTATACAACTCAAAAGCAGTTAAAAAAAAGTTTTACCTGACTCAATTAAATACAGAAATATGCACATACATTCCTCATACACTTGGTCTCTACTAAAAACTGATTCACACATGAATATACACATATATTCCTACCACACTTGGTCGCCACTAGTAAATTACTTTATGCATGACTTCATCTTTAACAGGTCAAGAACAAGAAGTTCGTAAAACTTCATATACAACTCAATCAGTTAAAAACAAGTTTTACCCGACTAGGTAAAATACAGGAATACACTTATACATTCCTCATACACTTGGTCGCCACTGATAACTGATGTTAAACTTTGATCAAAAAAACTATTTATAGTTTCATCTAAGTGCATTGGTAAAATCTAAGGCCCTACAATCACAGTTTGATAACTTATCAAATAATTTAATCGACTAACTGATTTACTAATTACAAGTTGACAACAAGAACATATATTTTATTCAACTGCTAAAGGTATTACAATCAAGATCAAAAAAGTACAAAGCACATGTGAATTATTCAGTTGGATGTTTCCTTTGTGCTTTGGTCATTTCAGAAGAGGTTTGTGGCACTATTTCTTGTGGGACTCTCTCTACACCAACAGGAGGGTCATCCAGGGTATATGGGGAACTTGTGTAGTTAAAATCCCTTAGTATTTGTCTATTACTGCTACTCGGCCTGTTGATCATATGAGGAGGCTAAAATATTTCATGCACATCGTGAAGACCATAATCTTCTATATATTTGGTGATTAAACATTGCGATATGGCATCATGAGGAATCCATGATATCTCTAACTTAAATGGAGGTTTGTCATAATCTAGTAAACCAGGTTCATTCCAATACCATAACTCACTTTTTTGTCATATTTCAGTAAGGTAAGCAAGTTGGTCCATCCCCATCTGTAACCTTTACGGTGACTCTGTGAGAGATCATCATCTGTATGGCTAGGGGCCTCATTTTAACATACCATCCAAACCTCCCTAGGTTGTTTGTAAAAATTAAAGCTTAACCTCTCAACCTGATGTTAAAGTTTCTTCAGGGCATCACTTTTGACTTTCAACTGGACGGATTGATCGGCGATAGCTTTGTCCTTAGCTTCCAACTGGACAGACAAGTTAGAAATGACCTGACTGTTTATTTTCAATTGGGTTGCTTGGTCGACTATAGTTTTTTTAGTTCTTTCCTCATCCACCGTTGGTCGGATAGCCCTCCGTTACCTAAAATTTTGCCCAGTTTTGGTTTTCTACAGTGCTTCAAGTTCTTCTACTAACCTAGCATTCTCAGTTACCAAGAAAGAAACCCTTCATCAGCACCACTAGTAGACGATTTCTTTAGATTGTCTAACTCATTTTTGAGTCAATTATTTTCCTCTTTAAGAATTTTGGCTACTTCCCAAGCTTCATCAACTTCTTGGATCAATAATAACTCTTTCCTTCTATACATGGAGGCATATTATTCAAGTTTCTTGTCAAAACCAGCATCCTCACTTAATAATTTATACTTGGCTTGATAGTATGCATGGAGCGAAGCCAGAGAAAATTTGTTGTCTTCCTGCAAATCCTCAATCATCTCATAATATGCAGCATTATTTTCTAATGCCCTGTCCAGCAAGCAATAGATATGAATGCATGATTCCTTAACTTGGTCGGACACATCTGGACCAAGAAATTCGACTAATTCATCTTTAGATAAAAGAACATGGATAGCTTTCAGAAGGGTTTTACTCCGCTTGAGCAGGTCAAACTCAGCAGAAACTATAGCCTTTTTCCTTGCATCAAACTGAAAATTACAAATGTAATAATACAAGGATGATTACTGAGCCAATAGAATACATGGTGTGTGACTTCTTAAAGATAATACAACCAAACAAGAAGGCATAAGTATGGTATATGCAACACATTTAGTCAAAAATAAGTGTTTTTATTAATAAACCAAGCGGTGTTACAGAATAACGATCCTATTACAAGGAAGAACAACAAAAGGTAAATAAGCAACAAAGGAGTTAAACCTTCTCCTTATTCTGAACATTAATTTTAAAAGGCAGCTCGACAGAAGGGATGAATTCACTAATTGGCTTCAAGGCAGACTCAACATGCTGAATGGAAGATTTTCTAGATCTTTCTTCATTATCAAAGTCTTCCTCCAAGTTTAGAGGAGTGCCTGGATCATGCCTCTGGAATAACTCAGAGTCTTCAGGAGTGCCGACTTCCTTGAGTGCCTCTGACCAACCATCCTTGAATGACTTATTCCTAACATACTCAATCTGTGCAGAGGCAACCAAGAACACTTTGTCCCAACCTTTGTTAAAGAATATTCCTTTATTTTCTTATTTTCGTCCTTCTATGTAACCAACTCAGCAGTGAGACCTACTGTATTCTCCTCGACAGACTTGAGAAGGGCTTGAGTTTTCAGCAACTTTTTCTCGACCACCTTGGCCTTGTCCTTAGTAGCAGTTAGATTGGTCTCAACAGTCTTCAATTTTTCCTTAGTAGTAGTGGACCTATCATTGGCCATTTATAATTCTTCTTCCTAAAACTTTCTCTTGGACTCCAACACTTATCTTGAAGTCTCCAAATATTAGCTTAAACCTACAAAGGACTCTTATATATCTCCTCCAGAAGAATGTAGTTGATCATCGTTCCCCATCATCTGGTTGAAGTTCACCAAAAACTGCACAAAGGAAAAATATCAGATTAAAAGAAGAGAAATTAGACAGTAAGGAGAAGTAAAAAAGGGAAAAGAGTTACCGAAGAAAAACTTCGACAAGCATTTTTTGCCAACTTTAATCTTGGCAAGGAAGCAATAGTTTCCCTATCAATTGGGCGAGGACCATGTTTTATCAATTTCCTAGATAAACCATGATTAATAGCTACAGAGGATGACCCAACAATATCCATGTTAGTTTGAATTTTCTTGACCAACTCTTTGTCGGTAGTGTTTTTCTCAGTTAGTTTCTCAAAAAGACCTTTTATCAACCTCTTGTATTGAGGCACAATAGTATTAATTTCCTCAGTAGTGATGACTTGAGGTACTTTTTTAGTAATTTTAGATTTCTTCTTTATCACAGTGGACTTCTTGGCATCAGTATCCTTGGAAATATTTTTTATAGCCCTCTTAGCTGTAGGAGACAAATCTCCAGTTATCAAATCAGGGATTTTCCTCTTGTACATACTTGATACAGGTAAAGTAAGGATAGTCGAGATATCCAACGATTCAAGAGAAGAAGAAGTACATAAATCCTTCTCAGCTCTAGCAGACTCCTCAACCAAAGAAGTGGGAACTGGTTCCTCTTCTAAATTAATGGGAATTAAAGGTGCTATAGTGGTTGGCCTAGTAACAAAAGAATTAATCGAGCTTCGATATTGTAGTAAGAGCATCCACAATGGGGATGCTAACTGCCAACAAATTTTGTATCTTTACAAACTCGGATGTCCGTACTGGTGGGAATAAGTTAACAAATTCCGTTCATGAATTTGTAGTGGTTCTCCAAAGATACAAATTGGTTACTAAATTTGCAAAGGGTTCCTACGAACTTCTGAAGTTTATAGGAATTCATACAAACAAATAAAGTTCGTAGAAAGTGTAAATAATAATTTTTATCATATATTTGGGTTTCTACGAACAAATGTAATCTGTATGACTTCTTACGAACTAATGTTGTTCGTAGTAAATATTTTTATATTTCCTACAAAAAAAATTAGTTCGTAGGAACTTATTTACAAATTTTGTTTTCTCACAATTCTGTCATGGTCGCTTGTAGCGTCTACTATCCGATCAATCCTTGGTAACGGAGAACTGTCCTTCAGGCATGCTTTATTTAAATCTGTGAAGTCAACACACATCCTCCACTTGCCATTGGCTTTGGGAATGATGATAGGATTGGTCAACCACTCCCGGTAGATGACCTCTCTGATGAAATATGCATTCTCACTCTTTTTCACCTCAACCTGGAATACATCATATTTCTCTCGTGAGTAGACTCTTCTTCTCTATTTTTTCGACCTTGCGTCGTCAGCCACATTGAGCTTATGACAGAGAACTTTTGGATCAGTGTCGGGCATATCTTTTTGGATCCAAGCAAATATGTTTTGTCTTTGCCTTAACAGTTCATTCAGCTCTTCCTTAACCTCTTTCTTTAGGGCTTTGTCGACTTAAATGGCTTTTTTTGGCTCATCCTCATTGTGGGCGATGGATTTTACCTCTTTTGCGGATTCCATTTTCTTTAATTTTGCCTCATCTCTAGGGTCCAACGTATCAATATTGTATATTGTAGTGGCTTTCTTGTGAGCTTCCCTTTCCTCGACTGAGTTGAAGTACCATTATCGTTCCAACACTTGAACACCTTGGAATTCCCTTACCCCATAAGGAGTTAGGAATTTTACCATTTGGTGTACAGTGGAGGGCACAGACTCAAACTCTTTGAGGGACACTCTTCCTATAATAATGTTATAAGCGAAGTATACACTTTCATCCATTACAAAGAAATTGACCTTCTTTGTGAGCCTCTTCGGGCCAAACATCTCCAATCCTAACGTCCATCTCATACATTCCCAATGGATGGAATTTCTCACTATTGAATCCAATTAAGGGGTGATGATAAGGCATGAGCCTCTTCTTACTGAGTCCCAGGATTTGAAGCATGGCCAAAACATAGCATCGACTGAAATTCCTCCATCGACTAGTATTCTTGACACATCATACTGATGAACTCTGGTTGTAATCACTAGAGGGTCGTCTTGCGGAGCTAGGATACCTTCAAAGTCAAGACTTGAAAACCCATAATCAAAGTGTCCATATCCACCGTCTTACTTTTCTCTGACTTAGACCTTATTACAGTCGAGTTAACCACTTCAATTTTGGGAAGAGCTTTGACCTCTATAACGTGTGACTTTCTGTCAGCCACTTCTGAGCCTCCCCTTTCTAGGCCTTCATAAATCTTCTTTACATCGAATGAGATCATATAAAGGCGACCTTTGGGACCATCGTCCTTTGGTGGTAGGTATGGGTCATTCCCATCATCGTCATATGAGGCATCATCCTTCTTCCCAGGAGTATCCTCTTTGCACTTATCGACTCTTCTTTTTTTAAGATCATCTCGGCCTCCCCTTGGACTACCACTGCTTACATATTTCCTCAACTTCCCAGCCTTGAGGATCTTCTCAATCTCATTCTTCAGGGCGAAACATTTGTCGGTCAGGTGTCCGTGGTCCTGGTGAAATTCACACCATAGATTTTTCTTCCTCTTATGAGGGGGAGATTTTAACTTTTTAGGCCACCTTAGGGACCGATCATTCTTGATCTCATTTGAGATATGCTTGCAGCTGATCGTGAGGGGAGTGTAGCCGATAAACTTATCATTTGCTGATATTTTCTTTCTATATTTACTCTTCTTTTGGAACTTGCCCCTACTGCTCGTCCCTTTTTCATCCTCATACTTCACTTCTATAACTTCCTCGACATTTATGACCTTGTCAGCCATTGCCAACAGCTCAGCCATAGACTTTGGTGGATCCTCAATAAGCTTTTAGAGAAATTTCCCTTTCTATAGACCTCCTATCAGTGTTGTCATCGCAATACTTTCTTCATAATCCTCAACTTCTAACTTTTCCTTGTTGAATCTTGTAATGTACTCCCTGAGACTCTCATTATTTTCCTGCTTGACATAAAGCAGATGAGTAGTCTTCTTTTGGGGTCTTACCCCAAAACAAAAATTGTGTATGAATCTCTCTGCCAGTTGCCTAAAGTTCTCAATTAAACTATTTGGGAGTAAAGTAAACCAAACGTAAGTTATTTCGGTCAAAGTGCTTAAAATGGCACGGCACCTCATCTCATCTGAGATCGAGTAGATGTCTATAGTCGATTGTCACATCTCAACGTGGTGAACCAGATTAGTGCTCTTACATACTTGGGAATGATCATTGGTGGATTGAACTTGGTTGGGGTTGGAAAGCTAACAATCCTAGCCACAAAGGGAGAGCCTTCTGAATAGCCCCTCTGTAAGAGATCTCGGCTTTTGAGGATATCTTTGATCTTATCCTTTAGCCTTTGAATTAAGTTGTTCCACGGTGTCTCGACTGAACCCATAATATAGGCCTAGACGATATTCTCCCATGCCACTTCGGCAGGCCGAACTAAAGGTTCTCTAACCACAGATCTCTATCGGCTATTCGCTTCTCCTAGTCCCTCGTCTCATCCGCATTGGGGTCGGTATCTTTCTTCTTCTCTTCTGGAGCCGACGATGCTCCTTGATCTGGATAGTCGATCTCTCAGATCCCCTACTGGGTCGAGACTTTCAAAGGTCGACCCTCTACTCAACCGGTTAAAAGCTGAGCCCCTTGGTTGATTGTCATGACAAGGCCTCCTATTGTGTCCTTATCTATATTGGATGGGGTGTACAGTGTTTCCTGAAACTTCATATGGCTCCCAGTATTCAGCTTGAGCATATCCAATCTCATAGTCATCGTACCGGTCCTCTGGGTAGGGTTGGCCTTACCGCTCCAAATGTAAGCGCCTAGGGTCAGCAGGGTTCCTCCATCATTGAGGAGGTGGTAACTCCTTACACGGTGCCTGGGGTGGTCCCCTATCATTTGTATTTTATTCCATGTCTACCGGACTAATCATCTCCGATGCTATCCCTATGGGTATCACTAATATATTTTGGCTGAAGACGACCAACTGCTCCTGTATCGCTTGTTGACTAGCCAACAAGGAATTCAATGTTGTCGCCACCTCCACCATCTCTGACTGAGGAGGCACGAGACTAGAGCTAGGAAGATCAGTTGCTGGTGGAAACTCTGATACCATGTTTTCACCCAGTGGATGAGCTATAAACTGGAAAGTAAAAGCTTTGAATCTCAATAAGAACTCTTTTAATAGTGAAACAACTCCACAAGAGGGGATGACTGGTTCACCACCAGAGACTTCGATGAGTATAAGCTAGAGAAAGGAAGAGATGATAATTCTCATTCCCATAGATGGCACCAAACTGATAATACCAGAAATGGTTCCACCAGGTCACAGTGATGACGAGCTCAAACAGGTATGATAATGGCAGTAAGTAAACAATACAACAATAAGAGAGAGAATAAGATGAGGCAAATAGGGGATGAGCACCAGAATTAAGTGGTTCAGCTAAATAATGTCCTACGTCTACTGTGATATGTGTGTGTGATACACTAAAATGAGTCTCTAATGGCGTGGGTAGACAAACACTCACACTATCTCTCTTATATAGTGAATTTGATAGAGTTTCTGTAGGTTTACTATTTCATGTGTCTTTTATAAAAGGTAGAATATAAGTATTTATAATGCCTAAGGGGTGTAATACACCCACAAGCATGCAGCTGGCGTGTGATGATGAAGACATCCACTAAGATAGTGATAGTTGTCCACATCATATATAGCTGATGATGATGCAATCTCCCTTTATGTGAGGGTATAATCAGGTTATAATAGAATTTCTCACATGGGATATGCCACCTGGAAACCTTCTACTGCTCGTACGGTATGGTGTCGTCTGCAGAGGTCTCGGCCTAGCTGAGTATGAGATTATAGATGCAGTGCTAGACTTTGTGCTGGGAATCGGCAAGTTTGGTCTCGGTTGAAGGGCCCAGGCCAAGATGACCTAAACAGGTCATTTCATGATGTCGACTGAATAGAGGACAATATATGTCCTTTATGCATAAATTCTTCCATAGGGTCTCGACCTATTGATGGGCGAGGTTATGAATACGAGGCCGACCCTGGTTCTGGACGAATCTTGGGAATGACCTGTGAACTCCTTCTTGAAGCTCGGCTATTGGAGACTGGGGACCTCGTGCTGAGATGAGGTCATACTTGGTTATATCAACATGCATCTAGGTGATAGAAGATAAATTAAATAAATCAAACTATAAGATGATGATGTACGAGGAAACCGCTATGGGAAAAAAACTTGAATGACCCATCCAGACCATCACTATGATATGGTTTGATAAAGCATCGACAATAAACTTACACAACGACTTGATCCCCATAAGCCTTGACATTTTTTTATCTTCAACCACTCCTCCATAGTACATTCCAGGAGTCCACCCACGCAAGTATCCAAAGCACATGAGTCCACGTATGCCTTGGTATCCACTGATACAACCTCAACAACTGTTTGGATTCAGAACATGAAATTCACCATTTTTCACCGCAATCATCATGCACGAAATCCACCACACGAAAATATTTCTTTTAATGATGGAAGAAACAAACTAGGTGCCCAAACAAGATTTATCTTGGATCTTGTAAACAAAAAGGGTGAAACTTTGGAGTTGGAACTTATGAAAATAGGTTTTCTTTTTGTTTTCGTCAAAAGTTATTCATCTCATAGAAAACTGAGTCTAAAAATACTTTCAAAGAAAATTAAGGTGACGTAGTCGATGAAGCAGTCGTTCTAACGAGATAGAGATCTCGTTCATATGAGCGTTGCTCTCACTTCTAACGACCCTAAAAAACTCATTATGTAAGATCTTGCTTGAAGTACGTTTGAATCACACATTTAATGACCTTATAATGTCGTTCGAACGAGATGGAAATCTCATTTAAACGATCTCAATAAAAATTAAAACTTCACCTACATTAAACTCAGAAAACATATTTTCAAAAAAATTAAGTTCTAAATGATTTTAAACAAAACGCCCTTATTAAAAATTTCCAAGGACTCATAAACTAGATACATTCATACCTGCGAGATCCTCAGCATATATGAAGACAAACGTGGCTCGGTAGCACGACTTAGAATATACACACTTTGAAGATTGGCCACTACATCTTCATCAAACAACGTCATAGGCTCATGGGATCATCATCTCAAAGTTTATCCCATAACTCAAACATTTTTTCCAAAATTATGCCAATTACATACAAATTGACTCGATTGAAAATTTGTCCTTACATTTATGTGTAGCTTAGTTTTGCACATTTTGTGTGGTATATCGGCATGTTTGAATCCAATCCACTTCGTTAATTGTATCTATATGGCAAGGACATTTGATTATTATTTTTAATAATTCGATTGTTCTTAAGCCTGCTTGCATGAAGTTGTTCGACTTTTATTTTCTTAATAGATTCTATTTCCATACGCCTCTGCACACACATGCATGAGCTCCACTGAATCTTAACTTCATGTGATATACGAGCTAAGTGAGGTGTTCTCCTAACAATTTTGTCATATTATGAAAATCAAACATTTTAGCTTCATATATTTGATTGGGAGATTTGTGTATATAAGAACCATTTCCCTTGAGTTTGTTATTTTATTTATAAATATTAGTGTGCACGGAAAAGGTCTACGAAGGGAGAAATCTTCCTTGTGTGAAAGGCCACCATTGGCAAGAGCCTAAAAAAATTATAAGGACATATTTTACATAGCCTGTTTACATTGTAGTATGCCGTATACCGCTACAACCGTCGAAGAAAAGTACTCGTTCAAATCATGCATCAAGATGGATCAGAATATCAACATTCTTCAATAGATAAGCCTATGCGAGATAGATTGTGGCAAGGTTGCGTTTAAGTCCCTTAATGTTTCATTTAAAGTGGTGGGATAATTTTTCTAAAATGTTTCTAAATATCTGAGGCGTTATTTTTCGTCAAAAGAATTTTTTTCTAAGTCCTGAGGCGGAGTTTTAATAATATATATTTTTCGCTGATGTCGTTCAAACGACATGTCGATGTCATTCAAACGATATGACAAAGTATTTCAAACGACAGCTTCAAGCGACATGCTATGTCATGCGAAGGCTCGTTTGAAGTTCGCTTGAAGAGTTTTATCAAACGATATGCTACTGTTTTAGTTTTTTAATGTCGTTTGATATGTCGCGCGAAGTTACTTCAAGCGACATCATATGTCATTCGAGCGACATAGGGTTCTTGTTCGAGAGACAGTGCTGACTCAATTTTTTTTAATAAATAATAGTGATTTTGCTTCAGAAGACCTGAGATTTTCATTCTACGAAAACTGCTTTAACAGAATTTTTGTCTTATCACTTTTGATGTGTTTTAACTTTGTTTTGATTCACAAATCATCCCAATAGGTTTAGTGAATCAATTTGGAACCCAAGATATAATTTTTTTGGAGTTTCTCTTGTAGGGAAGATATCTCTACGACTGACGAAGACTGCGATCATTGAGAGTGCTTATGTATGTTCCTTGCTAAAGATAGAACTGAGGTTCTTGTGAGTTTGTTGCTGATTGGGCATAAATTTTGTATATTTATTCCCCTAATTTTGGTACATTTGTGAACCCAAGTGATGCTATCGATATGGATTTAACTCACATTTATGCTATTAACCTTCGTTGACAAGTATTTCGTGTTTCGTGTTTCGTGTTTCTCCTATGTGTTTTACATGTTAATTATGCAAGCGATGCAAAAGAGAAATCGAAACAATGAAAGAAAGGCTAGGAAGGCAAGTTCAAGGGTATTTTGGTAATTTTATAGTCGTATCTCGGAGGAGGAGTCAACTGGAAAGTTGAAAATCTCAGAACAGCGAGAACCGTGGAAGAAACGGCATCCAAATCTGAGTTACGGTTGAAGATTTATGATCAATTGAAGTTGAGAAAAAATCCAAGAAGAAAACATGAGAAAAATTCTAAGTGTTGAAAAGAGGAAAAGACACCCAAAACCAGCGAAAATTCCCGAACCCAAGGTGAATTGGTTTGGGGTCCTTGCGAACCGGTTCGGGGTCCTGATGCGCGAAATTGCTCCTTTATTCTGATTGGTCCAAAGAGTTCCATTTGGTTACAACTTATTCTAAAACGTACTTATATGAAGCTAATAACATAGGGAAAAGGGTTCTTGATAGTTTTTCATAGTTTTTGAGAGAGAGAAAAGGTAGAAGATCGCCTAGGAACATAGTTTGAATTATTTGCTTCAAGATTGATTCATTCCAGGTTTGTTTTTCAAGTTTTAATCCAAATTTCATTCTTCTTATTATTGTTCTTGAATGGTTATTTCTTTTACTTGATTCAAACAGTTTATGGATTCATAAACCTTATTTTCATGTTTCAATATAGTTCCATCATGAGTTCTTTCACATGCAACGTAATTATTTTATGCATCGTTCAGTTTAACATGTCCGGCTAGATTTAAAAGGGTCGGGATGCATGAACTCAACCTGATGTGTTAGTTGCATGTGCATAAAATTAATCCTTTGAATTTAATGATTTATTACGATCGTATTGTGTAACAACACAACCATTGTAGATCTTCGGAATTTAATGAGTGTTCTTAGGAATATTCATTGAAGATTTCATTGTGTACGAAAGAAGTTTTTACCCGAAAGGAGTTTTTTCCTAAAATTTGTGTGCCAACAATTTATATTTATTTTATAATGACTTGATTTTACCCACCTAGATGTATGTGCTAGGGTTTAATTGATTTGGATCAAAATTGACATCTAGTTAAATAAGTTTAAATTGGAATTTTAAAAATCCACATACAATCTATATAACACCGCATTCTCAAATTGGTATAAGATCTTTTTAAGCGATCTTACCTCTTTTACAAATTAGTATCAGAGCGGGTTGCTCTAATTTATCAAGTGATCAGGTTTTCCGCAAAAAAAATGATATTGATTTTTTTGAAAATTTTGATTTTGAAAAATTATTGCAAGGTTTCCGAATGAAAACTTATATAATCGATTGCCAGTTTTACGGGTCTAATTATGCCTATTGAAAAGCCCACATGAAATCTCATTTAAAAACGATCGGTGAACGTGTTTGGGTTGTTTGTGAAAGAGAGTGGACTCCTCCCACTGTCGCCATTAATAATGTAACTAATCTTAATCTTGTGGCTGACTGGACTAAGGATAAGCTTAAATGGAGCACTTTTAATTCTCATGGGCTAAATGCAATTTCTGTAGTCGTCACCCCGGACGAGTTCCAGCGTATTATGACATGCACTACATCAAAAGAAGCTTGGAATATTTTACAACTTACCCATGAAGTCACGACTGCAGTAAAAGAATGTAAATTACAAATTTTAACTACTCAATTTGAAATAATTACCATGACTGAATTTGAGTGTTTTGATTACTTTTATGCACAATTATCTGACATTGTCAACACTAGTTTCAATCTTGGTGAGCACTTTCTGATGCACAAGTGGTTAAAAATATTTTGAGATCGTTGCCTAAACGTTTTATCCCAAAAGTGAATGTTTTGAATTCCTTAGGAAATTTGAGTAATCTTAAGTTAGAAGAAGTGGTAGAAGACCTCCATACATATGAAATTGATATGTTTCCTAACACTATCAAGCCTAAGGATAGCGTGATAGCACTTAGCTCCCAGCCTAGAAAAGGAGAGGAAGTGTCTAAGAGAGAGGACAAAAAGAAAGTGAAAGTTTAATGCTTGTTAAACATTTTAAAAAGTTTCTCAAATTTTGAAAAGAAAATTTGTCCAATAAAAGATTTTTTGAGAAAAATAAAAAGAAAGAAGAGGCCAAAGGGAGTAGTGAGAACGAGAAAGACGAAGAATATAGATGTTTTGAATGTGAGGGTAAGGGGCATAAGGCATTTGAGTGTCCCACTGGGCTAAAGTGAAAGGGCAAGAAGATTTACATGCCAGCCACTCTTAGCGATAGTGAGGAAGAGGTGAAGGATTCTGGGGAAGAATCTTCACATGGGATGTGTGTTGCATTTTTAGCTAGTCACGTGAGCACACCTAGTTTGTCCCATGATGATGAGGATACTTGTTCACGTGAGAAACTTGATGATGATTTGAGTTTCTCTAGTGAGTGTGCTGGTGAGGGAGATAGTGATCTCTAAATTGTGTTTAGAGATTTGTAGGCCGAAACGTTAAGGACGAAGAAGTTGAATAAGGAGTTAGGTCTTAGCGTGTTAGATTTGAAGAGAGAGATAGAGGTTTGGAGGGTATTTGAGGATCGACGAGTCAACTCGAGAAGGTGAAGGTTACTTTGCGTGAGTAGTTAATTATCGTAGGTCAGGAAAAGAGTGAATTGAAGCCTGTGTGGTCTAATTAGAGAGAGATATTGAACGAGCCCGGGAGGTAAATGTCACTATAGAGGATACATCTAAGAAGTTTGGAAAGATTCTCCTCGTTCACGCTTTAGGTAATGTTCAGAGATTAGGAATAGGTCATGATTGTGCGTCTACTTCTCATGTTGCACCCGAACCGGTTCCTGAGTTTGTGATTGATCCATATAGTTCTCAACCCAACCTACCTATGTGTCCCGTACCCGATAGGAGAGAGAGTCCTAGATGTTTATATGCCTCTTTTAACAAATGCACGAGCTCATTTGAAATTTTAATTTCATATATATATTTGAGCTTTGTGAGGTGTTCTCTTACCAATCTTGTCATCTGCATATTTGTGACCTAGAAGCACTTGTGCATGTCAAAATCCGTTGCACGTGAGATTTGTGTGAGATATAAAAATTGATAATTATTAATGTGCACGGGTAAGGGCTCCGAAAGGATTTAGTATCCTTTGCGAATAGCAAACCACCGTTTGTTTGGACCTAAAAGAAATACGTGCTCCAAGGCCTAACAGAAAATATGGCATTAAAAGAAAAAATAATTGCCAAGGCCGATGTTTCGTTGATTTATTCATTCAAAAGAATAATATATATGCTTATTGAGAGAGTTTAGATGATATATCAACGATTTGCACAATGTCCATTTATCCTAGCTGTACTTTCAATGTCATGACTCTATTGGTTTGTAGAATCATAAAAAGTCTAGGCTTGTATGCATTGTGTATGTTTGTTCATTGAGTTCAATCTATATTGTCACATGAGGTTATATTCAAATATGATGAAGTTTACAATCAATTGAGAACTCCGTGAACATGTTTTAAGTGATTGGGTCAAATTTAATTATTGCTAGTTCGCACCCCAACACTTTCGTTTCCATATGACAAATTTTTGGCATACGAGTGTCAAAAGCTTATCTTATTTTGTGTTATTTGTGTGTTTATATCTATATATGCGTACTTGAGTCTATTTGGTATATATTATGTATACATATATATGATATTTTTGTTTAGTCTTTGCCTTACTTTCTAGTCCAGCTATGCTTTAATTCATAATTGGTATTCATCTTATTGCATTCTTTGTTGATATCGTATGCATAATAATTATGTATCATATGGGTATATGTTTCTTGCATCTTAGTTGGTATCCATTAGTATTTGTTGGATTAGTTATGTTTTTATTGCCCATGTGCTTTAATGTTCTCATCACTTTATGCTCAATTGCATGTTTTTAGCTTGTTATCCCGTTTTATTTATCCCTTGCTTATTTTAGAGGGTGTATATGCTTTAATTGGGAGAGATAAGATAATTTTTTATTCTTCACCTTTTTCTATTCCTGAACAAAAAGGGGGAGAATGATAGGGGGAGAAATGGTATCTAAACCTATTATAATCGTATCTTAGTTTGGGAGAGATTTATCATAGGGGGATACGTCTTTTTAAGTTGATCATAGTTCGTAAAGGGAGAGAATTAATTTAAGGGGATTACTTACTTTACTTGCATTAAATATTTTGATATTCCCTATGCGTGTAATGTGTTTGCTTAAGTGTGCAGGAATTATATTATAAGTGAAAATTTTCACGGGCAAAGATTGTGATCCTTGGGTTATTTGAGTCGAGCGTTGTATTTTTATTTTGGGTGGGACTTTTTGTCAGTCTAGTAGAGCTTGACGGACCTTTAGGATTTTTGTTTGGTTTTTTTACGGGAATAGCCAAAGGGGGAGATTTGTAAGGACACAAATTTCCAATTGAGTCCTTTGTAGTTTTGGCTCAATTCCGGACAAAAACATTTGTGTCATAGGATAAAGTTAATTGATCATCCTTCAAGCCTATGACGTGTTTGTTGAAGACGTAGCGGCCAAGTTTAAAGCTTCATCAAAATGCCGAGTTTAAAGTGTCTTGTTTCTACGTCATGAATATGGTTCCATTGCTCCTAAGGTATGAATGCATTTTAATATATATATATATATATAGGAGCTTGGAACATTTTATATTGGGTGAACTTTCATTTAAAACTATTGTTTAATTTCAGAAAGATTTTATTAAGACTTTAAAATCAAGTTACTAAAAGTTGAATTTTTTAAACTTTCTGGAAGTTCGTTCGAAATGTCATTCGAACGAGTTTGTCGTTCGAACCATATGTCATTCGAACGACTTTGCCAATGAGTTCCCATATAAGGCCACTGGAAAGCCGTTCGAAATGTCGTTCGAATGAACATGATGTTCGAACAGGATTTCCAATGAGATTTCTATAGAGTTCACACTAGAACCTCGTTAGAAGCCTCGTTCGAACGAGACTTCGTTCGAACAAAAATATCGTTCAAACGAGATTTGGCGGGAATAGGTATTTGGCAGCTTTGAGCAGTTTTTCTCATGTTTCCCACTTCCTTACCCCCTCTAACTTTTGACAGAACTTAACTAGTGCGGGAAGGTTTAACTTTTCATTCTATTCTAACTCCTAGAGAGAGTTTTTTAGAGCAAATGCTTCCAAGAAAAGTTCATGGTTTTGAGTGTCTAATTTTTCAAGAAAAAATCATTTAACACTCTAGTTTACAGCCATATTGTTTTTCCAAGTCTTCTTTATATATATATACATTGCTTGGAGTTTGGCACCGGTTTTCATCTCTACCATTTTGAAGAGACGTTTGGGTTTGCTTGTACATCCCACAAAGAAGAAGAAGTTTGCGTTATGTTGATTTACTCACTTGGAAAAAGGCTCCTAGTTTGGATGATGGTGACCATATAAAGTCCGATCGGTGGATTCCGAGACTGCGGTGGAGCTTCATGGTTATTCGCTAGGCAAAGGTTGATACAAGAAGACGCGTCGGGACTTGAGAGGGATCGAGTTGAGTGTTGTAAGTCATCTTGCTTGTATTTATAAATTTCGTACTTAGTGGATTTGAGTCTAGGGTTGTCCGAGGTTTTTTCCCGTTGTGGGTTTTTCCTCGTACATCGTGGCGTAGTGATTCATTGTTTATTTTATCTTGTTATACTCACCTAGAATGCATGCTTAGGTAATTCAAGATAAAATTTGGTTTTAATCACTACATGTTTAATTTGGTGCTAAATTAAATATTGGGTAATGTGTAATTAATTCAAGTCTTTACTTTAATTTGTAAAAATTTGGTTTGGCCTAATTTGGTAAAATTGACAAATATGACTTAGACAAATTTCTAGGACTTGGGTTAATTAAAATGGTTTAAGTGAAATCAAATTGTGTGTGTGTGTGTGTTTTAATTTTATTTCACTTTGGTTTAATTTTAATTTTGATTAGAAATTAAAATTTTGTTAATGTGTTTTAATTGAACCATCATCTCACGCTTCCGCGTCTATAGAAAAGGAAATTACTACTTTTTATAGTTTAAAAGAATTTTGTTTTCAAAATTGGGGCCCTCCTGGACTTTTCATGTTCCAAAGAAGTTTAGTTCAAAAATATTAGTCCAAAATAAAGGAACAATAATTTGATATGCAATGAACATAGTGTTAGACATTTTGGTATAAAATATGAAAAATGTCCTCTGTCAATAAAAAAATTTATACAGAACTGACAAATGAGCATGGTTTAAGATTTTCAGAATTACTTCCAAGACAGTTGTTAAGATTTGATTAGACAAGGGTTGTGTGACGCTAGGAAAAATTTAAACAGACGTTAGTAAATTAATATTTAATATATATATATATATATATATATATATATATATATATATTGGACAAAGAGAATTAATTGGCACGCGAACCAAGGTTTTTGGTACAAAAGGAATTGACTGCACTCGAAGAACACGAGGATGGGATCTCTCATAAGGACCACTGCCCAAAATATTTTTAAATAAGATGTGTTGAAAGACAACTCATGAATAAATCAAGAAGTATAAGAAAATATAAAGATGTACGGGCATATGACCAATATTTCCATGATAAATAACATATAGGTAATATAGGTGCGAACTGCAACAGGCGTGGCATAAAAAGAAGGACAACAAACATTTAATCTACTGACAGAAGCTCACTTAAAAAATATGTTACTACGAGGTTCATATCAACATATGATAAAGTATATATATATTTATTTTTTTTGGTTTACACCAGGGTATCCATTAACGACTTAGTGACTAATCCCTTCGCTGATTTGTAGGCACCTCGATGGGTGAGACAGCTGGCCCAGAGATTTAAGGCTGCTCCATGCTCAAGGCGGGGATCGAACCCCCGACCCTTGGTTAAGAGAGGAAGAGCCCCTTCCGCTCTACCACACCCCTGGATTGATAAAGTATAAATATATATTATATAGAATGTATAGGTATGTAGCAAGTCTTAAGGACAAATGTGTAGGGCCCAAGGTGTAATTTTTCTAATAGACATGATGGGAGAAACTCACTTTTTAACTGCCTAAGGTTAGTATGTATAGTATAGTATGGACACATGACCCAAGGCATAAAAAGAATGCTTGTGATGATTTTTCAAAAAAATTGACCAATGCCAACTATTTGATAAGAGCTAATAACAATACAGTAATATATAATATGAAAAGGAGACGTAGCGAACCTTAATTGCGTAGGGAAGTAGAGAAAAAGAATTTTTTTGCAACAGCTCATCAAAAAATAAAATATACAGTAATTATGAACCTATATATATTATAATGCATTTAACAACTACTAGTATAAAGGTAAGTATGATGTATAAAAGGAAGTACACAACTGAAAAAAAATGTAAAGTTTAATAGGAGGTAAAAAAAATCTTCCAAAGATATGTATATATAATGGCCCATAAGTTTGAACAAAGAAAATAATATAAAAACTGAACGATTAATCAAAGCAGTCCCCACGGCATGCATTTCCAATTAAAAATATAGCATAGGTAGATAAATAAATGTATACAAATTAATTAAGGAAATATTTACATAAATATAAAAAAAATGTTTGGAATCATCAAAATCAATATATTATATTAAACTAAAATGAGCATTAATTACAATTAAACTAATTAATATTAAATTAGGGATAAATTATATTTTTGTTTAATAATCTCCCCTTTTGATGATGACAAACAATAATTCAAAATGATCCATAAGAAGAAGAATTAAGCACAACAAGAGAATCATAAATATTTCTCTCCCTTTGACATTTTCAAAAAGATTTTTCATATAAATCAAGTGTCATCGGGTAAAATGCGAAGCTCCCCCTATCAAAGATAATTCATTCACGGAATACAATAACAAATCATAAGAGGCACATATGAATATGAATATCATGAAATATTATATGGCACATATTTCATCATAAATGCTATCATGAATTTTCTCAATCATATATTTGTTTTTTTGGATAGACAAGAATATCATCAAATAATGCACAAGTCACAAAAAAAATCAATAATTTCAAGTGCACAATGGTGAATATTTTACAACTCAATGTTTTAAATAATTTGAATCATGCAACATGATTAAGAGAATATTGCAATATGCATAATAATACATCAAAGCCCATGATCAAGCATTTCCTCAAATAATCAATTTTCAATTAACATCTACCCCCCCCCCCCCCCCCCCCAATGGATACCAATGAAGGTATATATTCATATAATAAATATGGTGAATATGTCTCATGAGATAAAATATTCTCAACATATACTTCCATAAAACCATTTCAATAAATCTCAATATATTCATAAATATTTAAAATTTCGATAATCATTTGACTTTTCGATTTAACTATAAAATATCACAAATGTTACTATTGAAAAATTATACTCTTCACGAATGTCACTAATAATTAAATAATGTCACTGATCATATAGCATGTCATAAATCAAGCTCACTAAGATTAATATGTTCATATCGTCAAAATCAGTAAATGCAAATCATAGAATCAACAAGTAACACATATAACTAGCAACTTTACACATGATATTTTTGTTTCAAAACAATACACCATAAAATTAAGAATTAATCCAATATCTTTAATAACAAATATATGTCAATATATAACACATAAAGATTGTGAATTTTCATCTCAAAATTTTATCATCAAAATCTAGTGCATATAACATAAGATCATCATGAATAATAAATGTAAAAATGTATATAACCTAACCAATATCATGTAACACCCTGCCTAATTAAATACTGGGTGGCCAGTTCCAGACCAAATTGAAACAGAATATATAGTTGGCTCATTCTTAGCATCACTGTCGAAAACATTTACAAATCACCCAATACCCAATTAAGCTGGTGTTAAAAACTTTCCAAATTTTAATTTCAACAAAATTGATTTTTAGTTTACGAATAACACTACACATATTATTCTACAACACTAATAACTAAACAGATAACACAAAAGAATCTAAATGTAACTGGAATAAATATTCCCAAATAATTTCTCCATACAGTACCCAACAATAACAAATGTATTAAAATGACACGAATACAAGAATATCTTGACTCAGATAGAAAAGAGATAACTGAATTCCTTTGGGCGACATGCCCTAAATAAAAGAATACTGTGAATAAAATGAAGGTAGGCGTCTAAGCAATACTCCATAGCACCATATCTCATCATAGTCCTCTAAGGTTGGCGTCCCTGTTATCAGACACCTGATATAGAAGGTACAATAGAAAAGAGAATATGCAAGGAAACGGGTCAGAGCCCGATGTGAAAATAATTTTGAAAACAGCAAGTATTTAACAAGTGCAATAAATAATTTATTATGTACATGTTAGTATCCAAACTCTCACTTGATATTCTCACCTCTCATCTAGAGTGCACGCTTAACATTTCCTATTAACCTCCTAGTTAATGGTTCCTCCTAACTAGTTTCCATAATATGATTATATCCCATATCATAACCCCGTATGCACCATACCATATGTAGTATAATCCTTCATATATGTTTCTCATTAATATGAATTAAGCTTTTACAACAAATATTCATTAACTTAATTCAATTCTTTTTCTCTATTCCCCGTTATATATAATTATCACACAGTAGATTGATCTACCCACTCATTATATACATACATTTAACTCATTATATATATACATAATACGGAACCCCGAGACACAACTGAGGTGCATGCATTACTCTGCTATCACGTCCCATTATCGCTGGTCACCGAATAGGGGACTAAAGGTTCGGTAAGGATTCCTCGAACCACAAATATCAACACAAAAATTAGAGGCGAACATAGTTCTCATACCCACGGATCACGCACATACCTACGTTCCCATAGTCAGCGGACTTATCAACTCCTCGATAAGTCTTTCATAGACCTATGTTCTCGAGCGACAAATCAAAAATCCCATGGATTCATCAGGATATGACTGCCCTCATGCATAAACCTCCCATTGATAGCAAGTAAGCTAGGTATGTCATACATATAAATTATCAATAAATCAAATAGGCATTATCATCTACCTATATATAATATCAACAAGGTAATCACACTACCCTAAGATAATTCCCATACGTAGCATTATATCTCTTAAATCCTACGTATTAAAATATTATGACTTTACTTCTTTAATTTAATTATTCCAGAGTCTCACTCATTACTCAAGGTTTAAATAGGTTTTTCCTCAATATATTTATTCAGTAAGAAATCACTAATATCCTACTGGTCCATATCATCTTATCTCCCGAATTACTACGAATTAAACTCTCCTTTAATTAGGGTTATAACCGATTGTTTTTAATATAAACACATCTTCTATCACCTAGCATTAAACCCTCTTGTAAACCTAAGGCTGCCCAGGTGATTTATTAAATTTCCCCTACTGGACCTATCCTTAATCCTCATGCATACAAATTAGAATCCAACGCATGAATCTAGAAATCGAAATTTCTTTAAATTTAATTATCATTATTCTAATCAATTAAATACCAGTCACATTAATTCGGTTCTTATCTAGGACTTACTGATCTTCCCTAGGTCCCATTATACCCAATTAATAATCACCAAAGATTTACAAAAGGTTTGGGATAAGATCAAGAATTAAAAGGAAACAACATCATAAATTCTGGGGAGGTCGATCGATCGATCGCCCAGATATCAGCCCAGATTCTGCAATTCTTATACTACGGGTTTCATATCTTTTGATCATTCAAACCTCCATATTAACAACCCAAATTCCTTATAATCCTTACTACATGATATACAAACATATGTAAATGATTTCTAATGATCTAAGCATACTAGAATCATCAAGAGTTTGAATTAAAAGCATATATTCATCCTATTTTTCCAGAAAATTATCTACATGATATCTTCGAGAACAAACCAATGATTCTCAGAATTTCTTCAACAAAGTGATGATTATTTTGTGGATTACTATCTACCTACAACATGAGTTTGATCCCTATATATTTCCATTTTCCAGAAATCAATTAACAACTCTATCTTTATCTTCCAAACATGTAAAATCTCATTTTTAATAACTATCCTAACATGGACATTATACAAACTAGATTGCAATTATCAAATAACTTGCCTCTAATGAAGGTCTGATCCTTTGGGTTGTATAACTTAGGTGGTTCTCCTCTTCTCCGATCAACTTCTGGTGGTGGTTGGTGGTGGTGACCTTTGGCCCTTGGTTCTCCTCCTTTCCAAGAAATCTTCTCTTCTCCCAAGCACCCTTTCACTCTCTCTAAAAAGATGACCTCTCAATTTTGTGTAGAAGAGATGAATAAACCTACGTACAACTAATCTCCAAATATTTATAATAAGACAAAATTCGAAATCTCTATTCATCCCCCTATAAAATGACCAAAATGCCCTTTTCGATTGTCTTTTCATTTCCAAATGACCCGAGACCCAAAATCAACATCCAAATAGACTTTTCTGACTATTTCAAACCTTCCGGATGCAAGGACGCGCTCGAAACAACTATAAAGTTGATGTAAGAATAATTTTCTTATTTAATCTAATAAATTTGTCCCGACACGTCCCATACCGCGTCCGATTAAGAATTTAGATTACTGAACTAATAACTCACAACAATATCAATAACATCACATTCATTTTAATATCCAAAAAATTCGGATTTAAACCCAATAAATACATTTATAATAAAATCCAATTAATCCATTAATTTAAAATATAACAAATTTTAAAAGTCATTAAAATTACGGGGTATTACATATCAAAGATATATCCATGAAGTTCTCTCCAAGAGTGTTATTCTCAGCATTATACAATCATACTAAAAATTTGTAATGATACCAAATCGTATGCCTTGAGAATCCATAACTCATCTCAAAATGAAACTTACACAATTTTGAAGATTTTCTCTTTGATACCAAAAATATGTTAGGTCCATAAAGCAATATTAAAGCACAATTTTTTTAAATTCATTATTTTATCAATTTTTTATAATTTCAAGCATAGTCATAATAAATAATAACATCACGATCAATAATAACATACTATCATATAATCATAAAAGAAAATCTTATCATATTCAAAAATGGATTATTGATCAAAATATATTCAAAAAATAATGTATCGTCCTTAGTATGCATTGACATAGACTAAAATAAACTTATTTATATTTTCAAGTATTTACCACCTTTGAGATTAATATGAAATAAATCAAATCATCATTCACTAAAATATTTTCAAGTAAAGAATGATGTTCATTTAAAATAAGCACATAAACGTAACACTAATATTCATAATAGACATACCATATAAGAAACACAAAAAAATGTAATACTAGTTCTTAATCTCATTTTTTTAAAAGCACCAACACTTATTTTGCATCTAAAATTTTTATCTTTTGGAACCTAATATGTGTGTGGTTGATTAGGGTTAACATGCATAATAGTTTCTTTTGGAATCCAAGCTAGTTTTGTGTTGTAATACCTTCTTTTTTTAAAATAAACAAAATTTAGAGTAACGTGTATGTCTACCACAATATGTGTATAAAGAGTTAGAATGACTAGATGAGACATCATTTTGAAATAAATTATAATAACTCTTTTTCTTATTTCTTCATTATATCCAATACCATTTTTATTAAACTGAATTCTTTGATTTTTCAAAATATTATGAAAATATTCATTTCCCTTTGTAAATGTATCTACCGATTTATTTAAATAATTAATCTCTCTTCTTAATTCACCATTTTCACATTCAAGAGGATGAGTGACATTTATCGATTTTCCTTTTTCAAGGCTTTAATTTCACTTTTTAAAGATTCATTTTCTATTTCAAAATTATTTGATATAGAATCACAATTAGCATGAGTCTTTTTTTAGTGTAATAAACTTCTTTCTAAGATCATCATATTTTTTAAATAACTAATTAAAAGCATATTGTAATTCATCATAGTCATAACACTATCATCATGATTTTAACTATGGGTAGAATATGATTTATTATCACTAAATCTAGGGTTAGAATGTACCTCCTCAATGTTATTGGTCATGAAACAATGAACATTAGTCTCTTTACTACTTGAATTATCAATATGAGCAAATAGTCAAAAGTTGCACATACTTTCATTAAATGCATCAAAATCCAAGCTTTCATTAAAGTCTTCCTTTGAAATAAAGCTTTAAATACAAGGTGGACTGCTTGTCAATTTTCTTCTCACAAAATAAAATAATGAGTAGCTGCAAGAGACCAAACACTTAAACATAAAACTAATAAAAATATAAAGTGCAACATTTAAAATAAAAATAGAAAACTTTACCATGATCTTTAACTCAAGGATTGTTAAATCCAAAAATAATCAGAGCACAAACTCTGATACCAATTGTTACCCAGAAAAATACCCAAAAAGGGGTGAATTGGGATTCGGTAAACTTTTCAGGTTAAATTAAAATTTTAGAAAATAATTAATTTAAACACGTAATCCAAATTTCAGATTAATAAATCTATAGGTGATTAAAATAATGAATATCAACTAAATACTACCAATAATTTTGAAGAAGTTAAAACTTTCAGATTATAACACCCAATAAATATTAAATCAATTTTCTTATTTAATAAAAAATAATATTTTTAAATTAATTGATTAATTCAAAAATAGTTATTTTAATTTTAAAAATAATTTTGTCAAATTTTGAAATTAATATATTTGCATGTTAGTGTATTGAAAATATTAAATCAAGCAAGCATATGAAAATAAATATATAAATAAAAGTGTAAAAAATAAAATGACTCCGAAATTTAACGTGGTTTGGCCAAATCTTGACCTACGTCCACGCGCCTAGAGCTTCCGTCTTCTTGTGCTTCACTAAACCTGATCCACTTGCGAGTTAGATCAAACCACCCCGTACAATCGTTTGCAAGCTAACTCTGAGCTTCAAACCCAGTGGCCCACTTGCGGGTAGGAACCAATCACCATTTACAACCACCGTAGATAAAACGAGCTATTATTTACAACCAAAGCTTCTAACAAATCTTCAAACAAAATTGAGTTTGTAGTACAATATAGAATAATGAAACTCCTTAAAATATAATTTGTAAACTGAGTTTCTTCTTGAATCAGACTTCAATAAACGATTCTGACTTTGGCTCTAGTCTTCTCGTCAATGAGACTTCAATAAATGAATCTAATTAGGCTCTAATCTTCTCTTCAGTGAATGAGGAGAATATCAAATTAATTTCTCTCTTGAATGTTGTAGCTGAATGGTAATTTCAGATGCTCTCAATAAATTCTCAAGTCTCATGGTCTTCAATACAACTCTTTAATGCTTAAATAACAATCTTAAAAAACTAGTTGTTAGACACATTTCTTCATTGCATTAAATTCTTAGTCTTAAAAAATGATCTTGTAAATCTCCAATTTTATATTCTCAGTAAAAATATAACTAATGAGATGTGAAAATGACATTCTCATAAAATTGGAGTGAAAGAAGCTCTATAGATATCCCAAAGCAACTTTCTGCAAAAATATTAGTCCAAAATAGAGGAACAATAATCTGATATGCAATGAACAAAGTGTTAGACATATTGGTGTAAAATATGATAAATGTTCTCTATCAAGATAAAACTTTATACAAAACTGGCGAATGAGCATGGTTTAAGATTTTCAAAATCACTGTTAAGGAAGTTGTTAAGATTTGATCAGACAAGTATTGCGTGACCCTAGGAAAAATTCAAACATATATATTAAAACAAATTAGTAAATTACTATATATATATATATATATGAATAGAGTGGACGAAGAGAATTAATTAGCACACGGACCAAGGTTTTTGGAACAAAAGTAATTGACTGTACTCGAAGAACACTCGGATGGGATCTCTCATAAAGACCGCTACCCAAAAGATTTTTAAATAAGATGTGCTGAAAGACAACTCATGAGTAAATCAAGAAGTATAAGAAATTATAAAGTTGTATAGGTATAAAACCAATATTTCCATGATAAATAACATATAGGTAATATAGATGCGAACTGCAACAGGCATGGCATAAAAAGAGGGACAACAAACATTTCATCTACTGACAAAAGCTGACTTAAAAAATATGTTACTACAAGGTTCATTTCAACATATGATAAAGTATAAATATATACTATATATGTATGTACAAAGTCTTAATGATAAATGTGTGGGGCTCGAGGTGTAATTTTTTGAACAGACATAATGAGATAAACACACTTTTTAGCTGCCTAATGTTAGTATGTATAGTATAGTAGGTACACATGGACCAAGGAATATAAAGAATGATGCTGAAGATTTTTCAAATAAATTGACCGATGCCAACTATTTGATAAGAGCTAATAGCAATACAATAATATATAATATGATAAGGAGAAATAGCCAACCTTAACCGCGTAAGGCAGTATAGAAAAAGAAATGTTTTGCAACTGCTCATGACAAAATTAAATATACCATAATTATGAACCTATGTATATTATAATGCATTTAACAGCTACTAGTATGAAGGTGAGTATGATGTGTAAAAGGAAGTACACAGCTGAAACAAAATATAAAGTTTAATAGGATGTATAAAAAAAATCTTCCAAAGATATATATATATATATATATATATATATAATGGCCCCGTGAGTTTTAACAGAGTAAAAGATATCAACTTCCATAGGCAGTCAATTGCGGGTAGATTGACAAATAAAAACGTATATAAATATAATATAAAAAACTAAACGATTAATCAAAGCAGTGCCCATGCATTTCCAATTAAAAATATAACATTGGCAAATAAATAAATGTATACAAATTAATCAAGTTAATATTTACATAAATACAAAAAAAAGTGTTTGGAATCATCAAAATCAATATATTATATTAAACTAAAATGTGCATTAATTACAATTAAACTAATTAATATTAAATTAGGGATAAATTATATTTCGTTTAACAACGAAAATACGGGTATTACAATGGTGTGTGCTCCAAAGCAATCTGCATTTCTATATCCCCGTGGCAAATCAACTACTACGGCGACAATGTTCGCATGACAAATGGCTTACTGCGGGGTATGTAGATATAAAATACATATTTTCAGCAGCATCAACCTCATTTCAACTCACGCACTAACCCAAAATCAAAGAAATTATCTCAGACCAAATTGCAAATAGATTTACAAAGGACGAGTTCATTACATGCGGTTTAATGTGTGATTTTAATTTTCCAAATGGGACAAACATTATGGGTTCCCCCCATTCATACCTCGCCTAAGACACATTTATGTTCAGTGGTAGGATATTCTTTTTTAGTTAATGATTTTTCTTGCATTTTTTGTGTTGAATATTTATCGCCATGGATTGTTTTTTTTAGTTAGTATAATTAATCAATAAATGTTGAATTATGATATAAATTAATTTTTTATGTTAAAGTAATTAATTATAAATTACTTTCATAAGTCATCACTACCTATAAGTTGCTTACTTTTATATATTATGTGTATAACGGGTGGCATGTAATAGAGTTGTTGGTTCAACCACTGGCACATATTATCCGGTTGGTTTTCACATGCCTTTTCGGGACAATTATTATGATGCGCGACACTCGGATTGATCGTGGGCTTATTCCAACGCTGATTGAGTATTGGTGGGACACAACCCACACCTTTTATTTCCCCGTGGAGAAAGGGGATTTACACCTTTGAAATTACCATGTTGATCGGGTGGGAGGTGAGGTTGGGAGAGAATGTACAATTCATTGTTGTGGATAATTCTTTTGGGTCATGTCGATATCTTAGAGAGAACAGTCTAGTAAAGTTATTTTATGAGGCTGAGAGAGTTTGTTACAAAGAAGGTGGTACCCGAGGACTATTGGGGTTATATTCGGGCACTTATTTTATGAATTCTGGGTCAGTAATAATGGCATCAATTTTGGTTAGATGGCTTCATTGGTTCACCTACATCATTTATGCGACTAGGATTGGGGCAGTGCCATCATAGCACATCTCTATTCCAGGTTAGATGTCACGTGCTGACAAGGAAAGTGATAGGGCATTCTCCATTAAAGAAATCAGTTCAACGGTTTCACTTGGGTTCTATAGGCAAATTATATTTCACTTAATTTGTTCCATTCTCTTAATTTTAAAATGTAAATTATTGCGATAAATTTATTTTTCAATTTTAGAACATACAATGCATGAACCCACCACTGGATGAGGATCATGCCAATACTGATGATTTCCCGCGCATTTAGTGACGGAGATGAGGGAACTAGTAACATGCAGTGGATACAATTCAACGTAATTTTACAATCACTCATGGGCATTTGGAGATGCGGGAAGCGCATGCTATAGTGTAATGACCTCGGATGATTATCCAACACATTAATAGGGATGAGGCATCGCATTCCCTAATTCTTACGGGGTAGAGGGTGATCCTAGCGACCGGTGATGGGATCCATGTTGAGTATTTAAGGGAACATTGTGGACGATAACATCTTGAATTTCTAGTGGTCCCATCTTCTCCGTCAGTCGACATGGCATGGCAATACATACATCCTATATCCGTAGAATATCACATTCCACCGAGACCCTCACACTACACCAAATCCGGCGAATGGTCACGGCCCAAGTCCGCGACCAGCTGGTCGCGGACTTGGGCCGTGACCCACTCCATACTTGGCGTGACCATATTTATTACCACACTAAATTATCGATGCTCTGGAAGTGGTCACGGACTTGGGCCGTGACTAAAGTGGTCGCGGACTTGGGCCGTGACCAGGTCGTGACCATCTTGGGGCCAAACTCGCAACAAAATTCTCTCTAAGCTTGGTCGCGGATGGGTCACGGCCCAAGTCCGTGACCCATGGCATGAGGAAGAAGTGAGTACACACATTGAGGGTCACGGCTTAGGGTCGTGACCATTTCTGGGCGTGGGTCACGGCTATGGGCCATGACCATACCTCATTCAAGCACTATAGGTTGAATGAGAAGGGTCGCGCATCACAGATCAAGGGTCACGACTTTGGGTCGTGACCATGTCTTGGTATGGGTCACGGCTACGGGCCGTGACCATACCTCATTTGATAGCTGTTGTAGGTCGCGCAAGGGGGTCACGGCTGTAGGCCGTGACCATTCTTTATCAATCAGGTCACAGGCAGAGCTCCAAGGGCGTGGTGTGTTATGATGGTGGGTCACGACTTTAGGCCGTGACCAGGTCATTCCTAAAAAATAAAGAGGCGCGCTAATTTCTTTTTTCATTTGCCCGCTTCTCTCTCTCTCTCGTCAGATGTTGATTTATTTTTTCATGGAGATTCTCTCTCATCAAACACGTATTCCTCAGCTTCAACCTACTAGCAGCAGCCGCCCCAGGTGCGCCCTAGCTCCAGCCCCAGCCCCAGCCCCAGCCCCAGCTCTCTCCCAGGTAAATTTTATTCTTTTTCTCCATTAATTTATATAGATTCCATTAATATATGTATATATAGTTTACATGTCTCTACAATTTATACATAGTATATATAGATAATTTATATGATTTGAATTTGGGATAATATTTTTTATCTATATATATAGTATATATAGATAATTTAATATAAAAGTAAAAATAGTGTGAGATAATGTTTTTGAAACTTTAGTCTTACAACCTACTAGGTTGTTAATATTAGTAAAAAAAACTTTGGGTAAGCCAATTTATATCACATATTTAGATTTTAGGATGTTAATATTCATATTAATCGATTTTAGTATATTTGGTATTTTAGTCCTAATTTTTATTTTTATCGTTTTTTTTTCCTTTTTGTATTATATGGTTAATGGAAAACCTCGTAGAAAGTATATTATAGGAAATGGTTACAGAGTATATTACTCAAGTTCCTGAATCTACTAGGTCTCTTTTGAGACAGATTCAAACTATGCAGGTTCATAAGTAAATTATATTTACATTTGTTTCTTGAATATTATGATCTACTATACTAACTTTATAGTCATTTTCTTTGTTTCATGTTCCTGACTTGAGTCCTTTCTCTACTGGATTAACCAGACCCTCATAGTGCCCCTGTAATTAACCTAACCAGACCCTCATAGTGCCCCTGGAATTAAAGGTTCAGGGGGAATATGTCGTCATAGTGACCCTCATATTTTAACGGCATATTGTCCCTGAAATTAACGGAGTGTTTAAATTAACCAATTATTTTAATGGAGTGTAAATATTTTTTCAGATTTGGTATTTCACAGTGAGTAAGCATCCGGATAGAGGTGCAACGCTACTACCTACACATATCATGGTAAACTTTATGATATTTTTTATTTGTTCATCCAATTTTATAGAAATTGAATGCTCACATACATTATTACATACCAGTTAGATACCACTTCTTCATTACATACCAGTTCTTCATTACACACCAGGTACTCTTTACTTTAACTAAAGTAGTTATATAATTGATATGCATTATTTATTAAATCTTTTAGATGATAGAAGGAGTACGGGATAATTATTGGTTGTTGGCTTGTTGTTGGATAGTATGTTTGAAGGAATATGTGATAATTAGAAGGAGTACGGGATAATTATTGTTTTGATTGTTGGATAATATGTTGAAAATATTTTAGACTCCCGATTTCAGAATACGAAGATAAGCATAAAAACATGCCATCGAATGATGAAAATGTAAAACATCCACAAAATGGTCCCGTAAGAGTCACGAACACATCGCAGGGGATCAATGTAAATCGTAAGAACAGACCGTGTAGTCACAGGGCTCCCGGTTTGAGTGTACGACGTAAATTTGCAAAAAGTTAAACTTAAGCATAAAAATATGCCATCGAAGGATGAAAACCTAAAACAAACACCAAACGGTCCAGTAAGAGTCACGAACACCTCGCACAGGATCAATGCGACTTATAGGAACAGACTGCGTCATCATGGGACTCGCGATTTGAGTGTACGACGTAAATTTGCAAAAAAATTAGACTTAAGCATACAAACATGCCATCGAAGGGTGAAAACGTAAAACAACCATAAAATGGTCTGGTAAGAGTCACGAACACCTCGCACGGGATCAATGTGACTCGTAGGAACCGACCACGTAGTCACGGGGCTCCCGGGTGAGTGTACGGCGTAAATTTGCAAAAAAAAAACTTAAGCATAAAAACATGCCATCGAAGGGTGAAAATGTAAAACATCCTTAAAACGGTCCGGTAAGACTCACAAACACCTCGCACGGGACCAATGTAACTCGTAGGAACCGACCGCATAGGCACGAGGCTCCCGGTTGGAGTGTACGACGTAAATTTGAAAAAAAAATAGACTTAAAGCATAAAAACATGCCATCAAAGAGTGAAAACGTAAAACAAACACAAAACGGTCTCGTAAGAGTCACGAACACCTCGCACGGGACCAATGTGACTCGTAGGAATCAACCGCGTAGTCACGGGGCTCCCGATTTGAGTGTATGACGAAAATTTGATAAAAAATAGACTTGAGCATAAAAACATGCCATCAAATGGTGAAAACGTAAAAACAGCCTTTAAACGGTCCCGTAAGAGTCACGAACCCCTCGCACGGGACCAATGTGACTCGTAGGAACCGACTGCGTAGTCACGGGGCTCCCGGTTTGAGTGTACGACGTAAATTTGTAAAAAATTAGACTTAAGCATAAAAAACATGCCATCGAAGGGAGAAAATGTAAAACATCCTTAAAACGGTCCTGTAAGAGTCACGAATACCTCGCATGGGACCAATGTAACTCGTAGGACCGACCGCGTAGTCGCGGGGCTCCCGGATGGAGTGTACGACGTAAATTTGCAAAAAGTTAGACTTAAGAATAAAAACATGCCATCGAAGGGTGAAAATATAACACAGCCATAAAACAGTCCGATAAGAATCACGAACACCTCGTACGAGACTAATGTAACTCATAGGAACCGATCGAGTAGTCACGGGGCTCCCGGTTAGAGTGTACAGCATAAATTTGCAAAAAAATTAAACTTGAGCATAAAAACATGCCATCGAAGGGTGAAAACGTAAAACAAGCACAAAACGGTCCCGTAAGAGTCACGAACACCTCGCACGGGACCAATGTGACTCGTAGGAACCGACCGCATAGTAACAGGGCTTCCGAGTTGAGTGTACGATGCAAATTTGCAAAAAATTAGACTAGATCATAAAAACATGCCATCGAAGGATGAAAATCTAAAATAGACACTAAACGGTCCGGTAAGAGTCACGAACACCTCGTACCGGACCAATGTGACTTGTAGGAACCGACGACGTAGTCACGGCACTCCCGATTTGAGTGTACGACGTAAATTTACAAAAAGTTAGACTTGCATGCCATCGAAGGGTGAAAACATAAAAAAACCTTAAAACGGTCCCGTAAGAGTCACGAACACCTCGCACGGAACCAATGTAACTCGTAGGACCGACCGCGTAGTCGCGGGGCTCCCGGCCGGAGTGTACGACGTAAATTTGCAAAAAGTTAGACTTAAGCATAAAAACATGCCATCGAAGGGCGAAAACATAAAACAGCCATAAAACGGTCCGATAAGAGTCACGAACACCTCACACGGGACTAATGTAACTCATAGGAACCGACCGCGTAGTCACGGGGCTCCCGGTTAGAGTGTACAGCATAAATTTGCAAAAAAATTAAACTTGAGCATAAAAACATGTCGTCGAAGGGTGCAAACGTACAACAAGCACAAAACGGTCCCGTAAGAGTCACGAACACCTCACACGGGACCAATGTGACTCGTAGGAACCGACCGCATAGTAACGGGGCTTCCGAGTTGAGTGTATGATGCAAATTTGCAAAAAATTAGACTAGAGCATAAAAACATGCCATCTAAGGGTGAAAATCTAAAATAGACACTAAACGGTCCGGTAAGAGTCACGAATACCTCGTACCAGACCAATGTGACTTGTAGGAACCGACGACGTAGTCACGGGGCTCCCAGTTTTAGTGTATGACGTAAATTTACAAAAAGTTAGACTTGCATGCCATCGAAGAGTGAAAACATAAAACAACATTAAAACGGTCCCGTAAGAGTCATGAACACCTCGCACGGGACTAATGTAACTCGTAGGAACCGACCGTGTAGTTACGGCGCTCCCGGTTGGAGTGTAAGACGTAAATTTGTAAAAAATTAGACTTAAGCATAAAAACATGCCATCGAAGGGTGAAAACATAAAACAGCCACAAAACGGTCCCGTAAGAGTCACGAACACCTCGCACGGGACCAATGTGAATCGTAGGAACTGACCGTGTAGTCACGACGCTCCCGGTTTGAGTGTGCTATGTAAATTTGTAAAAAAATTAAACTTAAGCATAAGAACATGCCATCGAATGGTGAAAACGTAAAATAGCCACAAAACGGTCCTGTAAGAGTCACGAACACCTCGCACGGGATCAATGTAAATCGTAGGAACATACCGTGTAGTCACGGGGCTCCCGGTTTGAGTGTACGACGTAAATTTGCAAAAAGTTAGACTTAAGCATAAAAACATGCCATCGAAGGATGAAAACCTAAAACAAACACCGAACGGTCCCGTAAGAGTCACGAACACCTTGCATGGGACCAATGCGACTCATAGGAACAGACCGCGTAGTCACGGGACTCGCGATTTGAGAGTACGACGTAAATTTGCAAAAAATTAGACTTAAGCATTAAAACATGCCATCGAAGGGTGAAAACGTAAAACAACCACAAAATGGTCTCGTAAGAGTCACGAACACCTCGCACGGGACCAATGCAACTCGTAGGAACCGACCGCGTAGTCACGGGGCTCCCGGTTTGAGTGTACAACGTAAATTTACAAAAAGTTAGACTGAAGCATAAAAACATGCCATCGAAGGGTGAAAACGCAAAATGAACACAAAACGGTCCCGTAAGAGTCACGAACATCTCGCACGGGACCAATGTGAGTCGTAGGAACCAGTCGCGTATATATATGCAGTATATATATACATATGCAGTTTACTGTAGAGTATATATATACTGCATATATATACACTGCAGTATATAATTTGCATATATGTATATATATGCATACTATATATACTATATAATATATACTGCAGAGTATATATATACTGCATATATATACACTTCAGTATATAATCTGCATATATGTATATATATATATATACTATATATACTATATAATATATAGAGTATATATATACTGCATATATATACACTGCAGTATATAATCTGCATATATATATATATATATATATATATATATATATATTTATATATATGCAGATTATATACTGCTCTGCATATATATGCAGTATATATACTGCATATATATGAAGAGCAGTATATATACAGTATATATACTGGTATATATATATGCATATGTGAGTCATATCAATAATTGGGGGTTTCCCCATCTGCTGAATAGACCTTACTGCTATCTGAAAAAGCACTAATATGTGAGTAATATACAACTTTAAGTGGTAATTATAAATCTATGGTTCAAAGTATCTCCAGAGGCCAAGGCCTCCAATCCTAACTGCCAACAGAGAGGAGTTTCCCAGTGGTACACTCGCAGAAACTTGGAACCTTGTACTACATTTACATGAAAGTAACAAAAGAAAGTCCTTACATCTTGTTCATGGCTATTCTTTTCATGTGTCAAAAATGGAATTCTAGTGATAGTACGAGCTGAAATCTGCAAGACATACATAACATCAAGCTTAATTATACAACAGCGATTTTATACATCTAAACTAATGCGCTACATATGATAATTCTTTTATAAATTCTGTCAAACCATAATCAGCATTAATAATTTATTCCCTTTCAGAAAAAATAATCACAAGTTCAAGGCCATTACTTCAGGTCGAAAATCAATAATAACACACTTAACTGACCCACATCCCTTATTAACCTCTTTGTTCCTTGCTAATTTGTATTTTCATTATAACAACTATCTACGTGAGTTTTATTGTGCCTTGCTAAAAAATTTCGTAGTTTTATTCTTTAATTTCTTATAGCTTTCTAGGTCTTCTTGATTTCTACTATTTTGTCATTCTTTATAATTGCTTCGTTCTTTTAGTATTATTTATTAGACTTCCTTATTTCAACACTAAGTCTCCTTCTTACAAAAATTACCCTTTACTCTCCCCTAAGATTTGCTTACTTTTGTAAGCTAACTGGCCTTTCAAGCATATATAAAGAAGGAAATTAAATCTTCACCAGATCAAGCTAAGGCAACGAAGGTGACTTATGAATCTTTCAACAAAACACATCACTTATGAACAAAGGAAAAAATCATGACATTTTTCATAAATCAACAGGATTTTAAAAGAAATATAAGCTACTCTCCTACAAACTGAAAAGATGGGAGTGAAAAGGAATAATTATAAGGAATGAAAATCCACCTCATTTTATCTCTCGTATGTAACCAAAGCTTGAGTTATACTCTCCCCGCTAGTATTAGTTCATTCTCGTGATCATCTTCAGTAACAAAGAAGGGTACGAAGAAGTGCAGATCTTGGACAAACCTATAGATAACATCGTTGATCTCAAACATCTATGTCTTAGATAACATCTTCAACGCGGGATCTCCATCATTCAAAGTATACCAGTATATATACTGTATATATAAATATGCATATGTTGGAGAATAAAGAAATCTTATTGATATGACTCTCACTAGCTCTATTCGTGTAGTTATTTTGCCACAACCCCCAATTATGGAAATTTACAACCCCCAGTTAGACTTAGGCTTAAAAACACAACGTTAGAGGTTAAAGGGAAAACCTAGTGCACGAGGCTCCAACGGGGCCAATGTAACTCGTAGGAACTGACCCCGCAACCACGGGACTCCCGGTTTGAGAATGCGACGGTAATTTGTATATTTCTAGAATTGGGCATAAAAAGAGGGCGTTAGTGGGGGGAAATCCAAAACAGCCCCCGAACGGCCTCGTGGGTGGCACCAACACCTCCCACGGGACCAATGTAACTCGTAGAAACTGTTCGAGCATCCGCGGGTCTCCCGGTTTGCGAATACAATGGTAATTTGCATATTTCTAGACTTAGGCATAAAAAGAGGGCGTTAGTGGGGGAAAACCCGAAACAACCCCCGAATGGTCCCGTGGGTGGCACTAACACCTCCCACGGGACCAATGTAACTCGAAGGAATTGACCGCGCAGCCACGGGAGTCCCGGTTTGAGAATACGATGATAATTTGCATATTTCTAGAATTAGGCATAAAAAGAGGGCGTTAATGGGGGAAAATCCGAAACAGCTTCCGACCCTCCCCATGGGTGGCACCAACACCTCCCACGGGACCAATGTAACTCGTAGGAACAGACCCTGCAGCCGCGGGTCTCCCGGTTTGATAATACGACGGTAATTTGCATATTTCTAGACTTAAGCAAAACATGGCGTTAGAGGGTGAAAATCCGAAACAGTCCCTAAACGGCCCCGTTGGTGGCACCAACACCTCCCACGGGACCAATGTAACTTGTAGGAACTGACCCCAGAGCCGCGGGACTCCCGGTTTGAGAATTCGACGATAATTTGCATATTTCTAGACTTAGGCTTAAAAACATGGCGTTAGAGGGTGAAAACTCGAAACAACCCTCTAACGGACCCGTGGGTGGCACCAACACCTCCCACGGGACCAATGTAACTCATAGGAACTGACCCCGCAGTCGCGAGACTCCCGATTTGAGAATATGACGGTAATTTGCATATTTCTAGACTTAGGCTTAAAACCATGGCGTTAGAGGGTGAGAACTCGAAACAGCCCCCGAACGTCCCCGTGGGTGGCACCAACACCTCCCACGGGACCAATGTAACTCGTAGGAACTGACCCCGCAGCCACAGGAGTCCCGATTTGAGAATACGACGGTAATTTGCATATTTCTAGACTTAGGCTTAAAAACATGGCGTTAGAGGGTGAGAACTCGAAACAGCGCCCGAACGGCCACGTGAGTGGCACCAACACCTCCCACGGGGCCAATGTAACTCGTACGAACTGACCCCGGAGCTGTGGGAGTTCCAGTTTGAGAATACAACGGTAATTTGCATATTTCTAGACTTAGGCAAAACATGGCGTTAGAGGGGGAAAACCCGAAACGGCCCCCGAACGGTCCCGTGGGTGGCACCAACACCTCCCACGGGGCCAATAAAAATCGTAGGATCTGACCGCGCAGCAGCGGGACTCCCGGTTTGAGAATATGACGGTAATTTGTATATTGCTAGAATTAGGCATAAAAAGAGGGCGTTAGTGGGGGAGAATCCGAAACAACCCCCGAACGGCCCCGTGGGTGGCACCAACACCTCCCACGGGACCAATGTAACTCGTAGAAACTCTCCGCACAGCCGTGGGTCTCCCGGTTTGAGAATACAACGGTAATTTGCATATTTCTAGACTTAGGCATAAAAAGAGGGCGTTAGTGGGGGAAAATCCGAAACAGCCCCCGAATGGTCCCGTGGGTGGCACCAACACCTCCCACGGGACCAACGTAACTCGTAGGAATTGACCGCGCAGCCGTGGGAGTCCCGGTTTGATAATACGATGATAATTTGCATATATCTAGAATTAGGCATAAAAAGAGGGCGTTAATGGTGGAAAATCCGAAACAGCTTCCGACCCTCCCCGTGGGTGGCACCAACACCTCCCACGGGACCAATGTAACTCGTAGGAACTGACCCTGCAGCTGCCGGTCTCCCGATTTGATAATACGATGGTAATTTGTATATTTCTAGACTTAGGCTTAAAAACATGGCGTTAGAGGGTGAAAACTCGAAACAACCCCCGAACAATCCCGTGGGTGGCACCGACAGCTCCCACGGGGCCAATGTAACTCGTAGGAACTGACCACGCAGTCGCAGGTCTCTCGGTATGAGAGTATGACGGTAATTTGCATATTTCTAGACTTAGGCTTAAAAACATTGCGTTAGAGGGTGAGAACTCGAAACAGCCCTCTAACGGAACCGTGGGTGGCTCCAACACCTCCCACGGGACCAATGTAACTCGTAGGAACTGACCCCACAGCCCTGGGTCTCCCGGTTTGAGAATACGACGGTAATTTGCATATTCTAGACTTAGGCTTAAAAACATGACGTTAGAGGGTGAAAACTCGAAACAGTCCCCGAACGGCACCATGGGTGGCGCCGACACCTCCCACGGGACCAATGTAACTCGTAGGAACAGACCCCACAGCCGCAGAACTCCCGGTTTGAGAATACGACAATAATTTGCATATTTCTATATTTAAGCAAAACATGGCGTTAGAAGGTGAAAACTCGAAATAACCCCCGAACGGCCCGGTGGGTGGCACCAACACCTCCCACGGGACCAATGTAACTCGTAGGAACTGACCCCGCAGCAGCGGGTCTCCCGGTTTAAGAATACGACTATAATTTGCATATTTCTAGACTTAGGCTTAAAAACATGACGTTAGAGGGTGAGAACTCGGAACAGCCCCCGAACGTCCCCGTGGGTGGCACCAACACCTCCCACGGGACATTTGTAACTCGTAGGAACTGACCCCGCAACCGCGGGAGTACCGGTTTGAGAATACGACTCTAATTTGCATATTTATAGACTTAGGCTTAAAAACATGGCGTTAGAGGGTGAGAACTCAAAACAGCCCCCGAACGTCCCCGTAGGTGGCACCAACTCCTCCCACGGGACCAATGTAACTCGTTGGAACTGACCCCGGAGCCGCGGGACTCCCGGTTTGAGAATATGATGGTAATTTGCATATTTCTAGACTTAGGCTTAAAAACATGGCGTTAGAGGGAGAGAAGTCGAAACAGCGCCCGAACAGCCACGTGGGTGGCACCAACCCCTCCCACGGGGCCAATGTAACTCGTACGAACTGACCCCGCAGCCGTGGGAGTTCCGGTTTGAGAATACAACGGTAATTTGCACATTTCTAGACTTAGGCAAAACATTGCGTTAGAGGGTGCAAACCCGAAACAGCCCCCCGAACGGTCTCGTGGGTGGCACCAGCACCTCCCACGAGGCCAATGTAACTCGTAGGAACTGACCGCGCAGCCGCGGTACTCCCGTTTTGAGAATACGATGGTAATTTGTATATTTCTCGAATTAGGCATAAAAAGAGGGCGTTAGTGGGGAAAAATCCGAAACAGCCCCCGAACGGCCCAGTGGGTGGCACCAACACCTCCCACGGGACCGATGTAACTCGTAGAAACTCTCCGCGCAACCACGGGTTTCTCGGTTTGAGAATACAATGGTAATTTGCATATTTCTTGACTTTGGCATAAGAAGAGGGCGTTAGTGGGGGAAAACCCTAAACAGCCCTCAAATGGTCCCGTGGGTGGAACCAACACCTCCCACGGGAACAATGTACCTCGTAGGAATTGACCGCGCAGCCACGGGAGTCCCGGTTTGATAATACGACAATAATTTGCATATTTATAGAATTAGGCATAAAAAGAGGGCGTTAATGGGGGAAAATCCGAAACAGCTTCCAACCCTCCCCATGGGTGGCACCAACACCTCCCACGGGACCAATGTAACTCGTAGGAACAGACCCTGCAGCCGCGGGTCTCCCGGTTTGATAATACGACGGTAATTTGTATATTTCTAGACATAAGCAAAACATGGCGCTAGAGGGTGAAAATCCAAAACAGTCCCTGAACGGCCCCGTGGGTGGCACCAACACCTCCCACGGGACCAATGTAACTCGTAGGAACTGACCCCAGAGCCGCGAGGCTCCCGGTTTGAGAATTCGACGATAATTTGCATTTTTCTATACTTAGGCTTAAAAACATGGCGTTAGAGGATGAACACTCGAAACAACCCTCTAACGGCCCCGTGGGTGGCACCAACACCTCCCACGGGACCAATGTAACTCGTAGGAACTGACCCCGCAGTCGCGAGAATCCCGGTTTGAGAATACGACGACAATTTACATATTTCTAGACTTAGGATTAAAAACATGGAGTTAGAGGGTGAGAACTCAAAACATCCCCCGAACGTCCCCGTGGGTGTCACCAACACCTCCCACGGGACATTTGTAACTCGTAGGAACTGACCCCGCAGCCGCGGGAGTCCCGGTTTGAGAATACGACGGTAATTTGCATATTTCTAGACTTAGGCTTAAAAATAGGACGTTAGAGGGTGAGAACTCGAAACAGACCCCGAACGTCCCCGTGGGTGGCACCAACACCTCCCACGGGACCAATGTAACTCGTAGGAACTGACCCCGCAGCCACGGGACTCCCGGTTTGAGAATATGACGGTAATTTGCATATTTCTAGACTTAGGCTTAAAAACATGGTGTTAGAGGGTGAGAACTCGAAACAGCCCCCGAACGGCAACGTGGGTGGCACCAACACCTCCCACGGGGACAATGTAACTCGTATGAACTGACCCCGCAGCCGTGGGAGTTCCGGTTTGAGAATACAACGGTAATTTGCATATTTCTAGACTTAGGCAAAACATGGCGTTAGAGGGTGAAAACTCAAAACAGCCCTCTAACGGAACTGTAGGTGGCAACAACACCTCCCACGGGACCAATGTAACTCGTAGAAACTCTCTGCGCAGCCACGGGTCTCCCGGTTTGAGAATACAACGGTAATTTGCATATTTCTAGACTTAGGCATAAAAAGAGGGTGTTAGTGGGGGAAAATCCGAAACAACCCCCGAATGGTCCTGTGGGTGGCACCAACACCTCCCACGGGGCCATTGCAACTCTTAGGAATTGACCGCGCAGCCGCGGGAGTCCCGGTTTGATAATACGACGATAATTTGCATATTTCTAGAATTAGGCATAAAAAGAGGGCGTTAATGGGGGAAAATCCGAAACAGCTTCCGACCCTCCCCGTGGGTGGCACCAACACCTCCCACGGGACCAATATAACTCGTAGGAACAGACCCTGAAGCCGCGAGTCTCTCGGTTTGATAATACGATGATAATTTGCATATTTCTAGACTTAAGCAAAACTTGGCGTTAGAGGGTGAAAATTCGAAACAGTCCCTAAACGGCCCCGTGGGTGACACCAACACCTCCCACGGGACCAATGTAACTCGTAGGAACTGACCCCAGAGCCGCGAGGCTCCCAGTTTGAGAATTCGATGATAATTTGCATATTTCTAGACTTAGGCTTAAAAACATGGCGTTAGAGGGTGAAAACTCGAAACAACCCTCTAACAGCCCCGTGGGTGGCACCAACACCTCCCACGGGACCAATGTAACTCGTAGGAACTGACCCCGCAGTCGCGAGAATCCCGGTTTGAGAATACGACGATAATTTGCATATTTCTAGACTTAGGCTTAAAAACATGGTGTTAGAGGGTGAGAACTCGAAACAGCCCCCGAACGGCCACGTGGGTGGCACCAACACCTCCCACGGGGACAATGTAACTCGTATGAACTGACCCCGCAGCCGTGGGAGTTCCGGTTTGAGAATACAACGGTAATTTGCATATTTTAAGACTTAAGCAAAACATGGCGTTAGAGGGTGAAAACTCAAAACAGCCCTCTAACGGAACCGTGGGTGGCACCAACACCTCCCACGGGACCAATGTAACTCGTAGAAACTCTCCGCACAGCCGCGGGTCTCCCGGTTTGAGAATACAACAGTAATTTGCATATTTCTAGACTTAGGCATAAAAAGAGGGTGTTAGTGGGGGAAAATCCGAAACAACCCCCGAATGGTCCTGTGGGTGGCACCAACACCTCCCACGGGACCATTGCAACTCGTAGGAATTGACCGCGCAGCCGCGGGAGTCCCGGTTTGATAATACGACGATAATTTGCATATTTCTAGAATTAGGCATAAAAAGAGGGCGTTAATGGGGGAAAATCCGAAACAGCTTCCGACCCTCCCCGTGGGTGGCACCAACACCTCCCACGGGATTAATGTAACTCGTAGGAACTGGCCCTGCAGCCGCGGGTCTCCCGGTTTGATAATACGACGATAATTTGTATATTTCTAGACTTAGGCTTAAAAACATGGCGTTAGAGGGTGAGAACTCGGAACAGCCCCCGAACGTCCCCGTGGGTGGCACCAACACCTCCCACGGGACATTTGTAACTCGTAAGAACTGACCCCGCAGCCGCGGGAGACCCGGTTTGAGAATACGACGGTAATTTGCATATTTATAGACTTAGGCTTAAAAACATGGCGTTAGAGGGTGAGAACTCAAAACAGCCCCCGAAAGTCCCCGTAGGTGGCACCAACACCTCCCACGGGACCAATGTAACTCGTTGGAACAGACCCCGCAGCCGCGGGACTCCCGGTTTGAGAATACGACGGTAATTTGCATATTTCTAGACTTAGGCTTAAAAACATGGCGTTAGAGGGTGAGAACTGGAAACAGCGCCCGAACGGCCACGTGGGTGGCACCAACCCCTCCCATGGGGCCAATGTAACTCGTACGAACTGACCCCGCAGCCGTGGGAGTTCCGGTTTGAGAATACAACGGTAATTTTCACATTTCTAGACTTAGGTAAAACATTGCGTTAGAGGGTGAAAACCCGAAACAGCCCCCCGAACGGTCTTGTGGGTGGCACCAGCACCTCCCACGAGGCCAATGTAACTCATAGGAAAACTGACCGCGCAGCCGCGGTACTCCCGTTTTGAGAATACGATGGTAATTTGTATATTTCTAGAGTTAGGCATAAAAAGACGGCGTTAGTGGGGAAAAATCCGAAACAGCCCCCGAACGGCCCCGTGGGTGGAACCAACACCTCCCACGGGACCAATGTAACTCGTAGAAACTCTCCGCGCAGCCACGGGTTTCTCGGTTTGAGAATACAACGGTAATTTTCATATTTCTTGACTTAGGCATAAGAAGAGGGCGTTAGTGGCGAAAAACCCTAAACAGCCCTCGAATGGTCCCGTGGGTGGAACCAACACCTCCCACGGGAACAATGTAACTCGTAGGAATTTATCGCGCAGCCACGGGAGTCCCGGTTTGAGAATACGACGATAATTTGTATATTTATAGAATTAGGCATAAAAAGAGGGCGTTAATGGGGGGAAATCCGAAACAGCTTCCGACCCTCCCCTTGGGTGGCACCAACACCTCCCACGGGACCAATGTAACTCGTAGGAACAGTCCCTGCAGCCGCTGGTCTCCCGGTTTGATAATACGACGGTAATTTGCATATTTCTAGACTTAAGCAAAACATGGCGTTAGAGCGTGAAAATCCGAAACAGTCCCTGAACGGCCCCGTGGGTGGCACCAACACCTCCCACGGGACCAATGTAACTCGTAGGAACTGACCCCAGAGCCGCGAGGCTCCCGGTTTGAGAATTCGACGATAATTTGTATATTTCTAGACTTAGGCTTAAAAACATGGCGTTAGAGAGTGAAAACTCGAAACAACCCTCTAACGGCCCCGTGGGTGGCACCAACACCTCCCACGGGACCAATGTAACTCGTAGGAACTGACCCTACAGTCGCGAGAATCCCGGTTTGAGAATACGATGATAATTTACATACTTCTAGACTTATGATTAAAAACAAGGAGTTAGAGGGTGAGAACTCGAAACAGCCCCCAAACGTCCCCGTGGGTGGCACCAACACCTCCCACGGGACATTTGTAACTCGTAGGAACAGACCCCGCAGCCGCGGGAGTCCCGGTTTGAGAATACGACGGTAATTTGCATATTTCTAGACTTAGGCTTAAAAATAGGACGTTAGAGGGTGAGAACTCGAAACAGACCCCGAACGTCCCCGTGGGTGGCACCAACACCTCCCACGGGACCAATGTAACTCGTAGGAACTGACCCCGCAGCCACGGGACTCCCGGTTTGAGAATACGACGGTAATTTGCATATTTCTAGACTTAGGCTTAAAAACATGGTGTTAGAGGGTGAGAACTCGAAACAGCCCCCGAACGGCCACGTGGGTGGCACCAACACCTCCCACGGGGACAATGTAACTCGTATGAACTGACCCCGCAGCCGTGGGAGTTCCGGTTTGAGAATACAACGGTAATTTGCATATTTCAAGACTTAGGCAAAATATGGCGTTAGAGGGTGAAACTCAAAACAGCCCTCTAACGGAACCGTGGGTGGCACCAACACCTCCCACGGGACCAATGTAACTCGTAGAAACTCTCCGCGCAGCCGCGGGTCTCCCGGTTTGAGAATACAACGGTAATTTGCATATTTTTAGACTTAGGCATAAAAAGAGGGTGTTAGTGGGGGAAAATCCGAAACACCCCCCGAATGGTCCTGTGGGTGGCACCAACACCTCCCACGGGACCATTGCAACTCGTAGGAATTGACCGCGCAGCCGCGGGAGTCCCGGTTTGATAATACGACGATAATTTGCATATTTCTAGAATTAGGCATAAAAAGAGGGCGTTAATGGGGGAAAATCCGAAACAGCTTCCGACCCTCCCCGTGGGTGGCACCAACACCTCCCACGGGATTAATGTAACTCGTAGGAACTGGCCCTGCAGCCGCGGGTCTCCCGGTTTGATAATACGACGATAATTTGTATATTTCTAGACTTAGGCTTAAAAACATGGCGTTAGAGGGTGAAAACTCGAAACAACCCCCGAACGGCCCCGTGGGTGACACCAACACCTCCCATGGGGCCAATGTAACTCGTAGGAACTGACCATGCAGCCGCGGGTCTCTCGGTATGAGAGTATGACGGTAATTTGCATATTTCTAGACTTAGGCTTAAAAACATGGCGTTAGAGGGTGAGAACTCGAAACAACCCTCTAACGGAACCGTGGGTGGCACCAACACCTCCCACGGGACCAATGTAACTCGTAACTAACCCCGCAGCCGTGGGTCTCCCAGTTTGACAATACGACGATAATTTGCATATTTCTAGACTTAGGCTTAAAAACATGACGTTAGAGGGTGAAAACTCGAAACAGCCCCCGAACGGCACCGTGGGTGGCGCCGACACCTCCCACGGGACCAATGTAACTCGTAGGAACTGACCCCATAGCCGCGGGACTCCCGGTTTGGGAATACGACGATAATTTGCATATTTCTATATTTAAGCAAAACATTGCGTTAGAGGGTAAAACTCAAAACAACCCCCGAACGGCCCCGTGGGTGGCACCAAAACCTCCCACGGGACCAATGTAACTCGTAGGAACTGACCCCGCAGTCGCGGGTCTCCCGGTTTGAGAATACAATGATAATTTGCATATTTCTAGACTTAGGCTTAAAAACATGGCGTTAGAGGGTGAGAACTCAGAACAGCCCCCGGACGTCCCCGTGGGTGGCACCAACACCTCCCACGGGACATTTGAAACACGTCGAAACCGATCCCGTAGCCGCGGGAGTCCCGGTTTGATAATACTATGGTAATATGCATATTTCTAGACTTAGGCTTCAAAACATGGCGTTAGAGGGTGAGAACTCGAAACAGCCCCCGAACGTCCCCGTGGGTGGCACCAACACCTCCCACGGGACCAATGTTACTCTTAGGAACTGACCCCGCAGCCGCGGGACTCCCGGTTTGAGAATACGATGATAATTTGCATATTTCTAGTCTTAGGCTTAAAAACACGGCGTTAGAGGGTGAGAAATCGAAACAGCCCCCGAACGGCCACGTGGGTGGCACCAACCCCTCCCACGGGGCCAATGAAACTCGTACGAACTGACCCCGCAGCCGTGGGAGTTCCGATTTGAGAATACAAGGGTAATTTACACATTTCTAGACTTAGGCAAAACATGGCGTTAGAGGGTGAAAACCCGAAACAACCCCCGAACGGTCCCGTGGGTGGGACCAGCACCTCCCACGGGGCCAATGTAACTCGTAGGAACTGACCGCGCAGCCGCGGGAATCCTGGTTTGAGAATATGACGATAATTTGTATATTTCTAGAATTAGGCATAAAAAGAGGGCGTTAGTGGTGGAAAATCCGAAACAGCCCCCGAACGGCCGTGTGGGTGGCACCAACGCCTCCCACGGGACCAATGTAACTCGTAGGAACTGACCCCACAGCCGCGGGACTCCCAGTTTGAGAATACGATAATAATTGGCATATTTCTAGATTTAAACAAAACATGGCGTTAGAGGGTGAAAATTCGAAACAACCCCGAACGGCCCCGTGGGTGGTACCAACACCTCCCACGGGACCAATGTAACTCGTAGGAACTGACCCCGCAGCCGCGGGTCTCCCGGTTTGAGAATACAACGATAATTTGCATATTTCTAGACTTAGGCTTAAAAACATGGCGTTAGAGGGTGAGAACTCGGAACAGCCCCCGAACGTCCCCGTGGGTGGCACCAACACCTCCCACGGGACATTTGTAACTCGTAGGAACTGACCCCGTAGCCGCGGGAGTCCCGGCTTGAGAATATGACGGTAATTTGCATATTTATGGACTTAGGCTTAAAAACATGGCGTTAGAGGGTGAGAACTCGAAACAGCCCCCGAACGTCCCCGTAGGTGGAACCAACACCTCCCGCGGGACCAATGTAACTTGTAGGAACTGACCCCGCAGCCGCGGGACTCCCGGTTTGAGAATACGACGGTAATTTGCATATTTCTAGACTTAGGCTTAAAAACATGGCATTAGAGGGTGAGAACTCGAAACAGCCCCCGAACGGCCACGTGGGTGGCAACAACCCCTCCCAAGGGGCCAATGTAACTCGTACGAACTGACCCCGCAGCCGTGGGAGTTCCGATTTGAGAATACAACGGTAATTTGTACATTTCTAGACTTAGGCAAAACATGGTGTTAGAGGGTGAAAACCCGAAACAACCCCCCGAACGGTCCTGTGGGTGGCACCAGCACCTCCCACCGGGCCAATGTAACTCGTAGGAACTGACCGCGCAGCCGCGGGACTCCCGGGTTGAGAATACGATGGTAATTTGTATATTTCTAGAATTAGGCATAAAAAGAGGGAGTTAGTGGGGGAAAATCCGAAACAGCTCCCGAACGTCCCCGTGGGTGGCACCAACACCTCCCACGGGACCAATGTAACTCGTAGAAACTGACCCCGCAGCCGCGGGACTCCCGGTTTGAGAATACGACGGTAATTTGCATATTTCTAGACTTAGGCTTAAAAACATGGCGTTAGAGGGTGAGAACTCGAAACAGCCCCCGAACGGCCACGTGGGTGGCACCAACCCCTCCCACGGGGCCAATGTAACTCGTACAAACTGACCCCGCAGCCGTGGGAGTTCCGGTTTGAGAATACAACGGTAATTTGCACATTTCTAGACTTAGGCAAAACATGGCGTTAGAGGGTGAAAACCCGAAACAGCACCCCGAACGGTCCCGTGGGTGGCACCAGCACCTCCCACCGGGCCAATGTAACTCGTAGGAACTGATCGCGCAGCCGCGGGACTCCCGGTTTGAGAATACGATGGTAATTTGTATATTTCTAGAATTAGGCATAAAAAGAGGGCGTTTGTGGGGGAAAATCCGAAACAGCCCCCGAACGTCCCCGTGGGTGGCACCAACACCTCCCACGGGACCAATATAACTCGTAGAAACTCTCCGCGCAGCCACGGGTCTCCCGGTTTGAGAATACAACGGTAATTTGCATATTTCTTGACTTAGGCATAAGAAGAGGGCGTTAGTGGGGGAAAACCCTAAACAGCCCTAGAATGGTCCCGTGGGTGACACCAACACCTCCCACGGGACCAATGTAACTCGTAGGAATTGACCGCGCAGCCACGGGAGTCCCGGTTTGAGAATACGACGATAATTTGCATATTTCTAGAATTAGGCATAAAAAGAGGGCGTTAATGGGGGAAAATCCGAAACAGCTTCCGACCCTCCCCATGGGGGGCACCAACACCTCCCACGGGACCAATGTAACTCGTCGGAACAAACCCTGCAGCCGCGGGTCTCCCGGTTTGATAATACGACGGTAATTTGCATATTTCTAGACTTAAGTAAAACATGGCGTTAGAGGGTGAAAATCTGAAACAGTCCCTGAACGGCCCCGTGGGTGGCACCAACACCTCCCATGGGACCAATGTAACTCATAGGAACTGACCCCAGAGCCGCGAGACTCCCGATTTGAGAATTCGACGATAATTTGCATATTTCTAGACTTAGGCTTAAAAACATGGCGTTAGAGGGTGAAAACTCGAAACAACCCTCTAACGGCCCCGTGGGTGGCACCAACACCTCCCACGGGACCAATGTAACTCGTAGGAACTGAATCCGCAGTCGCGAGAATCCCGGTTTGAGAATACGACGATAATTTGCATATTTCTAGACTTAGGATTAAAAACATGGAGTTAGAGGGTGAGAACTCGAAACAGCCCCCGAACGTCCCCGTGGGTGGCACCAACACCTCCCACGTGACATTTGTAACTCGTAGGAACTGACCCCGGCGCCACGGGAGTCCCGATTTGTGAATACGACGGTAATTTGCATATTTCTAGACTTAGGCTTAAAAATAGGACGTTAGAGGGTGAGAACTCGAAACAGACCCCGAACGTCCCCGTGGGTGGCACCAACACCTCCCACGGGACAAATGTAACTCGTAGGAATTGACCCCGCAGCCACGGGACTCCCGGTTTGAGAATACGACGGTAATTTGCATATTTCTAGACTTAGGCTTAAAAACATGGTGTTAGAGGGTGAGAACTCGAAACAGCCCCCGAACGGCCACGTGGGTGGCACCAACACCTCCCACGGGGCCAATGTAACTCGTACGAACTGACCCCGCAGCCGTGGGAGTTCCGGTTTGAGAATACAATGGTAATTTGCATATTTCTAGACTTAGGCAAAATATGGCGTTAGAGGGTGAAAACCCGAAACAGCCCCCGAACGATCCCGTGGGTGGCACCAACACCTCCCATGAGGCCAATGTACCTCGTAGGAACTGACCGCGTAGCCGCGGTACTCCCGCTTTGAGAATACGATGGTAATTTGTATATTTCTAGAATTAGGCATAAAAAGAGGGCGTTAGTGGGGAGAAATCCGAAACAGCCCCCGAACGGCCCCTTGGGTGGCACCAACACCTCCCACGGGACCAATATAACTCGTAGAAACTCTCCGCGCACCGTGGGTCTCCCGATTTGAGAATACAAGGGTAATTTGCATATTTCTAGACTTAGGCATAAAAAGAGGGCGTTAGTGGGGGAAAATCCGAAACAGCCCCCGAATGGTCCCGTGGGTGGCACCAACACCTCCCACGGGACCAATGTAACTCGTAGGAACTGACCCTGCAGCCGCGGGTCTCCCGGTTTGATAATACGACGGTAATTTGTATATTTCTAGGCTTAGGCTTAAAAACATGACGTTAGAGGGTGAAAACTCGAAACAACCCCCGAACGGCCCCGTGGGTGGCACCAATACCCCCCACGGGTCCAATGTAACTCGTAGGAACTGACCACGTAGCCGCGGATCTCTCGGTATAAGAGTATGACGGTAATTTGCATATTTCTAGACTTAGGCTTAAAAACATGGCGTTAGAGGGTGAGAACTCGAAACAACCCTCTAACGGAACCGTGGGTGGCACCAACACCTCCCACGGGACCAATGTAACTCGTAGGAACTGACCCCGCAGCCGTGGGTCTCTCGGTTTGAGAATACGACGGTAATTTGCATATTTCTAGACTTAGGCTTAAAAACATGACGTTAGAGGGTGAAAACTCGAAACAGCCCCCGAACGGCACCGTGAGTGGCGCCGACACCTCCCACGGGACCAATGTAACTCGTAGAACAGACCCCATAGCTGCGGGACTCCCGGTTTGAGAATACGACGATAATTTGCATATTTCTATATTTAAGCAAAACATTGCGTTAGAGGGTGAAAACTCGAAACAACCCCCGAACGGCCCCGTGGGTGGCACCAACACCTCCCACGGGACCAATGTAACGCGTAGGAACTGACCCCGCAGCCGCGGATCTCCCGGTTTGAGAATACAATGATAATTTGCATATTTCTAGACTTAGGCTTAAAAACATGGCGTTAGAGGGTGAGAACTCTGAACAGCCCCCGAACGTTCCCGTGGGTGGCACCAACACCTCCCACGGGACATTTGTAACTCGTAGGAACTGACCCCGCAACCGCGGGAGTCCCGGTTTGAGAATACGATGGTAATTTGCATATTTCTAGACTTAGGCTTAAAAACATGGCGTTGGAGGGTGAGAACTCGAAACAGCCCCCGACCGTCCCCGTGGGTGGCACCAACACCTCCCACGGGACCAATGTAACTCTTAGGAACTGACCCCGCAGCCGCGGGACTCCCAATTTGAGAATACGACGGTAATTTGCACATTTCTAGACTTAGGCTTAAAAACATGGCGTTAGAGGGTGAGAACTCGAAACAGCCGCCGAACGGCCACGTGGGTGGTACCAACCCCTCCCACGGGTCCAATGTAACTCGTACGAACTGACCCCGCAACAGTGGGAGTTCAGATTTGAGAATACAACGATAATTTGCACATTTCTAGACTTAGGCAGAACATGGCGTTAGAGGGTGAAAACCCGAAACAGCCCCCGAACGGTCCCGTGGGTGGCACTAACACCTCCCACGAGGCCAATGTAACTCGTAGGAACTGACCGCGCAGCCGCGGTACTCCCATTTTGAGAATACGATGGTAATTTGTATATTTCTAGAATTAGGCATAAAAAGAGGGCGTTAGTGGGGAAAAATCCGAAACAGCCGCCGAACGGCCCCGTGGGTGGCACCAACACCTCCCACGGGGCCAATGTAACTCGTAGAAACTCTCCGCGCAGCCTCGGGTCTCCCGGTTTGAGAATACAACGGTAATTTGCATATTTCTAGACTTAGGCATAAAAAGAGGGGGTTAGTGGGGGAAAATCCGAAACAGCCCTCGAATGGTCCCGTGGGTGGCACCAACACCTCCCACGGGACCAATGTAACTCGTAGGAATTGACCGCGCAGCCGCGGGAGTCCCGGTTTGATAATACGACGATAATTTGCATATTTCTAGAATTAGGCATAAAAAGAGGGCGTTAATGGGGGAAAATCCGAAACAGCTTTCGACCCTCCCCGTGGGTGGCACCAACACCTCCCACGGGACCAATGTAACTCGTAGGAACTGACCCTGCAGCCGCGGGTCTCCCGGTTTGATAATACGACGGTAATTTTTATATTTCTAGACTTAGGCTTAAAAACATGGCGTTAGAGGGTGAAAACTCGAAACAACCCCCGAACGGCCCCGTGGGTGGCACCAACACCTCCCACGGGGCCAATGTAACTCGTAGGAACTGACCACGTAGCTGCGGGTCTCTCGGTATGAGAGTATGACGGTAATTTGCATATTTCTAGAATTAGGCTTAAAAACATGGCGTTAGAGGGTGAGAACTCGAAACAACCCTCTAACGGAACAGTGGGTGGCACCAACACCTCCCACGGGACCAATGTAACTCGTAGGAACTGACCCCGCAGCCATGGGTCTCCCGGTTTGACAATACGATGATAATTTACATATTTCTAGACTTAGGCTTAAAAACATGACGTTAGAGGGTGAAAACTCGAAACAGCCCCCGAACGGCACCGTGAGTGGCGCCGACACCTCCCACGGGACCAATGTAACTCGTAGAACTGACCCCACAGCCGCGGGACTCCCAGTTTGAGAATACGACGATAATTTGCATATTTCTATATTTAAGCAAAACATTGCGTTAGAGGGTGAAAACTCGAAACCACCCCCGAACGGCCCCGTGGGTGGCACCAACACCTCCCACAGGACCAATGTAACTCGTAGGAACTGACCCCGCAGCCGCGGATCTCGCGGTTTGAGAATACAATGATAATTTGCATATTTCTAGACTTAGGTTTAAAAACATGTCGTTAGAGGGTGAGAACTCGAAACAGCCCCCGAACGTCCCCGTGGGTGGCACCAACACCTCCCACGGGACATTTGTAACTCATAGGAACTGACCCCGCAGTCGCGGGAGTCCCGGTTTGAGAATACGATGGTAATTTGCATATTTCTAGACTTAGGCTTAAACACATGGCGTTAGAGGGTGAGAACTCGAAACAGCCCCCGAACGTCCTCGTGGGTGGCACCAACACCTCCCACGGGACCAATGTAACTGTTAGGAACTGACCCCGCAGCCGCGGGACTCCCGGTTTGAGAATACGACGGTAATTTGCATATTTCTAGACTTAGGCTTAAAAACATGGCGTTAGAGGGTGAGAACTCGAAACAGCCCTCGAACGGCCACGTGGGTAGCACCAACCCCTCCCACGGGGCCAATGTAACTCGTACGAACTGACCCCGCAGCCGTGGGAGTTCCAATTTGAGAATTCAACGATAATTTGCACATTTCTAGACTTAGGCAAAACATGGCGTTAGAGGGTGAAAACCCGAAATAGCCCCTGAACGGTCCCGTGGGTGGCACCAGCACCTCCCACGGGGCCAATGTAACTCGTAGGAACTGACCGCGCAGCCGCGGGACTCCTGGTTTGAGAATACGACGGTAATTTGTATATTTCCAGAATTAGGCATAAAAAGAGGGCGTTAGTGGTGGAAAATTCGAAATAGGTCCCGAACGGCCCCGTGGGTGGCACCAACACCTCCCACGGGACCAATGTAACTCGTAGAAACTCTTCGCGCAGCCGCGGGTTTCCCGGTTTGAGAATACAACGGTAATTTGCATATTTCTAGAGTTAGGCATAAAAAGACGGCTTTAGTGGGGGAAAACGCGAAACAACCCCCGAATGGTCCCGTGGGTGGCACCAACACCTCCCGCGGGACCAATGTAACTCGTAGGAATTGACCGCGCTGCGGCGGGAGTCCCGATTTGGGAATACGACGATAATTTGCATATTTCTAGAATTAGGCATAAAAAGAGGGCGTTAATGGGGGAATCTCCGAAACAGCTTCCGACCTTCCCCGTGGGTGGCACCAACACCTCCAACGGGACCAATGTAACTCTTAGGAACTGACCATGCAGCCGCGGGTCTCCCGGTTTGATAATACGACGGTAATTTGTATATTTCCAGACTTAGGCTTAAAAACATGGCGTTAGAGTGTGAAAACTCGAAACAACTCCCGAACGGCCCCGTGGGTGGCACCAACACCTCCCACGGGGCCAATGTAACTCGTAGGAACTGACCACGCAGCCGCAGGTCTCCCGGTATGAGAGTACGATGGTAATTTGCATATTTCTAGACTTAGGCTTAAAAACATGGCGTTAGAGGGTGAGAACTCGAAACAGCCCTCTAAGGGAACCGTGGGTGGCACCAACACCTCCCACGGGACCAATGTAACTCGTAGGAACTGACCCCGCAGCCGTGGGTCTCCCGGTTTGAGAATACGACGGTAATTTGCATATTTCTAGACTTAGGATTAAAAACATGACGTTAGAGGGTGAAAATTCGAAACAACCCCCGAGTCGCACGGTGGGTGGCGCCGACACCTCCCACGGGACCAATGTAACTCGTAGGAACTGACCCCACAGTCGTGGGACTCCCGGTTTGAGAATACGATGATAATTTTCATATTTCTAGATTTAAGCAAAACATGGCGTTAGTGGGTGAAAACTCGAAACAACCCCCGAACGGCCCCGTGGGTGGAACCAACACCTCCCACGGGACCAATGTAACTCGTAGGAATTGACCGCGCAGCCACGGGAGTCCCGGTTTGAGAATACGACGATAATTTGTATAATTCTAGAATTAGGCATAAAAAGAGGGCGTTAATGGGGGAAAATCCGAAACAGCTTTCGACCCTCCCCATGGGGGGCACCAACACCTCCCACGGGACCAATGTAACTCGTAGGAACAAACCCTGCAGCCGTGGGTCTCCCGGTTTGATAATACGACGGTAATTTGAATATTTCTAGACTTAAGCAAAACATGGCGTTAGAGGGTGAAAATCCGAAATAGTCCCTGAACGGCCCCGTGGGTGGCACCAACACCTCCCATGGGACCAATGTAACTCGTAGGAACTGACCCCAGAGCCGCGAGACTCCCGGTTTGAGAATTCGACGATAATTTGCATATTTCTAGACTTAGGCTTAAAAACATGGCGTTAGAGGGTGAAAACTCGAAACAACCCTCTAACGGCCCCGTGGGTGGCACCAACACCTCCCACGGGACCAATGTAACTCGTAGGAACTGACTCCGCAGTCGCGAGAATCCCGGTTTGAGAATACGACTATAATTTGCATATTTCTAGACTTAGGATTAAAAACATGGAGTTAGAGGATGAGAACTCGAAACAGCCCCCGAACGTCCCCGTGGGTGGCACCAACACCTCCCACGGGACATTTGTAACTCGTAGTAACTGACCCCGGCGCCACGGGAGTCCCGGTTTGAGAATACGACGGTAATTTGCATATTTCTAGATTTAGGCTTAAAAATAGGACGTTAGAGGGTGAGAACTCGAAACAGACCCCGTACGTCCCCGTGGGTGGCATCAACACCTCCCACGGGACCAATGTAACTCGTAGGAACTGACCCCGCAGCCACGGGACTCCCGGTTTGAGAATACGACGGTAATTTGTATATTTCTAGACTTAGGCTTAAAAACATGGTGTTAGAGGGTGAGAACTCGAAACAGCCCCCGAACGGCCACGTGGGTGGCACCAACACCTCCCACGGGGCCAATGTAACTCGTACGAACTGACCCCGCAGCCGTGGGAGTTCCGGTTTGAGAATACAATGGTAAATTTCATATTTTTAGACTTAGGCAAAATATGGTGTTAGAGGGTGAAAACCCGAAACAGCCCCCGAACGATCCCGTGGGTGGCACCAACACCTCCCATGAGGCCAATGTAACTCGTAGGAACTGACCGCGTAGCCGCGGTACTCCCGCTTTGAGAATACGATGGTAATTAGTATATTTCTTGAATTAGGCATAAAAAGAGGGCGTTAGTGGGGAGAAATCCGAAACAGCCCCCGAACAGCCCCTTTGGTGGCACCAACACCTCCCACGGGACCAATATAACTCGTAGAAACTCTCCGCGCACCGTGGGTCTCTCGGTTTGAAAATACAACGGTAATTTGCATATTTCTAGACTTAGGCATAAAAAGAGGGCGTTAGTGGGGGAAAATCCGAAACAGCCCCCGAATGGTCCCGTGGGTGGCACCAACACCTCCCACGGGACCAATGTAACTCGTAGGAACTGACCCTGCAGCCGCGGGTCTTCCGGTTTTATAATACGACGGTAATTTGTATATTTCTAGACTTAGGCTTAAAAACATGACGTTAGAGGGTGAAAACTCGAAACAACCGCCGAACGGCCCCGTGGGTGGCACCAATACCCCCCACGGGTCCAATGTAACTCGTAGGAACTGACCACGTAGCCGCGGATCTCTCGGTATGAGAGTATGAAGGTAATTTGCATATTTCTAGACTTAGGCTTAAAAACATGGCGTTAGAGGGTGAGAACTCGAAACAACCCTCTAACGGAACCGTGGGTGGCACCAACACCTCCCACGGGACCAATGTAACTCGTAGGAACTGACCCCGCAGCCGTCGGTCTCCCGGTTTGAGAATACGACGGTAATTTGCATATTTCTAGACTTAGGCTTAAAAACATGGTGTTAGAGGGTGAGAACTCGAAACAGCCCCCGAACGGCCACGTGGGTGGCACCAACACCTCCCACGGGGACAATGTAACTCGTATGAACTGACCCCGCAGCCGCGGGACTCCCGGTTTGAGAATACAACGGTAATTTGCATATTTCTAGACTTAAGCAAAACATGGCGTTAGAGGGTGAAAACTCAAAACAGCCCTCTAACAGAACCGTGGGTGGCACCAACACCTCCCACGGGACCAATGTAACTCGTAGGAACTGACCCCGCAGCCGCGGATCTCCCGGTTTGAGAATACAATGATAATTTGCATATTTCTAGACTTAGGCTTAAAAACATGGCGTTAGAGGGTGAGAACTCTGAACAGCCCCCGAACGTTCCCGTGGGTGGCACCAACACCTCCCACCGGACATTTATAACTCGTAGGAACTGACCCCGCAGCCGCGGGAGTCCCGGTTTGAGAATACGATTGTAATTTGCATATTTCTAGACTTAGGCTTAAAAACATGGCGTTAGAGGGTGAGAACTCGAAACAGCCCCCGAACGTCCCCGTGGGTGGCACCAACACCTCCCACGGGACCAATGTAACTCTTAGGAACTGACTCCGCAGCCGCGGGACTCCCGATTTGAGAATACGACGGTAATTTGCATATTTCTAGACTTAGGCTTAAAAACATGGCGTTAGAGGATGAGAACTCGAAACAACCCCCGAACGGCCACGTGGGTGGCACCAACCCCTCCCACGGGTCCAATGTAACTCGTACGAACTGACCCCGCAGCCGTGGGAGTTCCGATTTGAGAATACGACGATAATTTGCACATTTCTAGACTTAGGTAAAACATGGCGTTAGAGGGTGAAAACCCGAAACAGCCCCCGAACGGTCCCGTGGGTGGCACCAACACCTCCCACGAGGCCAATGTAACTCGTAGGAACTGACCGCGCAGCCGCGGTACTCCCATTTTGAGAATACGATGGTAATTTGTATATTTCTAGAATTAGGCATAAAAAGAGCGCGTTAGTGGGTAAAAATCCGAAACAGCCCCCGAACGGCCCCGTGGGTGGCACCAACACCTCCCACGGGACCAATGTAACTCGTAGAAACTCTCCGCGCAGCCTTGGGTCTCCCGGTTTGAGAATACAACGGTAATTTGCATATTTCTAGAGTTAGGCATAAAAAGAGGGCGTTAGTGGGGGAAAATCCGAAACAGCCCTCGAATGGTCCCGTGGGTGGCACCAACACCTCCCACGGGACCAATGTAACTCGTAGGAATTGACCGCGCAGCCGCGGGAGTCCCGGTTTGATAATACAACGATAATTTGCAAATTTCTAGAAATAGGCATAAAAAGAGGGCGTTAATGGGGGAAAATCCGAAACAGCTTTCGACCCTCCCCGTGGGTGGCACCAACACCTCCCACGGGACCAATGTAACTCGTAGGAACTGACCCTGCAGCCGCGGGTCTCCCGGTTTGATAATACGACGGTAATTTGTATATTTCTAGACTTAGGCTTAAAAACATGGCGTTAGAGGGTGAAAACTCGAAACAACCCCCGAACGGCCCCGTGAGTGGCACCAACACCTCCCATGGGGCCAATGTAACTCGTAGGAACTGACCACGTAGCCACGGGTCTCTCGGTATGAGAGTATGACGGTAATTTGCATATTTCTAGACATAGGCTTAAAAACATGGCGTTAGAGGGTGAGAACTCGAAACAACCCTCTAACGGAACCGTGGGTGGCACCAACACCTCCCAGGGACCAATGTAACTCGTAGGAACTGACCCCGCAGCCATGGGTCTCCCGATTTGAGAATACGACGGTAGTTTGCATATTTCTAGACTTAGGCTTAAAAACATGACGTTAGAGGGTGAAAACTCGAAACAGCCCCCGAACGGCACCGTGAGTGGCGCCGACACCTCCCACGGGACCAATGTAACTCGTAGAACTGACCCCACAGCCGCGGGACTCCCGGTTTGAGAATACGACGATAATTTGCATATTTCTATATTTAAGCAAAACATTGCGTTAGAGGGTGAAAACTCGAAACCACCCCCGAACGGCCCCGTGGGTGGCACCAACACCTCCCACAGGACCAATGTAACTCGTAGGAACTGACCCCGCAGCCGCGGATCTCGCGGTTTGAGAATACAATGATAATTTGCATATTTCTAGACTTAGGTTTAAAAACATGTCGTTAGAGGGTGAGAACTCGGAACAGCCCCCGAACGTCCCCGTGGGTGGCACCAACACCTCCCACGGGACAATTGTAACTCATAGGAACTGACTCCGCAGCCGCGGGAGTCCCGGTTTGAGAATATGATGGTAATTTGCATATTTCTAGACTTAGGCTTAAACACATGGCGTTAGAGGGTGAGAACTCGAAACAGCCCCCGAACGTCCCCGTGGGTGGCACCAACACCTCCCACGGGACCAATGTAACTGTTAGGAACTGACCCCGCAGCCGCGGGACTCCCGGTTTGAGAATACGACGGTAATTTGCATATTTCTAGACTTAGGCTTAAAAACATGGCGTTAGAGGGTGAGAACTCGAAACAGCCCTCGAACGGCCACGTGGGTAGCACCAACCCCTCCCACGGGGCCAATGTAACTCGTACGAACTGACCCCGCAGCCGTGGGAGTTCCGATTTGAGAATTCAACGATAATTTGCACATTTCTAGACTTAGGCAAAACATGGCGTTAGAGGGTGAAAACCTAAAACATCCTCTGAACGGTCCCGTGGGTCGCACCAGCACCTCCCACGGTGCCAATGTAACTCGTAGGAACTGACCGCGCAGCCGCGGGACTCCTGGTTTGAGAATACGACGGTAATTTGTATATTTCCAGAATTAGGCATAAAAAGAGGGCGTTAGTGGTGGAAAATTCGAAATAGCCCCCGAACGGCCCCGTGGGTGGCACCAACACCTCCCACGGGACCAATGTAACTCGTAGAAACTCTTCGCGCAGCCGCAGGTTTCCCGGTTTGAGAATACAACTGTAATTTGCATATTTCTAGACTTAGGCATAAAAAGACGGCTTTAGTGGGGGAAAACGCGAAACAACCCCCGAATGGTTCCGTGGGTGGCAGCAACACCTCCCGCGGGACCAATGTAACTCGTAGGAATTGACCACGCTGCGGCGGGAGTCCCGATTTGGGAATACGACGATAATTTGCATATTTCTAGAATTAGGCATAAAAAGAGGGCGTTAATGGGGGAAAATCTGAAACAGCTTCCGACCTTCCCCGTGGGTGGAACCAACACCTCCAACGGGACCAATGTAACTCTTAGGAACTGACCCTGCAGCCGCGGGTCTCCCGGTTTGATAATATGACGGTAATTTGTATATTTCCAGACTTAGGCTTAAAAACATGGCGTTAGAGGGTGAAAACTCGAAACAACCCCCGAACGGCCCCGTGGGTGGCACCAACACCTCCCACGGGGCCAATGTAACTCATAGGAACTGACCACGCAGCCGCAGGTCTCCCGGTATGAGAGTACGATGGTAATTTGCATATTTCTTGACTTAGGCTTAAAAACATGGCGTTAGAGGGTGAGAACTCGAAACAGCCTTCTAAGGGAACCGTGGGTGGCACCAACACCTCCCACGGGACCAATGTAACTCGTAGGAACTGACCCCGCAGCCGCGGGTCTCCCGATTTGAGAATACGATGGTAATTTGCATATTTCTAGACTTAGGCTTAAAAACATGACGTTAGAGGGTGAAAATTCGAAACAACCCCCGAGCGGCACGGTGGGTGGCGCCGACACCTCCCACAGGACCAATGTAACTCGTAGGAACTGACTAGGACTCCCGGTTTGAGAATACGATGATAATTTTCATATTTCTAGATTTAAGCAAAACATGGCGTTAGTGGGTGAAAACTCGAAACAACCCCCGAACGGCCCCGTGGGTGGCACCAACACCTCCCACGGGACCAATGTAACTCGTAGGAATTGACCGCGCAGCCACGGGAGTCCCGGTTTGAGAATACGACGATAATTTGTATATTTATAGAATTAGGCATAAAAAGAGGGCGTTAATGGGGGAAAATCCGAAACAGCTTCCGATCCTCCCCATGGGGGGCACCAACACCTCCCACGGGACCAATGTAACTCGTAGGAACAAACCCTGCAGCCGCGGGTCTCCCGGTTTGATAATACGACGGTAATTTGCATATTTCTAGACTTAAGCAAAACATGACGTTAGAGGGTGAAAATCCGAAACAGTACCTGAACGGCCCCGTGGGTGGCACCAACACCTCCCATGAGGCCAATGTAACTCGTAGGAACTGACCGCGTAGCCGCGGTACTCCCGCTTTGAGAATACGATGGTAATTTGTATATTTCTAGAATTAGGCATAAAAAGAGGGCGTTAGTGGGGAGAAATCCGAAACAGCCCCCGAACGGCCCCTTGGGTGGCACCAACACCTCCCACGGGACCAATATAACTCGTAGAAACTCACCGCGCACCGTGGGTCTCCCGATTTGAGAATACAACGGTAATTTGCATATTTCTAGACTTAGGCATAAAAAGAGGGCGTTAGTGGGGGAAAATCCGAAACAGCCCCCGAATGGTCCCGTGGGTGGCACCAACACCTCCCACGGGACCAATGTAACTCGTAGGAACTGACCCTGCAGCCGCGGGTCTCCCGGTTTGATAATACGACGGTAATTTGTATATTTCTAGACTTAGGCTTAAAAACATGACGTTAGAGGGTGAAAACTCGAAACAACCCCCGAACGGCCCCGTGGGTGGCACCAATACCCCCCACGGGTCCAATGTAACTCGTAGGAACTGACCACGTAGCCGCGAATCTCTCGGTATGAGAGTATGACGGTAATTTGCATATTTCTATACTTAGGCCTAAAAACATGGCGTTAGAGGGTGAGAACTCGAAACAACCCTCTAACGGAACCGTGGGTGGCACCAACACCACCCACGGGACCAATGTAACTCGTAGGAACTGACCCCGCAGCCGTGGGTCTCCCGGTTTGAGAATACGATGGTAATTTGCATATTTCTAGACTTAGGCTTAAAAACATGACGTTAGAGGGTGAAAACTCGAAACAGCCCCCGAACGGCACTGTGAGTGGCGCTGACACCTCCCACGGGACCAATGTAACTCGTAGAACTGACCCCATAGCCGCGGGACTCCCGGTTTGAGAATACGACGATAATTTGCATATTTCTATATTTAAGCAAAACATTGCGTTAGAGGGTGAAAACTCGAAACAACCCCCGAACGGCCCCGTGGGTGGCACCAACACCTCCCACGGGACCAATGTAACTCGTAGGAACTGACCCCGCAGCCGCGGATCTCCCGGTTTGAGAATACATTGATAGTTTGCATATTTCTAGACTTCGACTTAAAAACATGGCGTTAGAGGGTGAGAACTCTGAACAGCCCCCGAATGTTCCCGTGGGTGGCACCAACACCTCCCACGGGACATTTGTAACTCATAGGAACTGACCCCGCAGCCGCGGGAGTCCCGGTTTGAGAATACGATTGTAATTTGCATATTTCTAGACTTAGGCTTAAAAACATGGCGTTAGAGGGTGAGAACTCGAAACTGCCCCCAAACGTCCCCGTGGGTGGCACCAACACCTCCCATGGGACCAATGTAACTCTTAGGAACTGACCCCGCAGCCGCGGGACTCCCGATTTGAGAATACGACGGTAATTTGCATATTTCTAGACTTAGGCTTTAAAACATGGCGTTAGAGGGTGAGAACCCGAAACAGCCCCCGAACGGCCACGTGGGTGGCACCAATCCCACCCACGGGTCCAATGTAACTCGTACGAACTGACCCCGCAGCCGTGGGAGTTCCGATTTGAGAATACAACGATAATTTGCACATTTCTAGACTTGGGCAAAACATGGCGTTAGAGGGTGAAAACCCGAAACAGCCCCCGAACGGTCCCGTGGGTGGCACCAACACCTCCCACGAGGCCAATGTAACTCGTAGGAACTGACCGCGCAGCCTCGGTACTCCCATTTTGAGAATACGATGGTAATTTGTATATTTCTAGAATTAGGCATAAAAAGAGGGCGTTAGGGGTGAAAAATCCGAAACAGCCCCCGAACGGCCCCGTGGGTGGCACCAACACCTCCCACGGGACCAATGTAACTCGTAGAAACTCTCCGCGCAGCCTCGGGTCTCTCGGTTTGAGAATACAACGGTAATTTGCATATTTCTAGACTTAGGCATAAAAAGAGGGCGTTAGTGGGGGAAAATCTGAAACAGCCCTCGAATGGTCCCGTGGGTGGCACCAACACCTCCCACGGGACCAATGTAACTCGAAGGAATTGACCGCGCAGCCGCGGGAGTCCCGGTTTGATAATACGATGATAATTTGCATATTTCTAGAATTAGGCATAAAAAGAGGGCGTTAATGGGGGAAAATCCGAAACAGCTTCCGACCCTCCCCGTGGGTGGCACCAACACCTCCCACGAGACCAATGTAACTCGTAGGAACTGACCATGCAGCCGCGGGTCTCCCGGTTTGATAATACGACGGTAATTTGTATATTTCTAGACTTAGGCTTAAAAACATGGCGTTAGAGGGTGATAACTCGAAACAACCCCCGAACGGCCCCGTGGGTGGCACCAACACCTCCCATGGGGCCAATGTAACTCGTAGGAACTGACCACGTAGCCGCGGGTCTCTCAGTATGAGAGTATGACGGTAATTTGCATATTTCTAGACATAGGCTTAAAAACATGGCGTTAGAGGGTGAGAACTCGAAACAACCCTCTAACGGAACCGTGGGTGGCACCAACACCTCCCACGGGACCAATGTAACTCATAGGAACTGACCCCGCAGCCATGGGTCTCCCGGTTTGAGAATACGATGGTAATTTGCATATTTCTAGACTTAGGCTTAAAAACATGATGCTAGAGGGTGAAAACTCGAAACAGCCCCCGAACGGCACCGTGAGTGGCGCCGACACCTCCCTCGGGACCAATGTAACTCGTAGAACTGACCCCACAGCCGCGGGACTCCCGGTTTGAGAATACGACGATAATTTGCATATTTTTATATTTAAGCAAAACATTACGTTAGAGGGTGAAAACTCGAAACCACCCCCGAACGGCCCCGTGGGTGGCACCAACACCTCCCACAGGACCAATGTAACTCGTAGGAACTGACCCCGCAGCCGCGGATCTCCCGGTTTGAGAATACAATGATAATTTGCATATTTCTAGACTTAGGTTTAAAAACATGTCGTTAGAGGGTGAGAACTCGGAACAGCCCCCGAACGTCCCCGTGGGTGGCACCAACACCTCCCACGGGACATTTGTAACTCATAGGAACTGACCCCGCAGCCGCGGGAGTCCTGGTTTGAGAATACGATGGTAATTTGCATATTTCTAGACTTAGGCTTAAACACATGGCGTTAGAGGGTGAGAACTCGAAACAGCCCCCGAACGTCCCCGTGGGTGGCACCAACACCTCCCACGGGACCAATGTAACTGTTAGGAACTGACCCCGCAACCGCGGGACTCCCGGTTTGAGAATACGACGGTAATTTGCATATTTCTAGACTTAGGCTTAAAAACATGGCGTTAGAGGGTGAGAACTCGAAACAGCCCTCGAACGGCCACGTGGGTAGCACCAACCCCTCCCACGGGGCCAATGTAACTCGTACGAACTGACCCCGCAACCGTGGGAGTTCCGATTTGAGAATACAACGATAATTTGCACATTTCTAGACTTAGGCAAAACATGGCGTTAGAGGGTGAAAACCCAAAACAACCCCTGAACGGTCCCGTGGGTGGCACCAGCACCTCCCACGGGGCCAATGTAACTCGTAGGAACTGACCGCGCAGCCGCGGGACTCCTGGTTTGAGAATACGACGGTAATTTGTATATTTCCAGAATTAGGCATAAAAAGAGGGCGTTAGTGGTGGAAAATTCGAAATAGCCCCCGAACGGCCCCGTGGGTGGCACCAACACCTCCCACGGGACCATTGTAACTCGTAGAAACTCTTCGCGCAGCCGCGGGTTTCCCGGTTTGAGAATACAACGGTAATTTGCATATTTCTAGACTTAGGCATAAAAAGACGGCTTTAGTGGGGGAAAATGCGAAACAACCCCCGAATGGTCACGTGGGTTGCACCAACACCTCCCGCGGGACCAATGTAACTCGTAGGAATTGACCGCGCAGCGGCGGGAGTCCCGATTTCGGAATACGACGATAATTTGCATATTTCTAGAATTAGGCATAAAAAGAGGGCGTTAATGGGGGAAAATCCGAAACAGCTTCCGACCTTCCCCGTGGGTGGCACCAACACCTCCAACGGGACCAATGTAACTCTTAGGAACTGACCCTGCAGCCGCGGGTCTCCCGGTTTGATAATACGACGGTAATTTGTATATTTCCAGACTTAGGCTTAAAAACATGGCGTTAGAGGGTGAAAACTCGAAACAACCCCCGAACGGCCCCGTAGGTGGCACCAACACCTCCCACGGGGCTAATGTAACTCGTAGGAACTGACCACGCAGCCGCAGGTCTCCCGGTATGAGAGTACGATGGTAATTTGCATATTTCTAGACTTAGGCTTAAAAACATGGCGTTAGAGGGTGAGAACTCGAAACAACCCTCTAAGGGAACCGTGGGTGGCACCAACACCTCCCACGGGACCAATGTAACTCGTAGGAACTGACCCCGCAGCCGCGGGTCTCCGGGTTTGAGAATACGATGGTAATTTGCATATTTCTAGACTTAGGCTTAAAAACATGACGTTAGAGGGTGAAAATTCGAAACAACCCCCGAGCGGCACGGTGGGTGGCGCCGACACCTCCCACGGGACCAATGTAACTCGTAGGAACTGACCCCACAGTCGTAGGACACCCGGTTTGAGAATACGACGATAATTTTCATATTTCTAGATTTAAGCAAAACATGGCGTTAGTGGGTGAAAACTCGAAACAACCCCCGAACGGCCCCGTGGGTGGCACCAACACCTCCCACGGGACCAATGTAACTCGTAGGAATTGACCGCGCAGCCACGGGAGTCCCGGTTTGAGAATACGACGATAATTTGTATATTTATAGAATTAGGCATAAAAAGAGGGCGTTAATGGTGGAAAATCCGAAACAGCTTCCGACCCTCCCCATGGGGGGCACCAACACCTCCCACGGGACCAATGTAACTCGTAGGAACAAACCCTGCAGCCGCGGGTCTCCCGGTTTGATAATACGACGGTAATTTGCATATTTCTAGACTTAAGCAAAACATGGTGTTAGAGGGTGAAAACTCGAAACAATCCCCGAACAGCCCCGTGGGTGGAACCAACACCTCCCACGGGACCAATGTAACTCGTAGGAACTGACTCCGCAGCCGCGGGTCTCCCGGTTTGAGAGTACGACGGTAATTTGTATATTTCTAGACTTAAGCCAAACATGGCGTTAGAGGGTGAAAACTCGAAACAGTCCCAGAACGGCCCCGTGGGTGGCACCAACACCTCCCACGGGACCAATGTAACTCGTAGGAACTGACCCCGTAGCCGCGGGTCTCCCGGTTTGAGAATACGACGATAATTTGCATATTTCTAGAGTTAGGCTTAAAAACATGGCGTTAGAGGGTGAAAACCCAAAACAGCCCTCGAACGGCCCCGTGGGTGGCACCAACACCTCCCACGGGACCAATCTAACTCGTAGGAACTGACCCCGCAGCCGCGGGTCTCCCGGTTTGAGAATACGACGATAATTTGAATATTTCTAAACTTACGCTTAAAAATATGGCGTTAGAGGGTGAAAACTCGAAACAACCCCCGAACGGCCCCGTGGGTGGTACCATCACCTCCCACGAGACAAATGTATATCTTTGGAACTGACCACGCAGTCGCGGGACTCCCGGATTGAGAATACGACGGTAATTTGCATATTTCTAGGCTTAGGCTTAAAAACATGGCGTTAGAGGGTGAAAATCCAAAACAGTCCCCGAACGGCGCCGTGGTTGGCGCTGACACCTCCCACGGGACCAGTGTAACTCGTAGGAACTAACCCTACAGCCGCGGAGCTCCCGGTTTGAGAATACGACGATAATTTGTATATGTCTACTTGGTTACTGATAATTTTAACTCATATATGCAATTTTTCAGCTTGATTAAATTTTTTGTAAAACTACTTGGTTACTGATATTTTTTTTATGTATCCTATCATTTGTAGGATTTTTGCACGTGGATCAAATGAAGGAGGCAATGGTCTACAGCATGAAGATTGTTTATATGTTGTGGACAATCAGGATTTTGTCAGCCATGCGAGCTTTTATTGTTTAGTTTTATGGTCGTGCAGGCTTTTATAATTTGATTGTTGAATTTTATGGCCGTGGAGGCTTTATAATAAGTAGGTTTTACATTTACAGGTTTTGGAATGTCAAGAAAATAGAGGAAACTCTGCCCAATTTTTTTTTTTTCGTCTGTGAATTATTAAGACGTGTAATATTTATAAGTTTGTATATATATTTATTTATTAACAACGTTCTTGATTCGCAATTTGTGATTTTTTTTATTGTTTTGCCAATAATAAATATTTGTAACACCTCGTACGCGTCAAACGTTACACGTAGCAACTGGTGGTGCACTCGCAGGACCCCCAGTTTTAGGATTGGACCAAAAAAATACATTTTTTTTAAATTATAGTTAAATATGGTCATGGACTTTGTCCATGACCATTTTTTTCGTCACGCATAAAAATGGTTGCGGCCAAAGTCCGCGATCATTTTTTTCACCACGGTTGTGGGTCACGGACTTGGGCCGCGACCATTTTTTTTAATTTTTTTTGTCACGATTGTGGGTCACGGACTTTGGCCGCGATCAATTTGTTACGGTTGTGGGTCACGGATTAGGACCGCGACCAATTTTTTTTATATTTTTTTGTCACGGTATTGAGTCGCGGACTTTGGCCGCGACCAATTTGTCACGGTTGTGGGTCACGGATCAGGGCCGTGACCAATTTTTTTTTTATTTTTTTGTCACGGTCGTGGGTCGCCGACTTTGGCCGCGACCAATTTGTCACGGTTATGGGTCACGGATAAGGGCCGCGACCTGTCACGACATGGGTCACGGCCTAAGTCCGCGACCATATGCCGTGACCCCTCTCGGCCGTGACCATTTTTTGGTCACGGACTTGGACCGCGACCCACGAAAATGGTCACGCCCGAAATGGTCACGGCCCAAGTCCGCGACCCACAGCTTTGGTCAGGGATTTTGGCCGTGACCAATCGCCAGTTTTGGTGTAGTGTCAGGTGGCCACCTTCACTCAACTATGTGGATATGCATCTGGATTATGACACATGGTGGAAGGGATTATCGTTATAGGCCATTGGTAACAAAGGTTTGCCAAGTGGCTAATGTAGATTTTGTACGCGTTAATGTGATATGCCCAAAGCTCCAGACCCCGCACACTAGAGAGGCTTATCAATCCCTTGTAGGGTACCCTCTTGCGGAACCACAACCGATCTACCCTCCTGATGGTCCATAGTAGGCGTGTGTAGTGAGGGAGGAGGGTGCAGACGAGGACGTTCCTATGGCCCTTACGGCCCAGAGGTCGCAGTGGGTATTATGTCGGATATGTAGCAAGTGTCAGAAGTAACATTTCATTAAATTATTTTATTTCATTACTAAATACAGTGTCACTATTTTTCTATGTATTAACTTGCTTTATTTACGTAGGACGAGTGTCGGACCCTCTTGCATGCTTACATCCTGTGTGGTATGTGTTGTACACCCAAACGCAAGATTGGTACCATCAAATACGATAAACGTAGGGCCAACCGAGGCATATGGTGTAAGAGTTTTCCGTCACGTATATTCAGCTGGATGTGGCACGTATGGTGCGTGACGTCTGGCAGCAAATATTTGATGGGTTCAAACTAGAGACAAGGGACATGCATGGGTCATGTTTTGGTCTCAGTTCGCATAGATAAGGGCGGAGTAGTCAGGGCAGCGCTTGTAGATTTATTTACTCTTCATTTTAGGAGATGTGAGATAAACGCATTTTAAAAATTATTCTTAATTATTTATGCAATTAATCAGTTAGTCCAGTGCAATTTAATTTAAACCAATTTAGGCATATGCAATTTCATTTCAATTAAAGCCATTTAAATTAAAACCAACATTTCAATTTCGAATCAAAAAGAAAATTAAAATAAATAATGTCAAAAATGTCGTGACAAATTATCTGTCACGCTTGCCTTTCCTGCGACAAATGACATGCCATGCCAGACTAAGATTGCAAACTCTAGGGAAGCCAAATTTTACTACCAATTTTACTTCCCTGAGTTCAAATTATGAGTTTGCTCATGATTTTGGGGCAGCAAAAACATGATATACGTAGACAATTATAATAAATCGACAAATTTACTAAGGCCCTGTTTGGTTGCGCAAAATTATTTGATTATATAAATTGGTTCATTGTGAATTAGTGAATTGTAAATGAGTGGATTTGAAATGAGTTTAAATCTATTTTTACGTAATGTTTGGTAATTTGAAATTGATGTTAAGGTTCTTTGAGACAAAAAGATAATTAGTTAAGAGTGTTGGAAAATTGGAAGCTGTCCAGATTTTGGACAGAATTTTTTGAGAAACTTTGAGCTCAAATTTAGGTGGGACCCACACTACGATAATTGTGGGGACCATATACGAACGTGTTCTCCTCCGCAAGGAGATTAACCTAGTATATTCACATGTTCAATTTTATTAAGTTATGAATGATAAATATGTCCCCAAAGTGACTCACAAAGCAATGAAAGTTAATGAATTGAGTATGTTTTAACTCTTGTCCCAGATTGGAAGAGTAGTGAAAATTGGGTGAGTTAATAACACCCCAAATATAGACTAAGGCTTGGATGCCTTGGTGTATCCCACTCTTTGAAGGGGAGATGGCCTACACTATGCATGTGTTGGCTTGGCCAAAAATCCCACACGCGCGTGAGCCGGATAAATTAAACTTTCTGGGCTTTAATTGTTAATTAATTACGAAATTAATTAATTATTAATTAACTATCTGTCAGTTAATTACCGAGGGTTAACAGTTAACGAAATTAACTGTTTTGACAGTTGAATTCGGTTTTGACTGTTCCCAACAGTCAAAACGTTTGCTATAAATTGAACCTTTCCCCTACAGTTTTAAGTAGCTGTCAATTAACCCCTCCGAAATAATGGAACATTTTTTTTCAGAAAATAATCCCTGCATTACTGCTACTATATACATCTCATACATATTATTTCTTTGATCTGGTTAAGTACAAAACACATAATTATGTTCGCAGAAATTAATCATAGTTGTACTACTTGATTAATTTGGAAATCCGTTCTATCTTGGGAGGCAATTATTCATTACCTTTAGCACGTTGTGGAGGGAATAAATTTGTCTTAAGGAGACTGTTCTAAACAGGTCTCGGATTATTTATTCTCTATTTTGATATTATTTCTGCAAATTCAAGTAAGTTTTAATTTTCTGTAAATTCGTTTTATTTCTATAATTATATAATAATTATTTATTCTGTATAATTATATTTAATAAATAGTAGACATAATAAAGAGAGGGGGAGGGGGAGGGGGAGGGGGAGGGGGAAGGGAGAGAAAAGAGAGAGAGGAGAATGCACTTTAGGTCACTCCTATTTCAAATGGTTGCATTTCATGTTTTTTGTGAAATGATCCAATTTCAGATTTTACACATGAGTTAACATAGGGCAATTAATAAATCATTTCATTAATGAATCCAAACACAATTAATGAGTCAATATGTAAATTGATCAATTTATTAATGAACCAATTTACAATTTTAGGACAATCAAACGGAGCCTAAGGCCCAGTTTGGTTGCACAAATTATTTGATTATGTAAATTGGTTCATTGTGAATTAGTAAATTGTAAATGAGTGATTTGAAATGAGTTAAATCCAATTTTAAACAATGTTTGATAATTTGAAATTGATGTTAAGGTTCTATGAAAAAAGATAAAAATAAATCAAGAGAGAGGGGGAGGGAAAGAGAGAGGGAGATGGGGAGAGGAAAATGGAGATGGGACATGCACTTTATGTGACTCCTATTTCAAATGGATTCATTTCACTTTTTTTGTGAAATGATCCAATTTCAGATTTTGCACATGAGCCAAAATTGGGCAATTAATGAATCATTTCATTAATGAAACCAAACACAATTAATGAGACAATTTGTAAATGAATCAAGTTATTAATAATTTAATTTACAATTTTGAAACAGCCAAACAAAACCTAATTTTATTCAAAATAATCCAATAAATACATACAAAAAAATAAACTATTAGATTAATAACGATGTTAAAAAAAAGACGTTTTACTTAATAAAATATATATTTTTTACCATCTTTAGAATCGCGGAGAGAATTTCAAAAGATATGTTAGGAGTTTAAAAAAACAACATATCTTATCGGCCTCTGAGAGGTTGAAGGGCCAATTCATCCCTCACTCTCGTCACACAAACACATTATCCTTTAGACAAAACGTTTCTTCTCATAATATCAACGTTTATGTTTGGACCAGAAGGTCAAAAACAAGAAACAGCCTTCCGCATGAGAATCATCTTTAACCACTTCATTTCATGTGCACCCACGAATGACAGGTACACGTCACGTCACGTCACCTCACTCACTAACCAACTAAACCATGTGTACACTCTACATTGGATTTGGAGGTACAAGCTTATCCATCCTCACCCTATAATTATCTAATCAAAATAAAAAAATATATATATTTAGAATTTAGAACTATCTGAACCGTTCGATTGTTCTAAATTAAAAAATCGGGTCAATAGCATTCTTTCACCGACATTTGTCTGTCTTAGCCGAATTTGAAATCAATCATATCCTTTTTTTTTTTTTTTTTTTTTGGTAAAGAAGGGTAATTCCGGCAGCTTGCGCGCACCTCGGACTAATCCCTCCTTCCCCAAACAAGGCTTTCTATAACAGACGTTTAATTCCTGCGGTCCGTGGCCCCAAAACGCAGCTGTCAAGTTTCGAACCCAGGTTCCTGAATTTACAGCTACACCCTGACTCTATCAACTTGGACAACCCTCGGGGTTAATCAATCATATTCTTTGTTCACCTTCTTATTCACTATCTGAACCGTTTTAGTAAATCAAAACTAAATATTGCAATATTTTTAACTCATGAAACTACTAGCTTTTCAAAATTTGACTTTATCAGTTTTGTAGTATTGATATTTTAGGTAAATTATACTCCTATTTATATACTTCTAATTAAACAATATAATTTCATTACTTTTCGTCGTTTATTTTTTTCTCTTAGTTTTAATTTCAACCATTTATACTTAAGAGATATTATTTTATATATTTTTTAGATAACAATTAAGAGTCTAATGATTGTATCTGTTTCTGAATATTTAAAAAGTAAAAGTACGTCTTAAACTTAAAATTGGATGTGATTAAATACATTCATTTAGAAGTTCGTTCAAACATACAAAAAATATATTGTTTAGATTTAAGAGTTCAAATTTAAATTTCAATATGCTGATTCACACTTCAAACTTCAGATTATGATATCAAAACAAAGAGGAAATTATAATTATTCCCCCTAAACTATTTTCAAATCTCAATTATGCACCCTAATTTTTTTTTTGTCTTGACTCACTTCTTGAAGTTTTAAACGTTTTAAAATTCCCTTTCTGCCACTTCTTGAAGGATCTTTGCATTGATTTCTCTTCGAAGTTGATTGAGACAAGTTTATTTTTAAATAGGATCATGATTGCTATTGAGTTAGATTATGTCTATTCATTTAAATCTAAATCTAATTATGCTTTAAATCTGATTTGGGTTATTAAATTGATTTCGTAATTAACCTAATTGAGTTAGTAATTAGGATATAATCCCTCTTAATTTGATGAATTTCCTAATGAATCTGACTTAAAATTATTAGAGGATGATTATGATATGCTTTCTATTGTAAATCATTCAAAAGTCCCTTAATTATATGTATTAATCTATTGAAATCATAAGCTAATTGAAGATTTTAGTAGATCTAGAGTTCGTGAATGAGAAATTGGGTTTTCTTTTGAATCTTGATACAAACTTGGGGATTTGTAGTTAGAAGTATGTTCCAATTTATTATACTAAGTATATTTCTTGTTGGGATGTTTGTTGGGAATTGGATGAAGGTTTTTAATTCATTGTATTAATGGTGGTTTTGAAAGAGAACTTGGGTGTTGGAGAATATCAATCCCGTAAGGGGAGGAAACTTTAAAGCACCTGTAACCATCGATCGATTAATGCCACCATATTTTTGATAATTTTGCTTATTATTTTGTGGGTTGGATTCGGGGATTTTAAGTTACTTGTGGGCTGACCTTTAGTCCAATTTGATTTATATCAGCATGTTAATATGGTGAATTACAGGGTTCTAAGGGAGCATATTGGTTAGACACGTGTAATAACTTGGACTTTTGAATCAATCTATCAATCGACCTTAAATCACCTACAACCATTGTTCCAACCATCATAAGTAATTTAAATTCAAAAGTCTTCTAAGAAGAATAAAATCATACTTGATACCCTACAACTTTACTAAATTAACCCGAACACCTTGAAGTTTTAATAATTACAAGCTAGCCCTGGAAACTTCAAACCAATATACCTTGACTTATACTTAATTCCTAACTACCAACTTTATATCAAATTAATTCTTTAGACTTTAACTAATAAAAAATTAAAATATCAACCCTTGAAACTTCCTGAATTTACATAAATATCCCAAAACTTTATCAAAAGTACACTTTTTAAGGCTATAAATGCATATACTTGACCAACCAAGGACCAGACACCAAAGTTTTAATAATTTCACAATCCCTCTATCCAAATAAGCCTACATATTAGCATAACAAGCCAAAAATAACATGGGTACACCATGCACACATGTGAGGAACAATACCCAAGCTAGAAAGCTTTATAATGTCAGTTCAAATTCACCTCCCTTCTCCACCAATGAATTCCCCTGATGAAATACCCCATGAATTCCTCAGTTTAAACTCACTTAAACAGAGGTTTTAAAACTCAAAATTTTCACTCTAAATAGGTACATTATGATTTATGTACTATATTCAGTTATTTTAGTTTCAATCAATTTTCGTGTCATTATAATGCTAGAATATGTCAAAACAGTAAAAATTCTTAGGTAGAAAATAGGCCATAAGTGAAAATTATGAAGTTTCCACCATTAAAGCTTAAGCTATAATGGTGAAATTCCAAATAATGATCAAAACTCAGGTTTAAAGGTTTGAATGTCTTCATTAGAACCTCAGGAACTCGAGTATAATGATCAAATGACATGAATGTCCCTAATAAGCTCTAATCAATTGAAAGTGTATTTTGAACCAGAAAATCAAAAATATTAAATTCTCCTTGTATAATACATCTTAACCTTTGAAATCAAAACCAAAATACTCCTACACATAGCAGAAACCAAACTATGTCCATAAGAATCTATGTCATATTCTTGAAAGCTACAAATGTTAGGTTAAATGTTCAATACAACACACAGTTATAGAATTTGAGATATACCGCATCTCAGTCCACAAAATCTATATGTGTGGATTCCTTATGAACAATTAGGTTGAGTTTGTTAAGAAATCATCTCAAATGGCATAGAAATGAATGTGAAATCCCAGGTCAAAAATCAAAAGCCCTAAAGTCAACTGTTGAGGGGAAAAAGACGAACCTTTTGACCATAAACTTTGAGCTTACGGGTGAGGGCGATTGGCCAATCAAAATTTTCTATTTTTTTTCAATATTTTTATTTTATTTTTCTAGTCAAAATGATATAAGGTAAGGCCATATTTGGATCAGCCTAGCCTAAGTTATGGAAAAGTGAGGTTTTAACTTTTAAATATTTTTTCCTAAATTGTAATCTAACCCCTCCTGACTTTTTTAACTTATAAATTTGAACCCCAAACTTTGTCTATGAATACTTCAAAATATCTTAAGACAAAAAGAATCTTACACCAAAGTTCAAAGATGACCTTAAGCCCAAGATCTTAAAATTTCAAATTATTTATAATTAGACCTCCAGAACTTTAAAATAAATAACTTTTTGTATAAACTAACCAACCCAGTCCCAAATTCCAACAAATACTTATATACCCAAGCATTGTATATAGAAAATCAAGTACCGGTTCCTCCCAATATCCTCTTATGATCTATAAAGTCGTACGATATATCGAGAAAGTAGGTTTTTCTACCTTTTCAATAGTAAACTTTGCGTATTTGACATACTGCTATTGATATCATATTGTGATAGCTCCTATTTACTCTTAGTATGTGCATGTTATAATACTTTCATACTACATATTTTATTAATCATCACAGATATTTGAAATTGTATATGGATCAATTTAACCCCACTCACATAATAATTGATATCATGTTCCCTATTGATTCAGTTCACCCCTGCACTTTTGTGCCATTATTTACTTTATGAGCATCAGTATTAACTAGGAAGTAGATTGACGTGTTATCCCACAAAACTTTCTTCTTGGACTAATGGTCTCAGATGATTGAGAGCCTTGGTTATTGCTACATATGTATGAGTGCCACTTTAATTGTGTGCCTAGCTAGTTACTTTTCTCTAAAAAATTTGGGTTGATTATTATTTGGTTTTACTAATGGATTAACTATTTCTGTACCCCTTAGTGAACTGGTAAGTATGGGATTATTAGTTCAAAGAGCATTGACTTTCTTCATATGATCCTTAAATAAACAGGTAAGTATGGAATTATTAGTTTAAAATTTTCTTTCGATAACTGTTATTAAACTAATAAGTATGGGATTATCAGATTTAATTCTTTAAGCATTATTATACACTGAGTTCTATATTCACTCCAACTCTTATTTATATATATATATATATATATATATATATATATATATATATATATATATATATATCTATATATATATATATATATATATATACTTGTTATAGAACTGGTAAAGTCTTCTTAATATACTTGTGCTACTTCCTTTTTCCTCCAGATGAACCCGGAGAAAAAGGATAATATCTCTTCCTTTTTAGAGACAGATATCGATAACCTGTTTGCATACCGGACTGTGTGGGCAGAGAATAAGCCAGATGGGAGCAAGGAGTGGTGCTTTTTGATTTTATACTTTATAGTTTGTGCTAAAAAAATGTAATTCGCCCCTACAGTGGTACTATCTTATGTAAACTATTTTAATTATAAATAAAATTATGTTATTACGCCCTAACTTTAATTCATTGCTTTATATATACTCTTTTGTGCATTCATACCAAAAAGCGAGGTGTGGTAAGTTGGTATCAGAGTATGTTTTATATTTAAACATATCGTTGGGTTAAAATTCTATACGGGAAAAGAACTTATACGATATTAGTTATTTTATCTTTTTGTAACTACTTTTATTACTATTATTATATGGTAATTTCATTTTGTAGTATGGATACTTGGGATTTGTTTATGTTCAATGTGGAGATTGAGCCAATTAACCATTGGGAAACTAGAGTCCAGGAATAAGCATTAACAAAGTTACAGGAAATGATTCGTGGAGTAGAGGAAGATTAGGTAGGTGCCAGTAGCAATGTCAAATGGTTAGTTCTGACGAATAGAGTTTTAGGTGAAATGCAAGTTATGAGAAAGGTAGATGATTACATGAATGATCCAGTAATATTTCAAGAAGCTATCAATCTTGCACTCACACATGCTCCACCGACCCCACCTATGTTTCCATATGCAATATCAAATCATGAAGTGCATAGTGACTACTCTCCTAACACTAGTGATGACTCGACTGATGATTCCCCAGATCAAGAAGATTTTCTAGTTAGCCCGGAGTCCAGTTCTAGTGACGAGACTGTTGTTCCTACCTAAAATCCAAGTTAAAGTTATCTCCTAATGTATATAGTATAATAAAGTATTGTATATAGCGTTCCATAATAAACCTTAGGAGATTAACTAACTATTATAATTGCACTAATATGGAAGTAGTCTTTGATATATAACTTTAATGTATCATATAATTTATCTTGTAAAATATAATAGGAATGTGACATATTTTTATTTTATGATTCTTATTGTTAAAATTGATCTATTGTATTTTAGGATGGGTAGTACACGAATCCCCTTCACTGGAATTCAAACTAAACAGACTCAAACTGAAGGAATAAGGCGAGGTCTTCAGTAACTCACTTCTTTAGATCGATAACAAAAAACTTCTCGTTTTACCCCATAGGACATTTTTGAAAAAATTCGTAAGATAAATGCCCTTAAAGAATTCTTAAGACAACAACCTCCGTCTATTCTTGAAAAGCCAGGTGCCAGTGAACCTGAAAAATAGATGCGTCGGATTATGAAAATTCTGAATGGAGTTAGTATAGCTGTTAATCTTCGAGTAACTTACTAGCCTATATGTTTGAAGGTAAAGTTAATTCTTGGTGGAAATCAGTGTCATATAACCAGAACATTGTTAATTTTACTTGGGAAAAATTTGAAGAGATTTTCTTCAAAATGTTTTTCTCGAGGCTGAGCGATACCAACGAACTGTTGATTTCTTAAAATTGCAATAAGCAAATTTGTTTGTATCCCAGTACGAGGCCAAATTTACCGAATTATATCGTTATGCCCTTGAGTATATAGATACTGAGATAAAGAAGTGCAAGTAATTTAAAAGAGGACTACATCCAAGCGTCAAGAATTTAGTCGTTCCTTTACAAATTTGTGAGTATTCTCAACTTATCGACATTGCGTAAATTGTAGAACGAAATTCTTCCACCGTAATACGATCTTCTCTCCCTATTAATAGAAATAGTCATGTTATTAGAACTCCACCTCATTCTCAACCTCAACCCTATCCAAACTCGAGTGGACAAGCTTACTCCCAATTCGTTATAACACAACGCATTCAATGATTCATTGTCATGAATGTTACGAAGTAGGACATGTCCTTCCATAGTGTCTTGTGATAAGATCTATTCTGATCCATCATCAGTCAGACAAACCCTCACAAAATCCAAATTTTCATTTTATCCAAAATCAAACTAAGCTAAATTTTGCTAAGGAAATTGTGCCAATCTTGACTCGTGGAAAGAATTATGCAATACTGCCTACACGAAACTCCCATGACATGATACAATGTATGTATTTTTTCAACATCTTCCTGCACATATTTTATTTGATTCAGTTTCAACACATTCTTTTATTAGTCTTAGACTAGCTAAATTATTGCAATCACTACCTACATCTTTAACTGCTCCATTGGATATTGAATTATCGATAAGTGAAATCAATACACCAACACAGGGGTATAGTAATTGTAGAATTCAACTTGGTTTAGGAACACTCCTTATTAATTTGATGATTTTAGATATTTGTGGTTTCGATATAATTATAGAAATGGATGTTCTGTCAAGACATCATGCTTATATCAATTGTCATGCTAAGAAGATTTTTTTCGAAATGAAGATAATTGTTCTTTTATATTTCAAGGATCAGGTCCATATGAACCCTCAAATTTCCAAATTCAAATCTGTTATTTAATTCCAAACCTTTTGGAACAATTCGAAGATTTTTTTATCAAAAAATTACCAGGATTACCCCCTTCCTCAGAAATCAAGTTTAGTATCAATATTTATGCTAATAAACTTCATATCTCGATACCTCCTTATCGAATGATTCCTTTAAAACTTTGAAAACTTCGTACCTAATTAGATGACCTCCTTGAAAAAGGTTTTATTCGACTTAGTTAATCTCCTTGGTGATCTTCAGTATTATTTGTCAAGAAATATGACGGGAATTTTAGATTATGCATAGAAATTAAGAATAAGTATCCTTTACCCCGAATAGGAGATCTAGTTGATCAACTTTGAAAAGCAAGGGTCTTTTCTAAAATAGACTTACGATGCGGTTACAATCAATTACGAGTTAGAAAAGAAGATATTATGAAAATTACTTTTCGAACTCGTTATGGACATTTTGAATTTGTGGTAATGTCATTTAGGTTAACCAATACACTTGCAACTTATATTGATATACTGCATAGAATCTTTAGGCATTTTCTTGACCAATTTGTTATCGTTTTCATTAACGATATTCTTGTTTATTCTCAAAATCTAGTAGAACATGCCCAAACATTTTGAAGCGGTGTTAGGAACTCTCTAAAACCATCGTTTATATGCTAAGAAAAGAAAATGTGATTTTTCAATAAAAGAAATAAATTTTTTAAGACATGTGAATTCTGAAAATGGAATCCAAGTCGATCGAGCTAAAATCTCAACCATTTTAGAAGGGAAAAATCCTACCAATATTACCGAGGTAAAGAGTTTTCTAGGATTACATGGATATTACCGCCGTTTTGTAGAAGGATTTTCTCGCATTGCTCTCCCCCTTTTATAATATAACTAGAAAGGAGGTTCCATTTGTATGGACTGATGAATGTAATCAATCATTGTATATTTTAAAGGATAAATTAACCACTGCTCCTATCCTCACCATTCCTTTTAGTGATGTAAGCTACGATGTATATACATATGCCTTATTGCAAGGGTTAGGCTGTGTGTTAATGCAGAATAAGAAAGTTATAGAGTATGGGTCATGAAAACTCAAAACTCATGAACGTAATTACCATGTCCATGATCTTTAGTTAGCAGCTGTAGTTTTTGCGTTAAAAATTTGGCGCTGTTACCATTACGGTGAAAATTTTCAAGTCTTTTCTGACCATAAAAGTTTGAAATATATTTTTTACTCAAGAGGACTTGAATTTAAGATAACGGCGCTGGATTGAATTTTTGGAAGATTAATAATTTAAATTAAATTACCATCTAAGCAAAGGAAATGTAGTAGCTGATGCTTTAACTCAAAATCCAGTAGGAAGACTCCATATTTTAATTTCTTACGATATAACTTCTACCATAGAGAAATATGACCTTCGATTGATATACCCTTTTACTAAATTTTTCAACATCATTGCATGTCCCGAATTGAGAGAGAAAATCTTAGTTCAACAAACTTAAGATTCTTTTATACAAACCTTTCGAGATAAAAATTCTGACTTCTTATACAGTAAGGAAACATATTTATGATTTAGAAATAGATTGTATGTACTCGATGATCAACCTTTTTGAGAACAAGTGTTGATTCAACCCAAAAGTTCAAAAATGTACCATGCCCTAAAGAAGAAATATTACTGGCCAAATATGAGAAATGATATTGATAATTTTGTAAGGAAATGTCTTGCTTGTCAATAAGTAAAGATTGAACACCAACACCCTGGTGGAATCCTCTAACCCTTACCAATTCCTGAGTGAAAATGGGATCACATCACTATGGATTTTGTCAGCGGACTACCTAGTACATCCCAAGGATATAATTCCATTTGGGCAATAGAAGATCGACTCACCAAATTTGCTTATTTTCTACCAATGAAGACCATCGACTCATTTCAGAAGCTTAACAAGCTCTACATTCGAGAAATTATCCAATTACATGGAATTTCTTTTTCCATCGTATCAGACAGAGATTCCCATTTTGTAGGAAAGTTTTGGCAAGTACTGCAAACCACAATGGATAATAAACTTTATTTAAGTACTTCATTCCACCCACAAACGGATGGACACTCGGAACGTATAATCCAAACATTATAAGACATGATAAGCATTTGTACGTTAGATATGCTCAATAACTAGAATGTACATTTACCCCTTATTGAATTCTCATATAACAAAAATTATCAGACCAGTATTAAAGTTTCCCTGCTTGAAGCTTTATATAGAAGATCGTGTAGATCATTTGTATGTTGGATATAATCCGAAAGTAGTAAATAATTTGGTCTTGCGATAATCCAAGAAACCACTGAGAGAATACAACCAATTCGAGAGAGATTGAAGACAACCCAAGATCGTCAGAAAAGTTATGCAGACCAACGTTGGAAACCCGTAGAATTTTAAGTTAATGACCAAGTATTTCTGAAATTTTCTCCTCGGAAAGGAATCTTACGCTTTGGAAAGAAGGAAAACTAGTCCCCAGATATATTGGACCTTTCAAAATTTCTAAACGAGTTGGATTTGTAGCCTATCAATTATAATTACCAGTGGAATTATTCAATATTCAAAATATAATTCATAAGTCTCAGTTAAGCCAGTATCTTTCTGATCCATCTCGTACCATTATGTGGAAAGATATCTCTATCGAACAAATCCATGAATTTGAAGTATGCCCGATTTAAATTTTGGATCGTCAAGTGAAGCACCTTAAAAATAAAGAAAGCCAATCAGTTAAAGTACTTTAGAAAAATCAAAATCAACAAGAAGCCATATGGGAACCAGAACAGGCTATGAAAGATCAATATCCAGACTTATTTTAAGGTAAATTCGAGGATGATTTATTTTCTAGGTAGGTAGACTGTAATATCCGGGACTTTCGAATCAATCTATCAACTAACCCTAAATCACATACAACCATTGTTTTAACCCTTATAAATTATTCAAATTCAAAAGTCTTCTAAGAAGAATGAAACTATACTTGATACCCTATAACTTTACTAAATTAACCTCAACACCCTGAAGTTTTAATAATTACAAACTAGCCCCTGAAAACTTCAAATTAACATAACTTGACTTATTCTTAACCCCTAAATCCCAACTTCATATCAAATTAATCCTCTTAATTTAATTAACACAAAATTAAAATTTCATCCCTTGAAACTTTTTAAATTTATAAATATACCCCTAAACTTTTATCAAAACTACACTTTTAAGGCTATAAATGTATATACTTGAGCAACCAATGATGAGACACCAAAGTTTTAATTATTTCACAATCCTCCCTGTCCAAATAAGCTTGTACATCAGTATAAGAAGCCAAAAATCACATGTTTACATTATGCACACATGTGAGGAACAATACCCAAGCTAGAAAACTTCACAAATATCAGTTCAAATCCACCTCCCTTCTCCACTAATGAATTCCCTAATCACATACTATAAATACCCCATGAATTCCTCAATTTAAACTCACTCAAACAAAAGTTACAGACAAATAGGTACACTATGATTTTATGTACTATATTCAGTTCTTTTAGTTTGAATCGATTTCTATGTTGTTATAATGCTAGAATATGTCAAAACTATAGGAACTCTTACGCAAAAAAGAGGCCCTAGGTGAAAATTATGAAGTTTTCACCATTAAAGCTTGAGTTTAATGGTGAACTTCCAAATAATGATCAAAACTCACGTTTAAAGAATTGAGTGTCTTCATTAGAACCTCAGGATCTCGAGAATAATGATCAAATGCTATTAAAGTACCTAATAAGCTCTAATACGTTGAATGTGTATTTTAAACCAAAAAACTAAAAATCTTAAATTCTCTCTGTATAATCCATCTCAACCTTTGAAATCAAAATCAAACTACCCCTACACATAATAGAAACCATATATGTTTATAAGAATTCTTGTCCATTTCATTGAAAGCTACGAATGTTAGGTCAAATTTTAGTAAAATACACAGTTATAAAACTTGCGATATATCGCATCTCAATCCACAAAATCTATATATTTGGATTCTTTCGAAAAAATGGGTTGAGTTTGTTAAGAAATCATCTCAAATGGCTTAGAAATGAAGGATAAATCTCAGGTTAAAAATAAAAAACTCTAAAGTCAACTATCGATGGGAAGAAGATGAACTTTTTGACCAGAAACTTTGACATTGTCCGTGAGGGCGTGTGGCCAATCAGAATTTTATGAATTCTTTTTCTAATATTTTTATTTTATTTTTCTGGTCAAAATGATATAGAGTAAGGCCATATTTGGATCAACCTAGCCTAAGTTGTGGGAAAATGAGGATTTAACTTAGAAATATTTTTCCTAAATTATAATTTGACCACTCCTAAGGTTTTCAAGTTAAGAATTTAAACCCCAAACTTTGCCTATGAAAATTTAAAAATGTTTTAAGAAAAAAATTCTCTTACACCACAGTTTAAATATGACTTTAAGCCCAAGATTTTAATATCCCAAATTATTTATAAATAAACCCCCGAAACTTTAAAAGACACATTTTTTTGTATAAACTATTCAACCAAGTACAAAATTACAACAAATACTTATATATCCAAACATTGTATATGGAGAATCAAGTACCAACTCCTCCTAATATCCTCTTATGATCTATAAAGTCGTATGATATATTGAGCAAGTAGTTTTTTCTAACTTTTTAATAGTAAACTTTGCGTATTTGACATACTACTCTTAACAACACAATGTGATAGCTACTATTTACTCTTAGTATGTGCATGTTATAATATTGCCATACTACATATTTTATTATATATGATGGATATTTGAAATTATATATGAATCAATTAATCCCTCTCGCCTAATAGCTGATATCATGTTCCCTATTGATTTAATTCACCCCTGCACTTTTGTGCCATTATTTACTTTTTTAACATCAGTATTAACTAGGAAGTATGATGACGTGTTATCCCACAGAACTTTCTACCTGGACTAATGGCCTCAGGTGATTGAGAGCCTTGATTATTTCTACATATGTATGAGTGCCACTTTAATTGTGTACCTATCGGGTTAGTTTTTTCCAAAGGTATTAGGTTTATTATTATTTGGTTTTACTAATGGATTAACTATTTCTATACCCCTTAGTGAACTGGTAAGTATGGGATTATTAGTTCAAAGATCCTTAACTTTCTTTATATGATCCTTAAAAACTGGTAAGTATGGAATTATTAGTTCAAAATGTTCTTTAGGTAACCCTTATTAAACTGATAAGTATGGGATTATCATCTTTAATTATTTAAGCATTGCTACACACTGAATTATATGTACACTCCAACTCTCATCTATACATATACTTATTATAGAACAGGTAAAGCCTGCTTAGCATATTTGTGTTAATTCCTTTTTCCTCCAGATAAATCTGGAGAATGAGAATAATATCTCTTCCCTTTTAGAGACAAATACTGGTCACCTGTTTACATACATGCCTGTCTGGGTAGAGAATAAGCCATATGGGAGCAAGGAGTTTGGCATTTTTTGATTTCTACTTTATTGTATGTGTTAAACAAATGTAATTCACCCATGCGGTGGTACTATCCTATGTAAACTATTTTAATAATGAATAAATTATGTTATTCCGCCTTAACTTTAATTCATTACTTTATATATACTCTCTTGTACATTCATACCAAAGAGCAGGGTGTGACAATACTAACTTTATGAAAGTTATGAAATTTAATAATTAATGTTAAGACTAGATTTTCATGAATGAGTAGGATTTTTCTATTGTGTTGTTTGTGAAATGCATATCATGTGTGAGTGCTCATGGGTGATATACTAGGTGGGATTCCATTATGGGGCACATGGGATGTCGACCATGACGGTGCCTCGATTATACAAATGGGTTTACCATAGTCATTTTTACTCCAGGTCCTATTACCAACGTACTCGTATCCTGAGGGGGTTTGAGAGGGGGGGGGGGGTCATCGTATAGTCTTGGGTATGGTAGTTTATTCAAATGGTCAAAAGGTATAGAGATTTATCCCCTGCTTAGTGATGAGGTCTTAGGTTTGGTTCAACCTAAGGCTATACTTAGTACGCACGAGTGATCCCGGAAGGTGATAGGGATAGGGACTTTTTTATTTGCAGGCTTCAATGAGCCCAACTATATTATATATGCTGGTGTCCGTAGTCATGTAGATATTAAAAATTCGATTGTTTACTAATTTTATACATTTGAGATGTTTAGTATGATGTTCTTATGAATCCATTAGTTATAGTAAAATTGTGTAGAATAAAACCTAATCATGGGTTCACATGGGTTTGGGATTTTATATGCAAGTGATATTTAGGATTTTTTTAGTTGGGACAAACTTAAAAGTATCTAAAATATGAGAGGTAGATTCATATCTATGATTTATCCCATTATTAGTTATACTCTTATTCTTTATAGACTTGTTGTTCACATTTTCATGGACTTTAGATTTCAGGACCTTGACCACCATTGTCGCCTCATCCTTGATCATGTGATATTCTCATTTAGTGTTGTTTATCTCACGATGTAGGTGTCGGTCCTGCGTGCCCATTCTCATTTCTATTATTTCCATTGAACGGTGCCTCCCTTTCCTCAGGATGACACTAAGCTAGTGGATGTTGTATTTCTTATATTATTTTTTTAGATTAATTTGCGCTTGGGTTACCACTAGTTACGAATCTGGGAGGAGGATATGTCAAAGATGGATTTTCTCACATGTTACGGGTCATATAAGTTTCGAGTCATGCCATTTGGGCTGACCAATGCACCGAAAGTTTTTATGGACCTCATGAATCGAGTTTTTTTACCATACTTACATCACTTCGTTATTGTGTTCATTAATGACATCCAAGTGTGTTCGCGTTTAAAGAAAGATCATGCACAACATATGAGGATAGTTTTATTGATGCTTAGGGAGAACAAGTTATATGACAATTTCTTCAAGTGTGGGTTTTGGACCCGCGAGGTGCAAATTCTAAGGCATATTATGTTCAAGGCCAGGTATTTTAGTGGACCTTAGCAAGTTGTCAGCGGTTACGGATTAGGGACATCCCATGATGCCTAAAAAGGTTAGGATCTTTTTGGGTTTGGCAGGGTATTATAAGAGGTTCATTAAGTGATTTTCATAACACTGACTAAACCTCACTAAAAAGGGGGTATCATTTTTTATGAGTGACGATAGTCTGTGAGTCTTTGATGAGCTCAAAGAGAGTCTCATGATTTCACCTGTTCTTGCTTTGCCTAGAGGCGGAATCAAGTATATGGTTTACACAGATCAATCACTTCAGGAATTGGTAGGTGATTTAATTCAATAATAGAGGATCGTAGCTTATGCTTCTTGTAAGATTAAGTCACAAGAGGGAAATTATCTGACTCGTGATTTAGAGCTAGTAGCGATTTTATTCGCTTATAGAGACACTACTTACTGGGTGAGAGGTTCCCGTTGTTTACCGATCAAAAGAGTCTTAATATTTATTCTCATAGAACTACCAGAACATGAGACAAAGGAGATGGTTAGAGTTTATGAAGGACTTTCACTTTACAATCCAGTACCACCCGGGAAGAAAATGTGGTAATGGACATTTTAAGTAGACCAATAGTTACTTTAGCTATTTTGTGATTCGAACACATGGATGATTTTTTTTTATTTTTTGGCGAAGAGGTGGAATACCTTAAGATAGTTGGATTTGGTGGATGCGTTCTTAACAGTAGTGATGGTTACCCCAGTTATCATATCGCAGGTAGTTTAGGAAAAAGAGTCAAATTCCTTTTATCAGGAGAAGGTAAGGGAACACATATCTAGTAGAGTTATTTTCTTCTCGATTGGATTATATGGAGGGTTGTGGCTCCAGGGATGGCTAGTAGTGCCTGAGGATCCAGATCTACGAAAAGTAATTTTAGTTGAAGCATATGGTTCGTAGTATACTATACATCCCAAAAGGGATAAGATGTACCCAGATATGAAGAGATCATATTGGTGGTTAGGACTGAAGAGAGACGTGTCTGATATTGTATCTAAGTGAGCCACCTGTCAGCTAGTAAATGTGGAGCACCAAAAATCAACATGGGAGATGCAACCGTTGGAGATTCTTCAATGGAAATGAGAGAATGTCTCCATATACTTTATTATGGGGTTACTGAGATCACAAAGTGGTCATAATTACATATGGGTCATCATCGAACAAAAGGATAAAGGTGGATAATTTCCTATCGATTATGACGGATTTCACCACGGAGTGGTATGCCAGACTTTTTATAGAAGAGATTATGAAACTTCGCGGGGTGCCGTGGTACATAATGTTCGAGAGGGTAATCACTTTCATTTCTTATTTTTTGAGGGGATTTCAGTATGCGATGGGAGTGCAGATAAGTATGAGCATGGATTTTCACCCTCAGTCAGACGGTTAGACAGAGTGGGTGAATTAGATTTTAGAAGACATACTTTGAGCTTGTGTGTTAGACCTCAAGGGGACTTGGGCACGTAATTTCCACTGGAAGAGTTTTCATACAATAATATTCATCAAAGGACTATTTGAATGGCACCGTATAAGGCATTATATGGAGGACCGTTCTTCTCTTCCAGTTGTTGGAAAAAACCTAGAAGTATAGAATATTTGGGTCGGACCTCATTCTGGACACCACAAAGAAGGTGGCACTAATCCAAGTATGGATAGAGGCAGACCAGGACTCTTCAAAAAGTTACGACGATAAAAGAAAACATAAGTTGGATTTCTAAGTGGGGGAGCAAGTGATACTAAAAGTCTCCCCAATGAACGGAGTAATTAAATTTGGATCGAGGAGGAAGTTTGTTCCATGATATATAGGCCCCTTTATAATTTTAGATAGGGTGGTCTCGGGGGCATACCATTTTTCCTTACCCGATTATCTTCATCGGGTGCATGATGTATTCCACGTGTCCATGTTGAGGATGTTCCCGAGTGACGAGGATGATGAGACCAAGTTCATTTGGGAGAAAAACGAGGACATGCAGGTGAGTTACTCAGAGTTATTTCCACTCGGGTAAATTCTGAATTTTGAAAACTAAATTCCTTGATGTAATACCACGTATTTTCATGCATTATAATAATTAAATATTATTATGTGTGATTGGGTAACATTTGATGCAACTATTTGAAATTTACATGTGTTACATAAATAAAATTTAAAATTTAATTTAAGACATGGTAACATATTAATTAACAATTTTTAACAAGACTATGTACTCTGGGTGACTATAAAATGGTCGGGGATTCCGTATTAAGGTTTTTTTTATTTGAATTATCCCATCGGTGTTAGGTCCAATGATTGTGAAGTAGTTTCCTATAATGCCATGTCGCACCAAATTAATAATTTATTAAATAAATGAGTTTTGGACTTATACCAGTTAATTTAATGAAAATTTTGAATTAAATTAATAACTAACGATGATATATTTTGGGTTTGTTTTGGGATACTTAAAATGGTCATTTTTAGCTTAGAATGTTGGGTTTTAGGATCTTGGGATTAATATAAGCCTTGGGTATTGTTTTAAGACACTTGAAGGCCATTTTGGACTCTTTTAGTAGAGGTCCATTTAGGGACCAAGCCTAATTACAAAATCAAAGGGGTTTAATGAACCATCAGGGATCTCATAATTGTCATAACATAAGTTAGGAAACATTCCAAGTCTATAAAGAAGAAACTTCTAGAGAATTTTTTTTTGGGAAGGATCTTGGTATTGATTTCTCTTTAAACTTGATTTAAGAACGTTTATTTAAAATAGGATTATGATTGCTATTGGGTTAGCTTATGTCTATTCATTTAAATCTAAACCTAATCATGTTTTAAATCCAATTTGAGTTTTTAAATTGATTAATTTTGTAATTAACCTAATCAAGTTAGTAATTAGGATATATTCCCTCTTAATTTGATGGATTTCCTCATGAATATGACTTAAAATTATTAGAGGATGATTAAGATCTATTTTCTATTATAAATTACTCAAAAGCCCTTTAATTAAGTGTGTTAATACATTGAAATCATAAGTTAATTGAAGAAATTAGTAGATTTAGGATTCTTGAATGAGAAATTGGGCTTTCCTTTGAATCTTGATATAAATTTGAGATTTGTTATTAGAAGTATGTTCTAATCGATTATATCACGTAGATTTGTTGTTAGGATGTTTGTTAGGACTTGGATGAAGTTTTTTAACTCATTAATAGTGGGTTTTAAAAAGAATATGGGTGTTGGGGAAGATGAATCACATACGGTGGGAAATTTAAAATACCAGTAACCATCGATCAATCGATCGATGTCAGTCAATCGATCGATACCTCCAGCTTTTTGACAATTTTTCTTATTATTTTTTGGGTTGGATTTTTGGATTTTAGGTTAATTTGGGGCTGACCTTTAGTAAAATTTGATTTATATGATTATTTTAATATGGTGAGTTCTAGCGTTCCAAGGGGGCATATTAGTTAGACCCCTAACTTTATGAAAGTTATGAAATTTAATAATTCATGTTAAGATTAGATTTATGTGAATGAGTAGGATTTCTTCTGTTCTGTTATTTACAAATGCATACCATGTGCGGTCACTTATGGGTGACGTACTAGGAGGGATTACATTATGAGGCGACTTTAATTCGACCACGATGGTGCCTTGGCAATAAGGACGGGTTTACCATGGTCATTTGTACTCTGAGTCCTGCTACCGAAGTACCCATATCCCGAGGGTTTTTTATAGGGATTTTCATCATATGGCCTTGGACATAATAGTTTACACGAATGACGGGAATGCATAACAATTTATTCCTCAATTAGTGATGAGGTCTTAGGTTTGTGGCGACCTAAGACTATACCTAGTACTCATGAGTGATCCCCAAAAGTGATAGGACTAAGGCTTTGTTACTTGCGGGCTTGAGTGAGCCCAATTATATTGTACATGTTGGGGACCGTACTCATGTGGATATTAGACTTTATATTATCTTACTTATTTGATACATTTGAGATGTTTAGTGTGTTGTTCTTATGAATCCATTAGTTATATTAAAATTGTGTAGAATAAAACCTAATCATGGGTTCACATGGGTTTGGGATTTTATATCTAAGTGATATTTAGGATTGTTTAGGTTGGGATAAACTTAAAAGAATCTAAAATACGAGAGGTAGATTCATAGATATCATTTATCCCAATTTCATCTACACTCTTATTCTTTATAGACATATTGTTAACATTTTTGTGGACTTTATATTTCAGGACCTAGGCCACCATTTTTGCTGCAGCCTTGATCCTATGATATTATATATCATCCAATGTTGCTAATATTTGGATGTAGGTGTCGGACTTTCGTGCCCATTCTTATTTATTTTATTTTCATTTTGATGGTCCAGATTATGTAGTTGTTTACATTTTGATGGTTCAAATTGATTAGACAGTTGTGATTGGTTGTGTAGACCTTACTATTGACACTCATGGTATCAGATGTGATGGATTTCCACTTATTGTTGTTTAGTTATTTACTTTTCCATACTTCGTTATTAGTGTGACACCTAGTTTAAAATAATAACGGGTGGCCAGCCATATACTAAAATAAATCAGGAATCTCAAGTGGATCATTCTCATCGTCTACTGTCGATACTAAAATAATCATAGCTAACTACCCAATACTATAATAAGCGGATGCCAAAATTTTTAAAAAATACAATGAACATCATACCAACAATATAGTAACTACTGAACATGATAATGTATACACACGTACCACGATAAAAGGAAGTACTCATATAAAACATAATAAGTGCAACAAAAGAAAATACAGGAATATGCTGTCGGGTCACAGACAATACAACATCCGGAGGAGAGAAATATAAAAGTACTACATATAACCCTTAGGTATAAACCCGATATACAAAATGAATCCTTAACTAGATTTACAAAAGATAGGAAGCGGCTATAACAAAAATCCCGAAACAGTCTGCATCTTCCACAGCTCTGAGGACTTTGGATAGAAAGCATCACTGGCATCCTTGAAGTGGGACACCTATATATATATATATATATATATATATATATATATATATATATATATATATATATATATATATATATAACAAGAGAGAAATATAAACGGGTCAGAGCCCGAGGTTTGAAAACATTTTGGCAAGTGCATTAAAATGCATAATAATTTTAAATGCACAATTTCATCATTTAAAGTGGAGTCGCACTCTCGTGGAACCCAAACTCACCCCTCGACTAAAGTGTGCACCTAAACGTATGCACATGAACCTCAATTAAGCTACGCAACAGATTCTAGGGACAATCCAATCTTAATCTATGCAATACTCTACACCCACGTAATCCACTATCTCAAAGTATAACCATAATCTTCTCATTTTAACATATCCTAAGTTTACGCATGAACTTATATGTTATCGTATGTATATGCATACATGTATCTTATTAGAATTCATCGGTTCATACTTATTAACTTAAACAAGTTATTAGCATTAGAATAGTCACATATCTTCTTTACATACTTATAAATTATTCTTTCACCATTCGACATAAACCCGAGTACTAAGGATTAAACTTCTCCCAACTCCCAACATTGCTATACATTTCGTGCGTGGGACGTCTCGCAAAGTGAAGTCCAAACAAGGAACCCCCCCGATAAACTACTACTTGACAGTGTTGATCGTCGAGATCCATTATGCTCTCAGCACACAACACATAACCTCGGCTACTTATTATGAACAACTATCTCTAAGTACATAAAATAAGATAAGATATCACAAGAAACCTTTCGGGTCTATATACATTTTCTTGTTATAAACACGATCATTCAACCCTAACAATCACGTACGCATAACACACATAACGCGCATTTAAAATACCTGTTGATGTAAAAAATTAGATCACTCTAATTATTCAATCACAGATAAATAAATGAGACAAAGAATTTTAAAGTGGTTCAACCTTATAAGAATGGCCTACGTCCACTGTTGTTTTATTGCTGAGTGTTTGGGAATTCTCGATTACAAGTTCTATCAAGAAATTCCGGTATCGATTCTTCGGTCGCTCTACAATGAGGATTGTACAATGTATTTATAGCCCTGAGGCTGTAATGTGAAAGGGTAATACATTAAATGGGATACATATGAAAGGGTAATACATTTAATGCCCCTTAAGTGTGTGCATCTGAATGATAAGCATTTAATGAATCAGTTGAACTGTTGGTTATCCCGCTATTAATGTTTTGTTCGAGGTGCAGCTCGGACCGCCTAAGCTTCTTGGTACTTAAGTGTTCCTCGGTGAGGTCTTATTCCTCGGAGCGTATGAGTTCCTCGGGGAAGCAGTGTTCCTCGGGGAAATAGTCTTCCTCGTTGTAATCTTGTACCTCGGAGCTTGTGGGTTCCTCGGAAATGTTGTTGTTTCCATGTAGATCACCACGTGTCTTCATTTAATTAGGCCATGTCAGCAGACTAAATTTGGTATCAACAGAAGCCCCCAATGTTTCATAGTTCGAATTTTGAGGAGTAGGGAACATTCTTTCTCGGAATATGGTAGCTTTAAATGGTCTTCCTAATTTTTAGGAGTGGTTCCTTCGAATTTATTTCTCCTTCCAAATTCGTAGAATCATGCTTTTTTGAGCTTTTCTGCTCGCTTTGATTCCCACGCCACTTTTCGTTTTTTTAGCCGCCGTTGCCCGCTTTGATTCCCGCGTCCCTTTTCGTCTTTTTAACCGCTGTTGCCCGCTTTGATTCCCGCACCCCTTTTCATCTTTTTAGCCGTCGGTAACGTGATCATACTTTTTTGTAATCATTACTTCACCATTTCCCAAGGCAAGGTATTTAAACTTCACAAACACTCCCATCGTCTTCTACCTTTTCAAATTTTTATCTTCGAGTTTTTCGTCGTCTCTTTCTCTCCTGTGTATTCATCTCTTCCATAGTCCGTTGTCATCAGATCCACTCTTTTCTATAAGATCTTCTTCCTTCTTCTTCATTTCCTTTATTCACCATGGTTTACCCTGTTGAATCTCTTGATAAATTTCGCTCTGATTTTTCCATTCCCTCCTGGGTTGTTTTGGAAGAGCTTTCTGAGCCTTCTGATTATTTCCATTTGGCTGAGGGACATTGGTTCCCCAGCCTCTTTATTGCTGAATGTGGATTTTCTTTTCCACCAAATCCCTTGTGTCTGGAATTCTGTCATTACTTTGACGTTGTTCCTGCAAGAATAGCCCCCAACACATGGAGAATAGTTAATAGGGTGCATAGATTAAATCAGATCCATGGAACTCGCATAGGAATTCCTGAGATTATGTTTTGTTATAGATGGGCAGTTAATGATAATATTTTTTATTTAAAAACTAGAATTTTGAATAGAGCCTTAGTAGTCAATCTCCCTGATGCCAATAGGGATTATTTTGAACACGGGGTTGTCATAAAAAATTGGCAACACCCTCCATTAACTGGAGATGAGGTTTACCAGGGTCCCAGATGCCCTCTTTATGGCAATGGGATAGGTTATTTTTATTTCGTTTTATTTATTTTGAAATTATGCTTCCTTTATGTTTGATAAAATGTGTCACTGATGGCAATGTTTATTTATTTGCAGTTGATAACAAAAGAAAGTGTCCAAAGGAAGAAGATGTTAATATAAGACATCTGAAACTTATCTGGAGTCTGCATCAGAGTGTTGCTGACGAGCACATTAGATCAGCCTCATATCTGCTGCAATACAAGAGCTACACCACTTCTTTCACTGCTCGTCCAGTGATAAGTGAATCAGAGCCAGTACCAGCTTCCACTAGTTCCTCGCCTGAATCTCACGTCCCTTTAAGTGAAAGGATGAAGAGAAGAAGACCTCCCACTTTGTTCGAGAAACATGCCTCTGGTTCTGGAGAGGTAAAAATAAATAAAGTTGATGTCCCAGGGGAGGGGACAAAGAAGAATGATGTGCCTTCCTCGGCTGTTGTCGTGAAGGTTGTAGAGAAGCCCGCAGTGGCTCCGAGCAGGTCTGCTACTCCTGGAGAGGTGATTGCCATATCACCGACCAACGGTTATTCCTTGGTTGAATCTGTTCCTGTTCCCCCGAGGAGGCTGAAGAAGATCTCCTCGGTTAATTTGGCTGACACCATCACTCAGCCCACAACTGCTGGGACAGGGGTTCCCACTTTTGTTCCTCCGAGCTCTGCCATGAGCTCGGTAAAGTCCTGGATCATTCCTGAGGTCCAAGGTACTGAAGAAAACCTTACTCGGGACATGGTCACCTCGTTAGCTGCTCGTCACCTTGCTTCTGTAAGTCTTCTTACTTTGAACTTTTCATATTTCCTTTGTTATTTCTGTTTCTGACTTGATTTTTTTTTTACTTTCACAATTGACGAGCTGCTTTAATATAATCCTGAAGAAGGATGAAGCTATTAAAGCTTCATGATCTTTGTCCAGTATGGAGGGAGCTCTGGCAGAAGCTATCAAGTCTTTGGATGATTCTCACCAGACATACGCTACTGACAAGGCTGTCTGGGAGAAAAAGCTTGCCTCCACCAAGCAAGAGAAAGCTCGAGCTGTTGATGCCTCCAAGGAGTTGGAGAAGAGAATAACTGCCTTGGAGAAGGCAAATAAGGAGCTCGAAGAGAAGCTCAAAACTGCTGGGGAGCTTGAAGATAAGCTCAAGGCTGCTGAGGAGGAGCTGGCTCAACTTAGGAAAGTAGGTCGGCAGAAGGAGGAGATTGAAAACAAATTGAAAGTTGCTGATAACCTACTGTCCGAGAAGCTCTTCTCGGAGAAATTGAAGAGGAAGATGGCTGTGAAGAAGTCCTTTAGCGCTGGCTGGGATAAGGGGTGGAACAAGGGGTTGGCTGCTATGGTGTCGCAAGTGGACTATAGCAGTCTCAAATACTTTAGGGATGGATGGGTTGCTGCTCTCCAGGAAATGAAAGTTGATGAATCTTCTGAGATTTTCCAGCAACACATTCCTGGTCCCCCTCCAACCCCAGAAGATCTTGAAGAGGACGAAGCTGTCTCAGAAGAGTCTTCTATGGTGATGGAAGAGAATCCCCCAGCCATTCAGCCTGCTGCCGAGGAACTTCAACAGATTCTTACTTCCTCCGAGCAGCTACCCGTGCTCCCCGAGCAACTATCCATTCCCTCCGAGCAACCTACTTCCTCGTCCCAGCCTCCCGAGAAGGTTTTGGGAGATAAGGAAAAGGTGTAGAGTTGTTCGGGTTTCTCTTTATCTTTTTCTTTTTCAAATGTAACCCACATATGTAACTCTGAACTTTATGATCTAATAAAACTTGGACTTTTTTTCATACTGTTGTTACTCTTCTATTCATACTCTGCTTATATTTCTTATTGATGATTGATCTTTCTTTCTCTTCTAGTTTCTGGCCAGGATGGAATTACTATCTGCCCATGATACTAAGTTGCTGCGACAATGTAATGAATATTTTAAAGCTGGTCACATAGACCTGAGTGCAGCACAAGTTGTAGACATCCTCGGCCAAGATGCTTCAGAACAGGCAGTGGAAGCATATCAATATCTGAAGTGTCTACTTGATCGAGCGGTGGCCAATAATGTGGCCTATTATGATATGATCGAGGATCTCCAAGGCACCCTCGAAGACCTTCAGCTTCAATACAAAGAATCCACTGCCTTGTTGCATGAGGGATATGAGAAGAAGTACAAGCTGATCATTGCCGACAAGGGCTACGAGAAGCTTTTTGCTGGGTACGATGTGAGGGAGATAACCCTAAAAGGTGAGGTCGAGGAATGTAGACAGATTGCCAAGTTGCTGGAGCAAGAGAACAACAACTTGCAGAATGAGCTATCACAGTTGAAGTCTGCAGCCTCTTCTTCAAAAGCCTTAATCCAGTGATCGATGAGGGATTTTCGTTCTTAGAGGTCGAGAACGCCAACTTGAGGGATGAGTTGGAAACCTTAAAGAGGTCTGGTCCTTCAACATCTTCTCGGGGACGAGTAAGAGCACCTCAGGGACGAGCAAAAGCAGCTCGGATTCCTGTCGAGGAACAAAGGACTCAGTCTTCCCTAGAGAACCAAGCCTTCCAGTTAATGGCGAAGAACCAGGCGTTGGCTGAAATGTCAAAGAAGATCAGAGACCTGGAAGAGCAGCTCTCCACGCAGAAGTCTACCTTGGAGAACAAAGAGATCTTCATCAAAAATCTCCACGAGCAGCTAGACAGACTAACATATCAGTTCCACAAACAGCCCAGGGAGTTCTGGATGGATGGATACAATGAAGCTCTCTTTCACTTGGATGACCGTATCCAGAATGCCAATAAAGAGGGCTACAAGCAAGGCTGGTTGAATGCCTTGGGTGTGTTGCAGCTCGAACAGGGTCATTACCTGTGGGACTACCATGATCCCGGGCTTCTCGACTTACCCGTGCCACCATTCAAACTGGATATGAGTTGGATCCCTGCTCGGGCCATTCCTCGGAGCTTGATTTCTAAGTATCTCGGTGACTACAATCTCCATTCAATTGTTAAAGTATCTCATCCCGAGCATCTTCTAGATCGACCATCCGTAATGAATGTCAGGATGTTAAAGGATCTCAACTTCATAAATTCTCCTCTGTCTTTAAATGATCCGCCTGCTGGCGAGGAACTTGTGTCAAAAGCAGAGGGGAAAAGACTAGTAGAATAAGAATTTTGATATAATTGTTAGTATATATATCAATGTAACTTTCATTTTATTATCAATGTAATTTGTTTTGGATTTAATTAAAGACTTTCATTTTTATTCGCTATTGTCTTGTAACACTTTATATTTGTGCATGCATATCTGATAAAAAGATAACAATATTGTGTAGTTTGAACTTGTGATAGTCATTTGGCAAAAACAACATTTTGTTTTTCGACCAACTTAGAAATAATTACGAGTATAAAAAATGTTACTCGATCATTTAATAATAAAGTTTTGTTTCTCGACCAACTTAGCAATAAAGTAATAAGTATAAAAATGTTTAAAATGTTTCCAACCAACCAAGGTTGTTAAATTCTTCATGTCGACCACCTAAAGTTAGTGGGTTTTTATCCCCGACCAGCTATAGTTAGTCTTTTTGAAATAATTTTGCCCATAAAATGTTTCCTACCAACCAAGGTCGGTAAATTTTCCTTGTCGACCAACTACAGTTGGTGGGTTTTTATCCCCAACCAGCCATAGTTAGTAGACTTTGGCGCTTTCTGGAATAATTTTACCTCCCGACCAACATAAGTTGGCATTTTCGAGAACATATGTACTTCCTAACCAACATAAGTTGGCATTTTTAGGAATATTTTGTTTCCTAGCCAAACAGAAACAGGTTGGCATTTTTCGGAATATTTTGTTTCCTAGACAAACAGGTTGGCATTTTTAGGAATATTTTGTTTTCTAGCCAAACAGGTTGGCATTTTTAGGAATATTTTGTTTCCTAGCCAAACAGGTTGGCATTTTTAGGAATATTTTGTTTCCTAACCGACCGTGGTTGGCATTTTTCGGAATATTTTTGCTGAGTAGTCTGAGCTTTGCCGAGTTTTGCCGAGTAGTGTGTAACACTAGTATTCCCCGAAAAATTCTCAATAAAAGGAAAAACTTTGGCAGAATATCTTCATTTTATTCATATTGCTGGAACTGTATTACATGGGAATATACATCGCTGATAATACTTGCGCAGGTGCTCTGCGTTCCATGCATTCTTAAACTCCTCCCCCTCTAGAGTTGTTATTCGGTCCATGCCAATTTGCCTCCAGTTTATTGTGCTTATGAATTACTTTCTTCAGCTCGTAGTCTCCTTCTTTCAGGTCGCATTTCTTCACCCTCTTGTTGTAAAACAAAGCTGTTCGCTGCTGGTAAGCAGCATTTCTAATGGCTGCTTCTTCTCTAACTTCCTCGAGCATGTCTAAATCCAGTCTTCTCATTAAGTCGCTGACAGGGGAATTGAAATTCAGTACCCTGTGTGTTGGGAGGCCCAACTCGGCAGGTATAACAGCTTCATTTCCAAACGCCAGCATATATGGTGATTCTCCAGTTGCTACTCGAGGAGTAGTTCGGTAAGCCCAGAGTACTGATTGTAGCTCATTGATCCAATTCGATTTTGCATCATCGAGTCTTTTCTTCAAGCCATTTAGCAGCGTTCTGTTTGTCACTTCAGTTTGTCCATTGCTTTGAGGATGACCTGGTGCTGAGTGGACCTTCAAAATGTTTGATTGATGGCAATAGGCAACGAACTCCTCGTTATCAAATTGTGTTCCATGGTTTGTGATGAAAGCATGAGAAATACCATATCGACAAATGATGTTCTTCCAAACAAATTGGTACACTTTCTCGTACGTCATATCAATGAGTGGCTCAGCTTCTACCCACTTAGTAAAATAATCTACTGCGACGACGAGGTATTTGAACCTTCCTCGGGTCGTTGGCAGTGGATCAATCAAATCAATTCCCCACATAGCAAATGGCCACGAGGAAGTTATGGGTGTAAACAATGCTTGTGGAGTTCTTCGGATGGAGGAAAAGCGCTGGCATTTGTCACATTTCTTGGCATAGGCTACACAATTGTCTCTCATCGTCGGCCAGTAGTATCCCTGCGTCATCATCCTTTGCAAAAGCGTCCGACCTGCTACATGTGCTCCACAGGACCCTTCATGGATCTCTTCAATCAAATCTTTTACCTCGGAGGGATGTACACATCTCTGTAAACCTGCCATAATTCCTCGTCTATAAAAAAATCCGTTAGTTAATACATACCGAGCAGCTTTAAACTTCAATTTCTTGGCTGCGAGCTTGTCAATTGGTAATTCTCCCTCCTCAATATATGCCCTGATGGGATCCATCCAAGATGGTCCTAAATCAAGGGTGATAAAGTTTATCGTCAGAGCTTCATCTATACTTCGACCAGCCAACACTTCAATTGGGATTGTTCGTCGTAGCTCAGTGCGAGTAGCTGATGCTAGTCGAGCTAGGGCGTCTGCTCTCGCCTTCTCCATTCTTGGAATTCTGACTAGCTGAACAGCGACAAATTCTGACACCATCTCCTTTGCCTTTGCATAATATCTGATCATTAATTCTCCTCTAACTACATATACTCCCAACATTTGATTTACGATCAATTGAGAATCACTGAAGACAATAATCTGCTGCGCCTCCATAATTTTTGCCAAACTAAGTCCTACAATCATTGCCTCATACTCAGCTTCATTATTGGAAGCTTTAAATTGGAAACGTAGGGCGTATTCCATGTCGACCTCGTCCGGAGTGCTCAAAACTATCCCGCGCCACATCCTGTAGTGCAAGATGAGCCATCTACATATAGCCTCCATATAGGTAACTCGTCTTCAAATTTCTGATCAGTTAGAGTTCCTCGGTGAAATATTTGTTACTTCCTTTCATCCTCCCCGGATATTTCTCATTCTTTGTCGATCATTTTTTCTTGCCCTTTTACCAACCGGAGTTGATGTGAGCTCAAATTTAATGATCCTTTAACATCCACTTGCCCTTTTACCAACCGGATTTGGTCTGAGCTAGTGTTTGTTGATCCTGTAACATCCACCAGTTGATCAGTGAGCAACTTTTGCTCCTCGGGGGTATCAGGATAAGTGAACTCTGCTATAAAATCTGCAACAGCCTGCCCTTTTAGCGATGATCTGGGTTCATAGACTATATCGTATTCACCGAGTTCTATTGCCCAGTACATCAATCTCCCTGATTTTTCTGGCTTATGAAGGGCTTGCCTCAATGGCATATCAATATATACGACTATAGTGTGAGCCTAGAAGTATGGCCTCATTCTTCTACTTGCCTCAATAAGCGCCAGTGCTAACTTTTCCAGCCTTGGATATCTGATCTCTGCTCCTCGGAAGGCCTTACTTGTGTAGTAAATTAGTTTTTGCACTCCATTCTCCACTCTGATCAACGCCGAGCTAACTGCATTCTCGGACACTGCAAGGTACAAATACAATTTTTTTCCCATCACTGGCCTGGATAACAGTGGAGGTGCTCCCAAGTATTTCTTCAAGTCTTGAAAAGCCTTCTCACATTCATCATTCCACTCAAAAGTCTTTTTGAGTGTCTTTAAGAATGGGAGACATCTATCAATTGGTCGTGACATAAATATGTTGAGTGCTGCTACTCGTCCTGTGAGACTTTGCACTTCCTTCTACTTCGTTAGAGATCGTAGCCCTAATCGATCTTTGATCTTTTCAGGATTTGCCTCAATTCCTCGTTGATTGACAATGTACCCGAGGAACATGCCTTCTCATACTCCAAATATGCACTTCGTCGGGTTCAGCTTCATTTGATATTTATCCAATTGATCAAAAGTCTGGCTTAAGTCAACTAGATGATCGATAACTTTTATGCTCTTTGTCAGCATGTCGTCAACATAGACTTCCATATTGCAACTGATTTGTTCAGCAAAAACCTTATTCCACCTGCATTTTTCAAACCAAAAGGCATAACATTATAACAATAAGTTCCCCTAGGGGTAATGAAAGAAGTGCTTTCCCTGTCTTCAGGTTTCATTTTGATCTGATTGAGCCAGAATAAGCATCCATAAAGCTCAGCAACTCGTGTCCCGAGGTAGCATCCACTAGTTGATCAATTCGGGGCAGTGGAAAGTGATCCTTTGGGCATGCTTTGTTGAGGTCGATGAAGTCTACACACATCCTCCACTTGTTATTTTTCTTCCTTACCATGACCACATTGGCTAACCAGTCTGGATATTTAACATCTTCAATGAAACAAGCCTTGTGGAGCTTCTCGACTTCCTTCTGTATAGCTTGATTCTTCTCGGGACTAAATACTCTTCTTCTCTACTTCACAGGATTGATCTCCTTATTCACATTGAGTTCGTGACATAAGAAGTTTGGGTCTATCCCAGGCATATCTTCATGACTCCATGCAAAAGTTTGTCTTCTGCTTCTAAGGAAAGTTATCAATTCCTGTTTTAATGAGGCTTCCAACGACGAACCTACTTGAGTAGTTCGCTCAGGGTGTTCGTCGTCCAGAATGATGTTTTCAGTAGCTTCCACCACTTGACCCTTCACGAGTTATGACTCGTCTCGAGGATCCAATGTTTCAATCTCTGCACCTTCATCAACTTGATAGGTAGTAGTCTTTTTCTTTGATTCCTCCAATTCTTCTTGCTCGGCGGATGAATAATAGCATTCCCGAGCTACTTTCTAATCACCTTTCACAACTCCTACTCGAAAGTTTGTTGGAAATTTTAGGCACTGATGCACTGTAGATGGTACAGCCTCGAACTTCTTCAATCCTACTCTTCCCATGATGATATTGTACGATGATTGGACATTTTTATCCATCACGAAGAAACGTATTCTTTCTGTCCGATAAGCAGGCCACGTACCAATGAATATATCCAATTTGATCGTCCCAAGTGGAAATACTTTCTCGCCAGCAAAACCGATGAGGGGTCTGTGGTAAGGCTCCAGTTGAGATAGCTTTAGATTTAAACTATCGAAGCACGAGTAAAACATGATGTCTGCCGAGATACCATTGTCGACCAGTACTCTTGAAATCATAACTTCCTTCATCCTCATTTTGATCACCAGTGGATCATCGTGAGGATATAGAACACCTGCGAGGTCATTTTTTGAGAACCCAATGACCAACTTCTCTTTGTTCACCTTTCTCAGGTGATCCTCCTCAGCTAGATTTATTCGCTGAATGTATGAGCAAGCATGAGCCTCACCGAGGTAAGCTTTTCTCTCCGCAGTAAGGTCTCCTCCTCCTGCATATCCTCCTGTAATAACATTACAATCAAATGACCCAAAGCGTATTGAAAATACCTCTCGTTCTGGCTGCCTTGGTCTCTTGGGAAGATCGCGGGATCAACTTCATGATTTCTTTTCTTGTTCTCCTCTCCTCGACGAGGAGATCTAGACCTTTCTCTTGCTCGGTCGTTGTTTCTTCTTTCGTTTCCCCGATCAACATACTTTGACAGCTTTCCTCGCCTGATGAGTGTTTCGATCTCATTTTGAAGAGCTATGCAATTTTTGGTCATATGGCCATGATCTTTGTGAAACTCGCAATATTTTTCCCTATTCCTCGTGTCAGGGTCTGCCTTCATTTTCTTTGGCCAGTTTAACTCCTCGTTGTTCTTAATTTCTTCCAAGACGTGGTTGATATCTACCTTCAAAGGAGTGTAATTATCAAATTTCTTCAATACCTCCCATGACGACCTATTTTTGGATTGTTTGTCACCACCATTGTTCTTATGTTCTTTCTTCTTGGTTTTATCGACTTTCACCTTGGTTTCTTTATCCATATTCTTCTTCGCAGCCATAGCCTCCTCGGTATTCATAATTTTGGCCGCTTTTGCCATCAATTCTGACATAGTTATGGGTGGATCTTTGGCCAAAGTGTAATACAACTTGTTAGGCAACAACCCACTCATCAAGGCAGTGATCGCTATCTTCTCCTCATAATCAATGACTTCAAGTTTCTCGTTATTAAAACGAGTTATATAATCTCTGGTACTTTCACCAGCTTTTTGTCTAACACTTAACAGATGTGCTACTCATTTAACTGGCTTTGCCCCAAAGCAAAAATTTCCAATGAATAACTCGACCAGCTGAAAGAAAGTTGAGATCTTACCTCGAGGAAGATTATTATACCATATTTGAGCAGATCCGGTAAGAGTTCCCGAGAATGCCCTGCATCTCATCTCTTCTGGGACAGCATAGATGTCGGCAGCAGCTTGATATTATTCTATATGAAGAACATGATCAGTCTTTCCATCATATTTGGGGGTCACAACAGGTGCTTTGAACTTTGATGGTGTTAGAAAATCTACAATGGCCTGGACAAAAGGAGTTCCTCTAACAAAGGTTCGTTGTAGAGGGTTCTTGGTTTTAACCATTTCCCCTAATCTATCCTCCAGCCTTTGAATAGAGCCTTTCCATGCATCATTTCCTTCTTTGGGCCTGTTGGTTCGAGCAGCTGATCGCGTTGAAGTGGCTTCCTGGGATCTATCCTGACGAGCAGCTGGTCGCGACTGGGCAGATCCTTCCCTTAAGGCTGTTGATCGTCGAAAGCTCCTCGACGCTGCATTAAGTGGACTTTTGTTCCTCCTAGGGCCTAGTCGATCGAAAGGATAAATCCTACTTAATCTTTCCAATGTGCTGGTCCTTTCTGGGGAGAGAGTGACACGTTGATCAGTATCTGTGGCTCGCACCGGCGAAGTTCGCCCAGGTCGATAAGAGAAATCATCAGATTCCTCATTGCGATATGAATTGGTACGCCTAGTACGTGAGGATGGTGCACGGGTGTTTCTTTGAATACTTCGTGGTCCTGAATGGGCTGACGCACCGCCATGGAGAGTTTGGATGAGTTGTCGCATCGTTTCTTGCATAGCGGTCTGGCCCTGAGCCAGATTTGTCATTATTCCAGCCAGATCTGGAATATTTGGCGGAGCATATGGGTTTGGAGGGGTTCCAACGTTGCGATTGCTGGATTCAGGAATATCAGCCATTTGTGATGGATTGTTTTTGGTGAGAAAACGATATTACCAGTCGTTTCCCACAGACGACGCCAATCTGTTGATGTAAAAAATTAGATCACTCTAATTATTCAATCACAGATAAATAAATGAGACAAAGAATTTTAAAGTGGTTCAGCCTTATAAGAATGGCCTACGTCCACTGTTGTTTTATTGTTGAGTGTTTGGGAATTCTCGATTACAAGTTCTATCAAGAACTTCCGGTATCGATTCTTCGGTCGCTCTACGATGAGGATTGTACAATGTATTTATAGCCCTGAGGCTGTAATGTGAAAGGGTAATACATTAAATGGGATACATATGAAAGGGTAATACATTTAATGCCCCTTAAGTGTGTGCATCTGAATGATAAGCATTTAATGAATCAGTTGAACTGTTGGTTATCCCGCTATTAATGTTTTGTTCGAGGTGCAGCTTGGACCGCCTAAGCTTCTTGGTACTTAAGTGTTCCTCGGTGAGGTCTTATTCCTCGGAGCGTATGAGTTCCTCGGGGAAGCAGTGTTCCTCAGGGGAATAGTCTTCCTCGTTGTAATCTTGTACCTCGGAGCTTGTGGGTTCCTCGAAAATGTTGTTGCCATGTAGATCACCACATGTCTTCATTTAATTAGGCCATGTCAGCAGACTAAATTTGGTATCAACAATACACATAACACATTCACTTACAGGATATATATATATATATATATATATATATATATATATCTATACTCCACAATCCTATCATCTTCTAGGAATTAGTCACTTTATCCCGGGTTACCAGCCACCGGACTATTATCACACCGCCCTGGTAATTCAACAAATCACAACGTATGGGAAGCGGACATAGTTCTGAACCTGAAAGTGAGAATGAATCATACCCAAGACTTCTCACCCATAATAAGAATCACGCAATAAATAATGCACGACTATGACCTGAGGACTATACGCTCCCTTCTCCTCAAGCCAGGGGCCTCACCCACATCGCCCAACTTCCCATGATAACACTGGAGGGGTATGCTCACACAATAAGTATATATTTACTATCTCACGTCTGTACGTATAAAAGTAATGAATTCGGCTATATGTATATAACTCTCATTACTAACTGACGCTATAACGCATACTTTCCCAATTCATTTCATAATATGATCACTTACTTGAAACTTACTCATCCATTAGGGCCGATTGCTATTCTGGACCACAGCGAGAGGAAACTGAGGTCGAAGATAGTACCATTAGTACGCGTGCAATGGCGGCATCATAATGCCGAGGAGTCCACATGGGAGCGCGAGGATGAGATGCGCGAACGTTATCCAGAGCTATTTTTACCAGGTATTCATTAGTTCCGAATTTCGGGACGAAATTTTGTTATTAGGGGGGAAGTATGTAATACCCCGTAATTTTATTGATTTGTATTTAAGGGATTAATTGAATTAAATAAGAATTAATTGGAAATTAATCCGGATATAAATACTAACGAGATGTGAGTTGGTATTTGATTATGATGATAAAATTGAATATTTCTGAGTATATATGGTATTGAAAATATTTAAATTGTCAAGAGGCAGAAATACGATAATTTGGGAAATTTAATTGGAACGCTCGTGTCGGTCGCGTCAGGAATGAATTTATTTAAATTAAAAAGTAAATTATATTTTTATCAACCGAATGATCATTTTGAGTGCGCCAACGCGTCCAGAATGGTCGAAATAGTTAGAAAACACAAGCCGGGGGTTTAGTTTTGGTCCCGGAGCATTTTTAGGCCAAACCGACAATCTAGAAGGGTATTTTGGTAATTTTAAAAATTGAGGAATTAAAACCCACGAATTTTAGAGTTTATTTCTATATTTTTAAAGAGGCCACTAAGGCCATTACCAGCAAAAGGCAAGAGAGTGGGCTACAGAGGTTTTGAGAGAAGTTAGAAAGAGGGTAAAGGGGTTTCCAAACCAAACCATCTTCCATCACCAGCATTTTGAAAGGCAATTGTGACTGGAAAGAAGAGATAAAGCCAACCTTGATCATCAACAACGAATCAGAACATCGGATTTAAGGCAAGTGATTTGATGTCGTTAATCGCAATGAATATTTCCTCCATGTTTAGTGTAGAAACTGTTTTTGTCTTAAAAGTTTTTGATGAAAAACCCAATGGAATTATGGTGAATCTCGTGATTTTGGGTAGGGATTTGCATGTAGAATGATTATGGATGAATAAGATATGCAAAAATGTAACTTTGGATGATTTAAAAATGGATTTATAAGAGTCTGGGTAGTCAATAAAATTCCGAGTGCATGTTCATAGGGTTTGGGGCAAGAATTGGGGATTTATGATTTTAGCATGTTGATTTGTAAGATTTAACCCCAAAAATATGTTAAGGAGTGACCTAGGGTGATTTAAAATAGTTTAAAAATATTAAAACGTAACTTGGATGATCTTAGGACGAATTTAGAGAAGAGGAAAAATAAATAAAAACGAGTTGGGAAAATTCTGGGCGTTTTCTGCCATCTCGTTAGAAGACCTGCCCAGGTCATTCGAATGACCTCGTTCGAACGAGACTTCTAACGAGATGATGGTATCTCTTTTAATGAGTTCGTTCGAAGACTTCGTTCGAACGACACTCGTTCGAACAACCTCGTTCGAACGATATTTCTAACGAGTTGACAGAATGGCCTTTTAGGCCTGATTTTATTTCGAACTTCCAGTAGACTTATTTTAATCGAGTGTTAACCTTTCCTTGTTGAATAGTGGGTATAGTTGTGAGATTGGAGTACGTTGAGGATTAAAATTTAGAATTTTGTAGTAAACCGGATGACATTTATGGGTTAGGGAATAAGTACCTAAAATTACGACGTGAGAGGGGTTGACAACTTTTAATGTATAGTATTCGGGAATTGTATATGTGTAACATTTAATGACGGTATGGGAGTGTAAAATATACCTCTATTAATATTATAAGATATCTAAGATGTGTGAATGCTTAGTATATGTGGTTATCTGTGTATAACATACCTACCATACTTGCTATCACGGGAGGTTGACGTACGATCAGGGCCATCAAATCTTTGTGTGCCTACGGGGGGATTTAGATTGGTACCTCGAGGACATAGGTTAGAGAATGACTTATTGTGGAATTAATAAGTCTGCTGATCATGGGAGCGTAGGTATGTGCGTGACCCATGTGATGTGAACTATGTTCGCCTCCATTGTGTGTGATTGTTACTTATCGAAACGGTTCCTGATAGATTCAGAATACGTGATCCTTATGTACGTGATGTACCGGGATTTGATAGCAGAGTATGTGTGCACCGCAGCTCAGTCTAGGGGTGCCATTATTGTATATTTATGATGAGAATGATATACTGGAATACTGAAATGAATTGTTTATATAAGTACAAATGCGAATTAATGTAACATTTTTTGTAGAGTTAAAAATGGGAAAACTCTTAGTAATTATTGTAACTAATTCTAAGGAATGAAGTTAAAACGCTATGTTTATATTCAAATGCCGGTAATTTAAACTACGAATAGTATAGTAAACTCAGATATTGTATTAGACTAGTTAGTTAGAGGAATAACTAGAATGGGTACGGGTACGTAGGAGTGCACACTTAGTTGAGAGGTGAGGAACTCATGTGAGTGCACGCACTATCATGTATTTTATATTCACTGTATTATGATATTAAACACTTTCTGTATTTTAAACCGTTTTCACAATCGGGCTCTGACCCGTTTTCTTTCAAATCTATTTTCTTATAAAACCCTTTTAGGTGCCCAACCACAAGGACACCAAGCGTAGGAGTTCCATCCAGGTGACGTGCTGTAGCTGCTGTGGAAGTTACAGGACCTCGATAGTAGACGCCTCCACTTTCTATCTTGACTCTATTTCAGAATTACTCATCTGTAGGGCATGTCGCCCCTTTTCTTTTAGAGACATCCTACTACTCAGTTTTATTTCAGATTTTGGGTTATAATTAATTTGTGATTCAAACTTTGTATTTTGGTTGTATTCAGTATTTGGATTATTAGAGGAGTATTCCTCCAGATTCATTGTCATTCCATTATTATTATATTGTGACCGTGTTGTGGTATTAGTATTTCATAATTTAAATGAATTGTATGTTAATCGGATTTAATTAAAATTGACAACTCACTTGCTAGTAATTATTAAAACATTTTCGACAGTGATGCTATGAACTGAACCAACTTGACATTTTGTATTAATTTGAATAAAGGAGTAGCTACCCGGTATTTAATTAGTCGGGGTGTCACACCTTAACCCCACCTAGTAGTACTACATACTACTCTAACTCGAGTATAATAATTTATGGGTTATAATTTATCTCACCAATTAAATTAATTAATTCCTATTAAATAATATCACATAATCATGACACAAATTATATAAAATAAGTACATTACACACTATATTATGACCCGCATATAATATTACATCTCATTATATACCCTTTACTAAAACATCCACACATAATTCATATGTATATCCATCCCTCTGAGTATACCCTCACCGGATGATTCCCTCTAAAGTGCTATCTCACTAGGTGTGCTCACATAACCTAGTTACCCAAGTTGGAATCGCTCACCAAACTGGCCCAAAAATATAAATGTAGTGGAGGCGGTCATATTCCTTCCCTGAAAGTGAGATAAGCCCCTCACCCATATACCGGATACTATGACCTGGGAATATACTCACCCTACTCCTCAAGCTAGGGGATTCACCCACATCGCGCAACCTCCCTTGATAGCACTAGAGTATATAAATTAATTAATTATCTAGTCAGTGATATTTAATAGCACACAAAATATGTACACATATATATACACACTATCACCACACCGTATATATATAATATAAACCCCGACTTTACCGTGTACTAAAACCCGTAACACTAGCCTGTATATTCCCGAGTCTATGGTCCGACTCAAATTTAATTAATTCACTCCTTAACTAATTTTATTACCTTCTCGAGTCTACAATCCGACTCTAATTCAATGAATTTCTCATTAATAAATTTATTACTATTCCGAGTCTATAGTCCGACTCTAATTAAATTAATTTACTCATCAATCAATTTAATACTTGGTGTCGCCCAACCATTATACCCGAACTCGCTCACTTGGTCCGTACCATCGTTAATACCCGATTCTATATTTTGCCCATAACAAATTAATTACACTTCAATTCCTTTAATAATATAGTGCCACTCAACTACAATACCCGAACATTTTCCTTCGATCCAAAATCAATACCTACGGATTATTTTCCAAAATTTATTTATCTCGTGACATACAATCATCATCCTCTTAAACCCAATTATATCCCCTTATAATTGCTAAGGAATATGTGCTACACATGCATTTATCACTAGATAAGAAGTAGAGGAAAAATCTAAATTAATTTCCCTTATACATATAAAATTGGCGGATCTGTAAGAATTCTGGGACCATCGATCGATCGATCCCTTCCATCGATCTATCGATCGAACATGTCTGGTTCTTCTCCGACCTTTTGTTTCGCCATTAATGAACCCTCAAACTTTTATTTTCATTCCAAACCTTTATCCAATCACAACCAACATTACCACCACATAAGAAAAGGGTCTAAACATCCTAAAGAGCTTAATTTATCATCAAATTTATATATTACCGTGGGTATATCCGGTTTGAATTTTTCACCCGGGTCTCATTTTTACCAAATTCGACCTCATCATTCTTAGTCAATTTAATCACTAATACCTATTGTAATTCACCCTACAATTCAATCTTAATAGTCTCAAATCATAACTTAACATCCATTGAGTAATTAAATCTATCCATTACTCTAAATTCAGAAAAACCCCATTTTAATTGTGGTTACACACCCAAAACGAATTTTCATATACACATACTATAATATGAATTGGTTATCACTTTTTTTTATGAATCACAACAGTTAACCACTTACCCCTGATTGTTCGTAGAGTCTGATCTGTTCGTGTAGAAAATGGTTTGATGACGAACACCCAATTTGTCCCTTAATTTGTCTCCAAAAAGGTTCTCAATTTGCTTCTAGATTTGTTTCCTTTGTGTCTCTCTCAAACCCTAGGTTTAGAATTGTTAACTGCCGTTCAATAAGTCCCTCAATTGGGTTAAAAACTCTTAATCCCGTTTTTGGCCACATGGGCCTAATTAAAATGGCCCGAATCACCCCGTGTGGCCCTGGCTATGCCCAAAAATGCCCTGAGACCCGATTACTACCCCCGGGTACTCTTTTCTAACCATCTCGACCCATCCGGACTCAACCACGCACTCAGAATTGTCATCGAAATACTTTATAACATTCTCAAATTTCGACCTCAAAATGCGACACACATTAATTCGAACAATTTAACTTAAAGTCGCCAATTATAAATAATTCTTCCCATTCAAATAAATTCTCCAAATAAAAAATTTAAGTTTCTCCAATTTAAATATTTTTATAGCTCCCAAAAATAATTAAATATTAAATCCTCAAAATTACGAGGTGTTACAATGCCCACATAATAGATACACATAAAGATCTAGATTGCACATATCAAACTTATACATAGTGGTGAAGGTTTTGAACCAAAATTCAACAAATTCTAATCTCCCAATGTTATAAAATAAATGCAAAAGAAAAATGTTATACTTACCTACAACTGGTACCGAAAATTTATCGAAAGTACTTTATTTTATAATGGTGTGCGGCTCCACTATATTATAATACATGTAAAACACTTTTTGATTATTTTTCAATATTATTTTTAGGTATGTGCATTGTTGCTCAATCCATAAAGCATCTTAATAGGTATTATCTTTGTTATTCTAATTTTTGCATAACCATTTTGGTCAATGACAGGAAGTGACACTTTTAAACAAAGCTTTTAGTTTGATTACTAATTTGTAACGATATTAGTTTAAAAACATATCTATTTTCTTGATAATTTGGGGGCTATTTAAGTAATTTATTCAGAATAATACTAGACATATCTTTTGTAAATCATTATAAATTATATGAAACCTAAATTATGGAATTTGTTCTCTAGTACATGAACATTAAATAAATATAATAATTTTCATAAACAATCACTTAGTTTGATTTTTTTAAATCTAAAATCCAACAAGCCTTAGCTTTAAGAATGTCTTTAATAATAATAGAATCAATTTTTCTTGCTGCAACAATAATGTGAAATTCATTATCAATTAAGAAGATTATAAAATGTAAGTGCGAAATACATCAGATATACACTGCTACATTCTCTCTGTGTTTCTCCCAAAAATTTAAATATTGTGTAATTTATACTAGGGTAAATTAAAATAAATCTCCGTGAACTGTAACGATTTTACATATTATCCCCTAATCTAAACAAATCGATAAACTCCCCCTAAACTATTGAATCGTGATAACTAACACATTTTAGTTCACAATTTGTATCCAAACAACAAGTTTAAACCTTTTTTTAACAAAAATTTGTTGTCCTATTCAATAGTTTATAAGAAAATTTGTCATATTTTTTAGCTTAGGATATGAGATCTCTAAAATTGCTAGAGTATAGTTGGTTTACTGTAATTTGCCCTTTATTTTACGTGTTCCATTATTATAAATTTTATATTTTCAACACATTCGTCGAGAATTATAAAACAATCTATATTAAATTAATTTTTTAGAAAAGGAATTGTGTAAGTTTCTATTTAGAGTTTGTGTAAAAAATAATGGAATTATGCATATGTCATGGACAAAGATAATACGACTTACGTATTTTTTAGATATGCTCTAGTATCGACATGTAGGATACAAGTATGTTTTAAAACAACATATTTGAACATATATTTTCATAAAAAAATTATTAATATAAAAAATGACAACTTGTATAAAAATTTTCTAAAAAATAAATTAAGACATGATTAAATAAACTGTAATTAAAACAATTTTCACGTGAGATGGCGTAATGTATTGATAAACCATCAAAACCGATTCATATGAATAATAAAATTGCGCCATTGTTACACTTCATATTATGAATGATGATAGAGTGAGCTGCCAATTTGAAAAGAAAATAAAAATTACTTTTTAGTTCGTTGTTTGCAAGTCAAATAATTAAAAAAGAAACTATTTTCTAAAATTATTCTTATACAAGTTAATGAATACAAAACATGTATCGTTTAAAGGAGTGAATTTGTAATCGCAATTAATTTTATGCTAGCGTTAACGCACATGCAATGGATTTGAACATAATTTAAAATATAAAATTTAAAAAAGTGTTATGATATTTTATTAAAAAGGTTAATTAAATTAGTAAACATAGTAAATTGAGGGACAATTTACATTCAACCAAAAAAAAAATGTGGGACAATTTGTAAGTGTGGGTGCCAATTAAATGTTAGTTACTACCCCCTCCTCCCGTTCGAAGTAAAATAATTAATTTGGAGGAGAATAAAAAACAAAATTATTATTATTATTATTTTTTTTGGAAACTCGAGCTTTAAGAAAACTAGACAGGTTTAACAGAAAAAAAAAAGAAAGAGAACGAGAAGTTATATAAAAAACACAAAATTATTTAATTACGTGCAGAGTGAATTCTTCTATTCTTATCCAAGTCCAATGAGCCATGTATGTATAATGTACCAAGACCACAATAAAATACATAATTTACGCGGCAGTACGGGCCCAACGAAATTACCAAGGGATGCCAGTGAACACAGCTTTCATATTCCTGTCTGTACCCAACCAGAATAAACTCATCCATTCGACATCTCAAACCCTATGAAACACTTTCCGGCAAACAACCCACCATTTGGATTCCCTGGGTTTGATTCGGCGTTAGTGGTCCGCTTATAGGTTCCGAACCACTTGGATTGCATGTACCCGTTTACCCTCCAAGGAGGCACATGCAGCTCACTCTCCTTCAAAGACTCTCTCATGGAAGCGCACATTAGCCTCACCACCTGCTTTAGCTCACTTTCTTTGCAAACCACAAGTGGAGGAAGGGTTTGTAGAAGGGAAACGTAGTGTTGGGTTGGGCGGGCTATTGTGAAGTGGGTGGCTAATGATACATCCAGGATGTAGCGAGTTTTGGAAATTAGTATGTCAATGTATTCGTATTCTCCGGCCGGGTGCCTACCACTTTTCTCCCACCTCGACTTGCACAGACCTACACAAAATTTTACCAACTTTATTAATGTATTACATTAATATCACCTCTTGTATTCATATTCAACTTTTACGTTTCGGGTGATACTGAATTTCATGTTACTATTTCTCCACGTTTAAAAAGTATCATAATGCATTATTCCATTTTGATGAATTAACGTTATGATACTTTTAAATAAATGAATGTTCTATTTTAATGAATTAATTTATTAATTATTTTTGAATGATTTCAAGATTACCCCCCAAAAAAAAGAGTCTTGATTTGAGTGTACCCTCAAAAATAGTGACATGCAGGTGAGGTTAAAGGTGTTGACAACTTATCAATAGTGAGACGTGTACGAAGGTGATTCCAAAGGGCATACTCACGAGGAGATTCAAATTATGAAAAATAAAAAATAATTTTTTTATTAGATTTTGTTGAAAAATTGGATTTGAATTGGATTTTAGAAAGCCGTTCAGAATTTTCTGGACAATTTTGAGCAACTTTGAGTTCAAATTTAGGTGGGATCCACACTCAGAAAATCGTGGAACCATATACGAACGCGTTCACCTCTGCAAGGAGATTAACGTAGTATATTCATACGTCCAATTTTAATAAGTTATGAATGATAAATATGTCCCCAAAGTGACTCACAAAGCAATGAAAGCTAATGAATTTGACGCGTTTTAACTCTTGTCCCACATTGGAAGAGTGGTGGAAATTTGATGAGTTAATAACACCCCAAGTATGGACTAAGGCTTGGATGCCTTGGGATATCCGAACTCTTTGAAGGGGAGATGACCTAAGCTATGCACGGATTGACTTTCGGTCAAAAGTCCACACGCGCGCGTCCGTCCGGCTCGGGCTCGTGCTTATAAAAATCTCCTACATTTTTTGGCCGAATTTATTTAAATTTCTGGGTTTTAATTATTAATTAATAATTAATTACGAAATTAATTAATAAACTGTTGGCAATTATTGCCAACAGTCAACAGTTAATTTCAATTAACTGTTTTTGACAGTTAATTTCGGTTGACTGTTCCAACAGTCAACACAAAAGCTATAAATTAAACATTTTCCCTACGGATCAAACATTGTTTGATATTGTGAATATGAACCATTGATTACATTAAAAAAGGAAATCAATTTTAATTTAAAAAGAGCCAAAAAAAAATGAGTGAATGTTAACTTGGAAGAGAGAAAATATTATTTTAGAATCACGACTTTTAGTGCAGGACAATTTTATAATGAGAAACATGACTAATTTCAAACAATTTACATATATCGCCTAAAAACTCCAACTAATAAAGAGTCTTTATTTAAAAGCCTGTATTAAAGATTAATTTGACATAATTAATTATTAAACATATATTTATTTAGATATTATAAAATATGAGGAAAATTCACTTACATCACCTAATTTCAGGTCCGATTATTTTTTTGAACATGGATTTATTGGAAGGTTAATATCAAGAAATAAATAAAAAAAATTGAAAAAAAATATTTTTTAGGACCTACAACTAGGTGTGATGTAGAAAACATGATGTAGGTAAGAATTCTCCTATAAAACATAATATTTAAATATCCCAAACAATTATGATTTTTAGCTTATGACAAAGTAGTTATATATTGATTGTTGAGGCGAGCTGTGGACCTTATATGGCCAGACTAGGTGAATTCGTTTTATTATACATAATTACCTACAATCAATATTTCAATTAAATAATCAAGTGGGATTTAATTATGGGTCAATTATTAAATAGTCCCTACTATAAATATATATTTTTTAAAAAAGACACATATTTTTCGTTTAACCCATTTAGTCTCTCAAGCACTCAATATCCTCTTATTTTTAGAGGTCCGCGCCAGCGGCACTCCCTCTTCAAAATATGTGGCAAAGGACTTTTTGAGGTAAAATAAAAAAGTTTGGACTAAATGGGTATTAAAAAATATCCGAGGGACTATTTGGTATATGTCCCAATTATTACTAATAAATAAAATCTTTAAATTTTATCAAATACTTCATGACTAAAAAATTCTCAAATGGTTCAATACATTACTTCTAGTAAAATGGTTCAATATAATATTTCATGAAAAGCCGATACTCTGAAATCTCATCTTCACGCATATTTTAAGCATCATTTAGTCAAGATTTTATATGGATAACCTTTTGTCTCTTCAGTTAATATATATTAATACAATATAGATTTTCATTCTAAAATATTTTATTTCAAAAAAATTAATTAGATAATCATGATGATAAATTCGTTGACTCTCTAGAATGTGACCATAAAAGCACACTAAAAATTTGTTAATAAGATCACATAAAAATGTATCCACATAATTTTTCTAAAATTTTTTCGTCTCTATGACAAAAATGTATCAATATAATTTTACATAATTGTCGACTTTGATCAAAATAAAATTTTAATTTATGTTACTAAATATCGTTTTATTATACTCGATATACTATTTTCAATACAATGGTTTAGTAAAGTTTAGAAATGAAGCATTTGGAAAAACGAATAGTAATTTTAGGTGTACCTTCATGCTAGATCCGAAGGTCACCAATACATTATTATTAGTGTGTTAGAATTGCACAGGACAGACTTAACAACAACGGAATTATTATTTTTAATTTAATTTGAGGTGTACTAAGTAATACACAACATTTGATATTACATAATGGATTAGAAATTTCGTTAAACCGTGCTTGTAAGAGAATCTATTCTAAAACATTATCATGGAAATTATTTAATATTCTTTAAAAGTTCAACTTCACAATCTTTTTAATGCATCTGATCCATATTAATTTTATATTCTATTTGGAAAAAATTTCACATCATTGTATATAATATTATATATTAAGGGTGGTGTTTAAATAAAAATACCTATAATAAAATATGATATATTTTTGACGCACTAGTGCTCCCACCAACAAATTCGCTTGAGTACATTAATAAGTTGGTGAAACATTATCCTAAAAAAAAAATATATGAAAATGGAATAGCCAAAATATTGACCTGCATCGAAACCTCTGTGGCGCAACCAAGTCATGAGATGGCGTTTAAATCCCTCCGACAAACAACTCCCTAAGCCCCGACATCCCATTTTCATCTCCTCAACAATCATTCGCTTTTCATTGTTAACATTGCCGATCAAGCTTATCAACATATCCTTTGTCTCCGGATCTCTACAAAAGCTCTTGGTTTTGTTTTTGTTTTTGTTTTTGTTCTCTTCATATTGATCTTTTTCCACCTTGTTTTCTCTCTCCAAAAAAGACTCTACCATCTGGGACAGGTCAAGTACCGAGTTTTGTACTGGCGAGTGGTCACTTCCGCTGCTCTCACATAGACATAGTCTGGCTCTGGCTCTAGCAACATCATCAAACGCCGCTGTGAATCTCACAGCCATTCTTGATGGGAACAAACAACTTCTAAACTATCCTTTTACTTTTATATATATGGTGAAGACAAGCTGAGTCTTTCTTCTTATCTTCTGCTACTTTGGCGAGAATCTTGAATAATTTGAGGGTTGTCTTTTTGACGCAAATACACACATGTTATAAATGTGTGGGTAATTTCCTAATTACTATGAGGGAATAACATAGTCAGTCACATGGACTTTATTTCCATAAACGGAAACCGGCAAGAGTAGAGACGAAATGTGATGAGGAAAAATGAGGGAATCTTGACGGCGTCAGTGTTGCCTCGGTATTCTGTCTCTCTAGGATGATTGGTGAATGTGGACATCTTTAGGGGTGGGTGCATACATAACCCTCCACGCTGCTTGCTGCCCCCATCCCCAACATTATTAGGATGGACTTGTGGAAAAATAGTTACAGCAACTTATTTGCTTAAAAAAATGTCACTTTCATTTTTACGGAAATATTGAAAGGTCAATTTGGAACAACCATCTGTAATCTAAAGCACTTGACGTAGATTAAGTATCTCATGTTAAGGATCCACGATTTATTTGATCAACTTTGAGGTACATTGCAAAAAGATCCACTCTACTCTTGAGTTATGGAGGAACATTGGTACTAAGGTCTCTCAACTTGGGCTGTGTACACACACGTTTTTTTAACTTTTCATTAAATTCATGCCAGTTACAATTATGAGTGATGCTATAAGTACAAAATTTTTATACTAAGTTTGTGTAATAAGTGTATTAAAATGTTGTGCATTAAAAGTATAACAATTTAATTCATTTGATATAAAAAACTAGTAGTTTTCTTCTTTTCTTTGTATTGCTGGAAAAAAAAAATCAAATTTCTATGGTAATGTGCTTATGATCAATAATAGGCTCAACTATTATCATTACTAGCATGTAGATCTACGCGATACGCAGGCGATTGCATAATAATGCTAATAAAGGACAATAATTATTCATAAGTGGTGAAGGATCATATAATCTCCTTCTGATTGAATGCACGTATTCACAATATATCATTTTAGTATCATCATTCATTAAATGATTGGGTATATAACTGTTGGAACAGTTATTGTAAAAGTTGAAAGTAGTAGTGGGGCTTTATAGCCACTCACTAGAACCCACTTGAAATGGCCATTCGGGTTTTACTCCCAATATCCTCTCTTTGTTTCCTTGACCGTTATCCTCCTCATAATTTATAAATGGCCTTAGACTTCATTATGAAGGAATAGAACTCAAAAGAATTCTGCAACAGAACTGGAAAAAAAAACTCTCCAACTGTATTCTACTTGTTCCGGCTATTTTTTGAAACTTCTTCCCTACACAAATTTATACACAGAACAGGGAATAATTAATCTTCCATAAGATTAATTATATTTCAAGATTCGAGCAATATATATAACTGAATGGGTGTTCATTGAACGAATTGGATTGTGCTACCAATTCGTATTTTCTTGGAGGTTGTTTTATCCTGGGGGTGACGAGACAATTCAGACTGTCGGCACAATTTGGGCAGAGCCGCGACACACCTTAAAGAGAGCGACTTTGTCCGCAACTCAACCATATTTATAGACTGTCCGGTTCCGAATTTTTTATATTTTTTCGGCCTCGATTTATCAGCTCCTAATTGGGTAATTTCGTTCCATATTTACTTCTGCATTTAAATTGCTGATACAACAATAACTTAATAAAATTTTGACAGAGTCTTGTTTGTATATGCATGAAAACCAACCTCCTATAACATATGTTTACATACAACTCTGCAAACAAACTATTGCTAGAGAGACACAAACCCACCAATTGATACAAATTTAATGTATCTTATACATTATGTATGCTCCTTTCCAAATCAAATACAATTATTGTCCTCACATTATTGCGGAATAAATGCTATACGCTAGTGGGGACCTACGAATACAACCGAAATGTTAGGTAACTTATGCCTTAATATATAAACTCCATATAATATAGGTAAGTAAAAATCACACAGCCTCCACAAAAAATAAAAAATGATATGTAAAATGTAATAATAACACATCAGGAGTAAAATTTAGTATGAAAAGTTCAATTTAAAAGCTAAACGTTTCAAAACTCCACCATAAAAGATTGATATATAATTCAGTGTGCATACCACACTTAAAACATGACAACAGTGCCCTCTAACATAAAAGTGTAATCGGCTGAAAATGAGAATATAAATATAAATCCCAAATTATAGTCTCACTCTAAACCCGAGATTCTAGTGGCTATGAGGCAAGTCCCTATATGTTACGTTGGTCTTGTGGGAGGTGTTCGTGCCTCTAATGGGGCTGTTTAGGGGCTGCTTTGGGTTTTCACCCTCTAATGGCATACTTTTAAGTCTAAGTCTAAATTTTTGCAAATTATCATCATATTCTCAAAATGAAAGACCCCCATGACTACGCTGTAAGTTCCTACATGTTACATTGGTCTCGTGTGAGGTAATCGTGCCTCTTACAGGGTCGCTTGGGCGTTGTTTTGGATATTCACCCTCTCAAGTCGTGTTTTATGCCTAAGTCTTAATTTTGCAAATTATCATCGTATTCTCAAAATGGAAGTCCCGTGACTACATGGTAAGTCCCTACGTGATGACGTTGTTCTGTGGGAGGTGTTTGTTCCTCTTACGGGGCTGTTTTGGGGTTTCACCCGCTAAAGGCATATTTTTAAGCTTAAGTCTAGTTTTTTGCAAATTATCATCGTATTCTCAAAACGAGAGTCTCATGATTATGCGGTAAGTTCCTACGTGTTACAATAGTCTCGTGTGAGGTGTCCGTGCCTCTTACGGTGTCGCTTGGGAATTGTTTTGGATTTTCACCCTCTAAAGTCATGTTTTATGCCTAAGACTAAATTTTACAAATTATCATCGTATTCTCAAATCAAAAGTCACGTGACTACGTGGTAAGTCCCTATGTGTTAAATTTGTCTCGTAGGAGATGTATGTGCCTCTTACGGGGCCATTTCGGGGTTGTTTTGGGTTATCATCCGCCTACAGCATATTTATAAGCCTGAGTCTAAATTTTTGCAAATTTTCGTCGTATTCTCAAAACAAGAGTCTCGTGACTACGCGATAAGTTCCTACGTGTTACATTGGTCTCGTGTGAGTTGTTCGTGCCTCTTACAGAGTCGTTTGGGCATTGTTTTGGATTTTCACCCTCTTAAGACATGTTTTAAGCCTATGTCTAAATTTTGCAAATTATCCTCGTATTCTGAACCCGAGAGTCTAGTGGCTACGAGGAAAGTTTCCACATGTTACGTTGGTCCCGCGGGAGGTGTTCGTGCCTCTTACAGGATCGTTTAGGGGTTGTTTTGGGTTTTCACTCGCTAACGGCATATTTTTAAGCCTATGTCGAGATGTTTGCAAATTATCGTCATATTCTCAAAACGAGAGTCTCGTGATTAATCGGTAAGTTCCTACGTGTTACATTGGTCTCGTGTGTGGTGTTCGTGCCTCTAATGGGGTCTTTTAGGCGTTGTTTTGGATTTTCATCCTCTATAGTCATGTTTTAAGCCTAAGTCTAGATTTTTCAAATTATCCTCGTATTCACAACCCAAGAGTCTAGTGGCTATGAGGCAAGTTTCTACGTGTTACGTTGGTCCCATGGGTGGTGTTTGTTCCTCTTACGGGACTGTTTAGGGGTTGTTTTGGGTTTTCACCCGCTAACAACATATTTTTAAGCCTATGTCTAGATGTTTGCAAATTATCTTCGTATTCTCAAAACGAGAGTCTCGTGATTACGCGGTAAGTTCCTACTTGTTACATTGATCTCGTGTGAGGTGTTCCTGCCTCTTAAGGGTTGCTTGGGCGTTGTTTTTGATATTCACCCTCTAAGGTCATGTTTTATGACTAAGACTAAATTTTTGAAATTATCATTGTATTCTCAATCCGGAAGTCCCATGACTATGTGGTAAGTCCCTACATGTTAAATTTGTCATGTGTATGTGCCTGTTACAGGACCGTTTAGGGGTTTTTTTGGGTTATCACCCGCTAATGGCATGTTTTTAAGCCTAAGTTTAGATTTTTACAAATTATTGTCGTATTCTCAAAACGAGAGTCTCGTGACTATGCGATAAGTTCCTACGTGTTTCATTAGTCTCGTGTGAGCTGTTCGTGCCTCTAGCGGGGTCGTTTGGGAATTGGTTACGATTTCACACCCTAAAGTCATATTTTAAGCCTAAGCCAAAATTTTGCAAATTATCCTCGTATTCTAACTCGAGAGTCTTGTGGCTATGATGAAAGTTTCTACATGTTACGTTGGTCCCGTGGGAGATGTTCGTGCCTCTTACGGGACCGTTTAGGGGCTATTTTGGGTTTTCACCCGCTAAGGCATATTTTTAAACCTAAGTTTATATTTTTGCAAATTATGGTCGTATTCTCAAAACGAGAGTCTCGTGACTACGCAGTAAGTTCCAACGTGTTACATTGGCCTCGTATGAGGTGTACGTGTCTCTTACGGGGTCGCTTAGGCATTGTTTTGGATTTTCACCCTCAAAAGTCATGTTTTATGTCTAAGTCTAAATTTTACAAATTATCATCGTATGCTCGAACCGAAAGTCCCGTGACTACGTGGTAAGTACCTATGTGTTAAGTTTGTCCCGTGGGAGGTGTATGTGCCTTTAACGGAGCTGTTTTGGGTTATCACCCGCTAACAATATATTTTTAAGCATATGTCTAGATTTTTGCAAATTATCGTCGTATTCTCAAAATGAGAGTCTCGTGACTACGCGGTAAGTTCCTATGTGCTACATTGGTCTCGTGTGAGCTGTTCATGCCACTTATGAGGTCGTTTGGGAGTTGTTTTGGATTTTCACCCTCTATAGTCATGATTTAAGCCTAAGTCTAATCTTTTAAATTATCCTCTTATTCTCAACCTGAGAGTCTAGTATCTACGAGGCTAGTTTCTACATGTTACGTTGGTCCCGTGGGAGGTGTTCATGCCATTTACGGGACCGTTTAGGGGCTATTTGGGGTTTTCACCCGCTAACGACATATTTTTAAGCCTAAGTCTAGATTTTTGCAAATTATCATCGTATTCTCAAAATGAGAGTCTCGTGACTACGCGATAACTTCGTACGTGTTACATTAGTGTCGTGTGAGGTGTTCGTGCCTCTTACGGGGTCGTTTGGGAGTTGTTTTGGATTTTCAACCTCTAAAGTCATGTTTTAAGCCTAAGTCTAAATTTTGCAAATTATCCTCGTGTTCTCAACCCGAGAGTCTAGTGTCTACGTGTTAAGTCCCTACGTTAAGTTTGTCCCGTGGGAGGTGTATGTGCCTCTTACTAGGCCGTTTAGGGGCTATTTTTAGTTTTCACCCGCTAACGGCATATTTTTAAATCTACCTCTAGATTTTTGCAAATTATCGACGTATTCTCAAAACGAGAGTCTCGTGACTACGAGGTAAGTTCCTATATGTTACATTGGTTTCGTGTGAAGTGTTCGTGCCTCTTACGGGGTCATTTGGGCGTTGTTTTGGATTTTCACCCTCTAAAGTCATGTTTTATGCCTAACTCTAAATTTTTCCAATTATCATCATATTCTCAAACCGGAATTCCGGTGACTATGTGGTAAGTCCCTACGTGTTAAGTTTGTCCCATGGGAGGTGTATGTGTCTCTTACGGGTCGTTTTGGGTTTTCACCCTCTAACTGGATATTTTTAAGCCTAAGTCTAGATTTTTTCTAATTATCATCGTATTCTCAAAACGAGAGTCTTGTGACTACGCCGTAAGTTCCTACGTGTTACATTAGTCTCGTGTGAGGTGTTCGTGCCTATTACGGGGTCGTTAGGGCATTATTTTGGATTTTCACCCTCTAAAGTCATGTCTTAAGCCTAAGTGTAAATTTTATAAATTATCCTCGTATTCTCAACCCAAGAGTTTATTAGCTACGAAGAAAGTTTCTACATGTTACGTTCGCCCCGTGGGTGGTGTTCGTGCCTTTTACGGGCCCGTTAAAGGGTTATTTTGGGGTTTTCCCTCCTAACGACATATTTTTAAGCCTAAGTCTAGATTTTTACAAATTATATTCGTATTCTCAAAACGAAAGTCTCGTGACCACACGATAAGTTCCTATGTGTTACATTGGTCTCGTGTAACGTGTTCGTGGCTCTTACGGGGTTGCTAGGGCTTTGTTTTGGATTTTCACCCTCAAAAGTCTTATTTTATGCCCAAGTCTAAATTTTACAAATTATTATCGTATTCTCAAACTGAAAGTACCGTGACTATGTGGTGAGTCCCTACGTGTTAAGTTTGTCCCGTGGGAGGTATATGTGCCTTTAACGGGGCCATTTAGGGGTTGTTTTGGGTTATCACCCGCTAACGACATATTTTTAAGCCTAACTCTAAATTTTGGAAAATTATCATCGTATTCTCAAAATGACAGTCTCGTGACTATGTGGTAAGTTCCTACGTCATATATTGGCCACCTGTGAGCTGTTCGTGCCTCTTATGGGGTCGTTTGGGCGTTGTTTTGGATTTTCACCCTCTAAAGAATTTTTTTAATCCTAAGTATAAAATTTTCAAATTATCCTCGTATTCTACACTCGAGAGTATAGTGGCGATATGGTAAGTCCCTACGTAGTAAGTTTCTCCCGTGGAAGGTGTATGTGCCTCTTACGGGGCCATTTAGGGGCTGTTTTGGGTTTTCACCCTCTAACAACATTTTTTTAATCCTTACTCTAGATTTTTGCAAATTATTGATGTATTCTCAAAACGTGAGTCTCGTGACTACGCGATAAGTTCATATGTGTTACATTGGTCTCGTGTGAAGTGTTCGTGCCTTTTACGGGGTCGTTTGGGTGTTGTTTTAGATTTTCACCCTCTAAAATGATGTTTTAAGCCTAAGTCTAAATTTTGCAAATTATCATCGTATTCTCAAATCGAAAGTCCAATGACTACATGGTAAGTCCCTACGTTTTAAGTTTGTCCCGTGAGAGGTGTCTCTGCCTCTTATGGGGCCGTTTTGGGTTTTCACCCTCTAACGACATATTTTTACGCCTAAGACTAGATTTTTATAAATTATCTTTGTATTATTCTCCAAATGAGAGTCTCGCGATGACACGATAAGTTCCTATGTGTTACATTGGTCTCGTGTGATGTGTTCGTGGCTCTTACGGGGTCGTTCGGGCGTTATTTTGGATTTTCACCCTCTAAAGTCATGTTTTATGCCTAATTCTAAATTTTGCAAATTATCATTGTATTCTCAAACTGAAAGTCCCGTGACTACGTGGTAATTCCCTATGTGTTATGTTTGTCCCGTGGGAGGTGTTTGTGCCTCTTACGGGGCCATTTAGGGGTTATTTTGGGTAATCACCTGCTAACAACATATTTTTAAGCCTAAGTCTAGATTTTTGCAAATTATCATTGTATTGTCAAAATGAGAGTCTCATGACTACGCGGTAAGTTCCTACGTGATACATTGGTCTCGTGTGATCTTTTCGTGCCTTTTATGGGGTCGTTTTGGTGTTGTTTTGGATTTTCACCCTCTAAAGTCATGTTTTAAGCCTAAGTCTAAATTTTTCAAACTATCCTCGTATTCTCAACCTGAGAGTCTACAGGCTACAAGGAAAGTTTCTACATGTTATGTTGGTCCCACGGGAGGTGTTCATGCCTCTTACGGGACCATTTATGGCCTGTTTTGGGTTTTCTCCTGCTAACGGCATATTTTTAAGCCTAAGTCTAGATTTTGACAAATGATCATCGTATTCTCAAAATAAGAGTCTCGTTACTACGCGGTAAGTTCCTATGTATTACATTGGTCTCGTGTGAGGTGTCCGTGCCTCTTACAGGGTCGTTTGGGCGTTGTTTTGGATCTTCACCCTCTAAAGTCATATTTTATGCCTAAGTCTAAATTTTGTAAATTATCATTGTATTCTCAAAACGGAAGTCCCGTGACTACATGGTAAGTCCCTACGTGTTGAGTTTGTCCCGTGGGAGGTGTTTGTTCCTCTTACGGGGCTGTTTTGGGTTTTCACCCGCTAAAGGCATATTTTTAAGCCTAAGTCTAGATTTTTTCAAATTATCATCGTATTCTCAAAACGAGAGTCTCATGATTATACGGTAAGTTCCTACATGTTACATTGGTCTCGTATGAGGTGTTCGTGCCTCTTACGGGATTGCTTGGGAATTGTTTTGGATTTTCACCCTCTAAAGTCATATTTTATGCCCAAGACTAAATTTTGCAAATTATCATCGTATTCTCAAACTGGACGTCCCGTGACTACGTGGTAAGTCCCTATGTGTTAAATTTGTCCCGTAGGAGGTGTATGTGCCTCTTACGAGGCCATTTCAGGGCAGTTTTGGGTTATCATCCGCTTACGGCATATTTTTAAGCCTAAGTCTAAATTTTTGCAAATTATCATCGTATTCTCAAAACAAGAGTCTCGTGACAACGCGGTAAGTTCCTACGTGTTACATTGGTCTCGTGTGAGCTGTTCGTGCCACTTACAGGGTCGTTTGGGCATTGTTTTGGATTTTCACCCACTAAAGTCATGTTTTAAGCCTAAGTCTAAATTTTGTAAATTATCATCATATTCTTAACTCGAGCGTCTAGTGGCTACAGGGTAAGCTCTTACGTGTTACATTGGTCCCATGGGAGGTGTTCGTGCCACTTACAAGGCCGTTTAGGAGGTGTTTTGGGTTATCACCCGCTAACGACATATTTTTAAGCTTAAGTCATGATTTTTGTAAATTATCATCGTATTCTCAAAATGAGAGTGTCGTGACTACACGATAACTTCCTACGTGTCAGATTGGTCTCTTGTGAGCTGTTTGTTCCTCTTACGGTGTCGTTTGGGCGTTGTTTTGGATTTTCACCCTCTAAAGTCAGGTTTTATGCCTAAGTCTAACTTTTGTAAATTATCATCATATTCTCAAATCGAAAGTCCCGTGACTACGTGGTACATCCCTACTTATTAAGTTTGTACCGTGGGAGGTGTTTGTGCCTCTTACGTAGCCGTTTAGGGGCTGTTTTGGGTTTTCACCCTCTAACAGTATATTTTTTAGCCTAAGTCTAAATTTATTCAAATTATCGTTGTATTTTCAAAACGAGAGTCTCGTGACTACACTGTTAGTTCCTACGTGTGACATTGGTCTCGTGTGAGGTGTTTGTGCCTCTTACGGGATCGTTTGGGCATTGTTTTGGATTTTCACTCTCTAAAGTCATGTTTAAAGCCTAAGTCTAAATTTTGAAAATTATCCTCGTATTCTCAACTCGAGAGTCTAGTGTCTAAGAGGAAAGTTTCTACATATTACGTTGGTCCCGTGGGAGGTGTTCGTGCCTCTTACAGGACCGTTTAGGGGATGTTTTGGGTTTTCACTCTCTAATGGCATATTTTTAAGTCTAAGGCAGAATTTTTGTAAATTATCATCGTATTATCATAACGAGAGTCTCGTGACTAGGCGGTAAGTTTCTACGTATTACATTGGTCTCGTGTGAGGTGTTCGTGCATCTTACGCGGTCTCTTAGGCATTATTTCGGATTTTCACCCTCAAAAGTCATGCTTTATGCCTAAATCTAAAATTTTCAAATTATCATCGTATTCTCAAACCAAAAGTCCCGTGACTACGTGGTAAGTCATTACGTGTTAAGTTTGTCCCGTGGGAGGTGTATGTGGCTCTTACGAGGCCATTTAGGGGCTGTTTTGGATTATCACCCGCTAACGGCATATTTTTAAGCCTTAGTCTAGATTTTTGCAAATTATCATCGTATTCTCAAAACGATAGTCTCCTTACTATGTGGTAAGTTTCTACGTGTTACATTGGTCTCGTGTGTGTTGTTCCTGCCTCTTACGGGGTCGGTTGGGTATTCTTTCGAATTTTCACCCTCTAAAGTCATATTTGAAGCTTAAGTCTATATTTTGCAAATTATCCTCGTATTCTCAACCCGATAGTCTAGTGGATACGAGGTAAGTTTCTACATGTTACATTTGTCCTGTAGGAGGTGTTCGTCCCTCTTACGGGACCGTTTAGTGGTTATTTTGGGTTTTTATCCGCTAACGGTATATTTTTAAGCCAAAGTCTAGATTTTTGCAGATTATCATCATATTCTGAAAATGAGATTCTCGTGACTACGCGATAGGTTCCTACATGTTACATTGGTCTCGTGTGAGGTGTTCATGACTCTTACGGGGTCGCTTGGGCGTTGTTTTGAATTTTCACCCGCGAAAGTCAGGTTTTATGCCTAAGTCTAAATTTTGTAAATTATCATCGTATTCTCAAACTGAAACTCCCGTGACTACGTGGTAAGTCCCTATGTGTTAAGTTTGTCCCATGCGAGGTGAATGTGCCTCTTACGGGGCCGTTTAGGGGTGGTTTTGGGTTATCACCCACTAACGGCATACTTTTAAGCCTAACTCTAGGGTTTTGCAAATTATAATCGTATTCTCAAAATGAGAGTCTCGTGACTACGTGGTAAGTTCCTACGTGTTACATTAGTCTCGTGTGAGCGGTTCGTGAATCTTACGGGGTCGTTTGGGCGTTGTTTTGGATTTTTACCATCTAGTGTCATATTTTAAGCATAAGTCTAAATTTTGCATATTACCATCGTATTCTCAACCCGAGAGTCTAGTGGCTACGAGGAAAGTCCATATGTGTTACGTTGGTCCCGTGGGAGGTGTTCGTGCCTCTTACGGGGCCGTTTAGGTGTTGTTTTAGGTTTTCACCCGCTAATGGCATATTTTTAAGCCTAAATATAGATTTATGCAAATTATCATCGTATTCTCAAAATGATAGTATCATGACTACGCGGTAAGTTCCTACATGTTACATTGGTCTCGTGTGGCGTATTCGTGCCTCTTACGGGGTTTGGGCGTTCTTTTGGATTTGCACCCTCTAAAGTCATGTTTTATACCAAAGTCTTCATTTTACAAACTATCATCATATTCTCAAATCAGAAGTCCCGTGACTATGTGGTAAGTCCCTATGTGTTAAGTTTTTCCCGTGGGAGGTGTTTGTACCTCTTACGGGACCGTTCTATTTTGGGTTTTCACCCTGTAACGGTATATTTTAAGCCTAAGTCTAGATTTTTGCAAATTATCATTGTATTCTCGAAACAAGAGTCTTGTTACTGCGATGTAAGCTCCTACGTATTACATTGGTCTCGTGTGAGGTGTTTGTGCCTCTTACGGGGTTGTTTGGGCATTGTTTTGGATTTTCGCCCTCTAAACTCATGTTTTAAGCTTAAGTCTAAATTTTGTAAATTATCCACGTATTCTCAATCCGAGAGTCTAATGGGTATGAGGAAAATTCTACATGTTAGGTTGGTCCCGTGGGAGGTCTTCGTGCCTCTTACGGGACCGTTTAGGGGCTGTTTTGTGTATTCACCGTCTAACGACATATTTTTTAGCCTAAGTCTAGATTTTGGTAAATTATCATCGTATTCTCAAAATGAGAGTCTCGTGACTACGCGGTAAGTTCCTATGTGTTACATTGATCTCGTGTGAGGTGTTCGTGCCTCTTACGGCATCGCTTAGGCGTTCTTTTGGATTTTCAACCTCAAAAGTCATGTTTTATGCCTAAGTCTAAAATTTTCAAATTATCATCGTATTCTCAATCCTGAAGTCCCGTGACTACGTGGTACCTACGTTTTAAGTTTATCCCGTGGGAATCGTCTGTGCCTCTTGTAAGGCCGTTTGTGTTTTTTTTGGGTTATCACCCGCTAACGGAATATTTTTAAGCCTAAGTCTGGAGTTTTGCAAATTATCATCGTATTCTCAAAATGAGAGTCTCGTGACTACGCGATAAGTTCCTACGTTTTACATTGGTCTCGTGTGAGCTGTTCGTGCCTCTTACGGAGTTATTTGGGCATTGTTTTGGATTTTCACCCTCTAAAGTCATGTTTTAAGCCTAACTCTAAAATTTTCAAATTATCCTCGTATTCTCAACCCGAGAGTCTAGTGTCTACGAGGAAAGTTTCTTTATGTTACGTTGGTCTCATGGGAGGTGTTCATGCCTCTTACGGGACTGTTTAGGGGCTGTTTTGGGTTTTCACCCACTAACGGCATATTTTTACGCCTATGTCTAGATTTTTGCAAATTATCATCGTATTTTAAAAAAAAGAGTCGCGTGACTACGCGGTAGTTTCCTACATGTTACGTTGGTCTCGTGTGAGGTGTTCGTGCCTCTTATGGGGTCGCTGAGGCATTGTTTTGGATTTTCACCCTCTAAAGTCATGTTTTATGCCTAAGTGTAAATTTTGTAAATTATCATCGTATTCTCAAATTGAAAGTCCCATCACTATGTGGTAAGTCCCTACGTGTTAAATTTGTCCCGTGGGAGGTGTATGTGCCTCTTACGGGGACGTTTAGGGGCTATTTTGGGTTTTCACCCGCTAACGACATATTTTTAAGACGAAGTGTAGATTTTTACAAATTATCATCGTATTCTTGAAATGAGAGTCTCGTTACTATGTTGTAAGTTCCTACATGTTACATTGGTCTCGTGTGAGGTGTTCGTGCCTCTTACAGGGTCATTTGGGCGTTGTTTTTTATTTTCACCTTCGAAAGTCATATTTTAAGCCAAACTTTAGATTTTTAGAAATTATGATCGTATTCTCGAACCAAAAGTCCCGTGACTACGTTGTAAGTCCCTACGTGTGAAGTTTTGTCCCATGGGAGGTGTATGTTCCTCTTACGGGGCCGTTTAGGGGCTGTTTTGGGTTTTCACCCGCAACGGCCTCTTTTTAAGCCTAAGTCTAGATTTTTACAATTTATCATCGTATTCTCAAAACGAGAGTCTCGTGACTACGCTGTAAGTTCCTACGTGTTACATTGGTCTCATGTGATGTGTTCATGCCTCTTAGTGGGTAATTTGGGCGTTGTTTAGGATTTTCACCCTCGAAAGTCATGTTTTAAGTCGAATTTTAGATTTTTGAAAATTATCATCGTATTCTCAAACCGGAGGTCCCGTAACTACATGGTAAGTCCCTACGTGTTAAGTTTGTCCCGTGGGAGGTGATTGTCCCTCTTACGGGGCCGTTTAGAGGCTGTTTTGGGTTTTCACCCGCTAGCGGCATTTTTTTAAGCCTAAGTCTAGATTTTTACAAATTATCGTTTGATCAAATAAGATGCTTTTCTTTGTCCAATTCAATTCTGTTTGATCATGAGGTATTTTCTTATTATTGGGGTTCTTCCCAAATTGACATCTGGAAGGCGATCCAACTGATTAAGTACCTTTTCCATCAGTAATTCCAAGGATTTAGTTCGATGTTCAACCTTACCGTTTGTTGACGCCACATATTGAAGACAGAAAATGGCCACTGCCATTTTAGTGGCGTCAACAACAGATAAATGATGAGGATGAGATTGAAGATGAAGATAAACATTCACATCAAACATATAAGAGACAAAGATTTTTAAAGTGGTTCGGCTATAAGGAAAAGCCTACGTCCACTGTTATTTTATTCCCAGGGGTTTACAATTGTACAATGTGGTAGAGAGAGAAATGATATGTATCTTGTGTATGGTGTTTCTTGGTTCTCTTGGATCTCCCCCCTGTAATAACATTACAATCAAATGACCCAAAACGTATGGAAAATACCTCTCGTTCTGGCTGCCTTGGTTTCTTGGGAAGATCGGGGTCATCCTCGGCATCATCTTCATGACCTCTCTTCTTTTTCTCCTCTGCCCGACGAGGAGATCTAGATCTCTCTCTAGTTCGATCATTATTTCTTCTTTCACCTCCCCGATCAACATACTTTGCTAGCTTTCTTCTTCGGATAAGTGTTTCAATCTCGTTCTGAAGAGCTATGCAATTTTTAGTCATATGGCCATGATCTTTGTGGAACTCACAATATTTATCCATGTTCCTTGCATCAGGATCTGACCTCAGTTTCTTCGGCCACTTTACTTCCAAGACATGATTAATACCCATTTTCAAAGGAGTATAATTATCGAATTTCTTCAGGACTTCCCATGATGACTTATTATTTCTGGAACGCTTGTCAGCGCCATCGACCTTATGCTCTTTATTTTTAGACTTGTCGACGTCCACCTTGGTGTCTTTATCCATATTCTTCTTTGCAGCCATAGCTTCCTCGGCATTCATGATTTTGGACGCTTTTGCCATCAACTCTGACATAGTTTTAGGTGGATCTTTCGCCAAGGTGTAATACAACTTATTAGGCAACAACCCACTCATCAAGGCGGTGATTGCTGTCTTCTCCTCGTAATCTATGACTTCCAGCTTCTCGTTATTGAAACGAGTTATGTAATCTCTAGTACTCTCACCAGATTTTTGTCTAACACTTAACAAGTGTGCTACTCGTTTTACTGGCTTTGCTCCGAAACAGAAATTGCCGATGAACAACTCAGCCAACTGAAAGAAAGTTGAAATCTTACCCCGAGAAAGATTGTTGTACCATATCTGGGCAGCTCCAGTAAGAGTTCCTGAGAACGCTCTGCATCTCATCTCGTCAGGGACAGCATAGATATCGGCGGTAGCTTGATATTGCTCTATATAAAGAACATGATCTGTCTTTCCATCATATTTGGGGGTCACTACTGGTGCTTTAAACTTTGACGGTGTAGGAAAATTCACAATGGCCTGGACAAAAGGTGTCCCTTGAACAAAAGTTCGTTGTAGGGGATTCTTCGCCTTAGACATTTCTCCCAATCTATCCTCCAATCGCTGAAGGGACCCTTTCCACGCTTCATTTCCTTCCTCGAGCCTATTGGTTCGAGCAATAGATCGTTCTGAATTAGCCTCTTGAGATCTATCTTGATGATCAACTGGTCGTGATTGTGCTGATCCTTCTCTTAGATTTGATGGTTGTCGAAAACTCCTCGACATGGTCTTAGGTGGACTCCTATTCCTTCTAGGGCCTAATCGACTGAAAGGAGACACCCTACTCAGTCTTTCTAAGGCACTGGGTCTTTCTAGAGAGAGAGTGATACGTTGATCAGTATCTGTAGCCCTTATTGACGAAGTTCGCCCAGGTTGATAAGAGAAATCATCAGACTCCTCATTACGATATGACTCAGTACGCCTGGATCGTGAAGAAAGTAAATAAATTTGCCTCTGACCACTTCGCTGTCCTGAACGTGCAGGTGCACCGCCATGAAGGGTGTGTATGAGTTGCCTCATTATTTCTTGCATGGAGGTTTGTCCTTGAGCCAGATTCGTCATAATCCCGGCCAGATCTGGAGGTGCAGAGGGATTTTGAGGATTTCCTGCATTTCCAGCGTTTCGATTGCTAGATTCTGGATTATCCGCCATTGATGATGAATGATTTTTGGTGAAAAATGATAATAATAATCGCTTCCCACAGACGGCGCCAATCTGTTGAAGACATAAAATGGCCACTGCCATTTTAGTGGCGTCAATAACAGATAAATGATGAGGATGAGATTGAAGATGAAGATAAACATTCACATGAAACATATAAGAGACAAAGATTTTTAAAGTGGTTCGGCTATAAGGAAAAGCCTACGTCCACTGTTATTTTATTCCCAGGGGTTTACAATAGCACAATGTGGTAGAGAGAGAAAGGATGTGTATCTTGTGTATGGTGTTTCTTGGTTCTCTTGGATCTCCCTCTTTTGGCTAAGGGAATACATGTATTTATAGTGATGGGAGATAAAGAGATTCATTGAATGTAGACATTTATACATTATGTCTACATTCGACGAATCTAATTGTTGAATTGCTTGGTATGCTATGTGTTGTCATCTACAGTATAAATGTACATTAAGGCTCATTAAATGCGCTGCCATCTTCATTAATGCACATTAAATGCATAGTTATCCTTTGATCTTCCTGGTTGATATGCCGACCAACTCTCCTCGGGTGCCGAGTAACTCTCCTCGGGGGCCGACCAACTCTCCTCGGGTGCCGACTAAGTCTCCTCGGATGCCGACTAACACTCCTCGGGTGCCGACCAACTCTCCTCGGATGCCGACCAACTCTCCTCGGGTGTCGAATATTGCCACGTAAGATTACATGTGTCCTTTTCTGATTGGTCCTCGTAGATGGAGAATTTTTGCGTTAACACCGTTAAAGGCCTACTCCTTTGCCAAGGGTGGTTATCTGGTAAGTAACATTTATGGCCCACGTATCCACTCTTACTTCTCAAACATTGAGATAATTCATCCTCGTTACAAAGAGAACACGCAAGATATACATTTGTGCTCCATCGAGACAAGTGGTTTATCGTCCACATTACAACTGCGTGCATTCGAAAACTTTCTTCACGAGAGGCATCATAAGTCAATAAACCATTTTCCCACAAATTATTCAACTCATCGACTAACGGTTGCATGTAAATATCGATATCTTTCCCTGTGGCCTTTGGCCCAGGAATAAGTAGAGACATCATGAAGAAGGGATCTTTCATGCACTTCTAGGGTTGCATGTTAAGGGGCATAAGTATCATGGGCTACATGCTATAGGAGCTGTTCAAGTTCTAAAAATGGTTGACTCCATCGGTGGCCATACCTAGCCTCATATTTTGAGGCTCACGAGCAAGCTCGGGATAATTTTGATCAAAGTCCTGCCATACCTCACTATCAGTCGGATGCCTCATGATCCCATCATGCACGATCTTATCACTATGCCATATCATGTCAGCAACTATCTTCATCGACATGTACAATCTTCGCAACCTCAGTGTCAAAGGGAAGTAACGCAGGACTTTATGAGGGATTTTTTTAACATTCCCATCATTAAGTTTATATCTGGACTCCCCATATACCGGACATTATTCTAGATTAGCATTATCTTTCCAAAAAAGTGCACAATCATGTTTGCATGCATGAATGGTCTCATATCCTAAGCCTAAGTCACGTAAGAATTTCTTTGCTTCGTAGATTGACTTTGGAGACAAATTCCCTTCTGGTAAAAGTTCTAACAATACCCCCATTAGCATATCGAATGACTTGTTGGTCCATTTTACACTTACCTTCAAATGAAACATTGTAATCACAAATTTCAACAAAGTATACTTATTGCAGCCTGGGTACACCTCACATTTTGCAACCACCAACAGTTTTTCAATGTTTTACACCTCCTCCTTCTGCGCACCATCAGGCGCCTCACCTGTATACGATCCCCCCCAATCACGATTCATGTAAGCTCCCTTACAATAGTCTTCCATTAAGTCGGTAATGTCATTTCCATCCTCTTCTTCATTGTCTATCATTTCATTATCAATCTCATCATCTAATACATGGGTTTGACACTCGGGAAAAGATTCCCCGTGGTACACCCAATTCTTGTAAAATTCCACTATCCCATGTCAGATTAAATGATTGTTTACCATTGCACCACTATGCCAATATCGATTCATACATTCATTACACGGAAAACGGATAGTACCATTATTGCTCGTTTTCGTCATTGCAAATTCAATAAAAGCGATCGCCTCGTCACGATATTGATTACCTAATCTTTGCCTAAGAGTCATCCAACTTTTATCCATCATATCTATTGTACCAATAACTAATAAATTATTTAACCACGATTAATTGGTTTACTACATTATTTTTCGGACTAAAACACATAAAAGACCATTTAAGATACTATTCAATAATGTGAGGCTATATCCCAACAATGATGATTAAAGAGTGGATGCCAATATACCATTTAAATAGAAGACTACATTTATTACAAATAGCATATTCAAACAAGTATGTCTTAATTTTTTTTAAAATAAAGCTTACCTAAGATTATACTATGTATACTATGCCATCCTAAGGTTATCTAAGATTGTACTAAAAAAACAATGCTCAAATGTAGTGATAACATTATGTAACACCCCGCCTAATTAAATACCGAGTGATCAGTCCTTTATTAAATATATAGTCAAGGTTAACTGTTGGTTTTATTCTTAGCATCACTGACGCAAAACTAAATTTTCCAATTTAAACACCCTAATTAATTAAGCTAAGTGTCAAAACCATTTAAAACATTATTTTTATATCATTAAATCCAATTATAAAACCTTTAACAATATACAGATTAATAATCACACAATTATTAGAATGGAAATAAACACCCATGAATTTAATTGTTCAAATAACTAATACCAACTTTAAAACAATAAAGGAAAAACCACCCTGACAATAATGAAATCTCAAAGAGTAAAATACTAAAGATAAATGAACATAGTCTCTGATAAATCCAATTGAATAAGGAAAAAGGTGACACATGCCCAACTAATTAAAATGGAACTAAGAGTGGAATCCACTACACCAAAATGACAAAATTATCACCCTTCAGCCGGCCACCCTTGTCAAGGTCATTGACCGTGACAAAAAACACGCATTTGTGTCACGATCATCGACCTTGACACGACCGCCACAAAGAATTGTCACAGTCATTGACCATGACAATTCTTTAAATAATTATCACGGTCAATGACCTTGACACGACCGTGGCAACTTCTGCAGTAAAAAAAGCCCTAGCCTTCTTTTTTCCCACCCTTTTTTGGTTTCCCCCCCTCTCTCTCTAAGCGATTTCTGCTCTCTCTCTCTAAGGTATGTTTTTTTTTCCTCTCTTTCTCTTTCATTTCTATATGTGTGTGTATGTGTATGTGTGTATATATATGTGTGTATATGTATGTGTGTATGTGTGTGTATATATGTGTGTGGTGGTGTGTGGTGGGGGAGGGGGGAAGAGGGTGTGGAGGTGGGGGTGGGGTGGTGCAGGTGTGGGGTGTGGTGGGAGGAGGTGTGGAGGGGGAGGTGTGTGTGTGTGTGCATAGGTGTGTGCGCGTGTGTGTGGCGGGGGTAGGGGGCAAGGGGTGTGGTGGGGGTGTGGTGGTGCAATTTTAACAATTGTATAACTTTAATTAATAAATTCTATAGCTTTAATTGTAATTTTAATTGTATAGTTTTAGATGAAAGTAAATTAATAATTAGTGCCAATTTCATATGAAAGTAGGATTGCCCCTCATTGTAAATTAATAAATTAATAATTGTATACTTTAATTGTTAGTTTAATTGATGAAATGAATTAATTGAGTAGATGAATTAGAAGGAGTACGAGTTACACATTTGTTGTTGAAATTGCTGTTGGATTATTTTGTTTAGTAAATGTTGGGTTGGTTAGTTTTAAAAGTGGCATGACCACTAGATTATTGTCCATATGAGGGTGGGATTTTTCAACTTTTTTTGAAAATTACTTTGTATATCGAACAATATATACAAAGTATGATAATTAAATGAAACATACTTGAAATTAAATATGTGTATATGTGTGTGTATGTGTGTGTATATATGTGTGTGGTGGTGTGTGGTGGGGGAGGGGGGCAGGGGGTGTGGTGGTGGTGGGGGTGTGGTGGGGCAATTTTAACAATTGTATAGTTTTAATTGTAATTTTAATCGTATAGTTTTAGATGAAAGTAAATTAATAATTAGTGCCAATTTCATATGAAAGTAGGATTGCCCCTCATTGTAAATTAATAAATTAATAATTGTATACTTTAATTGTTAGTTTAATTGATGAAATGAATTAATTGAGTAGATGAATTAGAAGGAGTACGGGTTACACATTTGTTGTTGAAATTGTTGTTGGATTATTTTGTTTAGTAAATGTTGGATTGGTTAGTTTTAAAGTGGCATAACCACTGGATTATTGTCCATATGGGGGTGGGATTTTTCAACTTATTTTGAAAATTACTTTGTATATCGAACAATATATACAAAGTATGATAATTAAATGAAACATACTTGATATTAAATATGTGTATACGTGTGTGTATATATGTGTGTGGCGGGGGAGGGGGCAGGGGGTGGGGTGGTGGTGGTGGTGGGGTTTGTGTACGTGTATGTGTGTTTGTGTGTGGTGGGGGTGGGGTAGGGGTGTGTGTCTATGTGTACTAATAACATTTTTTTTATCTGTACTAATAACATTTTTTTACAAAAAATGTCTCCTTCAGGTATTAAGGCGAAGATGATGATGCTGTTTATGATGATGTCGTCTGGGCTCAGTGGTAGCGGAGGCGATGAGGGCTCCTCCGCCCCTAGGCTCCCCAAATATGAAAAATTTGGGATTACCATCGAGAACAAATCGAAGCTATTAGCGAGATCCCTCGAGCTGCTAAAGACGGTCATCAGCGCGGGGTTTATGAGTTGGAAGGAGGTGCCATATGAGCTCAAGTTAGCTGTTTGGGCGGCACTACAGGTAATATATTTATATTTATATGAATATTTCAATTTCAATTTCAATTTCAATTTCATTTTATATTTATATTTATATTTATATTTATATTTATTCACAACTAACATTGAATTTGTTGGACATGAACAATTCAACTTGGATCCAAAGGTACGCGATTCCGTCTTGGAGTAGTTGAGGGATCAACACAAGACGTGGAAGAAAAATATGCGGACACGGTACTTTGGGAAAACAGAGAGTCCATTATACAATGGCGTGGATCCGTCCCGCCCAAGGAGCCGATCTCATTGGCACAATGGACAAAGTTCATTGACAATGAGATCGAGGATCGACAATTGGCATCTCGCTAATCGGGGAGGGAAAATCGGGAAAAAAAGACGTGCACTACTCCGGCCGGACCTCTTACGCCGAGGTGGAGCATAGGATGAAGGTAAGATTTAATTTTTCTATAACTACATAAATATATTATTCTTCATTATTTTACTTTGCGGGGCCGATACTAATTTTACTTTATTTTATTTCAGGGGGTAGGGAGTGGGCCAAGGGATAAGCCACATAGTCTCGATACTTATGTGGCTCTTCGGACGAAGAAGGGGAAGGACAAGGAGGTGTCCCCGAGCGTCGCGGCCACGATTGTAAGTAATACGATAGTTTAATTTTTATTAATTATGTTATAATTTTGTAGTTTACTTATTTTACTAATCATGTACTTTTTGTCATTTCAGGCAAAGCTTAAGGAAGTGCATGAGTCGCAATCTGATGCCGACAAGGCGTCTTTGTCCACAGACGCACTCAACCAAGTGCTTGGCTCTGATGCAAGGAGAGGACAATGGGGGTGAGCTCGAGGGTGGCCAAATCTAGGATCATCGGATTGGAGACGAGCGACACCGGGTTGGCTCGAACAGTGGATTCACACGACGCGAAGCTGTCCCATTTGGAGGCGACGGTCAAAGATATGTATGCATTCATGAAGCGTACGTTGGGCAGAGACCGTAAGGGGAAGGGGAAAGGGAAGGATAAGGCGATGGAGGAGGAGTAGGTGCGGGAGAACGAGGCGTAAGAGGACGAGGATGTGGACCTCGTTGCTTCTTTACCGTCACGTGCGTATTTTGATGATCCACTTCCTTATTTGGCTACCTTCCCCAGACCATTGTCGACACTTGGTTGGCCGAGCGTGTTCATATTGGATGTATTTGATGGCTAGAGGATAGGGCGGGGGTTGAGGACTCTAATATTATCGAGGGTGGAATAGTTCATGGACGTGCGCTTCAAGGGATCGAGTCCAAAGTGCTCGTCACGCATGTGATACCCGGGAAGGAGAACTCTCTATTGTGGTTGCGCGAACAATGCGGCACAATGTATATTAGTGGGTGTGTGAATTCGTATATCGTGTGGCCAACTCACCTCCTCACATTTACCCAAGACATGTAGTAACATTATTTTTAAGTTTGTTCATTTTAATTATATTTGGATTATATCATCATGTATATTATTTCTATTTTGAATATTTAGATTATATCGTCATGAATATATATTTGCACTATCTTTAGTTTATTTGGATATATGATGTTTGAATAGGTACAACCAACGTTGTTATAACAGGTACAAATATACTACTGGGCAGTGGCGGTGGCAATACTGCCCATCATAATTTTTTTAAATTCTGCCCAGAATTGTAACGGTCATTGACCGTGATAAGTCCTTGACAAATAAAGTTATCACGTACTTGTCACGGTTATTGACCGTGATAATTTTTTAAAAATATTTTCACGGTTTTGTCACGGTTATTAACTGTGACTAAACTTGTCACGGTCTATGACCTTGACTTGACCGTGACAATTCTAATGAACTTGTCAAGGTCAATGACCATGACACGTCCGTGACAAAAAAATTTGTCTCGCCCCAAATTGTCACGGTCATTGACCTTGACAAGTCCAACTTGTCAAGGTCAATGACCGTGACAATAGTGCAGATTTGGTCAATAATGAGATCGTCTAAGAAATTGGCCTGCAACTCTCACATAAGATGCATCACGTCCCGTCCAAAGAACCTAAGCATGATGCCCCTGTGGCTAGGCACCTGTAATATATACATATATACACAAGAGAGAAGAGATAACAAGAAACAGGTCAGAGCCCAATTGTAAAACAGTTTAAATTTAGTTTAGCAAGTATTTAAAATGCTTACCGTCTAATGCAACAATCATGTTGGTATGCGACACTCTCTTGAGAAATTCTCACCTCTCAACTAATATGCACGCCTACCTCACTATTAACTCCAAAAGTTTATTTTAACTTAAATCTCCCATAAGGTCTCATGTCGACAATTACTATGGCTAAGATAATAGATTTCTGAAAATAAAGTACTCACATATAGCTCATTTCATTTTTTTTTAAAATATTCCAAAGTTGTTACAAAATTCTCAAACACTTATAATAAAGTCAGAGTAATTAAATCATTGCTTAACTACTTTTATACATAGAAGAAATTTTCGAGTCTCATGTCTATATATATTAATCACTCATATAATATATACTATCAGCACCCCACATAAAATTTTATGGTACTGGCATACTCTACTATCAAGTCCCCGTATCACTCGTACTAAGGGAAATACTAGTTCGGAATCACTCTCGAACTGTATTAACACAAAACTTTAACAAATGGAGGCGAAGTATAGTTCCAAGTCACTAAGAGGTCAACACATACCCTCACGTCTCTTAGGACCGTTTGACTATCAATCTGATAGCCTGTACCAAGGAATTCTATGTTCTAGCGTACAAGTCGTTATCCCCCGTAAAGGCCCAATCAAGATAAGGCTGTCCCGACGCGGAAACCCTCATGATAGCAAGTAGCTCGGGTATCATTTTTACCCATATATATAATATATGCACAATCACAGAGTCATATATATATATCTATATAATAAAGTATAAAACTTATATATGTCATAAGCTTAAAGTATGATGTCATCCAAATAAAATTTTCTTACACTACCAAATTTACCCCTCAAATCTTATAGGATAGATTGAATAAGGGTTGCTTGGATCTAATGGTTGTAAATGATGGGTTCTTGCATCTAATGGATGAAAATCATTTTAAGATACATGATTCGGATTACTGTCTTTAATGTATTCCCTTGACAGCCTTTTCGTTGTGAATTACAATCACAAGCACAGTTGTAAGATGTGTTTGTGGATATCCTCATGTGTGTTTTATTGGACAATTTAAAAAACCGTTGGATATGTCTCTTTTTTATTGGGACTCACAGCCACTAGAGTGGCTGGAGTACCTAATCTAATATATGGGTCATATAAGATATCTTTTTCAGCCACTACAATTTAAGATACATGGTTCGGATTACATTTGTGTTAGAGAGAGAGACTACATCTGTGTTTGTGTTTTGAACTGAGACTACATTTGTGTAGGAGAGAGAGACTACGCGTGTGTGTGTTTTTAACTGAGACTACATTTGTGTTGGAGAAGGTGGTAGCTTAAAAGACCTACTGTTTTCAGGTAATATACACGGTTCACTTTAACAAACGTTATCATGTGTTTTTGGAAAACACGTCCTGTGTGAGTTTTCTTTGGTACTTCGTTTATGTCCATTCATAATGCTTAGTTTCTTTTTTTTTTCCACCATGCAATTAGAAAGTTGATAATATAGCTCTCATGGAAAATTCACCCAAATAAGCCTGATAATGTAGAAACAATGGAAATATCTGTAACTACAACCACAAAAACGAAACCAACGTCTGATCTAAAGCAACAAACCAAATTCAAAAAAGAAAGTAACCCTTTAACACCCAAGACTTTCCAAAACTCCTATATTATAGGAAGATTAAATTTGATAAATCAATCTTCATCTTCAATGACCTTGGTGCCTATCCCCTTGAGTCCTTCTGCTGGGAGTACATCTCCCCCTTTGCGTCTTCATCATCGTTCCTCTTGCGAGCAATGCGTACCCTAACCCGTCTTGGAACACTTCGTTTCTTTGGTAAGGGTCGTTGGTAAGTGATGTTTCGTATGCACAGTTCATAACAGTATAGGCTTCTTAACAGTTTAGGCTTCTTAAGAGTTTAGGCTTATTTGGAGAAGGTGGTTGCTTAAAAGACCTGTTTTAGAGGTAATATAGTTCTTTTTATTTTCTCCAGAGACATGTCTAATATACATGGTATATGTTTTTGGAAAACACGTCCAGTATATTAGACACGACCTATCTAATATACACGTTTATGTGTGGTCATAATGCTTCGTTTATTTGGTAAGGGTTGTTGGTAAGTGAAGCTTTGTATGCATAGTTTATGTCCATGCATAATGCTTCGTTTTGTATGCACAGTTCATAACAGTATAGGCTTCTTAAAAGACCTGTTTAGGCTTCTTAACAATTTAGGCTTCTTAACAGTTTAGGCTTCTTTAGAGAAGGTGGTAGCTTAAAAGACCTATTTTAGAGGTAATATAGTTCTTTTTATTTTCTCTAGAGACCTGTCTAATATACACGGTATATGTTTTTGGAAAACACGTCTTGTATTAGACACGACCTGTCTAATATACACGTTTATGTATGTTCATAATGCTTCATTTATTTGGTAAGGGTTGTTGGTAAATGAAGCTTTGTATGCATAGTTTATATTTATAACACTTAAGCTTCGTATCTAATGTTAAAGTTGTGTAATTCTCCTCTTACGCTGTTACGCTGTATAATGTTACGCTGTTACGATGTTTCTAACAGCACACATGCTGTCTCTCTCTCTCGTTGTTACGCTGATATATAGAGTTGTGTATATATAGAGATATGTAAGTATAATGACATATACACGCTGTAAGTATAATGATATATACACTCCGTGTAAGTTCAATCAACACGTTGCCGATTTTACACATGTGGTACAATCAAAGTTTGTTTTACAGTTAGTAATATATGGGTTTGTATGGGTTTAACGGGGGTCAGAATTTTTGACGCGACAAAATAACCCGATATGAACTGGACATGAGTTTAACGAGTTAGGGTTGACGATTTCTTGACATGAAAATATGACACGACTCTCCAACACGAATAATAAACGGGTTGGGTTAATTTCAAACACGTTTAACTCGAAAATGATACAAATAGACGCGTTTAATTCATATTTTGTAGAGAATATATTAGATGATTTATATATCTTAATAAAAATTATATGAAATTCATGGGTTAAATTATTTATATGTAAAATATTAAGTTATCGTAGGCCTATTAGTGGTATGATTGGTTAAGAGGGAAGAACAAAATGGTTTTATATTTTACGTAGGCCTATTAGGGGTCAACCCGAACGCACACGATAATAAACAGGTCGGGTTAGTGTTTGTTCATCTGACACGATTAGTTAAATGGGCCGGGTTAGGGTCCACTAATACTTAACACGATTAGTTAGAAAATATGGACTAAAAATGGAAATGAAATGTTTTTTCAATCCCATATCTATAATCAATATTATCTAAAAATGGTAATTATATATCTATAATCAATATTATCTAAAAATGATATTGAAATGTTTGTGCGAACACGGACTCCTGGGTTTACACGAACTCGGTTTATGGGTGGGTTTATGACTGGGTTTCTTTGTTATTACTTGGGTGATATCAAGTGAGATAATAGAGTTGGGAACTCAAAACTGGGCTTACTGGGTTTACACGAATTGAGATATATACATAATATCAGATATATCTGATATTATGTGTATATCAGATATATACGAACTGTCTATATATAAACATATATACATAGACAGTTGTGTTTACACGGATATGCATACTGGGTTTACACGGATATACATAGTGGGTTTAGGCGAACAGAGATAGTTTTATATCATTAAAATCAATTTTTTTTGTTAAATCATTTTTATATCTTTTTTTAATAACATTAGTCTTATTTATATCTTAATTAAAAACCTGTTTTGTTTAAAAACATGTATTTTGTTTCATAAAAAATCTTAATTAAAAACCTGTTTTGTTTATATTTTAATTAAAAACCTGTTTTGTTTTATAAAAAATCTGTATTTTTTATATAAAAAAAGAAGTGTTTTTATATTTATAAAAAACAGGAACACTAACATGACTAAATTAAAATAAAAAAACATAATTTTTTTTGTTAAAATCAGTTTTAACACTTTTTTTTCAGTGTTTTTTTTATAAAATCAGTTTTATGTCCTATCTAATGTCAATTAAATCAGTTTTATCTCCTATCTAATGTCAATTTTATGTTCTATCTAATGTCAATTAAAATTAAAACAATTTTTTTTATATAAATAAAAAAACTATGTTTAGTGTTAAAAAGACCCTCACCACATAAAAACAATCAATGTGTGCCGCTGACGTGAACTTTTAAAAATAAGAGAATATTAGTAAATTAGTGTTTGAGGACTTTTTGGTAAATGATCCATTAAATATTAGTTTAATGAAAAATTTATTTAATTTAAAAATAAATCCTAACTCTAACTATTTATTAATCTTTTGCTAAATTTAAAAAATTAGACGAATATCTTTTAATTTTTATTTAAAATAAATAACAACTGTAGAAATATAATGTATTGTTTTTTAAAAATAGATTAAGGGTGAGGATTGTTTTGGCATGAAATTAAGAGTTTGTCATTATTCATTTTTTTGTTGTGTTTGATGAATTGTTTAATAGATAAGTCAAACAGGTATATAAATAGCAAACATGTATAAAAATGGGTATTAAAAATAGTTTTCTTTTGAAATGAGATTGGTATTTATACCCTCATTCTCATAATTCTCAATAGAAAAGAGAAAGATATGTAACATTCTATGTCTATATAATACACCATACAAACAATACCTTTTCTGCCAACTATACTTTCCATATTTCATTAATCATTGATTGTACATATTTGAAAGGAAACAAATATAAGCTAGAAATGAAATGAAATGAAATGAGATGGGTTAAGAATTATAGGTGATTCGGTTTTAACATATTCAGTTTTGTAGAGTTTTAGTTGCTGTAAAACAGATTCTGTTTTATTATTTATTAGTGCGTTTGTTTGTGTTTGAGTTTTTGATTTTATGGTCATTTTCATTTATTTTTGGCAGGTTTATACTGATCTGTTTTCGTTTCTGGTCGATCTTCTTTCACATGGAGAACATTACTATATACGACATTGTATGTTATTTTTCATTCTTATGTCCTTCGGTGTTCCTTATAACCTTTTAAACTTAGTTATGATTTTTGTTACATTCATTTCTGACAGGTCGATGACAATGCATCATATGCTGTACCAACCACTTCTCTATATTCTAATTGTATATATTACAATAATACCTTTAGCTTTTAACTTACATGGTTGTGTTTACAATCACAGATTGAAAGTTTGCGCAACAATAATATCAATGTTCATATCCAGGATGAAAATTAACTAAATACTATTCAATCTTTCGTAATCACGTTCATCAAATTTGCATGTAATGTTCTTATCAACATCCTCATTTTTTTATATAGATTTTCTTTTTAATATTTGCAGGGTCGACCAACTAATAGCGACAAACATAACAACCAACGGTCAAAGGGACAGGAAAACATACCACCGACTCACGTACTAATTTCTTCCAATATTCATGTCATGTCTTGAATCATTTTCTATTTCATTTATATTTTTTAGATTTTATATGTTTCCTTTTATTTTTCAGGATAAAGGGAAAGGAAAGGAGAATGTCTCCTCACAGTCGGTAAGTTTTGCCATATTAACGTTGGAAAGCTATTATAAAGTTTACATATTAACATGTTATAGGTTGGATATACTCTATATTTTTCTCCTCACTTTTTATTTTTATTTTTTTGTATAGAATCATATCCCGCGTCGGAAATACAACGGCATTGTTATTCGTGATGTTGTTTAACCTAATGCTACAGCTATTGAGGTACCTATTCGCCACTACATGATTTTTACTTTAGAATTGCTTCTCCATTTTTTTTGTCATTGAGTTAACACTATATATGTGATTATATTCCTAAGCCTCACACTAAATTGACAAACACAAACGACAAAGGCAAAGGAAAAATTCTCGAAAAAGGACCTGACACGCGTAAACGGGTTAAAGATATTTTCAACTACTTTTCATAGTTCAATGTTGTAATATATTGTAGATTAATATTCTCCGTCTTATTATAGATTATCATATTATTTTTGTAGGCAATCTGGATGGGTGAGGAGCCAACTTATTGTGGACCAGTATGTTTCCTATTTCGTATTTTTCACTTTTCAACTCAGACTTTATATATATCTTCAATCCAATGTACCAATATTATAACTAATATACTTTAATATACAAGTGAGGATAATATTGAATCGAGTCTTATAACTAATATACTTTAATATATAACTCAGACTTTAATATCTTCAATCCAGTGCACAAGTCTTATAAGCATACTTTATATATCTTGAATTAATATTCCTAATTAATAATCTTTATCCTCCACACAAAGAAAGCGACAAGAACCTCATGCTGATAATTTCATCTCAAAGCGTGTTGTGGCTAAAAAAAAATGCCGTGATCGAGAAAATTTAATCTCAACGCATGTTTTGCCTCAAGAACCTCCCACCCTACGTGCTCTTGACCAACGACAAAGACGAGATCGAGAAAGGGCATTTTCATTGAACTTAAACTCAGAAGAACTTCTTGATCAACCATCTACTCCTGATTTCCAGTGAAATTCGATCGAGGAACTTAACCTCAGAAGTACTGAACATAATCCTAATCTTTCACGGCTTATAAATGTTTTGTCCCAACAACTTACCCCCCTTTTACCATCCTCTAAACGATCTCTAGACCAAAGACAACGGCGTGATAGAGAAAAAACATTTTCATTGACAAATCCACTTCATAATCAACCACCTACTCACTACACCAAATCTGCCCATTTGTCAAGGTCATTGACCTTGACAAATTCACCTTGTCAAGGTCAATGACCGTGACATTTCGAGGCGAGACAACTTTTTTTGTCACGGTCGTGTCACGGTCATTGACCTTGACACGTTTGTCACGGTTTAAAATCGTGACTAAGCCGCGACCCTTTTTAAAAAAATTGTCACGGTCATTGACCGTGACAAATGTTGTCAAGGACTTGTCACGGTCAATGACCGTGACAATTCTGGGCAGAATTTAAAAAAAATCTGCTGGGCAGTATGGCCACCGCCACTGCCTAGCAGTATATTTGTACCTGTTATAACAACGTTGTACCTGTTCCAAACATCATATATCCAACACAAACTAAAGATAATGCAAATATATATTCATGACAGTATAATCCAAATTTTCAAAGTAAAAATAATATACATGACGATATAATCCAAATATAATTAAAATGGACAAACTTAAAAATAATGTTACTACATGTCTTGGGTAAATGTGAGGAGGTGAGTAGGCCACACGACATACGAATTGACGCACCCACTAATATATGTCGTGCCGCATTGTTTACGCAACCACAGTAGGGAGTTCTCCTTCCCGGGTATGACATGCGTGACGAGCACCCTGGACTCCATCCCTTGAAGCACACGTCCATGGACTATTCCACCCTCGATGATATCCGGGTCCCTCAACCTCCGCCCTATCCGCTGGCCATCAAATATGTCCAATATGAACACGCTCGGCCAACCAATCGTCGATAATGGTCTGTTGGAGGGCGTCAAATAGGGAAGTGGATCGTCGAAGTACGAACGTGTCGGTGATGAAGCAGCGAGGTCCACATCCTCGTCATCCTGCGCCTCGTCCTCCCGCACCTCCTCGTCCTCCCGCACCTCCTCCTCCACCGCCTTCTCCTTCCCTTTCCCTTTACCTTTCTCTTTACGGTCTCCACCCAACGTACGCTTCATGAATGCGTACATATCTTGGACCGTCGCCTCCAAACGGGACAGCTTCGCGTCGTGTGAATCCACCGTTCGAGCCAACCCGGTGTCGCTCGTCTCCAATCCGATGATCCTAGATTTGGCCACCCGCGAACTCACTCCCCTTGTCCTCCCCTTGCGATCAGAGCCAAGCACTTGGCTGAGTGCGTCTGTGGACAAAGATGCCTTGTCGGCATCAGACTGCGACTCATGCACTTCCTTAAGCTTTGCCTAAACGACAAAAAGCACATGATTAGTAAAATAAGTAAACTAAAAAATTATAACGTAATTAACAATAATTAAACTGTCGGATTACTTACAATCGTGGCCGCGACGCTCGGGGAAACCTCCTTATCCTTCCCCTTCTTCGTCCAAAGAGCCACATAAGTATCGAGCCTATGTGGCTTACCCCCTGGCCCACTCCCTACCCCCTGAAATAAAATAAACTAAAGTAAAATTAGTATCGGCCCCGCAAAGTAAAATAATATCCAATAATATATTTCTGTAGTTATAGATAAATTAAATATTACCTTCATCCTATGCTCCACCTCAGCGTAAGAGGTCCGGCCGGAGTAGTGCACGTCCGTCTTTTTAGCCCAATTTTCCCTCCCCGATTGGCGAGATGCCAATTGTCGATCTTCGATCTCATTGTCAATGAACTTTTGCCATTGTGCCAATGAGATCGGCTCCTTGGGCGGGACGGATCCGCGCCATTGTAAAATGGTCTCTCGTGTTTTTCCAAAGTACCGTGTCCGCATATTTTTTTTCCACGTCTTGTGTTGCTCCCTCAACTGCTCGAAGACGGAATCAATTATAAGGATAAAATTATCTTAAAATGATTGGTAGGGAATGTCTATGAGGTGGATGATAATTTATTTGATATTTTATTTTATTTCTTTTGGTTAGGTTATTAAGACTTTATTTGAATTGATATCTTAGTAATTATTATTTAATATTTATTTTGAGCAATTATCTTATATTATTATTATACAAACTCATCGGGAAATACGCGTATGTGAAACTCTCCCTAATGTTTAGAATTTATAATCATTTGGCTAGCAGAGTTTGTTTTATAAAGTTACCATTAAGTTTACTATTGATGGGTTGTCTCTATCTTTCGATATCTATTTGTTTATCTCTATTTATGTTGGAGCGTCTGGCCATGGTACATCGATTTTTCATATAAATTGAACTATAAAAATTATAAAATAATGCAAACAATATGTCTATAATGAAAATTGACTTTATCAAATAAATAAGTTCATAATTAAAACTATTACAAGAAGCATGATTTTAGTTTACTACCACAACATTTACAATGTAAACATTATGTCCATAATTGATTTATTTTTGTGGTGGGGTGGGGGTGGAGGGGTGGATATTAGAAGGCTACAAGGGATTTACCAATTTTGCTAAGTGTGTATGTGACATTACTTACTAATTTGGTGAGGTATTGATGAATTTCATTAAGTAATTGCTAATTTTATTAAGGTATATGTGAAGTACATAAAGTTTATGTCCAAATTTAGTAAGTTATATATTAATTTTATAAGGTATGTGCGAATTTTATACAATATCTGCGATTTTTGGTAAATTTTTCGTTTAAACTTCTATAATGTATATTTGAAAAGAGTAATATTAGGTATACCAAAAAAATGAACCCCAAAAAATAGACCCAATGAAATTTAACAATGCATTGAGTGATATTTTTAGTAGACTTCATGTGAGCCCCACACACCAACCAACGTGTTTCTTACATTTCTCATTAGGTTCATTTGAATTTAAAAAAATATATTTTAATTTGGGTCATTTATTTATTAATTTAGTAAGTAATTGCACATTTGTCCATGTAGCGAATTTCAAAAGTAAATGTCAATTTCATACTCACTACAGTATAGTAATGTTTGATAAATATTTTCTCTAATGTACATATATCATACAAGTAAACCGCTCCAAAACTCTCACCCTCATATATGAGATTTAGGGCCTCTTTGGTTTTCTGTGTTTAAATACAATTCTGATAAAAATTTACGTTTGGCACACCTGATTTTTAAATACTGTATTAAAAGATTTCCGTGTTATAATTAAGTTTTTCAGAAAATAGCAAAAGGGTATTTTCTAAATTTTGTTTTTTAATTTTCACCACACACACACACACACACCCCACCCCACCCCACCCCACCCCACCCACCCCCTCCCCCACCACACACCACCACACACACACACACACCCCACCCCTAACCACCCCCTGCCCCACCCCTCCACCACCCCCTCCCCCACCACACACCACCACACACACACACACACACCCCACCCCACCCCACCCCACCCCCTCCCCCACCACACACCACCACCACACACACACACACACACACCCCACCCCACCCTCCACCACCCCCTCCCCCACCCTGCCCCACCCCGCCCCACCCTGCCCCACCCTCTGCCCCCCTCCACCACCCCCACCCCCACCCCCTCCCCCACCCTGCCCCACCCCGCCCCACCCCCCACCCCCTGCCCCCCTCCACGCACACACATACACACATATATATATACACATACACACAAATATATATATAAATGAAAGAGAGAGAGAGAGAGAGAAAATGGACCTAAAAGTAGAGAGAGAGAGAGCAGCGTCGAGAGAGAGAGAGAGAGAGAGAGAGAGAAATGGAGGGAACGGCGCGGGAGGGAAAAAAGAAGGGGGATAGGGTTTTTGCTGCGAATATTGTCACGGTCGTGTCAAGGTCTTTGACCGTGACAAGAATTTAAATAATTGTCACGGTCAATGACCGTGACAAGTAAATTTGTCACGGGCTTGTCACGGTCATTGACCGTGACAATTCGTTGTCACGGTCGTGTCAAGGTCAATGACCGTGACATAAAACGCGTGTTTTTTTGTCACGGTCAATGACCTTGACAAGGCTGGCCGGCTGAAAGGTGACAATTTTCCCATTTTGGTGTAGTGACTACTCTCCATGTACATTCACATGTGTCACAAATAGTGGAAGATGCATTTGTTGAAGTCCCATCACCGACATCTCGCCAATTTACACATTTGAGAACCCCTAATCCTTTTGACTTTCCTCTTCAAAATCGTAGTCCTCTTACCAATAGTTTACCAACTACACAATCACCTGATTATATTCCCCCTAATATTTTCTCCAGAAACCTTTTTGATGATTTCAACACTATTGAACAGAATGATATTCAAGCAACACACATATCTACTGAGGTCCTACAAGTATCAACTGCAGGGGTTGCTACACCTGCCCCTAATATTCAAACTACTGATACATCGTGTGTAAGAAACATTGCAAGTACGAGTTCAATTCATGCACCACATGTCGAATTAGGTAGGCATTTTCTTGGGTCCATGGATGTTCCTTGCCCTTATTGTTTAGCTTTACATTGGATGGATGAAAGATTATCTACCTCGTCAAAGATTCGCCCTCTATTTGGGAAATGTTGTAGACAAGGACAAGTTCGATTACCACATCTACTTGAACCCCCACCTGAAATTAAATATCTGTTTGATGGTAATGATGTTCAATGCAAGTCTTTCCAGAGTCATATTAGAGAGTATAATGCTGCAAATGCCTTTACAAGTCTTGGTGTTCAAATAGATGATAGGGTCCTCAGAGGTAGGGGTCCATCATCTTTCACCATTCATGGTGAACTACGTCATTGTACTGGATCCTTATTACTGGAACCGGGATACGAGGAAGAAGATTCATATGCCCGGTTATACCTTTATGATCCCAGTGTGTCTCTGAGTGTTAGGGAACTTAGGAATCCACAATTACGAAGTGATGTACTTCAAATAATTCAAGGTTACTTGGAGGTGAACAATCCGTTTATCCACAAATATCGCCAGGCATTTTCTATTTTGAATGAATCCTCTCGATCCGACAAAAACTTGCCAGGATACCTGCATTACAATTCTGCAGCAGATCGTAGAAGGTATAATTTGCCTTCGACCGACGAGATTGCTGTTATTTTTCCCGACGATCGCCATAATTCGTCTGTAATGAGAGACATTATTGTTCGCCTTCGAGGGGGGATCAATTGATGCGAGTTAATGAATGTCACCCAGCTTACCTACCTCTACACTACTTTCTTTTATACTCTCACGGTCAACTTGGTTAGGACCCCGACATGAAGCTATGGGATGTGGCAAACAATGTTGATCAGGATCATCGACTAACTCAACTCGATTATTATAGTTATCGTTTATTTAAACATGGCACTGAATACTCTACAATTTTGAGAGGAGGTAAACTTATGCAGGAGTTCATTGTGGATGCATGGGCTTCAACGGAACAAAATCGTTTAACTTATTTCAGACTTAATCAAAGGAAACTTCGGGTAGAATTATACAAAGATCTTACCAATTGTATGTCTGAGGGTGTTGAACCATTATAAATTGGTAGGCGAATGATTTTACCGTCTTCTTTTACTAGTAGTGCGCGAAATATGTTTGAGATTTACCAAGATTCAATGGCTATCACTCGGTATAATCAACACCCTGATATTTTTCTCACAATGACCGCCAATCCTAAATGGCCTGAAATCAGTAAGGAACTTCTACCGGGTCAAAATGCTCTCGACCATCCAGATTTGATTGCACGTGTTTTTGAACTAAAGAGAAAAACACTAATGAAGGAGATTAAGGATAAAAATATTTTTGGTAAGAAAGTGGCCCATGTGTTTACAATTGAATATCAAAAAAGAGGGTTACCCCACATGCACGCTCTTCTTTTCTCGATAGTCAAAGCAAGATTAAAACATGCACCCAAGTAGATAATGTTGTCTCTGCTGAGTTTCCAGAAACGACTAATGATCCTACACTCTTCCAAACTATATTAAGTTGTATGGTACATGACCCATGTGGCTCCCAGACTCCGAATTCCGCTTGCATGGAGAACGATATATGCACGAAGAAATACCCTCGAGCATTTGCAGAAGCCACAACAATGGATAATAATGGCTATCCAATTTATCGTCGTCGTGATGATAGTAAGGAATATACTACTGCCAGTGAATAAAAGGTATCAAATAAAGATGTTGTCCCCTATAATCCATATTTGTTAAGACTTTTCAATTTTCACATTAATGTCGAGGTTTGTGCTGGGTTGCGATGCGTTAAATATATAAATAAGTACATATATAAGGGTCATGATCGCATAACTATGGTTTTGGGAGGTGTTGATGAAATACAGCAATATTTGGATGCAAGGTACATTGGACCTCCTGAGGCAGCTTGACGAATTTATGGTAATCACATGCATCAGGAAAAACCTCATGTTACACGATTGGAGTTACATTTACCTGGCATGCATCATGTTGTGTTTGATCCTTCAAATTCATTAGCTACCATTGCTCAAAGGGCCAGGGGTCAAATGAGTTCGTTAACCGGGTTTTTTGCTTTTTGCGCATTGAATCCTTCTGCACGAGAGTATACCTACCAGGAGTTTCCCCAACATATTCATGGAGCTCTAAAACAAAACTTTGGACTGCACGAAAATCATCTGAGTCTGCTATTGGGCGAATTTACTATGCTAGCCCTAATTTTGGAGAAAGATTTTATTTACGATTGCTTTTGATCGTTGTTAAAGGACCCACATTGTTCGAGTGCTTGCGCACGGTGAACTGTGTATTACACGAGACTTTCAAATCAGCGTGCATAGCGAGGGGATTGCTTGAAGACGATAATGAGTGGGTTCAATGTTTACAGGAAGCATCCATCATGCGCACCGGATATCAACTTCGACGGCTGTTTGGTGTTATACTTACACAATGTTTTCCTTTGCATCCTGAGTTATTATGGAATCAATTTTCTGTAACACCCCGCCCGCCTGGGGAGAGCGAACGGAGCGATACTATCGATAAAACTATACTATTCCACAATATAACAAGGTATAGAGCATCTAAATCCCACAACAACAAAAGAGAAACCACTAATCTCAAATCTCCTCAAATAAAAATACAACTAAGTCTCTCGAATAAATACATCAACTAAAATAAATCTCCAATGCTCTATACATCAAAATAAATACAAGTCTTCTCATCTTGTATTAAAAATTCTTCCCAAATAATCCTCGCTAAAGTCATCCCAATTGTTCCATAGCACTCAAATCTGTGCTCACCTGCCAACTAAGAAAAAGATGGGGAAGTACACAATACGACAGGAAAGATGCTCAACAATAATATGTTAGCGATGAATAAAGCACAACAATACGAATACGAATTCTCAAATCAAATGCGAATCTCAATAGCATTTATCAATAAATTTCTTAACAACGCATTAACCGGAGTCACCAGGCCTCACCATACCGCGCCATACTTTATCAAGTAGCCGGAAAAGGAGTCTTGGTGGGTGCCCAACATCAGTGCCATATTAAAATCTCATGACAGCGTGCTCAAAACAACATGAATAATACCTCATGAATGAAAATAATTCCAATAATTATTTTTCCAGATTTCCAAGAATTTAACAATTCAAAATATGAGTTCAATTAACAAGAATTCAATGGAATAAACACTCGCGAGATTTCAGGAGCATATTGTGTAAAACCCCATACCTTAAACCACCAAAAAGAACCAACATGAATCATCACATTATTCAGCCTCAAAATCTAATCACACCATCACGTTCCTCTCGCGAAAATAATCAAATCTCGTTCTAGCCCAAACTCGAGAAAACACCAAATAAGTCTTCTAATCTAAGATTGAATTCTTGAATAAGTTTGGGGCTATGGTTTGTATATGAAAGGGAGTAATTTTGAAGATGTCTTCTGGTTGAAAAGTTTGAGAAAAAGTGATTTGAAAAGTCCATCCACGAATTTGTTGATATATAAGGATTAAGAGTTTGATTAAGAAAAGAGTTCTAATCAGATACAAACACTAAAAATTTTATTCCGGACGATCGGACCGTTGGAACCACTTAAAATTTTAGTATGTTGTAGCGAACGGTGAGACAGGACTTCTGACAAAAATCCAGCTTAATCGGACGGTCGGATTTCTAAAAATATTATTTTTACTAGAGAGTTTTATGTTCCGAGGACCCTTCTAAATAATAAAAATTCAATTAAAACTCCATTTTAATTCCGATTTCGAAATCGTTTGAAATTCTCGCCTTTAAAAGTAATAACCAACATATTTGAGCAATACAAATAATTTTATCTCAAAATTTATTTTTCCTCTTTATTTCGAAAATACCTCAAAAATTACGCGGGTTGTTACATTTTCCATTCATATATGTGATGATCTGATTCATAAGTTACGCACATTATTTTCCATCCCAAATCCAACTGACATCCAAATTGGGGATTATGGGTTGTATCTGTTAAATGAGGTGCTTCAAGAGTCTGATAAGACATTAAGTGACTTCCCTCCAATGCCTTTGCCAAATTTTAATTGGAAGACAACAGTTGCGAATAGATTACTTTTAGAACATCATCAGTTACAATAATTAGCAGAGCAAGGTGATGTACAGTCAGATGTTGATCGCCTTAATGAGAACAACGTATAGCTTACTCAACGATAACATCATTTGTTTTTGAGAATAAGGGGACTACATATTTTTTAAATGGAGGTGCTGGCACTGGAAAGATATTTTTGTACAATACAATCGCAACCTTATGTCGTAGTTTGGGTCATACAGTTATTACAGTCGCTTCGTCTGACATTGCTTCTTTGTTGTTGGTTGGTGGTCGGACTGCACATTCAACATTTTGCATACCTTTGGATATTCTTGAAAACTCAAACTGTGGATTTACAAAGCAATCGATACACGCAGAGTTATTTAAAACAACCAAGCTTATAATATGAGATGAAGTTCCTATGCAACATAGGCATTGTGTTGAGGCTGTAGATAGGACACTACAAGATATTTGTGATGTTAAAAAGCCATTTGGAGGAATTACAGTAGTTCTTGGTGGTGATTTTCGACAAATCTTACCAGTTATCCCTAAAGGAGTTAGAGAAGAAATTTTTTTCGCTTCATTACGGAGGTCTGTGCTCTGGAGGTACATCCATGTTTTGACCTTACATCTAAACATGCAACTAAACCCATTGGAGCCCGAGACAATTCAATTCTCTACGTTCTTGGATCAGGTATCGCTATTTACTCTTTTCTATTTTTTAAGAATTTATGTTCCACCTACTATATGCATTTGATTTTTTATTTATTTTTGTAGATTGGGTCCACTCCTCTTGAAATTGTATCATTGCCTTCCTCAATTCAAAAGTGTAATGAAGTCGATGACTAAATTATGAAGGTCTATCCATTATTGAATGTGGTCGGTACTGTTACACCAACCTTCCTCACCGAACGAACAATTCTTTCAGCGCGAAATGACGATGTGACTGCTATAGATATTTTGGCATTGAATATCTTCCCGGGTGATACGAAAACTTATTTTGGTGCCGACAAAATGTGTGACGACGAGTCCGGTAGAGACGTACACAATCAATACCCGAATGAATTTTTGAATTCTCTCAATCTTTCTGGTTTACCCCTTTTTAAGTTGGAATTAAATGTGGGTTCTGCAATTATGCTTTTGAGAAACATTGCTCCGAAGGATGGTCTTTGCAATGGCACCCAATTAGTCATTACAAAATGTGGGGAGCATGTTATTGAGGCCCAAATATTAACTGGTGATAAGTGTGGAAATTTAGTATTCATTCCCAGAGTCTCACTATCTCCTTCATCGGCGGAGACCCCTATAAAAATGACGAGACGCCAATTCCCAATTCGACTGGCATATGCAATGACCATTAACAAATCACATGGTCAATATGTAAAATTTGTGGTAATTGACTTGCGCACGCCGGTTTTTAGTCATGGCTAGTTATATGTAGCATTATCTTGATGCACAAGTGCAAATCACATTACCCTTCTTTCTAATGATTGTTCGCTTTCGACAACAAACATTGTGTATCCGGAAGTCCTCCTATAAAGTAAGTAGTGTTATTTTTCATATAAACTACACATATGACCCCTTTTGTATCATCTTTTGATATATTTTTTAATTATTCTTAGGATTGGGAGCTAATGGTAAGGCATCAAGAGCGGATAAATACCCGCAGGCTGCTTACATGGGGTTCTCACAACAAGGTACTTCGTCCTTAAAATATTTCCTATTTTCATTCATTTTTAAAAATTAGTAGTAATTGTAAATATTTCTTATAGGTGGTTGTAAGTTGAGCCAATCTTCATATGAAGTACATGGAGCTAGTTACGCGGACATTTCGTAGAGTTATTACGAGGATATTTACTGCTAATCTATGATTGACTATCAAAAGGATAATTTTTGGGGATGTCGACCTTTTCGACTTTTTGTAAAACTCAGGCTTAGAGTTACTACATGTTGTTGGATGATTTCTAAGGTTTTTTTGTATAGTCTACCTAGGCTTTTTTTGTATAGTCTGGTAAGGCTATTTTTTTTGTTGAAGTGTTGTTTATACCTTAAATCAAGTAGACCGTTATTTTGTTGTTATTATGATTTAAACTATCTGAACGTTGTTGGACTATTTGTTATTTGTTAAGCAGGGTGGTTAGTCATATAAACAAATCAGATTATGACCAATGGTTTTCAAATTGCATTTTGTTTTCCTAGCAAACGATTTTTTTTTTCCTTTTTACGATTATCAGCGTGCCTTCAGGCATGGGCATACCCTAGTATATATATATATATATATATATATATATATATATATATATATATATATATATATATATATATATTCACATTTCTCAATTAGGTTCACCCATGACCCATAATTATAATTATCCGTTCTTAAGACATTTTACTCGTTTATTCCATATAATGGACTCGTCTCTTTTATTACGATTATCTCATTCTCGTGATCTTCAAGATAAAATCACTGTCCCAAATATTTAAATCATTACACCTAAACAACTTCCAATAATTTTGTAATATTCTGGGTTCCTCGGATAATGGTTTTCCTCACTCAAATTAACCGTTTACTAAAATAGGGGCAAAATAGGAAATTCCCAAAAAAGTAGAAATCTCGCTAGAACCAGAATGGATCTCGCTCGAACGACTTCGCGCGACTACGCGCGAACTGGACTGTTTCGTCTTCAACCTTTGGCAGTCTCATTTTTCACCATTTTAAGCCTAAAAACCCCTACAGTTTAATCCCCAATGCCTCATCTTCAATCCCAATCGGTAATAATAAGGTTATATATCATTCATATCCTCCTAGGATCATTAATTCATCAAAAATCATTAAGATTACACGAAATCCCCAAATTAATTCATAAGAACCCTAATTCCCAAATTTTCCATTAAAGAACCTAACCAACATCAATTCGTTCATCAATATTATTTCCAATTTCGTGATACAATCTCTACATACGATAAAAATATAGGCTACATAGATTCTCCCTACAACACATGCAATTTTTCTTCTAAAACATATAATTTTTCAATTAAAATATATGACTTTCATTCCTAGACTAACATGAGAGGAAAATTAACTAGAAATCAACAAGATAGATACTTCCCTCTAAATTTTGTTCCTGATTTGTGGAAGAAAGTAGTGTGGTTGTGCTCCTCGTCGCGTGATCTATAATTTGGTGGTGCTGGCGGTGCAAACGGCGGAATTTTTGGCCTAGAATTCCTTGGAAAGCTTCTCCACTTCTTCTCCAATGGCCGTTCTTTTGCTTTTCTTATGTTAACCCTATATGACAACCCCTAACATCTGATATATCCTTGGTAAATTCGTGGGTTTAATTATCCAAAAATATGAAATGTCCTAAACGCCCTCACAGGATGCTAATTAGGCCTAAAAATGCCCCGAGACCCAAACTAAACCCCCGGGTACATTATTTTAACTATCTCGACCCTTCCAAACACATTGGCGCACTCAAAACGACCATATGAGTGACTTATAATTTATTCACTTTTAATAATACTAATTTAATCCCTACACGACACCGGCGCGTCCCGATTTAATTTTCCAAAATTATCAAATTATATACTCGTGATAATTTTAATAAATTCGATTATACATTTTATCCGTTAAGTAATATTCAACAAAATCCCAATAATTACTAACTCTCATCGCGCTAGTAAAGATTTAAAATAATTTCTGGATTAATATTAAATTAATATCTCAAATTAAATTTAATAAATCCCCAAATTTAAAAGTCCAAAAAATACGGGGTATTACATACTTCCCCCCTAATAATGAAATTTCATCCTGAAATTCGAAAAATAAGGCATACCTGGTAAAAATAACTCATGGGTATTTCTCGCGCATGTCCGCCTCACGCTCCCAAGTGGATTCCTCCACATTATGATACTCCCACTGGACCCGGACAAGTGAGACTACCTTTGACCTCAATCTCCTTTCGCTATGGTTTAGGATAGCCACTGGCCTCTCCTCGTAAGAGCTGTCGAGCTGTAAGTCAATCTCCTTTATAACGATGTGGGTGTGGGCCATATCATTCCGAAGGTATCGTCTTAACAGAGAAATATGGAATACGTCATGAATGCGGTGTAAGTGCTTTGGTTGCCCCAATCTGTATGCTACCGACCCAATCCTCTCGATAATGGAAAACGGTACCATGTACCTTGGGTCCAACTTACCCTTCTTTCCAAACCTCATCACTCCTTCCATAGGATACACACACAGTAATACCTGGTCCCCCATATTGAATTCGCAGAAAAACCATTTTGCATCGGCGTAGCTTTTCTGCCAGTCCTAGGCTACCTGAATGCGACTCCTGATAAGCCCAATCCTGGCTGAGGTTTCTCGAATCACCTCTGGTCCGAGCAACTTGTTGTCCCCCCCTTCTAGCCAACAAGTTAGAGAACGACAAGGCCTGTCATACAATGCCTCAAATGGAGCCATGCTAATCGTGAACTGATAGGAGTTATTGTAAGAAAACTCCACCAGTGGAAGATGTGGCTCCCATCTTCCTCCAAAATCAAGGACACACATGCGTAACATATCTTCCAACATATGATTGGTACGCTCTGTCTGTCCATCCGTCTGTGGGTGATAAGCTGAAGTCAATCTCAACTCTATACCCATGGCCTCCTGAAAGCTCTTCCAGAAACGCGACACGAAAATCTTATCTCTATCCGACACAATATCAAGGGGCACCCCATGTAGCCTAACCATCTCGATAATGAACAACTGTGCATACTGGCTCATGGTATAGTTTGTCCGTACTGGCAGGAAATGAGCCACCTTGGTCAAATGGTCCACGATCACCCAGATAGATTCGTGACCCCGCTGTGATGTAGGCAGCTCAGTAATGAAGTCCTTGGAAATACTCTCCCACCTCCACGTAGGTATCTCCAACGGCTGAAGCAACCCTGACGATCTCTATTGGTCTACCTTTACCATATGGTAAGTAGAACACTTGGACACAAACTCAGCAATGTCCTTCTTTATCCCACTCCACCAGTATTGCCGCCTCATACCCTGTTATATCTTATCTCCTCCGGGATGTACCGTAAATTTGGACCCGTGAGACTGTGTCATCACTTCATGACGTAAGTCTTCTCCTTCTAGAACCACCAATCTCCCATTAAACCTCAAACCTCCATCGGAACCTACTAAATAGGACTCAGCTGGAAAAATGAATCCGCTATCTGTGCCAGTATTACCCTCATAACAATCTCGGGGGTGACTGTCATGACAGACATGAAGGAACGGGTGACCACATCCTGGTAACCCAACTCTTTCCACTTCACTTTCCAGACGTCCACTACGTTATCTACCGGTCTACGGCTCAACGCATCAGCAACCACGTTAGCCTTCCCCGGATGTTACTGTATTTCGAACTGATAGTCTTTCACAAACTCTAACCATCTGCGCTGACGCATATTCAGCTCTCGCTGAGTGAACATGTATTGTAGTGACTTGTGGTCTGTGAACAAGCGAAACTTATCCCCCAATAAATAATTTCTCCATATCCTCAATGCAAAAATGACCGCTGCTAGCTCTAGGTCGTGAGTGGGGTAATTTCTTTCGTGCGGCTTAAGATTGCGGTAGGCAAAAGCTATAGCCTTGTCTTCTGGATGAAGTACTCCCTTGAGTCCCCTTAAAGTGGCATCGGTGTAAACCAAATACTCTACTCTCGTCTTGGGTAAAGCAAGAACTGGTGCCGAAGTAAACTTATCTTTCAGTTCATCGAAACCCAATTAATAAACATCGTCATAAACATATGGTACCCCCTTGCGAGTCAGATTCGTCAATGGACCCGCTATCTTTGAGAAACCTCGGATAAAACTCCTGTAGTACCCGTCTAACCCCAAGAAACTACACACTTACGTCAAAGTTATGGGCTGTCCCCACTTCCTCACTGCTGACACTTTACTCGGGTCAACTGCTATCCCCAATTTGGATACAACATGTCCTAAAAACCGCACCTCTCATAACCAGAATCAACACTTCTCGTACTTATCATATAGCTGATGCTCTCGTAGAGTCTGAAGAACCTTCCTTAAGTGCTCAACATGATCCTCCTCAGTGTGTGAATATATCAGAATGTCATCAATAAAGACAATGACAAACTGATCCAAGAACTCTATGAACACTCGCTTCATCAAGTCCATGAATACGACTTGAGCATTTGTCAGGCCAAACGGCATGACTCTAAACTCATAGGACCCATACCTCGTAAAGAAAGTAGTCTTTAACACATCCTGCTCCGCTAATCCGTAGCTGATGGTATCCCGATCTCAAATCTATCTTCGAAAAGAAGGTTTCTCCTCTCAGCTAGTCGAACAGGTCATTGATTCGAGGCAACGGATATTTATTCCGTAGACTAGCCCTGTTCAGCTCCCGGTAGTCCACGCATAACCTCAGTGAACCATTTATCTTCTTTACAAACAACACTGGAGCGCCTCAAGGTGAGGTTCTCCTACGAATGAAGCCATGACCTAGCACTTGCTCTATTTGATCCCGTAACTCCCTCATTTATGCTGGATCCATACGGTACGGAGCACATGCTATCGTTCGAGTATCCGGCATTAAGTTTATGATGAAATCTATCTCTCGACTGGGGGTAGTCCCGGTATCTCCTGAAAGACATCGGAATACTCATGAACGACTGGGATAGAATCTAAGAGAATCACGACCTCCTTAAAGGTATCCTCCTCTATGTAATTCAAACAAGCGATAGAGCCTCCCTCAGGGTGAGGCATCACCACTACAAACATCTCCTGCCCCGAAACGACAAAGATAATACTCCCACCGAAATAATATATCATGGCTCTGTAGTCGGTGAGCCCATCCATGCCAATAATAGCATCGTGCTCATGCGTCTCTAAGACTAACATGTATGCTGGTAAAATCAAGTTACCAATCTCCACTCCCACGCCCTGACATATAAAGAAAATTAATGACCCATTCCCCACTGATGAGTCTACGCATGTCACAGTGCTCTCTTCTGTGGCTAATAATCCTAAGGCCTTTGCAAAATGAGTGGCTATAAAATAGTGCATCGCCCAGTATCAAATAAAATCCGACCCATAGTGCCATGGATAGGAAACGTACCCTCAATCGCGGGGGGTGCCTAATGAGTTGCTGCCCGGTGGACGTTATAGACGCGTTCGTACTGCAACTATCCCTACTGTACTGTCCCTGCTGGGATGGCTGGTAGGGATGGTACCTGAGCTGGTGCTGGGAGGGCGGCTGGAAAGAGTGGCCTCTGTGGCTCATTATGGGCACCTTGCTGCTGTGGGGCCCTATCTCCCTCTGGACAATCCTGGTGCCTATGGACATTCTTGCCACACCCGAAATATTGGACCCTGAAATTACCTTCCCTCTGTCCCTGCTGACCATGACCTTGTTGGCCGTTACCACCCCGACCCTGGCCCTACTGGAAATGCTGTTGGACCTAATGGACCTATTGCCAACCCTGCTGCTGGCGGTGTTGGCCCTGCTGATTAGATTGGCCCTCCCTAAAGCCTCCAAATCCCTACCTGTAGTCACCTGATCAGAACCGCTTGGCAGGGTCCCCCTGATGGGAATTCTGCTCACTGGGACGAGTCTACCCTTGGGTTGCTGGTACTCCACCAAGACTACTACCCCTATCCTGCCCTACTGGATGGACTCTCCTGCTCGTTTGCTTCCTTATAGATGGAAGTGGTTATCCTGACAGTCTAATAAAGAAGCGTTGAGTACATCCGTGTAGGTACTCAGTGATAGATTGCCTATGAGGTGCTAGCGAATCCTCTAGGCCAATCCATTCACAAACAACAATATCTTCTTACCCTATGTAGGTGCCTCATTTGGCACTATAGTGAGAAGTCTAGTGAAATCCTCCTCGTACTCAGCAATAGTCATATTCTCCTGTTTCAGATTTAGTAATTTCCGCCTCATCTCAGTTTGCATGGAAGATGAGAAGTATTTGCGGTCAAACTACGCCCAAAATGTCTGAATCGTGATAATGTCTCTCTCCTCCAAGGTGGTGGTGGACTCCCACCACTGCAAGGAGGCCCCCACTAGCTTGAAGGAAGCCAATAGCTATTTCTACACGTCCGTGCACTCATACATGCACTGATGCCTCTGGATATCTTTCTTCCATTGGCTGGAAATTATGATATCTGAACTACCCGAGACCTCCGGGGGATGCGCCTTCTGAAACGCATCCCTAACCCGCTCCTATGCAGATGGAAGCTGTGCTGGTACTGGCGCCACTTCCCGAGTCTGGGGTGGGGGCTACTGCACTACCACTAATGCGGCATTCACCCCTTGAGCAACAATAGCGGCTACCTTAGTTGCATTCATCATTCCCTGAGCCGGAGCTGCTGGATGCTCGGCTTGGGCGTGTCTGTTCTTGGGTGCGCATCTCGGAGGCATATGAAATGAGAAGAAAGTGTATTAGTCTACAATTATTAACAAATCTTGAATAGCTGAAGATGTAAGCGTAAAATGCAAGAATACAACAATCCTAAAAATAGGGCTCTATATCAAAAACACTAAGCTGGAAGCGAAATAAGCCGTACATATCCTAAAGGACACTAGAACCTGATGATCTGATACCACCTGTAACACCCAGCCTAATTAAATACCGGGTGACCAGTCCTTTGTTAAATTATAATCAAGGTAAACTGTTGGTTCATTCTTAGCATCACTGACGCTAAAATAAATTTTCCAATTTAAACACCCTAATTAATTAAGCTAAGTGTAAAAACCATTTAAAACCTTATTTTTATTCCATTAAATTCAATTATAAAACCTTTAACAATATATAGATTAAGAATCACACAATTATTAGAATGGAAATAAACATCCATGAATTTAATTGTTCAAATAACTAATACCAACTTTAAAACCATAAAGAAAAAACCATACTGACAGTAATGAAATATCAAAAGAGTAAAATACTAAAGATAAATGAACATAGTCTCTGATAAATCCAACTGAATAAGGAAAAAGGCTACACATGCCCAACTAATTAAAATGGAACTAAGAGTGGAATCAATAATGAGATCGTCTAAGAAATTGGCCTGCAACTCTCACGTAAGCTGCAGCACGTCCCATCCAAAGAACCTAAGCATGACGCCCCTATGGATGGGCACCTGTAATATATACATATATACACAAGAGAGAAGAGATAACAAGAAACGGGTCAGAGCCAGATTGTAAAACAGTTTAAATTTAGTTTAGCAAGAATTTAAAATGCTTACCGGCTAATGCAACAATCATGTTAGTATGCGACACTCTCATGAGAAATTCTCACCTCTCAACTAGTGTGCATGCCTACCGTACTATTAACTCCAAAAGTTTATTTTAACTTAAATCTCCCATAAGGTCTCATGCCGACAATTACTATGGCTAAGATAATAGATTTCTGAAAATAAAGTACTCACATATATCTCATTTCATTTTTTTAAAATATTTCAATGTTGTTACAAAATTCTCAAACACTTATAATAAAGTCGGAGTAATTAAATCATTTCTTAACTACTTTTATACACAAAAGAAATTTTCGAGTCTCATGTCTATATATATTAATCACTCATCTAATATATACTATCAGCACCCCACATAAAATTTTATGGTGCTGGCATACTCTGCTATCAAGTCCCCGTATCACTCGTACTAAGGGAAATACTAGTTCGGAATCACTCTCGAACTGTATTAACACAAAACATAAACAAATGGAGGTGAAGCATAGTTCCAAGCCACTAAGAGGTCAGCACATACCCTCACGTCTCTTAAGACCGTCTGACTATCAATCTGATAGCCTGTACCAAGGAATTCTATGTTCTAGGGTACAAGTCGTTATCCCCCGTAAATGCCCAATCAAAATAAGAGTGTCCCAACGCGAAAACCCCCGTGATAGCAAGTAGCTCAGGTACGATTTTTACACATATATATAATATATGCACAATCACAGAGTCATATATATATATCACTATTCACATTTCTCAATTAGGTTCACCCACGACCCATAATTATAATTATCTTTTCTTAAGACATTTTTACTCGTTTATCCCGTATAATGGACTCGTCTCTTTTATTATGATTATCTCACTCTCGTGATCTTCAAGATAAACTCACTGTCCCAAATATTTAAATCATTACACCTAAATAACTTCCAATAATTTTGTACTATTCTGGGTTCCTCGGATACTGGTTTTCCTCACTCAAATTAACCGTTTACTAAAATAGGGGCAAAATAGGAAATTCCCTAAAAAGTAGAAATCTCGCTCGAATGACTTCCACATGTCGCTCGAACGACTTCGCTCGACATTGGCATCTCGCTGGAAGGACTTCGCGCGACTACGCGCGAACTGGACTGTTTCGTCTTCAACCTTTGGCAGTCTCGTTTTTCACCATTTTTAGCCTAAAAACCTCTATAGTTTAATCCCCAACGTCTCATCTTCAATCCCAATCAGTAATAATAAGGTTATATATCATTCATAACCTCCTAGGATCAGTAATTCATCAAAAATTATTAAGATTACAAGAAATCCCCAAATTAATTCATAAGAACCGTAATTCCCAAATTTTCCATTAAAGAACCTAACCAACATCAATTCGTTCATCAATATTATTTCCAATTTCGTGATACAATCTCTGGATATGATCAAAATTCAGGCTACATAGATTCTGCCTACAACACATGCGATTTTTCTTCTAAAGGATATAATTTTTCAATTAAAATATATGATTTTCATTCCTAGACTAACATGATAGCAACATGAACTAGAATCAGCAGGATAGATAGTTACCTCGAAATTTTGTTCCTGATTTATGGAAGAAAGTGGTGTGGTTGTGCTCCTCGTCACTTGATCTACAATTTGGTGGTGACGGCGGTGCAAACGACAGAGTTTTTGGCCTATAACTCCTTGGAAAGATTCTCCACTTCTTCTCCAATGGCCGTTCTTTGATTTTGCTTATGTTAACCCTAGATAACAACCCCTAACATCTGATATATCCTTGGTAAATTCGTGGGTTTAATTACCAAAAAATATGAAATGTCCAAAACGCCCTCCCAGGATGCTAATTAGGCCTAAAAACGCCCCGAGACCTAAGCTAAACCCCCGGGTACATTATTTTGACTATCTCGATCCTTCCGAACACATTGGCGCACTCAAAATGACCATATGAGTGACTTATAATTTATTCACTTTTGATAATACTAATTTAATCCCGACACGACACCGGCGCGTCGCGATTTAATTTCCCAAAATTATCAAATTATATACTAGTGATAATTTTAATAAATTCAATTATACATATTACTTTATCCATTAAGTAACATTCAACAAAATCCCAATAATTACTAACTCTCATCGCGCTAGTAAATATTTAAAATAATTTCTGGATTAATATTAAATTAATATCTCAAATTAAATTTAGTAAATCCCAAAATTTAAAAGTCCTAAAAATACGGGGTATTACACATTACACACTCAATTTTACACGAACAAGCGATTTTCAACGGACTGACTAATTTAGACTAATTAAACAGTTCCAATGAAAAAATATACAACTTATTTTATGATTCTTATTGAAACAAAAAGCACAAAAATTTGAAATGAAATAAACACGAAACATTTACAACTATCTAACAATTCCAAAACTAAAATGAACTCCAACAAAAATTCAGGCCATGAGTGTGTTGGGGAACTTGGGGGGTGGGGGGTATGGTAAAATAGTTTAGAAGGCTTCTTCCAAAAACTCCATAGTACATGGGATTTTTGTACTTTCCCCTTATTTTTATATTAAATGATTCGTAATTTCACAAGAATATGCATAACATAAATATGGAAATTCTCAGTTCAATTAGCGACCAGAGAATAAAATCTCAGATTGTGTAGATAAAGTTCTCACACTAAAAATATGAGTTTAAATACCAATAAAGATCTCACTTCAATTAGTGAGGAGAAAATAAAATCTCAGATTGAGCAGATAAAATCTCAGATTATTTTAATGTAAGCCCCCAATAAAAATCTTAATATTGACATATTAAAACAAACTAATTTCAAATAACATATTTATACAAACTAAACCTACATATTATTCTTAAATATTAAGAGTTGTAATTATTTATTGTACTACTAATGAGAACAAGTATGTCTTGATTTTTTTAAAAATAAAATCTTACCTAAGTTTATACTTATGTTGTGTATATTACGCTAAACCGAGGTTACTTAAGGTTGACTAAACATGCCCAAAGGTTGTGATAACATTACACACTCAACTTTTAACTCACAATCCGATTTTCAATGGACTCACTAATTTAGACTAATTAAACAGTTTCGATAAAAAAATATACAATTTATTTTATAATTTTAATTTAAACAAATATCACAAAATTTGCAACTGAAGAAAAAAACGGGGTTACCATCATCAAACTAATAAAAAAAATAATTTCAGCATAACAATCGGATCGACTACAAAATCCCCAAAATACCTGGATTTGGGAGGTTTGTTCGGCACGGTGGAATTAAAATCTTCGTGAAATTCTTGTGGAAAATCTTATGATTTCATTTTGTTTGTGCTGTAAATGTTATTCAAAAGTAAAATCAAATAATTACTAGCATTGCTTTTTTTAGATCATATCAGAACTAGCTACTTGAGTAAATTTGCATTACCTGATTGAAATCATGTCAGGCAGGTAAGGAGTTTGGGTTGAGCTCCTAGTTTAGTTGGTGGCCTTGGCAGGTAAGGAGCAGGGAATGAGGTCACCAAAATCTAAGGTAAGGAGGTTATCAAAATTTGAGGTAAGGAGGTTTTCGAAATCTGAGGGAGATCATCGAAATCTGAGGTAAGGAGATCGTTGTCAGAGGTATAAGGCGAGGTCCGGGTATAAGTGGTTTGGAGGTCGGAGGTTGGAGTTCTAAGCGATTCCGACGGAGAGAAGAGATCGTGGGAGAGAGAAGTGAGAAGATATTGAGGCAGAGGAGAAAGAAAAAAAATTAGGTGTTTTCTTTGGGTTTTTTTTTAAGCAAACGTTTTAGGACGGTTTTGAGGGGGGGGGGGGGGGGGGGGGGGAATAAAATTTGGGCTGAAAAAAAGAGGGAGCTAAATTTTGATTTTTTTAAAAAGAATTAAGTTAAAATACATATCACGACATGTATATGATGAAGCTGAAAATGTATACCATTTCGCGACATGGTACCAATGTCGCAAAACACGAGTGATGTTTTCGTGATATACAACACATGTTGTCTAAAGTAAGGGACCAAATGTGCGACATCAACCAGATGTTGTGAATTTTGTTTTTTTCTTATAGTGATGTTTCCAAGTACAAGCAACCGGAGGTTGGAGGTTTGGGGTGGAAGGTCATAGGGAGGGGTGGTTATTGGGGGTGAGAGAGAATAAGAAAAGGGGAGGTAGGGTTTTTGGGATGAATGAGATCTGTTAAGCTTCTAAATTAGATACATGTGGCTTTAGAGGAATGGAGGAGACATATTGGAAAATGGAGAATGGAAAAGATAAACATCACTGTCATGTGTGGCTTTAAATGATAGAAGGTAGCGAGCAATTATTAAGTCCATGTGGAAAATTGAGTTTAAAGGCTACAAATTTAGGCTTGAGTTTTATATATATACATAGATTGGTATCATTGTAAAGTGTTGAGAGGATGAATCTCAGGAGGTCCCGAGCCTTGTGGGAACGGTGTAGCCAACCATTGGATTGGATTATTCTCTAGGATGCAAGGAAGTTATTGTGTAGTGATGATACCATGTTTGATCTTCAGTCTCAAGATCCCAAAGGAAACCTAACTCTAGGACGAGGTCACAAAAGTGTCTATAACCCTCAAACATTTCGTATTAACCCGAATTAGTGAGGCAAGACCCTCACCTTAGGCTTGTGGGCCATGGAGACCTCATAACAGGCCATTAAGATCTCACATCTTGTTAAATTTTGAAATATGATAATCCCCTTCGCGAATTATTTGTGATCAACTTTTTCAGATTCACATTTTACCCAATCCTAACTTTCGTACCCGAAACTAATATAATAATGGAGAAATATTCTATTTTGAAGAATTTTCTAGTGAATGGGGCAACATTTTTTTATCGACCAATAACATGAAAAGGAATAAAGAATTTTTTTTATCACTTCCTTTTAACACTGATTGAAAGTACATTATTGTCTCAGAAGAAGGATAGTTATACTGATTTAGTATACTCTAGGGATGCACTCGGTACAATATAGATGATCTCACAAAGATTAAATTTTAGTGAATTTTCATTTCCTAACTTCACATGTTACGTAATCGATCCTCTATTGTATACTATTCACTAGTGCTGATCATTAATATTGGAAAAAGGGTTTTCTTTCTTTATTTCTTTTAATACAACTTATGATCTGGTAAATCACACATCCACCATACTACATGTTCCTCGAAGCTGAGGCCATCCCCAAGGAGCGTGGAATTTTGTGATATTTATAATTAGTTATATTTTAATTCTAATGTGGTGTTTAATAGTTAGCATGTTAAATCATATAACTAACTTTAAAAACGGAGCTCTAAATCAAAAGAACTTATTTTGCTGATAACACGTGACAAGCCATTCATTGTGTTGATATACCCTTTCTGAATTAACTCAACTGGAGGTTATATCTCGATTTCTTTCCACGTGTATATTAATAATTATCCCTTATTTTAGCAGCCTATCCCCATTCCATTCTCTAGGACGCCTAAAAATACCTCATTATTTTCCCTCCTCCATATAACTTCTTTCTCATTTCACTACAAACACGACCCTGTTTATTCCCTTTATTGATCGTCCCCTCCATTTATCTCTCCTCCATAATAATGCTTTTTCATTATCTCCACTTTATAATTCCCTAAAACTAAACGTTTAAAAACCAAAAGCCTCAAAACATTTAAAGGGTCCAAAATTTCTAATCACATTTATCTCGTGTCTCTGCAATATCTAATCTAATTTTTGGTTGTATCATATTGGGAGTGATTTCTAATCTATTTATATATGTGAATATATGATAAAGCTTAGAAAATTATATGTCTAACATGTTATGTGAATGATGTAGTAAAATGATAAATCGATTTGCATCTCTTAGAGGATTATCCTTATGTTTCGAGAAAGATTTTTTTCAAAGATTATTTGAAAGGCCTTCTCTTTTCTGTTAATTTCAATTTCTATGTTTGGTTTCAATGGCTACGTTTATTTCTTTCCTTTCAAATAATTATAAACTTGTATTTCATTGATAAAATATGAACTATATAAATTGAATTTAGGGTTATTCTACTTCATAATACTTTTTTATTGGAAAAACTGTATACTTTCTTATGTTTTATAGGTTTTCTTATTAAACAACAGAGGCAAGGAAAATATATTATATGCTCATTAAACCCGCTAAGTAAATTTCTTATATTACTTTTAATAATGGATTTGTGGAAAACATATGCATCTTTTGTTTCTCTTTAGGTATCTCTCTGTCTCCATTTCTTTGCTTTCTTGAAATTTTACTTTACGAGATCTTGATTCCATTTATATTTGGTACTTCAAACTGATTTTTTTTTATTGGAATCTTAGTTATTTGGTTTAACATACTGATTCCCTAATTTTGGCATATTGGAGTAACACATTAATCCTTTAGTCTAGGAGAAACCGCAACATATTCTTGATCGGAGAGAGAAAACTTTACGATCAAAGGTCATTCTGTTAGTTAGATCAGTGGGGACACCACAGTGAGGTCGAGTTGACTTTGGAGATAGAAGATGATATGCATGTGAGATATCCAGAGATCTTAGAGTCAGGTATATAAATTAGAATTTTGTAAACAAAATTTCTAACTTAGGGGGGGGGGGATGTAATACCCGATATTTTCTATGCACTATTTAATTAGAATATTTTATTACTTATTTTCTTGTTGTGACATGTGATGTCACTTATTATATATTATACAGGTTATTGTGCGTCTTAGTGTAATGTAATTGACACTTTTGACAACGACTATAAATCCTAATAATACATTAATTAAATAATTGAAGCGACTTAGTATCATGGGCGACTATTGAATGGTGAGGATATGGTGCTGAGGGTTTCCTTATTTGGAGTATCCCCTCGGTATTGGTTTCCACCGATCATAAAGTAGTTTCTTATATTATCGAGTTTCACGTAAATAATTAATAATTGTATTTTTTATTTAGTTGACTCGTACCGACTTATAAGTTAATTTAATGGAAATTTAATTTATTAGAAATTTACATATTTCGTGTTAACCTTTGGGACATTTGGAATGTCCAGTTTTACCTTAAAATAGTAGGATTTAAGTCCATTGGGTTAGTATATGGCTTTGCTAAAGTTTTAGACCATTTGGAGTGTAATTTGGACTCGTTTAGTGGATGCTTATATTGGACCTAAGCCTAATTTTGTGGGAATAACTATTTTTAGGTTAATTAAAAAATAAAAGATAAACTTTAGACAATTGAATAAACTCTAGAGATCGTGAAAGAAGAGGCACTAAGGATGAAAGAAGAATGGAAGGATTTGTAGACTTGATTCGTCAATCGGTCCTAGACAAGTATACATCGATTAAGAATTTGATTTGGATTTTTGTTAGGATAGTGATAATTCATTAGAATTTTAATAGACACATTTAAAATTTGTTTTCAATAATATAAAATCTAATTTTTAAAATTAATTTAATTGGATAATTAAGACTTGGTCTCATGTTAATGAATTAGGTTAGTTTGATGTTGAATCCTATGAATTAACCTTGTAATATGGATGAATTTGGTATATTTTCTTCAATTGTAATGAATCTTATAAAATCCCTCTTGTTTAATTCAAATATAAATCAATTCTGAGTTGAATTGGTTATAAATATGAACTTAGGTCTCTTAAAACCATAATCTGAATTTAACACCTTAAACCTTGATTTAATCATTCAAAACCTGCTGGATTAGGTTAGTTTTGTTGTTGTTGATATTATATATGAAGGAGAATTGGAATATTATCGATTAGAGGCATTAGATTTAGGTTTTTGTCTATTAATGGTCATTTTTTGGCAAAGATGACTCTCCGTCCACTTCGTTAAAATGACAATATATGATCTCGTAAGAACGACATGTGTTTTCTCATTAGAATGACAAAATGACTTCGTTAGAACGACTTTCCATCACTCTGAAAATTAATCTTTAATTAATTTGGAAATAATTAACATGAGAATATACATAATGTTTTGACTAATCTGTGAGTATATTGGATTGCGGTATTTTGGTTTTATGTGTAAGAATACCTTGCGTGTATGAGTGCTCGTATAGGACATACTAGTTGGGATTTTAATGGGGGCATGTACAATGTTGACCGCGCTGGTAGTCCAGTGACGTGACACGCTTCACCTTGGTCTTTTTTTAATGTTCCTACGTGTTGAAAGTACCCGTTGTTTCCAGTAGAGGTTAGCAGGGGGATGTTCTCATATAGTAAGGGTATGGGTCCATATGATCGGTGTGAAGGCATAGTGATTATCCCTTATTGTTGCTTCGTGGTTATAAGTATAGGACAACCTATAACTATAACTAGTACGCATAAGTAATTTTCAAAGGCAATAAGGATAAGCCTTCATATATTTATGTGTGGGCTTATGCATAACCCATTTATTTGGAGATGATTAGGGATGCATTCACTTGGATATTGGACTTATGTGAATGTCTTTATTTTACTAGGACTATAGTAGAGATGTAAAAATGAGATTTTTTATAACATAAATCCTTTAATTATAAATGAATGAGAAAGATTTATAATTACATATGAATAGGCTCACTTGAGTTTGAAAATTAGACCTGCATGTGATACTGAGGTTGTTTGGGTTGGGTTAACTTAAGAGAAACTAAAATACGGGATGAAGATGCATTGTTATTATTGTAGGCCAAATTCAGTTAAATTCTTTCTATTTGTGTATTTTCTAGGTTTAATCATGTTGTTGAAATCTATTTTTAGGTCATAGGTAAAATTTGCCACTACAACCCGGGTTCATGTGCCTTCATATCTATTCCCTGCTTCCACATTTTTAGGATGTAGGTGTTGAGTTTGCATGCTCATTTTCTTTTATTATACTCTCCTTTACTGTTGAGTCAAATTATTGTATTGAGATTTACTTTATATTGGATTCATTATCATTACATTTAGATTTTATTTTATTATGCTAGACAACTTCGTATTCTAGTGACAGAGACTTTTACATAAGGTTATTATTATGAGAGCTGTGTTAGTTTCATTCTTATTATTGTTATCATCTCTTTATTGTTGCGCTTTTTATTTATTTTCAATCATGCTTAGAATGATACAATTATTTAGACTCTCATTTTATTTATACTTGAACCTCATCAATTTATTTATGGATTTTTGGGGTGTCATTGTAAGTATCATAGCATTCTAGGTTCTAGTGTCTTAGGGTTTTGAGTGAATCCATCACATTTCCATGTAGTGTTTTTTGATACATTAGAGCCTTGTTATTTAGACTTTTATGGTCTTATTTTTGTATGATTACTCATATGCTTTTATTTATCATCTTTTAGATGGCGAATAGTCGAAGGAGGATCGTACGTCCTAGACATGCTATGAGTGTCAAGTTAGTGATATCATAACGACAGCCACAACAGTCGCAACAGGGGCATGCATCAATATTTGCACTAATAATTTTGGAAGCCATGATTGCTTAGACCATAGCAGGTACCATGGCTGCCATGAACCATGAGAAGCCTCCAATTTCATCGCCTATGGTGTACCTACCCCTCATACCACATCCAACTAGGAGAGAGCCATGAGTTTCTTTGGTAAAGGTAAACCACCAAAGTTCTCTAGAACCATAAACCCTATAGTACTTTTACAGTGGAAGAGAGACATTAAAACATACCTATGCTTGGTAGAGTACTCGAGGGTGGAGAGATGAATGTGGCAAGTTCTAGGCTTGTGGGGGATGCATTGCAGTGATGGGAGTTGGTCACCATAGAGGAGGATAGGTCACAGTTGACAGTTCAACAATTTTAGGTGATGTTTGAGGGAACATATTTCCCACCCTCTTAGCATGTGAGTTTGAGATCTCAGTTCAAGAGGCTATGACAAGAGGAGTGCATTGTCATTGAGTATGAGTGGAGTTTACTCGTCTTTCTTTCTTTACCGCCGATGAGAGGATGGATCAGTTTATCTGGGGCCTTATATGAAGGATTAGGCAGTTGTTTCTTAGTTACCCAGCCTTCACTACTTACACTCGGGTAGTGGATATCGAATTACTGCATTAATAGTATCACCATGACCTTTAGAGGGATAGGGGACAAATAAATAAAAGGTTAGTGCTAGCCAACAGTCGAAGACTGGAGAGAGTGGTGAGTCGTCCCGAGACCATGGAGGCTCACATCATCAGCAAAGAGGACTATCATAGGGGGCAAGACCCCTAAGATATTTAGAAAAGGAGATGGCCAGCATTGTCTCGGTAGTTAGGCGTAGGACCACTTAGTCCAATAGCATTAGGTCCAGAGTTTGAATGGATAGGGCTGACAGGTTTAGGATCAACAGTAACGATCTCATGGTCAAGGTCAATAGAGCCATTGTCACTACCGTCCTATAAGGGACCATGTTTCATTTATGGAAGGTTGGGACATTCATTTATGATATGACATAGGGTTAACTAGGTCAGTCAGGTCCAACTATAGTAGGGGTTACAGTAAATTTTATTAGGCCCACCTTAGTATTAGGCTATGCCACCACCGCTGCAGTTTGCGACATTGCCACCATCACAGAGGGACTTATAACAAGGTTGATTGTAGCTACATTATAGATGTGTGTTCAACATAAATTAGCAAGACTATAAAGCAACACCATAAGTCGTAGAGGGCATATTTTATGTTTATGGTAGTTACGCATGGGTTTTATTTGACACAAGAGCCTCACATTCTTTTGTTGATTATGCTTTTGTTAAAATTCTAGGGATATTAGATATTACTATTGATGGTTCCATGCATGGGGATACCCTAGTGGGTAGGGGCGCTGCCTTACGTCATATTTGTAGGGACATGACATTGGATATTAGTCGTTTGTATTTCTTGACAAATTTGTTGATTTTATATATATATAGGATTAAGATGCTATTTTGAGGATGGACTGTTAGCACTAAACCACGTTCAGATCAAATGCAGGAGAAGGCGATTACATTAGCCATTCTCGAGAAGGATATATTTATTATTTCCATACCTAGGCTCGAAGAGGAGGGGCTAACACTCACTTATATCATATTGATGTGAATATATCAGAAGACATCACCGTATCATTAAAGTCGTTACCATTTATTAAAGACTTTACAGATGTGTTAAATGAGGCATTAAGGTTACCGCCATCATAAGAGATATGCTTATGTATTGATTTGGCATCGGGCACCAGGCCCATTATGAGGGCACCACACCGTATGACACCATTAGGGATGAGGGAGTTATAGGAGAAAATTCAATGGCTCTTGAGTATGGGGTTTATAAGGAGGCGTATATCTCCGTGAGGATCTCCTATATTGTCTGTGAAGAAGAAGAATGGTTCACTTAGGTTGTGTGTTGGCTATTAAGAGATAAATAAGGTCACGATGCAGAATAAGTATCCATGGCCACATATCGATTATATGTTTAATCAATTTAGGGGTGATTAATTATTTTCCAATATATAATTATGATGGGGATATCATCAGTTTCATATTCGGGATGAGGATGTTACGAAGATGGATTTTCTGACGCGGTATGGATCGTATGAGTTATAGGCCATGCCATTCGTTTTCACTAATCCACTAGCGGTGTTGTAAGGACATGTTTTATAAATGTCCATTTAGAATTTAATAAGTTTTCTGTATATCCTAGATTACAGTTAGTATGTCTGATACCGCTACATTCGGCACGTCAACACGTTCATCCATGACGTCCTCGATCTGGATCCGAAGTTATCACACTCCAACTATCTTCATATGTGCATAGTGCATCATATTCAAGCAGCGTGCAACGTGCATCTTCAACACTCTCTCATTCCCACTACACCACCCGAATTTATGGTATAATATTTAATTTATATTTTTTAAAGTTTACATATTTATTTGGGAATTTTCCTAAAAGATGGAGCTTATCAAAATGAGGCCTTTTGCATTTAAAGAAAATATGTTTGATAGTCTGTCAGACCGGTCCGCCTCTTATCAAAGGGAAAACCGAATTGTTTTGCATTGTAAAAATCATTTTAACAATTAATCAAATCGATCTGACTTATTTTAAAGGCAAAAACGGACCGATTCGACGCACCGTATCAGATTTTTTTATTTTTCTATAAATACGAGTTTTGGGAGTCCTTTTTCATTAAGACGTTAGAAGAACGTTATTAAGAGACCTACTACAACAAGTCTTCAATCGTTTTGAGTCCCAAACACCCTTTTTGATTCACTAAAACATCCCAAATCTATATGTGAATCATTCTAAACCCTAGATCACCTATTCTACTCATCTGAAGTGCTTTTGTGGAGATTAAGACTGATTGTCCATTGTTGACTTGGATCTCTTGAGGGATCTCTTGCCGACGACAATGAGCCGATGCCTGTGGGTATTCGTGTGTCACTGTATTTCTCTATAATTGAAAGTGTTACGAATTATAGTGAAATAAAAATGATTTTGCCCCTTTGGGGATTTTTCCTCGTATTGTGAGTGCTTTGTATGCTTGATTTATTTAATTCTTCAATCACAATTTTGCAAGTGTTAGGGTGTTTGAGATAAAAATTGGAATTTAATTAAACAAGCTTAATCATTGACTGTTGGTGCACTCTCAAATTGGTATCAGAGCCAATTACACAATTATACCATGTAATTTTTTTCATAAAATTTTTTGGAATATTAATTTTGTTCTAAAAATTAATTTTTGAAAAATCGCAATTTCAATAAAAAAATCTTGTATAATCGAGTGTCAATTTTTTACGGGTTAAATTATGCATATTGGAAAGCCCGTAGGAAATTTTACTTAAAGGCCATTGACGAATGCATCTGGGTTGTGTGTAAAAGAGGGTGGACCTCTCCCACTGTCACTGTAGATAATGTAACAACTTTAAAACTTGTGACTATGTGGACCGAGGATGAGTTTAAATGGAGCACATATAACTCACGTGGGCTTAGTGCAATTTTCAAAATCGTCACCTCCGATGAGTTTCATTGCATCATTACGCGTACCACGTCAAAAGAAGCATGGGATGTTTTATAACTTATCCATGAAGGCACTAATGCAGTTAAAGAATCAAAATTGCAAAATTTAACTACACAATTTGAGATAATCACCATGCCTGAATCTGAGTATTTTGATAAATTTTATGCGCACTTATCTGATATTGTAAACACTAGTTTCAATTTGGGTGAACACATTCCTGATACTAGAGTAGTTAAAAAGATTCTGAGATCACTGCCTAAGCGTTTTATCCCTAAGCCACTGTGCTAAATTCATTAAGAAATTTGAGTAGTCTGAAATTAGAAGAATTGGTAGGAAACTTCCAGACTTATGAAATTGGCATGTTTCCTAACAAAATAAAATCAAAAGATAAAGGGGTAGCACTTAAAGCCTAGGCTAGAAAGAGTGAGGAGTCGATAAGAAAGAGAAGTGATTCGTCTAGGAGAAGAGAGGAAGAGATGTCTGATTCGGATTTTTATTTTGACTTAGACGATTTGGCTTTGTTTGGGAAAATTTCAACAAATTTCTCAAATTAAAGAAAAATGGCAATTTCAAAGATTAAAAGAATTTTGAGAAAAATAAGTTTGAAAAGAAAAATTAGAAAGATAAAAAGGAAGTGCCTAAGAAAGATGAGGTGAGATGTTATGAGTGTGATGGTAGAAGTCATAAGATGTTTGAGTGTCCTACTAGGTTGAAGCATCAAGGCGAAGGCCAAGCTACTTTAAATGCCTCCCCGAGTGATGACAGTGACGTCGAGTCGGTGGATTCTGGAGATGAGTCACTGTATGAATGTAACCTCACCGCTTTCATAGCTGGTCATGTGAGTACTACCAGTGTGCCTTATGACGATGAGGATGCTACTTCACAGAGACACCTCGATAGTGAAAGCGATGTGAGTGAGGGGGGCGATGTTGCAAGTGAGAGAGAGAGTGACCTATGACGCGCTTACAGTGATTTATATACTGATTCTTGTAAAACTAAAAAGCGTAGCAAAGTGTTAGCAATTAGTATTGTTGCCTTAGAGAAAGATTTGGGAAAGGCGATAGAAAGAGATTCCTCCATCAGCCCTGCCTTGAGAAAGAGAGAAAATGTTTGCGTAGAGAGAGAGTCAGTAAAGAGAATGTTCGGAGAGAGAGAGTTGTTTAAAGAAAAAGAAAGAGGAATTGACCAAGAAAGTGACTAGTCTTACGAGTGAGCTCTATTCCTCCCAGGAGACTCGGAACAAAAATAAAGCCCTTGTAGACCAACTCGCTCATGACCTTGAGGGAGCTCGGGAGGTCAAGGTAAAGATAGAGGAAAGATCTGTAAAGATGGGAAATATGCTCCTCCCCATTGCTTTAGGGTTTGGTGAAAGGCAGGGAATAGATTTTGATGGTGCTTTCATGTCTCATGCGACACCGAAACCAATTTTTGAGTTTACTACGAATCCATATGGCCATCACCCAAAACCCTAGAAGAGAGTTCGGCCACAAAAATCAAACCAAGGTTGGCCTAAAACTATGTACTTTTGTACCTATTGCAAAAGATAGGGCCACTTTAGGGAGTTTTACTATAGTTTGGGTTAGACAATACGTACTTTTGCTCCGCCACTTGCCACTAGCAATTTTTTGAGTCTTAGAGAGTAGGTTAAGTTTCTAGTCGCCATATCTCAGAGTTTAATGTAAGAGTTCTAATGTATCTCTTAATTGTCTGCAGATACTTACAGAATCCCGAAGAGAACCAACAATGACAAGGGCAAACAGAAGGTTACCTCCCCTTGGGTGCCTAAGCACAATCCAAAAGCCTTATTGTTCATGTTGCTCCTAAAGCACATAATACCTCTCTATGGCACTTTGATAGTGGGTGATCCAGAAACATGACTGGTGATATTTTATTTTTTACCTACCTAGAGGATCGTAAGGAAGGTGAAGTCAAGTTTGGAGACGGGAGCAAGTCTAGCATAGTAGGATGAGGTACAATAGAGATACCGAGATTTCTTAATCTAGAGGATGTTTTGTACATCAAAGGTTTAGATACGTAGTGATAATGTCATTGAGTTTAAGGAAGCTAAAGTAGATTTTTTTTGTGACAACCTCGGGATCAAACACGAATTTTCGACTGTGAAGACTCCTCACCAAAATGGGATTATTGATAGGAAGAACTGAATGATTCAGGAGATGGATATATCTATGCTTCTAGGTCGTAGAGTTGTTAGGAGATTTTGGGTAGAGGTGGTGTCTACCGCGTGCCATACGGTGAAGAAAGTTTATGTTCATAACAATAGGATGCCTAACGAATTATGGGCTGGAATGAAGCCCAACCTTTCCTATTTTCTTATCTTAGGGAGAAAATTATACATCCTATGAGATAGAGATCAATTAGGAAAGTTTGACTCCCAGAGCGATGAGGGAATATTGTTAGGGTATTAATAGATTAGTAGAGCATATCGGGGTTTTAACCTGAGTAGCTCTAAGGTTATGGATTCAATAAACATCACCATGCAAGATGATGAATCGTCGATGTTTGTTGATTCTAACCTTTTCCATGAGGATGACGCACTTCCTGCTGATGATCCCATTGTGCCTCCCACACCCAGGGTAGACCCTACTCCTATCTTAGTGGACACACCTGCTTGGGTTCTCAAGAGTCATGATCCTATTGTTATTCTAGAAGATCCCACTCTAGGGGTCAAGACTCGTTCTTAGTTGGAGAATGTGATTATCTTTGTTTGCTACATGTCTAAAGTCGAGCCCAATAACGTCAAAAAAACACTTAAGGATAAACACTAGACATGTGATATGCAGGATGAGTTGCTCCAGTTTATGAAGAATGATGTCTGGGATCTAGTCCCCCGACCTAGTGAGAAGAATGTGATTGGTAACAAGTGGATCTATAAGAACAAGATGGATGAGAATTGTACCATTATCCAAAATAAGGCTAGGTTGTTCGCCCAAGGCTACACACAGATAAATGGTGTAGACTTTGGTGAGGCATTCGCTCATATTGCGAGGCTTGAGTCCATCTTCTTATTACTCTCCATTGCATGTCATTAATGCTTTAAGTTATACCAGATGGATGTCAAGAGTACCTTTCTGAATGGCATTCTATAGGAGGAAGTTTACGTGGAACAACCAAAAGGGTTTGAATACCCTCAAGACCCAGATCATGTCTATTTTTTTTAAAAGAAATCCATGTATGGTTTGAAGGAAGTACCTCATACTTGGTATGAGAGGCTTACTTCCTATCTCTTAGCTCGTGGCTTTATAAGAGGGGGAGTTGATAAAATGTTATTTGTTCGGTGAGGATACGGTGCTATTTTGGTTACCTAGGTCGATGTAGACAACATAGTCTTTGGATCCACGTGCTCATGACATGCTCATGAATTTGAGGAGGATATTAAGAGTGAGTTTGAGATGAGCATGGTTGGTGAGTGATTTTGAGATGATCATGGTTGGTGAGCTTACATTCTTCCTTGGTCTCTAGGTTCGTTAGCTAGAGGATGGGATATGCATCTCCTAGTCTAAGTATGATCGAGACCTTGTGAAGAAATTTGGATTAGACTCCACTAATAACGTACCTACCCCGATAAGTACCTCAACAAAGCTTAGCAAGAACACTTCAGGAAAGGATGTAGAGCAAACCTTGTATCGGAGTACGATAGGTAGTATGATCTACTTGACTGCCAGTCGTCTCGACATAGCCTTTAGTGTTGGATTATGTGCTCGATATCAGGCATCGTCAAAAGAGTCACAATTATATGATCTTAAATGTATTATCAAATACATGGGCGGGACTCTCTCATTTGGCATTTGGTATTGCTTTGATATCAATGACTGTTTCTTCACCTATTTGGATGTCGATTGGGAGGGAGATGCAAATGGATGTAGGAGCACTTCTGGCGGGTGTTTCTTATTTGGTTCTGTTCTCGTGTCTTGGTTGAGCAATAAGCAAAACTCCTTCCATCTCATTGTCCACTGTGGAGGCTGAGTACATAGACGCCGGGAATTTTTGCACGCAGCTTCTATGGATGATGTAGATGTTGGAGGATTATGGTATATCACATGACACCATGAATATTTCATGTGATAACACGAGTGCGATACACATATCCAGTAATCTAGTCCAGCATTCGCGCACAAATCACACTAGGATACATGAGCACTTTATCCGTGAGCTTGTTAAAGAAAAGGTAGTATCCTTGAGTTTTGTTTCTACCGACCTCCAGTTAGAAGATATTTTGACGAAGCTTTTAGATGCCCTTAGATTCGAGAGTCTTAGGAAGTCTTTAGGAATTTGCACAGTTGACTGAGGGGTGGTCACCGTGTCTAAAGGAGGATGCATTTTTCATGTTCATATCATATGATTCCTATCTTTAGATTGTATCATTATTTTTTTTGTCTTCCTTTTAGAAAAAAACAAAAAGATTTTTTATTTTTTTGATAAATTTTTGAAAAATATAAAAAGAGTTTTGTATTTTGTTTAAACCTTTTATGGATGAACATTTAAGGTAGCCATAGTCAAAACTTCATTCCATATTTCACGTGATTGTTTGATAGTGATTTGAGATGCTACATCATTTCCACCATGCGCTTTACATTATTTGGAGTCATTGAGATGCGATTAGTGAAATCTTTTTACATGTTTGGCTCCTCATATCCTTTATTGCACATGTGCACGGTATTATTTGAGTATTGTAATTGTCTATCACATATTATATTGAGTATTTTCATCTCAATTCTGTCTATACAATGAACCAAATGCGATAAAACTTGACGAAAAAGTAGTGCATGTAAAAACCGTTAAAGTGAGTTTGTGTGAATTTGAAAAATGGGGAAGGGCTGCGAAAGGTACTCATTTATCCATTCGAATAAGACACCATTTAAATTGGACCTAACTAAAAATTTGGCAAAAACAGAAGTCAGGGTTCAAAGAGGTTGAAAAGAGCCCAAAAAAATTCATAGGCAATAAAAAGAAAAATATGCCAAAAAATGGGCCAATAGGTTTTAGTTTCATCACCTCAAAAGAAAAATAAAAAAGTATTATTATTTATTGAGAGAGTTTGGATGGAATATAAAATGGGTTTGCATGTCCTAGAAAGTCATGAAAAAGCGTTATATAGTTTTGGACATTATTGGTGTGGAAATCACATTGAGCTTTGATTTTTTTATTTGATTAAGCCAATTCATTATAATTCCACCATTTTTACACCTAAGGAGAATGTTGAGTTCATTCATTAGGAGTATTCAAAATTCATCGTCCACATATGTTATGGTTGTATGTATTGATTTTTCTATCGAATTTGTTCACACCCCTTCATTTCCGCTATCATTGACTTAGTTGTTTACATGTTCTTTCACGGTGTGATTTTTTGTTGTATAATTTGTGAGAATTTTTTTGAAAAATTCAAAAAGAGAAAGTTTTATTACCTTGTGACATTCCCCATTTACATTGCTTCGTGTTCTTCATTTTTGTCTATTTGGGGACATCATAAAAAGGGGGAGAACAAATTATGGGGGAGAATTTTGTTTGATTTAATAATGATTTGTTTGGGCTTAATTGATATTTAGTTATGTTTATCATTATATTTTAAAACTGTTGCGCATCATGGGTATTGTTTCTTGTCTCCTGTGTGTAGGTACCAAAATTGAGGATAATTTTTGCACACCTTGATGATGACAAAGAAAGATTGAAGAATTTGAAGAATTGAAGATGTCGAAGTCCTTTTGAAGACATGTCATTTAGTATTTCACTTTTTTGGGTTTAATGGGGATATTAAATTGTATGTCAATTGTTTTGAGTTTGGGTAGCATAATTCGGATAGAGTATATGTATGTACCGGCATAGACATAGGAGGATATTTGTAAAGACGTGTTTTTATAAATGTCCGTTTAGAATCTTGGAAGTTTTATGTATGTCCTAGACCACCGTTAGTATGCCTGATACCGCTACATTTGACATGTCAACACGTTCATCCATGACGGCCTTAATCTGGACCCGAAGTTATCCCGCTCCCACTATCTTCATACATGTGTAATGCATCATATACAAGTGTCGTGCAACGTGCGTCTTCAACACTCTTTTTTTCCCACTACTCCACCCGAATTTATGGTATAATATTTAATTTAGATTTTTTTTTAATGTTTACATATTTATTTGGGAATTTTCCTAAAAGATGAAGCTTATCAAAATGAGGCCTTTTACATTTAAAGAAAATATGTTTGACAGTTTTTCAGTCCTGTCCGCTTCTTATCAAAGGGAAAACTGAATCAGTTCTCTTTGTAAAAATCGTTTTAACAGTTAGTCGAACCAATCCGACTTATTTTAAAGGTAAAAACGGACCAATCCAACGCACCACATCAGATTTTTTATTTTTCTATAAATACAGGTTTTGAGAGTCCTTTTTCATTAAGACTTTAGAAGAACGTGACTGAGAGACCTACTATAGGAAGTCTTCAATATTCTTTAGTCCCAAACACCCTTTTTGATTCACCAAAACATCCCAAATCTATATATGAATCATTCTAAACCCTAGATCACCTATTATACTCGTCTAGATTGCTTTTGTGGAGAAGAAGACCAATTCTCCATTGCTGACTTGGAGCTCTTGGGGGATCTCTTGCCAACGACAATGAACTGATGCCTGCAAGTATTCGTGTGTCATTGTATTTCTCTATAATTATAAGTGTTATGAATTATATTGAAATGAAAATGGTTTTTCCCCTTTGTGGATTTTTCCTTATACTGTGATTGCTTTGCATGCTTGATTTATTTAATTCGTTAATCACAATTTTTGCAAGAGTTACGATGTTTGAGATAAAAATTAGAATAAAATTAAACAAGTTTAATCATTGCTTTTTGGCGCACTCTCAGGTGCTTATGGATTTGATGAATAGGGTATTTCTCTCTTTTTTGGATCAGTTCGTTATAGTGTTCATCGATGACATACTTGTGTATTCTCGGTGTAAGGAGGAGCGTGCACACAATTTAAGGACTATTTTGTAGGCAATTTGGGAGCATAATATGTATGCTAAGTTCCTTAAGTGTGGATTTTGGTTAAGGGAGGTGAGGTTTTTGGGTAATGTTGTGTCCAAGGCTGGGATTTTAGTGGATCCTAGCAAAGTATCAATTGTGATAGAGTGGGTACAGCCCACGATGCCTATGGAGGTTAGGAGTATCTTCAGTCTATGAGGGTACTACAGGAGGTTTATTTCGGTGTTGTCAAATGTTTTTGGGTCAGTGACTCACCTCACCTAGAAGGGCATACCATTTTTTTGGAGCACAAATTGTTCGAGAGTGTTCGATGAGCTCAAGGAGAGACTCATGACTGTACTTGCTTTACTATGGGGCGGGGTGGAGTACATGGTCTACACCGATGCATCACTTCAGGGGATTTTTGCAGTTTTGATGCAGGAGGAGAGGCCCAGCTTATGCCTATCGTAAGCTAAAGTCTCACTAGGTCACTACCCCACCCATGACTTGGAGTTAGCAGCGGTAGTATTTTCCCTTTGTATCTAGAAACATTATTAGTTAGGTTAGAGATTTATATTTGTAATACTTCGTAATTTAAGTGCATTAAATTAAATAAATTATGAAATTAGTATTTATCTTCAGTGACTCGTGATGTCACTAATTATATTTCATATGTGTTATGTGTGTATACTACTAATTCAAATTAGAAAATACACTGTAATGAATTAATAATTATTTAATAAATAATTTGGTTACAATTTTAAGACTCGTACCGAGTAGAGGAATGGGATGTTAGTTTGGTATATTGGATTGACGCTTGGGGAAAGCAAAATGTTTAGTTAGGACGTAAAATAATGGATTTTAAGCCCTATGTGTTAGTATATAGCTTGGGATATATTTTAGACTATTTGGATGTAGTTTTGGGCTTGTTTGGGTGAGGTAATTCATCCTAACACTTATAGAGATGAAACTTTAGATCAAGATATAGGGGGAAACTTGGATAAGAGGGAATTAGAGAAATTGAGTTGGATTGTGTTTATTGGAACATTTAATTTGGAAATTATATTGCATTTAAAGATTAATCTAATCAAGATAAATTTTGGATTAAAAATTGGATCTTGTGTGTGCGTAACCTATTATACGGACTATCCATAAGAACCCACGTTCTAGAGTTTTATTTCTAGTCATGATTAAAATGAGACCCAAATGTTTAGACTCCAATTTTTTTATTTTATACTTGATCAATCTAGTATAGATTTTATGGGTTTCACAATTGGTATCAAAGCATTCTAGGTTCTAGTGTACTAGGGATCTTGAGTGTGTCCATCGCTTTTCGTCTAGACTTTTTTTATAATTAGATCCTATTATTTAGATTTTATACTCTATTTTCATACTTGTACTTATACTCTTTTGTTTACAATATTTCAAATGGTGAAAACATGACGCTGATGACTAATCCGACAGTAAATGGCTGCTAGTGCCGAGTCAGAGGTAGCGACACCTTAGTAGCAGCCGCGACCACCACCATCACCGTAGCAGGGACATACACCCGTTATCATACTGGAAGACTAGGCTACTATTATCGCACATGCAATGGTTAGGACTATGGCATGCATGCGACACCGCCACCACCCTTCGTGACACCTGCGCCAGCCCATCCTCTTGGGAGAGATCTAGTAGTGCCTTTGAGAAAAAAACACCCACCAGATTTCTCGAGATTTATAGACCCTATTGTTATGCTGCAGTGGAGTCATAGCATTAAGAGACATCTACTAAAGTGTACTTACATCCAAAGGCAGATGCTAGCCAGATTTAGGCCTATAGGAGATTCCTTATAATCGTGGGAGTCTGTTACTAGCATAGATGACCATCTTACAGTTTTGGGAGAAGTTCAAGGGGAAGTATTTCCTCTATCACTACGGGAAGCTTTGAGGGAAAATTTTGATCGACCAAAGAAGGTGGACTGCACAGTTGCGCAATTTGTGAAGGAATTTACTAGACTTATACACTTTGACGCATCCGCGATTCTATGCTTTAATGCTAACCAAGGGATAATAACATAAAACAAAAGAATTATTGATAAGAAGAATTTAAATGCTTTTATTATAGGGGGATGCTAGGCATCGTATTACATTGCATTTATCTAAAATAAGTGAAACTGCATCTGTATTCATACATGCCACACGTGATAGGAGAAACTTATAGATAACATAAGGGAATCACATGAGCTAATAAGTTATAATATAGACACTCCAGTGGGGACTACCATCCTTGTCTGCTACCGCCCACACGTATATTACTGAAATAGTTTTTCGTGGTAAAACAGAGTAAAAGTTTCTAGGGTCGGGTTGGCATTTCATCTTCTTCGAGCTTAGTGCCCATCTGGAAGGAAAACAACTAAGCATATGTCTCAATTAGATAATTTTATTTCTAAACAAGCTGTGAGTAGTATGTATTGTCAGAATAACTGGCACTACACCCAAATGGGTAAATTGTCACCCTTCCAGCGCTTAGCCTTGTCACGGCCAGTGACCATGACAAGTCCGTGACAATTATATTTGTCACGGCCATTGATCGTGACTATGTTGTCATGGTCAATGACTGTGACACGACCGTGACAAAAGTCGCAGCAAAAAAACCCTTTCCCCTTCTTTTCCCCCCACCGTTTCTTCCCTTTTCTCTCTCTCTCTCTCTCTCTTTCTCTCTCTCTCTCTCTCTCTACGCTGCTCTCTATCTCTCTATACTTTTAGTACTCTCTCGCTCTCTCTCTCTTCCAATTATATATATATATATATATATATATATATATATATATATATATATATATATATATATATGTGTGTGTGTGTGTGTGTGTGTGTATGTGTGTGTGTGTGTGCGTGTGTATGTGTATGTACGTGTGTATGTGTTTGTGTGCGTGTATGGTGGGTGGGGGCTGGGGCAGGGTGGGGGTAGGGGGTGGGGCAGGGTGGGGGAGGGTTGTGTGTGTGTGTGTGGTGCGTGGGTGGGGGAGGGGGCAGGGATGGGTGGGTGGGGGATAGGGGTGGGGGCTGCGTGTGTGTGTGTATGTGCGTGTGTCTGTATATGTGTGTATAGTGTGCGTGTTTGTGCGTAATGTCCCTTGTAAACGAATTGATTGATTGCCCATCATTGTAAATTAGTAAATTAATATATGATTAATTATGAAAGTAGTATTGCCCCTCATTGTAAATTAGTAAGTTAATAATTGTATACTTTAATTGTTAGTTCAGTTGATGAAAATAATTAATTGAGTAGATGAATTAGAAGGAGTACGTGATATACATTTGTTGTTGACATTACTGTTGGATTATAGTGGATCGATGTTGGGTTGGTTAATTTTAAAAGTGGCATGACCACTGGATTATTGTCCATATAGGGGTGGGATTTTTCAACTTTTTTTGAAAATTACTTTGTATATCGAACAATATATATATAGTATGATAATTAAATTAAACATACTTGAAATTACATATAGTGCGCATAGATACTAGCCTTCTAGTTCTTATGCGTACACATTCAATATCCATTAGACCCGTTCGAGAGTCATTATCCCTGTAATGAGATCTCTCGAATTGTCCCGTTTGGAAAGTTTGGGACTGCATAATTTCTGTATAATATTCTTAGTGGCTTAAAGTTGTTACTTTTGGAGGAAGTTTTGTAGTCGTATCCTAATGTTCTCTGGGTACATACTAGATTGACAAGTGTGACTGTTATTTCAATTGATCAATTGAAATAACACTCACACTTTCCAATCTACATCGTGTACTTGGAGAACTACGGGGATATGCTGTCGATTTGTTTTCAAATTGTAACAATGTGCATGAGCTGTTAAGTATATTAAAGAAAAATACGATCTTGAATGGGATAGGACCACTCACCCTTGAAATGGAGGAAATAGAAATTTCTATTATAAATTGAATTTGAATATAAATAAGACATAATTAAATGAAATATACTATAAATGTAGGTTTTGTTTATATTAATCCATGAATATACGCTTCGTACCTTTAATAGGTGATTAGTTGTGGTAGCTGTGATGGGATGTCCGAAATATAAAGAGTGGATGGGTGAGACAAATAGAATGGGGGATGTGTTTCGTTGATGTGCTAAGGAATTTGGGAAATATGCAAAGAGATGTCATAATGATGAAGAGTTTCTGTGTCCATGTGCTAGGTGTAATAATGGTAAGGCATCGGGTATGCAAGATAGTTATCGATTTTGGAGTTTTCACGGTGAATTGAAAGTTCCTTTTGTACCCGACCAACCTTCACAACAACCATCAACAAGTAGGATCGATGTAGAAGGGGATGATATATATCATAATATGTTAGAGGATTTAGTTGATGATGCGTATGGAGTTTATGAAGAAGAGGAGAATGAGGTTACTGATGATGTAGAAGGTTCAAGTGCTCGTGAAGATGTCACGATAAAACTTAACGATGACTACCAAAGTTTAAAATTTAAGGCGACCCAACTCTTATACTCTGGCTGTGAGAAAGATCAAACAACCTTACATGCCACGATTGGTTTGCACAGTTTGAAGACGCAGTATGGTTTGTCTGGCAATAGTGTGACAGGAATTCTGAAATGGGTGAAAGGCTTATTACCCAAGGAGAATACACTTCCAAATAGCTATCCTGTTATGAAGAACAGTTTGAAAGGTTTAGGAATGAAGTATAAATCGATTCATGCTTGTGTGTATGACTGCATACTATACCGAAAGAAGTATGAAAATCTCGATCATTGTCCGATATGCGATGAACCTATATATGTCCAATCTACTAGTAAGGAAGGCACAAGCTCAAAAGTGCCTCAAAAAGTATTAAAATATTTTCCTGTTGGGCCTAGATTAAAGCAATTTTTCACAGTACCATGGATAGCAGAGGTAATGACTTGGCATGCTAGGGCATAAGTAAGGCGTAATATCATGCGTCATCTTATTAATTCTACTGCTTGGAGGAGGATGAATTATGAGTATCCCGATTTTTCTCGAGAACAACGCAACATTCGTTTGGCTATATCAACAGATGGTTTCAATCCATTTGGAAATCTAAGCACCAATCAGAGTGTATGGCCAGTGATCTTAGACCCACTTAACCTCCCTCCTTCACAGTATATGAGACCTGAATTTTCGATGAAGGCTTTGTTGATACATGGTTAAACGCACCAAGTGATGACATCGACGTCTACCTGGCTCCTTTGGTAGAAGAATTAAATGAATTGTGGGAAAAGGGTGTGCAATCATTTGACTCTTTTGGAAAAGAAGAGTTTACGCTGAAAGCTATGTTAATGTGGCAAATTCATGATTTTCCAACTTATGGGACATTATCCGTTTGTGTAGTACATGGTTATTTGGGGTGTCCTATTTGTGGAGAGGAGACTGAATCTCTTTGCCTATCCTTTAGCTCAAAAAATGTATATCATTGCACATGAGGTATTTTCCCTGGCTCATAGTTTCATATCTGAGAAAGGTTCCAATTTTTTATTAGGCGAGATTGAACATAGGCTACCGCCGAGACAACTTTCGGGTTCAGAAATTGAAAGTAAATTTTCTGAATGTGGACCTAATATGCCAGGTAAGAATCCCAAATTTAATAATTTCAGGCATAAGAAGACCCCAACTGAGAATGAAACTGAGACAAGAAAGGCATGGTCTATGAGGTCAATTTAATTTGACTTTCCTTATTGGAAGAATAACTCGGTGAGCCATGTATTGGATGTGATGAATGCAGAGAATAACTTCGCTGAACATATTGTGGGCACTTTCCTTGGTGGGAGTCATTCGAATGATGGAGAAAATACACTAAAAGACCTTAAATCGTTGAAACTTAAGCTACAACTATGGTTGAAAGAAGATAGTAAGGGAAGGACAATAATTTCCCCTGGTGCGTTTACTTTGACGAGTGGGGAAAGGAAGGTGCTTTTAGACACAATATATAATTTGAAGGCCCCATCTAATTTTTCGTCCAACTTGCAAAGGATTGTGAATTATGCTACTCATGATTTACATAAGTGTAAGTCTCACGATTGGCATGTGATCACGCAATTGGTTCCTCTATTGTTTAAGCACAGTTCTCCAAGCAAAAGGATTTGCGGAGGGCTATTATGCAAATTAGTATTACATTTTCACTCTTGTGTGAGAAGGTAGTCAATCGAGAACATATAGTGGAGACAAAATTAGCGATGACCGAAGTGATTTGTGTGTTGGAGAACTATATTCCCCCAGCATTCTTTGATATAAGTGTTCACTTGTTCGTACACCTATGCGACGAGGCACTTCTTTGTGGTCCAGTTAGATATCGGTGGATATATCCGTTTGAAAGATTGAGGAAAGTTTTTAAAGATTACGTCAAGAATACGCGATACATTGCAGGATCAATTGCAGAGGAATACATAACTGTGGAGTCATCAATATATACTCGAGAATATATGCTTGACTCGACTAGCGTCGATGACACTGATGAGTTCATCGATGATGGTGGTCATGTGATTGGAAAACGAGTGAAATTAACGAGTTTTCAACATGAACAAGTAGCTCGTTATCTATTTGACACACATGAAGATGTCGAAGAATGAAAAAAGTAAGTTTCGATTATTATAATCTTTAATATTATTTTAGATTATTTTATACATGATTAATTTTATAATATGAGAAAAATATGATGCCTGTGAGAACAATAAAAGACGAAAAATAATGGTACAATCAGACAACGAATTTAGACTGTGGTTGACACAAGTGGTAATTATAATGAAAATGGTTGTTATATAACGTTACACTACACTCAAATTTTACAACTAATATAATTAATTTATCAATATTCGCAGCTCTTAAAGACGGCTGATGCTACATCAAGGCTTGCTCGTCTAGCCACTGGACCCTTGTTCGTGGCAAAGAGTACAAAAACTATCGATTGAATGGTCACATTTTTGGAGCTTAAGTGTACGAGGAAAGTACAAATGTATAGAACTCGGGCATTTCACACAAGGATCTTACTTTCTTTCGAGCGAGCGCAAAAGATAAAATGACTTACTATGGTGTAATCCTAAATATATTTGAATTGGATTATATAAGCTTCAAAAAGGTTGTATTTTACTGTGACTGGGTAAGAGTTGAGGATAAAAATGCTTGTAAAGTTGATCATGTCACCAATTTGATCATGGTTGACTTGTCCAAGTTGAAGAGCAACGACCACTTGAGAGATGAGCCGTTTGTTTGTGCATTTCAAAAGGTTAACCAAGTTTTTTACTCGGAGTATATCAACAACGAGCCGTGGTCAATTGTCCAACACGCGCCAAAACGTCTAAATAGTAGTGTGGATGACTTGGCTGCTCCTACCGAATATCAATCCATTTTTTATGATAACCCGAAATTTAAACAATTTTTCAATTTGTAATAAATATTCCAATTTGTACCAAAATATTCCAATGCGTTGGGACTGTTTGGGAGTGCATAATTTCTGTATAATATTCTTAGTGGCTTAAAGTTGTTATTTTTGGAGGAGTTTTCTATTATAAATTGAATTTGAATTTGAAATTTAAGTTTTGTTTATACTAATCAATGAATATACGCTTCTTACCTTTAATGGGTGATTAGTACATAGTTATTTGGGGTGTCCTATTTATAGAGAGAACACTGAATCTCTTCGTCTATCCTCTATATCTGAACACTCAGAAATGCAATAATCCTATGGAGTGATGCTCTGCCAATTCCTTCCAACCGTTGTGTAGCCAAACATCACCAGTTGAAGGTGTCAATAACACTTTCCATACCCCACCACTTGGAACCTATAACAAAACATGGGAAAATATGGAAAGTGGAATTGACAACTTCAACTGGTGATGTTTGGCTACACAACGGTTGGAAGGAATTTTCAGAGCATAACTCCATAGGATTACTGCATTTCTTAGTGTTCAGATATGAAGGGAATTATATTTGACACGATTTTCCGGGGTACATTAGTAGGAAGGAGCTTCCATATAAGTTCAAGTTAGTTATTTGGGTGGCACTATAGGTAATGTATTTATATTTATATTTATATGAATATTTAAATTTCAATTTTGATTTTTATGAATATTTGCTTATTGGGTGGCACTACACTCTTGTGCAGTGGATGATTCTTATAGTGGAACTGGAACTGGAAATTGGTGCTTGATTTTCTAAAAATTTGTCCTCTTCTAGAAGTTCTTATCTTTGAGGTACGTCAAGGGTTCATAACATCACTTCCAACTAAATAGTTTGCAAATTTGAGATAATTGATAGTGATGTTGTTTCTTCTTATATTAGGACTTTTAATTTTGTTGGAATGGTATGTACCTGATTGTTAGAGATCACACCTACAGACAATCGAAATTATGGGATTGGGGTCGAACAATGGAGTTGAATATTTGAGGTACTTTGTGGAGAATGCGAAAGTTTTGAACAGGTATGCGATTGTTTCTATTTTGAATGTATATTTTCACTATCTCTATTTTATCTGGATATATAATGTTTGAACAGGTACAACGTTGCTATAACATGTACATATATACTGCCCAACAATTTTTTTTTCAATTCTGCCCAGAATTGTCACGATCATTGACCGTGACAAGTCCTTGACAAAGAAACTTATCACGGACTTGTCACGGTCAATGACCATGATAATTTTTTTAAACACTGTCACGGTTTTGTCATGGTACTTAATCATGAAAAACTTGTCACGATCGAGGCCCGTGACATAACCGCGACAATTCTAACGAAATTTTCACGGTCAATGACCGTGACAAGTCCGTGACAAAAAAATTTATCAACTCGAGAATTATCGCGGTCATTGACCTTGACAAGTCCAACTTTTCAAGGTCAATGATCGTGACAATTCGACAGATTTGGTGAAGTGTGGAGTAAGTTTATGCAAATGCTATAGATGAAAACAAAAGGAAATATCATAGAACTAGCAAGGGTATACTGAAGTCTATTGATATGTAATAGAATATTATGGGGAATTGCAACTAAATATATCAAATTACAAGGATAAGGGTTCAAATTATAACTAGATAACCCATAAATTATCGGTTATAGGGGCTGCAACTACATAGTAATACCATTACAATATCATCCAAAGCATATAATACATTTGGAATGGCAATCCCAAATAATTGGGAAATAATAAAATAGCTTAGCACACTTAGCTAGAGTGGCACTCATATGTAAATAAAAATTAGGGACTCGCCATCTAAGTCATACAGGCTAATTAAAACTATCGGGGTATATTGGTGTATAATCCTTGAATTGTAAGCTATGCTAATAGGGTTTCACTGATAATGGTACACATTTCATGGTTTGTTGCAATTAAGTCAAATGTAGGGTAATACCACAATTAAGCATTTAAGGCAATTAAGTGGTGTACTGAATTTATAAGTTGTAGCGGTTTATCGAGTTTCGATAATAACCGAGATATTGATAGAATCAATACTCACGAAAAATATAAAATACACAAAAGAAATATGAGTTCAAGTGATCACATAGTGATACAACAACATATAAATGTGCAGAGACATTAATTATTTAATAATTAAAATATAATCACCTACTTTGTAAATACGGTTTGCGTTTTTATGTGTCTATCTCACGGTAGTTGAATAGATAATCTCAAATTAGGGAGAGATAAGTAGGAAATATAGGTCTAAAATAATACTTATGTGATGCAGTAGAGCGATAAATTGAAATAAATTTCAGTGTAAAAATAATTAAGAGGGTACAAATATCATTTTTAAAAGGTAATATTTTTCTTAGTTTTCATTTCGATTTTGGTTTAGTGAAAATAGCAAAAAAATGACTTTATTTAACCTAAAAAATTTATGAAAAAGGTTTGGGAATGTTTTGAAATACTTAAAAAATTGGCTAGGGGGTCATGTGTAAACTGAAAGTTGGGTTTTTAAAATTAAAACTGATTTTCTCGAGATTATGCTTTCCTGGGATCCAAGTATGGTGATGTAATATACCATTTTATTCAGAATTTAAAATAGAAATTTTGGAAGAAAAAAATCAGATTTTTCTTATTGGAGCGCGCTCTCACAGGCTGAGTCAAATATTACATGCACCTGGTTTGACTCCCTCTCATGCTTATGTGGCCCACTTGACCTTCAACCTTTGACAGTTTGACTTTAGGATTATGAAACTTTGATCCTATATTTGAGACGTTTTATAAATCCATTTGAGTTGGTTCATGAATTAAAGTTTTATAATTTTTCAAGAATAATCCAACCGTATTAGTTTCAAAGATTTTGGTGAGCTAGTTTGAGCTATTGAGTTACTGTAAAAAAGGTAAAAGTTTGACCTGAGAATAAATGATTGAAAGCTATGATTTATATACCGACATAGTAATGGTTGGATTCTATGTTGAAAATGTAATCAGATAGACTCGGTTTGAAGGATTTTGGTTGAGTATAACTCCTGAACTCATGTTCTAAAACTTTCAGGTCCGAAAAATTCAAACTTCAATTTGGGACATTAAAGCTTGGTTTTGGTTCAATTACACATCTCACCCAGGTTCCAAAGGATCAAAGCTTAAGTTTCCTCACTTTGAAACTAGTTCAAAGTCAAGGAATCATAATCCACTATAAAAGCTCATGCTTTAATGGAGTTTTTTGGTTTTTAAACTAATACAGTGCATTCAGACGCTAACATTCACTTGTAAATACATATATTTACTCTATATAAGTGCAGAAACATAACTAAATGAAAGAAAAATAACAGTCACGCATAAAATGAAAGAGATGCATAAAATTCAAAACTTCACTTTGAAAGTGTGTTGAGATGAAGTGAATTTCTAAGTGGTAAATGGCCCCTTTTATAGGGTTCGTGGAGGAGGTTTCATTGGTGGAAAGGAGGTGGGTTTTAACCTAGTTTTGTGCAAGTTCAACCAAGGTAGATGTGGTATTAAATGGTCACCATGGATACTCTATGTGATACATGCCATGTTGGTAGTCCAGTTCGTCCCACATCAGCAGAAGGTAAGTGGCAATAAGTTAGGTTTTTGGTTTGGTCCTTGGGTGATTTTTGTTTAGAGTTTAGGGCTTTATAAGTTATTTTTAGAAATTTTAGGGGCTTATGTGCAATTTCTCAAACTTAGGGGATTGGTCCATGATATTTCAATAAAATATAAGTTACTTAGTCAAAATTTGGGTTAAGGTTGGGATTTAATTGGTATATGATGGTGTATATGAATATGATTCTTTATTCAAGGGTATTTTGATAATTTGACAAAGTCTTGGGTTTCTTGGGAATTGAAGGACTTTAGGAGGGACTAAATGCCTATCTAGGGTGTGTTGTTACAATCTTTCCACCTAATAAAATTTGTACGCAAAATTACCTGTGAAAAGCGCGGGGTACTGTTGTCTCATAATTTCTTCAGTCTCCCATGTTGCTTCTTCAGTTCCTTGGTACCGCCAAAGAACATTGACTAGTGGGATGATTTTATATCGAAGAACCTTTTCTTATCGACCGGGGATTTGAATAGGAACTTCCTTGAATTCATGGTTAGGCTTGATGGTTAGACTCTTCCAAGTGATAACGTGACTTGGATCGAGGATTTACTTTCGTAGTTAGGAAACATGAAACACATTGTGTGTATTGGATAATTCGGGTGGCAATTCCAAACGATAAGCTATGGGTCTGATATGCTTAATGTTTCTAAAGGGACCAACATAGAGGGGTGCTAACTTTCTTATTTTTCCAAACCGAATTATTCCCTTTCTTAGGTACACACGTAGGAATACTTAATTATCCACTTGAAATTCTAAAGGCTTTCGTCAGGTGTCTACATAACTCTTTTGTTAAATCTGGGTTGAATTCAGTCTTTCTCTAATAAGGCGTATCTTCTATGTCGTTTTCGTGATAATTTCGGGTCCAAGTATATGATTTTCTCTTGATTTATTCCAGCATAAGGGTGAGTGATAGAGGTGTCCGTATATAACTTCATAGGGGGTGGTCTGAATGCTGGTTTGGTAGTTGTTATAATACGAGAACTCGATTAATGCCAAGTGGTTATTCCAGAAACCTGGGTTCAAGTGTTTGAATTACTCATTCAGATTGTCCATCGGTTTGAGAATGGAAGATATTTGGGTGAGGCTTGTATGGCTTGCCAAAATCTTCTTATGGATTGGGGGGAAATTCAAAACAATAAAAATAGGTATACCCTGGAGTCAAAAAATTTCTCAAATGTAGAGCTCACTAAGTCATTGGAAAGAATCCGTGCATGGAGTGGGTATAAAATGGGCAGTTTTCATAAGGCGGTCAACGATATCCTATATCAAATTGTATCCTTTATATGTTCGGGGTAATCTATTAATAAAATCCATGGTAATGTGATACCATTTCCATTCCGCAATAATGAGTGGATGGAGTAATTCATTGGGGATGTTGATGCTTAATTTCCCCTTGTTAACAAGTTAAACATTTGGCTACAAAATTTACTATATCCTTTTTCATACATGGCCACCAATAATGTTATTTGAGAGTTGATACATTTTGGTGCTTCTGGGATGAATCATGAATTTATAATGGAAGGCTTCTTGTAGTATTTGTTCCCGTAATGAGGATATGAAAGGGACATATATTCTATTTCTGAATGTTAACCCTCGTTCAGGGTCCAGGGTCCTGTCTTTTTTGGAGAGGTTATTTTAGAGTTTTTGCTTTTGGGAGTTCAAAAATTCATCCTAGTCTTAGAGGTTAATGATTTTCTTATGCAGGGTGGGGCGAGGTACGTTATTTTGCAGGACAATTTAGATTTGAAAGAGTCTCTCTGTAGGTTTTAATCTCTTATGGTTTCTAACAATACAAACATACTGTGGAGGTTTCCCTGGGCTTTGCATCTCAAGGCATTAGCAATTATGTTACCTTTTTCGGGATGGTAGAGTATATTAAATTTTTAATCCTCTAAAAATTCTATCCATCGTCTATGTCGGAAGTTTTGATCCTTTTGAGTTAATATGTACTTAAGGATTTTATGGTCAGAGAATACCTAAAATTCTTCTTTATATAAGATAACATCTCCAGATTTTTAGGGCAACGACTATTGTTAGTAATTCCAAGTCGTGTACCAGATAATTGCGTTCATGAATTTGTAATTGTCATGAACCGTATTCAATCACTTTTCCTTGTTGCATTTACACACAACCGAGTCCTTATAAGGAAGCATTGGTATAAACATCATAACTATGGTTAATTTTTCCCTAAGTGTACGAAAATCTTGTTCGCAGTCGAAGGTCCATACAAATCGGATATCCTTTCTAGTAAATCTCATCAAAGGTAAAGAAATTTTGGAAAATCCTTCCACGAAGCGTCGATAGTATCCGACAATTCGTTGAAAACTCTGTAATCCAGTAATGGTAGTGGGTTGAGTTCACTTAAATATGACATTGATTTTAGTCGGGTCTACTTATATTCCTACTTTGGTGACTATGTGTTCGAGGAATATCACCTCTTTTATGAGGAGGTCATACTTTCTCTGCTTTGCATGAAATCGATGGGGTGCCCAACACTACGCATAGGTGTTCCTCATGTTCTACCCTGGTCTTAGAAAAAATAATATATCATCGATAAAGATGATTACGAATTGATCCAAAAGAGGGAGAATACTCAATGCATTTAAGTCCATAAAAGCGACGTGGGCATTTGTCAATCCAAATGACATAACTAAGAACTCAAAATGACCATATCATGTTTAAAAAGTGGTTCTGGGTATATCTTCTTCCCTGACACAAAGTTGATGATAACCAAATCTTAGGTTAATCTTTGAGAATATTCTTGACCCTCGTAAATGGTTAAAAAAATCTCATATTGTGGGCAAATGGTATTTTTTTATGGTTACTTGTTTTAACTTTCGATAATCAATGCATAATTGAAAAGTTTTATCTTTTTTTCTTACGAGCAGAATTGGAACTCCCCAAGGTGATGTACTGGGGCATATAAATCCTTTTTGAAACAAGTCGTCTAGTTGTGTTCAAAGTTCTCTCAACTCTAATGGAGCCATACGATAAGGGGTATTAAAATAGGAGAGGTATCTGGCATCAAGTTGATAAAAAATTCAATTTTTCGAGGTGGGGGTATTTTAAGTAAATCTTCAAAAACACGTCCCTATATCTATCTAAGATGGGGGAAAAGGAGGAAGTTTCCTTTTACCTATTTGAAAAAGTAAGGGTTTTTGGGTATATCTTCCTTAAAATGGAATGAAGTTTGATGGAGTGGTTTGAATGTTATCGTCTTTGCATATCAATCAATATGAGCAAAGTTCAGGGATAATACATCCATCCCTATGATTAAATCAAATTCGGTTAGATCAAGAACTATTAAATCTATCGTTAAGGTCCTGGTTCCAAAACATAAGGTGTGATGCTTACAAATCCTCTCAAAAATAGATATTTCATGTTCTCTTTCCATAGTAAAAGGATTAGCTAATGGACTAGAAGATAAATGTAGGCAGTTTATACCTGATTAACTAATGAAAGAGTGAGTGGATCCGAAATTAAATAATATATGTGTTGAAGCGTTCTTCCACACCTTGATGATTTGGACTTTTTGCGGGGAGAAGCGATAAATTTTAACCTCAGGTCATATTGAGTGGTTGTTGCTTCTTCTAGCGGAAATTTTATTACAACAGACGGTTAGAGTTATTGGTTGGATTCTTGAAGGAAGGTTTGTTAAAATTAGGGGAGGTAGAGGGAGGAGACATTTGTAAGAGAGGGCATTGGGGCCTAAGGTGTCTTAGTTTGTTGCATTTGTGACAACGCACAAAAGGTTGATTATTGTTATGATGGATTTGACTAAAATTTTGACCATCCTTGGGTTTAATGTACAGATAATCTCGCTTATTAGGTTAGTCTCTAATGACATAAGGATTTCGGGGAGGAGTAGAAATTCGGGTTGTGTTAGTAGATGTTGGGTTCTTTTCTATGAGGGAAGCTACTTCGAATATTCAGCTAAACTCATTGATTTACAAAGAGACAGCAGAGGACTTGATATTGTGGTGTAACCCTCGTTCAAAATTCTTTCACTTCTTGGTTACGGTATTAACGTACTCTTGAGCATAACGTGATAATTCTGTGAGCCTAGCCTCATATTGGGCCACAGTCGTCTATTGTTGTAAACTTAGGAAATCGACGGTCATCTGATCCCTCCCAGACTCTGAAATGTATTTGTTGATGAAGATTTCTTCAAACGACTCCCTGGTTATTTCGTTCAGATTTCGGGAACGTAGAACAGACTTCCACTAGAAGTCCTCTCCTCCTTTGAATAAATACGAAGCCAATCTTAATCCGAATTCTGGACTAATGCCTACTCCTTTAAGCACTTTGAGTGTTTGGCAGATCCATTTCTCTTCTTTGGCTACACCGGGATTCTCAAAAAATGTTGGGGGGTTTTGCCTCATAAATTCCTTAAGATCATTCATCTTATGAATCTCTTCTGTTATTTTATTATTCACTAGTGGCGGGGGTGGTATGTTTTCTTATCACTGGTTTAATATAGTTAATTCTTGTAGACAATGTATAATTCCTTCATTTGTGGTAGTTGAATTAGTATCTTTGGAATTGGTCGTTCCTCTTGGGTCCCACTGGTAGTTGCGCGAGTGTTATCCATCATATATAAATAATATATTTATGGATAAATTACAAGTAAAGATAAAGTAAACAAACTTCTCATATAATATTATATCGGGTTACACATAGTATTACACAATGAACATGTAACGAGAAAACAAAGAAAAGTACTTATCCGTAGGATCCTAGTTTGTAATAAAAGAATGATTAACTACAACAAAATAATGATTTTTTCATTTAGCATCGTCATTAGGTAATGTGGGATTCTTCTACTTGCATACCCACACCTACAAATTTTATTTTTTTATAGCCATATTTCGTCGAAAGTCTTCAAGCCATCTGAGGACCAACGTGCACTACACCAAATCCTGCAAATGGTCACCCCCAGGGGGCCATGTCCCAAAGCCCTAACCATATGGTCACGACCCAAAGCTCTGATCACATAAAATTTGGCGTGACCATATCCATGACCGAGTGTGGCCATGGATGCTCTTAGAAGTGATCACAGACCAAATCCCTGACCAACATGGGTCACTGTCTTAGGCCATAACTAGACCATCATGGCGCCAAATTCTTGCCAAAGTTCCCTCCAAGTTTAGTCATGGTAGGGTCATGGAAAAGGGGCATGACCAAGGCCACAACGCACACCTAATGGGTCATGGCTTTGGGCCGTGACACTCTAAATTTGTTCACGTGCGTGAGTCATGAATGGGGGTCATGACCACATGGTTGCCTACGCGCTTATGTGGAAAAAATTTAAGGGTCATGGTAATGGGTCACAGATCTAGGCCGTGACCAGGGTCATTATAATAAAAATCCCCCGCATTCATTTCATTTCTTCTCGCAACAATCTCTCTCTCTCTCTCTCTCTCTCTCTCTCTCTTTCGGCAATTTTCATTATCAAACCTAATTTCAGCACTCTTAATCTCAATCTCTCTCTCAATCTTAAAGGTAAACCCTATTTTTTTATTTATGTGTTAAGCCCTGCTACAAATGTGTGTACGTGTGCATATGCATGTGTATGTGTGTGTATATTTATGTGAATGTGTGTGTATATCTGCGTATGTGTGTGTACGTCTATATATATGTGTTTATATGTGTGTATATGTGTGAATATGTCTGTATATGTGTGTGTATGTGTGTATACTTTTTTTCAAGAAAAGGGATGTTATATTTAAGGATTGAAATTTATTGCATTACTTATTGGGTATTGTTAATATTGATTGGGAAATGTTATTTAGAGTTTGAAATTAATTGAGTATTTTAGGTTACGCACCCTAATCAAACTAATATACTCAAAATCCTTTCCATTATCAAAACCTTAATCAAACAAATATACCCTTAACCTTAACCGTAGGACTCATCTTCCCGCCCTATTATATTTTTCTCAAGAAAAATGAGGCGGGAGGTTGCAATTGGATTGCACACGTAACTCTTTTATTAGTCAGCATTATATAAATGGTACTCCTATTTATAGGTATGAAAATAAAAAGATCGAACAATTTAACTACCTTGTAAGTCATGGAGTTAATCTCCAACAAGATTACCTATTCGATCATATTTTATTTTCCCTACCATAAAACTAGGTTGACGTCTAACAGAATATATATTTTACGCACATAATCCTGATGCAACCCTGGCCTTGGTTATGTTGTTGGAGAAGGTAGAAAAAAATATCCGCCCATTATGGATACAACTGCATACAGAGAGCATTGACATAGACTGTGATATCTCGCGCCATATGCACGCTAAATTGAATCATGCCAACAATTAAAAAATGGTGGGATTTCGAGTTGATGTCACGGATATCTACACATCAATCATAGATACCATTACTCCTAGTTAGCCACGTGCAAAAATTCATAAGTTCTTAAAAACTAATACCGAATGGATGGAGATCAGACATTGATCTTATTTTAAAATCTTACTTTGAAAATGTGTGTGTGTGTGTGTGTGTGTGTGTGTATATATATATATATATATATATATATATATATAGTCATAAGCTTGATTAATTAATTACAATTTCTTCTTATTATTTTTTAGTCACTTATGGTTTTTTATTTTTATAGATAATGTTGGGAGGAAACAACCCAAGGGAACCAACCCAAGGTTTTTCCTTCTTGACCACCTGTATAGCTAGCAAAAGAGATAAAAATCTAAAGAATACGGTGCTATCCTATTATGGGATAATCCAACAAATCTTCAAACTTGATTACTTAGATTTCACAGAATCCGAATGCTATTGTGATTGGATAAAGGTGGAGGATACAATGAATGCTTGCAAAGTTGATCCTCACTCCAAACTTATTATGGTAGATTTATCAAAGCTGAAGAGTAAAGATCGCATAGACGACAAGCCTTTTATATGTGCATTTCAGAACGTAAAGAAGCTATTCTACTCGAAGTGCATTTATGATGGCAATTTGTATATTGTTGTGCATGCACCAAAGGGTATGACTACTGAAGTTGATGAATTAAAGGCTCCAAAATAGGTCCAGTCAGCTCTTAATGACAACTCTAATTTGAAAGATCTTTTAGTTAATTTATCTAATGCCCTGTATTTTTTACATATTTCATTTTAATATTGGGATTAATTAATTTAAATGGAAAATTATTTATAATTAATCTGGATTTAAGTAAATAATTACTAGCGTGATGAGAGTTAGTATTCGTTGATGAAATTATGTTGAATATTATTTAGTAAGTAAAGAAATATATGATTATGAATATATTATAATTATCATGAGTGAAAAATACGACGCTTATAGTGCACTTAGTTGGGATGAGTGTGTAAGTCGTGTTGGGACTTAAATGAGGAATTCAAATGTAATTTTATTTTTGGCTATTTGAATGGTTGTTTTGAGTATGTTAGCGTGTCTGGAAGGGAGTTAGAAAAGTCTACTCAAGAGTTTAGGTTGGAGTCCGGGGCAACTTCTGGCCAACCCGACACCCCGGGAGGTTTATTTTTGTCTTTTGAAAAATTGGGATGAATTAATGGACGAAAATTGGAGAAATATATCTACATGTACGTGGGAGCGTTAGGGTAAATAATTGGTAAACCTAAGAGAGAGTCCAAGAGGAAGAAGGAGAAGAGGTTCCTAGGAGTTCCAAGGCCAAATCCAGTCACCTTTCACTAAAAATATCATCAACGTGTAGATCGGGAAAAGGAGAACGCATCTATACTAATTTTAAGCAACGAATCAGACATTCGTGAAAAGGCAAGTGTTTATCTTTCTTCAATTACAGCATATAATGCCCATGTTAGACTAGTTGATGATTTATTCACGATATTAAGAAATTTGGGACCAAAATTGGGTATTAATCCATGATTGTGGTATTGCTTTTGCATATAGTTATATAACCATTTAATGGCGATTTGAAGTCTGAATTTTATATGTTGAAATCAGGAATTTAAATTCAGGTTAAATTGTGACTAATGTTGATTATATGAATTTGGGGCTTTTTGAGGATTTAAGAAATTAATCTAAATCTATGATAGAATTGTAAGTATTTGATGTTGGAAAGGTATTAGAAAGCATTCAATTACTAGTGGTTATGATTTATAATCGTTGGCTTTGAGTTAGGTAAAGTTTTATGAGATTTGGGTGTTGAAAAAGTAGGAAAACGCAGTTTCTAGAGGTCAGGGACGAAGTTTGGAAATCTTGTTCGAACGACCTCGTTGGAACGAGAATTCCAATGTCCTATCCAACGAGAATTCAGAGTAGATTCATTTGAAGTTTCATTCGAATGACCTCGTTCAAATGACCTCGTTCGAACAAACTTCTAACAAAAATTCAGGCCTTAGTTAGTTCAAAGTTTCGTTCGAATGAAATTTGCCCCAGCTTCTAACCAGTTAGAACCTTACAAGGTTGATTCAAGTGAGAGAGAATGACCTTCGCTATTCTTGAGTGACTTCATTACATATTCTAGTGGTGATATGATTGTGTAACAACTAAAGGAAAATGTTGGAATAAGAGGGTCTTATGGAATATATACGATAGAGAGATTAATCGTACGGATAGAGTAACACGAGTATTAGAGATAATCATACTACGTATAAATTCGGTAATTTGGGTTGTGTGAATACCTATGATTATTATAGGTTATGTATGTACCTATTGATTGAATTGTTGTGTGTATAACATACCTACGCTGCTTGCTATCGGGTGGAGGTTGCGCGTTGTGGATGATCATATCTTTAGGAGCCGTCGAGGGGATTTTAATTCGTATCACTAGAACATAGAACATAGGTACGGGCCATCAGTGAGAATGATAGTTTTGACGATCATATGGGTGCGTAGGTATGAGCGTAACCCATGGGCTTGGAACTATGTTTGCCTCCAATATGTGTGTTTGTTTTGATGGTTCGTGAGAGATTGAACCTATGGTCCTTCATGCAATGAGCGATGAATCAGGACATGATAGAAGAGTATGCATTACACTAAGGGTGCCCTAACCAAGAGGTGCTGAAATAGTATATATATATATATATATATATATATATATATATATATATATATATATATATATATATATATATATATAGAGAGAGAGAGAGAGAGAGAGAGAGAGAGAGAGCGAGAGATCAATATATGCATACATGTTACTTATTCTACTATGCATGTTTAGTAGATATGGAAATTAAGATATTTACAAATATTCTTAGTGAGAAAAATAATTCCAGTGAGAATAACGGTTGTGTATGTGAATAAATATCCTTAAACTTATTAAAATTCGGGATATGGGTGATAGGGGTAAACACATGAGATTGTTGGTGTGATAATAGTCATCTTGGTACTAGTTAGGCGGGGTAGCATGACTAGGATGGGTTAAATATACGCATTAGATGTTCACATTAGATGAGAGGTGAGTACCTCAAGTGAGAGTACAAATATCTAACATGTATACAATATGTGCTATTATTTTCATTTAAGAACTTACAAATTTTTAGAACTATTTTCAACTCGGGCTCTAACCCGTTTATTGCAAATCTCTTTTCTTTTATCAAATTATTTTAGGTGCCCATCCATAGGGACACCAAGTATAGGAGTTCCATTCATTTAACGAGTTGTAGCTACTGTGGAAGTTACATGACTTGGTAGTAGATTCCTCCATGACTTTCGTTTCTTCATCTTGAGTTATTTAATCCAGTTAGGGAATGTATCCCCTTTTATTTATTCAGATAGTCAGAGATGGTGGATTGATTTATTTACTCCTTTCAGTTGTTGTTTTATTCTATTGGATTATTGTATTCAGTATTTAGGCTTGATGTATTTACCCCAGTTACATTTTTATTCAGCCATTTTATTTCATATGAGATTAGTTTGAATGGTGTGTGTTTTATAATTGGTTAATTTGAATTTATGTTAGTTACAAGATAAAATTTTGATATCAAACTTTTTAAATATTAGGTGGTTAGTTTTAATAATAAAGTTTTCGACAGTGATGCATATTTTGAACCAACTAGATATTCTTATTTAATTTAATAAAGGAATGATCACTCGATATTTGATTATGCGTGGTGTCACAGGTGGTATCAGAGCTTCAAATTCTAGAGTCCTTACAATCTGTGTGGCTTGTTATGCTTCCAGCAAGAAGGTCCTATATTTAGGATTGTTGTATTCATTAATATCGTATTTTACATCTTCAGCTATTTGAGATATTACTGTGGACTTATAAAGCTTATCTCTCATTTCAGATGCCTCCCAGACATGCACAGAGAGCTCCTAGGGATGCCCAACCCAAGTCCAGCCAGCTTCAGCCCAGGGTACGATGAATTCTACGGAGGTTGCAGCTATCGTAGCGCAGGTTGTAAATTCATCTTTGGCCATAGTAAAATAGGCCCCACCCCAGGAACCGGTGGTGGCCCCAGAACCAACTCACACATTCCCTTCTGCTTAGGAGTGAGTCAGAGATGCCTTTCAGAAGGCACTCCCTTCGAATTTCATAGAGAGTTATGATGTTGTTGTAGCGAGCCAATGGAAGAAAGATATCCAGGGGCACTTGATGATGTACGAGTTCACTGAGGTTCAGATGCAGATATTATTTACCTTTAATCTAGTGAGAGAGGCACTACAGTGGTGGGAGTCTATTACCACTGCTGAGGAGAGAGACAACATGACTATCCAGGACTTCTGGGTGAAGTTCAACCATAAATATTTCCCTTCCACTGTCCAGACTGAACTGAGGTGAAAATTACTGGATCTCATCCAGGAAGGGAGGACCGTTGCGAAGTGAGAGGAAGAGTTTACGAGATTGATTAATCTGGTGCTAGATGAGGTACCTACTGAGGGGAAGAAAATTTAGATGTTTATGGAAGGCTTGACGTAGAGGATTCGTCAGCACCTTTTGGAAAATCTTTCATTGGGTACATATATTGATTTACTTAACGTTGCCCTACCACACTACAGGAGCACCACTTCTATCAGAAGGGAAGAAAACGAGTGTGGGAGTCCAGCCAATAGGGCACGATAGGAGATAATGGTGCCAATGGGGCACTACCAACTTTGGGTCAACAGAGATAGGGAAACCAGAGTTTCCACCAAGGGGACCCTGCTAAGAGGTTCAGATCAGGTGACTACAGGCAGGGACATGGAGGTTTTAGACAAGGCTAGTAGGGGAAACAACATTTTTAACAAGGCCAAGGGAGGGGTGGTAATGGCCAATAGGGCCGAGGGCAGTAGGGGACAGAGGGGAGGACACTTTCCAAGGAGATGCTTTTGTTGTTTCAACAGTGGCCACAAACATCGGGATTGTCCTCAGAAGGGTAGAGCCCTGCAGTAATAGCAGCAGTAGGGCACTCATCAGGATCCCCAGCGGTCGATATTTCCATCTGTTGTCCCAGTACCACCACATATACCAACTTTTACCAGCCGTTCCTGCAGTTTCGATCCAACATGGACAACTGCAATATGGGCGTGTCTACAACGTTCACTAGGTCGTAGTTCCCCAGGCTCCACCCGCTGTTGAGGGTACGTTTTCTATCCAAGTGACTTTGGGGCACATATTATTTGACCGGCTTCACATAGTTTCATTAACACTAGTTTTGGATGCACCACGGGGTTATCAGACACGACAGAGAGCACAGTTACTAGTGTAGACTCACAATTGGGCTATGGGTCATTGATATTATTTATATATCAGGGAGTGGACATAGAGATTGGGGGATTGATCTTATCGGTCGACATGCTTATCTTGTATATGCACGAGTATGATGCTATTATCGGGATGGATTGGCTAGTTATGTATAGGGCAATGATTGACTGCTATAGTTGTAGTATTTTGTTCGCAATACTGGGTTAGGAGATGTTTTTGGTGGAGATGCCTCACCCTGAGGGAGGATTGTCTACCCATTTATATTATATAGAGGAGGAGACCTCTAAGAAGGTGGTTATTCCACTAGATTCGATTCCGGCTGTTCGTGATTTTGCTAATGTATTTCAGGATATACCAGGGCTACCGCCTAGAAGAAAGATAGAGTTTGTGATAGATTTGATGCCAGGCATTCAGCTGATAGTCCGTCTACCTTATCATTTGGCTTGGGAGAAGATGAGGGAGATACGGGATCAGATCGAACAATTATTGGGTCGGGATTCATCCATAGAAATACCTCGACCTGGGGTGCTCCCGTACTATTCATAAAGAAGAGAGATAGATCACTAAAATTGTTTGCTGACTACCGAGAGTTGAATAAGGTCATTATACGGAATACGTATCCATTGCCCCAAATTGATGACCTATTCGACCAGTTGAGGGGTGTTATCTACTTCTCAAAGACAGACTTGAGATTTTGATACCATCAGTTACATATCAGAGAGGAGGTAGTGGCTAAGACTAACTTTTGATTTGTATGCAAAATATGAGAAGTGTTGGCTAAGAGAAGTTCAGTTTTGGGGGCACATTGTTTCTAAAGAGGGGATATCCGTATATCTAAGGAAAGTGTTAGCAATGAGGGAGTGGGGGCATCCCACGACGCTGACAGAGATACGTAGTTTCTCGGGGCTAACAGGATACTACCTGTGATTTATTCGAGGATTATCAAAGGTAATTGGTGCGATGACAAATTTAACTCACAAAGGGGTGCCATTTATATGGGATGATGCCAGCCAATTGGATTTTGATGAGCTGAATGACAAGATGACTTTCGCACCAATTCTAGCACTACCCAAGTCGGGGTTGGAATACCTGGTTTATACTAATGCATCTTTATAAGGACTTGGAGGTGTGCTTCAGTAGGAGGATACTGCTATAGATTATGCTTCTCGTAAGCTTAAGCCTCACGAGAGGAGTTACCACACCCATGACTTGGAGTTAGCGACAATCGTGTTTACACTTTGGGTATGGAGACATTATCTCTTGAGGGAGAAATTTTTCCTATTCATAGATCACAAGTCACAGTAGTACCTATTCACACAGCGGGAGTTGAATATGCATCAGCGAAGGTGGCTTAAATTTGTGAAGGACTATCAGTTCGACATCCATTACCACCCGGGGAAGGCTAAGATGGTAGCATACGCGTTGAGCCGTAGGCCAACAGGTGAGATAAACGAGGTGTGGAAGGCAAAATGGAAGGAACTGGGACATCAGGAGGAAGTTGCCCACTCATTCATGTCAGTGATGATTGTTACACCCAAGATCGTTACTAGGGTGATACAGGCTTTGGCATTAAACTCGTTTTGTCAAGATCGAATTGTACAACTTCTAGTCGAGGGGGCAGAGTTATATTCTGTGTGCTCGGATAGGGGCTTACACTTTAATGGCAGACTAGTAGTTCCAAAGGGGGAGGAGTTACAATATGCTATGATTGCGGAGTCACACGATTCACGATTCACGGTACATCCCAGAGGGGATAAAATGTACCAGGATATGAGACGACAGTACTGGTGGAGTGGAATGAAGAAGGACATCGCTGAGTTTGTTTTGAAATGTGCCACTTGTCAACTGGTAAAAGTGGACCACCAAAGACCGCTAGGTCTCCTATAGCCGTTAGAAATCCCCATGTGGAAATGGGAGAGCATTTCCATGGATTTCATCACAGGTCTGCTTACCTCATAGAGGGGTCACGATTCTATATGGGTGATTGTGGATCAGTTGAGCAAGGTAGCTCAATTTTTTCCAGTCTGGACCGATTATACGATGGGGCAGTACACTCAAGTCTTCATTCCATAGGTAGTGAGACTCCATGGGGTGCCCCTTGATATTGTGTTCTACCAGGACAAGATTTTTGTGCCTAGATTTTGGGAGAGCTTTCAGGAGACCATGGGTACGGAGTTACTATTGATTTTGACCAATCACTTGCAGATTAATGGACCGAATGAACAAATCAGATGTTGGAGGATATATTGCGAATGTGTATCCTTGATTTTAGTGGGGCTGGGAGCAATACCATCCACTGGTGGAGTTTACCTATAATAACTCCTACCAGTTTAATATTTGTATGGCTCCATTAGAGGAGTTATATGGTAGGCCTTGTTATTCTCAAATGTGTTGGCTAGAGGTGGGGGACAACAAGATACTTGGGGAAGAGGTGGTTCAGGATACCTTGATCAGGATTGGGATGATTCAGAGCCGTATTCAAGTTTCTTAGGATAGACAGAAGAGCTATGCTGATGCCAAGAGGTTCTTCAGGGAGTTCAATGTGGGGGACTAGGTGTTGTTATGAGTATCTCCTGTGAAGGGGGTAATGCGGTTTGGAAAGAAAGAGAAATTGGCGTCGACGTACGTAGGGCCATTCCCTATTATTGAGCGGATATGGCCAGTAGCTTACATACTTGGTTTATCGGAGTACTTGCATAGGATTCATGATGTGTTCCATATTTCTTCGCTGAGGATATATCTTTGGGATGACATGGCCCACACTCATATTACTTTAGAGGAAATTGACCTACAGCCCGATATTTACTACGAGGAGGGGCCAGTTGCTATCTTAGATCGTAGAGAGAGGAAATTGAGGTCAAAGGTAGTGCCATTAGTACGTGTTCAGTAGAGGCATCATAATGTCGAGGAGTCTACCTTGAGCACATGGATGAGATGCGCAACAAGTATCCAGAGTTGTTCTTACTAGGTATACCTTTATTTTTACGCTTTTTCAAATTTCAAGATGAAATTCCATTATTAGGTGGGAAGTATATAATACCCCGTATTTTTGAAAGATTTATATTATTTATGGGATTAACTAATTTAAATGGAAAATTATTTATAATTAATTTGAATTCAAGTAAATAATTACTAGAGTGATGAGAGTTAGTATTTATTGATGAGAATTATGTTGAAGACTACTTATTGAGTTAAGTAATATATGATTATGAATATAATATAATTATCGTGAGCGGAAAATACGGCAGTTATAGTACACTTAGTTGGGACATGTATGTGAGTCGTGTCGGGACTTAAATGAGGAATTGAAATGTAATTTTATTTTTAGTTATTATGATGGTTGTTTTGAGTATGCCAATGTGTCCGAAAGGGTCAGGATAGTCAGAAAAGTCTACTCGGGAGTTTTGTTTGGAGTCTGGGGCAACTTTAGGCCAACCCGACATCCCGGAGGGGTAAATTTGTCTTTTGAAAAATCGGGATTAGTTAGTGGAAAACAATTGGAGAAATATATCTTCATGTACTTGGGAGATTTAGGGTAATTAACTGGTAAACCCAAGAGAGAGTCCAAGAGGATAAAGGAGAAGAGGTTCCAAGGAGTTCCAAAGCCAAACCTAGTCACCTTTCAACAAAAACATCATCAACGTGTAGATCGGGAAGAAGAGAATGCATCTATACCAATTTCAAGCGATGAATCAGACCTTCATGAAAAGGCAAGTGTTTATCTTGCTTCATTTAGAGCATATACTATCCACATTAGACTAGTTGATGATTTATTCACGATATTATGAAATTTGGGACTGAAATTGGGTATTAGTCAATGATTGTGGTATAGGTTTTGCATGTAGTTGAATAACCATTTATTGGGGATTAGAGGTCTGAATTTTATATGTTGAAATCCGGAATTTTAATCTGGGTTAAATTGTGACTAATGGTGATTTTATGAATTTAGGGTTGTTTGAGGATTTAAGAAATTATCTATGATGGAAATTTAAGGATTTGATTTTAAAAAGGTGTTAGAAAGCATTCAATTACTAGTGGTTATGATTTAGAATCATTAGATTTGATTTAGGTAAAGTTTTATGTGATTTGGGTGTTGAAAAAATTGGAAAAATGCAGTTTCTAGACGTCAGGGACGAAGTTTAGAAATCTCATTCGAACGACCTGAGTCGTTCCAACGACCTCGTTGGTACTAGAATTCCAATGACCTATCCAATGAGAATTCAGAGTAGATTCATTTGAAGTTTCTTTCGAACAACCTTGTTAGAACGACCTCGTTTGAACGAGCTACTAACAAAAATTCAGGCTTTAGTTCGTTCGAAGTTTCGTTCGAACGAGATTTTCTTGAGCATCTAACGAGATTTCAGAAGTTCAAATTTTTTCCCTGAAAAGTTAAAACCTTACAAGGTTGATTCAAGTTGGAGAGAATGACCTACGCTATTTTTGAGTGACATTATTACATATTCTAGTGGTGATATGATTGTGTAACAACTAAAGGAAAACGTTGGAATAAAAGGGCCTGATGGAATATATACGATATAAGGATTAATCGTACGGATAGATTAACGTGAGTATTAGAGATAGTAATAGTACATATAAATTTAGGAATTTGGGTTGTGTGAATACCTAATGATTATTATAGTTTATGTATGTACCTATTGATTGAATTATTGTGTGTATAACATACCTACGCTACTTGCTATCGGGTGGAGGTTGCAGGTTATGGACGATCATATCTTGAGGAACTTTCGGGGGAATTTTAATTTGTATCACTAGAACATAGAACCTAGGTACGGGCTATCAGTGAGAACGATAGTATTGACGATCATATGGGTGCGTAGGTACGTGCGTCACCCATGGGCTTGGAACTATGTTTGCCTCCAATATTGTGTTTGTTTTGATGGTTCGTGAAAGATTGAACCTATGTTACTTCATGCAATGAGAGATACACCGGGACATGATAGAAGAGTATGCATTGCACTAAAGGCGATCTAACCCAGAGGTGATGAAATAGTATATATATATATATATATATATATATATATATATATATATATATATATATATATAGAGAGAGAGAGATAAATATATGTATACCTATTACTTATTCTACTGCGCATGTTTAGTAGATATGGAAATAAAGATATTTAAAAGTATTCTTAGTGACAAAAATAATACCAATGAGAATAACGGTTGTGTATGTGAATAACTATCCTTAAACTTATGGAAATCCGGGATACGGGTGATAGGGGTAAATGCAATAGATTATTGGTGTGATAATAATCATCTTTGGGATAGTTAGGCGGGGTAGCATGACTAGGATGGGTTAAATATACGCGTTAGATGTGCATATTATATGAGAGTTGAGTATCTCAAGTGAGAGTACAAATATCTAACAAGTATACAATATATGCTATTATTTTCATTTAAGCCTTTGTAAATTTTTAAAACTGTTTTCAACTCGGGCTCTGACCCGTTTATTGTAAATCTCTTATCTTTTATCAAATTATTTTAGGTGCCCATCCACAGGGACACAAAGTATAGGATTTCCATTCATTTGATGAGCTGTAGCTGCTATGAAAGTTACAGAACTTGGTAGTAGACGCCTCTATGACTTTCGTTTCTTCATCTTGAGTTATTTACTCCAGTTAGGGCATGTCGCCCCTTTTATTTATTCAAACAGTTAGAGATGGTGGATTTATTTATTTATTCCTTTCAGTTGTTGGTTTATTCTATTATATTATATTTAGTATTTAGGCTTGATGTGTTTACTCTAGTCACATTTTTATTCAGTCATTTTATTTCATATGAGATTAGTTTGAATGTTGTGTGTTTAATAATTGGTTAATTTTATTTTATGATGGTTAAAAGTTAAAATTTTGACATCAACCTTTTTTTAAATATTAGGTGGTTAGTGTTAATAATAAAGTTTTCGACAGTGATGCATATTCTGAACCAACTGGATATTATGATTTAATTTAATAAAGGACTGATCACCCGGTATTTAATTAGGCGGGGTGTCACAATTTACAGTAAGATTGTGTATCAAATTATTATGTTATACTTGTAAATCTTATTTGTATCCTATTATGATATTGACATTGTATTATCGCTTTACTTTGATTTATGAATGTTTAGTTACTTTTACGAATGTAATTTCGGCCCAAATCTCTCTCTCAATCTCAAAGGTAAACCCTATTTTTTTTTTATTTCTGATTTAGACCCTAATGTATATGTGTGTATGTGCGTATTTCTGTGAATGTGCATGCATTTATATGTACGTGTGTATATGAATGTTTAGTTACTTTTACCAATTCTTGATACTATGTTAGATAGTGACCGTGTTATTGGATAGTATGTTAGAAGGAGTATGGAATAATTATTGTTTTCATTTTATTCAGTTGTTAGATAATTATTGGTTGCTGGCTTGTTGTTTGATACCATGTTGGAAGGAGTATGAGATAATTATTGATTGTTGGATTGTTGTTATTTTTTGGTTGTTGGCGCCATGCAAGGTGTTGGCGCCTCTCACGGGGCCGTTTGGGTGGTGTTTTAGTTTTTCGCCCTCTAACGGAATGTTTTTAAGATCTAGATATTTTAATTATTGTCATATTCTCAAACCAGGGATCCCGTGACCATGCAAAAATATAATTTCGCAACTGATATAGCTTGTAATTTCTCAATAATATAATTTCGTAACTGATATAGCTTGTAATTAAAGCACATAACGGTATGGCCCACGTCGTAAAAATCTTTGTGATCTGACCTTTGATTTCCTTCACACAACAGTAACTTTATCACTCCTATTAAGTCTTCTCTTTAAATGGAAATTCCCACCAACAATATGGCATTTGAGAAGTAGAGCGTGGAATCAAACTATAGTTGCATAACAAGACTTACTTCCCCTCACTCTCCTCAACAAAATGGAAATCCATCATCTAAAATCAGAAATGGGAACAATTGCTATAGTTGTAAAAAGCCATAGGGAGAAATCCCTAAACACCCCCCAGACGGCCCCATGAGTGGCACCAACACCTCGTATGGGACCAATGTAACTCGTAGGAACCGATCGTGTGGTCATGGGACCCCCGATCCGAGAGCACGACCCAAATTTTCAAAAATCTACACTTAGGCTTGAAAACATGCTGTTAGAGGGAGAAACCCCAAAACACCCCGTAAACCACCCCGTGAGTGGTGCTAACACCTCGCACGGGTTCAATGTAACTTATAGGAACTGACTGCGTGGTCACAGGACCCCCAGTCCGAGAGCACGAACCAATTTTCAGAATATCTACACTTAGTCTTGAAAACATGTTGTTAGAGGGCGAAATCCCAAAACATCCCCCAAACGGCCTCGTGAGGGGCACCAACACCTCGCACAAGACTAATGTAACTTATAGGAACCGACTGCATGGTCACGGAACCCCCGATCTGAGAGCATGGTCCAATTTTTAAAATATCTTCACTTGGGCTTAAAAACATGTCGTTAGAGGGTGAATAAACACTCCCCCCCCCCAAATGGCCTCGTGAGCAGGGATAACACCTTGCACGGGACCATTGTAACTCTTAGGAACTGACCGCAGTCACGGGACCCTCGACCTGAGTGCACGGACCGATTTTTAGAATATCTACCCTTAGGCTTAAAAACATGCCATTAGAAGGCGACAGCTCGAAACACCCCCCAAATGGCCCCATGAGCGGTGCCAACATCACGCACGGGACCAATGTAACTCGTAGGAATCGATCGCGTGGTCATGGGGTCTCGGGTCAGAGAGAACGGACCAATTTTTAGAATATCTACACTTAGGCTTGAAAACATGCCATTAGAGGGCGAAACACCCCACAAACGGCCCAATCAGCGATGCCAACACCTCGTACGGGACCAATGTAACTCGTAGGAACCAACCGTATGGTCACGGGACCATCGATCTGAGAGCATGGACCAATTTTTAGAGTATCTACACCTAGTCTTGAAAACAAGCCGTTAGAGGGCGAAACCCAGAAACTCCCCCCAAACGGCCCCATGAGCAGTGCTAACACCTCGCACGGGACCAATGTAACTCATAGGAACTGACCATGTGGTCACGAGAACCCCATGAAAATGTTATCTTGCTCTCAAATCGGGGGTCCCGTGACCATGTGGGATTTTATGATTTATTGTTTAGGATTATGGCCGTGCAGGGTTTACGTTACGCAGGTTTTAGAATGTCTAGAAAATAGAGGAAATGTTGCCCAATTTTTTTAATATATTTAAAACTGGTCACAAATCTAAGTCGTGACCATCTCTATTTGTTATCATGCATAAACAGGGTCACGACTTACGATCGAGACTATTTTTGTAAGGTCAAAGTGTGGGTCATGGCCTTGATCCATGACCATAGTCATGACGAATTTCATATTACGAAGGATGAGTCATGAACTTAAGCTGTGACCATTCTCGTATACTAAAGGATGGGTCACGAATATGAGCCTTGGCCATTCCATGACCATAAGTATGTATGGGTCACGACCCTTGTCCGCGAGCATCTTCTGTGACCCCTAAAGTCCGTGACCCATTATTTGGTCAGGGATTTGGGTCGTGACCCACAAAAATGGTCACGCTTAAAATGTTCACGGCCCTTGGCTACGACCCACAGTCCTGGTCAGGGTCTTTGGTCGTGACCATTCGCCTAATATGGTGTAGGGGTGGTCAAACTCAAGGTCGAGTTTTGAAGGATCGGAGTCATCGAAAGAGGTAAATAAGTATTTTTTGGTGATATGGATCCATAGTCGATATGGGAGTTGGGAGGAGTTACTCTGATCTCATTGGTGGCACTATATCCCATGTAAGATGAATAGCCTGTTGTAAGGTATTTTGATCTTCAAAGAATCTCTTCTATTGTCTAGTTTCTTGGGCTTCTCCCATCAGGCGTCTGATAATCATGTTGTGTTTGATCTCGAGGGTAGTAATAGCCCAGTCACATTAGATACTCCGCATATATTGACATATCTTTGCATAGCCTACATCTTTGATCATTTATTCAAGCCTCTCGTGGGTAACTCCGCGAATATTGAGATACATGTTGTCCCAAATATTCATCACTATAAAATAGTATGAGGTCCAGAAACTAAACTTATAGGATAATAAACTTATAAGTCGTTGAAGGAAGATTCTTATTCTTGGTCTCGCCTAGGCATAAAACCTAGTGATGCTCTGACACCATGTTATCGCATCTGCAATTCTATGCTTTAATGGTAACTAGGGGATAATAACATAAAATGAAATAATTAAAGGAAAGGAGAACTTAAATGCTTTTTATTATAAGGGATGCCAGGCATCTTATTATATTACATGCATTTAAAATAAGCGAAAATACATCTTTATTCATACAAGCCATATATAACAAGAGAAACTTGTAGAAAACATAATGGAATCACAAGAGTTGATAAGTCGTAGTATAGACATTCCAACTAGGACTACCATCCTTATCTGCTACCACCCACATGTATGTTACTAAAATAGTTTTTCGGGGTAAAATGGAGTAAATATTCATAGGTGCGGGTGGCATTTCGTCTTCTTTGAACTCAGTGTCCATCTGGATAGAAAACAACTAAGTGGATATGCCAAGTATATAATTTGAGTTCTATACAAGGTGTGAGTGGCATGTATTGTCAGAATAAAATAGGAATAAGTTTATGCAGATGCTATAGATAGGAACAAAAGTAAATATCATAGAACTAGCAGGGGTATACTGAAGTCTACTGATATGTAAAAGAATAATATGGTGAATTGCACTTGAATATATCAAGTTATAATGATAATGGTTCAAATTAGACAAGATAACCCATAAATTAATGGTTATAAGGGCAGTAACTGCATAGTTATACAGTTATAATATTGTCCAAAGCATATAATACATTTGGGCATGCAATTCCAAATAATTTGGGAATAATAAAAATAGCTTGGTATACTTAGCTAGAGTGGCACTCATGCATATATAGCAAATAAAAACTAGGCACTCACTAACTAAGTCCTACAGGTCAATTAGAACTACCGTGGTATAGTTGGGTCTAATCTCTGAATCGTAAGGTATGATATTAGGGTTTCACTGATAATGGGTAAAAATTGCATGGTTTGTTGAAATCAAGTCAACTAAGATGCAGAGCAATACCACAATTAAAGGTTTAAGGTAATTCAGTGGTGTATTGAATTTATAGGTTTATCAAGTTTCAGGAATAACTCAGATATCATTAGAATCAATATTCATGACAAATATGAACTACACATAAGAGTTCGTAATAAGGATATGAGTTTAAGTTATTGCATATTGATACAACAACACATAAATGTGTAAAGACATAAGCTTGATTGTTTAATATTGAAAAGAGAATCACATACTTTGTAAATATGATTTGTGATTTTGTGCATCTATCTCACGGTAGTTGACTGGATAGTCAGAAATCAGGGAGAGTATAAGTAGGTAGTATAGGTCCAAAATAATTCTTTTGTGATACAATAGAGTGATAAATTGAAATAAATTTCAGTGTAAAAATAATTAAGAGGATATAATATGTAATTGTTAAAAGTTTAAAAGGTAATATTTTTCTTAGTTTCTGTTTGGATTTGGGTTTAGTGAAAAGAGAAAAATGACTTTATTTGACCTAAAGAATTTACGAAAAAGTTTGGGATTGTTTTTAAATACTTGAAAAATTGGTCGGGTGGTATGTGTAAAATGAAAGTTGGGTTTTTAACTTTAAAACCGGTTTTCTCAAGATTATGCTTTTCAAGGATCCAAATAGGGTGATGTAATATACCATTTTATTCAGAATTTAAAAATAGAATTTTTGGATAAATAATTAGATTTATTTATTTGAGACGCGCTCTCAAGCATTGAGTCAAACGTAACATGCGCCTGGTTTGACTCCCACTCGCGCGCGTGCAACCCACTTCACCTTCAACCTGTGACAGTTTGACTTTAGGGTTATGAAACTTTGACCCCATATTTAAGACATTTTAAAAATCCATTTGAGTTGGTTCTTGAATAAAAGTTTTGTAATTTTTGAAGAGGAATCCAAGCCTATTAGTTTAAAAGATTTTGGTGGGCTAGTTTAAGCTATTGATTTATTGTAAAAATGGATAAGTTTGACTCGAGAACAAATTATTAAAAGCTATGATTCATATTCCGGCACAGTAATGGTTGTATTCGATGTCAAAAATGCAATAAAATAATCTTGGTTTGAAGGATTTTGGTTGATTATAACTCCGAAATTCATGTTTTAAAACTTTTAGGCCAAAAAAATTCATACTTCAATCTGGGGCATTAAAGCTTGGTTTTGGTTTAATTACGCATTGCACCTAGGTTCCAGAGGATCAAAGATTATGTTTCCTCACTTTGACACTAGTTCAAAGTAAAGGAAGCAAGATCCACCATAGAAGCGCAAGCTTTAATGGAGTTTTTTGGTTATCTTATACAGTGCATCCACAAGCTAACATTCACATGTAAATACATATATTTACTCTATATAAGTGCAGAAACATAACTTGATGATAGAAAACAAAATTCACATATAAAACGACAGAGAATCATAAAACCCAAAACTTTACTTTGAAAGTGTGTTGAGCTGAAGTGAGTTTTCTCAGAGGTAAATAGTGCCTTTATAGGGTTCATGGAGGAGCTATCATTGATGGAAATGGAGGTGGGTTTTAACATGGTTTTATGCAAGTTTCAACCAAGGTATATTATAACACCCCATGTAAAACACGAGGCACTACAACGATTAAAACAAAATTAAATCAACAATAATTAGTATAAAGCATTTATATTTCACAAAATAAATATAATGAATCCAAAATTTACACTTCCAAAATAATTAAAATTAAATTTTGCTAAAAAATAATACTAAGATTTCCAAATAAATTACACTGCCAAGCTATAGAAAAATAAAATCCTCCAAACTTCATGATCTAAAATCCTCCAAGAATCCATAGCGTCCAAATCCACGCTAATCTACCACTAAAAGAAAATACATGGAAGTAAACAATATGACAAGATTAGATGCTCAAAACAATAATGGTGAATAAATGCAACAATACGAATCTGAATTCAAGTTTATTGTGGCATCCGAACATTATACCAATTTAATTTTTTAATAACACATCAATAGGTCACCGGGCCTCACCTATGCTTCGTAAAGCTTCATCCTGGCTATTGGACTATTGGCGGGTGACCATTTTCTATGTCATATAAAATTTTCGTGAAACCATGCCCATCAACAAAAACAATATCTCCAATCAAATCAATATAATAGATTCCAATAAACGTCATGATATAAACAAAATGAGTATAAATAAATGAGGAACAAACAACTACTCTCGAGAGATTTAAGGAGAATATTTTATAAACCATGTACCTTAAAATCATCACAAGAAACTCATAAGATTCTACCTCAAAATTCTGATCACACCATTCTGTTCCTCTCACGAAACAATAAAAATTCATTCTAGCCCAAACTCGAGAAAACATAAAAAAAGCCTTCAAATCTTGGACTGAAATCTTGATTTAAATGAGGATAGGGTTTTGTAGATGAAAGAAGATGAAAATAGAGGAGGCTACTAATTTTTAAGAAGGATAAATGCGTTTTAAAAGTCCTAAACTCGTCGCTTTATGTTTATATATCCAAAAGAATTAGAGTCCTAATCATATACAAAATCTAAAAAAAATATTTTGGACAATTAGGCCATTCGAATTGGCTAAAATTTGTAGGTGTAGTAGCTGAAGGTGAGATGAAGCGGTACAAAAAATTTCAGCTCGATCGGGCAGTCGAATATTTTTATTTATTTATTTATTTTGCTCCTTAGGACATATCCTCCCCTGATTTTTATACAAAAAGTTATAATTTTCCAATTTTAATTCCGATTTAATTCAAGTTAAAACCTTATTTTTATATCTGAAAACCAACATTTTTTCATACCAAAATGAAATAGATTCCAAAAATTATTTTTCCAAAATTTTTAATTCAACAAAAAATTTTGTGGCTAAAAAATCATAGGGTGTTACATACATCTAGAGTTAAATGGGTACCATGGGTACTACATGTGATACAAGCCATGTTGGCAGTCCAGCTAGTCCTAAATCTGCAGGAAGGTGAGTGGAAATAAGTTACGTTTTTGGTTTGGTCGATAAGTAGTTTTGGTTTAGAGTTTAAGTCCTTATAAGTTACTTTTTAGAAGTTTTAGGGGCTTATGTTCAATTTCTCAAACTGAAGGGATTGTCCAGTGATATACCTATAAAAAATAAGTTATTTGGTCAAACTTTGGATTGAGGTTTGGATTTAATTGGTATAGGAATGTGTATATTAACATGATTCTGTATTCAATGGTATTTTGGTAATTTGACAAAGTCTAGGGATTTCTTGGGAATTTTAGGAGGGTCTAAATACCTATTTAGGGTGCGTTGTTATGAACGTTTCCCCAGATATCGAGAGTTTGGATGTGAATAGGATGGATAAATTTTTCAAAGGCCTGACACGGAGAATTAGGCAACTGTTGATGGTAAATTTGGCAGTCACTATATACACTGAGATAGTGGACGTCACACTACTGCATTGTCATTACTACTATGAGTTTCAGAGAGAAAAAGATCCAAAGAGAGAGAAAATGGGAAATGACCAAAGGTCAAAATCAGTTGAGAGAGGTGAGTCATCCTAAGGGTAGGGAGGATCAGAGTTCCAAAGAGGACAAATTCATAAGGAATAACTCTGAAGCGATTTAAAGGATGAGATGATGACGTCTTAGTATGTATTGATGACATCTTAGTATATTCTCGGGTGTTCATTCATCTAATACGGTGTTTCATCTAAAGAGGTCACTGTATCATTAGATTCATCTTAGTATGTATTCTTGGGTGCTTATTTATCTATTCATCTTAGTATGTATTGATGAATAGGGTGTTTCGATCATTTCTGGATCATTTATTCATTGTATTTATTGATGACATCTTAGTATATTCTCGGTCGAAGGAGGAGCATGAATAATACTTCCGGTTGATTTTACAAACACTATGGGAACATAAGTTGTACACAAATTTCTGTAAGTGTGGGTTTTGGCTTTGAGAGGTAGAGTTCTTGCGCCATGTAGTATCCACAATTTGGATTTCGATGGATCCTAGCAAGGTTTCTGCAGTTGTAGATTGAGGACAACCCATAATGCCTAAAGAGGTTATGTGTTTCTTAGGATTGGAAGGATATTATAGGAGGTTCATTTAGGGGTTCTCGAAGATTTTCCAACCACTTAATCACCTCGCCCATAAGGGAATACTGTTTATTTGGAGCATAAATGTCTAGATATCTTTTGAGGATCTCAAGGAGACTCTCACCACCGCGACCGCCCTGGCATTACCACGAGGCGGCGTGGAGTATTTGATATATACAAATGCATCACTCCAAGGTCTGGGAGGTGTGTTGATGAAGTAGGAGAGGCCTATAGCGTATGTGTCCTAAAAGTTTGAGCTCATGAGAGTAACTATCCCACTCATGATTTGGAGTTAGCCATGATAGTCTTTGCCCTCAATATTTGGAGGCCTTATCTGCTGGGTGAGAGGTTCACACTATATTCTGGTCACAAAAGTCTCCAGTATTTGTTTACTCAGAGGGAGATGAATATGAGACATAGGAGATGGCTTGAGTTTGTAAAATCTATCACTCTTTGATTTTGTATCACCCGGGGAAAGAGAATGTGGAAGTTAAAAAAATACAAAGTATGAATTAATAATTATTTATTAATAATTTAATAACAATTTTTGAGACTCGTACCAATGAGAAGATTAGGATGTTAGTTTGGTACTTTGGACTCATTTCTGGAACATGTAAAATGCTTAGTTAGGACTTAAAGTAATGTATTTCAATCCCTATGGGTTCATATATGGCTTGAGATATATTTTAGACTATTTGGATGTAGTTTTGGGCTTGTTTGGGTGAGGCTCATATGGGGCATAAATCCAATTTCGAATTGAGCATACTAATAAGGACATTAGGTTAAACCTAATTCATCCTAACACTTTTAGAGAGAAAAATGTTATGCTAAAGATAGGAGAAAACTTAAAGAATGAGGAATGGGAGCAATTAAGTTGGATTTCATCCCAAATGAGAATTGCGAAAAGTTTACTTAATGTTTAAATCTAAGTGTTTTGTGTTAGAATATGATTATTCATTGGAATCTAAAGTTAATCGTAGTGTAATCTGATTTAGAAAATTAAATTACTGATTTTGAATTTTAATGTAATTAAATAAATCATGTTAGTAGTCATATTCATACTATAATTGAAAATTGTCATATTCTATCATGAATCTGAGTTAAATTAAATTTGTAATTATAGGATTGTGTTATACTTTGATAATTGATCAAAAACCCTTAGTTATTTCACTAATTAATCTGAATATGAGTTGAATTGGGGAAAATGATAAACTAGCGTTCTAGAGATGATTTTAGGATTCAAGCCTTTAAACCACGTTATGATCGTCTAAATCAGTTGGAGATTATTTAGTATTGATGTTAGACCATTTATACATAAAATATATAAGGTTTGAGGATGGTTACGAGCTTCAAAATTGGATTTTTAAGTTAACAATGGCGGACTTAGGACTATGAAGATGATGGTAATGATCGGTTAATGTTGTTCGAACGACATTTGGAAGTCTTTCAAATGACCAGTGTAGACTCGTTTGAACGAGTAGTATAATGTCATTCGAATGACATTTATTCTGTAGAAAATTTCAGTTCTTAATTAAAAGAAATGAATTAAGTTATTAATACAGATATGAGCCTTGTAACCTTTATGTGATTAGGATTACTTGTCGTGTGTATTATGTGAAACATACTGGTTTGGAGTACTCGTGGGATATGTACTGTGGGAGATACCCTTATAGGGTGCATACGACGGCGATCTCATTGGCACCCCGCTAGATAGAGATGGGCTTTACCTTTGTAGTGATTACCCCAGACAGTACGTGCTGAAAATACCCATTGTATTCAGTTGAGGTTCACGGGTTGATCATTTCATATATCTTTGGGTATGGGGGCATACATCTGGTGTAAAGGCGTAATGGTTATCCCTTGTAGTTTCTTTGAGGTTACAGGTGTGGGATAGCCTATAACTATACCTAGTTCATGCGAAAGATCTCTAAAAGCAGTAAGGACAGACCTTCGTTATGTGAGGGCTTACGAGTAGCCCATTTATGATGTACGTGGTATGGACTATACTTATGTGTATATTGACTTAGAGAATATTTTTCCTGATATGCTCATATATTTGATATGTATAGAATAGTTAGTAATGGAACCTTTACTTATATTCAGTTAAGATGAATGATACGTAATCATAGAAATCACTTGGGATTGGGATTAGACACTTGCGATATTTAGGATTGTTTAGGTTAGGACAACTTAAAAGCAACTAAATAGTAGATAAATATGAGTAGTGATATTGTAGCCTAAACTTAGTTTTATTCTTGATCTTCGTAGACTTGTTGTTAACGTTGTTGTCTAATTGTCTTTTCAGGACATATTTCGTAAGTGTATCCCCACCCCTAGTCTTGTTATACACTCTCCTAGGTGTCAAGCTTGCTTTCTCATTATCTTATTCTTATTTATTTATCTTTCTTGTCAAATTTATATTAAGTAGTATTGAGTCAGGGTTTCTATTATATTTGGTATGGGACTATTTGTGACATAGTACTAGCTACGCGAGATTTTATTACTGTTGGTTGGATTGGTATCTTAGTTTATATGGTTCGCCTTTATTATGATTTATTTATTTATTTTAGGTATTTAGTTTTATTTCTAGTCATTATTAGAATGATATACAAATGTTTAGATTCATATTTTATTTAGTTTAAACTTGATCAATCTAGCTTGGATTTTATAGGGGGTCACAACATTGTTTTCTAATCACAAGAGTCTTCAGTATTTGTTCACTCAACGGGAGTTGGACATGCAACATAGGAGATGGTTGGATTTTGTGAAGGACTACTATATATCGATTTAGTATCATTCGAGGAAGGTGAATGTGGTAGTATATGCTCTGATCCGTAAACCGACCATCAGTGCGGAAGCTTTGTGGGCACAGTATGGAGATGAATTACCTAATTTATGGACGGAGAAGTGGGATACCTTGTGTTTGATGGGTTTATTAGAGGCATTTTTGGTAGTTGTGGTCATTACACCTAGTATTATTTTACGGGTGATTTGAGTCCAGACTTTGGAATCTTTTTTCTTGGGAGAAGGTGTGAGAGATTTTATCTGTATAGGTTCTCTTTTATTCGATCGTCTCGAATGGAGGATTAAGATATTATGGGCATTTGGTTTTGCTGGAGGATATTGATCTATAGAGGGATGTTTTGGTCGAGGCACATGGTTCACAATTTAGTGTGTATCCTGGGGGTAATGAGATGTATCGTGATAAGAAAAGATAGTATTGGTGGGCCAGGATGAAGAGATACATTACTGAGTTTGTGTTTAAGTATGAAGCCTTCCAAATTGTAAGCTAGAGAACCATGATACCAACAGGGGAGTTGCAGTCATTGGATATTCCCAAGTAGAAGTGGTAGAGCATCTCTATGGATTTCATCGTGGGGTTGTCGACGTCCCAAAGAGGACATGATTTTGTTTGGTTCATCGTCGATAGATTTGACAGAGGTGGATCATTTTCTTCCAATGAAGACAGGCTACACCATTATTCAATACGCCATACTTTTTATCACGAAGATTGTGCATCGTAATTGAGTATCGGTCAATATTATGTTTAACGTGGACAACATATTTTTTCCCATTTCTGGAGGAGCTTTTAGGAGGTGATGGGGGTATAGTTGAATTTGAGTACCGCGTTTCATTCTTAGACAAACGGTTAGACTGGCTGGGTGAACCAGATTTAGGAAGATATGTTAGACGCTTACGTGTTAGATTTCAAAAGGAGTTGGGATCATCACTTTCCACTTGTAGAGTTTACTTAAAACAATTGTCATCTATAACTATTGGTATGACAACCTACGAGGATTTATATGAACGTTCATTCCTTTCACCGAGTCATTAATTTAATTCAGGGGAGAGCAGACTATTTGGGTCGGATGTTATTCGGGGCACCTTAGAGAAGGTGATGCTTATCAAGGATCATATGAAGACTATCCAAGATTGGAAGAATGACGACAAGAAGAAGTGTAAGTTAGATTTTTAGGTGGGAGATTAGATGCTTCTGAAGGCCTCCCCAATGAAAGGAGTTGTGAGATTTTATCTAATGGGAAGTTAGCACATCGATATGTAGGTCCTTTCATGATCTTAGATTGGGTGCGTCCGATGGCATATTGTTTTTCCTTACTCGACCATCTTCAACGAGTACATGATGCCTTTCATGTGTCCATATTGAGGAAGTTCTTGAGCTAGAGTTAGCCTATAAACACATCTACCTCAACGGGATTGAGTTCCAGCCATAAATGAGCTACAAGGAGAGACTGGAGCTTATTCTTAACCGAAGAGAGCAAACTTAGTGATTGAAGATGATATGTGTGAGAGAAATCTAGAGATCTCCGAGTCAGGTATACAAATTAGAATTTTGATGATGAAATTCCTCATTTAAAGTTAGAGGAATATAATACCATGTATTTTCTATGCATTATTTAATTAGAATATTCAATTACTCATTGTAGTACCCCGTACTTTTGGCTATATTTATTTTTTAGGATTAATTAATTAAATGCGTATTAATTGGAAATTAATCCGGGTTATAAATACTAATGAGATGCGAATTGGTATTTGATTATGTGCATATATGATTATATATGTATTTGGTATTATAAAATTTGTCGTGAGATTTATATACGACAATTTGGAAATTTTGTTGAGACGCGTGGGACCGCCGCGTCACGGTATAATATTTTGATATTAAAAGTGAATTTAAAATCTATAATCCGTATGGTCGTTTTGAGTGCGCCAACGCGTCCGGAAGGGTCGAGATAGTCAGAAAACACTAGCCGGGGGTATAGTTTGGGTCCCGGGGTATCTTTAGGCCATTCCGGCACCATAAAGGGTATTTTAGTAATTTGGTATTTTTGGGTAATTAAAAGTGACGAAAATTGAGAGTTGTAATCTGAAAAGGAATTGACCCAACCAACCCTTATTAACCCAACAAGCTACGGAGGTTTATTAAAATAGGTTTTCATAAGTTTCCCCAAAGCAAACCCTAGAAACCATAGCCTTTTGGAGAAGAAAGCTTGGAGAAGGAGAGAAAGAGAGGAATTCTGCAGAAATTCTACACCGAATCCACATCAAAACCAGAAATCAAACCAAGGCAAGTGTTTTAATCATATTTAAATTCGTAGAATGTTACCTCCATGTTAGAAGATTGATAAATTACAACTGTTCTTGGAAGATAATGAAAACCCATGTAGTTTGAAGTTAGAACTTGAATATTGTGAAGAGAATTGCATATAGTATGATAGGAGATGATTTCCCCTTATATTCATTGTGATTTGAAGGAATTAAAACGAAATAAATTCTGGGATTTGAGGATGATTTAAACCTAGGGTTCATGTTCTAGAGAAATTGGGAAAAGTGTAGAGATTTGTAAATTTAGTTGATGTTATGATGATTCAATCCTTGAAAACATGTTAGGAGATGATATAAATATGTTTAGGATGAATTAGAGACCCTAAAACGTTATTGGGATGAACCTTGGAAGAGATTAGAAGTGATAAAAATGATGAAAATCGTACTTGGAATAATCTGGGCCGAAACTGGCCACTCGTTAGAAGCAACCCCCAGGTCGTTCGAACGAGCTCGTTCGAACGAGCTTCTAACGAGTTGACCAGTCGTTATTAACGAGTAGTGATTTCGTTCGATATCTCGTTCGAACGAGATATCGTTAGAAGGGTCAGTTCGTTCGAACGAACTGGGAACTCGTTCGAACAACCTCGTTCGAACGAGACTTCTAACGACCTGACAGTCCGAACTCGTTCGAAGCCTCGTTCGAACGAGACTTCTAACGAGCTGGCAGTTTGGTCCTTTTTGGACTGTTTTGACTTTTGGAGTTCCGTAAACTTGTCGAGGATATAGTTAACCTTCCAATGAGGATGTAGTGATAGGTTTGGGACATTTGGGTATTCATGAGAAGGAATTTACATACGAGAGTGTGTTACATGGACGGTTTGGGTTGAGACGTGAGTGTCTAGTACGACGTGAGATAATTATGACGCGTATGATTAAAAACCGGAATAGTATGAATTGTGATCAGTATAAGCTAGTACGAGTATGCAATATATACTACGATTAAAATACGGTATTACTAAGACGTGTGTTTACTTAGTATTAGTATATGGATTGTGTGTATGACATACCTACCATACTTGCTATCACGGGAGGTTGCGTTCTCTTAGGACCCTCTATTCCTTGTGTGCCTACGGGGGGGATATAGACTGGTACCTCGATGAACATAGGTCATAGAAAGACTTATTGTGATATTAATAAGTCCGCTGATCATGGGAGCGTAGGTATGTGCGTGACCCATGTGATGGTGACTGTGTTCGCCTCCATTATTTATGATGTTGTTATCGGTAAACTATTCCTGAGAGATTCGGAATATGTAATCCTTATGTACGTGATGTACCGGGATGGATAGCAGAGTATGTGTGCACTACAGCTTAGATTGCGGGGTGCTTGTGTTGTATATTTATGATATGATTAATATACATTATATTACGGGAATCCTCATGTTAATGTTGTAAAAATATTACGGTATTGTTTCGAGATATATAATGAGTTAACTGATAGTTATATCATTGGCATATTTAGTAATTGAGTTCACATTAAACCTCTATTTAATTACGAGCGTTGTTATGTTAAATGGAACCGAGTAAAATGGGTAGAACCTTTGGCAGTCTAGCTAGTTATGTTGTCAGTTAGCTAGTAGTATGGGTCGATATAGATGGGTACTTACGTTAGGAGTGCACAGTTAGACGAGAGGTGAGAATATCATGCGAGTGTACGTCCTAACATGTACTTTGCATTTAATGTTTTAAATGTTTTTAAAGCACTTGCAGGTTTTTAAAATATAACTCCACATTCGGGCTCTAACCCGTTTGCTTTTCAAATCTCTTTTTCTTTGTAAAACCATTTTAGGTGCCCAGCCACAAGGACACCAAGCATAGGTTACTCATTCAGGTGACGAGCTGTAGCTGCTTGTGGAAGCTACAGGGATTTGCATGTAGACGCTTCTATCTTTTGGATTCCAGAGTCATCATCTATCAGTTTTAGGGCATGTTGCCCATTTCTTTAGAGACATCTTTTACATTTCAGTTTTCAGACTTAAGCATGTATTGTTTCAGTTTATTTATTTCAGTTATGGGATTGTAGTGGGGAGTTTTTCCTCCAGACTTTATTTACTATTATGTGATGGTTATTCATTTTACCTCAGTATGGTGAATGGTGTTATTTATTTCTTCATTACATTGGTTGCATATTAATCAGACTTAAATTAAAATTTGGCAACTTGATTTTTAAATACTAGGTGGTTAGTAATAATAAAATGTTTTCGACAGTGATGCTATTAACTGAGCCAACTTGGCATTTTGAATTAATTTTATAAAGGAGTAGCTACCCGGTATTTAATTAGTCGGGGTGTCACAGGTGGTATCAGAGCATCAGGTTCTAGTGTCCTTTAGGATCTGTACGGCTATTATGTTTCCGCTACGTTTCTTTGATATAGAGCCCTATATTTTAGGACTGTTGTATTCTTTTTGTGTATGCTTCGTTCTTCAGCTATTTTAAGTTTATAAACCGTGAACTTATAAACTTCATTCTTATTTCAGATGCCTCCACGACGTGCACGACGAGTTCCCAGGAATGCAACGCCTGAACCCCAGCCCGCTCCAGTTCAGGGCATGTTGAACGCCGCTGAGGTTGCAGCTATAGTAGCTCAAGCGGTGAATGCCGCGATTGCCGTTATTCAGCAGGCACCACCACCAGCGCCGGTTGCCGCGCCAGTACAGGTTAATGCATTCCCGTCTGCTTGGGAGCGTGTACGTGACGCTTTTCAGAAAGCGCATCCGCCAGAGTTTGCAGGTAGCTCAGACGTGGTAGTCTCGAGCCAATGGAGGAAGGACATACAGAGGCATTTGAGGATGCATGAGTGCACTGATGTTTAGAAACAGGTGCTAGCTACTTTCAAGCTAGTTGGATCTGCGCTGCAGTGGTGGGAGTCTATTACCACCGCGGAGGAGAGGGATACCCTCACGATTCAGGAGTTCTGGGTGCGGTTCGACCACAAGTACTTTCCATCCGCAGTTCATACAGAGATGAGGAGGAAGCTGATGAGTTTGAAGCAGGAGGGCAAGACAGTGGCCGAGTATGAGGCCGAGTTCACTAACCTGTTGAATATCGTTCCAGACGAGATTCCAACAGAGAAGAAGAAGATAGAGAAGTTCACCGACGGGTTGAATTGGAGGATCCGTCAACATCTGCTTGGGAATCTATCGTTGGCCACGTATTCTGATGTGGTTAACGCTGCATTACTACACTGCCAGGACCACCATTTTCATATGGCCGAGGGCAAGCGGTCGGGGGAGTCTAGCCATCAGGGCAGGACTGGAGGACATGGTGCCAGCGGGGCACAAACCGGTCAGGGGCAGAGACAGACTGAGCAGGGTACCCAGCAGGGGGACAATAAGAGGTTCCGGTCAGGGAACTACAAGCAGGGACAGGGAGGTTTCCGCCAGGGCCATCAAGGTCCAAACGGCCATCAGGGCCAGCAGGGGCAGAATGGGCAGCAGTTCCATCAGGGCCAGCAGGGCCAAGGGAGGAATGGTAATGGCCACCAGGGCCGGGGACAGCAGGGGCAGAGGGGAGGGAACTTCCCAGGGAAGTGTTTCACTTGTGGCAAGACTGGCCATAAGAAGCAGGATTGTCCTGATAGGGGCAGGGCCCCACAGCAGCAGCAGGGTGCTCGCCAGGAGCCACAGAGACCTATGTTTCCCGCCGCTCTTCCTGCACCGCCACAGATGGCAGCTTTACCACCCATTCCAGTAGTCCCAGTTCAGCAAGGGCATCTACAGTATGGACGTGTCTACAACGTCCACCAGGCTGCAGTTCCACAGGCACCGCCCGCGATCGAGGGTACGTTTCCTATCCATGGCACTATGGGTCGGGTGTTATTTGATACGGGTACTACACACTGTTTTATTGCTACACACTTCGCAAAAGGTTTAGGATTGTTAGCTATGGCAGAGAGCACAGTGACATGTGTCTACTCACCATTAGGGAGTGGGTCACTTATTTTCTTTATATGCTGGGGAGTGGGGGTAGAGGTTGGTGGTTTGGTATTACCTGCGAACATGTTAGTGTTAGACATTCATGTTCACGATGTGATCATCGGTATGGACTGGCTCGTATCATATAGGGCCATGATTGATTGCTTCAGCGGGAGCATTGTTTTTGCCATTCTGGGCCAGGAGATGTTTATAGTGGCGGTGCCTCGCCCAGAGGGAGGATCGACCGCTCATCTGTATTACATAGAGGAGGATACCTCTAAGGAGGTTGTGATTCCTTTGGATTCGATCCCGGTTGTCAGGGAGTATTCAGATGTGTTTCAGGAGATACCAGGCTTACCACCCAGTCGAGAAATAGACTTCGTTATAGATTTGCTACCGGGTACGAGACCTATAGCACGTGCACCGTACCGTATGGCTCCAGCGGAGATGCGAGAGCTACGGGATCAGATAGAGCAGCTGTTAGGGCAGGGCTTTATTCGCAGGAGTACCTCACCTTGGGGCGCTCTAGTTTTGTTTGTGAAGAAGAGGGATGGTTCACTGAGATTGTGCGTGGACTACCGAGAGTTGAATAAGGTCACGATACGGAATAAGTATCCGTTGCCTCGAATCGATGACTTATTCGACCAGTTGAGAGGAGCTTCTTTCTTCTCGAAGATTGACTTGAGGTCAGGATACCATCAGTTGCGTATCAGGGAGGAGGATGTCTCGAAGACCGCATTCTTGTCAAGATATGGTTCTTACGAGTTTCGGGTTATGCCTTTCGGCTTGACCAACGCTCCAGCAGTGTTTATGGACTTGATGAACAGGGTGTTCAGGGATTTCCTAGATCAGTTTGTCATTGTCTTCATTGATGACATTCTGGTTTACTCTCAGACAGAGGAGGAACACGCCGAGCATTTGAGGCAGGTTTTGTAGACACTCCGTCAGAACGAGTTGTATGCAAAATATGAGAAGTGCGGGTTTTGGCTGAAGGAAGTCCAATTCTTGGGTCACATTATTTCCGACCAAGGGATATCTGTTGATCCGGGAAAGGTATCAGCGGTGAGGGAGTGGGGACAGCCCACGACACCAACGGAGATTCGTTGTTTCTTGGGTCTAGCAGGATACTACAGGAGATTTATTCGGGGATTCTCGGAGATAGCAGGTCCTTTGACACATCTTACTCGTAAGGGCGTGACATACATCTGGAGTGATGCCTGTCAGTTGGCATTCGATGAATTGAAGGACAAGTTGACCTCAGCACCTGTGTTAGCATTGTCGAGACCGGGAGTTGAGTATTTGGTTTACACCGACGCGTCTTTACAAGGGCTTGGAGGTGTATTGCAGCAGGAGAGACAGGCCATAGCTTATGCTTCCCGTAAGCTAAAGCCTCATGAGAAGAATTACCCCACGCATGATTTGGAGTTGGCAGCAGTGGTATTTGCCTTACGGATTTGGAGGCACTATCTGTTGGGGGAGAAGTTTCAGCTGTTCACGGACCACAAGTCACTTCAGTATCTGTTCACGCAGAAAGAATTGAATATGCGGCAGCGTAGGTGGCTTGAGTTTGTGAAGGACTACCAGTTCGACATTCAGTACCACCCGGGTAAGGCTAACGTGGTAGCAGACGCGTTGAGCCGTAGGCCAGCAGATGAGGTGGCAGAGGTGTGGAAAGCTAAGTGGAAAGAATTAGGACACCAGGATGCAGTGGCCCGATCTTTCATGTCTGTGATGACCGTTACACCGCAGATTATCACGAGGGTAGTACGGGCACAGGCTAATGACTCGTTCTGTCAGGAGCAGATAGTTCGATTGTTAGCAGAGGGAGCCGAGTCCTATACCGTTAGTTCAGACGGGGGATTACGCTTCAATGGGAGATTGGTAGTTCCGGAAGGGGAAGAATTGCGGCACGATGTGATGGCAGAGTCGCACGGCTCACGGTTCGCGGTACATCCCGGAGGGGACAAAATGTACCAAGACATGAGACGCCAGTATTGGTGGAGCGGTATGAAGAGAGATATCGCTGAGTTTGTCTCGAAATGCGCCACTTGTCAGCTTGTAAAAGTGGATCACCAGAGACCAGCAGGATTGCTACAGCCATTGGAGGTTCCGGTGTGGATGTGGGAGAGCATATCCATGGACTTTATCACGGGGTTGCCTACGTCGTAGAGGGGTCACGACTCCGTTTGGGTAATTGTGGACAGGTTATCAAAGGTCGCTCACTTCTTACCCGTAAGGACTGACTACACTACGGGACAGTATGCCCAGCTTTTCATTTCAAAGATTGTGAGACTTCATGGTGTGCCCCTAAATATCGTGTCTGACAGAGACAAGATATTTGTTTCGAGGTTTTGGGAGAGTTTCCAGGAGGCCATGGGCACAGAATTGCGGTTGAGTACGGCTTATCATCCGCAGACCGATGGGCAGACAGAGCGCACCAACCCGATGTTGGAAGACATGCTACGCATGTGCATTATTGACTTCGGGGGTGGATGGGAGCAGTACCTTTCACTGGTGGAGTTTGCTTACAACAACTCCTATCAGTTCACGATTGGCATGGCTCCGTTCGAGGCATTATACGGTAGTCCTTGTCGTTCCCCAGCATGTTGGTTGGAGGTGGGGGACAACAAACTACTTGGGCCGAAAGTGATTCAGGATACTTCGGCAAGGATTGAGTTGATTCGGAGTCGCATTCGGGTAGCTCAAGACAGGCAGAAGAGTTATGCTGATGCGAAGAGGTTTTTCAGAGAGTTCCAAGTGGGGGACCAAGTTTTGCTCAGGGTTTCTCCGATGAAGGGGATTATGCGATTCGGAAAGAAGGGGAAGTTGGCACCGAGGTACGTGGGGCCGTTTCCTATTATTGAGCGGATCGGACCGGTTGCGTATAGACTTGGACTACCGGAGCACTTACATCGGATTCATGACGTGTTCCATATTTCCTCGCTGAGGAAATACCTTAGAGATAATTTGGCTCATTCTCACATTGCTGTGGAGGACATCGATCTCCAGCCGGATAGCTCCTACGAGGAGGGGCCAATAGCTATTTTGGACCAAAGCGAAAGGAAACTGCGGTCAAAGATAGTCCCATTAGTGCGTGTTCAGTGGCGACATCACAATGTTAAGGAGTCCACATGGGAGCGCGAGGATGAGATGCGCGAGCGTTATCCAGAGCTTTTTTTAGCAGGTACTTTCTAGTTTCGAATTTCGGGACGAAATTCAGTTATTAGGGGGGGAGTATGTAATACCCCGTACTTTTGGCTATATTTATTTTTTAGGATTAATTAATTAAATGCGTATTAATTGGAAATTAATCCGGGTTATAAATACTAATGAGATGCGAATTGGTATTTGATTATGTGCATATATGATTATATATGTATTTGGTATTATAAAATTTGTCGTGAGATTTATATACGGCAATTTGGAAATTTTGTTGAGACGCGTGGGACCGCCGCGTCACGGTATAATATTTTGATATTAAAAGTGAATTTAAAATCTATAATCCGTATGGTCGTTTTGAGTGCGCCAACGCGTCCGTAAGGGTCGAGATAGTCAGAAAACACTAGCCGGGGGTATAGTTTGGGTCCCGGGGTATCTTTAGGCCATTCCGGCACCATAAAGGGTATTTTAGTAATTTGGTATTTTTGGGTAATTAAAAGTGACGAAAATTGAGAGTTGTAATCTGATAAGGAATTGACCCAACCAACCCTTATTAACCCAACAAGCTACGGAGGTTTATTAAAATAGGTTTTCATAAGTTTTCCCAAAGCAAACCCTAGCCACCATAGCCTTTTGGAGAAGAAAGCTTGGAGAAGCAGAGAGAGAGAGGAATTCTGCAGAAATTCTATACCCAATCCACATCAAAACCAGAAATCAAACCAAGGCAAGTGTTTTAATCATATTTAAATTCGTAGAATGTTACCTCCATGTTAGAAGATTGATAAATTACAACTGTTCTTGGAAGATAATGAAAACCCATGTAGTTTGAAGTTAGAACTTGAATATTGTGAAGAGAATTGCATATCGTATGATAGGAGATGATTTCCCCTTATATTAATTGTGATTTGAAGGAATTAAAACGAAATAAATTCTGGGATTTGAGGATGATTTAAACCTAGGGTTCATGTTCTAGAGAAATTGGGAAAAGTGTAGAGATTTGTAAATTTAGTTGATGTTATAATGATTCAATCCTTGAAAACATGTTAGGAGATGATATAAATATGTTTAGGATGAATTAGAGACCCTAAAACGTTATTGGGATGAACCTTGGAAGAGATTAGAAGTGATAAAAATGATGAAAATCGTACTTGGAATAATCTGGGCCGAAACTGGCCACTCGTTAGAAGCAACCCCCAGGTCGTTCGAACGAGCTCGTTCGAACGAGCTTCTAACGAGTTGACCAGTCGTTATTAACGAGTAGTGATTTCATTCGATATCTCGTTCGAACGAGATATCGTTAGAAGGGTCAGTTTGTTCGAACGAACTGGGAACTCGTTCGAACAGCCTCGTTCGAACGAGACTTCTAACGACCTGACAGTCCGAACTCGTTCGAAGCCTCGTTCGAACGAGACTTCTAACGAGCTGGCAGTTTGGTCCTTTTTGGACTGTTTTGACTTTTGGAGTTCCGTAAACTTGTCGAGGATATAGTTAACCTTCCAATGAGGATGTAGTGATAGGTTTGGGACATTTGGGTATTCATGAGAAGGAATTTACATACGAGAGTGTGTTACATGGACGGTTTGGGTTGAGACGTGAGTGTCTAGTACGACGTGAGATAATTATGACGCGTATAATTACAAACCGGAATAGTATGAATTATGATCAGTATAAGCTAGTACGAGTATGCAATATGTACTACGATTAAAATACGGTATTACTAAGACGTGTGTTTACTTAGTATTAGTATATGCATTGTGTGTATGACATACCTACCATACTTGCTATCACGGGAGGTTGCGTTCGCTTAGGACCCTCTATTCCTTGTGTGCCTACGGGGGGGGATATAGACTGGTACCTCGATGAACATAGGTCATAGAAAGACTTATTGTGATATTAATAAGTCCGCTGATCATGGGAGCGTAGGTATGTGCGTGACCCATGTGATGGTGACTGTGTTCGCCTCCATTATTTATGATGTTGTTATCGGTAAACTATTCCTGAGAGATTCGGAATATGTAATCCTTATGTACGTGATGTACCGGGATGGATAGCAGAGTATGTGTGCACTACAGCTTAGATTGCGGGGTGCTTGTGTTGTATATTTATGATATGATTAATATACATTATATTACGGGAATCCTCATGTTAATGTTGTAAAAATATTACGGTATTGTTTCGAGATATATAATGAGTTAACTGATAGTTATATCATTGGCATATTCAGTAATTGAGTTCACATTAAACCTCTATTTAATTACGAGCGTTGTTATGTTAAATGGAACCGAGTAAAATGGGTAGAACCTTTGGCAGTCTAGCTAGTTATGTTGTCAGTTAGCTAGTAGTATGGGTCGATATAGATGGGTACTTACGTTAGGAGTGCACAGTTAGACGAGAGGTGAGAATATCATGCGAGTGTACGTCCTAACATGTACTTTGCATTTAATGTTTTAAATGTTTTTAAAGCACTTGCAGGTTTTTAAAATATAACTCCACATTCGGGCTCTGACCCGTTTGCTTTTCAAATCTCTTTTTCTTTGTAAAACCATTTTAGGTGCCCAGCCATAAGGACACCAAGCATAGGTTACTCATTCAGGTGACGAGTTGTAGCTGCTTGTGGAAGCTACAGGGATTTGCATGTAGACGCTTCTATCTTTTGGATTCCAGAGTCATCATCTATCAGTTTTAGGGCATGTTGCCCATTTCTTTAGAGACATCTTTTACATTTCAGTTTTCAGACTTAAGCATGTATTGTTTCAGTTTATTTATTTCAGTTATGGGATTGTAGTGGGGAGTTTTTCCTCCGGACTTTATTTACTATTATGTGATGGTTATTCATTTTACCTCAGTATGGTGAATGGTGCTATTTATTTCTTCATTACATTGGTTGCATATTAATCAGACTTAAATTAAAATTTGGCAACTTGAATTTTAAATACTAGGTGGTTAGTAATAATAAAATGTTTTCGACAGTGATGCTATTAACTGAGCCAACTTGGAATTTTGAATTAATTTTATAAAGGAGTAGCTACCCGGTATTTAATTAGTCGGGGTGTCACACTCATTTCCCTGTTATGACGCATGATGTCACTTATTATATTTTATACATGTTATTATTCATATTAGTGTAATGTGAATTATATTTTTGGTAACAGATATAAATTGCGGAATGCATTAATTAAAAAATTAAAGTGACTTAGTATTATAGGTGACTATAGAATAGTCAGGGATTTGGTGTCAAGGGTTTTCTTGTCTAAAGTATCCCCTCGATATCGGGCTCCACACATGGTAAAGTAGTTTCTGATAATACCGAGTCGGGTGTATATAATTAATAATTATATTTCTAATTTAATTGACTTATACTAGCTTATAAGTTAATTTAATAGAATATTAATTTATTACAATTTTCTATAATTTTTGTTGACCTTTGGGATGTTTACAATGATCGGTTTTGACTTAAAAAATACGATTTAAGTCCATTGGGTTATTGTATGGATTGTGTAAAGTTTTGGGCCATTTAGAGTATTATTTGGGCCATTTAGGAAGAATCATTATTAGGTTAATTAGACAAATCTAAAAAACATTTTATACAACTGAATAAACCCTAGAGATCTTTAGAGAAGAGACACCAAGGATTGAAGAAGAATTTAAGGTTTTTGGGATTTGTTTGTCAATCACTCCAAGGAAGGTATACATCGATTAAGAATTTGATTTTTATTTGTGTTAGGATAATGATAATTCATTGGAATATAAATTAACACATCTATAATCTATTTCTAATAATCTGAAACTAATTTTTAAAACTAGTTTAATTGGAGAATTAAGACTAAATCTCGTGTTAATGGATTGGGTTAGTTTTATGTTGAATCCTATAAATTAACCTTGTAATCTGGATGAATTTGATATATAATGTACCATTTTAATGAATCTTATAGAATCCCTCTTATTTAATTTGAAATTGAATCAAATCTGAGTTGAATTGGTTAAAAATATGAACTTAGGATCCTTAAAATCCATAATCTGAATTCAATATATTAAACCTGGATTCAATCACTTAAAACTTATTGGATTAGGTTAGTTTTGTTTTTTTTAATATTATGTATGAAGGAGAATCAGAACACGATTGATTAGAGGCTTCAAATTTTGGTTTTTGTGTGTTAATGGTCTTTTTTATTTTTTAGCGAAGATGATTCTCCGTCCATCTCGTTAGAACGAAGATATAGATACTTGGTAGAACCACTTTTGAACTGGTTAGAATCAATTTATCTTTCTCAATTGAATGACTTAGAGTTTCATTTGAACGACATGTTTATCTCCTTAGAACGACATAATGATTTTGTTAGAAAGACTTTCCATTAGTTTGATAATTAATCTTTAATTAGTTTAGAAATGACATAATGATTTCATTAGAATGACTTTCCATCAGTTTGATAGTTAATCTCTAATTGATTTAAAAATAATTAACATGAGAATGTACACAATTTTTTGAGTAATTTATGAGTAGAGTGGATTAATGTACTTTGTCTTTATGTTCAAGCATACCTTGAATGTGTGAGTACTCGTCTGGGACAAACTATCAGGGATTTTGATGGGAGTGTACGATGTTGATCGGTTGTCTGGTGATGTGATGGACTTTACCTTCACTTTTCCACAATCCTACATGATAAAAGTACTTGTTGTTCCCAGTGTAAATTAACGGGGGGATCCTCTCGTATAACCTAAAGTATGGGGCCATTTTATTGTTGTGGAGGCATAGTGATTATCCTCTATTGTTTATTTGAGGTTACATGTACGGACATCCTACAACTATACCTAGTATGCACGTGTGATCCCCCAAGGCAATAGTGTATATTTATGTGTTCCTTGAGCATAGCCTATATATTTGGAGACGAGTAGGTACACGCTCACTTAGATATTGTACTTATGTGATTGTTTTTTTATTGAGACTATACTAGAGATGTACACACGAGATATTTAAATACGAAAATCCTTTACTATAAATCAATAAAAAATATGTATAATTACATGAATGAAGATTTATAATTACATATGAATGGGTTCATTTGGGTTTGGGGATTTGATATGCATGTGATATTTATGTGGTTTGGGTTAACTTAAAAATAACTAAAATATGGGATGAAGATGGGTTGTTATTGTTGTAGCCCAAATTCAGTTAAATTCTTAGTCTTTTGTACTTGATAGGTTTAATACTATCTTTTAAATCTATTTTTGGGTCATCTCCATAGCTCAAATTCATTTGCTTTCATGTTCATTCTTTACTTCCAAATTTTTAGGATGTAGGTATCAAACCTCTGTTCTCATTTCCTTTTATCGTACCTTCCTTTATTATTGAGTCAGATTGATGTATTCGGATTTACTTTATGTTGGATTTAGCGTTATTACATTCAGAGGTTGATTTTATTATGCTAGATAGTTTTGTATTCCAGTGATGGAGTCCTTTACATATGGTAATTGGTATCAGAGTTTTGTTGGTTTTACTCTTATTATTGTTGTCAGGTCTTTATTTTTGTGCTTTTTATCTATTTTCAGTCATTCTTATAATGATACAACTATTTAGACTCTTGTTTTATTTATACTTGCGCCTGATCAATCTATTTATGAATTTTACAGGGTGTCATGGAATTGGTGAATCAACATTGCTAAAATTATTGTAATTTGAATGAATGATAATGTGCGCGGAAGAATATAGTTGTGCATCACACAATCAAAACAATCAGAGAATGTCGTTTTATCATATTGAATAATGTTCTTATTATAAGATCGTTAAAGAAAATGAATTCATGAATATAAATTTGAATCAACCCTTAGATCAAAAGGACTTTTATTTCAATAGTTTGAAACAAATTTATAGTCTTTCATACATTATAATTCATGATCTATGTATACAAGATCAACAAATCCTTTTCATGGGAATGGTCTAATTTTAATTAATAGGGAGAACATAAATAATTAGTAATGTCCGGCATGTTACACACTATGTTATGGTTATTCCATGTCCAAAAAGTATGAATTCACAATGCAAAAGACAAAAATAATAAACATTATATTAAAAGTCAACAATTTGATGCGTAAACTTCATATACAGACATATCACTCAACTTATCATCATCTCATTACAATTCACCACAATCAATCCATTAAAAATGACTATTTATGGCATCTGTGAATGCTTTTTAATTTTGTTAGTCCGTGACACAAAATCGAGAAGAGTTGAGAGGCCTGAACTTTTGATCTTTGATTCAACACTATTTACGCCCAAAACTTTTATCATTATCACACCAACAGTTCCCCTCACAAATATTTTCTCCCAAACCTTTTTACGTTTGATACCAAAATGCTTTATATAGAGGCGTGTCATTTTGTGGATCCTCCAATATTTATATTCTTACTCCATCCATTGATATTCCTATAAGAGTTAATTAAGAAAATAAACTTGGATTTCTATGATATTTTTGCATCCATTTCCTCTATTTTTTCTTATTATTCCATAATAAGTCATAAGGGCACAAGGATGCATCAAAAAACCAAGGGCAATCACTAATTCTCTTTACCTTATAGGTGGGATCTCTCTCTTCCATCCCTTTCAACCTCATACTTTTTCTTTACATATATTTTTAGTCGACAATTAAATGTTTTGAATCATGGTACCAATTTTTAATAAATTAATGTTGTATGCTTTGTTGACTTTTTGTGCGAAAGTTAGGTGTATATTTCAGCTACGATTCTATGACCAAAAAACAACTTACACAAAAATATAGAAATCCGAATAAATAAAAGAGAAAAGAGAGAAAGAACACAAAATTTACGTGGTTCACCAATATGGTTACATCCATGTCGATTTGTATCACTAAATAGAAGAAGATTGCAAATGGAAGGACTTTTTGTTCCTTCCTCACATAATATAATATATACTCTCACAAATAAAAAACTCCCATGCAAATATTATAAGAATCTCAAAAATATTAATGCCACCATAAAAGGCTCTTATATTCTACCTAAAATCCTGAAAAAAGAGTGCCCAAAATTAGTCCCCAAAAGAACCAATTTTACACAAAATTGAATCCTCAATTTTCACCCACAATAATTAACTATTTTGAAACACAAAAGGAGAATGACCAAATCCCTCATATCCAATTTTCGGTGGGGGGGGGGGGGGGGGGGGGAGCACTATTTAAAAAAGTTCTAAAATCTAAGAGTCCCAAATAGTGTAGAACACCTCACAACATAGGTAATTAAAGATACCTATTAAACTTGGATACTAAAATCCTACTGGATAAGATTAGATAAATCAAGTTATTTGATTGAAACTCAAACACACCACACATATATCTCCAATCGTATAAAACTCTAGAGAGATTTGACCTAGCTAAGCTCTACAAATATACACCTTAGCGAGGTTAAACAAAATACCAAAATTGAGTCTTCTAAACCTGTTGTTGAATCCGTTCACTGAAATGATAAACAACCTTCACTGGTTGGGAACCCTTCATTGAAGCGAAGCCACATGATCACTGGTCGTGTCCATAACAAGAAAACTTTACCATAAAACCTTCACTGTAGTGAATCATCTTTTCATTGAGGCAAAACACGGCTCGCAAGTTGCATGGACCTCCAAAAAATCTCTTTAAGAAAAATTTTCTTCCAACAAACCTTAACAAACAATCGAGCAAAAATCATAACGTGAGGGTTATCACCAAAATATATAATCACCACCACTAAAACACTATCTCATTTTTTTAGCTAAGTTTGAGACTTATTCAAACCTAACCCACAACTCACCCTTCAACTGACGCATATATTGCATGTCCATAAGAATGCCTCCACTCTGTTTGGAAAAACCCATAATTCTCCATATCATCCTCTGTCCGGACCATATCTAGAAACCTCCAACAACTACCACTAACCACTGATTAATAATTAAAAGTCATTTTCTCCCACCATTGAACAATCAAACTTCCTTGACTTCCCTCGCATCTCTATCGTGACCTAATGTTTGCCTCCTACGCATATTTGTGACTCCCAAATGGACTAACAAAATGCCACTATGACTATCTCAAGCTAATTTCATGTTTATCCTCTTGTGTCTATCTACTTGTAAGGACGATTGCAATTTCGATTGCCATCTAAAAGAAAATTTTACTCTCCCAGAATGCTGGGTATTCCCCTCACAACCCGAATTATAGTAAACATCTCAAATCTTCCTATAATTCAAGCCCCGATTTCTTACTCCTCCATTTTCCAAGCTTCAAATGAGGATTTTCACTCGCCATAATATAAGAGCCAAAAATAGATCCACCTAGAACATTCAATTTCTTCACCTTGGTGCCCATTAACACCTTAACATAACCAGACATTGAAAAAGTACCACTTAAGTTGTTTAATTCAAGATTAAACTATATAAATGGCTCCAAACAGTTTGTTAAAAAAACTCTTTTGTTAAAACAAATTTTAAACACAAGATATGTAAAACAGTACAAGTTTTGAAAACCAAAACTTATAAAGAATTTAAATCATCACGACTTCAAGAAAAGGGATGAGAGGAAGACGAAGTATACAAGTACAATTTTAACGAGGTAAAACCCCACCCAGTTGGGGAAACATCCACGGAGGTCTCTACACGTCAAAAGAAAAAATACACTAAAATAGAGTAACAGTTTACAAACTATCTAACAAACAAGACACGCAATCATACCTAATTCTAAGTTCAAAAATGTACTAACTCCTCTGGATTTTTTGACTTCTCCCAAGGCTTTGATGTTGTAGACTTTCTCTCAGCTTTGTAACTCTACTCCTTTTAGCTTCACGTCGACTTAAAAGTCCAAGATATCAATACCAGCACTTTTTAGTGTAGTAATGTGAAGGTGTAAGTGGTGATGTGCTCTAAATCACATGCATGCAACTCACACACACTTAATTACAGACTGGATGCTAAGCAAATTACAAACATATCACAAATATGTAAATATTTTAAAAATCAGTTTAATCAAAACTATCAGACTTTGGATCTTTCAATATATCCACAAATCAAGAGGGAATCTTTCTATAAACACTTGCCAAGATCCTAAACATTTTCTTATTTTGAAAATCTATATACTATTTCACAAAATGTAAAATATGTGATAGTGTAAATACCCGATCAAGATCTTAAACTAGATCTAAGTCTGAATGTTCAAAGAAACTGAAATCTTAAACTGTTTTGTTGGTTTTAGGTTTTGAAAAGATAATAGTTGAAAACAGCCAACAAAACTATGATTTCTCAAAATAAGAAATAAAAAAAAAAGAAAGATAAAAGTGGAATGTATCACAGTACGTCAATCTCAGTTTTCTATGAGAGAAAATGAGATCAAATGTTGTGATAAAGTTGGAAAACAGATAAGGGACATAAGGAGGAATGATCTTCACAACTTTCGATCTAACACACTCTTAGAAATATTTTTCTAGTGAGATTTGGCAGGAGTTTAGTTTAAGGTTTTTTATTTCTCTCTTATTTCTCTCTTATTTCTCTCTCTCTCTCTCTCTCTCTCTTCTTTCTTCTCTCTTTATTTTCTCTCAAAAGTGAGACAGGACAACGATTGTAATCGCAACACATAAGGCATGTATATATACTAAGCCATGAAAGCCTATGGAACTTCGAAGCAAATGAATGGTCAAAATTAAGTCACAATTGATCAAGGTAAATTTGATGGCTAACAATGCACCGCAATTATAAGGCCTCTGATTGGCTTAAATAAAAACACAAGGATCGGGTAAAAACGTATGCAGGCCATTGATTAAAACAATCCAACGATTCTCAATCAAACACAGGAATGAGAAGGCAAGAAAACACAAATTCAACCGTTGTAAGATTAACACGTGTAAGGCTATGATGGTTTGTAAAATGCGTGTTTTTGAAGTTTTAAAAATACAAATTGTACCCACACAATTATCAAGCGCATTTGGTTTCTACCCAAGCAAGTTTTTAACAGCTTACAGAATTTACAAATCAGCCTATTGATGTAAAAAATTAGATTTGATCTAATTAATTAATCACGGATAAAAAGGAATAAAGAAAATAAGGCAATAGATTTTTAAAGTGGTTCATCCCGATGAGAACGGCATACGTCCACTGCTCTTGTATTGCCAATGTGTGACTTAATCTCGATGATGGTTACCAGAGATTAATTGCCTGCTTATGGGGAGTGTTAAAATGTATTTATAGCCTTGGGGCTATCAGTATGAATAGACAAGATGCCATTTGTTTAATAGATATATACATCTGTACAATCAGAATGTTCATTAAATCATATGCTCATTGAATGTGCAGTCACTGCTTGACCTTCCTATCCAGATGCTCTGCACTCTGAGTAGCTCAGCACGCTGATTATCTCGGGGAGCATATGTATTTTCCACGTAAGAGGCTACGCGTCTTTATATGATTAGTCCACGTCAGTTGCCTAATTTTCGTATCAACAGAAGCCCCTAATGTTTCACAGTCAAGTTTTGATATGAGAGTGTGGAATATTTTATTCGAAAGTTACTCGAACACCTTTGTATGCATTGATTACTTACAAATCTCCCACACTTAGGATATTTTCTCTTAGTTTCATCATTTGAGCGCGAAATGGAAAATTTGTAAATACTTTGAATCTACGCCAAACGCTTGGGTATTGGCGTCTTTTCATCATTTAACCGCCGAAAACGCAATCGTCTTTTCTACTAATCATTTTTTTCTACTTCCCGAGGCAAGTCATTTAAAAGAGATAGGAAAAGGATCGTCATCTACTTTTCACTCCCAGATTTCTAAACGTTGTGTTTTCTCACTCGATTTTCATACTATCATTTTTTTTCCGTTGTCCGCCTTAGCAAATTTCTAAATTCTCTCTAAGAATTTCTTCCTTCCTCTTTCTTTGATTTAGTCATTATGGTTTATCTTGTTGAATCTTTGGATAAATTTCGAGCCGATTTTGCAATTCCCTCTTGGGTTATTCTAGAAGAACTTCCTTCTTCAGCTAATTTTTTTTCTCTAGCTGAGGGGCACAGGTTTCCCTCACTTTTCGTAGCTGAATGTGGCTTTTCTTTTCTCCTTAATCCCCTGTGTTTGGAATTTTACCAATATTTCGATATTGTGCCCATAAGAGTTGCTCCAAATACATGGAGGGTAGTTAATGGGGTACATAGGTTGAACCAGATTCACGTGACTCATTTAGGGATCCTTGAAATTATGTTTTGTTATAAATGGGTTACCAATGATACCACATTTTATTTAAAAACTAGGTTTTCCAATAGAGCTTTAGTAGTCAATATTCCCAATGCTAATTGGGACTATTTTGATCATGGGGTTGTAATAAGAAATTGGCAACACCCTCTATTAAAAGGGGATGATATGTACCATGTGTGACACCCCGCCTAATAAAATAGCGGGTGATTAGTCCTATACCAAATTAAAACAGGAATCCCACTTGGATCATCCTTAGCATCACTGTCGAATTTTTTTTAAAACATACTAACCACCTAGTATTCCAAAAACTGGTGCCAAATTTTAACTTTTTAATTTAACAAAATAGTCATGCGGAATTAAATATAAACCATTCACACAACTGAAAAAATCAACTGAATAATTAATTTAAATAACTTGCCGAATAAACCATCGGCCACCAAAGTAAAATAATCCAATACAAACATCAAACACCTGAAGGATTACATCTGAAAACTGTATTGAGAAGTCTGGGCGACAAGTCCTAAATAAAACTGAACTGAGAAATGATTCCTACTCTAGAAATGAATGAACGATGCGTCTAATCCAAACTCCTGCTAGCATCCACATAAGCTGCAGCTCCGTGTCCCTGGAATAGAATATCAATCCTGGCGTCCCTGTGGCTGGACACCTAAAAGGTTTTGAAAATAGTTTTATAGCAAGGGTTAGAACCCAAAACATTTTGAAAATATTTAGCAAGTGAATTAACTGTAGTAATTTAAAATGCATGAATGCGCTTCATATTTAAGTTAGTGTCGCACTCCCTTGTGGACATTCTCACCCCTTCACTATTGTGCACACTTACCGGTTACCCTAAACCCACCTAGTTGTACTACCCCGTTCAACTAGTCCTGGTATAACCATCCCTTGCCATACTACTCTAACCCGAGTATAATGATTCTTGAATTATAAGTTATCTCACAATTAACTTACTTAATTCCTCTTAAATATTAGCATATAACCGTGTCACTAGTTATATAAAGTAAATACATCACACACTGTATTATTACCCGTATATAATATTTACTACCATTGTATATGTACCTTTACCACAATATCCACACATATAATATACGTACACCCATCCCTTCGAGTATACCCTTGCCGGATGATTCCTTCTAAAATGCTATCTCACTAGGTGTGCTCACAAAGCCTAGTTATCCAAGTTGGAATCGCTCACCAACTTTGCCCAAAATATAAACGTAGTGGAGGCGGTCATATTCCTTCCCTGAAAGTGAGATACATCCCTCACCCATATATACCGGACGCTATGACCTGGGGATATACTCGCCCTACTCCTCAAGCTAGGGGATTCACCCACATCGCGCAACCTCCCTTGATAGCATTAGAGTATATTAATTGAATAAATATCTAGTCACTGATATTTAATATCACACACAATATATACACGTATATATATATATATATATATATATATATATATACTATCCCTACACCGTATATATATAATATAAATCCCGGCTTTACCGTGTACTCAAAATCCCGTACACTGCCTATAATTTAATATCACACACAATATATGAACACGCATATATATACTATCACTACACCGTATATATATAATATAAACTTCGGCTTTACCGTGCACTCAAAATTCCGTACACTGCTTGTAATTTCCTGAGTCTGTGGCCCGACTCAACGTAATTAATTTTCTCACTTAATAATTTATGATCCTCCCGAGTCTATGTACGACTCTAATATAATTAATTTACGCCTCAATTAATATAATACTTTCCCCGAGTCTGTGGTCCGACTCTAATTAAATTAATTAACACACCCATTAATTTAATACCTCCCCGAGTCTACAATCCGACTCTAATTAAATTAAATAACACACTTAATAATTTAATACCTCCCCGAGTCTATAATCCGACTCTAATTAAATTAATTAACACACCCATTAATTTAATACCCACCCGAGTCTACGATCCGACTCTTATTTAATTAATTTACACGTTAATTAATCCACACAAATCCGAGTCTGTGGTCCGACTCTAATATAATTAATTTACACAATAATTAATTTATACCCAATTGAGTCTGTGGTGCGACTCCCAATTAATTAATTTAGACGTTAATTAATTTATACCAAACTCCGGGTCTACAACCCGACCTTAAACTAACTAATTACAACATCAATTAATTTAATACTTTTTCGAGTCTACCCTTCGACTCTACCTTCATTAATTATCACATCCATTAATTTAATAACTTGGTGTCACCCAACCATTATCCCCGGACTCACTTACTTAGACCGTAACTTAATATTTCCCGAGTCTTTGTTCCTATCACAAGGAAACACACAATAGGCATTCACAACCCAAGTAATCCTATAAAACAATAGGTATTTACACAACCCAATTCTTCATACTTGTACGTAATATATTTCTCTCTAATATTCACCGTACTTGTTTGCTTTACAAATTTATTTCACTTTCGTATTAATTCAAGTATTAACATAACTCTAAGGGTCCTAGTTACCCTTTGTTATATCAATTCAGTAGTTACCCTTGTTAACCCACTGACCTAACGAATTTAAGCTCGCTCACGCTTTTCCGTAATTATATTCTTATCGTCTCGAATTAGAGTACGTCACAATCAAGCCTATGAATCTCCACCTTAACTCTCTCACAAAACTAAAGTTAAACACTCAATCATAGACCTACTTCCATATCATTATTCCATCAATATATTTCATCAAGGTCCCAAACACTTCCCCGATAAAATTTTAGACATTTGAGGCTTAAAAGAAAAATCTCAAATTTTCTGGCAGATTAAACACCCTCTAGTAAAATTTTGTTTTCTCCCTCTACAGAACTCCGATTGACCTGATTACAAGTTCATTGGATAGCTAAGAGAAATATTTTTCCAGTAATGTATGGTTCACACTCTAATTCGAAGTATAATTCAAATCGCACAAGTTTAAAGTCACGTCAAAATTCTGGCAGATTACTATGTTGACAAATCAGACACCCTGTAGTAAAATGTCGATTACTCCCTCTACAGAACTCCGGTTGATCTGATTTCAAGTTCATTGGATAGATAAGATAAATACCTTTTCAGGCATGTATGGTTCACACTCTAATTCGAAGTACAACTCAAATGGCATACGTTTAAATTTGTGTCAAAAATTCTGACAGGTTGACATCTTGTGTTCATCAATTAAACCCTAAGTCATTCAAGATTCATGTTCTTCATCCAATAACTCATAAAGATTCCATGTTAATCATAACTTGTATTCAAATTTCATTTTATCTTTACTTAGGGATATATAATACACCTATTTCTTACTTTGAATCTCATTCAATAGCTACATGAACAAAAACCCCATTTTTATACGCATTTATCCCCAAAACGAATTTTGGTTTACACATCACTATGATATGAATTGATTATCATCAATTTAGAGATCACAACAGTTAACCACTTGCCTGTAAGTGTTCGTAGTGTCTGATCCGTTGGCGTAATCCCTCAATTTGGCTCCAAAATCCCCAGATTGGCTTTTGCTAAGCTTTCCCCCAATTTCCCTCTCAAGCCCTAGGCTTAGAATTGTGTTGGCTACTGATTTCCTAGTCCCTCACTTAGGTTAAAACCCTCCATCCCGTTTTTCACCTAATGGGCCTAATTAAAATAGCCCAAGTCACCTCGTGTGGGCCTGGCTATGCTCAAAAATGCCCGAGACCCAATTACTACCCTCGGGTACTCTTTTCTGACTATCTCGACCCATCCGGACACAACCGCGCACTCAGAATTGGCATTCCAATTAATTTATAAAAATCCTTATCTCACACCCAATTTAGTCTATACCGACTCCTGGCTGGAATAAGTGCATACCCCGTCATTAATACCCGAAATGACGCGATTAAATTATTACTATTCACTTAGTAAATAAATTTCCCTAAACATTAACCATTCACTCCCTGATTAATATTTAAATATATATATTGCCATAATTAATTCAATTAAAATTACAACACATAAGTAATTTAAAATGTCCGAATTAATTAAATATTAAATGTACAAAAATACGGGGTGTTACACCAAGGTCCCAGGTGTCCACTTTATGGCCATGGGATAGGTTGTTTTTAATGATTTAATTTAGCTATGTTTATGTTTGATAAAACGCGTCACTGATATTTATATTTACTTTTGCAGTTGATAACAAAAGAAAGCCCCCAAAAGAGAGCGATATTAATATAAAGGCTTTGAAACTCAACTGGGGTTTGCATCAATCAGTTAACGGGGAGCACGTTAGAGGTTCTTCTTATTTGATGAGATACGAAAATACCACCTCTTCTTTTATTGCTCGTCCTCTCTCCCCTCCTGTGATAATCGACCTTGATCGAGTACCTGCATCTCAAGAAAGTGCCGAGGAGCCTTCTTCTGATTTGATGATGAGGAAGAGGAGAATGCCTGCGTTCTTCACCAAGGATGCCCCTGATACTGAAGGGGAGAAGAAGAGAAAAGGGGATGGTCCAAAGAAAATGGATGATATTTCCTCCAAAGGAACAATTTCACCTATCAATGAAGTTAGCAAGAAACTTCCAGCTGTCTCAAAAGAGGCTGCACCTTTGATTGAAGGTGTTGCTCTTACACAAGAAGAGGAAGCATCCTGTAAAAACTGTTGCTCGACCTTCTGATCTTGGAGGTCCTTCCTCGGGGACTAGCGCTCCAACTAGTATTACCCTGAGTTCGGCCAGGTGTTTGATCAAGTCTTGGACCCTTCCAGATTATCGAGCTGCTGGAGGTTCCCTCTCTGGGGATAAGGTCATCGATTTTGTGGCCCAGCATATCGCGTCATTAAGTATCATTATTCCTAACACTTCTTCTCATATACTATATTCTCATTCTAATTTGAACTTCGTTTCTTGTTTCCAGTTTATGAAGTGCTTTAACAAGATCCTGGAGAGAGATGAGGCTATTAAGGTTGCAACCTTGTCTAGAGGAATTGAAGAAGCTTTTGTTGGGTTATCCCAAGCCTTGAAGGACGCTCGAAAGAAATACGACGAAGATAAAGCTGCCTGGGAAATGAAGCTTCTATCCGTAGAGTCATCTCGATCAGGCTGTAAATGCCTCCAAGGAATTAGAGGAAAAATTAAAAGTCATCATTTCTGGAAAGAAAGGAACTAATGGAAAGTTTGAAGAGGTTGAAAGGCATAAGACAGACCTTGAGGAGAAAGTGAGGCTTGCCGAGGAACATGCTTCTTCTGAGAAGACGAGGAAAAAAGTCGCGGTGAAGAAATTGTTCAGCTCTGGTTGGGATAGGGGGTGGAATAGATCCTTGACCTCGATTACTTGCCAGATGGAATATGCGAGTTTGAAGTACTTCAGGGACATATGGGTCACAGAATTAAGATAGTTGAATGTTGCATGTGATTCAAAGTTATTCTAAAAGCACACTCATGGCCCTCCTCCTACTATTGACGAAGAAGAGGAAGATAAAGCTACGAAGAAGAGTTGAATATTGCATGATGAAGCTACTCATGGCCCTCCTCCTCCTATTCAAATTTCATGTTGCTAACGCTCCTCAACCTTTCGAATAAGTTCAGTAAGCATCAACTTCTATCGAGCAACATCAAATGCCTCCCAACCAACCAACTTCTTCGTCCAAACCTGATGATGATGTGATAGGGAATAAGGAGAAGGTGTAGCATTGCTCGGCTCTTTATTTGTGTTGTTCTTCTATTTTTTTTTTCTTGTAATTTTGGTTGTAATTTCTCCTTTTATGAGCAATAAAATGGGTTGTTGTCATCTAATCTGAATATCTCCTTAACTTGTTCTTGACTATCTCATTGTTAATGTGTTTTTACTTGCCTTTGCTAGTTTATTGCTAGGATGGAACTTTTATCAGCTCATGACACAGAGGTGATGCAAAAATGTAATGGTTACTTCAAAGCGGGTCATGCCGATTTTACTAAGGCTCAAGTAATTGATATCCTTCGACTTGATGCTTCTGAGCAAGAAGTTGATGCATACCAATACTTGAAATATCTGTTTGATCGTGCCGTCGCTAATAATGTGGCTTATTACGAAATGATAGAAGGCCTTCAAAGGATGATCGAAGAACTTAAACTTTAACACAAAAGAACCACTGATCTCTTACATGAAGGTTATGAGAAAAAATATCAACAGCTGAGTGCTGATAAGGGCTATGACAAGTTCGTCTCTGCCTATGAGAAAAAAAATGAAGCTTGAAATCAAAGAGCATAAGAATATTGCCAAGCTGCTAAAGCAAGAAAATATTGCGTTGCAAGAGGAAGTGAAACAACTTAGATATGCTGCCTTATCTTCTTTAGGAGCCTTGGTTCCAGTTAACGATGAAGGCTTTTCCTTTCTAAAAATTGAAAACACTCCCTTGAGAGAGGAGTTGGAGATTTTGAAACAAACCGAATCTACCCAGTCTAAGCGTGGAAGAGCGAGGCCTTCTACCCATGGATGAGCAAGGGCTGGTCGGATCTATATTAAAGAGACGAGGACTCAACTGGCTTTGGAAAATCAAGTCATTCCATTAACAGCGAAAAATCAGGCCTTGGCAGAGATGTCTAAAAAAATTCAGAGTCTTACCGACCAACTCTCCAACCAGAGCTCTGCCCTTGAGAATAAAGAAATGTTGGTGAAGAAGATCCACGAGGAGCTTGAGAGATTGACTTATGAATTTCACAAACAGCCTAGGGAGTTATGTATGGGGGGGACACAATAAAGCGTTATGTCACCTCGATGATCGGTTGTAACAATCCAATAATAAGGGATACAAACAGGGATAGTTGAACGCCTTATGTGTAATAAAGGTTGATCGAGGACTATCCTTGTGGGATTAGTGTGAGCCTAGATTACTTGACTTACCGGTTCCTCCCTTTAAACTCGATGTCAGCTGGATTCCAGCTCGAGCCATTCCTTGGTGTTTGATTTCTAGGTATCTTGGTGATTACCAACTTCATTCAGAGTTTGAGATATCTCGTCCTCAACATTTGCTTGATCGACCATGTCCGAGTAATGTCAGAATTCTATAAGATATGAACTTTATCAATTCTCCCTATGCGTTAGATGACCCTCCATCCGGGATGGAACCTATGGCAAAATCAAAGGGAAAGAATCCCATAGAATAGGAAATTTGTACTTAATGAAACAAAATTCATGTTTATGTAGTCTGCTTGTGGTTAATAAAATTTGTCTTTATGTCTTTGGAAATACTTTGTGAGATGTGTTTCTCATTTTTATTGATGAATGTATATATACATATATAGAGAGAGGGACAATTCCTCCTGTTTTGCCAGACAATGGAGTTTGTCCCATTTGCTGCCTAGTTGTAGTGACTTATCACTTATCAGTACCTAAGCAATGGGATGATTTTCATACCATGTTCCTGCTTAGTTGTAGTAATCGCGTTGGGATTACCTTGGTGCCTAGACAGTGGATGCCCCGTGAGGTCACCCATCATTTTTCCTAGTTTGGTATATCTCTTAAGATCATCCGTGATCAAACAGGCTTTGCCTTATATGATTGGTATGCCAACGTTGTTAGTCAAATTTATTGGTGCCATCCAACCGGAGTTGGTGGTTGTTGAATGCCAACCATCTTTAGTTGATGGTCGCTGATGGTGATCAACCGGAATTGATGTAGGGTGTAGTACTAGTACTCCAACAAAAATTAAACAAAAAGGAATATGGAAAAACCAACACTTTTTATTTATGTAAAGCAAAATGTGTACATGTAAATCTGTATTACTGGAAATACTTGTGCAAATGTTCTGCATTCAATGCATTTTTAAATGCTTGCCCCTCTAAATTTTCTATTATGTAAGTCCCAGGGTGTACAACTATAGTTACTCGGTAAGGCCCATTCCAGTTAGCTTCTAGCTTGTTATGCTTCTGAATCACCTTCTTGAACACATAACCCCCCTCCTTAAGTTCACATTTCTTTACTCTTTTGTTGTATAACATTGTTGTTCTCTGTTGGTAGGTTGCGTTCCTAATTTACGCATCTTCTCGAACTTCTTCGAGTATGTCCAGGTCTAAGCGTCTCATCAAATCTCTTATAGGAGTGTAGAAATTAAGTACCCTGTGTGTAGGCAGGCCCAATTCAACTGGGATAACTGCTTCGCTTCCAAAGGCTAGCATATAGGGTGATTCGCCAGTAGCTTTTCGAGGTGTTATGCGATATGCCCAGAGCACAGAGTGTAGCTCGTTAATCCAATTTCCTTTTCCTTCATCCAGTCCCTTCTTCAAGACATTCAGCAGAGTCTTGTTCATCACTTCAGTTTGTCTATTGCTCTGTGGGTGGCTGGGCACAGAATGGATCTTCTGAACATTGAATTGACGATAATATGCAGTGAATTATTCATTATCGAATTGGGTTCCATGGTCTCTGATAAAGGTATGTGGCAATCCATACCTATAAATAATATTCTTCCATATAAACTGGTAAACCCTTTCATACGATATATCAATAAGAGGTTCGGCCTCAACCCACTTAGTGAAATAGTCAACATCGACTACCAAATATTTGAACCTCCCTTTGGTGGTCGGCAGAGGTCCTACCCAGTCTATACCCCATATAGCAAATGGCTAAGGGGGTGTAATAGGTGTTAGCAATGCCTGGGGGGTTCTTCGGACATAAGAGAAATGATGGCACTTATCGCATTTCTTTGTATAGGTTATACAGTCATCTTTCATCTTCAGCCAATAATATCCCTACATCATTATCCTTTGTAGGAGACTCTGTCCTGCCACATGAGCTCCACAAGAGCCTTCATGAACCTCTTCAATCAGGTTTTAACTTCGGAGGGATGTAAACATCTTTGCAAACCTGCGATGATACCTCTTAGGTACAAAACACCATTATTAGTACATATCGAGCAGCTTTAAACTTCAGCCTCTTGGCTTTAAGTTGTTCAGTTGGTGTAACCCCTTCTTCGATGTATGCCCTAATAGGATCCATCCAGGATGGCCCTAGATCTAGGGTAATGAATTTCACCCTTAAATTTGCATTTACGCTTTGTTCTGCCAATATTTTGATAGGAATTGTTCTTCGTAGCTCAGTGCGAGTGGCTGAGGCTAGCCGAGCTAATGCATCGTCCCTGGCATTCTCCAATCTTGGTATCCTGACCAACCAAACTGCAGTAAAGGTGGACACAATCTCCATAGCTCTGGCGTAGTATCTTGACATCAAGTCTCCTTTCGCTGCGTACAACCCTAGAATCTGATGTATAATTAACTGTGAATCACTAAACACGATTACTTGCTCTGCGTGCTGTATTTTTGCCAAACTGAGGCCCACGATCATGGCTTCATACTCGGACTCATTATTAGAGGCTTTAAATAAAAGTGCAGAGCGTATTCGATATCCAATCCTTTAGGGTTGTTAAGAATTATTCCACCTCCACTTCCTGTTGCACATGAGGAGCCATTAACATACAAGTTCCACATAGGTATCTCATTATCAAACTCTTGGTCTGATAAGGTTCCCTGATGGAATATTTAGTACTTCCTTTTATTATTTTATATTACTTGACCTTTACCCGATGATGTTTGTTGTTCATTATTAGTTCTTTTGATGAATTTTCCAATGTTATTTGATCGGGTACTATCCTTGATGATCCCATAACGTCCAAGGGTTGTCCCATATTAGGCTCTTGCTAGTCGGGGTATTTGGGTAAGTGAATTCCGCAATGAAATCGTCCACTGCCTGCCCTTTGAGTGAGGACCTTGGCTTATAAATAATATCATACTCTCCCAGTTCGATCGCCCACTACATTAGTCTTTCGTATTTTTCTGGATTGTGCAAGGCCTGCCTAAGTGGCATATCAGTGTACACCACTATGGTATGGGCTTGGAAGTAAGGTTTTATCCTCCGACTTGCTTCTATTAAAGCTAAGGCTATCTTTTTTAACTTTGGATATCGAATTTCTTCTCCTCGAAATGCTTTACTGGTGTAGTACACGGGTTTTTATACTCCATTCTCCATTCTTATTAACGCTGAACTGACTGCACTCTCCGAGACAGCTGAGTACAAGTATAATCTTTCACCCATAACCATCCTAGATAACAGTGGAGGTGTCCCCAAATATTTATTCAATTCTTGAAATGCTTGTTCGCATTCATCGTTCCATCCAAAAGTTGTCCTAAGGGTCTTGAAGAATGGGAGACACCTATCCGTTGCTCTCGATACAAACCTGTTAAGAGCTGCGACACGACCTGTGAGGCTTTGCACTTCCTTCGTCGTAGTTAGAGATCATAATTCCAGCAGAGCTTTGATCTTGTCTCCATTTGCTTCGATGCCTCACTGATTCACAATACACTTGAGGAACATGCCTTCTCGTACACCGAATATGCATTTCGACGGGTTCAACTTCATCTTATATTTGTCCAATTGATCGAAGGTTTGGGAGATGTTAGCTCGATGGTCGACGGCTTTATTACTCTTAGTTAGCATATCGTCAACATAAACCTCCATGTTTTTGTCGATTTTCTCTGCGAAAATTATATTCATCAACCTCCTGTATGTAGCACCTGCATTTTTAAGTCCGAATGTCATGACATTATAGTAGTATGTTCCCCTTGGGTCAATAAAAGAAGTACTCTCCCTTTCCTCGGGTTTCATCTTAATCTGGTTATAACCAGAGTAAGCATCCATGAAACTCAATAACTCGTGCCCCGAGGTAGCGTCCACCAGTTGATCAATTCGGGGCAAGGGGAAATGATCTTTTGGGCAAGCTTTTTTGAGATCAGTGAAATCTACACACATCCTCCACTTGTTATTCTTCTTTATACCATAACAACATTGGCTAGACAGCCGGGGTATTTGACATCTTCGATGAAGGAGGACTTCTATAGCTTCTCGACTTCTTCTTGGATTGCCTGATTCTTCTCTGGGATAAATACCCTTCTTCGTTGCTTCACCGGCTTGACCTCCTTATTAACATTGAGATCATGGTATAGGAAAGTTGGATATATCCCTGGCATGTCTTCATGGATCCATGTGAAGGCTTGCTTTCTATGCCGTAGAAATGCCACTAGCTCCTGTTTTATGAACGGATCCAGGGAAGCATTGATTTGGGTTGTTCGTTTTGGTTGTTCATCGTCCAGAATGATGTTCTCTGTAGTTTCGACGACTTGGCCCTTTACAAGTTGAGACTCATCTCTAGGGTCCAAAGTCTCGATCTCCGCCTCTTCAGACTCATCCACCTAATAGGTGGTGGGTTTCTTCCTCGCCTCCTCCAGTCCTTCCTACTCGGTAGATGAATAGTAATATTCCCGAGCTACTTTATGGTCGCTTTTTATAACTCCGACTCCGAAATTGGTCGAAAACTTTAAGAACTGGTGTACCGTGGATGGTACGGACTTAAACTTCTTTAGACCTACTCTTCCCATGATTATGTTGTAGGTTGATTAGACATTCTTATCCATTACGAAAAAGCATACTTTTCCTATTCTGCATACAGGCCAGGTTCCCATGAGCATGTCCAACTTGATCATCCCAAGTGGAAAGACCTTGTCTCCTGTAAAACCGAGGAGGGGCTTGTGATATGGCTCCAACTGGGCTAACTTCAAATTCAAGCTATCAAAATAGGGGTAGAACATGATGTATGCAGAGATACCATTGTCTACTAATACATGTAAAATCACTACATCCTTCATTGTCATCTTGACCACTAAAGGATCTTCATGAGGATATAGTACGCCAGTAAGATCATTTTTGGAAAATATGATGACCAGTTTGTCCCTATTCACCTTCCTCGGACGATCGTCCTCAGTTAAATTTATACGCTATATGTAAGAATAATCTTGGGCCTCATTGAGGTAAGATTTTCGTTCGGCAGTATGATCTCCTCCCCCTGCGCCTCCACTTGTAATCACATTTCATTCAAACGATCCGATATGGATGGGAAATAACTCACGTACTGGTTTCCTTGGGTTTTTAGGGAGGTCGGGATCATCCTCTGGATTATATTTGTGGTTACTCTTGTTATCATCTCATGGTCGACGAGGAGATTTGGACCTTTGTCTTCCTCTTTCGCTAGTCTTCCCACTAGTCTGGAGATCGAAGAACTTACTCAACTTTTCGCGCCTGATGAGTGCTTCGATCTCGTTCTGGAGAGCTATGCAATGTTTGGTCGTGTGGTCGTGATCTGTATGAAACTCGCAATATTTGGACTTATCCCTTTTATCAGGGCCTGTCCTCATTTTCTCTGATCAATTTAGCTCCTCGTTGTTCTTAATCTCTTATAAAATATGGTTTATGTCCACCTTCAAGGGCGTGTAATTCCCATACTTCTTCAATTGCACGAATGACTCCTTGGCTTTTGGTTGCTTGTCATTCCCATTGCACTTTTGGTCCTTCTTTTTTGTTGTACCTTCGACCTTGGTCTCTATTTTAGTGCCAGGGTTCTTCTTCGCAGCCATGGCCTCTTCGGCATTCATGATCTTGGTTGCCTTTGCCATCAGTTCTTCCATGGATTTAGGGGGGGTCTTTGGCTAATGTATAATATAAATTTTCCTATAATAGACCACTCATTAGAGCTGTTATTGTTATTTTCTCCTCGTAGTTAATTACCTCCAGCTTCTCGTTATTAAACGAGTGATGTAATCCCTGGTGCTTTCTCCTGCTTTTTGCCTCACACTCAGTAAGTGCGCTACTCTCTTAACTGTCTTTGCTCCGAAGTAGAAGTTTCCTATGAATAGCTCCGCCAGTTGATGGAAAGTAGCAATCTTTCCCCGAGGAATGTTATTGTACCATATCTGAGTTGATCCAGTAATGGTTCCTGAAAATGCCCTGCACCTCATTTCGTCAGGAACTGCATAGACGTCAGCAGCAGCCTGGTACTGCTCTATATGGAGGACGGGATCAGTTTTCCCATCATATTTTGGCATCACTACCGGGGCTTTAAACTTTAACGGTGTGGGAAAATCCAGTATCGCCTGCACGAAAGGTGATCCTTGGACAAAAGTTCTTTGCGGGGATTGTTGGACTTAGCCATTTCCCCTAGCCAGTCTTCCAATCTATGAATGGAGCCCTTCCACGCATCATTCCTAGCCTCAGGCCTATTTGCCCGAGCAATAGAGTGCGCTAAATTCTCCTATTAGGATCTTTCATTACGGGTTACTGGGTTTGATTGGGCAGAACCTTCCCTTAGGTCGGTTGGTCGTTGAGAATTCCTCGACGCAATCCTAGGGGGATTTTAATTCCTCCTAGGGCCCAAATGGTGAAAATGGGAAACTCGGCTTAACCTTTCCAAAGCGCTTGTTTGCTCAGGAGTTAGAGTAATACTTGGTCTAGAATTTGTAGCTCTAATAAATGAAGTTCTTCCTGGTTGATATGAAGGATCACTGGACCTCTCAATATGACGAGAATCACTGCGCCTAGGCTGAGAAATATCCAAAAATAGTGTACGTCTGGTTCTTGAGGATGGCAGATAGGTATTTCTCTTAACTCTTCGTTGACCTGACTAGGCAGGTGATCCATTACGAATAGTCTGAATGAGTTGTCGCATAGTTTCTTGCATAGTCGTTTGCCCTTGGGCCAAATTGGTTACTATTCCTGTAAGTTGATCAATAGTTAGAGGAGTAGAGGGATTTGGAGGGCCCCAGCATTATTCTGGGTGCTGAATTCTAGGATTTCAGCCATTAGTAATAAGTTTTTTGTGAAAAACGCTCATATAGTCGTTTCCCACAGACGGCGCCAATATGTTAATGTAAAAAACTAGATTTGATCTAATTAATTAATCAGAGATAAAAAGGAATAAAGAAAATAAGACAATAGATTTTTAAAGTGGTTCAGCCCAATGAGAACGGCCTACGTCCACTGCTCTTGTAATGCCAATGTGTGCCTTAATCTCGATGAGGGTTACGAGAGATTAATTGCCCACTAATGGGGAGTGTTACAATGTATTTATAGCCTTGGGGATATCAGTATAAATAGACAAGATGTCGTTTGTTTAATAGACATATACATATGTACAATCAAAATGTTCATTAAATCCGATGCTCATTGAATGTGCAGTCGTTGCTTGACCTTCATGTCTAGATGCTCTGCACTCTGAGTAGCTCGGCACTCTGAGTAGCTCGGCACACTGATTAGCTCGGCAGGCTAAGTATCTTGAGGATCATATGTATTTTTCACGTAAGAGGCTACCCGTCTTTATATGATTAGTCCAAGTCAGCTGCCTAATTTTCGTATCAACAAAAGCCTATAATGTTTCACAGTCAAGTTTTGATATGAGAGTGTGGAATAATTTATTCAAAAGTTTCTCGAACACCTTTGTATGCATTGATTACATACAAATCTCCCACACTTCGGATATTTTCTCTTAATCTCGTCATTTGAGCATGAAATGGAAAATTTGTAAATACTTTAAATCTATGTGAGACGCTTGGGTATTAGCATCTTTTCATCATTTAATCGCCAGAAACGCAATCGCCTTTTCTAGTAATTATTTTTTCTACTTCGCGAGGCAAGTCATTTAAAAGAGAAAGGAAAAAGGATCGTCATCTACTTTTCACTCCCAGATTTCTAAAATTTGTGTTTTCTCACTCCATTTTCATACTATCGATTTTTTTCCATTGTCCCACCATTGGAGAATCGAACATCCTTGACTTCCCTCGCATCTCTATCGTGACCTAATGTTTGCCTCCTACGCATCTTTGTGACTCCCAAATGGACTAACACAATGCCACTATGACTACCGCAAGCTAATTTCATGTTTATCCTCATGTGTCTATCTCTTTGTAAGGACGATTGCAATTTCGATTGCGATCTAAAAGAAAATTTACTCTCCCAGAATGTTGGGTATTCCCCTCACAACCCGAATTATAGTAAACATCTCCAATCTTCCCATAATTCAAGCCCTGATTTCTTACTCCTCCATTTTCCAAGCTTCAAATGCAGGTTTTCACTCGCCATAATATAAGACCCAATAATAGATCCTGCTGGAACATTCAATTTCTTCACCTTGGTGCCCATTAACGCCTTAGCATAACCAGACATTGAAAAGTACCACTTAAGTTACTTAATTCAAGATTAAACTATATAAATGGCTCCAAACAGTTTCTTGAAGAAACTATTTTCTTAAAACAAATTTTAAGCACAAGATGTGTAAAACAGTATGAACGAGTTATTTAAGGTATAGGTCTACAAGTTTTGGAAACAAAAACTTATAAGGAATTTAAATCAACACGACCTCAAGAAAGGGATGAGAGGAAGAGGAAGTATACAAGTTCAATTTTAATGTGGTAAAACCCCACCCAATTGGGGAAACATCCGCGGAGTTCTCTACACCTCAAAAGAAAAAATACACTAAAATAGAGTAATAGTTTACAAACTATATAACAAACAAGACACGTAATCAGACCTAATTCAAAGCTCAAAAATGTACTAACTCCTCTAGATTTTTCGACTTCTCCCAAGGCTCTGATGTTGTAGACATTCTCTCAGTTTTGTAACTCTACTCCTTTTAGCTTCACGTCGACTTAAAAGTCCAAGATATCAAGACCAACACTTTTTAGTGTAGTAATGTGAAGGTGTAAGTGGTGATGTGATCTAAATCACATGCATGCAACTCACACACACTTAATTACAGGCTGGATGCTAAACAAATTACAAACATATCACAAATATGTAAATATTTCCAAAATCAGTTTAATCGAAACTATCAGACTTTGGATCTTTTAATATATCCACAAATCACGAGGGAATCTTGCTAAAAACATTTGCCAAGATACTAAACACTTTATTATTTAGAAAATCTACAAACTATTTAACAAATTGTAGAATATGTGATAGTGTAAATCCCCGATCAAGATCTTAAACTAGATCTAAGTCTGAATGTTCAAAGAAACTGAAATCATAAACTGTTTTGTTGGTCTTAGGTTTTGAATTGAAAACAACCAACAAAACTATGATTTCTCGAAATAAGAAAAAAAAGAAAGATAAATGTGGAATGTATCACAGTACATCAATCTCAGTTTTCTATGAGAGAAAATGAGATCAAACTGTTGTGATTAGGTTGGAAAACAGATAAAGGATAAAAGAGGAATGATCTTCACAACTCTCGATCTAACACACTCTTAGAAATATTTTTCTAGTGAGATTTGGCAAGAGTTTAGTTTAAGGTTTTCTATTTCTCACTTTTTTTTTCTCTCTCTCACTGTCTCTTCTTTCTTCTCTCTTTATATCCTATAGGAATAAACCAACTAGCTACCCTGGAGTTATTGCAGTGGCTATTACATAAACCTTAGATGCACATGGATAAGAAGGAGCCTCATTAGCTTTTCTTAGAAGATCACCTTAGATGCAACCAAATTGTTGTCCCCTGAATTAACAGAACAATTTCTTTCTCACAGAGCTCGAACAAATCTCAGATGCAAGCATGCTGAACCACTGCTCAACCAGAAACTCCCACTCCACGTGGAAGTTAAAAGCTTGTGTTTTCTGGATGAAATAAAAGAAGGGACTCTTAAACTATCAATTCTCAAGTTGCTATGTCTACTCTGCCTACCTAAAATGAAAAATGTAATGAAGATAATTGAATTGATTGCGTAGAAAACAAATGGTAAATTGGTGGAGCTTGTTGCCCTGCTCATTATGTCCTGGTAAAAGCTTACTGATCCCACTTCAACAGTCCGTGAACATATTTTGATGCATAATGCATGTGTTGAACCATGAGGATAAGAAAGAAGTGAATGTGTCTATACACCATTTACTCGAGGTGTTTGAGAGGGCAGGGGATGGTATCCAAGCATATTTTCGGCAACATAAAACTGAGCTTAGTAACAGACAAGACAAGCGATGGCTTCTACTAAAAGGCTTTCTTGTGAAGCCGCAAGATAATTTTGGTGATGTGAAGTGGTTTCCAATCTAAGACTTACTAATATTTTCTTTATGCCAAATTACCTTATGACTGGACTGAGATAGTTTTTGAGATGATACGCCTTTTACTAAGAGGCTTCTTCCTCGTGGAGATTAGAGAATCTCATCAAGGGATCTTGGCATGTCGTTGCGACACTATTTCGGGACAGGTCATAGATTGCCTTGCAAATTATCTAATGATCAATTGAAGTTTCAAAGTGTTGTTGAAGATGAAGTAAAAATGGGTAGAGCCTTATCTACCAAATGTATCTCGTAGAAATCCTAAAAACAGACAGAATGCTCGAATTAACTCCCAGATAATTCCCATTGTGGTCAAAGATGACACTCTTCAAGTCGCCAATTCAATAACTATAGTGAATGATATTGAATCAAATGGTATTAATAAAGATAAGATTCATCTTTTCCCGGTATTAAGTAAAGATTAGTACACTTTAAAATATAATCTTAGGGCTCCTTCCTGTAGATCTAGACCTCGTTGATATTCGTAGTAATTTTATATATCTATTCACATGTATTTGAGTTATGAAATTCTTTGATTCTAAAAAAACGTAGTTTATGTAAAGTTTTTTCACTTACCCGCCTTCCCCTTAACGTGCTGTTTTGATTTTAAGCTATTAGATTCTTTTATGATCTCAATTTAAGAAATGTCTTTGTATAACATTCTCATCTTTCATTGTAGGGCCACTTGTGTGACAATTAGAAAATTCACACTACGTAAAAATAATATCAAAAATCAATGACAGTTAGCAAATTCTAACGTAGTAATCTAATGATCCTCAAAGTATCCACTCCAAATCAAATAAATATTAACTTAAAAAAGAATCGGGTCCTCCATCACGAATGAGAACATGATCACCAATTTTATACATTTAAGAGATTTATAAAATTTGACATAATAGACTGATTAATTATCATCTTCAGTGTTCAATGCCTCTACAAGTATTAAATGCCAGTGAAAATATAAGCACTTCACTCCCTGATATGATGTAAGAAAATATAGCTAATTCACAGTGGTTTCTTAACTAGGACTAGCAAATTGAACTTTAAATCTATTATTGAATCTGAATATTCAACCACAAGTCAAAAGATATCTTAAATGACCTGTCCACCAAGATTATATCCTATAGGAATAAACTAACTAGCTACCCTAGAGTTATTGCAGTGGCTATTACATAAACCTTAGATGCACATGGATAAGAAGGAGCCTCATTCGCTTTTCTTAGAAGATCACCTTAACAGATCTCTTTGTGTCGACGACAAGCATAAATTTGTCTCTTTTGTTAAAGATGTAATGGATTATGAGATACCTACTTTCAAAAAATTTATAGTGCGTAGACCTAAACTTTTAAGGGTAGCATGCGAATGGAATTAGTTAACTGTGCCACTGCACTGATCGATGGAGAAATGGATCAAAATGTGGATCTCAATTATCGATCTAAAGTAGTATTTTATCCTCTACATCATGCAACCAAATTGTTGTCCCCTGAATTAACAGAACAATTTCTTTCTCACAGAGCTCAAATAAATCTCAGATGCAAGCATGCTGAACCACTGCTCAACCAGAAACTCCCACTCCACATGGAAGTTAAAAGCTTGTGTTTTTTGGATGAAATAAAAGAAGGGACTCCCAAAGTATCAATTCTCAAGTTGCTTTGTCTACTTTGCCTACCTAAAATGAAAAATGTAATGAATATAATTGAATTGATTGGGTAGAAAACAAATGGTAAACTGGTAGAGCTTGTTGCCCTGCTCATTGTAACCTGGTAAAAGCTTGCTGATCCCACTTCAACAGTCCGTGAACATATTTCGATGGATAATGCATGTGTTGAACCATGAGGATAAGAAAGCAGTGAATGTGTCTAGACACATTTACTCGAGGTGTTTGAGAGGGTAGGGGATGGTATCCAAGCATATTTTCGGCAACATAAAATTGAGATTAGTAACAGACAAGACAAGCGATGGTAGAAGTTGCAGATTTTCTTCTACTAGAAGGCTTTCTTGTGAAGTAGCTAGATAATTTTGGTGATGAGAAGTGGTTTCCAATCTAAGACTTCCTAGTATTTTCTTTATGCCACATTACCTTATGACTGGATTGAGATAGTTTTTGAGATGATACGCCTTTTACTAAGAGGCTTCTTCCTCGTGGAGATTGGAGAATCTCATCAAGGGATCTTGGCATGTCATTGCGACACTATTCCGGGACAGGTCATAGATGGCCTTGCAAATTATCTAATGATCAATTGAAGTTTCAAATTGTTGTTGAAGCTGAAGTAAAAATGCGTAAAGCCTTATCTACCAAATGTATCTCGTAGAAATCCTAAAAAGAGTGAGAATGCTCAAATTAACTCCCAGATAATTCCTATTGTGGTAAAAGATGTCACTCTTCAAGTCGCCAATTCAATAATTATAGTGAATGATATTGAATCGAATGGTATTAATAAAGATAAGATTTATCTTTTCCCGGTATTAAGTAAAGATTTGTACACTTTAAAATATAATCTTAGGGCTCCTTCCTATAGATCTAGACCTCGTTGATATTCGCAGTAATTTTATATATCTATTCACATGTATTTGAGTTATGAAATTCTTTGATTCTAAAAGAACGTAGTTTATGTAAAGTTTTTTCACTTGCCCACCTTCCCCTTAACGTGCTGTTTTGGTTTTAAACTATTAGATTCTTTTATGATCTCAATTTAAGCAATGTATTTATATAACATTCTCATCTTTCATTGCAGGACCACTAGTGTGACAATTAGAAAATTCACACTACGTAACAAGAATATCAAGAATCAACGGCAATTAGCAAATTCTAACGTAGTAATCTAATGATCCTCAAAGAAGCCACTCCAAATCAAATAAATATTGACTTTAAAAAGAATCGGGTCCTCCATCGCAAATGAGAACACGATCACCAATTTTATACATTTAAGAGATTTAAAAAATTTGACATAATAGACTAATTAATTATCATCTTCAGACTTCACCGCCTCTATAAGTCGTAAATGCCAGTGAAAATATATGCACTTCACTCCCTGATATGATGTAAGAAAATAGAGCTAATTCACAGTGGTTTCTTAACTAGGATTAGCAAATGGAACTTTAAATCTATTATTGAATCTGAATATTCAACCACAAGTAGAAAGATATCTTAAATGACCTATCCACCAAGCTTATATCATATAGGAATAAACTAACTAGCTACCCTGGGGTTATTGAAGTGGCTATTATATAAACCTTAGATGCACATGGATAAGAAGGAGCCTCGTTCACTTTTCTTGGAAGAGCACTGTTGATGCAAAAAACTGGACCGAATCCCAATTTTATGATCACAGATAAATAGATGAAAGCAATCCAATCAAGCACATAAGAGACAAAGATTTTTAAAGTGATTCGGCTATGAAAGCCTACGTCCACTGTTATTTTATTCCCAGGGGTTTACAATAGCACCATAGGGTGTAGAGAGAGAAAGGATGTGTATCTTGTGTATGGGGTTTCTAGGTTCTCTTCCGGATCCTCCTTTTGGCTAAGGGAATACATGTATTTATAGTGATGGGAGATAAAGAGATTCATTGTATGTAGACATTTATACATTATGTCTACATTCAACGAATCTAATTATTGAATTGCTTGGTATGCTCTGTGTTATCATCTACAGTATAAATGTACATTAATGCTCATTAAATGCATAGTTATCCTTTGATCTTCCTGGTTGGTATGCCGATCAACTCTCCTCGGGTGCCGACTAACTCTCTTCGGGGGCTGACCAACTCTTCTCGGGTGCCGACTAATTCTCCTCGGGTACTAACTAACTCTCCTCGGGTGCCGACTAACACTCCTCGAGTGCCGACCAACTCTCCTCGAATGCCGACCAACTCTCCTCGTGTGTTGAATATTGCCACGTAGGATGACATGTGTCCTTTTCTGATTGGTCCTCGTAGATGGAGAATTTTTGCGTTAACATAAGCCCCCAATGCTCCATGCTTGATGGTTTACTTGAAAGGATGGAGTATTTATTCTGCAGTGTTGCTCGGTGCTCGTGAAATTCTTGATCTACCTTCTTGATTTGTTCAACATAAAGTGCATTATCTCCTGGACGACATATGATGTAGGTTGATCGACGGTTGCTAATCTTTCTTTTGAGGAAATCCGTGTGCTATATATCACCCCTAGGAATTTGGATGCAGCCATGCCATAGTATGAAGCTTGTAGCTTGTCATAATCTTCAAGTATGTTGATTGGTTTTCCAGCCGACCAGCTGCTTCTTGTGTCGAGCAACTGAATGCTAACTTTACATGCTTGATTTTTTTGATTTATGCTCCTCTGAATACTTTGTCGAGTAGCATACTAGCTTTTGAACCCAACTCTTCAATCTAATTAGTACCAAGCTAGTGGTGGACTTCGAAACATTTTCATACAACTTCTTTTTCAATATTGGTCGGGATAGTAGTAGTAATGATCTCAGTGCTGTAGATGCTAAATTTGACTTCTGAACTTCAATAGTATGTGCATAATAACTCCTGAATATGCCTCCTGGACTTCTGAATGCACCTCCTGAACTTCTGAATACACCTCCGTGTGAGTTTGTGAAGTTGAATTTGGTGCTCGACTGCATGATGTTATAAGAATGTGCCACCAAATGAACAAATATATCTGTAATAGAAGCCCCCAAATGAACAAATACTTTATCGAGCACCTCCTAGATCGACCATCCGTGATGAATATTAGGATGCCCAAAGATCTTAACTTCATAAATTCTCCTCTTTCTTTAAATGATCCACCTGCTGGCGAGGAACCTGTTTCAAAAGCAGAGGGGAAGAAACCAATAGAACGGGAATATTGATGTAATAAATTTGTATGATATTCCTGATGTATTTTGTTTTTGATTTTAATGAAAGACTTTCATTTTTGTTTGTAATCTTAATTGCTATTGTCTTGTAAAATACTTTACATCTGTGCATATGTATCTGTTAAGAAGATAACAATATTGTGTTGTTTGTCGATCAACTTATTGTCGACTAGTTTGAATTTGTGGTAACCATTTTGATCGGGCGGAAAAAGTGTGTTCGTGTGAGGACACAATCGTTGTGTGTTTCGCCGCCGCGATACAAAAGACCTAATATACTACTACACTTGCGAGGCAAGTAAAGCGGTAAGTCGGGTATCGTAAGAAATCCACAGGGAGTGATTGAATTTTAGATTTTAATTGTTTAATTACTTCAGGAATAAAAGTGTAAAATAAATAAATGAAAAGGTGATGGGTGGTTATGGTGGAAAAACAAAAGATAAGTTAACGCTAAATTAAAGGAAAGCGAGGATCGGGATCACATACACACATTCACGGGCTAAACAACTACTAATTAGAATTTCGATTCGAAAACATTTAATCGATCATTTTCAATTAAGCATAAACATCACGCAATAAGGAATTTAAGCCAAAGTTGCGAGATTAAACATTTAACGGAAAATGGTCACACGCGGATTAAATTCGGATTATCGCTATAAACACTAACGTTGCGTGACAAAGAAAGTTGAACGCATAATAATCCGACTTTAATACGCGAGGTTTCAATTAAATGCAATTTTACACGAAACCCTAACTTTCGAGGTCCAAACCCGTAAATGGCGTAACGAAATCCTGACCCTATTTATCTACGGACAAATCATGAAAATAAACTAATTTACACTAAGAAAGCAAGAAATAAACACAATAAACTAATTAACAAAGAATGAAAACTATCTAGAAAGCAAGGAAATAATGGAAAACAAGCTATATTAATGGAAGAGGAGATGAATAGTCAACATACAATCCACATGGGGTGTCAAACCAAGAGGAATTGAAGAAGAACCAAGAAAAACCCCAAAACCCTAACTAAAACTAACCTAAAAACGTATATGTACTGATATATCTGTTATTACAACAAAATTTGGCTTATATAGTAAGTTGGAATAAAAATAAAGAAGAAAGAAAGGAGGCAAAATATCTGCAGAAAACAGAGCATCGATCGATCGACCCCTTTGGTCGATCGATCGACCTAGGCAAAACTTCGGCAAATCAGAATGGTCGATCGATCGACCATAAGCGTCGATCGATCGATCAAGCAGGGCAGAATGCAGCAGCCTACTGCATTCTTCTTCTTCTCTTCTCCTTATCCTCGTTTGCTTTCTTGTATTTCGTCCGCAAGAAATGCCGTAACTTCTTCGTTATGCATCGGAATCGCGCACTGTTCACGGCCACGTGAAGCTAGCGAGGAGGGCTACAACTTCCGTGTTTCGGGCCAGGTACCCAAGCTGTGAAAAGACTAAAATGCCCTTGCGCGTGCGATTGTGTACGGAACTTCATCGGAATGCATCCGAACATCATACTAAGCATCCAAATACCTACAAAAGCTCAATTAACCCCTGCAAAACATGTTAACATAGAAATCCGAGGTTTTCTGGTTAACGAGCATAAATATAGGGATTAAGATACCCAAGGGGGCTAATAACGCGTAGGTTAACGGGTGAAATACGCAATATTTGCGTCGTATCACACCCCCTAACTTACACATTGCTAGTCCCTAGCAATGAAATAGGAAACAACAAGAACTACAAGCAAACCAAAAGAAGGAGAAAGAACAAAAGTATGGTATAAAAGCAATAAAAAGATAAGGCCACTTTCGCGGGCGAACGATTGCATTTAGCATATGTAATAAGCCGTTAAACCCCTAGGTCACCCTAGTGGACGAGTGTCGTCTCGTGAGGGTTTTCAGGGATGATACCCACAAACATCATATGGTTTCCTCAAAATATGCCCAACCCAACATGAGACAAACTCAACAACAACGAAAAAGATTTCAAACGCGTTATTAGCATATTGAACGAATTCAAGCTAAAGTCCGTTGTTATTAACAGGTTGAATGCACCTCATAGAATTGAAACTTTAAAAGTGGGAGGGGGGGAGAGCAAATGCATAGTGTGATTTGGCAAAAACTTAAATAAACCGGATAAACATAAAGGCAAGCATATATTCAATCCTCACGGGCATTACGCTCATCAAGCGAATTCACTCGAAACAGGGAGGTAACACACGGAACATATGGGCATAAAAAGTAAATGTAAATGGAAACTAGGCCGCGCACATGTCACAAATGAAGAATGCTATATATAAACTGAAAAACTGTAATCTCAATGAAAGGATACCGCACACTAAAAGAGACGAAATGCATTTTCACAGATTATCAAAACTATTATGACTTTTAAATTAAATGCACCCTAAGATCACATAGGACTTTATAGGGTTGTAATGTAGGTTTGGGGTTAAGTTATGAAATGAAAGGTATATGTACGGATTCAAAGTGTTCGGAGATGAAAACTTGGAATAATGGGGAAAATGTGGGTAATTACAAAATTGGAAAACAAGTTCCAAAATAAGCATTAAATGTATCATTTGGAGAGTAATCAAAGCTTATTGAACTATATACACAACATATACAACTTTCTCTTTCTTTTCTTTTCTTCTTTTTTTCTCATTTTTCTCTTTTGTTTTCTATTGCTTTTTTCTTTCTCTTTTTCTTCACTTTTTTCACTACTTTCTTTTCTTTGCTTATCAAACTCTCATATGCCTAAAATTTCAATATAATACAACAACAACATTCAATCCCAAGTAACATTCCAAACAAAGGTATGTAAGGTGTATGTATGGCTTAAAACTCCAATTTGGAGTTTTTTTATGGGATTTTGGGTAATGAAACGAAAGGCTAGTATTTAGGCACAAAGGGGTTGACTAGGGAAAGCATATAAGGGTGAGGTCAAGGTCAATATGGGTGATATAACAAAGATGGCCTATGATCATTTCACAAAGTTTACGCAATTCTCGAGTCAAAACAATATATGAAAATCATGCTCAAGTAACACATTTCAAGCATGAACTCAATTAATGAACGGTCAAATGAAAGATTAGAGAGATTACCAACGAATTCAACGTTTTGAAAGATGAAAGAATAGTGTATAACACTCACAAACGACGAAAGGTACAAAGCTTACTCGTTGTAAGTATATACAATGCAACAAAAGATTACCGAGTTATAAAAATCTTAAACCAAATCAATATAACCAGGAAAGTGCATATGCTCATGGGATAAAGTTTATTTCATGAAGTTATTCACAATATCAATGATTTGAGGACTAAAGTCAAATAACTTCTAAAATCGAGAACATGCATCATTGAGTTGTCTATTGGATCGGGCAATTATTGAAACTTATCACTGGAAACAAGGCAAAATGCCCAAAAAGGAGAAAAAAGAAAGAAATTTTTTTGAAATTTTTCAAATTTTTCACAAAAGGCATACTTAGTACTAACAAGTAAGCAAATCCATGGACTACACATGAAATGGATAGAATATCCTACACCCCCTAACTTAAATATTGCATTGTCCTCAATGCGCATTAAGAACACAACACAAAGAGAGGAAAAGAACAATATTATCCAAAATTGGAGCGATCTCCATAAGCACGAGTCCAATGAAATCTACAAAACAAGTTAGTACCCATCATAGCAAAAACAAATAACAAAAAGTTAACTAATTACACTAGACTAAATTAATAGGAAAGAAAAATAGGAAAGAAAGAAAATTAAAAAGCTAACTATTTACAACCTACTATTTAGGCATCACACTAACTATACACTAGAAGTCTAAATAGTTGAGGGCCCACCCAAAAAGGGATTTGACTTTGAAAGATCAACGGTGGACCCAACAAAGCGAACATGCCTCCCGAAAGATATGAATTCCGTTTGAACAACGGAAGGCATGTGGGTGGTGAAAAAAGTGAGCCATCGCCAATTTGAAATTTTGGGCAGACGATGGGGGATTTGGATAATAAGGGGGAAAGGTACACTTGAGGTCCAAGAAAAATAGACTCATCTCCTAAAGATTTTTCAAATGGAATGGGAGATGGTGCACACATCGGGATAACATCCATCGAAAACAAGTCCGGCAAGGAGTTCTCATCGGCAAAAAGTGTAGAAATTTTAAAAGTTTCTACCGACTCATAGGAATCAACCGGTAATTCTAATGGTTCAATGACGGAAAATGAATATGGTGATGAAACAAATTCAATCTCAATCGACTCATCGTCGGAAGGAGATTGAATTTCGGGGGAGAAAGATTCACACTCGATGAGAAATTCTTTGAAAAATTGAGGTGAAGCACAAGTTTCCACCTCCTCATTGTTTTGTGCATAAGAATTCATCTCATCGCAAAGTGCACCAAGTCTCATTCCAGCATCATTTAGGCTTTCCAAACCTTGGGAGTAAAGAAGCAAAGTTTCTTCCAAAGTAAGCTTCCTCGGCTCAAGAGCCTCGGACTCCTCATTTGGTTGAAACTCGTCTTCGAAAGTAATGAAATAAGAATCGTCATTGGATTCGAATAATGAATCCAACTCAAGCTCCCAATAACGATTTTCATTCCGATAAATGTTTTCAAGTCTTTCATTTTCAAGAAAATCTTGAAAATGGAAAACTTGAAAACTATCCCCAAAGTAAGAATCATTAGAATGACCGCTATAACTATAATAGTAGGACATGATTACCTCGTTGTTTGCAGATGTAGAATCCGAGCAAGAAAGTGAGGAATCGCGAATGAAAGTTTCTTAGCGCTCAAATATGCTATCCTGCAAAAAAGGTTAAAACAAAGAATACAAATACAAAAGGAAAAATACTACGAAATAATAAAACAATTACTATCTAAAACACACTCCCCGGCAACGGCGCCATTTTGTGACCAGGCGGAAAAAGTGTGTTCGTGTGAGGACACAATAGTTGTGTGTTTCGCCGCCGCGATACAAAAGACCTAATATACTACTACACTTGCGAGGCAAGTAAAGCAGTAAGTCGGGTATCCTAAGAAATCCACAGGGAGTGATTGAATTTTAGATTTTAATTGTTTAATTACTTCAGGAATAAAAGTGTAAAATAAATAAATGAAAAGGTGATGGGTGGTTATGGTGGAAAAACAAAAGAGAAGTTAACGCTAAATTAAAGGAAAGCGAGGATCGGGATCGCATACACACATTCAGGGGCTAAACAACTACTAATTAGAATTTCGATTCGAAAACATTTAATCGGTCATTTTCAATTAAGCATAAACATCACGCAATAAGGAATTTAAGCCAAAGTTGCGAGATTAAACATTTAACGGAAAATGGTCACACGCGGATTAAATTCGGATTATCGCTATAAACACTGACGTTGCGTGACAAAGAAAGTTAAACGCATAATAATCCGACTTTAATATGCGAGGTTTCAATTAAATACAATTTTACACGAAACCCTAACTTCGAGGTCCAAACCCGTAAATGGCGTAACGAAATCCCGACCCTATTTACCTACGGACAAATCATGAAAATAAACTAATTTACACTAAGAAAGCAAGAAATAAACACAATAAACTAATTAACAAAGCATGAAACTATCTAGAAAGCAAGGAAATAATGGAAAACAAGCTATATTAATGGAAGAGGAGATGAATAGTCAACATACAATCCACATGGGGTGTCAAACCAAGAGGAATTGAAGAAGAACCAAGCAAAACCCCAAAACCCTAACTAAAACTAACCTAAAAATGTATATATACTGATATATCTGTTATTACAACAAAATTTGGCTTATATAGTAAGTTGGAATAAAAATAAAGAAGAAAGAAAAGAAGGCAAAATATCTGCAGAAAACAGAGCATCGATCGATCGACCCCTTTGGTCGATCGATCGACCTAGGCAAAACTTCGGCAAATCAGAATGGTCGATCGATCGACCAGAAGCGTCGATCAATCGATCAAGCAGGGCAGAATGCAACATCCTACTGCATTCTTCTTCTTCTCTTCTCCTTCTCCTCTTTTGCTTTCTTGTATTTCCTCCGCAAGAAATGCCGTAACTTCTTCGTTATGCATCGGAATCGCGCACCGTTCATGGCCACGCGAAGCTAGCGAGGAGGGCTACAACTTTCGTGAGATGTCGGGACAGGTACCCAAGCTGTGAAAAGACTAAAATGCCCTTGCGCGTGCAATTGTGTACGGAACTTCATCGGAATGCATCCGAACTTCATACTAAGCATCCAAATACCTACAAAAGCTCAATTAACCCCTGCAAAACATGTTAACATAGAAATCCGAGGTTGTCTGGTTAACGAGCATAAATATAGGGATTAAGATACCCGAGGGGGCTAATAACGCGTAGGTTAACGGGTGAAATACGCAATACTTGCGTCGTATCACATTTGATAAAAAATGATGTTTTGTTTGTCGACCAACTTAGTAAAAAAGTTACGAGTATAAAAGATGTTGCTCGATCACTTTCTCGTTTTCATAAAATGTTTTCGACCAACCAAGGTCGGCAAATTTTCCTTTTTGACCAACTACAGTTAGTAGGTTTTTATCCCCGACCAGCCATAGTTAGTGGATTTTTCCTCTACGAGCAACTTTGGCGCTTTCTGGAATAATATTACCTCCCGACCAACATAAGTTGGCATTTCGAGAATATATTTACCTCCCGACCAACATAAGTTGGCATTTTCGAGAATATATGTACTTCCTAACCAACATAAGTTGGCATTTTTAGAAATATTTTATTTCCTAACCAAACAGGTTGGCATTTTTAGGAATATACTGTTTCCTAACCAAACAGGTTGGTATTTTTAGGAATATTTTATTTCCTAGCCAAAAAGGTTGGCATTTTTAGGAATATTTTGTTTCCTAACCAACCGAGGTTGGCATTTTTAGGAATATTTTTGCTGAGTAGTCTGAGCTTTGTCGAGTTTTGTCGAGTAGTGTGTAGCACTAGTATTCCCCAAAAAAATTTCAATAAAAGGAGCAGGTAAAACAGCTTCACTTCCAAACGCCAGCATATATTGTGATTCTCCAGTTGTTGCTCGGGGAGTAATACGATAAGCCCACAGTACTGACTGTAACTCGTTGATCCAGTTTTCTTTTGCATCACTTAGTCTTTTCTTTAATCCATTTAGCAGTGTTTTGTTCGTCACTTTAGTCTTTCCGTTTCTTTGAGGATGTCCTGGTGCCGAGTGGATCTTTAAGATATTGGACTGATGGCAATAGGCAGCGAACTCCTCGTTGTCAAATTGTGTTCCATGGTCTGTGATGAAGGCATGAGGAAGACCATATCGACAGATGATATTCTTCCAAATAAATTGGTACACCTTGTCGTACGTCATATCAATGAGAGGCTTCGCTTCTACCCACTTAGTAAAATAATCCACTGCGACGACGAGGTATTTGAACCTTCCCCTAGTTGTTGGCAGTAGCCCGACCAGATCTACTCCCCATATGGAAAATGGCCAAGGGGAAGTGATGGGTGTCAACAATGCTTGTGGAGTTCTTCGGATGGAGGAAAAGCGCTGGCACTTGTCACATTTCTTGGCATAGGCTATACAATCAGCTCTCATCATTGGCCAGTAGTATCCCTGCGTCATCATCCTTTGTAAAAGCGTCCGACCTGCTACATGGGCTCCACAAGACCCTTCATGGACCTCTTCAATCAAATCTTTCACCTCGGTGGGATGCACACATCTTTGCAAACCTGCCATAATTCCTCGTCTATATAGAATACCGTTAATTAATACATACCGAGCATCTTTAAACTTCAATTTCTTGACTGCGAGCTTGTCAATTGGTAATTCTCCCTCCTCAATATATGCCCTGATGGGATCCATCCAAGATGGTCCTAAATCAAGGATAATAAAATTCATCGTCAGATCTTCATCTATACTCCGACCAACTAAAACTTCAATTGGGATTGTTCTTCGTAGCTCGGTACGAGTAGCTGATGCTAATCGACCTAAGGCGTCTACTCTCGCATTCTCCATTCTTGGTATTCTGACCAGCTGAATAGCAACAAATTCTGATACCAACTCCATCACCTTTGGATGATACCTAATCATTGATTCTCCTTTGGCTGCATATATTCCCAACATTTGATTTACGATCAATTGAGAATCACTGAAGATAATAACCTGCTGCGCCTCCATAATTTTTGCCAAATTAAGACCTGCAATCATGGCCTCATACTCAACCTCATTATTGGAAGCTTTGAATTGGAATCGTAGGGCGTATTCCATGTCGACCTCGTCCGGGCTCTTCAAAACGATCCCTGCCCCACAGCCTGTTGTGCAAGATGAGCCATCTACATATAGCCTCTATATAGGTAACTCGTCTTCAAATTTCTGATCTGACAGAGTTCCTCGGTGAAATATTTGTTGCTTTCTTTCATCCTCCCCTAATATTTCTTGCTCCTCGTCGATCATCTTTTCTTGCCCTTTACCAACCGGAGTTGGTCTGAGCTCGAAATTGATGATCCTGTAACATCCACTCGCCCTTTTACCAACCAGAGTTGGTCTGAGCTTGTGTATGTTGATTATGTAACATCCACAGGTTGATCAGCGAGAAACTTTTGCTCCTCGGGGGTATCAGGATAAGTGAACTCTGCTATAAAATCTGCTACAGCCTGCCCTTTTAGCGATGATCTGGGTTCATAAACTATATCATATTCACCAAGCTCTCTTGCCCAATACATCAATCTCCCTGATTTTCTGGTTTATGAAGGGCTTGCCTCAACGGCATATCAGTATGTACTACTATGGTATGAGCCTGAAAGTATGGCCTCATTCTCCTACTTGCCTCAATCAACGCCAGTGCCAATTTTTCCAGCCTCGGATATCTGATTTCTGCTCCTTGGAAGGCCTTACTCGTGTAATAAATTGGTTTTTGCACTCCATTCTCCACTCTGATCAACGCCGAGCTAACTACATTCTCCGATACTTCTAGATACAAGTACAATTTTTTCCAATCACCGGCCTAAACAACAGTGGAGGTGCTCCCAGGTATTTCTTCAAGTCTTGAAAGGCCTTCTCACATTCATCATTCCACTCAAAAGTCTTTCGGAGCGTTGTGAAGAATGGGATACATCTATTAGTTGTTCGCGATATAAATCTGTTGAGTGATGCTACTTGTCCTGTGAGACTCTGTACTTCTATCTTCGTCGTTGGAGATCGCAGCCCTAATAGGGCTTTGATCTTTTAAGGATTTGCTTCAATGCATCGTTGATTGACAATGTACCCGAGAAACATGCCTTCTCGAACTCCAAATATGCACTTCGTCCGGTTCAGCTTCATTTGATATTTATCCAGTTGATCAAAGGTCTGGCCTAAGTCAACTAGATGATCGGCAACTTTCTTGCTCTTTGTCAGCATATCGTCAACATAGACTTCCATATTGCAACTGATTTGTTCAGCAAAGACCTTGTTCATCAGCCGCTGATATGTCGCACCTGCATTTTTCAAACCAAAAGGCATAACATTATAACAATAAGTTCCCCTAGGGGTAATAAAAGAAGTATTTTCCCTGTCTTCAGGTTTCATTTTGATCTGATTGTAACCAGAATAAGCATCCATGAAGCTCAGCAGCTCGTGTCCCGATGTAGCATCCACTAGTTGATCAATTCGGGGCAATGGAAAGTGATCTTTTGGGCATGCTTTGTTGAGGTCGGTGAAATCTACACACATCCTCCATTTGTTGTTTTTCTTCTTTACCATCACCACATTGGCTAACCAGTCTGGATATTTAACATCTTCAATGAAACAAGCTTTTTAGAGCTTCTCGACTTCTTCCTGTATAGCTTGATTCTTCTCGGGGATGAACACTCTTCTTCTCTGCTTCACAGGCTTGATCTCCTTATTCACATTGAGCTCGTGACATAAGAAATTTGGATCTATCCCAGGCATATCTTCATGACTCCGCGCAAAAGTTTGTTTTCTTATTCTAAGGAAAGTTATCAATTCTTATTTTAATGAGGCTTCCAACGACGAACCTATTTGAGTAGTTCGTTCAGGGTGCTCGTCGTCCAGAATGATGTTTTCAGTAGCTTCCACCACTTGACCCTTCACAAATTGAGACTCATCTCTAGGATCCAATGTTTCAATTTTTGTACCTTCATCCACCTGATAGGTAGTAGTCTTTTTCCTTGATTCCTCCAGTTCTTCTTGCTCGACGGATGAATAATAGCATTCCCGAGCTACTTTCTGATCACCTTTCACAACTCAGACTCCAAAGTTTGTTGGAAATTTTAGGCACTGATGCACTGTACAACTTCGAACTTCTTCAATCCTACTCTTAACTCGATTAAGTCAAGTATGAAGCTCTATGCCCAGGATTGGGGCATGTATGAAATGAATCTGATGGTGCCAATTGAATTGTTGTTTGTAGTCTTGCTGATGTGTTGTGTGCAGTCTAGCTGCGTTGTTTTTGTTCGGTATTGACCTTTTAAGGTCTTTATGTGCTGTTGATGAGCATCCAAGAATTGTACTGGGCAGATAATTTTTCCTGAGCACCTGTTGAGACTGAATCATATAAAAATTACGATTAGAATAATTATTCAGCCGCCCAATATATAGTGTGCATTGGCTTCAATATTGGACAATTTAAATTTCCAGATAATAATATGAGAGATAACAATCAAAATATATCGTGTTCTCATAAAAATATGATGTACATAAACGTGTCTCCATAAAAATATTTAACGGACTTGTGATTATGAAATTTTCGTTTATTCATATTTGAAATAAAAACCGATCCACTAATTTAATAAAATCGTGATTTGCAATATTTTGCATATTTGATAAATGAAAAATTGGACAACTAATTTATGTTTATAATCATAAAAAGCATGACTGAATCAAAAGATGTATGTATGTATGTACAACATATAATTGATTATTCATATATTGATAAAATTGATCGTATCAACACAATTACATAATATGATTATTTGTGCAGAGAACATAGTTTTCTTGAAGAGAGAGAAAATGGGTCTGATTCAATTCATGTTAATATTGGAATGGAAAATACATAATCGTTCTTAATTCTTATCCATATCCTAACATATTTGTTCAGAAAATCTCAAGTGGATCCATAGATGCAAGGATTTGTATAATATTTATGAGTCTAAAATTCACGAGATCCCCAAATTTAAATCGATCACACAGTTAGTGCATATAAAAATTATGACTAAATTATAAGATTTCCAAATGAATCAAATTTGTATATACGCATATAAAAGAGATTTATGAATATAGAGAAATTATTTTATCTCCTTAAAGAAGAAATAATATAATATGTACACAAATTTCTCAAACTTTGTGATTATGAAATGTACATTTATCCAGATTTGTAAAATTAGATTCAACAATTTGTGAATATAAAATCATGATTGAATTAAAAGATGTATGCACAATATATAATTGATTTGATCTCTAAGTTTATGGATATAAACATATGAGAATCATGATTTGAACAAAAATATAATGGGAATTTGAATAGTCATCAAAGATCTTTCACAAATTATTTCAAAATCAACAAAGAAAATTATCAAATCTTATCATCATCGTATATATTGGTATATTTAATTATTTAAAATATTTATTCCATGATATAAAATTGAAACTTGAGAATCAAGCAAAAAGTTATGATTTATGAAATCCACTATTTTTCAGATTTCTAAATAAGAATTAATCTAACAGTTATGATTTTAAAATCATGATATGTAATATTTTGCAAATAAAAATTGGACAATTAAAATATGTATATAAACATAAAAATCATGATTGAATCAACAGATGTATGTATAATATATAATTTATTATATATATAGAAAATAAAAACTTAGCTTTTGATGGAGAACAATGCTTGTAACACGTTCCCACAGACGGCGCCAATCTGTTGATGCAAAAAACTGGACCGAATCCCATTTTTATGATCACAGATAAATAGATGAAAGCAATCCAATCAAGCACATAAGAGACAAAGATTTTTAAAGTGATTCGGCTATGAATAAAGCCTACGTCCACTGTTATTTTATTCCCAGGGGTTTACAATAGCACCATAGGATGTAGAGAGAGAAAGGATGTGTATCTTGTGTATGGGGTTTCTAGGTTCTCTTCCGGATCCTCCTTTTGGCTAAGGGAATACATGTATTTATAGTGATGAGAGATAAAGAGATTCATTGTATGTAGACATTTATACATTATGTCTACATTCAACGAATCTAATTATTAAATTGCTTGGTATGCTATGTGTTGTCATCTACAGTATAAATGTACATTAATGCTCATTAAATGCATAGTTATCCTTTGATCTTCCTGGTTGGTATGCAGATCAACTCTCCTCGGGTGTCGACTAACTCTCCTCGGGGGCCGACCAACTCTTCTCGAGTGCTGACTAACTCTCCTCGGGTGCTGACTAACACTCCTCGGGTGCCGACCAACTCTCCTCGAATGCTGACCAACTCTCCTCGGGTGTTGAATATTGCCACGTAGGATGGCATGTGTCCTTTTCTGATTGGTCCTCATAGATGGAGAATTTTTGCGTTAACAAGCACCTTGACAGAGGTCTTTGTGTCAACGATAAGCATAAATCTATCTCTTTTGTTAAAGATGTAATGGATTATGAGATACCTACTTTCAGAAAATTCATAGTGCATCGACCTGAAATTTTAAAGGCAGCATGCGAATGGAATTAGTTAGTTGTTCCACTGCACTGATCGATGGAGAAATGGATCAAAATGTGGATCTCAATTACCCATCTAATGTAGGATTTTATCCTCTACATCATGCAACCAAATTTTTGTCCCCTGAATTAACAAAAAAATTTATTTCTCACAGAGCTCGAACAAATCTCAGATGCAAGCATGCTGAACCACTAGTCAACTAGAAACTCCCACTCCACATGGAAGTTAAAAGCTTGTGTTTTTTGGATGAAATAAAAGAAGGGACTCCCAAACTATAAATTCTCAAGTTGTTATGTCTACTCGGCCTACCTAAAATGAAAACTGTAATGAAGATAATTGAATTGATTGCGTAGAAAATAAATGGTAAACTGGTGGAGCTTGTTGCCCTGCTCATTGTGGCCTGATAAAAGCTTACTGATCCCACTTCAATAGTCCATGAACATATTTTGATGCATAATGCATGTGTTTAACCATGAGGATAAGAAAGCAGTGAATGTGTCTAGACACCATTTACTCGAGGTGTTTGAGAGGGCAGGGGATGGTATCCAAGCATATTTTCAGCAATATAAAACTGAGCTTAGCAACAGACAAGACAAGCGATGATAGAAGTTGCAAATTTTCTTCTACTAGAAGGCTTTCTTGTGAAGCCGCAAGATACTTTTGGTGATGTGAAGTGGTTTCCAATCTAAGACTTCCTAATATTTTCTATATGCCACATTACCTTATGACTGGATTGAGAGAGTTTTTGAGATGATACGCCTTTTACTAAGAGGCTTCTTCCTCATGGAGATTGAAGAATCTCATCTAGGGATCTTGGCATGTCGTTACGACACTATTCCGAGACAGGTTATAGATGGCCTTGCAAATTATCTAATGATCAATTCAAGTTTCAAAGTGCTGTTGAAGCTGAAGTAAAAGTGGGTAGAGCCTTATCTACCAAATGTATCTCGTAGAAGTCCTAAAAAGAGTGAGAATGCTCAAATTAACTCCCATATCATTCCTATTGTGGTCAACGATGACACTCTTCAAGATGCCAATTCAATGACTATAGTTAATGATATTGAATCGAATGGTATTAATAAAGATAAGATTTATCTTTTCCCGGGATTAAGTAACGATTAGTACACTTTAAAATATAATCTTAGGGCTCCTTCCTATAGATCTAAACCTCGTTGATATTCATAGTAATTTGATATATCTATTCACATGTATTTGAGTTATGAAATTCTTTTATTCTAAAAAAACGTAGTTTATGTAAAGTTTTTTCACTTGCCCACATTCCCCTTAACGTGTTGTTTTGATTTTAAGCTATTAGATTATTTTATGATTTCAATTTAAGCAATGTCTTTGTATAACATTCTCATCTTTCATTGCAGAACCACTTGTGTGACAGCATTCGTCAAGGAAGACTTATGCGAAGTATTAAATTGGTCTATGTTTGAAATATTCATAATGATATGTAAAATTCAATTTCAAATACTCCGTCATGGGTAAGATTACTTTTGTTAGAATTATGATTTTAGATGTCTAAATATGAAATACATGTAATCTACTACGATTATCAAAAGCTCGTGCCTCGCTCGAGGTTAAAAACTAGTTTTGTTAAACTTTAGCGGCCCGCGTTGACTAGAATTGCAACAAACCGTACCCATGGTCTTGAACTCTATGGAGAACCTTCCATTATGTGTTTGACAGAAAGGTGAGTGGATGCGAAAGGATTATATACCATATATTCATAATATAAAAGATACGATAAATTCATATAATTGAAAAAATGTTGCAACAATAGTTATTATCTCATCTAAAGCACTTGATACTCATAATTAAAAAGAGGTGAATGGAAAAATAGTTTGAGGGTTGGAGTGGCGGAGTTGGAAAATCCAATTAAGAATTTCTACTCCCGAATATTAATATTCAATGACCTACAACATGAACTTAAACATATGAGATCAAATAATTAAATGGAAATACCTTGGAAAATTCAATAGGGTTCATTAGTATTACAAGCTACCACAAAGTTATTCCTTATCAATTATACATGATAACGTCAATAAATATAGAAGATACTCATATTAAAACTAAGGGTGGAAATATGGTTTACTCGTGTCATTATTGTGTTTTTGGTTTGGATTTGAGTACTAATTTTTTTTAATAACGAATTTAAAATCAACTTTTTTATCAATTGTGCCACCCTATGGTATCATAATAAGATTGGCTAAAAAGTGTCATCACATCAAAAATTGTCACCCCTCAAATAAGACAATCGATGCTATCAAACTATTATGCACGGATAAAAATGGTAAATTAATCTAAATCGCACCCAAATCGGGTGCAATGCTCCCCCAATTCTCCTCTGATTCGCACTCATCGCAAGTAAATTTTTTTAATTACACTTAATAACGGATCCTTCATTGATTCTATAAGAATCCTAATTTTTTTGAAGCTCAAACAAGCTTGGTCGCATTTTTTGGATCAACGTCTTTTTATATGAGGATATATATTCGAGATTGTTTGGAACCTGGCCTTGAGTAGTAAAACTAAATAATAATTCCAAAATGATTTATATAAGGGACATTCAAAATGTTTTATGCATGTCTATACGATATATGAAATTAAGTATTGGGAATGCAAATCTTTTTCGCAAATGATATTATCACTAATATCCTTTTTGTTATGGTCAATTATACTTATGTTGGAGACAATTGAATGTACTTATTAATTCGTACAAAACCTATTGTATCATCTACAGAAAATAAAGTAACAATATAAAATATTTTTGTGTTATAGAATTATTTCTCAATGCACCTGAATCCTACTTTTTGAAAGATTTTTCAAATCGATGCACCTGCATCATGCTGCGCCTGCATATGTGCTTCATACCTGTAAAAAAAGTCATATTTATCAAAACGGAATCTAATTGCCTTGGTGCTTCATAAACGGATGGGGGAAACAAGGATATGATCACATTTATATACATACAATTTGGATTTAGTAATAAATACACTTTACGATCATGTCACATCCAAGCTATTCGAGCTCGACTCCTATTCGTTCGGATAAAAGATCGTTCGAGCTCGGCTCATAAGGTACACAAACCAAGATTGAACAAAACTTTAAGCTCGTTACCTTATTGATCTCAACTCGAATTCGGATCGATTACAAATAATCATACAATGATAGTGTAAAAAATTCAAGCTACTCGAGCTCGGCTCATGTTCGTTCAGATTAAAGCTCGTTTGAGTTCGGCTCGTGAAGTAAAAAAACCAAATTTGAACAGTTTTTAAGCTCGTTAATCTTTTCAAAACAAGATTGAGCATCCTACTGTTTGGCTCAGCTCAGCTCGTTTACACCCCTACATCCATGCGTGGAACTTAAAAAGTTAATAAATACAATAAGGTGACACAAAATTAATAAACAATATCATTGAGGAATTAAATAATTTAAAAATACTTTCATTTGTACCTCTTCACATAAAATTTACAATTGACTAGGGTTGAATGCACCACAAAAATTTCTCCCAAACACCATAGAATGCAAGAAAAGCATTGTACATCAAGTAGGTTTAGATTTAAAAGACAATACAATGGTTTTGGGAGAAATTTTTGGGTTGCCTTAAACGCCACCCTTTACAATTGTGAAAAATTTCACCCATCTCCTCCAAGCGCTTTTTTTAATAATTGAAGTCCGTAAAAACCATTTTGTAGACTTGATCCATTAAAACCAACATGAGAACTGTTCTATAAAACATGATCCCTCGCAACACTTGATGTATTATCATCTTTTTTCTCTTATTTAGAAAGGAGATATATCTTAAACATCACTAAAAAAGGCGAAAAAAATCTTAAATTTAGTCTTGAAGGGTCTTACTAAGAAGTGGATTGAAAAAGAAAGAACATGGCTGAATAAACTGAAAACAGTGTATCTATCAAATAAAAATCACATGCTTTAAACTTGAGAAACAACTATATTTTCAGAATCTCACAAATCTTATGTATATCTATTGACATATATAAAAAAATTCAATACACGATCTCATCCCTAGAAGAATAAATTGACATTAAGAAAAAAATTGGATACTATCTCACAAAATAAACATGAAAACAAATTATAATGCAAATACAAGTAAACTGGTAAAGTAAAGGAAATAATCTTTTGTTTTCAATGGTGAAAATAAATTTATATGTTCGACAGATACACACAGCATACATAAATAACATTGACGAAAATATTGAAACAAATATAATTAGAAACACAAATAAAATAAAACAACAAGAATGACATCTAAATTCAATCAACATGTGATAAATTTAATCAATATTTATTTTTTATCATGGATCGCACCAGAAAAGGGGAGAGAGAAGAGGAAGTGAAACCTCAACAAGCTTCGTCTTACTACCAGTGACATGCTGCAGATATCTACCGAGGACAAACCCATCGATTTTGGAGAAAGCAGAGATCGGTCATTGAGGAAAGGGTTTTCAACTCTATGCCCCTTAGGGGAAGGTCGAAATTAGGGAGGGCCAAAAAAATGTGCGGGATAGGGAAAAAATAGGGCGCTTATTTTTTCACGAAATATTATTATCGTGTTATCCAAACTACATCGTTTCACTTATGTTTTCTTGGAAAGTTTATAAATATAGCAAATTTCTCGGCATTTTATAATAATTCTCGCATATTACCAGCACTTAAATAAAAACTCCATAAATTTTCGGACCTTGATCAAAAATTTCGGCAAATGTATTTTTCACAACACTTTTGAAAAATGCTGCAAAATAATTGTCGGGAAAAGTCATTTTTCTTGTAGTGAAAGGGTGTAAAATTTGTTTCGGATGGTGCATTTCAGTAGGCTTTTTACGAGTTGAATATAAGGTTGACTTCAATTCCAATTCTCGCCTTACCTTATGGGGGAGTAGACTAGAAAGTCTTTATTAATGCATCATTACGGGGACTTGGAGGTGTATTGAAGCAAGAAGAGAGGACGATAGCTTATGCTTCCTAAAAGCTTAAGACTTATGATGGGAATTACCCCACCCATGATCTAGAGTTACCAGCTGTAGTGTTTTCACTACGCATTTGGAGACATCATCTCTTGAGGTAGAAGTTATAGTTATTTACAAATCACAAGAGTTTACAGTACTTGTTCACACATAGGGAGTTAAACATGAGACAACAATGATGGCTTGAGTTTGAAAAGGATTATCAATTGATATTCAGTATCACACGGGAAAGGAAAATATTATCGCAGATGCTTTGAGCCATAAATCGACAGTCGACTTATTAGCAGTGTGGAAGGAGAATTGGAGTTCGCTTCGCACAAATGGTGAACTTTCACGTGCCTTCAAGGAAGTTATTTCCATCACACTTGACATCATTATTCGGGTCGTTAAGGCATAGGCGAGAGTTCCTTTTTTTCAGGATAAAGTCGAGCAATTATTAGAGCAGGGGACAGAGCATTATTCGATTAGTTCTGATGGGGGATTACGGTTCCACGACTGGTTAGTAGTTCTAGAGGAAGAGTAATTACAATGAAAAGTTATGACCAAGGAATATGGGTCACATTTTCAATACATCCCATATGAATAAGATGTACTAGGACATGAGGAGCCAATATTGGTAAGGAGGCATGAAGAAGGACATCGCCATTTTTGTGTCCAAATGTGCCACATGCCAAATGGCGAAGGTGGACCATTAGAGATCAGCAGGTGTGCTACAACCTCTCAAGATGCCGATGTGGAAATAGACGAGAATTTATCTGGATTCTATTACGAGTTTACCTATGTCACAGTGGGTACACGAAGCCATATGGGTGATCATTAACCATTTGACAAAGGTGGCTCACTTCTTGCCAGTTCGAATGGACTATACTTTTTATTAGTACTCTAAGCTTTTCCTTACAGATATTATGAAGATGCATAGTGTACCACTTAATATCATGTCGGATAGGGACAAGATGTTTGTGTCTCATTTTTAGAGGAGTTTTCAGGAAGTGCAAGGGGAAGAGTTGAGGTTTAGTACCTCAACACAGATGGATGGTCAAATGGAGAAAGTGAATCAAATGTTGAAGGATATGTTATGAATGTTCACTTTGGACTTTAAGGGCTCCCCGGTATATAGAACCATTCCCTATCATTTAGAGGATTCAATCAGTGGCTTATCGGATCATTTCCTGAGGATCCACGATGTTTTCCATGCCTCGACATTGCGTAGGTTCCTTTGAGACGAGGTGGCTTACCAGTATATAGATCTCAATGAGATAAAGATCCATCTCGATGTGAATTACGAGGAGAAACGTATCACCATCTTGGACCATAAGAAGCATAAACTTCGTTCAAAATTAGTTCCTTTAGTATGCGTACAATGGGGGCACCACAACAGGGATGAGTTGACATAGGAGAGGGACACTACAAGAAATTGCACATTTTATTGCAAAACAATCGTAGCCAAATATTTACATTTCATTGCTAAAGATATTTGGCAACGATTTTTTTTTTGTAGTAGTTTCATGGCCAAAGCCCCCTGGCTAAAGGTATATGAGAATGAAAATCAGTTTCGTGGCCAATAGTAAACTTATTGGGCACAAAAAAAATTGTAACATATTGTGCACCTTTTCACAACAATTTTTTCTCGTTGCTTTTTGTTAAAAAAGTTTGTAGTAGATAGTTCAATTTCATGGCAAATTGTCTCCCATATATTCTTAAAAATCTGCGGCTAAATAAGTTTTCAGTTTTTTCCACCATTAAAAATCATTGCAAATAGACTTTTCTAACACATTTGTCCACAAATAAAAATCTAGGCTAATGTTATATATTATTATTTTTTTGTGGATAATGTTATATATTATTATTTTTTGTGACTAATGTTATTATCATTTTTAATATTATTTTAACTATTATTACTAGTTTATTTTCTTTCCACATAGTTATCACAAATGTCATTATCATAATGACAAATAACTAATGACATTAATACTTTGCGATATTTAACATGTTCATCCACATTCTCAAAAAATAATTAAAATGTAAAATCATGTTCACAAAGTACATCTATTTAAAATTCAAAGTGTTATCAACAAATTAAGGCCCCGTCTTTGTGCCAAAAATTCCACGCATGTCATAATATCTAATCGTAAAAATGCACAAAAGTTCCACTTAAAAGGTAAGTCATAACATCTGATAATAAAAGTAAACAGAAAAAAACCGACACGGTGTCTAATAACAAAATTATTGCGATCAGCATAACAATCTCCTAAATTTTCATTTCGGTTCACCGCATCCAAATATATTTTTCCAATAATAGTCCTCATCCCTTAATATCTACAATTCATCATAAAAAAATTTCAGTTAAGTTCTCTAAATAAGAATGGTAAAATCAATATATATTACATGAATAGAAAAAGATCTCTCGAGTGACATACCATTGAACTAAAGATTATGTGGATTGCATTTCTCACGAAATAAGCAAAGATTGAATGATCTTATCATATTCGGCTTGCTTAGCTAAAATGGTGTCTATGAGTGATCGTTGAGAAGATGACTACTCTTGTTGCTTTATTGTCTCCTCACGATGAGCTGCAGACTCCATCTCTTGAGATTTTAGATGCTCCATCAACTCATGTTGAGCTCTAACAAACTCCTTAAGAGCTTCCTCCAATTGTGCATTTTATTATTGCAAAGATGTCTTCTAATTAGTTGGTTTGGAACCATGCCCAAGACCATTAATATACCCTTATCTCGTCCTGAGCACACGATCCGCTATTTCTTATGGGATCAATAATGGACCCTCCTCAAATACAGACTCAGACTCAAGGTTTTCTATCTCCTCTTGAGTAAAATAAATATACAATTAGCATATAAACATGTTCAAAATTTTAAACAATCTCTTTAGTTTTTCTTCATCTAACGTCTTACAACACAAGTCATTAAAAAACTTCCCCAATTCAGCCAATGTGGTATATATGTCCTTAGGCAAATATCCATGAGCACCAATAGCCAAAAATCGTCGTAATAGAACATAGCAGTTATGACTTTTCAGTCCCAATACCTTACTGTCACTAACATTTACACATCGAGAGATATTGGAAGCATAATCATCAAGAAACTCAACAAATCATAGGAACTCGCAAAACCCCTATTTTTCCAACTTCGAAAGGGTATATTTTTCCAACATCATATATTTTTCACCATTTTGCTTCAAATGTAAATCCTTTCTTATTTTCATATCCTCCAAATCTTGTCTCTCTTTATACGTGTCTTTTGTTTTCATTTCAATGCTTAATAATTTCCCAAGTACAGTCTCAAATTTTTCTCAATGTGCATGACATCAAGATTAAGGCACAACTTCAGTGTCTCCTAATATAGAAATTAGAAGAAAGTGCTTTTTTTGGTAAAATTCAGCTCTTCGGGTGTGCGTTTTTACTTCCTACTATCTGAGTGTTTCCCAGGGATACAATCATTAAGATAATTCAATTGTTCCAACACATCTTTCCCATCAAACTCTGTAGGCTTTGAACAAATCTTCTGCATGCCATTAAATTTTTTACTCCTCCGCCATTTATGGTTTGGATCCAAATATCGACGGTGGACCATTTAACAAATCTTACTTCTTAATTTTTATGAAGAAGTATGCTTATTACAAGTAGGGCATGCCATGTATCCTTTATTACTCCATCTAAATAAGTTACCGTAGGCTGAAAAGTCATTTATTGTCCATAAAACCGCCACATGCATTTAAAATGTCTTTCTTGTAGACGTGTCGTATGTCTCCACACCAACATCCCATAATCCCTTCAATTCATCAATCAATGGTTGTAAATACACATCGATGTCCTTAGCAGGTGCCTTGGGTTCGGGAATGAGCAATGACATCATGAAAAAAAATTCTTTCATGCATTTCCATTGAGGTAAGTTATAATCCATGAGTATAGCAATCCAGATGCTATATGAGTTGTTCATGTTACTAAACGGGTTGAACCCGTCACCTACTAGGCCAAGACGCACATTACGAGGGTCTAGAGAGAACCACTCATGATCCTTATCAAATTCCTTCCAAGCATTAGAGTCAGCGGGATGTCTTAACACATTGTCATTTGTACACGTCTCTTTGTGCCACCTCATATCCTCGGCTTTTTTTTACATAAACAATATTTTAAGTCTTGGTGTTAGCGGGAAGTAATAAAGCAACTTATGTTGAATTCTCTTATCATTGTTGTAATTGGTCTTCCATCTAGACACCCCGCATATTGGATACTCTTGTATATTCTCAAATTCTTTTCAAAATAATGAACAATCATTTTTACAAGCATGAATAAACACATATCCTAATCCCAAATCACATAAAATGTTTTTCACCTCATAATATGACTTTAGAAGGGTCTGGCCATCTGAAAAATCTTTTTTCAATAGCTCGAGCAACATGTTGAGTGATTTATCACTCTAGTGATTAATTACCTTCAAGTGTAGCAACTTGACAAGAAAATCCAATGTAAAGATTTTTTTACAATTGGGGTAAAGTTCACGTTAAGCTTCGCTCAATAATATTTCAAAGTTTTTCTTCTCCCCACCATCAACATCTATGGGAGAATCACCATGAGACGAATCAATTGGACCACTAGTATCTATGAATGTTCCTCTATGCACGTCTTCTAACATATCACACATTCCGTCACCATTATCCTCTTCATTAGCAGTTATCTCTTCATCGACATCATCACCATCTACATCGGCATTTGCACTACCATAAACCAAGCTTTCAGAGCGCTCCCCATGATATATCCATTTGAGTATAAGTTGTGCAAAAACCTTTCAAAAATAAGTGATCCTCCACTCCATCAATGTTTCTGACATCCATATTCAATCAATCGCTACACGAACATCTAGTTTCATTTTTTTTGCCCCATATGATTCTTCACAAATCGAATGAATGATCTAACTCCCATCACATACTTCTCACAAAATCGATCATTTTCGTGCATCCAACTTTTAGCCATATAATTTTAAACAAAATAAGAAAAGAAACTCAATTTATTTACACATAGATATGCGACAACATGGCTATATATTCTACAGTAAAGCACATGAAAGAATATAAGATAAAGAAAATTTTATTTGATGATATATGGAAGTGCCTCGATCGAAGAAATTTGAATAGTAGTTGTTGACAGTCTGATTGAGTGATTAAAACAGTAGCCATTTTTCATATTTGTAACATGTGTCCTTAGTAACACGTTTCCCATTTGATCCCTTTAACCAAGAATTAAGACTTGCAATTAAATAGAAGCAAGAAACATAAATTCCTGTAGAATCAATCCTAATTTCCCAACAACACTAGGAACATAATTATTACAATAAGAGATAGAAATTCAAAAGATAGTTTGTCTAGTTGAGTTTAAAAATAGCATAAGTCCCAAATAATATTAAATAATGTGAAACAAAATATTTGAATCCAACAAAGAATACCTAAAACACCAAGACAATGATGGAAAGAAATACATAAAACGCCAAGACACTAGTACAAATAACATTAAATCCAATTATAAGAGATACTAAAAGTATAAATAAGTGAGAATGCCTTATGTGTATGATACTGATTTCAATAGATGCGCAAATTTCAATCTAAACTTATTCAATTAGAGTCAATTTATGAATCAAATTAATTCATCCCTTAAACTCAAATAGCTACGTGCGTGCAAGTGTTAACCATTTTAAATAAAGATGCGACACAAATTTTAGGAAAAATTCCCACAACGCAAAACCTTTTTTGTAACAACCCCAATTTTTTTTAAATAGGTATTTTAAAACTAATTTTGAAAAGTTCATGAAAAATAAAATTTTGGATTTAATTATTTTTAATAATTAAATATGTTGATTTTTAGGTATAAAAATAAGGTTTTAAGAGGAATTTAAATCGGGATTAAAATTTGAAAATTATAACTTTTTGTATAAAAATCGGGGGAGGATCTAAGCTAAGGAGGATAAATATAATATTTTTAGAAATTCAACCGTCTGATCGAGCTGAATTTTTCACAACAGTCATGTCTCGCCGTTTTCAACAACATACTAACATTTCAAGCCATTTTGACGATTCGATTGTCCGTAATAATTTTTCGAGTGTTTATATCTAATTAGAACTCTTTTCTTAATCAAACTCTTAATCCTTTATATATCACAACTAATTCGTGGATAGACTTTTCAAATCACTTTTTATCAAAATTTTCAACCAGAAGACCTCTCTAAAATTACTCCCTTTTATCTACAAACTATAGCCCCAAAGTTATTCAAGATTTCAACCTTAGATTAGAAGGCGAAATTGGTGTTTTCTCAAGAGGAGTTCAATCTTCTACTCAGATTTTTTTCCAACTAATCGCAGGCATGAATATTCTATTCCTTTCTTTTAGTATTATGTGTTTTAAGTGTTGCCAAAACTTTAATCTCATATTTTTTTTAAATCAATTAGCAATCTAATTAGAGAAAGTGGACACATAAAACTTGGGGCTGTTTTTATGAAATCTCTTAATATGAATAATATTCATAACCCTTGGGTGTGTAGGATTCATGAGTGAATTTTGGATTTTATTAATGTAGGTTGCATGTAGAAAAACCCTAGTTTTGAAATAAATGAATTTGGGGGCATATAACTCACGCAATTTGTGTTAAGGTAATGAAATTGGAATATTGTTGTATAAGTGATGAAACCTTGGTGTATTTAATTTAAAATAATTATATGAGATTAATTTGGGTGTTTATGACGATGAGATAATTGAATTGGAATATCATGCGTTATTTGGTACTTTGATTAATGTCACACCCCGCGTAATTCTGGCGTCGACCGCCACCAAAATTAAGTTGGGCGTGAGTTAATAAAATACCATTCTTAGCATGAGACAGATATGAGACATAAATAAATCAATCCTCAAGATAAATAATTGAATCAAAATTAGTTGATAACAATAAATGAACGATAAAAGATCCATCACATGCTAAACTCCAAATAATAAACTAATCTCTAATAATATAAAATTGAATAAAACCCATACAATTTTGGAACCGAATGGCCCAATCAAAACCATTAACTATGTCTCAAAGTACATACGAAGGGATGAAAAACTAAACTAAATCAACACGCGTAAGGTAGAGCAACTCCAACTGCACCTCTAAGTAAATCCTTAAATAACTCTATGCAGCTTATCCAATTATTAATTCCTGAAAAATTAGTCAACGCACGAGGTCAGAGCCCCGGGCATGAATACACACTACTCTCCTCAATTAGGATCCTTGAATCCAAACAGTAGCATTATACGTAAATAAATTACACAATATAATATTTTAAGTTAAACGAGATAATTAAACGCTACAAATATAAAGCTCTAACTACCCGTAGAGATCCCCATTTAAAAAGCACACCGATATGACGGTCCCATGATGTTAATTTAATTAAATTAATCAACTTTTTTTATTATTGTTCTCACTTTTTATTATGGCGGTCCTCCCTTCCCGGGTGGTAATTTTCACCAAAGTGTCACACTTCCCCTTCTCAATCGTCCTCTGACCCGTTTTAACTGTCGGCCCCGACATATAACAAGGTTCCACTCACGATACGACATAAATCGTCCTCTGACCCATTTAAACTATCGGCTCTAACACATTATGTCGCCACAAATTTTAATACCCGTTATTATCTTAGGCATTAATTCTTAATTTCACAATTTATAAATTACCCTACCCTTTTAATCGATGTGAGATCCTCAAAATACCCCTTAGTCCCATAGCTAAGGGTCTCCAAATTATCAATACATCCTACCCTATGTATATGATGAATTTGTAACTTAAATCTATACCTAGTCTCATGCCTAGGCTAGCGCATCGACGATAAAGTATCAAAAATCAGCCCACTCCCAAAATGATAAAATCGCGATAATCTACCCTCACTAGTCCCATACCTAGAAGGCATAAATCATCTAAAGACCTACCCACTAGTCCCATACATAGAGGAAAACCTAAAATATAAGGAGAGCAACAATATCCAAAACTCGTCGTCACAAAGACAATAATATAAATCACAATAAGCAATAATCATCTTGAAAAACTACGCATAAAAGTCCAATTCTAATTAAATCTTAACTTAATTATCAAATCGTCATAAACACCTAATAATACCATTTAATTATCTTTAATCAATTAACACGTGGATTTCATTATTAAACCAACAAAATTCTAATTTCATCATCTCTACACAAAATTACATGAGTTATACTCCCCCAAATCCATTTATTTCAAAACTAGGGTTTTTCTACATGCAACCTATACCAATAAAACCCAAAATTCACTCATAAATTCTATGTGCCCCAGGGTTGCGAATATTATTCATATTAAAAGATTGCATAAAAATAGCCCCAACGTTTATGTGTCCACTTTCTCTAATTAGATTGCTAATTCATTTTAAGAAAAATATGAGATTAAAGTTTAGGCAACACTTAAAACACATAATACTAAAGGAAAGGGTAGAATATTCATGCTTGTGATTAGTTGGACAAATATCTGAGTACAATGTTGAACTTCTCTTGAGAAAACACCAATTAAGCCTTCTAATCTAAGGTTGAAATCTTGAATAAGTTTGGGACTATGGTTTGTAGATGAAAGGGAGTAATTTTGGAGAGGTCTTCTGGTTGAAAAGTTCGAGAAAAAGTGATTTGAAAAGCCAAGCCACGAATTAGTTGTGATATATAAAGGATTAAGAGTTTGATTAAAAAAAGAGTTCTAATCAGATACAAATACTCAAAAAAATCATTACGGACGATCGGACCGTTATAATGGCTTGAATTTTAATATGTTGTAGTGAATGGCGACACAGGATTGCTGTGAAAAATTCAGTTCGATCGAACGGTCGGATTTCTAAAAATGTTATTCTTATCCTCCTTAGCTCGGATCCTCCCCCAATTTTTATACAAAAAGTGATAATTTTTAAATTTTAATCATGATTTAAATTCCACTTAAAATCTTATTTTTATATATAAAAATAAACATATTTAATTATTAAAAATAATTAAATCCTAAATTTTATTTTTCTTGAATTTTTCAAAATTAGTTTAAAAATACATATTTAAAAAATCTGGGTTGTTACATATAAGATTTTGAATCAATCCTCAAGATATGAGACATAAATAAATCAATCCTCAAGATAAATAATTGAATTAAAATCAATTGATAACAACAACTGAACGATAAAAGATCCATCACATGCTAAACTCCAAATAATAAACTAATCTCCAATAATATAAAACCCATACAATTTTGGAACCAAATGGCTCAATCCAAATCATAAACTGTGTCCAAAGTACATATGAAGGAATGAAAAACTAAACTAAATCAACACGCTTAAGGTAGAGCAACTCCAACTGCAACTCCAAGCAAATCCTCAAATAACTCTATGCAGCTTCTCCAATTACTAATTCCTGAAAAATTAGTCGACGCACGAGGTCAGAGCCCCGAGCATAAATACACACCACTCCTCTCAATTAGGATACTTGAATCCAGATAGTAGCATTATACGTAAATAAATATCACAATAGAATATTTTAAGTTAAACGAGATAATTAAACGCGATAAATATAAAGCTCTAACTACCCGTAGAGATCCCCATTTAAAAAGCATACTAATATGATTTTAAATTTTCATGTTTCGTGATGTTAATTTAATTAAATTAATTAATTTTTTTATTATTGTTCTCACTTTTTATTATGACGGTCCTCCTAGAAATTAACATTGATATAATGCTTGAGTATTACATTTGATTTGTTTACGCGGATTCATATTGTTGCGATCTATTCATCGTGCTTATTATTTTTTAGCATCTATTCCTGTCATATTGTGTACTTCCTTGTATTTTCTTTTAGTTGGCAGGTTAGCGTGGATTGGGACGCTATGGACTATTTGGAGATTATTTTAGAGCTTGGATTGGAAGATGTATTTGATGTAATTATTAGTGATGTAATTTTAGTTGGAGAATCTTGTATTTGAGAGAGACATTATTATAACTATTGTGGAAGTGTAACAGATTTTGTATTCATTATATTTAAATTATGGACATTTAGATGCTCTATACTTGTTGATTGATGGATTTAGTTTAGTTTTATCATAGTAGCATGACGCGTGTTTCTTTTTTCGGGCTCACGGGGTGTGACAGATGGTATCAGAGCATGGTCTTAGGTCTCGTAGGTTATGAATCCCTTTAGCTTCCGCGTTGCCGATCTTTGATTCCCTTTGTTGATTCATACTCCTTAAGGTAAAGGGTCTAGCATACGCGTTAGATGTGTTTCTTGGAGATGTGAATCTTTGTGCTAAGGACGTGGTAGGCATTGTGCTTAGAATTAGTAACCTTAATGTGAGGATCCTTAAAATGAATTTTGGAGACGATAATTATTTTAGAGATTTTAGTTCAGATGTTAGGTATCGTGTGTATCGATATTTGATGTTGAGATTTAATTTGAGGATGTTAGCATTTTGATGAATTTCGGATATAGGATAGAGTGAGTTTTTGTGGGAGCGTGTGGTACGCTGTTATTTTTTATAATTATGCGTATGTATATAGACAATATATATTATTTTGTTGCTCGTGGGGTAGGATCACATAGAATTGGGTATATGAGCGCCCAATTATGGCATCCTACAGGTAGGAATATGTGAGCCATATTTTCTTTCGCGAGATTTACGCGATGTGTATGCTTCGTCTAATTTCGAGGACGAAATTCTTTGGTAGTGGGGAAGTATGTAACAACCCCGATTTTTTAAATTGGTATTTTTGAACTAATTTAGAAAAATTCGAAAAAAAATAAAATTTTGGATTTAATTATTTTTAATAATTAAATACGTTGGTTTTTATATATAAAAATAAGATTTTAAGTGGAATTTAAATCGGGATTAAAATTTGAAAATTATCACTTTTTGTCGTCTGATCGAGCTGAATTTTTCACAGCAGTCATGTCTCGCCGTTCGCCACAACATACTAAAATTCAAGCCATTCTGACGGTCCGATCGTTCGTAATGATTTTTCGAGTGTTTGTATCTGATTAGAACTCTTTTCTTAATCAAACTCTTAATCCTTTATATATCACAACTAATTCGTGGCTCAGCTTTTCAAATCACTTTTTCTCAAACTTTTGAACTAGAAGACCTCTCCAAAATTATTCCCTTTTCATCTACAAACTATAGCCCCAAACTTATTAAATATTTCAACCTTAGATTACAAGGCTTATTTAACGTTTTCTCGAGTTTGGGCTAGAACGAGTTTTGATTATTTTCGCTAGAGGAACGTGATGGTGCGATCATATTTTAAGGTTGAAATTATGATGATTCATGCGATGATTTTGAGGTACGGGACTTACACAATATGCTCATAAATTCTCTCGAGAGTATTCTATTTGTTTTCTGTGTCGGTTGCATTCATGTTGAAATATGGTATTCATTTGAAATCTGGAAAATTATTGGAATCTAATATTTATTCATTGTTATATATTATATTGTGATTTGAGCATCGTGTCATGAGATTTTAATATGGCACGAAGAATGGGCACCCGCTAATAGTCCAGAATCCGGATATGCTTAAGAATGCATATGTGCGGTGAGGTGAGGCTTGGTGACTCATTGATGTATTGATGAGAATTAATATTTATATAATGCTTGAGTATTGCATTTGATTTGTTTACGCGGATTCGTATTGTTGCGATCTATTCATCGTGCTTATTATTTTTGAGCATCTATTTCTGTCATATTGTGTACTTCCCTGTATTTTCTTTTAGTTGGCAGGTTAGCGTGGATTGGGACGCTATGGACTATTTGGAGATTATTTTAAAGCTTGGATTGGAAGATGTATTTGATGTCATTATTAGTGGTGTAAGTTTAGTTGGAGAATCTTGTATTTGAGAGAGACGTTATTGTAATTATTGTAGAAGTGAACAGATTTTGGATTCATTATATTTAAATTGTGGACATTTAGATGCTCTATACTTGTTGATTGATGGATTTAGTTTAGTTTTATCGAAGTAGCATGCCGCGTGTCCCCTTTTTCGGGCGCACGGGGTGTTACAATTAATTGTGCCTATTTATGTGACTTGTTGGTTTTATTAAATTGCCATTGTAACGAGGAGTTGTTGGGTATTTATGCTCTCCCTTTATTTTAGGATGCCTTCTAGGTATGAGACTAGTGGGTAGGCCTTTTTATGATTTACGCCTTCTAGGTATGGGACTAGTGAGGGTAGATTATTACGACTTTATTATCTCGGAGGTGGTCTAATTTTTGTTGCTTTATCGTCATTACCCTAGCCTAGGTATAAGATTAGGTTGAGGTTTATGTTAGAAATCCATCCTATACATAGGGTAGGGCGTATTGATAACTTGGGGACCCTTAGGTATGGGATAAGGGGTATTTTTGAGGATCTCACATCAATTAAAAGGGTGGGATAATTTATAAATTTTGAAATTGAGAAATTGAGAATTAATGTCTAAGATAAAAATGGGAATTAAAATTTGTGGTGACATAATATGTCGGGGCCGACAGTTTAAATGGGTCAGAGGACAATTTATGTCGTGTCTTGTGTAGAACCTTGTCATGTGTCGGGATCGACAGTTTAAATGGGTTAGAGGACGATTGACAAGGGGAAGTGTGACACTTTGGTGGATTGCCACCCGGGGCGGGAGGACCGCCATAATAAAAAGTGAGAACAATAAGAGAAGTTGGTTAATTTAAATTAAATTAACTTCGTGGGACTTGGGAATTTAAAATCATATTGGTGTGCCTTTTTAAATGGAATTTTCTATGGGTAGTTAGTGATTTATATTTATCGCGTTTAATTATTCCCTTTAACTTAAAATATTCTATTGCGATATTTATTGCGTATAATAGTACTGTCTGGATTTAAGGATCCTATTTGAGGGGAGTAGTGTGTATTCATACTCGGAGCTCTGACCTCGTGCCACTACACCAAAATCGTCAAATTGACACCCTTTAACCGGCCAGTCCTGTCACGATCATTGATCGTGACAAAAAAACACATGTTTTTTGTCACGGTCAATGACCGTGATAAGGCCATAACAAAGGCTTGTCATGGTCATTGGCTGTGACAAGTAAAGTTGTCACAGTCAATAAGCGGGACAAATCTTTTCTGTCAGTATAAAACCCTTCCCTCTTCTTTTTTCCCACCTATTTCTATTCGATCCATTTCTCTCTCTTTCTCTCTACTCTCTCTCTCTCTCTAAACGACTGCATTCTCTCTCTCTCTACGATTTTGGTACATTTTCTCTCTCTATTTCTCTTCCATTTGTGTATATGTGCGTGTGTATATATGTGTGTGTAAATGTGTGTGTGTGTGTGTGTGTGTGTGGTGTATATATGCGTGTGGGGGGGAGGGGGGGGTGTATATGTGCGTGTGTGTGTGTGTATATATATATATATATATATATGTGTGTGTGTGTGTGTGTGTGTGTGTGTGTGTGTGTGTGTATGTATGTGCGTGTGTGTGTATACGTGTGTGTGTGTATGTGTGTGTATGTATGTGCGTGTGTGTGTATATGTGTGTGTGTGTGTGCGCGTGTGTGGTGGGCGTGGCTGAGGGTGGGAGGTATGAGTGTGTGTGTGTGTGTGCGATACTAATTTCAATAGTTGCACAAATTCTAATTGCTAACTTATATAATTAAATTAAATTTATGAATCAAATTAATTCAGCCCTTAAACTCAAATAACTACGTGCGTGGAAGTGTCAACCATTATATATAAAGATGCGACACATATTTCTGGAAAAATCCCCACAAGGAAAAACCTTTTTATTTCTAGAACTTTGAAAAGTTTACAAGGCTATTAACTTACATACAACTTTCCTCAAGTGTAACACACGGTGTCTTCGTCAAACCTTCAAAGCATCGGCTAGAAATCAATAATGGTTCACACGTAGCTATACCACAAAGAACACGCAGTCTTAAGTAAACGATTAACACGCAGAAGATCCTCAATGACACGCAATTATAAACTTCGTAGAGACTCACTCCACAATACCACGCAACTCTCGGTTGTAGAGATCTCCCCACAAAGTATGAACAGTAGCAAAACTATGCTTCGGGTTCCACAAAACAACTCCCACAAAGTACTTGGGATTGTGTGAATCGTAAAACAAATATTGAACCCTCAAAATGTTTGAGAATAAACCAAAACATTGAAAATCGTATTATGTTTAAAAACAGTGTTTCTCCACATGAAAATCAGAAGCCTAACACCCTAATTTATAATAAAAATCAAGGCGGTGACGTGTCAGCCCTCTGTCATTCGAACGAAATGCGACGTAGTTCGAGCGAAAATCCATCTCGTTCGAATAAGATGTGCGTCATTTGAACGACAGTCACTGATCCACTTAAAAACTTTTAAACTTTTAATATCTTGGAATCCTCAAATATTAAAACTGTTCACGGGATCAGGAGATATTTATCCAAAACTTTTATGATTTTGAAAACCTTAAAAACCATTTAATATCATTTAAACTTTTATAAAAATATCCTAACACTTTTAATGTAAATGGAACATAAAGACATTTTACCAAATGCATCCTTCTTGAGATTGAATGTTGAAGTCTTCTTGAAATTCGCATTTGTCTTTGTAGATGTACGCTTCTCAATCCTTCGACGACTTGTAGAGACTTGTAGAGGTATATGACATAATTAATAATGACGGACAATGTACTTACAATAAGAATGATGGAAAGATGAGAACGATGAGACAAAGATGAGAGTATCACCTCTGCACCCTGAGTTATGTTGATAAGAGGTACCAATCCTTGTTACAAAGTGGATCAACTTTTTTTTATACAAATAAATTCATGCATACAGATCAAAAGCATATATATTAAGATTAAAAATATTTTTTCAAAATTCGTATACAAAAAAAGGCATTATACTTGCTATAATATGGTTTCAACATGTTGAAATGATATTATAGTAAGATAAAATACCTCTATAAACACAAAACAAAATAAAACACCGCCAAAATTGTTTAACAAAAACAAAACCACAGATTAACATCACTGTGATAACCACTACCACCACTGCACACCAAAATGAAACCCCCCCTAAAATCAAACATATCAACGAAATTGTAAAATAAAAAACAAACTAAACCAAAAATAAAAAGTGAAAACCAAAAATCAAATCGAGTGAAAAAAAATCAAAATTGTAATCGTCTAAACATAAACCCTAGACTGGATCCATTCAATTCGTTCAAAATCAAATGTAAATCATAACTGAATTTGAGTATCATCATTCTAATTATAGGACATCGAACTAAGGTATATTTTTCGGCCTGGAGCTTAAATTCAAAGAAAACTAATCACATGCAAAACTAAAAATATTTGCATAGACAAAATGAAATAGTGTCATTCTAATTATAGGACATGGAGATCCCGCTTAAACTAAAAACAAATTAACATTTGAAGCTTTAGCAACTTAAGATGATGTTCAAAAAGAGATATGCAATGGAAGCAAACTAATCTCATTGATAATTAACTATAGAACATTTTAAATTTACAGAAATAGAGCGTAACAAAGAAAACCAACAATTTAACGAGTAAACTAATCTGAATCGAACTTTAGCTAGCTTAAAAACACCCTCAAAAGAAATAATTCAAAAAATATACAGATCAAATCATAGTAAGTCAAAAAAATATTGAATATAAAAGAGATGACCTTAAGTTTAAACGAGATATAAACCAAAGCACGAATATAATTGTAGAAGGTTAAGAGTTCATAATTTTATAACTAATACCCCCAATTACAAGAAGGATAAATGTTGACAATATGTAAAATAATACACACCTGGGCTGTGAGCTAGTATTCCTAGCGCTCTATGTTAGTATATCTTGTAAAGAACTTATCCCTTTATTTCCTTGTAGATGCGAGAAACACCGACTTTCTAAACTACATTATATTTGGTGTCTTCTTAAATTTTGTATAGCTCAAGCCAAATACTTCAATTAAAACATTATATATTGAGATCCCCTACAATATTAATCTCAATTAACCTATTAATTAAGAATAACCGTAATACCCTTCATACACTTTACATCTCCATTTTTTCAATAATAATTAGTTGTTCAAATATCTATTAATTACGAATAAAAAAATGATGATAAAACATAATTAAATGAAATCACGGTAAGTTGGAAATGAACCAGATCCCTTCCAATTGTTGAGTATCATCGCTTCAAATCCAAAGCACGAAGGCTGAATTTTTCGCTCCAATCCAGTCTCCAAATTAAAATTGTTATAAAGGATTAAAATCTGATTCAGCGATTGAAATAGGAGGATTAAAATCAAGGTTTGAGTGAAGGTTGTGAAGGTTAAATAGATGTTGATACTTGACGGTCGTGGATTTTGAGTGTCTAAACCTCCATCTTCAATTATGGCTTTTGAACATCCAACCTAACTAGATATTCATGGTCGTGGCTTTTGAGTGATGGAGGTTTTGAGAGATGACTATTGATAAAATCGATCGTGGGTTTTGAGAGATGGACGATCGTGTTTTTTTTATGGGTGAATTAGTTTTAGGTAACTTAGGCAACGAAAGTTTTTTCTTACCTAATAGTTTTATTTATTGTTATGAAAAAGTATTGTAAGTAATACTATTAATTTTGTAGCAAAAAGATATGGCGGAATTTTATTTTACGAGGGAAAGTTTGGCGCCATATTTACCATTGCACTGCGAAATTTAGTGTTTCGTGGCTAATGATACAATTTTTTCTACAACTCAAATTTCGTAGTTAAAAGTTACTTTTTAGCCACGAATTTAATTTCATTATGAAATAAATTATTTCTAAAACTATTGTTTTTTATAGTGATGTCATGCAAGAGAAGTTTCCAAGACTCTTATAGACAAGCACGTGTCGAATTCTGAGGACATAATTTCGTTATTAGGGGAAAGAATGTAATACCCCATACTTTTACATCATTTAAATTGGTAGAATTATAAAGATTAATTTCTTGAGTATTATTGTGTATAATTATGTGATTTAGTTATACTACATATGTTGCATTGGTAGAATAATTAAATGTGATTATTACATGATATATCTGTACTGCATGATTAGTATAGTAATTATGTGTGCTTTAATACATACCTAATGTGAGTTGGTTCTATAGTAATTTAGAAGCTTGTTTACATGTTTTAAACATCCTAAGTTGGGTCGGGAGTAGGTATACCTTTAAAGGATATTTTGGGCCATTATGTGCAACATTTTGGGCTTTTCTGTGGGCTCGAAATTTGGCCTTATGGAGAGATATGGTTTTAGGGAGGTTATTTATAACCTAAGCCTCCAAAATTAGGTTTTCTCACTCTCTCTTACACAACATAGCAGACCTAAAACATTTAGGATAAATTCATAAGCCTGGAGAGGAGCAAAGAGGAACAAAGGAGGAGATTCAAAGGGAGGAATCCTCAATCATCTTCTAAGGCAATAAGTTTCTTGTAAAATCTTTAAAAATATGTTTCTTAATTTATAAGCATACTTCTCATACATTTTGGGGTTTGTAAATATGTTGGGATATTGATTTACATATGCATTTGAGATTAGGATTTTTAGAAGTAATTGTGATTTATCATACTTAAAGTTAGGACCTTGGTTACAAAACCCTTGTTTATGATTAGAAATAATTAGGATTCTCACCCCTAGATGTTAATTTTAGGTTCTGGTATGATGGATATTCGATTGGAAACCTTAGTGGGGATTTAATGGAGGTTTTTAGGGGGTTTGGGGGCTGATTTTTGTAGTTTGGGATGAAGCACAGTGGTTTTCTTGTTCAAATGAAGTGTTTTCTCGTTCGAGCGAGGTCCCCTTCTCATTCGAACGAGGTCCCCTTCTCATTCAAATGACTTTGGAAATTTATCCAAGTTGTGCAGATTCAAAATACGAAAGCGTGGGCACTAGTTTCGTATTTTTGATATTTTTGCATTTCATATGATTTTTCTACTAAACGGTGGACGAGGTAAAAAAGGCAAGTCAATTCGGCCCCCAGAGTTGGGTCGGGTTAGACGGGGGGAAATGATCATGGGATTTTTCTTTTACGAGTTCATTTGAGTATGAGGCGGTTTGTCTAAGTAAGTGGTGATTGATATAATTGAGAATTATTATCGTTAACCATTAGGTAATAATTTTATAATGGTGATAGGAAATTATATTCTAGGGCTATGAAATCAAGTGGAGTTGGATTGACATATGAGATGTACGATAGCTTATGGGTTAGCCATATATTTATTATGTATTATATATATGTATCTTATGATTTTGTAGACATACCTATGCTCGTAGTGGGACCATCGGTTAGGGTTGCTTTTAAAATCGAGACCGCATACCATACACTAGCTGTGATATGCTAGGCATAGTGGAGGTCGTTATATTGCATCATACGTTCAGAGGTGTCCCCTCGGGTTGGGTATGGACCCGTTAATAGTGTTACTACATATTTATTATCCTACTATTATGTGTGTATTTCTTTGGCTATCGGGAGATGAATTTCTACAAACTTATCGATGGAAGCATGAGCTGGACACCGAGGGTGGATACTTTCGTGTGTCGTATATGTGTGTGTGTGTGTGTGTGTGTACATATATATATATATATATATATATATATATATATATATATATATTAAGAGAAGAACTAATGTAGTCTAATGAAGTAGACGGTTGTTAATGGACCTAATGCTACATACAATACATTATGTGCTATGATTGTATTTATGTGGAGTAGTATTGTGGGGGTTAGTCCTTGGGACTGTGATCATATATATATATATTGATAGTGTCATCTCCGTAATACGATAGTTAGTTGTTCTTAATTCTTATAGTAGTATAGAGACCATTTATCATATTATGGCTTGGGTTGGAAATGCGTGTAGTATTGCACTTAGATGAGGAGTGAGATACTTATTGCGCGTGAAAGGGGATGGGCGGGCGTGTATTTCGAATTAACTTCATTATTATCTATTGGTATTGGAACATAATTCTTGCAACTTTAGGGCTCTAGCCCAAATCATAAAAATTATTTTCCAAGTTTTCCTAAACAGGATTAGCAGGCTGAAGGAGGAATAGACTTGCAGTTCCATTTGATTAGTGGTTTTAGTTGTTTGATTCTATTATAGGTTGCTATTACTTTTATTTCAGTCATTTACATTTTATATATTCTATGGGCATAAACCGAAGATTTATTTATTTAGTCTGTTTATTTACAATCAGATGTTTATATCAGTGAGAGTTGACTCATGTATTTATTTAGTTACTATTTCATATCCTTTTAAATGCGTGTTTTTTTAATTACCACTTTATTTTACGGTTTGATGCTAAGAATGGTATAAATTATTGAATAAGACCTATCTTTAGCATATTGTATTTGACCAACCTTTACATTAAAAATGGGGTTTGTCACGGGAAGAGGATGATTGGGTCAATTGGAGAGATTCCAAGGTGGGCGCCTATAAGTGTAATAAAACCTATGATTTTATTAGAGACACGAAAGACAAGGTGGGTTAGTGTAAAGTTGTTTTGTTTAAAAGAAAAATTCGTAAATGTGTTTTTCTGCTATGGATCATTTGTAAAGGCAGTTTAAGGACTAGAGATAAGTTGAAAGAATGGGGAACTATTAACAATGATTTGTGTGTTCTCTGCCAGGCTGGAGTGGATAATGATCAACATTTATTTTTTGAATTTGAGTATTCCAACTATATATGGAAGAAGGTGCTTAGTTGTTGTTGGAATAATAAACAAACATGGAAGTTAAAAGAAATAGTTGTTAATTTAGCTAAAGAGAAGGATAATTTTAGGGGAGATGTGAAGAGATTAGCTATTATTGTTACTACTTATTGCATTTAAAGAGAAAGAAATTTTAGAATTTTTAAGAATACCCTTAAAGATGCAAATTTAGTTCTTCTTAAGATTGATAATTTGATCCAAAATGAAAATTTTATATGGCATGAAGTTCAAATGAACCAAGAAAATTGGGAACTCACTATTAGATGGGGCATATCTTCAAAATTTAAGTTTAAAGATGGGTTAATTTGAGGGTTATACCAAATATCCCTTTTGATATTTTTTCGCGTTGTTGATCTTCTTGGAAACTTTAGCTCTTACATGTGGATAACCAATCTTCTTCAATGTAAGTTTCAATTTAAGATCTTTTTGCCTCATTTTCTTGTGGGTTTGATGGGTCTATTTTTGGCCATTCTAGCTTGTATGGAAGCTCGAATGGGGTCCTCTTTTCTTCTCACTTTGGCTCTTTGGTATTTTTTTTTACAACTTAATGAGGGTTGCTGGATTTCTAGTTTGATGGAGCTTCAATTTTTATGGCTTTTCTCACTTACATAGGGTCTAATGGGGCTAGTTTTGGCCTTTCTCACTTGCATGCATATTTGAATGGAGATTTTCTTTGATTTGGCTTTGGTTTATTAGTTTGTCGAATTTCAATGGTTTTCTGAGTTGAGTTTGTGGCTACCTGGTTTTCCTTGTAGTGGATTCTATAAATGATGCGTCTAATATGGTTGAGTTTTTACTACGACGATGGTTTTCGTTTTCTTCATCTCCCTCTATTTTTTATGCTTGATGGTGTATTTCCTCTATGATTTAGGATTTTGTATGGGTTCTTTGGTTCCGTCAATGAGGTTTTCATTTTGGTTTGTTGGGTGTGGGTTTTCTTTATCTTTTCTCTAAGTTATGAAGGTTAAAGGAGAATGTTTTTATTATTGTTGTTGTTTGATTCTTCTGCTTTAAGATCAGTTGATAGTGGATTACAGTTGTGATGGTTCTATTGGGTTCTTGGGCAGTGATGAAGACATGTGGTTAATGGGTTGGTGTGTTAATCTTAGAGCATCCACACTGGGGATTCTAGAAGACGAAAGAATTTTTAAGTTTACGAAATAAGAGGTCTTGAATTGTGGGTAGAAGTGGACAATTTTTTTAGAACGATATGTAGTTGTTCTCCAAAGCTGCAAATCGGGTACGAAATTTGTAAAGGGTTCCTACGAACTTCAGAAGTTCCTAGAAAGTATAAATAATAATTTTTAATGGGTATTTGGGTTCTTACGAACAACATTTGTTTTGTTCGTAACATTTCCTACGAACAAATGTTGTTCGTAAGAAATATGTTTTATACTTTCTACGAACACCATTAGTTTGTAGAAGGTGTTTTATAAATTAAGCCATCTCCACCATTGTGGCATTTGCTGCTTATGAAAGGTAACTTTCACTTTTGGTTTTGCAAGAAGTTTACCTTTCGTTGGCCTCCACCGCTACGGATGCTCTTACACATGTGTGTTATTTGTTGTACACGTGTGTTTGTATAGATATGTCTTGTAAGTGTTTTTGGTTTACACGTGGATCTTAGTTGGCTTTGTCCAATTGGTATGAGTTGGGTTGTTTTTTACGTGTTTTGTTTTGGGACTTGTTTTGGGCATTGTTTCTATTTTTTTTAAACGGTTTGTTTCGATGGGGTTATGGATCTTGTGCTCCTTGAGTTTGTATATTATTGGGCTTTAGTGAGTTTAATATAATGCTTACAATTCACCCAAAAAAATTAATATGCTAACCCCATACACTAATATATGTGAAATCTTATACACTAGAACCCAATATCTATATACTCTAAAATGTTATATTAGAGTTAAGTCTCCCTCTCAGAGAGAGTGTCCACGTGTCGCCTAATTCTGAGAACAAATTCATCTCAAATGACGTCTCCATCTCTGTCTCTGAACCGCCTCATTATCACATTCTCTCTCCTCTATTGGCTCCCCTCTCGATACGCGGCCTAATTGATTCTTTTTCCATGCCAAATATATAAAAGCAATCCGTCTCTTTCTTTTCCTATTATTAGTGCTAGCAATCAGAAAGGGGAATAGCCCAATAGTTCTCAAGTTATTGTAAAGCTCTTTCTCATCTTCTTAGGCCTTGTTTGCGAGTTTCGAAGAGAAAAGAAAAGAAAGTAAAGTTTTATTAGGAGAAAAGAGAAAAGAAAGGAAAGGAAAATGATTTCCTTTCCTCTATTTATGAGTTTATGAGGGAAAAGAAAGGAAAGGAAAATGACTTTCTTTCCTCCTTATTTGTGAGTTGAGAAGAAAGGAAAGGAAAAAAAAAAGAAAAATATATTTATACCCTTATAACTAACAAAGTATGTTATAACATATTAATTCATCATGCATACCAACACAATAATGGATTATAAGTCTCGATAAAAAAATCCTAATAAAATGTCTTAAACCATAATAATAAGTCTTAACAAAAAAATGGCACTAAATTATTCATAAAATAAGATATCCCCAAAATATAAACTTCATAATATATCACGGAGCACGAGTAGTTGCCATCATTTTCTCCAAAATTGTTAAGCGTCTCTCGAAAGGGCAATCGAGCACTATCGTTGCTTTGTCGTGATTTTGTGAGAGAAAAAGATATGCATCATCGATAATATGTGAATGTACTCCAATATCCACCAACTCCTCAAAAATTTCTGACTCTGAGACGTGGACAAGATTCTTTAATAAATGTATTTCCCTCTCGAATTGCATGAGCCACATTGTCAATAGCACTCTTCAAAAAATTATTCCCATCTTTATTGTGTGAAGTTTTCTTTTTTTCCCCTTTGATGGTGTTGTGTCATCACATTGATTATGCATTTGACTGAGCATCATGTCCCCCGTAGCTGAATCACTACCAAAACTTTCTAGAATAATATCATCAATATCAGTACTTTCCTAAGTGTCATGCAACCTTTTGAATACCCATCTCCAGTTTCCATGTCAGGTGGTGGCAAGGTAGGGGCATAAGGGGAGGGATTATCTATCCCTTTTACTTTACTCCCATCTATGTTTCGTCTCTAAAAAAGTTATACACTTTCATTTCCTTTGAATCAAACCCTTTATCTCTCTCTCTCTTGAAGTCCAAACGACATACCTGTGTCTGTCCCGTCGCCCTATAAATTGCCCACCCACTAAACTCAAATTTTAGAGCACTTCAAGACCTTGCTTGCATCAACTGATCCCGAACCCAAAAGACGAAGGATCTCCAAACTTGATCAAGTTTGTTGTATGAATCTGAAGTGAATCACCTCTCCTGTACTAGATGAATATAAGGAATCTCGAAATTTTTGGAGTTTAAAGACAGTTGGTTCATCGTTATATTTAGATCTGGGTAGAAATCGTCGAGTTCGTTTTGTACCATACAAGGTATGTCAGATTTTCAAATGCCAAAGGATACACTGAACGGAAGTCAATGATTTCAATTTTGAGTTGGGTCAGATTTTTATTTCTTATTTTTTCCAATACTTACATAAAAGAAATAAACACAAATGAAGATGAATTCCCTGGTTCTCAGTTTTTTGTTTGAATTTTTTTCTCTTTGTTGGGGAGATAAAGTCAACGGTTTGTATTTGGTTTTGTGTTGGGTAGTTTCCAACTTTTGTAAAGTTTTTGTTTATTAATATAATTCTTTGGATGTTTAAAATAATATTATAGGTGTGGTACCGTAAAGTCTTTAATCACCGTCATTGATGTTGGCGTAACACACATGTTGTGTTCTAAACATATTTTATGGATCAATTATGCATGTAAAGATAAATTTTGGATGTGGCTATTCCCGTATCTTTAACGCCTTTCCTCACACCCTTTTAAAATATGGGATTATAAGTGTTTAATCTTATTTTTTTGAATATATGTGTTTAATCTCATGTTATTATTTTGTTTTCGTTGGTCCTATATTTTTACACTTGTCATTCTCTACAAAAAGAGACATGACCGGTTAGGAGAGATTACACGGAAGTTGAGGGAAGTTTTAGACGATTATGAGACTTAAAACAGTTTAAAAAACACATGAGAGGGGAGACATAACAAAATTTTAAAAATGAGACTAAAACCAAAAAAACTATTCAAATATTTAGGATACAGTGACAAAAATATCATTTTCCATTTCATTAAAACATAACATTATTTTAGGTTAAATAAAATTTACACTTTAAGATAAAATATAATTTTATTATTACTATTATTTTGACTTTATACTTTGACATATTACTAAAAAAATTAATTACATTATAGTACATTTCATAACTTACTATATTTTTTTAAAAAATAGTAAACAAAAATAGTAAATAAAAATACTATTTTTTTTAAATACTAAAATAAAAAATAGTAATTTATTAAAGTCAAAATTTAGTTTTTTATCAAAAATAAAATACTGTTTTTTTAAATGCTACGTTTTATAAAAATTTGTAAAAAAATGTTTAAAAAATATAGTTTATAATAAAATTTTAGTCCAGTTTTTATTAAAAACAATAATGTTCAGATTTTTTGTTTAATATAATTAATGTCAATTTTTTTTTGATAAATGGAACGTCTATTTTTCTAAATAAATAACAAAATAATTTTTTTATTAACGTCCATTTAAATAAAAATAATAATTAGTTTTTTTTATAAATAATATAATGTTTTTTTAAATAAAAAACTAAATTTTATGATTTTATATTTTTTGAATATTAAAATTTTAATTTTCCAGAATATTAGGATTTTTTATATTCAAAATTATTGTTTTTATTTTTTTTTCAAAATATTACGTTTTTTAAAGTAATAAAATTTTGAATAAAAAATCATATATTTGGTCATTTAGTGTTTAATTATTAGAAAGGGTGTGGGGGAAGATTTTTGAGGTGTGGGAATAGACTTTCCCTAAATTTTTATCGTTATTACAAAATAGTATTATATGAGCAAATATCTAGAATCTCTCCCCGGGGGAAATTTATGTTTTTGAGTCATGCGTTCAAGTCCCCTCAGGGGGCTTGAACTGGTTAAAAAAAATTTAAAAGTTTTCAAATATTATGATTTTTTTCATTATATACAAATTTTTAAAAAAATATTTTAAAACTAACTTCATCCTTTTAAAAGAAAATCATTACTTCCAAATGAATTAGAGAAAGTGAAAAGCCAAATGATAAACTTCTTTTAAAGAGGTAAATTATTACTCCCAATTTTTTTTTCAAGTAACATTGTTATTTTTTCATTTGAAGAGTGCAAGTGGATTGAATAAATAACGCGACATAAATTCAATATGCATTTGGTAATTTTCTATTTTTTTTGTGAGAATCATTTCGTAATCGACCACAGAACAATGTACAAAAGTTATAGTATATTATATACAAAATCATATCAACAAAAACATAAACCTCATCCCAAAATACACCACTACCAAAATAATCCAAACAAAAATTGCCATCGCAATCTTTTCAAGAGTAAGGTTTCATAATCGGGTATCTTTTGGGTTCATAGAATTATGGGGTTTCATTGTATTTGAGAGTCAATAGGATTGACGTGTTATAAATATAATCCAAATTTGAAACAAAATTGTTTTAAAAAGCATTACTGTACCTCATATAACACAATTTATAGTTATATTTTTTTTTTCCCTCTAAACTGTTATCTCTTTCAAAATTCATATACTAATGGCAAATGTTTTTATTACTTCAAATTATAGGTAAATAATTTTCTAAATATTGTAAAGATATTATTTTTGGGTGGTGTTTGGCTCCACGACATGATAGCACGAGTCCTAATTTTATTACAAACATAATATCACAATTTCATGAAAAAAATCCCCACATGAACATGACACCATCAAGATATATCATGTTAATTTTGGATCGTATTATTGTGTTGTGCCAGAATTGCCACACGTAATTTTGGATACTTTTTTTATACCCATTCACCATAAAATATTAAGCACGATATACTAATATATGCTCTAAATTATTATATATTTATAATTATTAAGACAACTATTATTTACATTGTAAGTTCTTATCTTTTAGTCCATTAACTATATAATCGTGTGGTAAAAATAGTAGAATTAGTTTTTACATACCAATTATAATGATATTCATTTTATTTATATATTTAAAACTTTTCATACAACAAGCTCATTATTCGCATGTACAACAATTTAAATTATTGAAAATCACTATAAGTAGATGAGATGCTACTTATTATAGACATAATTGTTTGCAAACTTTATATATAGTCATCTATCTCCACTTTAATGAATCTTATATACAACTTTAATCCATATTTTTTCTTACTATGTTTCGCATATTGCGTCTCGTCAGCACATTGCGCGGGCTTACACTTAGTAATGATATATAATAGATACCAAAGGAGATACATCCCCACATAAAAGTGAAAATCTCTACTTATCACTGTAAATGACACGTATACCCTTAATTAGACAAATAATCACATAGTTAAGATTGGTCACTTAAACAACTCTTCTAATTTCATAGTTACCATTGGCCAATTGATCGACTTTTCTAACCGCATCAAATTACCCTTTATCTAAACCCGCGCCATAATACATATAACGCTTCTCTCTCGCCAGCACATCTCCATAAGTCATCCCATCCTAAGGAACGTGGATGTTGGGTCGACAATGGAAAATAAAGAGGTAGACCATCAATTACATTTATGTACAGCTTGGGATGTTATATAACAACATAAACATTTTTTAGATACCTGAACTCACAACCTTTCATTCCTTTCACTCATATCCTAATCACAACAACTTCTCTTATTTCCATAGCTCCAAAACCCAACAAGACATCGCAAAACTCCACTTTCTCACCATCAAAATGGCTACCTTTGACCACCCTTTAATCTCTCCTTAACTCTTAGATCCATACTCTCACCCTAGAATTTGCATATGAAAGATGCGTAAAGCATTTCATTTGTCCAAATTGAATTTATATCCGGGCTGAAAGGGAACTTTTACTCTATAAATGCTGTAGATAAGGGTTAATCCTCCATTCGTTGTATATCAAGTTAATCACACCCAATGACATTTTTCACCTTTTGATAATCTCATCCTCCTTTCCATGAAATCGTTGAAATGTTTGGGTAAATTAAACTCTTATTTTCTATTAATTATACTTCTATAACATGGTAAAGAAAAGGTCACCTCAACGTTAAATGTATTCCGTCCTAGATTATGCATTCATAAATACAGTTTCATTGTTTTTTAAATACGAGCATGGTATTCAACTCCTTGATATGAATTTTTACATCGGTATCAATACACCAAAAATTGAGAAAGAAAAAGTCTGAATGAGATTTCATCTTCGATGGGTTAAATCAATTAGTAAAACTAAAAGTTTTGATCCTAACTCAAACTGAGATTTAATTCTTAGTAGGTTGAATCAAAATCACAATCATATAATATTACCATGGAATTATCTTATGTCAACAATTGTTTGTGGACTAGCGGAGTTTGAAAAAACAGAGTAGAGATGAATTTGAATTTGTTTATTTACTAGGCTCATCCTAAATTCTTTAAAATTGATTTCAAACTATTATTGTAAACTTAATAAAAGTGGGGGTATAAAAAGAAAATTAGGGTTTAAAAGAAAATTCGTACTTCTTTATTTCCTTACGATAATCATTTTCAACAAATTATTCATACCGCAATTTCACTGAAACACCTCACATGCGTTCAATCACGCAACGGTCACACGTGTACGTGTGCACCAACTAGTGATATATAAACATGCCTACCCAGTTGGACTTTACTATGGCTCTTATGTAAAAGAGAATAACAAATAATAAATATTATCCACGAAACATAAGAAGCTAGCCATCGATCACCGGGGAATAAATGCATAAACTTGAACAAACGGATGTAAAATTAACACGATAAAATTGAAGGACTCCCATACGCATGATAATCAACCAAATTCTCTTAGTTAAAAGCCCTCAATAGTATTTTTTTTGTCCGGCTTGATGTCAACAACTTCATCATAGCAACATAGAATGACTATCTCTTATTTGTTAATTCTCCCGTTGCCTTCAGTGCTGTATCAAATGAAAATAGGGAAGCTCAAAGCTTATGAGAAAGCAAAGCTCCTAACATTTACAGACGTTTTAATACTTTGTTTGTTCAATTGTGGAACCAACATCATGATTTACATCCAAGCATTTTAAAAACGTGATGATATTTTTGGTACATGTACTCTTCATAATGTTCTATATTGTTTTTTTTTTCAACAATTATTTTCTATATGGCCAACACAATATGGAATCGTGTACAAAACATAGAGTATATTTGTTTATTATATAGTGTTGTTACAAAGATAGTAAATTGCCAACATCAAGTATGTATTTAAAGAGCAAAAAAGGAAAATGAACAATATGATTAAACTTCACGATCAAGATGGAAAAAATATGCGTGCAATCATCTCCCCTCAAATTTTAGGCTAACTTATCAAATAGTGAATTTGGTATTTTTTTTATTTTCTTTTGGATGAAAATTGATTTTCTTATAGTTATTCAATGTTGATTTCTAAATATGTCTATGAATCTTTTGATGTTTCAGCTAAAAACTAGTCATATACATAATGGGCTAGTTTTAGATCGATTCTAACCAGCTAACCTTGAACCTCCACATGAATGAGCGCTTTAAACTCCCTCATGCGAGCTAAACAGGAGGGATGTTGTGTCAGAGCCACCCTAACATAGGCTCCACTTAAAATCTGGTCGGTATTCATTGGGCGGTTTCGAACTCGAGACATTTGGTTTAAACGAATCGCCCCTTATCACTGGATAACTATGAATTATGTCTATTTAATATTCTATTAAAATTAAACTCGGTAAGAAAAGAAGAGAAAATAGCAAATCGTAGATTTGCACAAAATCCAGGTTGTTTTCATTCAATTGCTATGTGACAACCCGCCAATCCGAAATAGGGGGTGGCCAGTCCGATACTCCAAAACAACGGAATCATGGATGGAATCATTCTCAGTATCACAACAAACTAAGAAGTATGCGGGATAACCAATCCATATTTCAGGAAGACGGATTGTCAAAAATTTTGAATTTAAAGTAAATAAAAGAAAACAACTTAACAACCCATTGAATAGAAAGTGGAGACCCCATGAATGTATATACAATAACTACAAGTAACAATAAGAGGACCGAATATGCTGTCGGTCACAGACTAATACAATGCAATACAACAAACTAATGTAAATTAAATAATACATTACATTAAGCATATACAACCGTTGGGCCACTCGCCCGAGTAAAAATGACCCGATCTTGGCTAGAGTACAAGGATGTTAGCATCTATTGCAATATGTCCCGTAATAACCCTCAAGGCATGACGGATCATCAAAGACTCTGGAAATTGGAAAGTCAAAACAGGCGTCCTTTGCGGCGGAACACCTAAGCGGAGACAAGATGCATATGCAACAAGAAGTATAAACGGGTCAGGGCCCGGTTCTATATGATTACCAGATGAATAAAGAGTATGACAGTTATGAATAACATCATGCTAGAAAATATATGAATCTATCTAACAGTTCTAAAACATGAGCTAGGGAAATTTAGAGAAAAGCATGAATTTAATTTAACTAAGCAAGAGAAAAATAAGGACTAACATAATTAAAACTTCCATTTCAATGTTATGTTCCTTATCAGGAACTCATAATTTTAACATTTATGCTCTTACTAGCATTTCATTCCTTATTAGGAATTTTAATAACTATTAAGCTCTTTATGGCTTTTTTCTCAATTTTAAGCTCTTTGTGGCTTTTATTTCAATTACATGCCCATCCTGGCATTACCATTCCTTAACAGGAATATAAAATCATTAAATGCTCTTTGTGGCATTTTACTGTGCTCTTTGTGGCACTTTATCAGGCTCTTTATGGCCTATCACATACATCAAGTTCCACTTGATTATGAATTGTTATATTTATATACATATAACGGATTCTAAGACCGTCCGTTCGGGTTTCCACTGTGCGCGCCCATGAATGACCATCATCTTCCAGGGCCTAACATAAGACAACCTGGGCACCTATCGCAATACGTCGGGAAGCGGCCATGAGCCTACGGGGTAGTCATAACCACACCCAAAATTACCTACCCATCACAGAAAAATATATATATATAACAACAAACTCTCACATGGCCTAGGATTATATCCACCCTGCATTCATTAGCCAGGGGGCTTCACCTATGCGCGCGAACTTCCCTTATGATGGTATTTAGAGAGGTGTGTTTCATAAAAAAAATCATTTACCATTTTCATAATTTAGTAAATTATCATTTACCATTTTTCCATTCATTTCCGTTTCCATTTATATTTTAGCAAATGCATATGTCATTTTCCAAAACCATATTCGTTTACATTTTAGCAAATGCTTGTTTCATTTTTATTCGATACCATATTCATTTATATTTTGTAAATATTTCACCTTCGAAATCCGGAGCCATACGTATATCATATCGATATTACAACCTAGATGAATAAATGAACTATCAATTTATTCTCCCAAGATTTATTTGTGAAGTGATTATAAACCATCAAGACTAATAATAGCTCTATTGAGCTTCTATGGTCTCCCGAACGTAATACTATAACTCTTAGTTTAATAATGATCAACTAGAAGAAACAATGCCCCAACATCAATTGGCATATCCCCGAAAAAACTCGATATACGCAATTTTATTTTAGGGTAGTTTCCCCAACTCATTTAGAACTCTAGGACTCTAAGTTTACTTCATGCAAGAAGGTTCCTAGGTCCTAAACCTAAAGAAAAAGAATCAAAATTGAGTTATAAAAACAACTCAAAAACAGCAGGAAAACGAATCGATTCACCCAAAAAGCGAATCGGTTCGGACAACAAAACCAGGTTTCTCCAATTGGCCGAATCGATTCGGCCTTAACCCGAATCGATTCGGGTTATGCAGACCTGGAAACTACCCTTTATCGAATCGATTCGCCCTAGGGCTGAATCGATTCGGTCCTGCAAATTTGCCTAGAATGGCTTCGATGGGTTATGAACCCTAAATTCTCCAAACTTCAAATCTCTTCATTTTCATACACATCCAACAACAAAATCTACCCCAAACTAATCTACATGATTATTAACCATAAAAACCCACAATTTCTTCAACATAAATCAAGATTAGGGTTTAAATCCCACAAATTCTATATTTAAACCATAAATGTCAAATACATAACTAACACACAATTTATTCAACTTAAATCACATATTAGCAAGTAGAAAACTTGCCTTAGACTTGCAATTTCAGATTTCTTTGAGGTAGGATCAATCCCAGTTCTTCAATCTCTAAATCTCTCTCTTTTTCTCCTCTTTTCTCTTCTTCTCCCTCTCTCTCTTTTGTGTTTGGTATGAAACGGGGAAATAAGGGGTTTAGAAGACTAAAATCGAGTTTTAAGTCTAAAGTCTCCAACTTAAGTGGTTAACGCCACATTAAAATGACTCCCAAATACGTATTTAAGTTAAAACCAGGTAAAAGTGTCTGAAACCCAAAAATACAATATGGCACTTATTTTGACTGTCTCGGACCTTCCGAGACTAACTACACCCTCTAAACTGGCATCCGGAAATTTTATAATTTACTTCGAGTTACAAATCTATTTAAATCATAAAGTCATTTAAAATACATGACACTATAAAACATACAACATGAAGATATTTACCTACACATACGATAAATATGGAACATTCCCGTAAATATTAACTTCTAACATCTAAGATTAATATTTACTCCAGTCCCAACATTTTATATAATTACCTTATGCGGTAAAATAATATAAAATTTAGCCTCCTAAAATCGAGGGTTGTTACATACTCCCCCTCCTCCTCCCCCTCCCCCCCCCCCCCTTAAGAGGGAATTTTGCCCTCAAAATTCGGGCATACCCTAATCATAAAAAGGGTAAACTATTCCAAACTTGGATTCTACTCTACCATCCTAAACAAACCCCTCGTTATCGCAACGTCCCAAAAGGACTCGGACTAAGGTCGACATTATTGATCTCAGTCTACACCCTTTGTGCATTAGCGTAGCATAAAGCGTTCCTCGCTAACCATAGGTCATATCTTCCTACAACGGAAGAAAAATACTCACAAGACTTGGCGCAAAATAGCCTTGCCTTCCAAATCACGCTACCTCCCACCTCGGGGATTCCTACACCAACTCTAAGTGGCTTAACCCCAATGCTACTGAACTTCTCCTCGCATAGGCGTAACCTTTCCAAGTAAATGGCTCAAAAGCCCAATCCTTAAAGAAATGTTCCGGAACTATTCTAAGTCCAAGGAATATATTGTTCGCTGGCTTTATCTAACGACTATGCAAATTCTTCATCCGGACATTCTAGGCCACTTACGGTGCCACACCTTAGGAAATGGTCCAAATCCTTGTATGGGAAATTTCCATCCACCCCAGTCACTGTTCCCGTCCATCCATAAATCCCAAAACGTACATTCAAAGTAAGCCTCTCGGCAATGAATTAGTTTCCTCTATTCATCCACCCATTCTAAGGCAGTTAAGTATACTCCATTTTCATACGGTTCCCATTTCTTCATGGAAACTTTACCCAACCTTCGACACGAATATCTAGTCTCGGTGCACTACTATTCTAATAGGCACCTTCTACGGTTCTACCATTCCTCCATCGAGAATGGGTCGTACTCCTCTACATATAGTCCGCCCATAATGGCCGAAAAAGTAGCAATTTGATCGAACGATCAACAATTTTCTCAAATGGGATCATGATCAGTTTAATGCCGAAAAATCCAATGCAAACATCTATGAATATACCCTTCCTCGCTCCGCCACTACTCTCCTCACACGAGTAGGGGAAATGATCAGTCATAGACATGAATGGTTATGCTCCAAAGTCTTCCAAGTCATGCTCGTTTCATTTGGCTTTCCATGCCAACAAAAATATCTCCGACGGGTTTCTTACTCGATGCATCTACTACCCCAATCGCATTTCCTTAGAGAATGAGAATATCCAATTGATAGCTCTTTAAGTACTCCAAACACCAACTATATTCCTGCCACAACATACTGCAACTAATTGTTGCTCGCGAGAAAGACTAAATTTCCTACCCAGGAGGTAGTGCTTCATCTCCTTAAGGCGATCACTACCACAATAAAGCATGGGATAATACTTCCCACAAATTAAAGCTTGTGAGACGCATAAACAATAGGTTTATGCTCTAGTATTATTACTCTCCAACCTGGCAGAGACTTACTCATTAAGTCCACCCACGAGCTTACTAACCTGGGCTCAAAAGGGAACGTCAACTCGCCCCTTTTTGCTCCCCGGAAGTTAAGTCATCAACCTAACATTCTAATCAAGAAAGGCCTTATCTTCTTCGGCCTCACCTACCACACTACACCAAATCTGCCCATTTTTCAAGGTCAATGACCTTGACATTTCGAGGCGAGACAAATTTTTTTGTCACGGTTGTGTCACGGTCGTGTCACGGTTATTGACCTTGACACAAAACTCACGGTTTGTGTCACGGTTGTGTCGCAGTCAATGACCGTGACACGTTTGTCACGGTTATAAATCGTGACAAAGCCGTGACCCTTTTTAAAAAAAAATATCACGGCCATTGACCGTGACACGTCCGTGACACAAAACGCGTCACGGACGTGTCACGGTCAATGACCGTGACAATTCTGGGCAGAATTTAAAAAAAATTTGCTGGGCAGTATGGCCACTGCCACTGCCCAGCAGTATATTTGTACCTGTTATAGCAACGCCGTACCTGTTCCAAACATCATATATCCAAACAAACTAAAGATAATGCAAATATATATTCATGACGATATAATCCAAATATTCAAAATAGAAATAATATACATGACGATATAATCCAAATATAATTAAAATGGACAAACTTAAAAATAATGTTACTACATGTCTTGGGTAAATGTGAGGAGGTGAGTAGGCCACACGACATAAGAATTAACGCACCCACTAATATACGTCGTGCCGCATTGTTCGCGCAACCACAATAGGGAGTTCTCCTTCCCGGGTATGACATGCGTGACGAGCACCCTGTACTCCATCTGTTGAAGCGCATGTCCATGAACTATTCCACCCTCGACGATATTCGGGTCCCTCAACCCCCGCCCTATCCGCTGGCCATCAAATATGTCCAATATGAACACGCTCGGCCAACCAAGTGTCGACAATGGTCTGTTGAAGGGCGCCAAATAGGGAAGTGGATCATCGAAGTACGAACGTGTCAGTGATGAAGCAGCGAGGTCCACATACTCGTCATCATGCGCCTCGTCCTCCCGCACCTCCTTCTCCACCGCCTTCTCCTTCCCTTTCCCTTTCCCTTTACGGTCTCCGCCCAACGTACGCTTCATGAATGCGTACATATCTTGGACCGTCGCCTCCAAACGGGACAACTTCGCGTCGTGTGAATCCACCGTTCGAGCCAACCCGGTGTCGCTCGTCTCCAATTCGATGATCCTAGATTTGTACACCCACGAGCTCACTCCCCTTGTCCTCCCTTTGCGATCAGAGCCAAGCACTTGGCTGAGTGTGTCTGTGGACAAAGATGCCTTGTCGGCATCAGACTGCGACTCATGCACTTCTTTAAGCTTTGCCTGAAACGAGAAAAAGCACATGATTAGTAAAATAAGTAAACTAAAAAATTATAACGTAATTAACAAAAATTAAACTGTCGGATTACTTACAATCGTGGCTGCGACGCTCGGGGACACCTCCTTGTCCTTCCCCTTCTTCGTCCGAAGAGCCACATAAGTATCGAGCCTATGTGGCTTACCCCCTGGCCCACTCCCTACCCCCTGAAATAAAATAAAGAAAAGTGAAATTAGTATCGGCCCCGCAAAGTAAAATAATGAAGAATAATATATTTCTGTAGTTATAAAAGAATTAAATCTTACCTGCATCCTATGCTCCACCTCGGCGTAAGAGGTCCGGCCGGAGTAGTGCACGTCCGTCTTTTTTGCCCGATTTTCCCTCCCCGATTGGAGAGATGTCAATTGTCGATCCTCGATCTCATTTTCAATGAACTTCTGCCATTGTGCCAATGAGATCGGCTCCTTGGGTGGGACGGATTCACGCCATTGGATAATCGACTCTCTTGTTTTTCCAAAGTACCGTGCCCGCATATTTTTTTTCCACGACTTGAGTTGCTCCCTAATCTGCTCCAAGACGGGATCGCGTAGCTTTGGAACCAAGTTTAATTGTTCCTGTCCAACAAATACAATGTTAGTTGCGAATAAATATAAATATAAATATAAATATAAATATAAATATAAATATAAATATAAATATAAATATGAAATTGAAATTGAAATATTCATATAAATATATTACCTGTAGTGCCGCCCAAACAGCAACTTGAGCTCATATGGCACCTCCTTCCAACTCATAAACACCGGGCCAATGACCGTCTTTAGCAGCTCGAGGGATCTCACTAATAGCTCCGACTTGTTCTCGACGGTAATCCCAAATTTTTCATATTTGGGGAGCCTAAGGGCGGAGGAGCCCTCGTCGCCTCCGCTACCACCGAGCCTAGATGGCATCATCATAAATAGCATCATCATCTTCGCCTTAATATCTGAAGGAGACATTTTTGCTGTAAAAAAATGTTATTAGTATAGATAAAACAAAAATGTTAATAGTACACATACACACACCCCTACCCCACCCCCACCACATACACACACACGTCATGCCACTTTTAAAACTAACCAACCCAACATTTCATCAATTAAAGTATACAATTATTAATTTACTAATTTACAATGAGGGACAATCCTACTTTCATATGAAATTGGCACTAATTATTAATTTACTTTCATCTAAAACTATACAATTAAAATTAGAATTAAAGCTATACAATTTCTTAATTAAAGATATACAATTGTTAAAATTGCCCCTCCACACCCCCCACACCCCACCCCCACCCCCACCACACCCCTTGCCCCCTCCCCCTGCCACGGACATACACACACACCCCACCCCCACCCCCACTACGACCCCCTCCCCCACCCCCACCCCCACCCCCTCCCCCCACCACACCCCACACCCACTACCCCCTCCCCCACGACACACCACCATACACACACCTACACACACACACACACACCACCCCCACCACCCCACGCCCACCCCCTCCCCCCACCACGACCGTGACAACTACATTTATTGTTTATCAATAAAATTATGACATGAGATAATTATAATTGGAGCATAAATTTCATTATCATAAAGGGATAAATCCAACCAAGTACAGAGATTCTACAAATTAAAGTGAGAATTAAATTTAAGACTTTCTAACAACATGAATGTGTATGGATTCTACATAGTTGGGCACGAAAGTAACTAATGATATTCCTAAAAACATACAATTGGCAACATTTTGTGAATTTACTAAACTTTATATAATATTATCAAATTCTGTTAAAAAAATATCTAGGGTTTTACCTAATTGAATTAATTTCATGAATAAAATTATTATCAATTTAAATATTTATATAATTAAATTTAACATATGAATTCTAGAACTTTTCAAACATTTACACAATTTTAACTATCACTAACATTTACACCATTCTAACTATCACTAACATTTACACATATATATACACACATATATATACACACATACACATACACATACACATACATATAGAAATGAAAGAGAAAGAGAGGAAAAAAAATGTACCTTAGAGAGAGAGAGAGAGCAAAAATCACGGATGAAGAGAGAGAGAGGGGGAAAACCAAAAGAGGTGGAAAAAAAGAATCCTAGGGCCTTTTTGCTGCAAAAGTTATCACGGTTGTGTCAAGGTCATTGACCGTGACACAAATCTCGCGTTTTGTGTCACGGTCATTGACCTTGACACGACCGTGACACAGAATTGTCACGGTCATAGACCGTAACACGGCCGTGACAAGTAAATTTATCACGGCCTTGTCACGGTCAAAGACCGTGACAATTCTGTGTCACGGTCATGTCAAGGTCAATGACCATGACACAAAACGCGAGATTTGTGTCACGGTCAATGACCTTGACAAGGGTGGCCGGCTGAAAGGTGATAATTTGGCCATTTTGGTGTAGTGCCAAACCTCTCGAGACCCCATAAATCTCGTTCCTAGGGACTTAATCCCTCCTAGAGTTAACCCACAACCTATTTGTGGTCAACTCTTTACATCCTTCCTAAACTAACATCTCATACCCTAAAGACCTAACATCCTAATAATACTAAAGTCGATCTATATATGCCCTATCTAAGTCGTAGATATATAACACTAATAAATAGATCCCTAGTGCCCAAGACCTTACTCAACTCCCTACATTCGCTCGGGTCCATGCGTGGGACGTCTCGCCGAAGCGAAATCCAGACAAGGAACCCTCGCGTTACACTAGTACCTCGCATAGTCGGTCATCGAGATATGACGATCTAAGATGCATAATCGGGATCGGTAATTAGAATGCTAATTCACAACCCTACTAATAAGATTCTACTTCTAGGCTTTACCATTCAATAATTGAGGATTTCAACTAGCAAGACATCTACTTTCTGTAAAGTCTTGCAACCATTTATACCATAACATATATGCATGTTTTTAAATAGCCTTCTTATCAAGGCATAACCCGAAGTCTCAATTCGACTTCATAACATAGTCTCCCTCACATCGATCAGAGGAGAGAACTATGTATACAGTGCTTTTATCTCGCACTTCAATAGCCCTTAATCACCCTTCTACATGATTCTCAGCTAGACCTTCCAATCCCACTTCTAACCACAAAATAAATAAAATAAAAGGAAAAGAAAAGAATAGCGTCTCTCCACTCACAACATCGTTAAGTGTTCATGCGACGGAGTGTCTCGCAAAGCGAAATCCAAACAAGGAACCCCTCCGACACATGCCTACTTAACTGGTTGATCATGGAGATAAAGCGTAACAAGCACAAACAAGGCAAACAAACAATAAAACACTCACACAAGATAACTAAACAAATAATAAAATCTCCTACGTACCTCGATTCATCTCTATAAGGTCTCAACCTGTATCCAGGAGAGAAATTATAGAATAACTAGTTCCGTTCTGAAACTAGAAGTGAGATAGCCTTGCAATTTATTTGTCTGCTATCACCCCCAACCAAGCCAAAATGCCTCTACTCGCGTAATATACATAAATAAGAGAAAGGAAAAGTGGCATCTCTCCACTCCCAACGTCGTTAAGGTTCACGCGTGGAGCGTCCCGCAGAAGCGGAATCCAAACAAGGAACCCCTCATATGCATTACTACTTAACCTTGTTGGTCGTGGAGATAAGTCATAACATTCACATATAATGCAAACAAACAATAAGACACTCAAACCAAGCAACACATAATGCAAATAACACATATTTCACATATATATTTAAAATATCATCACTCGCTTCATAACGAGTGAAGAAAAGATAGAACCTCCATACCACAGAGGTCATATAATTACCCCACAATACTACTCTATCGTCGATACCATTATAAGCTCGAGATACACACCCGAATCTAGAGTCAACACAATACTACTATATCACTTTATGGGCGATGCACCACCCACTACTAAGGCGGGATTCCACTAGCATTCTTGCTAAATCACTCCGGGCAATACTAATGGTTCTCAGACACCGTACTCGAGTCTTATCCGAACCAATATTCCTTCCACCAACTCCCCAACTAGGCACTCTCTCTTTTCCCTAATCCTCCAATGAAAAAAATTGAAAAGAGCGATTCTACACCTCACGTCATAGCCATGCAACCCCTTTTTCTTCTTCAACAAAAGAGAGCACACTATCGGCCTCCCCTTTCCGTATAACTCCTTATTCACTGTCGGCCTCTGACCGAACTTCGTGTGAACGTTTGAGAATCCACCTTCTCATCAGTCCAATTTTCTCAGAGAAACTCGTTGTTGCAAGTGTCCACCGGGCTTGTGCATGGGCCAAACTTCCTTCAACACTTGGCCCTTATCGTGGCCCCTTTCCACTTCAATTAACTTCGCTTGGAGTCCCAAGCTTAGTACCACTCTCCACTTCTAGCGGTACTGGAAAAGCTACATCCATTGTAATTAGTAGTCGCAGTAGCAAAATAAGAAATGCCACAAAAGGAGCAACTTCTAAAGCGGTCCTCACCCCCGACCACAAATTACGATTCTTAGAAATCCTTCTCATGACGTCCTTCGTCAATCGACCTACTATTCTCACACGAACGCACAAAAGATTCTATAGATTCTACCTCATGGCAGAAGGACGAAATCTCACTAAAGAAATTAACGACCTTAATCCTAAGGCTCTATGCCAAGTCAAAAGCAATGCTGAAAGCGCAAAGCGTTCACACAGATTCCTAAGGACTCTAGAACCTGATGCTCTGATACCATCTGTGACAACGCGCCAATCCGAAATAGGGGGTGGCCAGCCCGATACTCCAAAACAACGGAATCATGGATGGAATCATTCTCAGCATCACAACAAACTAAGAAGTATGCGGGATAACCACTCCATATTTCAGGAAGATAGGTTGTCAAAAATTTTGAATTTAAAGTAAATAAAAGAAAACAACTTAACAACCCATTGAATAGAAATTAGAGACCCCATGAATGTATATACAATAACTACAGGTAACAATAAGATGACCGAATATGTTGTCGGTCACAGACTAATACAATGCAATAAAACGTATTAATGTAAATTAAATAATACATTACATTAAGCATATACAACCGTTGGGCCACTCGCCCGAGTAAAAATGACCCGATCTTGGCTAGAGTACAAGTATGTTTGCATCTATTGTAATATGTCCCGTAATAACCCGCAAGGCATCACGGCTTGTCAAAGACTCTGGAAATTGGAAAGTCAAAACAGGCTTCATTTGCGGCGGAACACCTAAGCGGAGACAAGATGCATATGCAACAAGAAGTATAAACGGGTCAGGGCCCGATTCTATATGATTACCAGATGAATAAAGAGTATGACAGTTATGAATAACATCATGCTAGAAAATATATGAATCTATCTAACAGTTCTAAAACATGAGCTAGGGAAATTTAGAGAAAAGCATGAATTTAATTTAACTAAGCAAGAGAAAAAGAAGGACTAACATAATTAAAACTTCAATTTCAATGTTATGTTCCTTATCAGGAACTCATAATTTTAACATTTATGCTCTTACTAGCATTTCATTCCTTATTAGGAATTTTAGTAACTATTAAGCTCTTTATGGCTTTTATTTCAATTTTAAGCTCTTTGTGGCTTTTATTTCAATTACATGCCTATCTTGGCATTACCATTCCTTAACAGGAATATAAAATCATTAAATGCTCTTTGTGGCATTTTACTGTGCTCTTTGTGTCACTTTATCAGGCTTTTTATGGCCTATCACATACATCAAGTCCCACTTGATTATGAACTGTTATATTTATATACAGATAACGGATTCTAAGACCGCCCGTCCGGGTTTCCCCACTGTGCATGCCCCTAAATGACCATCATCTTCCAGGGCCTAACATAAGACTACCTGGGCACCTATAGCAATACGTCGGGAAGCGGCCATGTGCCTGCGGGGTAGTCATAACCACATCCAGAATTACCTACCCATCGCAGAAAAATATATATATATAACAAAAAACGCTCACATGGCCTAGGACTATATCCACCCTGCATTCATTAGCCAGGGGGCTTCACCTATGCGCGCGAACTTTCCTTATGATGGTATTTAGAGAGGTGTGTTTCATAAAAAAAATCATTTACCATTTCCATAATTTAGTAAATTATCATTTACCATTTTTCCATTCGTTTCCGTTTCCATTTACATTTTAGCAAATGCATATGTCATTTTCCAAAACCATATTCGTTTACATTATAGCAAATGCTTGTTTGATTTTTATTCGATACCATATTCATTTGTATTTTGTAAATATTTCACCTTTGAAATTCGGAGCCATACGTATATCATATCGATATTACAACCTCAATGAATAAATGAACTATCAATTTATTCTCCCACGATTTATTTGTGAAGTTATTATAATCCATTAAGACTAATCATAGCTCTATTGAGCTTTTGAGGTCTCCCAAACGTAATACTATAACTCTTAGTTTAATAATGATCAACTAGAAGAAACAATGCCCTAACATCAATTGGCATATCCCCAGAAAAATCCCATATACACACTTTTATTCTAGGGTAGTTTCCCCAACTCATTTAGAACTCTACGACTCTAAGTTTACTTCATGCAAGAAGGTTCCTAGGTCCTAAACCTAAAGAAAAAGAATCAAAATTGAGTTATAAAAACAACAGGAAAACGAATCGATTCGCCCAAAAAGCGAATCAGTTCGGACAATAAAACCAAGTTTTTGCAATTGGCCGAATCGATTCGGCCTTAACCCAAATCGATTCGGGTTATGCAGACCTGAAAACTACCCTTTACCGAATCGATTCACCCTAGGGCCGAATCGATTCGGTCGTGCAAATTTTCCAAGAATGGCTTCGATGGTTTATGAACCCTAAATTCTCCAAATTTCAAATCTCTTCATTTTCATACACATCCAACAACAAAATCTACCCCAAACTAATCTACATGATTATTAACCATCAAAACCCACACTTTCTTCAACATAAATCAAGATTAGGGTTTAAATCCCACAAATTCTACATTTAAACCATAAATTTCAAATACATAACTAACACACAATTTATTCAACTTAAATCACATATTAGCAAGTAGAAAACTTGCCTTAGACTTGCAATTTCAGATTTCTTTGAGGTAGGAGCAATCCCAATTCTTCAATCTCCAAATCTCTATCTTCTTCTCCTCTTTTCTCTTCTTCTCCCTCTCTCTCTTTTGTGATTGGTATGAAACGGGTAAATAAGGGGTTTAGAAGACTAAAATCGGGTTTTAAGTCTAAAGTCTCCAACTTAAGTGGTTAACACCACATTAAAATGACTCCCAAATACGCATTTAAGTTAAAACTAGGTAAAAGTGTCTGAAACCCAAAAATACAATATGGCACTTATTTTGACTGTCTCGGACCTTCCGAGACTAACTACACCCTCTAAATTGGCATCCGGAAATTTTATAATTTACTTCGAGTTTCAAATCTATTTAAACCATAAAGTCATTTAAAATACATGACACTATAAAACATACAACAAGAAGATAATTACCTACACATACGGTAAATATGCAATATTCCCGTAAATATTAACTTCTAACATCTAAGATTAATATTTACTCTAGTCCCAACATTTTATATATTTACCTTATGCGGTAAAATACTATAAAATTTAGCCTCCTAAAATCGAGAGTTGTTACACGCTACAATATCAACAATTTCAGAAGATTGGGCTTTGGTTGATTACATAAAAACATCTTGTCGGTGACGAGTAGCGGAATGACTTAGATGATAAGTTTAGACATCTTTCATAATTGATGACACACCCCGACCCAGTTACTTATAATTAAGTTTGAGAGTCAAAGTGAGTCAAATCATAATTACCAAATCAAACCATAAACACGAGTATCTTTTTTCAATTATTAACATGAATCAATAAAACTAAAAGCCTTTCACATTTTTAAGGTAATTATGGTTATTCTAACTTACTGAAAAGATAAGTAGGCTTAAATTACCCCATTTATGTTTGACGAAATCACGGTCTTATGCATCCCTTACTAACCCCACCGAACTCCTAGATTTGGCAGTGATATCACAATACCTAAAAAATAAAATCAAAAGGAAACATGAGCAAAATAGCTCAGCAAATGCATCACTACTACACTATTGCATAAAATTAAATGCAATAAATCATATCCCCGTGATGATATATGCATACTTATCCGGCCCATTCATAAAGAATTATCAATTATATACTTATCCAACTCATTCATAAAGATGATCAATTATATACTTGTCTCGCTCATTCATAAAGATGATCAATTATATACTTATCTGGCTCATTCATAAAGAATGACCAATTATATGCTTACCCGGATCATTCATAAAGAATGATCAACTTATCCGAATCATGATTCACATATCCTATCTGCAATAGACAATTATCTTTCATTCCTGATCGAGGAGTAACCCCTTGTCCTTAATAGACAAATCTCCCCCATTCCGGGTAGGGGAGTAACCTCCCATTTCGGTAAACCAAAATGAATAAATTCATATTCAATATTATTCTGATCATATCCATAACCATGTATAATACATCTTACCAGTGATTGATATTCATATCATACCCATAACCATGTGTGGTGACAATTATTATGCAACACAAATAAATATGAAAGAGATAACAATCAAGAAAAGATAAATAAAATGCCAATCACACAACAATGGGTATACGTGGTTCAGCAAAGATGTGCCTACGTCCACGGTGGTTCAGTCAGTGTTATTTCTCTATATTCTGAAGAATAAGTACAGAGAATACAACTTTTCCTTTGCCCCGGACTTAGGGTTTAATTTATACATGTATATGTTGGAGTAGTGGGGGTGATGGGTTCCTCCTTATTAGCCATCTCCCCTACATGGGATCGCGCTCCCTTACAACTTCTCTTCATGGGATCGTGGGGTAATCGGATGAGTACAAGAGGTGATGGGCCTGGGCTTTGGGCCGCTAAGGAGAGGCTACTCGTCTAGGCCTTATGATGCTAGATTCAGGGTACCCACAATTGCCCCTAAATTTGTTGGGCCATTTTTACAGGTCCAATGAATTTAAATAATCAGCTATGATGGTTGATTTCTTTGAAAACTGTGAAGTTGCTTTGGCGGCACCCACTTCGCTATCCGTGCATTATGATTAGACTTGAAGGCTCGTGGGAATAAGACACATTTTCTCTTTGTCGCTTCAGCTTTTCCAGCAATCTTCTATCTTTTGAGAACTCTTAAGCTTTGTACCTTCTGTTTTTGGTCTCCACTCTCGTCGCTTCTTCGCCATTTGACCTGATCTTCTGTCTTGTAAGTATCTCGTGCCCTTTTCTCGAGTTTATAGTTTTCTTGTGTTTTTCCAATGGCGAAGATTGGGAATAGGTCAGTCATTGAGTTTAGAAAATTCTACAACGTTCCCGAGTGGGTAGAGATTGAGTGTTGCGCCTCGCCTCCTAGGAACGTTAGGGATATAGAGGATGCGCATTGGATTCACGTTTTGTTGCTCTCCCAGGGGGGACTTACTTTCCCCCCTAACGATCTGTTTCTTCATTTTTTTAGCTATTTTAGTATTGTGCCTGCACAATGTTCGCCTAATGTATGGAAAATAGTGAACGGCGTGCATAGGATAAATCAATTATACGGCACAAGGTTAGGGCTTGCCGAGGTCTGCTTTTGTTACTCCTTTTCTCGTACGAGTTTGGGTGTTTTGTACCTTAAGGCTAGGAGTCCTCATAGGGTATTGGTAGTAAATTTACTTGATTCCCATAAGGACTATTGGCAAGAAGGTTTTCTTGTTAGGAATTGGCAATTCTCCCCCCATTCTGAAGGGTCGATGTCTGAGAGGTTCACTGTTCCCTTTTATGGGGAAGAATATATAGGTAGATGTTGTACTATTGCTTCAACCTTTGCTGACTTGTGATTTTTCTAACCTCTCTTTGCTTTTTCTTTCACAGCGAGGACAAAGAATTTGGAGCCTGCTCTCAGCGAGGTCCGTATCTCAGAGCTGGTGAAAGCTTGGAATATTAGGGAGTCTTTGGTTGACGGTGAGCATCCTAGGGCTGCTGCTTTTTTGCTTGAATACAAGAACACAGGCTCCAGCTTCATAGCTCGACCTGTGGATAGTGTTCCAGACTTTGATTCTTCCGTAGAGACTTCGGTTGAGCCCATCTAGTTGGACGAAGAAGAGAGCATCTCAGAGAGTGATCCTGTAGGCGTTGTGAGTAGTTTGGGTGCAGGAAGTGCTGGCAGTTGCAGTTCTTCTAAAGGAGATTCTGAGGCTCAAGACTCGTCGAGCACTACTAGCAGTTCTTCTGAAGAGATGCCTCCCAGGAAGAATTTGATCAGAGATGACGATGATGATGATGTGCTCCTTGCACAGAGGTCCAAGAAAATGAAGACTGCCTCTGGGGCCATAGCTACTGGTTCCCGGCCTTCTTCTCAGGAGCAAGAAAAGAAGAGGAGGGAGGAGGAGCAGGTGAGAGAGAGAGAGAGGAAAAAGGAGGAGGAGAAAAAGAGAAGAGAGAGAGATAAAGAGAAGGAGAGGAGGAGGGTGGAATCAAGGACCAAGATGGGTCAAGCCCTGTTTCCAGTGTCTGCTTTGTCCGAGGGGGCTTCGGTGGCTGCCTCTCCTCAGCTTGCCCCTGCGCTGCTCGAAAGAGCAGTTTTTCCTGCAGATCGCGAGAGGGCGTTGGGGTCCGATCAGTTGGCTCTGCAGGCTAGCCAGAGTCTCGCCTTGGTAAAGTTCTCTTCTAATTCTCAATTTCTTTTAATCAGCTTTGATGGTTTCTTCTTTCTGATCCTTTCCTTATTTTTTGCAGTTTGTGACCGACTTCGCTGTGCTCTATCGCTCTCGCGACGAGCTGGTGAGAAGGAACGGTGAGCTGGAGCAACAGAAGTCTACTCTGGTAGCCAGGGGTTCTCAGCTGGAGGCCAATCTGAAGGCTGCTGATGCAGCTCGAGCTTCATCTTCCTCAGCCCTTGCTGATTCTACTCGCGAGAGGGATGATGCTGTCAGGGAGCTTGGCGAGATGAGGAAGGCGTACGACTTGGTGTGCTCGAGCAAGCTAGACTTGGCAGAGAAGAACAGGGTTCTGGCCGAGCAGCTGGAGGCGGAAAAAGCCCAGTCGACCACTCTTAAGGAAGATTCGTACAACTCTAGCTGGGATGCTGCGTATGAGGACGCTGAGGTTCAGATAGGCTATATCAGCCATCTGAACTTCAAGAAAGGATGGAATAAGGCTCTTGTGGCTGCTGGGGTGGACGTTGCATCCCCCCTCTTCATTTTTGTTTATGCTGATCTCTTTCTTTTACTTGTAGTTGGTTGATGTGGATGACTATATTCCTGTTACCTCCCAACTAGGTAGGACTCTTGGTCCTAATGCAAGCGCTGCAGTTCGCCAGGCCTTTGCTAGGCTTTGCAGGTTTGCTAAGTCAAGGAACCAGAAATATAAGGATCAGTCCGAGCTAGTGGCCAAGTTGAAGGACAGGCTCCAGGAAATGGAAGAGATCGGTGCTTCAGTGCAAGAAGAAGTTAGCGAGCTGAGAGCGAAGTTACTGGAGGCCACCGAGATCAACCAAGTAGTGGAGTTTCTGCAGCGGGAGAATGAAGACCTGAGGCAGGAGGTCTCGAAGCTTAAGGAGCATTCGCCGAGCTCTGCTTCGGCAGTCCTACAAGGCTCTTATTCGTCACGAGCTGCTCGGCCTCCCCTCTCGCGTGCTGGTAGGAGTACCAGGGGTAGGAATAGGGAAGTATAGGAACAGCGTGAGAGGGAAATGGAGGAGCTGCGCGGCGATGTTCGGCGAGCTTATGTGACTGCTGCTGGGATCCAGAGGGACGTTACCCGACTGCGGCATCTATTCAAGAAGGGCCCTCGCCAAGTGTGGACTGATGGCTATGATCAGGGCTGGTTGGATGCTCCCACAAGATTATCAGAGTTCGAGGAGCTCTCCTTCATCAGGGGGTGGTTGAGTGCTCTCAAAGAGCTGCAGGTCCCGAGGAACTCGAGGTTGTGGTATCGGCACGAGATATCCTCCTCTACTCTGATGTCCAATACATTCAGGCGAGATGATCGATGGATCCCCATCGATGCTATTCCCCGGCGACTATTGGAGTTGGACGCAAATGAGGTCGTGGAGGAGTTCGATCCTGCTCCTGATGATGGGAGGAGAGCTAAAGTTGCTGACTACCTTGATCGGAGGCTTCCACCTCCTTGATGTTTTGTTTTTTAATAATTGTAAATGCTTTGGGCGAGCTTCGCCGACTAAACATGTACTATTATTGTTTTTAAGTATAAAAGATTAATGGAAAGTTTGAGCTTTGGGCGATTTTGCCGAGTAAACGTGTTCATCCAATCTTTTTATATTTTTGCAGCTTCACAATCCTTTTTATTTTGTCATGTGAGTGTCCGCCCAGTCCAGTATTAAGAATACCATTATGCCCTTCCTTTACCTTTTAGGTCGTGTCGTCACACTCCCTTAGGCCTAAGTAGGGCAATTGGCGAGGACACACCTGTTATTGGATGTCTTTATCCGGTCAGGATTTTGTTTAACCAAAGTAGGTTTGATGCCTAAGAATACTCTGTAGGGCTTCATATATTGCCATGGGCAATGCTAAGAGGTCTGTCGTGCTCCATGACGATGACCTGAGGAGGGGTGTTCCCCCTGCTATGCCAACCATTATACCTGTGATTTGAAAAGGGTGTGCAATAAGATATAATTGTTACTTTTTAGAGAGTGATCAACTGAGAGATTTTCATTGGTGAATTGAGAAATAAACTGTCTTTTCCCATAATGAGTACAATAAAATATCTAACAATAGAACTCCTAAAAATAGAATTTCTTGAGATTAGCTGCGTTCCATGCTCGTGGTATCTCTCTGCCCTCCATCGTTTTCAAATGATAAGCACCTTGCAGATCGTCTCTAATTATCTCATAAGGTCCTTCCCAGTTCGGGCCCAGTTTACCGTCTGATGGCTTCACTGTGTTGCCCAGGACCTTTCTTAGAACATAGTCCCCAACTTCGAATTTCCTCGGATTGACCCTTTTGCTGTAGTGCTTTGCGAGCTGTTGCTGATAGCTCTCTAGTTTTACTAAGGCAAGTTCCCTGCGCTCATCGGCCAAGTCGAGTTCAGCGAGCAAAGCCTGATCGTTCTGACCCTGCTCGACAAGGTCGGATCTCATTGTAGGCAATCCTTCTTCTAGTGGGATGACTGCTTCCATACCATATGCTAGTGAGAATGGCGTTTCTCCAGTGGCTCGCCTAGGAGTCGTTCTGTACGCCCATAGGATATGCGGTAGCTCGGTTGTCCACGAGCCTTTGGCTTGTTCTAACCGCTTCTTCAATCCAGCGATCACTGTCTTGTTGGAAGCCTCAGCTTGTCCGTTTCTTTGAGGGTAAGCCACCGAGCTGAAGTTATGCCTGATCCTGTGTTGGTCGCAGAAGTCCTGAAAAGGGCCACTCTCGAACTGTGTTCCATTGTCAGTGATGATGGTTCTGGGGATCCCGAATCGAGTGATTATATTTCTCCATATGAACCTCATCATGTCAGCATCTCGGATGTTCGCCAGTGGTTCTTCCTCGATCCACTTGGTAAAGTAATCAGTTGCGACCAACAGGTACTTGCGATTGCCGGCAGCGGTGGACAGTGGTCCCACGATGTCCATTCCCCACTGGGCGAAAGGCAAGGGGCTGGTCAGGGATTTTAACTCGTTGGCGGGCTGGTGGACCATGGGGGCGTGAAGATGGCATTTTAGGCATCTGCAGACATATACTGCGGAGTCCTTTTGCATATATGGCCACCAATAACCTTCCTTCATTGCTCGGAAGGCTAGAGACCTTCCTCCGACGTGACTCCCGTAGATTCTTTCGTGAAGCTCGTGAAGCACTGTTTTGACGTCGCCTGGGTGGACGCATCTAAGGTAGGGGCCGGAGAAAGATCTCTTATACATGTCGCCTCCCGTGGATAAGTGAAAGCGAGCAGCTTTGACTCTTATCTGGTGGGCAGTCTTCTTATCCTCTGGGAGCGTTCCGTTCTTCAGATAGTCTCTCAAGGGATCCATCCAGTTGGGGGCTGGTTCCAATTGGAGTATTGGTTTTGCTTTGGTCAGCTCGCAGTTGGGGTAAATGCTCGGGCAGCTGAGGAAATCGATAGGTATGATCCTTTTAAGGCTGGAATCAACTGCCGAGCTCAGGGCTGCTAAGGCGTCAGCGTGGCTGTTCTGCCCCCTGGGAAACTGTTGGATGTTGATTTCTTCAAAGTTCGTCATTAAGTTTTTTACCAAGGAGAGGTAGGCTGCCATCCTCTTATCCTTCGCGTTATAGTCTCCACTTATCTAATTGGAAACTAGTTGCGAGTCTCCGAATACCTGTAAATGCTTTGCTCCCAGAGTATGCGCCCTTTGGAGACCTGCTATTAAGGCTTCGTATTCTGCTTCGTTGTAAGAGGCTGCAAATCCCAGCCTGATTCCTTGCTCGAGGACTGTATCTTCTGGAGTGATGAGAACAATTCCTACTCCTGCCCCCTTTGAGTTGGAGGCTCCATCAACGAATAGTTTTCAGCTTCCCCCTGTATCCTGGTTGTTTTGTTCTGTTGGCTTAGGCTGGCCGAAGGGTTCTTCGCCTGTGAATTCAGCTATGAAGTCAGCAAGGATTTGACCCTTGATAGCTGTCCTTGGTTGAAATTGGATGTCAAACCGGCCGTGCTCGACTGACCATTTAGACAGTCTGCCCGACAAATCCGCCTTCCTTAGGACAACCTTGAGGGGGTGTGATGTAAGGACGATGATCGTATGAGCTTCGAAGTAATGCTTCAGTTTCCTCGAGGACATTATTAGGGCGAATGCGAGCTTTTCCAATGGCAGGTAGCGCTGCTCGGCGTTAGTAAGGTTTTGCTCGCGTAATAGACTGGATGTTGGATCCCTGTAACTTCACACATTAGCGCTGAGCTGACAGTATGGCTGGATACAGAGAGGTAGAGGTACAAAGAGTCCATTTGTTGTGGTATGACAAGCAGTGGTGGGGAGCTTAGGTAGGACTTGAGCTCGTCTAATGCTTGTGAGCAACCTGGGGTCCATTCTACCGTTTTGCTGCCTTTTAAGAGTCGGAAGAAGGGCTTGCATCTCTCGAAGAATTTAGAAATGAAACGATTTAGAGCAGCGAGCATTCCAGTGAGCTTCTGTACATCGCGGATTGTGCGAGGAGGTTGCACTCTTTTGATTGCATCAATCTGGTCCGGATTAGCCTTTATGCCTCGCTCGCTGACCAAATACCCAAGAAACTTTCATAACTGGACACCGAAGGAACACTTGCTCGCGTTGAGTTTCATTCGGTACTTCCTGAGGATTTTGAAGGTAATTGACAGGTCCGAGAGGTGATTTTTCTTCTCCTTGCTCTTGACGAGCATGTCGTCGATGTAGACCTCCATTGTGTCTCCCATTTGATTCTTGAACATTTTAATAACCAGCCGCTGATAGGTTGCCCCTGCATTTTTTAGCCCAAAAGGCATGACCTTGTAACAGTATAAACCAACCGTCATGATAAACGTCGTTTTGTCCTGATCTGGGGCATACAGGGGAATCTGGTGATAGCCTGAGTATGCGTCCAGGAAACTCATTCGTTCGTGAGCTGCAGTGGCATCTACTAGTTGGTCTATTTTCGGAAGAGGGAAGCTATCCTTGGGGCAGGCTTTGTTGAGGTCAGTGAAGTCTATGCAAACTCTCCACTTCCCATTGCTTTTTGGAACTACCACTAGGTTGGATAACCATTTGGGGAATTGCACTTCCCGTATGGACCCTGCATCCAACAGTTTTTCGACTTCTTTTTCTATTGCTCTCGCCTTCTCGGGAGCAGTTCGTCGTGCCTTCTGTGCTATCGGCTTGAATGTGGGATTGACGTGCAACCGATGGCAGACCATATGGGGATCGATTCCTGGCAGCTCATAGGGTTCCCAAGCAAAAACATCTATGTTGCTTCTGAGTAAGGTTAACAAATCCTTTTGCTCTTGGTCAGTGAGTGAGGTCCCGATCAGGAAGACTCTGCTGTTGTCGCCTTCTTTAGCAATTACTTCTACCAGGTCCTCTACAACACGCTCGGAGGGGAGGAGCCTGGTCTCTTCCACTCCGGGCCTTCCATATTTTAATTGCTATTTGGAAGGGATTGCACCTTCCTCCACTTTCTCGCTGGTTTGAACGGCTTTTTTCTCTGGCTTTGGTCGGATGGCCGCTATGAAGCACTTTCTCGCCATCGCCTGGTCGCCATGTATCTCCATCACTCCCCTCTCGGTGACATATTTGAGTTTCTGGTGGTAGGTCGAGGAGACTGCCTTCATTGCATGAAGCCATCCCCTGCCGAGGATGGCTTGATACGGTGAATCGATGTCGACCACCAAGAATTTGATCATTTTTGAAACATTTCCAGCAAGCACTGGTAGTACTATCTTGCCCAGAGGCATGGTCATTTTCCCAGCGAAGCCGACCAGAGGAACAGTGGTTCCCTTTAGGTCGGCGACGTTCAACTTCAATTTTCTGAACAGGTCGATGTACATTACTTCGGATGAGCTCCCTTGATCGACGAACAGCCTGTCGATATCAAAGTTGGCTATCCTGAGTGTAATGACTAAGGCATCGTGATGTGGGGTCCTCACTCCCACAAGATCTTCATCCGTGAAAACAATGTGCTTGTGATTTTGCTGGATCAATCTGAAAATCTTGCATTACCGCTGTCAGCTTCTTTACCTCCATTCGAGCTGAGTTACCCTGGATTTGCTTAACATCGGATACTCCATGGATTACTGCGAATTCGTGTCCGGCGTCCTCTTCCAATACGTTGTCGGGTTTTGCCTCCTTGTGGACAGTCACTCTTTCTACTTTCCTTTCCACAAAGTCATTCAAATGTCCGGATTGGGCCAACTCCTCGAGGTGGGACTTAAGAGCCTTGCAGTGCTCGGTCTTATAACCTCCCTCTTTGTGGAAGGTGCATCTCAGTGCATTGTTTCTTTTCGATGGGTCTCCTCCCATTTTTCGGGGCCATTTGATGAACGGCTCATCCTTGATCTTAGCGAGAATTTTGTAAATTGGTTCTTTGAAGACGGTGTTGACCGCCTGGAACGACTTTGCAACGTCAGGGTTCCCCCCGTTCTTGGAGCCATTCTTGCTCCCATTCTTTCCTCCTTTTTTCTGGTTATCAACTTTCTCACTTCCCTTGGTAGCGAGCTTGGATCGACCGTTTTCTCCTACGTTAAGGCGGGTGACATCTTCCACCTTTGCGTATTTCTCAATCCGGGCCATCAGGTCATCAATGGTGGTTGCTTCCTTCTTTGTCAAGGACTGGTAAAGGAGGGAAGAGCTAGGTAGCCCAATTTTGAATGAATCCACTGCCACTTCTTTCGCGCAGTCCTCGACTTCGTTGAATAACTCCCAGTATCTCTTCGCGTAGTCTCGGAGTGTCTCCTGAGGCATTTTCTTCATTGTTAATAGAGCATCCATCCTTTTGGGATGGGAGCTGCTGGTGATGAACCGGGCCGTAAAGAGCTCGGCCAGGGATTTGAAATTTCTGATGGATCGGTGAGGGAGTTTCTCGAACCATTTTTGGGCCACGTCATGAAGGCTCGAGGGAAAAATACGGCACATCAGTGCATCTCGGTGATTCCAGAGGGTCATAGCCTGCCGGTACTGTCTGACATGATCAATGGGATCAGTCTTCCCGTCATAAATCTTGAACCTTGGAATAGTAAACTTTTTGGGAGCTTCTTCTTCTTCAATTTCCCTCGTGAAGGGCGATTTCATCTGGGTCTTGAGGGCTCTCCTGGCGATTTCTCTGGTCGACCTGGTGCCGCGGTGAGCTGAATGTTGGTCCATTTCTCTGCGGACTAGGTTCTGTATGTTGTCGTCGCTGCAAGCAGGGCTCTGATAGCGGCGAGCTTTTCTCAGTTGCTCGCGGAGGTCGTCGTCTGAGTCGCCACCTTTGAACCCTTGATATTGCCGCCTAGGGCTCCTTCCTCGGCTGCGAGATTTGCTCGCCTGAGGGCTAGGAGTGCGATAGGGGCGTCTCCTGGTATCGGGACGTAGTTCTTCCTCCAATTTTTCCAGTCTTCTTTTCAAGCGAGCATTCTCAGCCTCATATCTGCGAGAGGACTCCCTCTGCTCGTGGAGCCTTGCTTCGTATGCATCGATCAATCTGGATATCTGAGTGGACCTTGGTGGTCCTTGACTTTCTTCTGAGGCTGGCCTTTCTAAGCGAGCCCCTTGATCTGAACGTCGGACTTCAGACCAAATCCTGCGAGGAGCGGGTGGCTCCTGAATATCTCCTGCTTGAGGAGCGTTGCTGCTGTGACCAGACATCTTAGATTTTTTCTCGGAATGGGCTCTTCTCAGGGAAAGATAAACGCTTCCCACAGACGGCGCCAATTGTGGTGACAATTATTATGCAACACAAATAAATATGAAAGAGGTAACAATCAAGAAAAGATAAATAAAATGCCAATCACACAACAATGGGTATACGTGGTTTAGCAAAGATGTGCCTACGTCCACGGTGGTTCAGTCAGTGTTATTTCTCTATATTCTGAAGAATAAGTACAGAGAATACAACTTGTCCTTTGCCCCGGACTTAGGGTTTTATTTATACATGTATATGTTGGAGTAGTGGGGGTTATGGGTTCCTCCTTATTAGCCATCTCCCCTACATGGGATCGCGCTCCCTTACAACTTCTCTTCATGGGATCGTGGGGTAATCGGATGAGTACAAGAGGTGATGGGCCTGGGCTTTGGGCCGCTAAGGAGAGGCTACTCGTCCAGGCCTTATGATGCTAGATTCAGGGTACCCACACCATGTATAATACATCTTACCCGTGAGTGATATTTAAATCATCTCCATAGCCATGTATAATAAATCTTTTTCCAGTGAGTACACTCACCTTGGCCACTTCGTGTGTTTTTCCCTTGCCTTTGTCTGGCACTTGTTCAACCAGTTTTTCTTCCCATTCACATATAAAGTCTTATAATATTAGTATCATCATAAGTATATTAACAATCCAAAGAATAACTTAACCTTAACCGAATTCATAAGCATCATATCATCCAATTCTAATCATTTATCATAAATTAAGTCTCATCTAATTTCATGTTAAAATATTTAACATATCCAATCCATAGCCCAAACAAACTTTAATTTCTTCTTGGTAATCCGATTCTTATCATATTAGGTTCCCAATATAAAAGAAAACACATCATTTCAAGTTTCCTAGAGCAAGATGTGTCCATTTATTTATTACAAATCAAATCTGTCCGATAGACTCTTTTATCATTCAGTTAACTTCGAAAAAATTTCATAATTTTTCTGCATTATAACTTCCTTTGATATTTCATCCAACATCCATAAATATATTGAACAATATAAAATTAAAGTTTCATAATTTTTAAGGTTCATTTACTATGTCAAGCAAAACATCGAACACCTGGTGTGCATACTTACACCTTTAGGGCAGATTTGATATATGAACTTCAAACTATCACCAAAGATTCATTTCTTGGAATTTTCACATAATATTCGGATATGTTATACATATATGAGTCTATTTTCATATCCAACAGTTTGAATACAAAGGGTTTCCAATCGAATCAATATACATGACTTACACGTTCAACCTTGCTTAAACCCGCATCTATACATACGTATACCTCAAAACATGGAAGTTCAGTAAAAAAAGATTATTTATATCATTTTAAATCAATAATTCCAACAATATACAAGATTTACTGGTAGAATTACCTTAGGGATGTTTTCATAACTTCCTATGGATTTTTCTCCAATTTTTTCTTGCCTTCCTCTTCTTAAACTTCCCGTTTCTCTCTCTTAATGCCAAACTCTCTAATAGATGAGTTTGGCTGAAGAATAAGGTTATTTCAAGGGGCTTATGTCGGCCAAACTTTGCCCCCCCCCCCGCCCCGTCCCTTCCAACCAATGAAATTCATCCATTTGTTATACATATAAGACAAAATACCACTTAACGAATGGACAGATTTGCCCCTGCTTCGTAATTCCAGCATAACTTCTTTCTCGGACCTTTGTTTTACACACCGTTTGTTGTGTTACAAACTTAACTCATATATGTACAACTATCTAGTTTTCACCTCAAGTCAATTATTATATTATAGTGGCCAAAACTAGTCCTGAACTTGAACATTCCTACTGAAGACTTCACAAATTTGTGTTTGTGACTAATTCAATATTTCATAAGTTATGAAGGTAGGATTAGACTAAACACAATAACTTAACATTATATATTATAATAACACATTATCCCCATCCCATACGGTAGGCATGATTTAAACATGGTTTATCATAATCATATCCGGGTCGTCACAATTGAGTTCTTTTTTGCATACATTAGGGGTATAGATTTCATTTTATAAGGGCATGTTTGGTTTCCAACTATAATTCTATTTTCTGTGTTTAAATACAATTCTGAAAAAAATTTGTGTTTGGCAACCTGTTTTTAAACACTGAATTATAATATTTCGGTGTTATAATCAAGTTTTTCAAAAAACGGCAAATGGGTGTTTTATAACTTCTATTTTTTATTTTTCAACTCAGAATTATTCGTTTTTAATATTTTAATGCATTTATACCTTAATATATAATATACATACATAATATATCAATATGTGTGTCATTCTTATAAATAAAAAATATTTATGTACACGTACACAAAACTATGTATATTTATATTATTAAATTATATAATATACTAAGATCCATATGTTAAATAATGTATGGAATAATATAAAATATACATATACTACATATGTATTACAAAATATTATCAATTCATGTATGTTTATAATTTTATTGTGAAATATACATGCAATATTATATATATATATATATATATATATATATATATATATATATATATATATATATATATATATATATATATATATATATATATATATATGTGTGTGTGTGTGTGTGTGTGTGTGTACATATATATAGTTAAACTCTTCAACACACCTCATTAAATATAATTAAATATACATGATATTAAATGTATCTATATAAAATGTATGTATGTATGTATGTATGTATACATTCATGTATCATGTATGTATGAAGGTTTTATATATGTGTTTATATATATACACATATATGTATAATATAAATATAAATGTTTATCAATTTTGTCAAATTTTTAAAAAACTGTATTTAAAAACAAGTTTACCAAGCGTCAATCAATAATTATAAACACAAAAAATTGAATTTTAAAATTGTATTTAAAAACAACGTTTAAATCGAGTTTTCAGAATAGAGAATTAAACAGATCGTAAGTGTTTTTTAATCCAAAATCTCATAGAAAATCATTTCAAAGTTGGTTTAATTTTTGACAAAAATCCAAATTATAATTCTTGAGAAGGAAAGAAATAAATGTGAAGGCTACAATGGTGGCGTTTGGTGGTTGTTCGGTGGTGTCAAACCTAGTTTCCTGTGGAAGGGAGATAAATTACTTTAATTTTGCGCTTGTGAGCTTACCACCGCACAAACAGCTCCCCGACATATCTCATTTAACCAAACCTAAAACACATACTTTCACGGATTGAAGGTATGCATATAATTTCTTGCTACAAGCATATATAAAATGTTGCTTTCAAGAGCCTTACAAAAGAAACTAAACTTTCCAAAGATGAATTCCATGGTCTCAATCAAGAATATAATAAATTCTATTCAAAAGAATGCAAATTTAAATAAAAAGATGTAAAGAATAAACAACAAGCAATGGTAATTTTTAGGGGGTGCAATTTCAGTGTCCCATGACAATGACTTCTGCTGGGCCAACCTCATCATCGTGGATCATATCCATCTCATCCTGATCAACATGATTAGAATATGCATCCTCCTTTAGGACCGGCTCTTCTTCCGCCACTCCAGCTTTTGGACTTCCTACTGGGCTCAGATTGGTGATGGTCTCCTGTTGGGCACTTGTTTTTCTAATCAGCAGTGAGTAAACCAAGAGGGTTGCAAGGCACAGAATAGCTGTTCTTCTTGATACACCCATTTGTAGCTGATTGGAATTCTACGAACGATCTCTTTTTGCAGTAGTGGAAAAGAGAAGGCTAGGAAATTTTGGCAAGGTTAATGGGGTTGGAGAGGGTAGAGTTTATAAGGGGGAGTTTTTACTATTTCAAGACAATTTTTTGTTAGAGACATTTAGGGTTGAGCTGGTCTTAAGGTACCGGAAAGTGAAAGGGTAGGGTTGATATATGTAAGAACCATAGCTATGGCCGTGAACACGATACCACAAGAAGAACAAAAGGAAATAAACAATTAGTACCAAACTCCAAACACGTTATTTGATTCCATTTCAGTAACGATGTGTTACTTCAAACAAAAAAATAAAAAAACGTTACTTATTTTTATTTATAAAGAGGGGGCATATATCAAAAAGTCCCTCAAATTTTTTTATTACATGTTTAGTCTAAGCGTTTTTATTTTGCACCAAAAAGTTCTTCATCATGCGAAAAAACTTTACCATGCCACTGGCGCGAACCTTTAAAGATAAGAGAATAAAGGACTTTTTGGTACAAAATAAAAGGCTTGGACTAAATGTATATTAAAAAATATTTTAGGGACTTTTTGGTATTTGATCCTATAAAGAGAGGAAAGTTAATAAACAATTATAAAGAGTGGAAAGTTAATAAATAATTAAGGGGGTTTGGGGGAAAGGTCCAATCTAATTCAAAACGTATAAAAGTAGGATACATCATATAATTTTATAAATTTAGTCCGTATATTAAAATATTCATGAAAAATGGCCAATATACCCTTTGACAATTCAGAAAAAAAAAACTTATCAAATTTTTAAAAGTCCATAACTACAAATTTACAGATCCAAAATTCACAAAGTTTATATATTTGAAATCTATTCGTCGAAATCTAACCAACAATACCCATATTTGATATTTTTTGACAAAATAATAGAAACCAATAAATTTACTATATCACTAAAATCTCTTCTTCTTTTTTCTAGCGAACACTATATTTTTTCCGGCAAAAAAATTTCTTCTCTAGCACTGGCAATGGTGCCGCTGACGTGGACCAAAAAAATAAAATAAATAAACGGAGAGAGAGAGAAACGGGGAAAGAGATACAATCCAACGAGACTTTCGGCATTCCGATGAGAATGTGTGACCTCGTTCTAGGACAAGGGTCAGTAGCATCCACAACCGAGTTCCCAAAGGACCCCACCTAGATTTCACCCAGGGCTCGTCCGGACCAGGGTCGGCTTTGTGAATCCATGCTTTCAGCCATCTCATGAGCTGAGACTCCAGGGCAGCATTTCATCAGCAAAGACATGGCTCGTGTAATACCCCGTATTTCTGCATAGTTTCGTTTTATTTAAATTACGCGAGTAGAGTAATTTAATGTGAAAATACGTTTTATTTAAATTACGTGGGTAGAGTAATTTAATGTAAAAATACGTTTTATTTAAATTACGTGAGTAGAGTAATTTAATGTGATGCATTTTGAATCAAATTTATGACGATTAAAAATTTACTAAATGTGAATAGTAAATATTGAAAGTTGATATGTACGGCCTATCGATTTATATGGACGTACTTGAGTTTATCTCGACCGAGTGTCGCGCGTAGACAAAATTGAAGGTGAGATGAGAAACATATTTTAAGAGACTCCAAAGATAATTTAGAGTCCACAGATGGTTCCGAAAGGGTCAAATTAGTCAAAATAGTGTACCCGGGGGTACTAGTTGAGTGTCGGGTTATTTTTGGGCTAAACCGGGACCATACGAGGGCATTTTGGTCTCTTTACATTTAAGGGTGAGGAGACCTACGAATTTTGGGACCCTAAGTCAGATTATATGAGTTGGAGGCTAGGGTTAGAGAGGAGGGAAATACACCATAACCATTAGAGAGAAGAGAGAAACAATTTCCTAAGGCAAAAGAAGGAAGTAGGGAGAATTCAAAGGAGATTTCACTACCAACTTGTTGGGAAGAAGGATTGAAGGATTATAATCATCAATCATCAACAACAACCACAAAACCAGACCCTACAAAACTTAAGGCAAGTGATTATTTGCAAAATGAATTGAGTTATAATGCCCATATATAAGTTTTAGGAAGAACATGATTTTTATGATATTTTTGGGAGCAAACACTTGAATATGATCCATGATTGATAGGGATTTCATGTAGAACGTTTTTTATCTCCAAATAATATGATATCATAGAAGACTTGATGATTAAATGGAACTAAAAATATGGACTTATAATGAAAAGATGGAAATATTGTATTTTTAGGGTTCTTGGATAATAAGAAGATTTTTAGTTAATCTGGACGAAATTTGTAATGATTTTGTTATTTTAGATCGTTAGTAATCATCCCAGAATATGTAGCAATGATTATAAATTGTTAGTTGCAATTATGGTGAATTATCATGGAAGATGGATAAATAAAAATGGTGTAACCCGCATGAAGAAGACGATCTGGGTCTGTCACTTCTCGATCGATCGATTGACCCTTGAATGTCGATCGATCGAGCTTATCCCATCGATCGATCGACCCTGACTGTGCTTTAGAGAATTTTGTGGATAAATTTTTTTCAATTACCGTCACCTAATGGGAACCTTAGTGGTGACATTTTTCCTAGGAAGGGACTTAATAAATACCAGTAGGTGTACCGTGAGATTTCTTCATAAATAATTGAGTGTGAAATTTGGAGAAATGGACCGACGGGAAAATAACCGACTGAGTCGTGTGTCGGGAATGGGTGAATTCAGTTACGGAAAGAGTGAGAGTCAATTCCGAAAAAAAATACCAGTAGGTTAGAGATAGCTTAACTACTGAATTAAGGGAGGGGTAACTAGGACCCTTAGAGTTGCGTGAATACTCGAATAAATGCGATAGTGAAATAAATCGTAACTTAATGAGTACGGTGAATATAAGTAAAATATATTAAGTACGGACATGATTTGATAGATCGACTGTGTACCTACTAAATTATATGAATTTTTGGGTTAAGAGAATATTACCTAAATTAATTATGTTAGGGTCGATGAGATATTCCGAAATAACATAAAGTTACTATATGTTTGGGGTCGATGAAAAATGCCGAACCAAACCTTAAAACTGGTATCGCGATGAAAAAGTCCCGAACCAGAATATGTGTGTGTGTGTGTGTATATATATATATATATATATATATATATATATATATATATATAAATTGTTGGGGTCGATGGATCATTCCGAACCAACTCTCACTTGGGGTCAATGAATCATTCCGAACCAAGAGTCCTTTATGTGTGCCAAAAGGATATGTTAGTAATAACTAATATTTAATATATGTTGCGTTATAAAATGTATTTCATCTGTATAATCTACTGACTTAGGATAGTAGATAACGAGATGGGTTGAAAATATCTTAGTAATAATCAAGCAGAGTGATATAATTATTACAAGAATAGGAGTAATGAGAAATAAGAAAGTTATCTACGTTTATAACATATGAGATATGGACTAATAAATTACTGCGAGTATGTTATGGGGACTTAGCAAGGGAATACGTGTAGTGGGGTATTCTGATCTAGTTAACTTGGGTAGTATAACTAGGTGAACTAAGTACCATCATTAGGCGTGCACTATAGAAGAGAGGTGAGGAAACTCAAAAGAGTGTGCGAAGTCTTAATATGTGTAATCAATAACTCAATTGTGATAACTGCTTGCAAAATATTTTTAAATATTTTTTAGTACTAACTCTTGCTATGTAAAATCTTTTAAAAACCTTTTAGGTTCCCAGCCACAGGGACACCCAGCATGAATTCATTCCAGGGATTTGGGAGATGCAGCACGTGTGGATATTGCAGGGACTGTTTAGACGTTTTCTCTTTTTCAAATCTAGTACATGACTTCAGTTTTAGTACTCTCTGTTGGGACATGTTGTCCAATCTTTACTTTTATAGTTATTCTGGTTTTGGATTTTGAGTTAGTTTTCTTGGTCGTGGTTTTCGGCAAGACTTTATTTTATTCAGTTATTTATACGATTTGGTTTAATACTACTTGATATGTATCGTTCCGCATGAGTTGTTTATTTCTGTTTAAGGAATATAAAATTTGGCACTAGCTTAATTTCACTTAGGTGGTTAGTAAATAAAAAAAATCGGTAGTGATGCTAAGAATGAACCATTTAAGAAACTTGTTTAAATTAAATTAAGGCTTGATCACCCAAGGTTTAATTAGGCGGGGTGTCACAGATGGTATCAGAGTATCAGGTTCTAGTATCCATAGGATCTGTATGACTTACTATGTTTTCGCGTAACGTTTGATTGTATTAGAGCCCTACTATTAGGACTGTTGATTGACTTTTCGCTTTTGGGATATCGTACATCTGCCCTTAAATTTTTTTATAAACTGTGTACTTATACAATTTAATCTAATTTCAGATGCCACCGAGGAGATAGCGAGCGGAGAGGGCTGAAACCAGAGATGAAGTGAAGGAGGCTCATCAGGAGCCACAGGTGCCGTTACCACCACCCCCACCCAAGTTGATTTCCACTACTCAGGTTGCAGTGATAGTGGCTCAGGCAGTCGAAACAGCGATGAGGGCAATGGCAGCCCATGTTTCGCAGCCCCAAGTGCCACCTCCCGTGGCACCGGTAGTTGAGGCCCCAACAGGGCCATTTTCTTGGCAGCGAGTTAGAGAGACATTTCAGAAAGGTGGTTAGTAAATAAAAAAAATGTTTTCGGCAGTGATGCTAAGAATGAACCATTTAAGAAACCTGTTTAAATTAAATTAAGGCTTGATCACCCAAGGTTTAATTAGGCGGGGTGTCACATCTCGTCCACTATTTCGTCTGATACCTGATAATATCGCGCAAGGCACGTCTCGGCCTGACGTGTTCAGTCGAGACTACACTTTCACCAGAATATCGAACAAGGCTACGTTAGGGTTTCGTACTCGGCCAGACGGAGACCCATTAAGACGACATCCACAATACGAGCGGTATAAGGTTTCAAGATGGCAAATCCCACGTGGACAAGTCTGTTAGAACAATATTATCCCCTCACGTGAGGGAATATTATATCATGATTAGTTATATGTGTGAGGTACAAGTGTCAACTCGTTATTGGAAGACTTTGCATGAACATGCTAAGTACATGTTTGGGGGTACACTACACCCCCAAGACACTATAAATACACTTCGTTTTCTACATTGTAAATGATCGATTATTCACAATCCTAGCAGAACTCTATCAAAATACTTGATGAGAGAGAAAAGCTTGAGTGTTGTATTTTCGGGCCATTAGTGTCATTGTTATAGTAAAAACCACTATTCACACAACAAAGTGGACGTAGGCTCTGGTCGAACTACTTATATATTATGTTTTCTTCATCTTTGCATCATCTCTATCTACTATTATATTATTGTATTTCTGTTATTGTTGTACTAGTGCGAGCTCATTGATTACTTTGATTTGGTGATATCAATTCTGGTATCATCAGTCTGGCGTCGTCTGCTGGAACGGGATAGTCATTCTCTTCCCTTTTACTATAGCTACTCTACCAGATTCTCTTGTGATGGTCCAACCTCATCCTTTGGTGAGCTTGCACCACCATTAAAAGAGCGCTGGGTGAGTTTATCTCATTTTTAGCTCTTCTAGCTTACTACCAGTACCTCATTTACTTTTTTCGGTGATCGAAATTCTCCAAATGGCAACAGATCCACCAATTATATGTGGTCCTAGTACCAGTCAGCTCCCCCACATAAAAAATGGTTGAGTTTGCGGTGGCCCTACGCTCCTTAGTAGACAGTAAACGACAGACGCAAGTGACCCTTGCTTCTTTAAGCCAAAATATGGCAGTTAGGCCTGCTGACGCCGAAGATCAGCTGATAACTCTGGACGCCAAAGATGGTGTTGCGGATCAAACGGCCAGGGGACCACCCCAGGCCCCACACAAGGATCTTCCCCCTCAACGTCAGCACATAGAAGTGGTTGACCCTAGGCGTTTATGCCTGGGGAGGCCAGGTCAGGAATTCCCTGATAATGAGGACGACTAGTATGATGATGAGGATAACAGAAATGTTGGAAGCCTTATGAAATTTTTAGAGGCAAAGTTCGACCAATCCAACCCACCTGAGCAGAGTGTGGTAGGCTGAGTCAAGAGTGCAAGCCCATAGCATCAACATTGGATAGATTGAGTAGGGGGACGACTTTTGATATGCTCGGACCAACAACAGACGATCTGAGGAACCGTCTTTCTAGGTCTAGAAGTATCGCGGGCTCTAGAAGAAATGAGATAGGTGATAACCGTCGCCCTTCAAGAGGCAGAGATGAGGAACAGTGAGAAGTTAATAGCTGACAAAGGGCAACTCCAAGAAAGCACTAAGTGCATTCGAATGTTAGAGAGGGTGCTGGAGATAATGTGGCCCAAGCAGAGGTTATAGAGGAAACTGAGAGACCCTGGAATGATTCTATTCAGAGGATGGAGGATAAAATAGGAGATATTCTGAAAAATCGAGACCCCTTGCAGAGGGGCTATTTTGAGGGCTCACTTTTTTGTGGCTAGGATCGTCAGTTATCCAACCCCGATCAAATTGAAGCCGCCGATGGTCACCCCCAAGTATAATGGGAGCATTAATCCAGTCCACCACATGAACATGTACCAGTCAGCTACTAAAATTTACTCAGTGTCAGATCAGATGAGATGTTGTGCCTTCTCAAACACATTGATCGGAGCATCCCATGTATGATTCAGCTCACTCCCTAAGAACTCAATTGAGAATTTCTTACAGCTTGCAGAGAGATTCATACATAACTTCTGCTTTGGGGTGAGACCCCAAAATAAGATAATAGAAGAATGAGAGTCTCATGGAGTATATTACGAGGTTCAACAAAGAGAAGCTAGAGGTCGAATATTATGAGGAGAGCATCGCAATAACGGCTCTGATTGGAGGTCTGCAGAAAGAAAAGCTACTTTGGAAAGTTTCGAAGACCCACCAAATTCCATGGCCGAGCTCCTAGCAAGGTCATGAATGCCGAAGAGGCTATGGAAGTAAAGAATTAACATGAGAAGGTAACAAGAAGCGGAGGCAAGTTTTAAAAAAATAATAAAGATGGAAAGAAGAGGTTAATAGATGATAAGTTTGTTGACTACACTCCTCTTACAATCAGTTGAAAGCACATCCTGAATGAGATAAAGAACGATCGATCTCTGAGGTGGCCTGAAAGTTAAAAGCTCCTCCTTATAAGAGGGAAAAAATCTATGGTGTGAGTTCCACTAATATCATGGGCACCTGACTGACAAATGTTTTTCTCTGAAGTATGAAATTGAGAAAATGCTAAAAGTTGGCAAGCTAAGAAAGTATGTAGACAAGAGCGGCTCGAACGGTGGCCGAGATGACACCCAGAAGAAGAAGAGAAATGACAAGTGTAAGACAGATGCTCCATCCAACCGAGATGACGATAACTCAGACTACTGTGATGAGGACGACCCTCGTCTCCCTCCTAAGTTTGCTAATCCATAGGGTCGGCTCAATATGATCTCGCATGAGGTTAAGATGATCTGTGGGGGGCTTGATGAAGGAGGAAAGGATATTGCAGACAGAAAATCACACGTGGTCAAGGCAAAAGCTCCTCCACCAAAGCCTAAGACTGTCAACTCAATTGCAGTTCAACCGGTGAAAGGTTCTAAGGATTCTGGTAGATGGCGGCAGCTCAACCGACTTGATGTTTAGGGATTGTTACAAAGGTCAGGATCTGTGCAATAAGAGATTTATTCCATATCACCAACCACTCATCGACTTTAGTGGTGAGAAGGTGCAACCCTTGGGCATATATGAGATAGAAGTAAGAATGGGAAATACCTAGTCGAAATGCCTCGCGAAGAAAATCATCTTCTTCGTCATGGATAAAAATGTCTACTCGTCTTACAATATAATTCTTGGAAGGGTAGACCTCAAGGAGTTTGAGGATGTGCCCTCAACTGTCCACCAGATGATTAAATTCTGAACTCTATATGGGTTAAGGGAAGTTCAGGGGGACCAAGTTGAGGCACGCGAATGTTACTTCAACTCAGCTGAGGAGAGGAAGGCATATAAAAAGGGCACAATGACCTACAACATTGATACCTTAGACCTTAGAGATGAAAAGAAGCTGAAGAAGGGAGAGGATATTGAGGAGGTAAAATCCATCATCCTCAATGGGGACGAGCCGAATAAAACCATCCAAATCGAAAAAGCCCTAAAAAAGGAGGTCAAAGAGGAGCTGATCAAGATGTTAAAGAATAGGCAGAGCATCTTTGCTTGGAGCCATGAGGATATGCCCGGTATTGATTCGAAGGTTCTCTGTCATAAGCTTAATGTGGCCGAGGATGGAAAATCGATCCAACAAAGAAGGAGAGTTTATTTGCGAGAGAAGTATAATGTCATCCGGGAAGAGGTAAAGAAGTTAAAAAAGGCCAACTTCATTCGAGAGGTCATATAACTTGAATGGCTTGTGAATGCTATCATCGCCCCCAAATCCAATAAAAAATGGAGGATATGTGTTGACTTTATAGATTTGAACAAAGCCTACCTCAAAGACAGCTTCCCCCTGATAATGATAGATCATATGGTTGATGCCACTACCGGCCATAAACTAATGAGCTTTATGGATTCCTACTCAGGTTATAATCAAATATTCATGGATCTGGTCAATGCAGAGAAGAAAACTTTTATAACTGATAAGGGGACCTATTGCTACAAGGTCATACCCTTCAGATTGAAAAAATCTTGGGCAACATACCAAGGTTGTGAACAAGATGTTCAAAGAACAGATTAGAAAGACGATGGAAGTTTATGTCGATGACATGTTGACGAAGATCCTCAAGGCCGACACTTAAGTGGTCGACCTTGAGCGCACTTTTGAAACGATGGATGAGTATAGGATGAAGCTTAACCCCACCAAGTGTGTCTTCGATGTGGGAGCATGCAAGTTCTTAGGCTTTATTGTGAATCAAAGGGGGAATGAAGTCAACCCCAAAAATATCAAAGCTTTGTTGGAGATGAAAACTCCCACAATAATAAAGGATGTGCAGAGACTAACTGGATGGATGGCGGCATTAAACAGGTTTGTGTCTAAAGCTACCGATAAATATCTTCCTTTCTTTAAAAGTGTTGAGAAAAGATTTTAAATGGAACGATGAGTGTGATAAGGCTTTCCAAGATTTGAAGTCCTATTTTGGCTCTCCACTCTTGTTGTCAAGACCAGTCCAGGGAGAGAAATTGTATCCTTATCTAGCAGTTTTTGAATCGTCCATTAGTGCCGCTATTGTCAGAGAAGAGGATAGAGTCCAGAAGCCAGTGTACTTTAATAACAAGGCCCTCCAAGGGGCTGAGCAAAGATATCCTGGAATGGAGAAGTTGTCCTATGCTCTGATCCATGCATCAAGGAAGATGAAGTCGTATTTCCAGGAACATACCATGGTAGTCCTCACAGACTCACCTTTAAGACAGGTCATTCACAAGCCTGAGAAGTCGGGAAGGCTAATGATCTGAATAATTGAATTGGGTGAATTCGACATCATTGACCAATTGAGAACGACCATTAAAGGGCAGGCCCTAACTTACTTTGTAGTCGAATTCACATGGGATGAGGTCGACACAGAAGAGATTAAAGCTGCATCTTGTGAGTAAGAGAGCAATGTGTATCTCCCCCAAGCCAAGGCCGATATAAGTGCAACGAGAAACAAGGTGTCTGAGAACGAGGAAGAGCGATACCTCTTTAAGAACGGAACCCTATAGAAGGGTAATTTTTCTCAAAATGGTACTGCGTGGAGCCTGTTCATTGATGGATCTTCATGTGAGAATGGAAGTGGGGTAGGATTAATTGTGTCGGGCCCAAATGGGACCGATATTGAATATGCACTGAGGTTCAGCTTTAAAGCCTCCAATAATGAATCAGAGTAGGAAGCCCCCCTACCAGGTCTCTCCCTTGCCCAGGAATTGAAAGTCGGCCAACTCCTTATCTATGGTGATTCCAGGTTATTCGTGAAGTAAATTTTGGTGGTATATGAGGCCAAGGATGATAGAATGGCCAAGTACATGGGAAGGGCGAAGATAGCACTTAAGCATTTTAGTGAGGTAAAGATGAAGAGGATACCTCGACTAGAAATTGGTCGAGCCGATGCTCTAGCAAGATTATCTTTAGCTATTAGAACTTAAATTAGAAGAACAGTCACAATAGAGATCCTTCATCGGTCGATGATTGAAGGAGGAGAAAATACTGTGGAATTTTGCTTCAACTTGAATATGAAAACTTCTTGGATGGATATTATCATCCGGTATATCAGAGATGGAGAGCTGCCAGAGTTTAGAGCCGAGAGAAAGAAGCTGAGATATAAAGAAGTTAAGTTTTCCCTTATAGGAGACATCTTAGGCAAAAAAGGGTTCCTACTTCCTCTGCTCAAATGTGTCCACCCATATGAGGTAGAGTATATTTTAAAGGACGTGCATGAGGGGTCTTCCTCCAGTCATATCTTAGGAATGTCATTAGTAAAAAGGATCATCACTCAGGGCTACCGGTGGCCAACGTTAGCTAAGTATACAGCTGCATATGTTAAGAAGTGTGATAAGTTTCAAAGGTTTGCCATTATACCCCATCAACCTTAGCATCCTCTTACTTTTATCACTTCTCCATGGCTATTTGCATTCTAGAGGATTGATTTGGTAGGGCCACGGTCGAGAGGTGTGAACAATTATAGCTATCTGATTATAGCGATTGATTTTTTTCAAAGTGGGTAGAGGCTGAGTCGATGATAACAATCAGGGAAAAGAAAGCCTTTCAGTTTATCTTAAAAACATCATCTGTAGGTATGACCTCCCTAACACTCTAATTTCTAATAACGGAGCGCAGTTCAAGAACATCTCCCTTGAGAAATACTGTGAGCGGATCGGTATCAAATGGTTCTTCTCAACTCCAGGTCAACCCCAGGCTAATGGGTAAACAGAGGTCACCAACAGAATAATTCTCGATAGAATCAAGAAAAAGTTAGAGGACGCTAAGGGGAGATGGACTAAGGAAGTGAATGTCATCCTATGGGAATATAAGGTAACAAAGAGGACTCCGACGCGGGGGGGGGGGGGGGGGAATATATTTATGTTAGCCTATGGCTCAGAGGCTATAGTGCCGATAGAGATAGGTCTCCCAACTAATAGGTTCCAAACATATGATCGGGGGCAAAATATGGAAGAGAGGAGACTGAATTTGAATCTCCTAAAGGCGCGAAGAGAAGATGTTGAGCTTAGGCAAGATGCCTATCATCAAAGGATAGCAAAGTTTTATAATAAGAGGATGAAGGCCCGGCCACTGGCAGTAGGAGACCTCGTTTTGAAGAAGATATAGAAGAAGACCAACAAGTTTCATCCTAACTGGCATGGTCCTTATAGGTTGGTTAAAGAAGTGGTTCCAGGAACGTATCGGGTGGAAGATCTAGAAGTAAAGCCATTATCCAATCCATAGAAAACTGACCATCTCAAGAAATACTATCAGTAAGAAGTTTTTGTTTAAAATACATTTTAGTTTTTGATTGTCTCTTTTATCCATATATATGAGAATCAGATTACGAATTAAAATTTCCAAGTGTTCTCTCATAACTTGTCTATTGTTTGAATATTTATTGCTCGTATGTATCAGTTCACCTTAAGCTATAAAACATCATTCGTGGTGAGGTAGATTTAAGGTGCTCTCGGTGACATGACAGTCCAGATGGGGTTAACCTCATCTAAGGACTCTCAAATAACATCGAGAGGGATTAAAAATAAGTTAGTATGGTTCATTTTAAACATCAGTAATTTGGTAAAATGTAATACCCCGTAATTTTTAATGATTTTAAAATGGGATTAATTAGGATTAATTATAAGATATTTAAAATTAATTCGGATTTAAATATTACTCGAGAGTAAAGTAATATGTGATGTATGTTTAATATTACTTAGTGATTAAAAGTAATATATGATTATGACTTTCCATGATTTAATAAAAATATGACAATCACAGGAATTAAGTCGGGACGCGTGTGTGAGTCGTGTCGGGACTAAATTTAAAGGAATTATAAGAAAAATATTTTTATGTCATACAAATGATCATTTTGGCTGCACCAAAGTATTCGCAAGAGTTTAAATAGTTGAAAAAGTCTACTTGGGTGTTTGATTTGGATCTCGGGGCATTTTGGAGCCGAATAGACACCCTGGAGGGATATTTTAGTCATTTTACATGGGAGGTGAACAGTACCTACAAATTTTGTAGTTGAGGGAAAACCCAGTGCACGAGGCTCCCACCACTGCGGGGTACTGGGGGGGGGGGGGGGGGGTTGGATGTGCACAGCCTTACCCCTGCATACGCAGAGAGGTTGTTTCCGTGACTCGAACCCGTGACCTCCACGAATTTTGTAGTTATCTTATTTAAATGTAGAGATTATCTAAGTGAAATTCATTCATCCAAAATCAAAAGACAAGTCTGTGAGGAGAGGAAAGGTTTTTCTAAAAAGGAGCAGACACCCTAGGAAGCCGAGAGCAAGGTCGTCCTACACCATCACCGCCATCGAAAGTTGGCCGAAAAAGGGAGAGGACCACCGGTAAACTAACATCACCAAAGATTCAGACCTTCCATTTAAAGGCAAGTGACTTAATCTGTTCAGTATTAGCATGTATAATGCCCATGTTAAGATAGTTATATAATTATGAGAAAATTGCATGATTTAGAGATCAACCATAATGATGTTAATGGAATCCTTGATATGAGAAATATGTAGAATAAACCTTCTTCTGATTTTAATCCACGAATTTGAAATCATTTGATAAATAAAATCTGATTTTTATTTGTTATTCTTGGATATATGATAAAAGATGGATTTTTTGGAAATTAGGAGAAATAACATGTTGAATCCAAACATATTGATGTTTTAGGTGGTATAAATGATTGGAAATAATTTATATGTATTGTTATATCATGTGGAATGAATTATAAGGAGTTTAGATTTTAATATATATGATTTGAGGATGAAAATTGGTTAAACCCATAGGCCAAATATGCAGAAACAGTAGGCGCATACCTATTCGATCGATCGATCGACTTTGAATGTCGATCGATCGATCGATCCCAGACTGTTGATCGATCGACTATCCTAGAATTCATATGTTGATTTTGTTTAAGGCTTGATTAAATTCTCCACTTCCAAGAATGCTTAGTGTAAATTAATTATGGCATAATGGAATTTAGGGAAGGTCAGTAGGGTGGTAATTGAGACCCGAAAAATGTTTATGTGTGAATTAATCCTTGAGAATAGAATAATGGATTAAAAGCAATTAGAATTTATCAAAGAATAAATCTATTTGAGGATAATATGAATTTGTGAAAATTCGGTATTTGGGATGATATGGACCAGTAGGCTGTATACCATTACCTTCTAAATTTATTTGAGAAATAATGGTTAACTTTCTAGTGATGTGAAAGCTCGGGAAATATATGTTAATAAGTAAAGTCGTAATCTATGAATACGTAGGATATTAGAGAGAAAAAATATACTATGTATGGAATTATCATATAGGTTGTGTGAATAACTTATTGATATTATATGTGCATAGGTGGAGTGAATACTTATATTATTATTTGTATGACATACCTACATTTCTTACTATCAGGATGGAGGTTTAACGTTTCGTACGATCTTATATCCTAATTGGACCCATTTGGGGGGATTTTAGATTCTTACCTTGAGCATAGGACCTTCGATACGTTCTATCGGTATGTATGATAATTTTGACGGTTGAATGGGAGTGTAGGTATGTGCGTGACCCATTCGGCTGAGGATTATGCTCCCCTCCAAATATATGTGTTATGTTATTTATGGTTCAGGAGAGACGCTGAACCAATAGTCCTTTTTTTATAGCGAGAGATGTAACTAGACATGATATCAGAGTATGCACGCACCGCAGCTGTGTCTGGGAGGTACCCTATTAGTATATATAATAATGTGATGAATATATATATATATATATATATATATATATATATATATATATATATATATATATATATATATATATATATATATATATAAATGAATAATAAAATCTTAATTGAGTTAATTAACTGAATACTTAATACTTGAAGGACTAGTTCATCTTATAGAGAAATGAACATGTGTAATTAAATGAAGTATTGCGTGGGAAATATGGTATAATGAGAAGATAGGATGATAATTTAGAAATTTGTTTAGGGGAATAATAAGTTATGTTAGGCGTGCACAATAGATGAGAGGTGAGATTCTCAAGTGAGAGCCGAGAATTAACATGTACACAATACTTTCTTAATTGCACTTGTTAAGCACTTGCTATTTTTAAAATCTTTTACAATCGGGCTCTGACCCATTTAGTTGCATATTCTCTTCTCTACTATATATATATTACCAGGTGTCCAGCATCAGGGACGCCCGTCTTAGATAATGGATATTTTGACGAGTTTCTGGAGATGCAGCTTTGTATTAGACGCTTTCATTTCCTTGATTCCTACCTTTATAGTATTTATCTCATTTAGGGCATGTCTCCCAAGATTCTAGTAGTTACATTTCCATTTCGGATATTGTACTAATTTTATATTGATACTATTATTATCGTTTTGTTTGGATGGTTATATTGAGATATTTCAACTGGAGAGTTTATTCCAGTTACATTTATACATGTTAAATTTTAATTCAATTGTGTTGGAGTGTTACTTATTTTATTCAGTATCGTGGCATGGATTTAATTAAACTAAAATTGAAAAAGTTTTGACACTTAGCTTAATTAATTATTAGGTGAATTAATAAAAAATTGTTTTTCGACAGTGATGCTAAGAATGAACCAACTGGATATTCTGATTTAATTTAATAAAGGACTGATGACCCGAAATTTAATTAGGCGAGATGTCACATGAAAATTCTTTCTCAACCGAGACAATAGTGCATGGACGAGACGACTCTCATCCATACACTCCAAAAACGACGAGATGGGACTTATGATCTAACACCATAATGGGTTTATTCAAATTCAAAATCACTTAGTGTGGTTCATTATTAAACATCATTAATTTGGTGAAAATTCTTTCTCGGTTGAGACGACAGTGCATGGACGAGACGACTCTCATCCAATACACTCTCAAAATGACGAAAGGGGACTTATGATATAACACCATTAATTTGATGGATTCGAATTCAAAATCACTTAGTATGGTTCATTTTAAACATCATTAATTTGGTGAAAATTCTCTCTCGGTAAGAGGACAGTGCATAGACTAGATAACTCCCATCCATACACTCTCAAAACGACGAGAGGGGACTTATGATATAACTCAATTAATTTGGTGAAGTCAGTGTAAGAGAAGAAGATAAGATTTTATGCTACTAATGAAAAATTAGGGCAGACACATTTTAATAACATATAAGAAGATGAGAACAAACGAAGAGTGTCATTTGATAATGACGGGGTTACAAAATCATTTTAGTATGAGAGCTACACAAGTTAAAGGGGTATGAGGCCACAAACGGCCACCCCCAACAAAATAAAAATAAAAAACAAGCTTAAAGTTGTAAACTATCCTCAGCATCTTCCTAAGCCGACCCATCGACAGGAATGGTCTCGGCCCCAGCATGGGTAGTCTCAACCCCATCATCATTAGCGCCTATCTCGGCTGTAGTATCATTGCTCTTAGTGACCTCATTGGGGTTTACCTTCAAAGTGTCACTCGAATTTTCAAGATATGCTAGAGCAGTTTCGAGAAGGGGGTCGCTGAAGTAAAAAACCACGAAGCCATCAGGTATCAGGTTTCCAACCTCGATGTTCTTGAGTGCAGCCCATCTCCCAGAAGTCTTTATGCCTCTTTCAAGATACTCAAAGGCATAGCCCCGAAACTCATCAGACTCCTTGAACTTAGATATAGCTTGAGCCTTATCCTCGTCCAAGGTAGCCTTGATGAAAACATCATTCTCAACCTATTTGTTTTTAGCCATCCTCTTCAAAGTATTAGCATGCTCAGTCTTCGAATTGGTAACTTCATCGATCGATTTCTGCTGTGTCGACTTAGAATTTTGAAGCTCATCCCTTATGTTACTCTAGGTCATCACTGCATCTTTTCCCTTATGAATCAAGGGAAGTTTCTTGTTAATCCATTCCCTCATCCAATAGAGGAAACTATGCTTTGTAATAAAAAAATATGGACACATAAATCAGTATGAGATGGGACAATGGAGACTATGTTTGGCAAATCTATCTAGGTTCCTAAACATCCATATGGAGAGCAAACTCGATAAGCAGTGATATGTCCATGGATTGGAGGAAGCTCTTATCACCGTCGGAGATGAGATAGCCAACACCATCCATGGCCTTTTTAGCATGGCCAATAATGCTCTCGTCCTCTAGTTTTAATTGGGAGAGATGAGCTATCAGAGCCTCATCTATATAGATGGGGATCCCTTTCTCAGGAAGATCATGCTTAGCTGGACGGTGAGCAGTAGTTTCTTTATCTCATCCTTTCCTCTTCTACCCAGCATCGTCTTCTCGACTAAGGTCGCCCACAGTGGATTTGTTAGTTAGGGCAACGGGGGCATCAAACTTCTTGCCGTATTTACCGATAAGTTTGCTTAAGTTTGGGGCCACCATCTTCTAAATGTTATCTGGTGTGTTTGATGGACGAGGTTGACAATAAAAAACTATAAGGTAGGGCACAATAGTTGGTAAAAAAACACTTACGTAGCTAGGTTAGGGGATCAACCCCCAGACGTGTCTGAGCCAAACAGTATGGGGTCATCAGTTGCTCAAACTTTAAGAGACGACCACTATCACCTTGCCCACAAATTTTCTCAATATTTTCAGAGGCCTAAAGGTTCAAGCCCGGATCAACTTTAGCCGATGCAGAGACCTTGGCCCATTGCTAAGGAACCCTAGGCTCAGATGTGCCATATGCAACATTGGGACCAAATTCCCAAGCTCTAAAGGTAAAAAAGTAGCGAGGCTCCTAGTTATGGTTAGAGGCTTGGGTTAGCAACCGACTTTACTTATAGGCTTCCGAGATAAGAGATGATAGTAGCCAAGTTGGGTCTTAGAGGACGACACAGTGTATAAATCCATAAAAATGTTAATATGAAGGTCAGTTTCCTGAACAATCTTCGAGAAAGAAACAAAGTCGAGAATAATTCTCTAGGAATTAAGAGAAAGTTAAGATGGTGAAATACTTAAACGGTCTAGGATGGCTCGTATGATCGGGTGAATAGGCAGTCGAAAGCGAACCTTAAACATCTGCTCATAAACACAGACCTCACCCTCTCAGCCATGAAAGGCTCTCTCATCTTCAGAAGGTTTTTCTCATAGAGATCGAGGGTCCTATGCCATGAAGGTGTCTACAAGTTATAAGATCCACCTCAGAGACAGTGCTCTCATAGGACTTAGTGATAGAAGTATTAAGTTCAGTCTCTTCACTGTCTTCTGGTGATTCAGTCGGGGGATTTCTTAGGTCACAACATATAAATTTTTGTACAAACTCGTCTCTTGTTACGGTCGAAAGAGGAATCACATATATTAGAGATGAAATGATGACACTCGGCTCAAGTATCTAGATAGAGGAGTCATATTGATTTGATGTCTCGACCCTGTGAGAGGACGATACATAAAATGAGGCCTCATTTACCTCAGACCCTTTAGCAGGGGATGAGGGTTGTGCCATGGATTCCTCAAAAGAGTCAATACTCTCGGTCGGTTGAGAGATGGACATTTTATCATCTGTAAAAGAGATGGACATTTTATCATCTGTAAAAGAGGATGACTTAGACGTAGAGTCACTCAACTCAATAACTGGAGGAAGAATGACAGCTAGTGGGGGAGGATAAATGGGACGAGTAGGAAAAGCCTCGGCTCTACGCCTTTCGACTTCCCCAGCCTCTAGCCTCCTAATTTATTAAAAACACCCCTCTCTGAGGTTTGAAAATTCCTCGGCTAGTTTATATAATTGCCTTAACATTAACAGGATGAGACTCAACTTTAGTGAAAACTAAAAGGAGGGCAAACAAGATACAAGTTTGACCTTTGTTAACTAAAGGATATAAAGTTAGAAACTAAATCGTTTTCAGTAAGAACATTCAAGAACATCACCCAAAAACCAACCGGAGAAGATGATCGGAGAGGGGACTGAAAACCCCTCTTACGATGCATTACCCCTAAAACCTAGTAAACATAGCCTTTACCACTACTAACAGCCCAAAGGAGAAAACATAAATGGGGGTTTCAACCCCTAAAACCACCCAACAAGCTTGCCAAAAAGAGAAAGCTCGCCAAAAAAATCAAGTGCAGAAAAAACTCACAAACCAAAGGCTGAAGACCAAAACAATGACAAGAAAGTAGTTACTTGGAGGAGAGGGAACCTCTTGGAAGGGAAGAAAACTGGAAAATCTTGGGAACAAAGAGAATCAAAATGCTCTGGAGAAATTATCAATGGTGTTCGCCGAAGACTTAAAGTGGGAAAGTTTGGGTAAATGAGGAAAGAGAGAAAATTATAGGTTTAAATACCTTATAATGATTGTGCACATTTACCAATACACCTCATCATTAAGGTCATAAAACCCTAAGCACCAAGCCGTCAAATCATACTTAGGGCAGACGCTACCCAATCAAAATAAGTACATGTGTCACTCACTCATCCTATAAGCCGTAAGCATCCGACATGCCATAGATACCTCATCAAAGACTATATCTACTCGTATCCCTCAGCCATCTCTTCACATAGATGGCTAAGGGTTAGGGGTGATTGATATGACCAAATGTGACCTCGTCTTAGGACAAGGGTCAGTAGCGTCCACAACCGAGTTCCCAAAGGACCCCACCTAGACTGTACCCAGGGCTCGTCCATATTGGGGTCGACTTCGTGAATCCATTATCTTGACCCTCTCATGAGACGAGACTCTAGGGCAGCATTTCATCAACAAAGACATGTCTCGTCCGTTATTTCGACCGAGACCTAATAATATCATGCAAGGCACATCTCAGCCTGACGTGTTCAGCCAAGACTGCACTTCCACCAAAATATCGAACAAGGCTATGTTAGGGCTTTATACTCGACCAGGACAAGACCCTTCCAGATGGCATCCACAATACGAGCAGTAAAAGGTTCCAAGATGGAAAATTTCGCGTGGATAAGTCTGTTATAATAAGATTATCCCCTCATGATTAGTTACATGTTTGAGGGATAGGTGTCAACTTGTTATTAGAAGCCTCCTCATGCACATGCTAATTACATGCTTAGGGGTACACTACACCCCCAAGACACTATAAATACACTTCATCTTATACATCGCAAAGGATCGATTATTCACAACCCTAACAAAACTCTGTCAAAATACTTCGTGAGAGAGAAAAGCTTGAGTGTTGTATTTTCAGGCCATTAGTGTCATTGTTATAGTGAAAACCACTATTTATACAACATAGTTGACGTAGGCTCCGGCCAAACCATTTATATCTGGTGTTTTCTTCATCTTTGCCTCATCTCTTTCTATTATTATATTGCATATTTTTGTCATTGTTGTATTGGTGTGAGCTCATTCATTACTTTGATCTGGTGATACCAATTCTGGTATCATCAATATAAATATAAATACCTCTTTAGCTAAAACAAATAAAATTACATGTTTTATGTACTCCTAACTCTAAAGGGACCACACAAATAAATGTTATTGTACCAAAGGGACTAGATTTATAAACCTGAAAACCATTGTCCTATAAATCCAAATATAGGAAGGAACATGGCCTTGACCTTAATTCTCTAAACAATTAATCCCAAATTCCAAACATCCTTTTATTTTTATTTGAGTTACGTTCAGTTACTTCTCCAAAGAAATTAAAAAAAGGTTATGTGTTTCTATTTGTAAGAAAAGGAAAGGTTGGTAACAAAATATATTACCTTTTAATTAAGGGTTCTTTTTTGGAAATATTTAAAGATATTGTTAAATTATTTTAAATAATAATTCTGCATAATGTGTTTTATAATTAAATAATACTAAGAGTCACTTTGACTAATGAAAGAGTACTTTAAAAATCAAGAGTCAGTGCTATTAAGATAACTAGCATGTGCCCCGCGCGATGCGTTGGCGTAAATGTATCTTACGGATGTTGTGTAAAGGAAGTATAAAATTTCATTGTGCTTGCATAAATAAAGTATTTCATTATATGTAAATGACCTATGTAGCCACCAAAAGTTACTATGTTAAAGTTTTCCCCGTCAGTATATTGTTTTAACGAAAAACTAAAACATAATGCCTATTGAAATAAAAAAAATTATTTAGCGCTCCAAACGTCCTTGTACTCCGTCAATCCTTGATCTCTATTTCTTTACTCCTGCAAATTATGACATTTAAATTTTAAATATGTCTTTTTTTTATAAAAAAAGATAATAATCTAATGACCATATACGTGGGGTATGGAACTAAAAAAATCACAATTATAATTGTTTGCCAAGAAAAATTAATTTGCAAACTGTGAATATGAAAAGAAAAAAAGAAAAAAACTGAGATCGAGTTCCCCTCTTATTTCAACAAATCAAAAGATCAAAGTCGACAACTTCTGGAAGAGTAAGGGAGTCAAAAATGATATCATCAAATCATATACATATGTACAATGGGATGGGGTTTGGTTTTTGAAGGGTACCCGCATTTTTTTCATTTATAAATTGATTGTTGATGTAGTAGTACTTCACAGCTATATTGGTAAAACTTTTATACTTTGTTCCGATAGGTTTATCACTGCTCTTCCACAACATTGAAAAAAATATAGTGTAAAAATACCTCTACATCTGGGTATGAAAAACACCTTCATTATTTCAAACACTCCAAGTAACACTTAAAAACTAAAGAGTTATGAACAATGAAGAAAAAAAATAAGAACCAATGATAAAGTGACGAAGTGTAGAGCGTGAAGAAGAAAACGAAAAACTTACTAAGCATTTTACCAGATAAGTGTGGAAGATAGAGATTAACAATTTCACACAAGAAAAAGAGTTCATCTATATTGTCTTTTAACATGAATTGAAAGGAAGTAGATGAATTTTCAACTTCAGGACACATAAAATGAAAAGTTACCGACTACAACGATAAATGATCTCTTATGAAGTAGATGATTTTTCAACTTCGAGAGAGGAGACGAATAGAGAGCACACAAAATGAACAGTTACCGACTACAACAAGACATGATCTCTTATTAATATTATTAAGTTAAAGTGCATTAAATGTTATTATTAGAGGTATAATAAGGTGTAATTAAAGGACATTTTTTATTTATTAAGAACTCTTGGGTATCTATTTTGGTGGACGATTGAGATTAAGTGACTGTTGTATATTTGGTTTCTATCTCTGGCTATAAATAATTGGTGAAATCCATCATTCACAACTTTCTAAAGAAAAAAAAATTCATAGAAAAGGGAGATAAAGTAAAATTCTCAATAAGAGTTAATTTAGGAATAGTGTTTTGACTATTGAGGAAGATCTAACGGTTGGAATGCGCTGAAACTGGACCATATTTTTCTATGACGGGATGAAGTCGTAGTTCAAAAATTAGTCTGATCATACATCGTTAAGGTCAATTGCTTAGCTAATCTTTCTAATTATGACAAGATGGAGGTACAAGAACGAATTCTAAATTCATAGTTATGGATCGAGGGATGTGATTAGATTATCATTTTATGCTCTGCATAATAATTATACGTGATTATTATGATGATTCGAGAACCTATTATTAAAGAACCATGGAATGTTTAATTAATTAATCAATTAATGTTTAGATTAATTAAAATCACGTTTTATAGTTTGTTTTCTTTAATTAAGGTATATTTTACATGTGGTATCAGAGCGTTGTGTTAGGATCACATGATTATCCATTAAGTTTTGCGTATAATATTATTAAGGTCGTTGATTTTTATATACATCGTGTAATAAGTGTGTGTGTGTGTGTGTGTGTTCCGTGGAAGTAAATTTTTTATGTAAATCTATTGATTATCACATAAAAGGATAAATCATAAATGGAATTGTTGTTTTTCAACATTTTGATGAGCAACTTAAAAATGGAATCGATCCCCTTATTGTGATTTTATGTAACAATTTAACTGTGTCTGCTTATTTTATAAAGCTATAAATATGATATTTTGAGAGGTTTTCAGTAATAGTTTTCTTATGCCTCTAATAAGCAATAGTAGAAATTAAAATTGCCGACTTACTCAGAATCTAATAAAAAAATTATATTGATCCGAAACGGACTAATGATCAAAACTTGGCATTTTTTGTGATGGGTGTTGTTTTGGATATTTGAGCACGTTTAAGCCATTAATGATCAATTATTCAAGGGCTTGTCAGAGTCATGCATTAATTGTGTCACCTGGTGCTATGGCACTATGGGGCTATGCTACAGTGTTATGATCAGACATATGAGAAAATTTTGAGTTACAGGTGGTTGACAGTGACAATGCTCTATTGGGAATAGATGGGTCATTGGGATTTATTCTGTATAGGTCATTGGACTCTTGAGTTGCATATATCCTTGGACTCTTGAGGTGGATTGGGCCTCCAAATATATATATATATATGTGTGGGGGGGGGGGGTTACAAGTGTATTATATAAATTCTACTTTACCCAATTTGACACGCTCGCTTGATTGAAAATATCTTGTACATGCACTGATTTAGAATCCATTAAAATAATTGAGTTTCAAAATTATATCTCTATACTTTCAAAGGGTATACTAATTATAGTTGAAATCGAAGTCAATTCTTTAAAGAATAGTGAAATTAGTGGGAGTAATAAATCACCTAATGTGGTTATGAAAGAAGTTAAGATACTCGTGGCATTCCCTTCACAGCCAAAGTAATTGCTATTTTAGTTGTTGGATATCAATAGTTTTAAGACCAATTAAATGAGTAATCCATTCAGAGTGATATGAGATTTATCACAAGAATGTGAATTTAACATAGGAGTAAGAAAATATCTAATTTTATTTCCACAAGTTTATACAAATTATAATGCCATTAATTAACCAAAATGAAGTTTAGGATCGCTTCGAAATACCTAATTGACCCTAGTGATAATCAACAATATAAATCTAGACTTATGGTCAAAGTTTTCGTTGTTAATAGAGAAATGGGCGTGAATAAATATTTTCACATATATTTTAAAATGTGAAATTCTTATGGCTTTAGTAGATCCTTTTGATTAAGAGTTACATTTAGTGTAAAAACTTACGAGAGTTTAAGAAAAGAACTGTATAATTAAGAAATAACTATATAAACTTATGGCAGTTTCCCACCAATGGTATTTTAAGAATACTTTATGTATTCATTTTAGTATATATATACCTTGAGGTCACTGGGAGTAAGTTTATATATTTTGGACTTTTCTATATATTAGTAATGAACGATAAATTAGAGAACTAAAATATTTTAAGGGTATGAAGTAATAAGATTCCTAAAATATTATGTGCTCACACTTATGATAATTGTTCATATAAAGATGATCAATACTTATAGTTCGCTCTTAATAATAGATTTGTTTTAGCCTAATGGACTATATTATGAAAGAGTGAGAAACGATTAAATATTGTCTGTAACATGGTTTGAGATTAGATTTTATGGATTATAGCTGTGAAAATTTATTTCGGTACTCCGAATTATCGACACTATTACCAAATCGCTAAAGTATTATGATAATGCCTTTGCAATCTTTGTTATGAAGACTAATAGGTATTTTAAAGAACCTAAGAACATTAGAATATAATCCCTGTATGTGAACGAAGAAGTTTAGGAGTGCTAGCACATTAGTACAAGTGTTAACATAGTATATCCACTAATAAATGGGTTTTCACCAAGGATATTTATGAGGCATGCTTAAGATATAGGTATTAAGTGCAGAGAATTATGTATAAGTTTTGTGGATTGTTTCGTGTTTAATTTTGACACTATATTTGATATAGATTAAAGTGTATTCTAAATATTTAAATTTATGTCTTGCAATATAAGTTTACATGCATGAGAATTGATGAATGTGACACAAATAGTCATTTAGCCTTGCTTGTGAATTTTTTTTTAAACTGAAATTTTCCAAATAAAATTCTTCCAATAAAAGATTTTTTGAGAAAAATAAAAAGAAGGATGAGGCCAAAGAGAGCGGAAAGAAAGAGGGTGAGAAAGAGAAATAGGAAGAAGAGAGGTGTTTTGAGTGCAAGGGCAAGGGGCATAAGGCGTTTGAGTGTCCCACCAGGCTAAAAAGAAAGGGAAAAAAGATTGTCATGCCAGCCACTCTTAGCGATAGTGAGGAAGTGGTGAAGGATTTCGAGGATGAATCTTCCCATGGGGTGTGTGTATCCTTTTTAGCTAGTAACATGAGCACACCTATTTCGTCCCGTGAAAATGAGGATACTTGTGCACGTGAGACCCCTGAGGATGATAGTTTGAGTGTTTCTAGTGAGTGTGAGAGTAAGGATGAGAGTGAGCTCCAGATTGCGTTTTGAAATTTATACACCGAGACCCTAATGACCAAAAAGTTGAACAAAGACCTAACTCTTAGGGTGATAGATTTAGAGAGAGAGATTGAGAGTTTGAGGGGATTTGAGGCATCGGCGAGTCGACTCGAGAAGGTGAAGATTACTTTGAGTGAGTAGTTGATCATCGTAAATCTAAACAAGAGTGAACTTATAGCCCGTGTGTCACAATTAGAGAGAGATATTGAACGTGCCCGAAAGGTAAAGGTCACTATAGAGGAAACATCTAAGAAGGTAAGAAAGATTCTCCTCAGTCCCTCTTTGGGTAATGTTGAGATACTAGGAATAGGTCATGACGGTGTGCCCACTTCCCATGTTGAACTTAATCCAGTTATTGAGTTTGTGATTGATCAATATGTCTCTCAACCCAACCCACCTAGGCATCCCGTTCCATATAGGAGAGTGCGCCACAAACGTTGTGAGAGAAGTGTTCCTAGGACCGTGTACGTTTTCACCCATTGCAAAAAGATAGGACACCTTAGGGAATTTTGCTTTAAGTTGGGTAATGCATCACGTTTTTCTACTACACGTGTTTCTACGACACATGCACCCACACATGATACTTTGGATGCTCCGGATGATTACATGAGAGAGTTTGCACATATTAGGGAGAAAGTAAAGTTTTTGGTCAAAACTTTACATGATTCGAAGGATATTTTTCATAGGATGTCACCACCTTTGGAAAACTCCTCGCACCTAACGGTTGAGATTTAGACTTGCTTATTAGTATATGATGACCTTCTTGATGATATTTTGAGCCTATTTCTAGTGTGTACCGTTTTTGTATTTATATTTTCCATTTTTGATATATTTTTTGAAAACCCAATAAAGATTTTTTTTAAAAAAGAATTAAAAGATATAAAAAGATTTCTATTTTTGAGAAAAATTTGAAAAAGTCAAAAGGATTTTATTTTTATAATAAATTTTAAAAAGTCAAAAAGAGTTTTGTATTTTGTTTACACCCTTTATGGACGAACATTTAGGATGACCGAGTCACAATTTCATTCCATATACATGTGACTATTTTATAGTGTTTTGATATGCGTCGTCATTTCATTTTTGTGCTTTATAATGTCAGGAGTCATTAAGATGTAATTTGAGATTCTACCAATGTGTTTAACTCTTAGGCTACTTTAATGCACACTTGAACGAATTTTCTTGATTATTGTACTTATCTATCACATGTTGGTCAAAGTGTTTCCATCTCAATCTTTTCTTTAATATGAAACAAATGCGATAAAACTTGATAATGAACGTAGTGCATGAAATAACCATTGTCCATGAGGAGTTTTTTTAATATGGAAAAATGATGAGTTAACATGGGAAAGGGCTGCGAGAATACAAAATTAACCCATCGTGAAAGCCACCGTTTAAAAGACCCCAAAGAAAAAATTAAGGCAATAAAAAGATAAATATGCCAAAAAGGGTCCAATAGGTTTTAGATCACCTCCAAAAAAAATGCATTATCATTTGTGTGGGTGCTTGGATGGAAAAGCAATCAATGGGTTTGTACATCCTAACAAAGTCTTGAAAAAGCATTACATAGTTTTAGACGTTATTGTGTGGAAATCATTTTACACTTTGATGTGTCGATTAGATTGAGTCGATATCATATGAATCACATTATTTGACACCTCGGGACAATTTTGAGATCATTCGTTATGAGTATCCATATTCATCGTACACATTTTCTATGTTTGATTGCATTGATTTTCCTATTAAATTTTCTCACACCCGTTCCTTTTGTTTCCATGATTTTGTTATCTTAGTGTAAAATTATTTTTGCTTTTTTGTTTAAAAAATTAAAAAATAAAAAATAGTTTGTAAATGCGTTCAAAGATATACTTGATGACCATAATCGTTTGCTTTGCTTGTCATGAAACTCCACGTTTATTTTGTTAATTATTTTCCTTGTCTGTTTCGAACAAATAAAAAGGGGGAGAACGAATTATGATTTAATGGGGGAGTTTAAATTATGCGGGAGAATTGAGATTTGTTTTTATTCATGTTTATTTAATTTAAAATAGAAACGTCATGAATGTATTTGTTTCTTGCCTCATGTGTATAGGGACAAAATTAAAGATCATATTTTGCACACCCTGTAACACACCGACTAATTAAATACCGGGTAGCTACTCCTTTATTAAATTAATACAAAATGCCAAGTTGGTTCAGTTAATAGCATCACTGTCGAAAACATTTTAATGATTTCTAACCACCTAGTATTTAAAAAGCAAGTTGTCAAATTTTAAAATTAAATCTGATTAACATGTAATAAAAGAATTATGGAAGAATAACATAACCATTCACCATAAAGAAGCAATAGAATAACCAATAGATAATAAGTTTGGAGGAAATACTCCTCACAAAAATCCCAATATGGAAAATAATAAAACAAGTCTGCATCCTGAATTAAATATAAACCAAAGTCTGAATAACTGAAGTAAAAAATGTCTCTAAAGAAATGGGCGACATACCCTACAATGATGAAACTGAATATGGAGTCAAGACTAGAAAAGAGGCGTCTACTGTCAAAGCACTGTAACTTCCACAACAGCTACAGCTCGTCACCTGAATGGAAATACTATGCATGGTGTCCTTGTGGCTGGGCACTTAAAAGGTTTTTACAAAAAAATAGATTTGAAAGCAAACGGGTCAGAGCCCGAAAGTGGAGAGTATTTTAAAAATAGCAAGTGCTTTAAATACATTTAACACAATGAATGCAAAATACATGTTAGGACGCGCTCTCACATGAAATACTCACCTCTCGTCTAACTGTGCACTCCTAACGTTCCCGTACCCATTCATGTGTTTCTCATATCTATCTGGTTCAAAAGAGTTTCTAACATATCTACTCGGTTCACGTTTTTATTTCCAACCTTAATAATTAAATAGAGAGTTCTACTTTAATTCTCGGATTCCCAATTATTAACAAAACCAACTATTTGTATATTTCATAACGTTACTACAATTATACTCGCGATTAAACATAGCAATTCCTTTTCATTTAACCGTATATTATTCACATCATAAATATACAATACAAGCAACCCGAGGCTAAGATGCGGTGCACACATACTCTGCTATCCATCTCGGTACATCACGTACATAAGGATTACAAATTCCTAATCTCTCAGGAATTGTTAGAATAAGCACGACACACAACATGGAGGCGAACATAATTCAACATATCCATGGGTCATGTACATACCTACGCTCAATAGTAAGCTGACTTATTAACTCACAAATAAGTCATTCTAGCATTATGTTCTTAAGGTACCAATCTAAATCCGGGCACACAAAGATTAGATGGCCCTAAGCGAACGTAAACCTCCCGTGATAACAAGTATGGTAGGTATGTCATACACATAAAATCATATACATAAACTAAGCATGCACACATCTTAGATGTCTCAATATAATAAAGGTATATTTTACATCCTTATACCATTATTCCAATTTTATACATTTTAAGTCTTCCGATAATACATAATGTAGGCTGTTGACACATCTCACGTCATAGTTTCTTGTACTTAAGACTTATCTCAAAGGGATTATTAAGTTTGTTATTATTCCCATATATAACATCATTATTCTTAAGGTCCTTACTTCTGCCCCAAACCTCATTTCATCAAATCATTCAAATTTACTCTTTCAACCCTAATATTATCTCACTCATTGAATTTAATTAGATTTTAAAATAATTCCTCAAATTGAATTCTAATTAAGGTCCAAATTTTATATCCATACCTACTGGTCTTCCTCAAGTCTAAGGATATTCATAAAGTCTCCAATGATAATTTTCTAAGGGTTAACATCATTAAAATTTAACTAGGAAAATTTTACTCATTCTGGGAAGGTTGATCGATCGACCTTGAACCTCGATCGATCGATGGTGGTCGATCGATCGACTGATGAATGTCGATCGATCGATCACACCAGGTAGGCTACGGACTGCTTCGTTTTGCAGTCCTCAAATCGTCCCAAAACTCCATTATAATGCATGAAACTCTAATCTAACGTTATAGTATCATCATACAACCATCCTACAACATTGTTAACGTTCTAAAACCAATAAATCATCAATCAAGGGCTTTATTTGGATCAAAACTTCATCAAGAGCCCTAGTTTTTCTATTTCTTTCAAGAACAATAATAAATCTCTTCTTAAATTCGTTTTTAGATCATCAAGGGTTATATTTTGAATTCATAATTCATCCAGAATATGTCTACATGCAATTCCTAACATGGTTCATAGTTTTAATCCTCAAATTCATGGGTCTATATCAATCTTCCAAGACAAAATTCGATAATTACACTAAACATGGAAGAACACATTCATGGAATTAATTGTAACTAAATCACTTGCCTTATATTTTTCAGATTTGTTGTTGGTTGAAGATGGTTGAATTCCTCTCTCTCTCTCTGCAGAATTCTCCTCTCTCTCTCTCTCTACAAGTTCTTCTCACAAGATGACAATGGAGGTGGGGGGTTGGTTTTTTGGCAAGTTAGAAATATTTTCTTAACTTATCCCGTAGCCCACTACTTAGATTGGGGTTGAAAATGGGTTAGTGGGTTTAATGATAAGTTATAATTAAAGTCTGATTTTCGTGGGTTTTAATTACCAAATTTCCAAAATTACCAAACTACCCTTTTGGGTTGCCGGTTTGGCCTAAAAATGCCCCGGGACCCAAACTAAACCCCTGGCTAGTGTTTTCTGACTATTTCGACCCTTCCGGACTCGTTGGCGCACTCAAAATGACCATACGGTTGATAAAAATAAAATTCACTTTTTAATTCAAATTATTACATTCCTGACGCGACTGTCACGCGCGTCCTAACAAAATTTTCCAAATTGCCGTATTTCAGCATCGCGACAATTTCAATATTTTCAATATTCATATAATGCCATATATACACATTATAATCAAATACCAACTCACATCTCGTTAGTATTTTATCCGGATTAATTCTCAATTAATTCACATTTAATTTAATTAATCCCATAAATAAATATCAATAAAAGTACGGGGTATTACATACTTCCCCCCTAATAACAGAATTTCGTCCCGAAATTAGGAACTAGAAAGTACCTGGTAAAAACAACTCTGGATAACGTTCGTGTATCTCCTCCTCGCGCTCCCATGTGGACTCCTCGGCATTATGATGCCGCCACTGAACATGTACTAACGGAACTATCTTTGACCGCAGTTTCCGCTCACTTTGGTCCAAAATAGCAATCGGCCCCTCCTCGTAGGAGCTATCGGGCTGGAGATCGATGTCCTCCAAAGCAATGTGAGAATAAGCCAAATCATCTCTAAGATATTTCCTTAGCGAGGAAATATGAAACACATCATGAATCCTGTGTAAATGCTCCGGTAACCCAAGTCTATACGCAACAGACCCAATCCGCTCGATGATAGGAAATGGTCCCACGTATCTCGGTGCCAACTTCCCCTTCTTCCCAAATCGCATAATCCCCTTCATAGGAGATACTCTGAGTAAAACCTGGTCCCCCACTTGGAACTCCCTGAAGAACCTCTTCGAATCAGCATAGCTCTTCTGCCGATCTTGAGCTACCCGAATGCGACTCCGTATCAATTCTATCCTCGCCGAAGTATCCTGAATTACTTCCGGCCCAAGTAGTTTGTTGTCCCCCACCTCCAACCAACATGCTGGGGAACGACAAGGTCTACCATACAACGCCTCAAATGGAGCCATGCCAATGGTGAACTGGTAGGAGTTGTTGTAAGCAAACCCCACCAGTGGAAGATACTGCTCCCATCCACCCCCAAAATCAATTATGCACATACGCAACATGTCCTCCAACATCTAGTTTGTACGCTCGGTTTGCCCATCGGTCTGCGGGTGATATGCCGTACTCAACTGCAATTCCGTGCCCATGGTCTCCTGAAAACTTTCCTAAAACAGTGAAACAAATATCTTGTCTCTGTCAGACACGATATTTAGGGGCACACCGAGAAGTCTCACTATTTCTGCAATAAAAAGCTGGGCATACTGTCCCGTAGTGTAGTCTGTCCTTAAGGGTAGAAAATGAGCAACTTTGGTCAACCTGTCCATAATTACCCAAATGGAGTCGTGACCCCTTTGTGACGTAGGCAACCCCGTGATAAAGTCCATGGATATGCTCTCCCACATCCACATCGGGACCTCTAATGGCTGTAGAAGTCCTGTCGGTCTCTGATGATCCACTTTTACCAGCTGACAAGTGGCACATTTAGAAACAAAAACGGTAATATCTCTTTTCATCCCGCTCCACCAATACTGACGTCTCATGTCTTGGTACATTTTGTCCCCTCCGGGATGTACCACGAACCGTGAGCCGTGCGACTCTGCCATCACCTCGTGTCGCAATTCCTCCCCTTCCGGAACTACCAGTCTCCCATTGAAGCGTAATCCCACGTCTGAACTAACGGTATAGGACTCGGCTCCCTCTGCTAGTAATCGAACTATCTGCTCCTAACAGAACGAGTCATTTTCTTGTGCCTTCACCACTCTCGTGACAATCTGCGGCGTAACAGTCATCACAGACATGAACGATCGGGCCACTGCATCCTGGTGTCCCAACTCTTTCCACTTTGCCGTCCACACCCCTGCCACCTCATATACTGGCCTACGGCTTAACGCGTCTGCTACCACGTTAGCCTTCCCCGGGTGATATTGGATATCAAACTGATAGTCCTTCACAAACTCAAGCCACCTTCGCTACCGCATATTCAACTCCTTCTGTATGAATAGGTACTCTAGGGACTTTTGGTCTGTGAACAATTGAAACTTCTCCCCCAAAAGGTAATGTCTCCAAATCCGAAGGGCAAATACCACTGTCGCTAACTCCAAGTCATGAGTGGGGTAATTCTTCTCGTGAGGCTTAAGCTTACGGGAAGCATAAGCTATGGCCTGACTCTCCTGCTGCAATACACCTCCAAGTCCTTGTAAGGACGCATCGGTGTAAACTAGATACTCAACTCCCGGTCTCGGCAATGCTAACACAGGTGCTGAGGTCAACTTGTCCCTTAACTTATCGAATGCCAACTGATAGGCATCACTCCAAATGAACGGCACACCTTTACGAGTCAGATGTGTCAAAGGACCCGCTATCTTTGAGAAACCCCGAATAAACCTCCGGTAGTATCCTGCTAGGCCCAAGAAACTACGGATCTTAGTCGGTGTCGTGGGCTGTCCCCACTCCCTCACTGCGGATACCTTCCCCGGATCAACAGATATCCCCCGGTCGGAAATAATATGTCCCAAAAACTGAACCTCCTTCAGCCAAAACCCGCTATTCTCATACTTTGCATACAGCTCGTTCTGATGTAGCGTCTGCAAAACCTGTCTCAAATGCTCGGCGTGCTCCTCCTCTGTCTGGGAGTAAACCAGGATGTCATCAATGAAGACAATGACGAACTGATCTAGGAACTCTCTGAACACCTTATTCATCAAGTCCATAAACACGGCTGGAGCATTAGTCAAACCAAAAGGCATAACCCGAAACTCGTAGGAACCATATCTCGTTAAGAAAGCAGTCTTCGAGACGTCCTCTTCCCTGATACGCAACTGATGGTATCCCGATCGCAAATCAATCTTTGAGAAGAAAGAAGCTCCTCTCAACTGGTCGAATAAGTCATCGATTCGGGGCAACGGATACTTATTCCGTATCGTGACCTTATTCAACTCCCCGTAATCCACACACAACCTCAACGATCCATCCCTCTTCTTTACTAATAACACAGGGGCACCCCACGGTAAAGTACTTCTCCGTATAAACCCCTGACCCAACAACTGCTCAATCTGATCCCGTAACTCTCTCATCTCAGCTAGAGCCATACGGTAAGGTGCGCGGGCAATAGGCCGAGTGTCCGGCGTCAAATCAATCACAAAATCTATCTCCCTACTCGGAGGTAGTCCAGGTATATCCTGAAATACATCGGCGAACTCACTAACAACGGGTATCGAATCAAGTGGTATCACCACTTCCTTAGAGGTCTCCTCCTCTATATAGTACAAGTGAGTGAACGATCCTCCCTCAGGACGAGTCATCGCCACTAAAAACATCTCCTGCCCGGGAATGGCAAAGATAATACTCCTACTAAAACAGTCACTCATGGCTCGGTACGCAACTAGCCAATCCATACCAATAATGGCATCATAATCGGTCATCTCTAACACTAACATATCAGCGGGTAAAGTAAACCTCCCGATCTCTATACCCACACCTCTACACATAAGCAAAATCATGGAACCCCTACTCAACGGTGAGTCTACACAAGTAGCGGTGCTCTCTGCGGTGTCTAATAACCCAATGGTGCGTGCAAATCTCATAGCAATAAAACAGTGTGTAGCCCCCGTGTCAAATAAAATGCGCCCCATAGTCCCCTGAATAAAGAACATACCCTCAATGGCCGGTGGATTCTGTGGGGCTGTGACCTGCTGGAGCTGATACACTCTCCCATACTGAAGATGTCCCTACTGAACTGGGACTGCTGGAATGGGTGGTAATGCTGCCATCTGTGGTGCTGGGAGGGCAGCGGGAAACATAGGCCTCTGTGGCTTGTGTCGAGCACCCTGTTGCTGCTGCTGTGGGGCCTTGCCCTTATCAGGACACTCCTGACATTTGTGGCCAATCTTACCACAAATGAAACACTTCCCCTGGAAGTTTCCCCCTCGCTGTCCCTGGTGACCACGGCCCTGGTGACCATTACCATTTCTGCCCTGGCCTTGCTGGCCCTGGTGAAACTGCTGCTGTTGACCATTTTAACCCTGCTGGCCCTGATGGCCGTTCGGACCATGTTGGCCCTGCCTAAAACCTCCCTGTCCGTGCCTGAAACCCCTTGATCGGAATCTCTTAGAATCCCCCTGCTGGGAACCCTGATCACCCTGCCTATACTGACCCTGAGCTGATTGTGCCCCGCTGGTACCATTTCCCCCTGTCCTGCCCTGATGGCTGGACTCTCCTGATCGCTTCCCCTCTGTCAAGTGAAAGCGGTGGTCCTGGCAATGGAGCAGGGCAGCGTTAACCACGTCAGAATAAGTGGCCAACGAGAGATTCCCCAATAAATGCTGACGGATCCTCCAAGTCAATCCATCTGTAAACTTCTGAATCTTCTTCTCTTCTATCGGTATCTCATCCGGGATAATATTCAGAAAATTTGTGAATTAGGCCTCATACTCGGCCACAGTCTTACCCTCCTGTCTAAGGTTCATCAACTTCCTCCTCATTTCCGTATGAACAACTGACGGAAAATATTTGCAGTCAAACCGCACCCAGAACTCCTGTATCGTGAGAGCATCTCTCTCCTCTGCGGTGGTAAAAGACTCCCACCACTGCAATGCAGATCCCACTAGCTTGAAAGTAGCTAGTATCTTCCTCTGAACATCGGTGCACTCATACATCCTCAAGTGCCTCTGAATATCTTTCCTCCACTGACTAGATACCACAACATCGGAGCTACCTGCAAACTCCCGAGGGTGTGCTTTTTGAAAAGCATCTCAAACACGTTCCCAAGTAGATGGGAATGCATGTACCTGAACTGGCGCGGCTACTGGCGCCTGGGGTGGTGCCTGCTGTACAACGGCGAGAGCGGCATTTACCGCTTGGGCTACAATGGCTACAACCTCAGCGGCATTCATGGTGCCCTGTACTGGTGCTGGCTGGGGCTCTGGCTGTGCATTCCTAGGAACCCGTGGTGCACGTCGTGGAGGCATCTGAAATGAGAGTAAAGTCTATAAGTTCACAGTTATAAACTTAAAATAGCTGACGAGCGAAGCATACATAAAGGAATACAACAGTCCTAAAATATAGGGCTCTACATCAAAGAAAGATCAGCAGAAACATAATAAGCCATACAGATCCTAAAGGACACTAGAACCTGATGCTCTGATACCACCTGTGACACCCCAACTAATTAAATATCGGGTAGCTACTCCTTTATTAAATTAATACAAAATGTCAAGTTGGTTCAGTTAATAGCATCACTGTCGAAAACATTTTAATGATTTCTAACCACCTAGTATTTAAAAAGCATGTTGTCAAATTTTAAATTAAATCTGATTAACATGCAATAAAAGAATTATGGAAGAATAACATAACCATTCACCATAAAGAAGCAATATAATAACCAATAGATAATAAGTCTGGAGGAAATACTCCTCACAACAATCCCAATATGGAAAATAATAAAACAAGTCTGCATCCTGAATTAAATACAAACCAAAGTCTGAATAACTGAAGTAAAAAATGTCTCTAAAGAAATGGGCGACATGCCCTACAATGATGAAACTGAATATGGAGTCAAGACTAGAAAAGAGGCGTCTACTGTCAAAGCCCTGTAACTTCCACAACAGCTACAGCTCGTCACCTGAATGGAAATACTATGCATGGTGTCCTTATGGCTGGGCACCTAAAATGTTTTTACAAAAAAATAGATTTGAAAGCAAACGGGTCAGAGCCCGAAAGTGGAGAGTATTTTAAAAATAGCAAGTGCTTTAAATACATTTGAAACAATGAATGGAAAATACATGTTAGGACGCGCTCTCACATGAAATACTCACCTCTCGTCTAACTGTGCACTCTTAACGTTCCCGTACCCATTCATGTGTTTCTCATATCTATCTGGTTCAAAAGAGTTTCTAACATATCTACTCGGTTCACGTTTTTATTTCCAACCTTAACAATTAAATAGAGAGTTCTACTTTAATTCTCGGATTTCCAATTAATAACAAAACCAATTATTTGTATATATCCCATTTTTATCTTTTCATAACGTTACTACAATTATACTCGCGATTAAACATAGCAATTCCTTTTCATTTAACCATATATTATTCACATCATAAATATACAATACAAGCACCCCGAGGCTAAGCTGTTGTGCACACATACTCTGCTATCCATCCCGGTACATCACGTACATAAGGATTACAAATTTCGAATCTCTCAGGAATTGTTAGAATAAGCACGACACACAACATGGAGGCGAACATAATTCAACATATCCATGGGTCACGTACATACCTAGGCTCCATAGTCAGCTGACTTATTAACTCACAAATAAGTCATTCTAGCATTATGTTCTTAAGGTACCAATCTAAATCCGGGCACACAAAGATTAGATGGCCCTAAGCGAACGTAAACCTCCCGTGATAACAAGTATGGTAGGTATGTCATACACATAAAATCATATACATAAACTAAGCAAGCACACATCTTAGATGTCTCAATATAATAAAGGTATATTTTACATCCTTATACCATTATTCCAATTTTATACATTTTAAGTCTTCCGATAATACATAATGTAGGCTGGCGACACATCTCACGTCATAGTTTCTTGTACTTAAGACTTATCTCAAAGGGATTATTAAGTTTGTTATTATTCCCATATATAACATCATTATTCTTAAGGTCCTTACTTCTGCCCCAAACCTCATTTCATCAAATCATTCAAATTTACTCTTTCAACCCTAATATTATCTCACTCATCGAATTTCATTAGATTTTAGAATAATTCCTCAAATTGAATTCTAATTAAGGTCCAAATTTTATAACCATACCTACAGGTCTTCCTCAAGTTTAAGGATATTCATAAAGTCTCCAGTGATAATTTTCTAAGGGTTAACATCATTAAAATTTAACTAGGAAAATTTTACTCATTCTGGGAAGGTCGATCGATCGACCTTGAACCTCTATCGATCGATGGTGGTCGATCGATCGACTGATGAATGTCGATCGATCGATCGCACCAGGTAGGCTACGGACTACTTCGTTTTGCAGTCCTCAAATCGTCCCAAAACTCCATTATAATGCATGAAACCCTAATCTAACGTTATAGTATCATCATACAACCATCCTACAACATTGTTAACGTTCTAAAACCAATAAATCATCAACCAAGGGCTTTATTTGGATCAAAACTTCATCAAGAACCCTAGTTTTTCTATTTCTTTCAAGAACAATAATAAATCTCTTCTTAAATTCGTTTTTAGATCATCGAGGGTTATATTTTGAATTCATAATTCGTCCAGAATATGTCTACATGCAATTCCTAACATGGTTCATAGTTTTAATCCTCAAATTCATGGGTCTATATCAATCTTCCAAGACAAAATTCGATAATTACACTAAACATGGAAGAACACATTCATGGAATTAATTGTAACTAAATCACTTGCCTTATGTTCTTCAGATTTGTTGTTGGTTGAAGATGGTTGAATTCCTCTCTCTCTCTCTGCAGAATTCTTCTCTCTCTCTCTCTCTACAAGTTCTTCTCACAAGATGACAATGGAGGTGGGGGTTGGTTTTTTGGCAAGTTAGAAATATTTTCTTAACTTCTCCCATAGCCCACTACTTAGATTGGGGTTGAAATGGGTTAGTGGGTTTAATGATAAGTTATAATTAAAGTCTGATTTTCGTGGGTTTTAATTACCAAATTTCCAAAATTACCAAACTACCCTTTTGGGTTGCCGGTTTGGCCTAAAAATGCCCCGGGACCCAAACTAAACCCCCGGCTAGTGTTTTCTGACTATTTCGACCCTTCCGGACTCGTTGGCGCACTCAAAATGACCATACGGTTGATAAAAATAAAATTCACTTTTTAATTCAAATAATTACATTCCTGACGCGACTGTCACGCGCGTCCCAACAAAATTTTCCAAATTGCCGTATTTCAGCCTCGCGACAATTTCTATATTTTCAATATTCATATAATGCCATATATACACATTATAATCAAATACCAACTCACATCTCGTTAGTATTTTATCCGGATTAATTCTTAATTAATTCACATTTAATTTAATTAATCCCATAAATAAATATCAATAAAAGTACGGGGTATTACACACCCTAATGGTGATTTAAAGATTTGACATTGAAGATTTTTGGGAAAAAAAAGTTTAAGACTTGCATTTTTAGGACCTTTTCAGCTTTGGGTTCATGGGAGAGTATTAGATTTGTATAGGAATTTTGATTTGATAATTCATATGTTTTTAGTTTGTACCAACATAGAAATAGGTGGAGATTTGTAAGGACATATTTTATAAGTCTTGGTTTACATTTTGTGTATGTCATAAGATTTATTCAAGATCAATCATGTATCAAGACAAATCCGAATATCAACATTCTTCACCAGAAAAGTCTTTGCGAGATTAATTTTTGTAAGGTTGTGTTTAAGTCCCTTTACATTCCATTTAAAGTATTGGTATAATTTTTCTAAGCGTTAGAAAATTTTTCTAAACTATTTTTAATCAGTTAAGGTGTTGTGTTTCGTCGAAAGGAATTTTTTCTAAGTGTTGAGGCGAATGAAATTTGACGCTCCGATCATTCGAGCGACATTGCCACGTCGATCAAATGATATTGGCATAACATACAAAGCTGTTCGAGCAAGATTTTGACTTTGTTTGAGCGACATCATTATCTCGTTCGAGCAATCTGTCGACTCAACTTTTTATATATATATCGTGTTAATTGAGTCATTATTTCTTAAGAAGACCTGGCATTTATCATTCTGCAAAAAATGCAAAATAGCAGAACACTTTGTCTTCTTCAATTTAGGATTTAAACTTTTATTTTTCAATTCTAAAAAATTCCAATAGTTTAGTGAATTTCTTTGGAACCCAAGATACGATCTTGTTAAACTTTCTCATGTAGAGATGGTAAATCTACGGCTGACGACTGCGTGTCATTTTAGAGTGATCGTGGGTATTTCTTGCAAATTTAGAACTATGTGTTCTTATGGTATGCTGTGGTTGATCCATTACTGACTCTAGGTTGCGTGTGTATGTGAGTATTTACATGATATTCATTGCAAATTTCATTGTGTAAGTTACGATTTATTTTACATAGTGAAATAAAAAGGTTTTCCCTCTTGGTTTGTTTCCTGAAATCTGTGTGTCAGCAATTATTTATGATGGTTTAATTTTCCCATGTGGTTGCATGTGTTAGGGTTGAATTTAAATTGGATAAAATTGACTCTGATTAAATAAGTATTTAATTGGAATTTGCAAACCCATATTTAATCAATATCACATAGATTTTACAAATTGGTATCAGAGCTTACTTAAGCGATCATCACCACTTTTACATTATCACAATACATATTCAATTTTTTTCAATGATACCAAAGTAACTAAGCATCTGCTTGATCCATAATAGTTGGGCACAACAATTACTCGCAGCTATGTATTCAGCTTCAGCTATTGAAAGGGATATTCAGTTGTTTTTTTACTACTCCGACCTACTAGGTTGCTTCTTACATATAACAGGTTCCAGACGTGCTCTTACTGTCGTCTGAACAGTTGGCATCTATGTAGTCAACTATGGAACTAGTGGTATTCTTTGTGTACAAAATACCGAAATTTAATGTGCCTTTAACATATTTAATTATTCGTTTAACACATAGAATATGAGCTTCTTCAAGGATTCATTGGTATTGAGCACATACACAAACAGCGAAAGAAATGTCCGGCCTAGAGGTGGTAAGGTATAACAGATTAACTATCATACTTTTATATAAAGTCGGGTCAATGTCTTTCCCATTTTCTTCTTTAAATAATTTTATGGATGTTCTCATGGGTGTACATGTTGTTTTTGAATGTTCAAGCCCAAACTTTTTAACAAGATCATTAGCATATTTTGATTGTGTGATAAATAGGCCATCACTAAATTATTTGACTTGTAGTCCTAAGAAATACTATAATTCCCCCGTTAAGGACATCTGGAATTTAGCATGCATAATATCTAAAAAGTTATTGACTTGATTAATTGAAGTTGAACTGAATATAATATCGTCAACATAAATTTATGCAATTAGGACATCGTGTTCTATCCTCCTAACAAACAAAGTCCGGTCATTTCCACCTCGCGCAAACCCTTTATTGACTAAAAGGTCGAGAAGTGCTCATACCAGGATCTAGGATCTTGCTTTAAGGCATATAATTCTTTCTTAAGCCTAAAGACATGGTTGGGGTAGGAGGGATCTATAAAAAAAATTGGTTGTTCGAGGTATACTTCCTTTATTAAAATATTATTTAAAAAAGTGAGCTTAACATTCATTTGAAAAGGTTTGAATTATAAATGATAGGATATGGCAAGGAGGAGACGGATAGACTCGAGTTTTTTAACAGGGGCAAAAGTATCGTCAAAGTCATTCCCTCTATCTAAGAAGATCATTGCGCTACTAATCGAGCTTTATTTTTAATTACCTCCCCATTCTCGTCAGTTTTATTTTTAAAATTCCAACGAGTGCCTATAACCATTTTGTTATGAGGTCACGCAGCGAGAAACCAAACATTATGACTTTGAAATTGGACTATCTATTCTTGCATAGAATTTATCGAGAATGAGTCAGATAGGGCATCGTTTACAGTTTTGGGTTCCACGAGAGAAACAAAACAAGTAAAAGAAGCCATATGTTGAAGTTGGGATCTCGTTCTCGCTGGCTCAGACGGGTTACCAATAACCTGTTCGAGAGGGTGGTCCTTAAAAACCCAGGGCAGTACTGCAGGGACCTCAGGTGGCAGTGAATCTACTATCTCCAGAGATTCAACTGTAAAAATATTTTAGACTCATCCATGACCACTATTTGACTATCACGACTCTTTAAACTATTGTCATTTACAATTACATTAATAGACTTCACAATGACCTTGGTACGAAGGTTATAAACTCGATAAGCTCAACTTGTTTAGGAATAACCCAGAAAATGGCTTTATCATCCCGGGTAATGAATTTTGAAAGATTTTCTGTCTTTGCAGACATAATAGATACACCCCCAAGGTTCGAAAATATTTTAAGTTAGGCTTTTTGATTAGGCATAAATTCTTCCCATTTATTCCCTTAATTTAGAGGCTTTTATCGCGCCGCGAAGTGTAATTCATGTGGATTTATATCATATCTTTTATAGTGACAAGTTCTATGTTCCAACTATTTCGTAGGTGTTCAGTGATTTGATTCGAGTTTCGTACCAAAAGCTCCAAAGAAGAATAAGAAGGAAAGGTTTCTGGAAAAGATGACAGGATGGAACCGAAACCAAGGGAAAGAAAAAGAACCAAATCCATCCTGGGAAAGTTCCAGTAAAGACTGTCAAGATAGAACCAAACCGAAGGGAGGGAATAACGAACCGATCCTACACCTGGAAAACTTCCTGTGAAGAGTCAATGAGATGGAACCGAATCGAAGTAGAGAAATAAAGAACCTATCCAATGCTCGAAGAACTCTATATAAAAGTTGTCAAAGACAGAACCGAACTGAACCCCTTAACAGGATAGGTTCTGTTCTCGATTATTCGGACCTATCCACTTGTGAAAATTAGAATCCTACTTGGTTCAAACTCTTTTATTTCGTAGAGGATAAATTGTAAACTCCTCCCAACATTAGGAGGAGGCTTATGATTCATGAGGGAAACTTTGTAATCAATATTAGAGAAGAAGAACAATAAACCCTAGTTACTTTCAATTTTGCAATTCAAGTAATACCATTCTAATTCTTGTTTTACGGCAGTAATTTCTTGTCTAATAACACTTTCATCTATCTTCATCTTCATTCAGTATTCAAAAAATTTCTTTCATTACAAACGTGTTGTCTACAAGTTTTCATATGTCAGGCTAGATTTCTAAGGTCGGAATGCATGAACTCAACCTGATGTGGTAGTTTCATGTGTATAAAATTAATCCGCTAAATTTAATGATTTGATTATGACCGCATTACGTAGAAACACGAAAATTGTAGATCTTTGGATCTTGTTTGCTTCAGGGTAAGCGGTATGCTTCAGAATGCAATTCGAGTGTAACTATTGTAAGACCGATTTACTCATCCTCTGATTAGGTATGGTGCGGGATTGAACCTCATATACGTAATGCTTGGGAGTACTAAACTCTGGGTCTTATTAATCACTTAAATTTATGATTAGTTTTATACCATCAATACACTCGGGTTGAGGGATTGTATTCCCGTCCTGTTTTCCTCATCATATAGTTCGAGTTTTAATTCAATCATCATTAGTACTTCAAGTAATTTAGAATAGTTGCATTCCATTCATACTTTAGTTCATTAGTTAATCATTTACAAAATTGCATATAGTTGTAGCTATTTCACCAGTTATATCATCTTTTCCTTTTTCTTTAGTGTCAGAGTTAGGGTTCCTTCATCTGTCCAATGTCGTTACAACTCTGTTGTCCTATTTCCTTGAGGATCAATACCCGACTTATCGGATTATTACTTGAGCAACAGGCTTGCACTTGAGCCTAGAGAGTACGCACTTCTGAGACACATTCTTAGTTGCGTCAAGTTTTTGCCATCATTGCCGGGGATTTAGGTAGACTTAGGATTAGATCAAGTCAATCTAAAACTTTGACCAAAAATTTCAAAAAAATCCAAAAACATTAAAAAATTGAAAAGCACAAAAAAATTCCTCATCATCTCTCATAAGCCTGTTAATGCAAAAATCCGAACTCACTCCAACTCCCCATAATACTCCAACCCACATTCATGAAAACCCGATATCCCTCACACTCCTAATGCTCCACGATTCTGGGTTCCACCTCCCACACCGTCACACTCAATTGCAAATAACAGTCCGTTTTCCCTCTTAGGACACACTTCAAAGCACGCTCCGAGTATACCAAGTGAGGACATAGAGTCTTTGAGTGAGATAAACATGTCACAACACGGTAGTGCAATCGCTAGTGATGAAGAGGCCCCGTACTGCCCGTTGATAGAACTCTTATATCCAGAGCGCACTGTCACTCTGAGATGCATTTTACTCCCATATAATGCAAGGCAATTTTGCTTTAGGAATGGAATGATCCAAATACTTTACATTACCGTGAAATGAATTCAGAAAGGCCATATCTCCACATCATGGAATTTGAGGAGGCGTGCGAGACCCTCAGCGATCAAATATGTACAAAAGATGTGATCCGCCTCAAACTCTTCCTTTTCTCGCTAAAGGATAAGGCTAAGATCTGGCTATGGTCTTTACCTCCAAACTCGATTTCATTATGGAACGAGTTACAATATAAATTTCTCAAGAAATTATTTCCTACACATCGAACGAACTCCATCAAGGGTTAAATTCGAACATTTCGACAACTAGAAAATGCGTCGTTCGATCGATGTTTCGATCATTTCAATGAGTTAGTCATTTCGTGTCTGCATCATGGACTTGATAAACTACAAATCATTTCCTTCTTCCATAGCGGGATGAATATGAATTCCAAACAACTCGTTGAGACTATGTGTGATGGTCCCTTTGTCGAATTAGACGCCAACGATGTTGAGCTTCACTTGAGGTATGTCATCGAGACTACCCAATCTTATGATACATCTGAACCTAGTGCTCAAAATCAAACTCGTCAAGTGACCACCACTCCATCGGCGTTCGACCTATTTCACGTGGACATGAATGCTATAATGGAAAGCCGAATCGATCTAATTGAGAAGTGAATGCGAGAATTACTAGAGGTACGTGGAAGAGGACCAACTGGATCCATCCCAAACCTCGTTGAGAAGGTGTGTGCAATTTGTGAGCCGGGTCAGCAGAGAAATGCCCGGCAATACCCGCCTACAAAGTGATGCTTCAAAAATAAGTAAGTGGTATAGAAGGATTAAAGGGAAATTTTGGTGCACCGCACGGGAATTCTTACAACCCTTCATGGAAAAACCACCCTGGTTTTAGCTATGGGCAACAACATACTGCGATGAATCCTAATTCACATGTTGCCCCTCCTCCACCATTGCACTTTCAGCAAGCTCCACACATACAAGGACATGTGCAATCACCACCACCTCAAGGGGCATATATAACTCCACCACAGAGAAATATCGAGAATACGATGAACCAATTTATCAATACCCAGAATGCAGCCAATGCTAGGTATGATCGCATGATCGATGACATAAACGCAAATATTTTAAAGATACAATCATCGTTGAGTGTCCAAGAGAATGGAAATCTTCTTGCCCATGGCCAAAGACCTCCCCAAGGTCAAAATAGTGTTAGCTCCACCTATATAGAACATCAGGAGCAATGTCAAGCTGTGACCACTCTTCGTAGTGGGAGAATCATTGATTTATCACCTCCCCTTCACGACGCAACCAAAGACAAGGAGATTTTGCCCGGCACAAAAGAGGCAGAAGATGTCCCCTTAAAAGGGAGTGATAAAGAAGACACTAGTGAGCCCGAGGTAGTAGTGAAACCACCCACCACGACACCGTTTCCTCAAAGGGAACCCCGGTGATGAAGTGTTAGACGTGCTAAAGCAAGTAAAACTAAATTTACCATTCCTCGATGCCATTAAGAAAATACCTTCTTATGCCAAAGTCATTAAAGACTTGTTAACAGTGAAGAGGAAGATGAAGGTAAAGAAAAATGTAATTTTTGTGAGCTCCATTCTACTTAATGATCCCCCACCAAAATTCAAATATCCTGGTACACCCACCATTTCCTACATCATTGGAGAAAATAAAATTGTAAAAGCCTTACTTGACTTGGGAGAAAGTGTCAATATCCTCCCTTATGCCATCTATAGGCAACTAGATCTGGGCGACCTTAAGCCCACAAAGATCACTCTCCAGTTAGCGGATCGAACCATGAAGATCCCAAAAGGTATATTTGAGGAAGTGATTATTCAAGTGGACACCTTCGACTTTCTAGTAGATTTTGTCATTTGGGACATGAAACCTTCCTTCGCCTCGAGTAATCATGTTCTCGTCATTCTTGGGCGCCCATTCTTAGATATGGCTAATGCAATTATCAATACTCAAAATGGGGAGATTCAACTCACCTTTTGGAACATGACCTTAGAGACTAACATCTTCCATATAGCCCAACATACGGGGGAAGAAGATGATCTTCATGCGGTGAGCCTAATCGATGAGATCATAGAGGAGTACTTTGAGGAAAATTATTGTGGAGATGCCCTAGGGTCCTGTTTAGTGTCGGGCCACGAGAGTAAGGGAATGTATATTGAATTCGAGAAGGAAGTTGAGGAATTGAGAGAGTTACTTAATGAGAGAGCATCGGACGTGGACGCGAGAGATATAAGTTGGGTTTCTCGATTCGAGGAGTTATCACCACGGGAGGCACGCATGGTTCCCTCCAGTGAATAATTTTTGACCCTCGAGTTGAAGAAACTAACCTCCCATATTAAATATACATACCTAAGAGAGGACGAGACATTTCTTGTTATGGTCTCCTCTATCCTAGACGAATAGCAGGAGGGTAAACTGTTAAAGATTTTGAGAAAGCACCAAAGTGATTTCGGTTGGTGTATTACGGATTTGAAGGGGATAAGTCCTTTGATTTGCACCCATAAGATTCATCTCGAAGAGGATGTCAAGTCCTCGAGAGAAATGCAAATAAGACTAAACCCTTATATGAAATAAGTGGTGAGGACCGAAATCATTAAGTTATTGGATGCAGGGATTATCTACCCAATGTCGGATAGTAAGTGGGTGAGCCCTATTTAAGTTATCCCGAAGAAGTCAGGCATGACAGTAATTGAGAATGCTAAGGGAGAGCTAGTTCCCCAACGTACCACCACTGGGTGGCACATTTTCATTGATTACCGAAAACTCAATGCGGGAACAAGAAAAGACCATTTCCCTTTGCCATTTATTAATCAGATGCTTGAGAGAGTAGTGGGCCACCTTTACTATTGCTTTCTCGATGGTTATTCAGGATATAGCCAAATTAAGGTAGATGTACTTGACCAGGAGAAAACGACCTTCACTTGCCCCTTTGGTACGTTTGCCTACAGACGCATGCCATTTGGCTTGTGTAATGCACCCGCGACCTTTCAAACGTGCATGTTGAGTTTATTTAGCGACATGGTTGATAGAGGACTTAAAGTGTTCATGGACGACTTTATTATTTTTGGCACCTCTTTCGATCTTTGTCTAGCAAAGGTGGAAAAAACACTTGCTCGGTGTATGGAGAAGAACTTAGTGCTAAATTGGGAGAAATGCCATTTTATGGTCACTGAGGGAATAGTTCTTGGCCACATAGTTTCATCCAAAGGGATTAAAGTCAATAGAGCTCAGATTAATGTCATAGCCGATCTACCCCCACCAAAATCGCTCAAAGACGTGCGCTCCTTGGGCCACGCGGGGTTTTATCGACGGTTCATTAAGGACTTTAGCGTCATCGCTAGACCCTTAAGAAACCTTCTTATAAAGGACACCCCATTTGAGTGGACAGAAGCATGCCATAACACTTTTGAAAAACTGAAAACCATGCTTGTGTCCGCTCCCATCATGCAAGTTCCGGATTGGTCCTTACCATTCGAGCTTATGTGTGATGCTAGAGATTATGCGATAGGGGCTATTTTGGGCCAAAGAAAATACAAATAGGCTCATGTCATCTACTACACTAGTCGAACTCTTACCGTACCACAACTCAATTACTCCACCACGGAGAAGGAGTTGTTAGCAGTAGTTTTTGCTCTTGACAAATTTTGGTCCTACCTTATCGGTTCCCCCATCACTTTCTTCACCGACCACGCAGCATTGAAATACCTACTTGTAAAGAAAGACTCAAAGTCGCGCCTCATAAGGTGGATCCTAATCCTAAAAGATTTTAATCTCTCCATTAAAGATAAGAAAGGAGTAGAAAACGTCATTGATGACCACTTGTCAGGACTCTCGTCTGACGTACCTAGTGACCCGATACCCATAGACGAATACTTTTTGGATAAGAAACTCTTTGCTACCTCTTATTTTCCCTGGTTTGCGAATATGGTGAACTATCTTGTCACGGGAGTCGTCCCTCCCGATTGGACACCGCGAGACAAGAAGAGGTTCACCACTTGGTCGGGCATGTTTTTCTATAATGATCCTTTACTTTTTAAATATTGCACCGACCAAATCATCCAACGTTGTGTACCGGATGACGAGATCCCAAAAGTCATCCAATTATGTCATTAGGAAGCTTATGGAGGTTAATTTTTGATGAAAAAGATGGCCGCTAAGATTCTTCAATGCGGCCTCTATTGGCCCATAATTTTTTAAAATGTGAACAATTGTTGCAAATCTTGCGATAGGTGTCAAAGGATGGGAGAGATTACCCAACGAGACTTGATTCCATTAACCCCGATACTCATTATTGAGATCTTTGACTGCTGGGGTATTGACTTCATGGGCCCTTTCCCCCCATCTTTTGGTTTCCTATACATCCTTGTCGCGGTAGATTACGTTTCCAAATGGGTGGAAGCTATAGCTACCAAGACAAATGACAGCAAAGTGGTGATTAGGTTCCTAGAGGAACACATACTTTCCCGCTTCGGTGCTTCAAAAGCTATAATTAGTGATAATGGCACGCACTTTTGCAACAGGCCATTCGCGAAGCTCATGAGAAAGTATGGCGTCATTCATAAGGTTGGAACGACCTATCACCCACAAATGAATGGACAGGCCAAATTAGAGAATTGGGAAATCAAGAACATTCTTGAGAAGACTGTCAATTTCACTCGAAAAGATTGGTCACTTAGATTGAACGATTCACTATGGTCATATCATACTGCATATAAAAATCCACTCGGGATGTCCCCTTTCCTCTTTGTGTATGGCAAACCCTTCCATCTTCCCATTGAATTAGAGCACAAGGTGTACTGGGAAATTAAGAAGTTGAATTATGATATGGATAAAGCCGGTGAAGCTCGCAAGCTTCAACTAAACGAGTTAGAAGAGATACGCAATGATGCGTATGAGAACGCAAAAATTTCCAAAGAAAGGATGAAACTCGCTCGAAATAACATTATTCGACGCAAAGAGTTTCTTCCCGGATAAAAAGTGCTTCTTTATAACTCTAGGCTTCATCTATTTCCGGGCATGTTGCGATCATGATGGTCTGGCCTATTCATTGTAAAAATTGTATTCCCTCACGGAGCTGTGGAATTAGATGATTTAGAAGGGGGAAATACATTCAAGGTTAATGGGCAACACCTAAAGCCATATCTAGAGGCATATGTGGAAGAAGTCGAAACCATTTGGTTCTCGAACCCCGTTTACGAGGTCGAATGAGCTTAACCGAGAGGTCGTCGCACCCCCGATGTGTATGGGATGATTTCTTGTGTATAGTAGTTGTGCTTCGGTAGATTAGATTGAGTCCGTAGGTAGGTCACATGAGGTAGGGTTAAGATCACGCATTCTTACACACTTTGCGAGGGCGTCGAGAAATACAAGTGGGGGAATAAGTACAAAAGCATCTAAAAATTCGAGAGTGTAGAATTCTAGCGCAACAGTATTAGAAGAAGGTTCTATTAAAAATGGAACGGTTTGGAAAAATCGCAAAATAAAAAATCCCCAAAACCGAACCGAATCGCCCCTGAACCAGATCGATTCGGGTCCTGCGATTTTGGTTCTTCCCGAGTAGCCTATTCCTCCCCCCTATCCTCTCCCTTCCCTCCATTCTTCCCCTTTTTCCCCCAAAAACATACACTCCCCTTTCCCTCCAATCCACCGCCCCAATGAAGCCCCTGTTTGTGTTAGCTGCTTGTGTGTGTTTGTGGTTGTTGTTTAAATTGTGTTAGTTGAGTCCTCTTTCTTACCCTTTGTAACTCAGATGTTATCTATCTATAAAAAATTTGCATTTATGTTTCATTTGTTTGTTTTATTTTCTCGCACTTTTAATTCGCTTTGAGTTAGATTTTAGTCCTTTTTGCTTGAGGACAATGCAAAAGTCTAAGCTGGGGGGGTCACAAGTGCGTATTTCTAAAACTTCACAAATTTTCAAAAATGCATAGAAATTTCAAAAAATCATAAAATTAGAATTCAAAAATATCTAACTCAAAAATATTTTTTTGTTCAAAATAAATAAAAATTGGAATTCAAATTTTCCAAAACTATCATCAAAAGTCGGTTTAAAGTCTCAAGTTGTAAAATTCAAAATGCACAAAGCCGGAATTGACCAAAGATGGAAATTGAGCGAACGTAGGCGACTTAACGAATAAATGTGGAGATTAACAACCCTGGTGAGATTCGAACCTTTCATTTTTGGGAAATTTATAAATCAATCCGAGTTAATTGTTAACTTAAAAGTTCTTTTCAGCGTTAAATTAGTCATCGAGGATCTCAATAATTTCACTTCGATTGGTTATGAAAAATGTGTGTGATATTGCCTTGAAAAACGTGCTAAAATTGATCTCTAAACTTAATTCATTGTGAAATGCATATGGTAACGCAATTAGTATTTTGGACAATGAAGTAGGCCTTCGTTTGTCACCCAAAAATATTGACCAGAAAAAGTAGTGAAAAATTATCCCTTTTGTAACCCAAATTGAGCCGAATAAATTTTTTCCTTTCGTTTGACAACCCGAAAAACCCCAACTGGCCCAAATTGCGAAAAGAGGACAATCCCAGGAATTAAGTCCAGAAAGTGCAGAAAAAGAGAATAGTTATGCTCAATAAAAATAGCAAGAAAAGAAAAGCGTGAAAAATAGAAAAAAAAATAGAAAAAGAAGAAAAAATGAGCAAAAACCCAAAAACGCACTAACGGACATCATAAGAAAACGTTCCAATTCCAGTTTTTCCCGTACCACTCTCATATTACCCAATACACCGTTAGCCCGAAAAATTCCTAACCGAGTCCAAAATTGCAAATTTGGTTATCGCATGGAGAGATAAAACACAAAAAGATAATAAAAGAAATCAAAGATACTAATTAGAGGCAATGTTCCCATTTCCTTATATCCGTAACCCAATGATGAGATCTGGTTACCATAAATTTCCATCTTTCTACTTGTATGCGTGAACTTGGTTCCACTACATCTAATCTTTATAAATCGCGTATACTGAGAGAAAAGCCACATTCCGAGTAATTCGTTTATGAGAGAATCCCATGAGATTTTGAAATCAAAATGAATTTTCGAATAAGTAACGCAATGGTCAATCAGTGGAAATTTGCAGTTAAATCTTCGGCTTCACACACGCGCACTATGATTTGAGATTCTTGGACATGATTTGATGATGACTATTTTCTGGAAAAGTTTGAATTATACAATTTTTGCGTATTTTGAGTTTCTCTTTGAGTCGAATTTTGTGGGTATATTCTCTGCAAACCCTCATGAGACACAACTAACCTAGGGGTTTAAAGGCTTGTTGCATACGCTAAATGCAATCGCTCACCCGCGAAAGAGTTATCCTATCTCATTTTCGAGTTAAACCATGTTTTGATTCTTTTACATTGCTCAGGACGATCAAAGTTCTAAGTTAGGGGGTTTGATTAGGCATAAATTCTTCCCATTTATTCCCTTAATTTAGAGGCTTTTATCGCGTTGTGAAGTGTAATTCAAGTGAATTTATATCATATCTTTTATATTGACAAGTTCTAATGAGTACGCTGAGTTTTGTGTCTATTCCAACTATTTCGCAGGTGTTCAGTGATTTGATTCGAGTCCCGTACCAAAATCTCCTAAGAAGAACAAGAAGGAAAGGTTTCTACAAAAGCTGACAAGATGGAACCAAACCCAAGGGAAAGAAAATTAACCGATAATAATCCTAGGAAAGTTCCTGTCAAGATGGAACCGAACCGAAGGGAGGGAATAACGAACCGATCCTATACCTGGAAAACTTCCTGTTAAGAGTAAACAAGATGGAACAGAACCCGAAGTAGAGAAATAAATAAATAATCCCATGCTCGAAGAACTCTCTGTAAAAGTTTTCAAAGACAGAACCGGACCGAACCCCTTAATAGGATCGGTTTTGTTCTCGATTATCCGGACTTATCCACTTGTAAAAATTAGAATCCTACTTGGTTCAAACTCTTTTATTTCGTAGAGGATAAATTGTAAACTCCTCCCAACATTGGGAGGAGGCTTCTGATTCATGAGGGAAGCTTTGTAATCAATATTAGAGAAGAAGAACAATAAGCCCTAGTTGCTTTTAGTTTTGTAATTCAAGTAATACCATTCTAATTCTTGTTTTACGACAGTAATTTCTTGTCTAATAACACTTTCGTATATCTTCATCTTCATTCAGTATTCAAAATTTTTTCTTTCATTCCAATCGTGTTATCCACAAGTTTTCATATGTCAGTCTAGATTTCTAACGTCGGGATGCATGAACTCAACCTGATGTGGTAGTTGCATGTGTATAAAATTAATCCTCTAAATTTAATGATTTTATTATGACTGTACTGTGTAGAAACACGAAAATTGTAGATCTTTGGATCTCGTTTGCTTCAGGGTAACCGGGATGCTTCAGAATACAATTTAAGTGTAACTATCACAATACCGATTTACCCATCCTCTGATTAGGTATGGTGCGGGATTGAACCTCATATATGTAATGCTTGGGAGTACTAAATTTTGGGTCTTATTAATCACTTAAATTTACAATTAGTTTTATACCATCAATACACTAGGGTTGAGGGATTGTATTCCCGTCCTGTTTTCCTCATCATATAGTTCGAGTTTTAATTCAATCATCATTAGTACTTCAAGTAATTTAGAACAGTTGCATTTCATTCATACTTTAGTTCATTAGTTAAACATTTACAAAATTTCATATAGTTGTAGCTATTTCACCATTTAGATCATCTTTTCCTTTTTCTTTAGAGTCAGAATTAGGGTTCCTTCGTCTGTCTAACGTCGTTCCAACTCTGTTTTCCTATTTCCCTGAGGATCGATACCTGACTTATCAAATTATTACTTAAGCGACAGGCTTGCACTTGAGCCTAGAGAGTACGCACTTCTAAGACACATTCTTAGTCACGTCACTTTTGATTATACCATAGTTCATATGACGTCTCATTGGTTTTTTTTCCAGAGGTATACGCGATTAATGATGTCACACACAGTATGTATAGCCTCAAACCAAAAGTATTTTGGTAGACTTTTTACGTGCAACATCACCCTAGCCATCTCTTGTATCATCTTTTTTTCATTTAGCAATGTCATTCTATTGAGGTGTCTTAGGTGCACTAAACTCGTATTTATACCCATTACCGACACAGTATTCTGTAATGCTCGAATCTTTGAACTCTCTACCTCTACACTTCTAATACGACATACCTGGGAATCCTCCTCGTTCTCAATTTTTAAAAGAATTTTTAAGAACTCACGGAAGGTGTCAGATTTATTTTTCATAAAAGAGACCCAGTTAAAGCGTGTGTAGTCATCCACCATAACTAAAACATAACTGTTACCACATAAGCTAAGAGTTATATATGGACCCATAAGGTCCATGTGGATAAGTTCAAGAGGATTTAAGGTTAAAATGTCTTTAACTTTTTAATGAGCATATTTACTCATCTGCCCCACTTGGTACGGACCACAAACAGATTTAATATTATTTTTGATTTTGGGTAATCCTCTCACTATTTCATAGGAGCTTAACCTACTAAGGTTATCAAAAATTATGTGTTCCAATCTGTTATGCCATAAATCAGAATCCTCTGATATGGAAATCTTATAAGATTCAGTCTTTGGAATCATTGTGTAACAGTTATTTGCAGTCCTATTTCCAGATAGAATGCAGTTACCCTTTTCATTTAAAACTTTACAATTGGTTTTTGAGAAGATGAGGGTATGGTTGGAATCACAAAATTGATATATACTTAAAAAGTGATACTAAAGACCTTTAACTAATTTTATTTCTTATTTTTCTAATTGCATCTTTTTACTGCTAATTATTAATCCTTGATTTATAAATTCTTTAAAAACAATTTGTAAATGATTTATGTGTTCCTGTTTAGTATTACTAAATACAAGAATATCATCTATATATACTATACAAAAATCTGAGTGTTTTTTAAAGATAATATCGATTTTATTTTGAAATATTTGAGGTGCATTTTTTAATCCAAATGGCATGACTAACCATTCAAAATGTCCTTCTGGACAAGTAAAAGCAGTCCATTCTATTGCATCTTTATTCATTTTTATTTGCCAAAAACCAGATTTATAATCAAATTTAGAAACATATTTTTTATTCTGAATTTTATTAATTAATTCATCTTTGTTAGGTATTTTATAGCTATCATCATAGGTATTATCATTTAGTAATTTAAAATTAATTACCATATGTGCTTTACCTCTTTTTAATTCCGCATGATTTCTTACCATAAATGTAGGGCTTCTATGTCTACTTGTGCTTTTCTATATTACTCTTAAGTTTAAGATTTCTCTTATTTGTATATTAAATTCTTCTTGGTCAATTATTTCACAGGCTATATCTTTTGTTTTTATAGTTATATTTGGATTAATTATTTTTAATTGTGCTTCTAATTTATTTTTATTCCAGTGTTTTTGTGGATTTTCTCCTATTATTTCAGTTTTTTTAGCTAGTCTAATTAAGTCTTCTAATTCTAGTTTTTTATTTTTAAACATTATATTATTTATTTTATCATTTTTTTTTGTTTGGCTATCTTCTATATATTGTAAATATTCACATAAGTAGTTTTCTTCTATGTGTTTATTATTTTCTTCGTTAATGTTTAAGTCTTCTATTATCTCTAAAATTACATTATTATTGAGGATTAATTTATTTTCTTATTTTTCTATATTATTGTTTTATTGATTGTTGGGTTGATTATTGGCTATAATATGTGTTCTTTTTTTAAATAATTGTATTCCGGATGGTGTATACATAAATCCTCATGTTAATGATTGAATAAAATTTAATCCTAATATAAACGGGTGATGACTTTTTATATTTGTTATATATGCTTGTGGTAATATGAATTGTTCTTTATTTATATATATAGGTATATTTTGTATACATTGTGTTATGGGTATTGCTTCTTTATTAAATTGGTGTATATAAATGGGGTAATTTAAGTCTTTTGCGTTTTCTTGTTCTACTAATTCTACATGAAATAAGCTTTTTATTGCTCCCGTGTCTAACATTGTTGTTGTTTCTATTATTTTATTTGTAAATTTTATTTTTATAAGGAAAGTTATTAGTGCAGATTTATTTGTACTATTTATTTGATCATTAGGTTTATTTTTTATTTCTTCATAACATTTTATACATAATTTTTTATTACATATTTCACATAAATACATTTCTTTATCTTCTATTGAACATTTTATACATTTCGTTTTTATAAACATATATTATTTAAATTTATATTCACGTTCTGCCATATTATATAGAAATTTTAAGTCTTCTAAGCTATGTTCTAGAGTTTCTATGTTATCGTCTTCTGATTCTATTGATTATATACTATATACGCTAATATTATCGATTTCTTCATATTCATCATATATACTTTCTAATTCTATTGTGTTTTCCTAAATCATCTTCAATGTCACCTAATATATTTATTTTCTCTTGAATTTTTGATATATTATTATTTTATATCTATAAGGACAATTAGGTCTAATATGATTAGGCTCTCCACATATAAAACATTTATAGTTAGTTGTTCGTTTATTATTATCTTTTTTTGTTTCTTTATTATCTTTATGTATGTTGCGTTTTTTATACCATGGTCTTTTTCTTTTATATTTATTATATTTATAGTATTTTTTATAAGTTTTACTAGGTCTTATTCTATAGTTTTTATAAGTTTTATATTTCTTTTTAGTTTTATGTTTATTGGTTACTATACGTTTATTATCACATCCGTATTGCGGTGGTAAATCTATTTGTTGACAAGTATAATAATATTATTTTTTTAATTTCTTTTCCTTCTTTTAGTTTTTTACATTCAGATTTTAGTGTATCATATACAGTTTTTATTCTAGTTCCTATAGAGCAGTCTCTTTTTATTCCTATACGTTCTTTCCAATTTTTTCTCCTATATTACCCGGTATTTTTTTGTATATATCTATCTAATAAGTCAATATCCGTTGTTCGTCCAGTTTGCGTCCAATATTCTACAAATTTTCTAGTGTAATCTCTTATGTATTCTAACCTACATATTTGTAATTGTTCTAGATTTCTTAGTGCATATGTTTGTCTTTCGGTTAAATGTAAAAGTCGATTTAATCCGATAAATGCTTCTTTTATTAGATGAGTGAATCTTTCTACATTAAATATTTCTTTAAATGGTGGATATTCGTCTGCAGTTTTGTATGTTAGATACCAATTAGATACGCTACCTTGTAAATTATTTCAAAATAAGTTTCATATTCCGTTCTATTTTCAAAGCTTATTAATGTACAAGTCCTAAAATATCCTTTTTCCCAATTTTCTATTGCTATCTCCCAATCTTGAGGGTTTATATTGTCTAAATTTAATATGCTGCCATACTTAGTTATATTAGAGTCAGTATCAAATATATTTATTACGGCTTTTATATCCTGGAATGAGTTTAGTGTTTTCATTGTATATTTCATTAGTTGCTTCTAATTTTTGGTGGGTAGAATAATTTACATTAGTTGTGGTTGAAGTTGAGGTTTTGGCTTCCATTTCTTCTGTGGGGTTTATTTCTTCTAATATTTTTACAATTTCTTCTTCTTTTATAAATTTATCTATTCCTATATTTATTATTTTTCTTTTATTATCTTCATTCGTTCCTTCTGCACAGTATATAGATATTATAGCTTCTTTATTATTTTCATTGCCATATTTTTCTATTAATTGTTTAGTTGTTAAGTTATCGCAATCTTCTATAATTATATCATATATTTTATCTTCTAATAATTCAAATATTTTGTCTACTTGTTCCTCTACAATTAATACATTAATTTCATCTAGTAGTTCCTCACTATCTTCTTCTAAAGCTTTATATTTGCCAAATCTAATACTACTTTGTCCTATTCTATTTGCATATATTTTATTTTTCCTGGATTTTTAGTATTAGTTATAGTTAAGTGTGGTAATTTCCATTCAATTTCTTGATATATACTACTATCTATTTTTTGTGCTTCTATCATTTCTACATATTTACTATTAAAGGATTTTACTATACAGTCAAATTCAGCTCTAAAGTTTATTTTATAGTGATTAAATAATTTTCCCATGAATAGTGTATATATTAAAAGATTATTATATTGTCCGGTCATATTATATCCTCTTGTTCTTATTGATATTTTTATATGTTTACTAATTTTATTTATATCCATAGAGAAATTAGGTATACATCCTATTACTGCTGTATTTTTTGCCAAGTCTACTTTTGCACTAGCTATTTGTGCTTGTTTATGGTTATTCCATCTATCATCATATATACACTAAAACTTTAGTTCCTGCTTCTAACCTTGTTAATCCTACTAGTCCTATTACTATTACTCCTAAATGCATAAATTCTAAATTTATTTTATTTAGTTCTTTTGAAAATTCTTCAGTAATTAAGTCTAAAATTACTTCTCTATTGACGGCGGTTATTTTTCTTTGGCTAGTGTCATTGTATATTTTATTAGTAAATTCTAACATATTCTTTTTACATCGTTGTTGTCCTTTAATCTTTTGAATACCTTTTTCGATATATTTTTTAGTATCTTCTTCATTATTATATAGATTTTCTATCCTATATATTTCTTTATTTTTGTTTGTAGATGTCATCTTTAGAATAAAAAAGGTTTAGTTTTGTTTTAACGATTTTAGTGTCTATTTTAATTTGTTTAAATTTATCTATTAATTCGTTTATTTCTGGTGTTTCTTGTTCGTGTAAAAACTTAATAAGTTTTTCTAGTTCAAATTTCATATTATCTGTTCTAGTATTTATTAAATCTAGTTGTTCTTTAATGAAATCTTGATTATCTTATAATTTTTGAAGTTTTTCTAGTATAGTGTTTATACTAATACTCATATACTTATAGTCTACCTTTCTCTGCTAATATTCCTAATTTTGTTTCTAAGGTTATTATTGCTTCTTCTTGCTTATATATTATATTACTACTACTATTTACCAGTTTATAATTTCCTACTTTTATGCCTATTTCGATAAGTTTATGTTGTGATTTTATTATTCTTTTTCTAAATTCTATAGAGTTCTTAATTCTTTGTTTTTCAGTTAGCATATATTAATTATCCTAATCTTACTTTTCCACTTAATATTGATAATCTTAGCCTATACTCTTGAATTTTATCTTTTGAATGTTTTATTACCCACCTATTAGCAGTTGCTCTTATATAGTCTTTATTGGTTATATTTTATTCAGATTATTTTATGGCTTTATTTAAATAATTAATTTGAAAATCTAGTTCTCTCTTTATAAATTGTTTTTTAGGGTTCACTACACAAATTAACGAGTTTTAATTTATATAAGTTGTAATTCTCTGATACCATTATTTTACACGGATGAACAATGACATGAATAGTAAAAGTGAACAGTGGTATGAACAGTACCTTTTAAATAGTTCCTCAAGTTCACAGTACTACAGGTTACTGTAGCAGTCCAGTCAAACCTAAAAATGCTAACATAACGACGACAATGGCAACTATATATATATATATAATATCTCTCAGTTAATCTCAACCATTATAAGAATAACCCTTAAAATCCATTATTTTTAAACTAATGAAGACTAATGGGTATTAATGGGTAATATAGGGTCACCCAACCCGTTACCCGTTTAGACCCATTAATATTAACGAGTGCTAATGGTTCGGGTCGTGTTCCTGTTAATATTAACAGGTCGTGTTTGGGTATTATCATTGGACCTATTAGTTTTAACGGATCGTGTATGGGTTAAGAGTTTTTTCACCCGTTAACCCGACCCGTACATGACCCAACACGACCCGTTGACAAGTATATTTACAGGTATGTTCTTGAAGTCTCTACAAACGAACTTGCTTGCTATGAGAATCCCTTCGAGCAACATTCCTCACTATGGAGTGCCTTTAAATAAGCTTTCATATTATGAGAGTCCCTATGAATGAGATTCTTTCGATCGACCTAGGTCTTATTCTTTATGTTTGATCATCCTCTAATCCGCCTTAGTATGCCTGATTAATGTTCAATCAACCATTAGCTTTAACCACCCTCTACATTTTCCCCTTCGTAGAGATATTTATTTAGTTATGAAAAAAAATCAGTATGAAACATCATTATCTTCCTTCAAATGACCTTTGACCTATAGTAAAAGGCATTTTTGAATATCCATTGACTAGGAAGATATTTGTTAGATGAAACCTTTCATGCGAGTGAGCTCTCACTCAAAAGAGAGTTGTCATTTTAGTGTATACTAAAAAATTTGTTGGCGAAGATATCCTAGAGCGATCATTTTTTGTTCGAGAAAGCATTTGTTCAATTGGCGTCATAATCTCAGCAACTCAGGTGCCTTTTTATTATTATTAATATTTTAAGTGATTTTGAATATCCATATTTATACTTGGGAAATCAATTGATTTTTTAAAATTCCCCCAAAAACCTATTAAGTTCCTATGGAATGTCATAAAGGGTTAATTTAGCCCTAGAGAAATCATTATTGGAAAGTCCCATCACATTAAATGCGTCTTTCTTCTTTCGCACTTTATAACATGTGGTAGCCCAGGGAGAGCACATGCCTTTCATGGGAGTCACCTTGATGCTGATTTCAATAAAAGATAATGATTATTTTTGCCTGGTCAAGCGTAACCGCGCGCACGTGACCACCACTTTCTGTCGTTTCAATATAATTTTTGCCCCTTATAAAAAGGGAATCGTCTTCTCCATTATGTATCCTGCTTCCATGAATTTACAGAGTGAAAGTGTTCTTAGAGAGAAAAAACTAGTATTTTCCTTGTTTCCTGTTTCTTGAGGATCCAAATTATCTCTTTCTTTATCCTTTATCTTTGTTTTTTCAACTTTCTCTCTTAACAACCACTGTTGAGATGGCCACCATTACTAAAACCACTTCCACCACCAGGAGCACCTATCCTAACACCCTTACCTGCCAAGTTCAATGGGGTAAGCACCGTCATGCTCCCTTATTTGGGAGTGTAAATCATTTTTAGGTCATGATCACTGCTTACCATGACCATCAAACTGCCAGGGAAACTCCACATTTATTGGTGGAGGAAAATGATGAGGTGGAGCACTAAGCATACATCCCCATGTCCAATGTAACCAGATTTAGGGTAGAGAGAAGGGATTTACCTTAATCAAATGTGGAATTTGAGTCCCCTAGTGGATCGTGCGAAGGGTTGGGATCATGGACATAATAAATCCATGCTTAGTATGCCAACCGTTTATCTTAGGTTGGTTTTTTAACCTAACTTTGAGTAAACCAAACAGTGCCTTAGAGTTGCTAGTCTCTTGATGTAACTATAAGTCACACTTTTATGGAACCATAGGGTGAGTTTACTATCACCATAGAAGATGTATGTAAGCTCTTAGGGTTGGATGATGTTGGGAATGAAACCTTCTTGGAAGAATCTACTTATAAGGAGGAGCAGAATATAAGGAAAGCATTGGATCAAGTCTGCAAGAAGTGCATCGACCCCTTAAGCAAGATCATTTTTGGTGAGTTGATTCACTATTTCTATTCTATAGAAGATAATATAGTTTCTAAAATGAGGGAGATTTCTAAGGTCAATCCTAATGGTAAGAAATTTGCTACTTTGCCCCCAACTAGGGAGGGTTTTGGTGCCTCCCTTGAGCTACCAGCATATATTTTAATCATTCTCTCCAGGATTTTCTTACCTGGGAAACCCCATGACTGCTTGGGGGAGGTACTTGATCAGTATAGGTTTTCGAATGTCCTTGGATATTAAAATGCCTATAGCTGCAATTACTCTAGGTTCCCTTTATACTTGGCAGAACAGGACTTATGTTGACACGGTCAAGTCAGTTAGTCATTTTGACATTTCTAACGACGTTAACACCTTAATTCTTATTGCTCTCCTTTACTCCATATTTCTGAACTTTGCCCCTTTGGACATGTTATAAGTTTCTCATGTGATAAAGGTTCCTCACGTCTGTGCATGGAACCATAAGCAGAGTAGGAAACCCCTTCTCTCTTTAATTGAAAATATTAAAGAATTATGCATTTGACCCTACACTACCATAACCTAATTTTATACCAACAAGTTCTTTATTGAGTCCTTTCGACTAGTAGATATGGGCAATGAAGTTTCTTTCAGAAATAATATTTCTACTGGCGTTATCTTAGTCCTAACTCCTTTCTACCTTCCTTCCTTCATGGATTGTGAAGTTTTTTATTCTGTTTATTCTCCCCATAGGGTAGTTGCCCAATTTGGTTATGACTAGGGTATGCCCCTTTACAGTCATATTCAGCTAGAGAAACCTACCAGCTTCTCTTTAGCTTGTGGAAACTTTTTTTAATAAGACTCTAACATCTCTATTGACTAGCTACAAAGGGAACTTGGTGATTCGCTCCAAAATGGACAATAGTAGCGGGTCCCCCAACTACTTCACCGTATTTTAGCTAAAACATCTTTCATGGTTCTAAAAAATGGTCCTTCATCAACTCTTGTATCCAAGTATTGAAAGATTCCCCCAAAGAGCTAAGGTTGAAAGGTTGTTCAATTAACCATTCAACACTTAGCCCGAACTCTTTCAATTAAACCAGGTTAACTGAGTTACCACCCCTAGCACCTATGGAGCAAGTTGTTAAAAAAAGGGGTGCTTCAACCTCTTAGTTGTTCGAAGAAGCTGAAGATATTACCACTACTTTTCAAACTGTTGGAGTTAATGATACACCTTTAGATCCTTCTGTCGAAGCAACCATTTTTCTCAAGAAGAATCAAAAGAAGAAGAAAATTGATAAGATTATTCACCCAGAGGTTTTGAATTCCTTTAAGTAGTCTAATCCTAACATCAAGGATCAAGTGGTATCACTTTTTGACACACAATGAACAATTATGACCATGGGGTCATAGGTACTCGCACATTTATTAAGGAGCAATCAACTCTCGGGGTCTTTTCTTTAACCTAACACTTGGTTCGAGCGATCTCAAAAGGAAAAGGTCTAAGGTAAGGTGCTATCGGGGAGCTATACCTGAGGAGGAGGAGGAGGAGGAGATTGGAAAAAGGCCTCTGAAACATCAATCACATAGGTTGCGAAGAATTTACAATTTTGAGAAACCATTTTCCCCTCCTCAAGATTATATTATTCTTTATGACTCACTTAAGTGCGAGGCACCATTTTCTTTATTTACAAGGATGCATTTTCTTTTAAATAGATATTTTCTCTCTTTTGAATGGTGATTCACATTTCATGACATTTCCTTCACTTGTCTTTTATGCCTTGTTTATTTTTTCAGGTTGATGACTATATTGGTACAATTGAGGTGGAGCACCAGATTTCTGCCACTGAACAACAATCCTCGCTACAGCAACAACAACAACAACAACAACAAAAAAAATAGCAACTACAATCTCCTTGGGGATCATCTCATGGTACCAATGATCTTGTGGTGGTAGTTAATTCCCCTTTGTGTAAGGGATGGTCTTTCGAGTGACGGGTTTATAAATAGAGGACATACCCCGAACTCCTCATTCCTGGGAGATCAAGAAGCCATATTGTTCTAGTGTTTAATCTTGAACCAGGGCAGGGTGAAGTTAGGAAGTTGTTGATAGTTGAACCTATCACTCCTGTCACTCCAATAGTTGGGTAAGATGTACCTTCTATTTTATTTAGCATCTTTTTTAGGTGCTTATAAATTTCTTTCCCTTTTTTGTTAACTTGTTAAGTTTTCTTAACTATAGGTAGTACCTTCAATTGTGCTAGAGGAAGATACCCCGAGTGAGCTGCCTCTGAACTATTTCCCTCTCCAGATCAACACTTACAGGTCTCTAATAGTTGTTCCCACAGTCAATGAGCAAGTATTGGTAAATCCTTTTGGGTGGGGTCATTAGTTGGGGTGAGGAAGCTGAAGCTAAGCAAAGTCCTTCATATGGACCAGCAATAGAGGAACTAGTCCCTGAGGTATCAGGACAAGCTGAGGTATATTATGATTTCATTCCTTTTGTTTAAATTCCATCCTTGTGAAAGAGAAAGAAAAATCCAAACTTGGTCCATCTCGTAGTCAAGCATGTTGATTCGAGAAACCACTTGGGACTGAATGATCATATATTCTTTACATAATGAGTGGCTAAGTGTATCGTCCAAGCAACCAATTGGATCTTATCATAGCACACTTGGTTTTTTCACAATCACAAATTATGGAATTGGAATTTTATATTGACTAAGTGTACTTGCTTGAGCAACCATTTGGGGCTTATCATAGTACACTTTGATTTGGCACCAATCACAAATTATGGAATTAGAATTTTATATTGACCAAGTGCACTTGTCTGAGCAACCATTTGGGACTTTTCATAGTACACTTGGATTTGGCACCAACCATAAATTATGGAGGTGTACTTGTCCTAGCAACCATTTGGGACTTATTATAGTACACTTGGATTTTACACCAATAGTAAATTATACGATTGTAATTTTAGATTGTCTAATTGTATTGAGTTGAGTAGCTATGATTCAACACAATACACTTGGATTTAGCGACCATTTTGGTCAGAAAATTGGTCATCTTGCTGTATCTAACCCTTGTCATTTTTTTTTGGTTGTGCATGCTCGAGCTATCCGAACAAATTTAGAGGATCCTGTTGTTGCCCTTGCTCAACCTTCCTTTCTCGCAAACTATTGTATATATTCCCAAAATTCAATCTTGTATTGTGTATTTTGGAAGTATATATATAAACATGTTATTATTCTTCAATCAATTGTTATCAAAATACAAATACGAGCAAGTTTTATATAATCATAATTGATAAATAATAATTATGACATTTATGATTATATCCATTAAAACATTATAGAGTGTGATGAATCATAATGGTTGAGTTATGATCGGGAGATGTTGACATCAGTTTCTTGTTCTAATAAGTTATTCCTAGTCAGAAACACAGCTGGACTTTGTGTTTTGGATTAACGCTAGCATACATTATGATTTCCTTATTTAAAGGAGTAGTAAAGTCTCAAACTATTTTTCGGAGTCGGACAAGATCAAATGTATACGTGCATATTGTATAATATGGCATTGAACGTAACCACATAGAATTATATGATGGAGTTTTTGCTAGTCTGTCAATGGATATATTTTATATTTATAGTTGTACATATAATCCTTAGACTTGAGATATCATGTATAGTCTGTATATATTAGGTAGTCATTTGATTCTACTTATGAATTATGATCTTTTTATATGATTATGGCAAGTGTAGAGTTTGGGCTATCCTCATATTATATAAAGGATCTTTGATGGTAAATATGGAATCTATCGCTCTTAGAAACGAGAGAATTTTTTCGACACTAGTTAGTTTAACTAATATTCTAATTAAACCCTTGGCCGAGGTATTAACAATGATTAGAATATTTTTTTTTAATCGGATATTGTCAAAAGTGTATAAATTAAAATAAAGCAAATATTTGATTTATGGATTGACGATTTACCATTCCGGAAATAAAATAAATATGAATATTGGAATGATATAAGGATTGGAGTGTGTGGAAACTGTAAACGGACAAGGTTCAGAATAGATGAAGAATTTATTCAAAGTATCTTAGCATTAATCATAATATACACGTACATATTATTTATGATTATTGGTTTAACTCTTTACTAGATTAATAGATGAGTTACCATAAATTAAGAAGAATGAACCTTTAAGGTTACAAACATATGGGGTTAAAAGTATAAATTCTACTTGAGAAGTATTGTAGGAAATGGAATTCTCATACTCATTAAGGATTAGGATGCAATTCAAGGATAAGTAAAGCTTTTAGTTTTATCTCATTACCACTTACCAAAGTTAGGTACACTTTTGCTAGTTTACCTTGGTAAGTTTGACTTTACCAAAGTTAGGTAAGTGATTAATACCTTGATAGGGTGTATAGAACTTCACCACTTCCCATTTATTTAATGGAGTGGGGATTCCACCATAAACATTATTTAATCATTTTTTGGAATTGAGTTTAATTTGAAATTAAATTAAATTTCCAAAACTTTGGGTATAATTACAAGGCCTTGAAAATCTTGTAAAGAGAGGAGAATAAGCCTTTGGTTAAGGGAACTTCATTAAATGTGAAAATACTTGTGAGATAATTTCTGGCCTATAATTGGTCCGAATGATTTTAATATAATTTGGGGACTACGCTTGGGGATTTTGATTCCGTTTTACCAACGGATAAGTAGGCAACTTGGAACACTAAGTTTAACTCATTACCCGAACCCAACCCGGTGCGTCCTTTATTGATAATCGGAAAGCACAATACAATGGATTAGTTTTGTATTTATTGTTTTCTGTGCTATATAAATACATGAGATTTAACCCGGCTACATATGAATATGGTTGATAAAATTTTTATTTTTCGCACTATTAGCTGGACGTATTCCAACACGAACCAGCTGTCCTCTGAGGTTATTTGGGAGGCAGTGATTTTTAGCACTCCCTCCATTATCAATACTCCTTCTAGCCAACCAAACGCTCAAAATATTGGCCAAAACGTTGAGGCACAGTCTTACACAGCCATATCCCCTCAGGAAGAAGAAGATTGGGCTTCGAACACCAACATTTTACCATCTTCGAATGGAAGTGCTTATACTCCTTAGCCTCTTGAGGCATCTCCTCTTGACTTAGCGAGGAAAAATTTGAGGTAGTTTCCCCACATCGTTTTATCTCTTCAAGGAGAGCTCATAGAGATATTTCTCTAGATCCATCCTTACACTTTTGGTCCTCGTTGCGTTCAAACCATACCAGTTATAACGGATTATAGGTTGCTCGATTTTTCCACCGTATAGAGTGAATCATGAGCATGACTTTATAGCCACTTATTTCCTCCAAAATCAAAGATGTAGCTGGCAAAGTTCAAGTGTTGACTAATGATGGTTTTACCCTCCCGTGGTTGGTAGAAATTTGAAGACTTTCAAGAAAGTCGACCTGTCTTCCTTTTATGTGAAATGCTAGGACAGAATGAGTACCCAGGTTGAGGTAGATAAAGCGATAACTGCCATTTTCTCTGAGATAATTAAAATGGAAGAGAAGGTGGTGGCTGTTGATGCAGAGTTAGATAAATTATAGTATGAGATGGAAGAATATGAGAAGGAAATGATTGATCTCACCAATGAGAATCTGATCTAGCATCTACTCTTCTAGGGCTCCACCCAAAATTACTTGATTCCACTACTTTGTGGCTTGTCATAGATGACTCGAATAACAATTAGGTGTTTTAGTTTTTCATCTTGAGGCAGTAGTTCCTCCTTTTTGTAAAACTTTAACGTTGAATGAAATATTAGTTGGATAGTTCATTACATCATTATCCATTATCTTCACGTTGATCCTTTTTTCAGTTTTATTCATAGATAGAAGAATTTTGTTCGAACATTACATAACCTCATTATTTATTAAGTAAAAATTCCATACAAAGGTTGTGTAAGAACATGCTTTGGATTAATCATCACAAACACAAAATTTACTTAAAATTATAAATGACGATTTTCTAAACATAGTAAACTTTAAGACACTTATTATTGAGCCTGAAGGTCACATCATTTTTAATTTTGGACATCTAACAATAACCCGTATCGTGAGCTTTACGCGCTATGTAAGGTCCCTCCCAGTTAGCTTCGAATTTAGGGAGTGAAAGAGCTCTAATGTGCCTTGTGAAAGCTTTTAATACTAGATCCCCTTCTTTGAACTTTATCGACTTTACCATTAGGTCGTACAAACTTGAGATTTTCTTTTTATACATTTGGAAATTCCTCATCGTGTTGTCTCTATACTCATCCAGGTCTTCCAGTTTCACACGTATGCTTTGAGGAAGCATCGCACTCCGTAAGTTATATCGGGCAGAAGGTACCTCCAATTCAACTGGCAGGCTTATCTCAGCACCAAAAACTAAGGAGAAAGGGGTGTAACTAGTTGTCTTCTTCTTGCTTATCGTATAAGCCCATAAAACCTTTGGTATCTTATCATCCCTTCTCCCAAGAAAATCTTCTAACATTTTGGCTAAGATATTCAACAGATTGTTATTGATAACTTTAGCTTGCTAATTACACTTAGGGTAAGCCATAGTGGACTTATGGTGAATAATGGAATACTATCTATGAGTAGTCTTACCTCACTATTCATAAAGGGAATTCCATTATAAGATAGGAATACCTTTAGGATGAACAATTGACAAATAATATATTCTTTCATGAATCGCGCAACCACGCCTACCGTAGCTCTCTTTACAGGTATTTCTTCTGACCATTTGGTAAAGCACTCACAGACAACCAATATCATAATTTTTCCCCTAGAAGAAGGACTGATGGCCCCCATAAGGTCAAACACCCAAGTGTGAAAAGGATATAGGGTATAAAGTGAGTGTAGTTCCACTGAGGGAGTATGGATTATATATCCGTGGAGTTTATAAGATCTGCACTTTCGAACGAACTTAGCAGAATCTTTTTTTATAGTTGGCCACTAATACCCTAGGGTTATTAATTGTTCATACATCTTTACTCCCCTTATGTCACTCAACTCATGGGCTTGCTTCAAAACCTCTTCAGCTTCCTCTAACCTGATGCACCTCACGGGTCTATTAAAGTACCCCCTTCGATACAACTAGTCATTTTGAATATAGTACCTTGAGATATTGCAGTTTATCTTGTATTCATCGTCTTTCACCATTAGAGTCATCCCTTCTACCAACATATCAATATATGGTTATCTTCATTTAGTTGGCTCCTTAATAAAATTACACTCAGTCGGCTAGTAATATAGTTGTCATTTATCACAACCCCTTTGAACTACCGTAGCGTCTCGCTTCAATATGGCCCAAAATTAGCCCGTTCCTTGGATTTTCTAGTATATGGGATTTCAATGGTGTCGCAGCTATCCATGTGGTCTTCTTTCAACCTCTTCTCATCTTTCTCTAGACCGACACACCTTGATTACCAGCCTCTTGTATTTTGTTACCATAAGTTTCTAGTTGTAGTAAAGTATTGGGCCCATTCCACCAAATTAAATTGTCACTCTCTTGAATCAAGCTACTTTATTATCTTGCCTCTTCAATCATTGCTATCATTAGCATGACACATTTTTGTTATACCGAATGGAGTTGCCCTTCTGGTGATTCGAATGCTCGTTTAGTCAGCTTTGGTGGATATCTTCTGAGAAATTATCGTGTACGCATCAGCATGTCTGTTCATTATCCCAAGGTGTGTTTTTATTATCACCTCGTGGAATTGTCCAAGTAATATTTGAATGATCATTTGGTAATCTTCCAAACTCATGTGCTTCGGAGTGTATTCCCCATTTACTTGATTCACCACTATGTTAGAATCACCCTTGATGGTGAGTAGCTAGATGCCCCAAAGAAAAGCTTCTAATAGACTAAGCACTTGTGCTTCATACTTAGCTTCATTGTTGGAACAATAAAAGTCTAAGTTGAGGACAAACAAACCCCATATTTCTCCTTTCTTGGAATAGCCCGCCTACTTTGCCTTGGGCCGATAAACCATCAAATTTTATACTCCTTTCTTCCAAGATGCTTTCCAAGTTATTGGCCTGTAGATCATGGCCTGGACGTTCTTCATGTGGTGTTTGAATACCTCAGAGGAAAAGATTGACAAAAAATTCGCATAGGCTTAGCTCTTGATGTCTCAAGGGGCCACACATTTTAGGTCATACTCTGAGAGTATAAGGACCCATCTAGGAGCCCTACCTATTAGTACAGTTTGATCTATCAATGCCTAAGCTTTTGAACAACAAAGATGAGGGATAAATAGTGCCTTTTAATACTAGTATATTTGGCCTTAGATTAATGAATAATATGGCTAAAAATATAGACAGGCATTTCTACTCCTTCAACCTCTTGTGCTAGCAATGCACCAATGGATATAGTCGTGGAGGTAAGATATAGTTGTAATGGTATACCTGCCTTAGGAGGAAACATGGTATGTGGTGATGGAAGGAGCTTCTTTAGTTTATACAAAGATTCCCGGTGAGGTTGTTCCCAAACAAACTTAGCTCCATTGTGCATCTTCATCCGGGGATGAGTGATCTCAGTAAGCCCAGGCACAAATCTTCGCAGATAAAAATTTTTACCCAAGAAACTCTTCAGCTCCTTTACATTTTTTGGACACTGCATGTTAAGGATGGCCTTCTGAATTTCTACTCCTTCAACCTCTTGTGCTAGAAATACACCAATGGATTTAATAGTGGAGGTAAGATATAGTTGAAACGGTATAACTGCCTTAGGAGGAATCATGGTATGTGGTGATGTGACGAGCTTCTTTATTTTTTGTAAAGATTCCCGGTGAGGTTGTTCCCAAACAAACTTAGCTCCATTATGCATCTCCATCAGGGGATAAGTGATCTCAGCAAGCCCAGGCACAAATCTTCACAGATAAGAAATTTTACCCAAAAAACTCTTTAGCTCCTTTGCTTTTTTTGGACACTACATATTAAGGATGGCCTTTTGATTATCTAGGTCCATCTGCATGCCTTGATTGTTCACCACAAACCCCAAGAATTTTGCACTGGTCAGAGAGGGTTCATTTTCAGCTTGTACTTCTGCATCTTGTAAACACCCTCCTCAAGTCTGCCAAATGGGCAGTCTCCTTTTTGGATTTTATAACCAAATCATCAATATAGAACTCCACAATATTATACAAATATCATTGAATACTTCCATCATAGTCCTTTGATAGATAGCACATGCATTCTTTAGTCCAAAAGACATAATTGTGTACATAAAGCCAGTCTTTTCCACATCGTCGGGATTCATCTTAATCTAGTTATATACCACGTAGCCATCCATAAATATATACATCTCATGATCAAAAATTGCATCTATTAAGCTATCTATGGATGGCAGTGGGAACTCATCTTTTGGGCAAGCTCAATTTAAATCCCTGAAATACACATAAATCCTCATTTGTTTCTTGTCATTCTCCCCTACGGGCACAATGTTGGACAACCAAATAGGATGTTGTATTGGGACAATGAATCCTGTTCTGAGCAACCTCTGGACTTATTTCTTGATCTTAAGGTCAAGATTTGCTTTGTACATTTGAGTGGACAGTTTGAGTGGGATAACTAATGGCATCACGTTTAACTTATGACAACTCACATCCTTGTTAATACCAGGCATCTCAGTTTACTCCAGCCGAATAAATCTTTAAATTTCTGGAGCAACTCGATCAAAGCCCTTTTTTCTTTCGCATTCAAATATTTTGAGACAAATATTGGCTTGAGAACATCACCTTCTCTAGTAAGGTCAACCTGTTCTAGCTCTTGAATCTGGGGCCTTAGTCTTCCACGCACACATTTTGGTTCATCTTCTACATCCTCAAAAAATCTTGAACATTAGATTTTTCAATCACCATGCCTTGCCCTTGGTTATCCACCAAAAAATTCATAAATCAGGTCAGCTTTATCTTCCAAATCTTCAGCTGCCCACTCACACCTTTATAACTTGTATATAATTTTTCCATTTGACAACATGACCCTTTTGCACTGCCAAGGAGCCTCCTTCACATATGGCCTCTTCATGAAATTTTATTCAAGATCTCTCGTAGAGAACTGACTCGACACACTCTGTTGCTCAACTTGGTGCTCAATTTGGTCAATCCATGGTGTCATTCTATCCCACACTTGCCTAGATAGGGTAAGCAATCTCACCGCTTCTCTACGCTCTTTCAGATTGTCAACTGAATTAACCCACGCACACATTTTTTCTCTAGTTCTTGTCACTCTAATGCCATTAGTGCATCTAGTGAGCACCCAATATTCCTCAACAAACTCAGTATAAAATTCATCATCAACTAAATGCGACTCCTTGCGTGCAAACATATTCTTTGATGCTCGAATCACCACCTCATTCCCTTAAATGCTTGACTTGGAACAATGATGGTAAGTGGATAGTACCAACCTATGGTTGTGCATTCATACCCTCCCTACCAACAGTTGATACGATGGCTCATATTTCATTATATGGAATTTGATGTGGGAAGTGATGTTCCCCATAGTGATCCCCATATTGACATAGCCAAAGTACTTGGAAGATTGATTATCATACCCTTATATAGCAAAAGGATTCTGAACAATCCTTGTTTTAGGGACATTGTAAACGTAAAAAGGTCTAATGGGCATAATATTAATGGACGCTCAGTTTTCTAGTAAAACCCAATTGAAATTACACCCATTTACTCTTAATGTTACGTAAAGTGACCTGTTGTGAGGATACCTAATCGAACACCTGCCTCAGAGAAGGTGACCTCGGAGAGGAACCTTTTTACCAACTTCTCCATAAGCCATTTCCAACATAAATTTCGGGCCCTAATCTTCTTTGCAATCTCCAGAATTGCCCGAGTGACCTTCAATATGGGTTTGTCTAGAAACCCCACTTGGTCAAAGAACCAATTGAATTTTTTGTGATCGTGCTACTACAACACATTCTAACCAAGGGTCAAAATGGTCCTCCTTCATCTCGTAAACTTCCCCAACATTCATGTTTATTAATTCATCATAGGCTATCATCGCATTCACAGATCCCAATGAACAAGCTTCCAACTGTTTCCCCAAATCATCAATTGAGCATAGGTTATCATCTATGGTCAGGTGGGCCATTTCGAACACACGTTCTTCTAGGGATTCCTCAAAGTTTTCCTCAAGGACCCTTTGCTCCTTCAATATTTGTTTTGATTCTTTGTCATAATCATTTTCCATATTATCTCATGAGCTAGCAAAGGGTTATCATTCACATTTGTCTTAGGCAACTAAATGTCCACTTTCTCAACGTCTGCATAAATAAGACTTCTCAAAGAAAATTACTTATTGGTCGAATGGACCAACTTGGTATGGAGGTGACAAAACCTTGGGTTTTTTCTCTTCTCCTGCATCATAGGTTCTGTCGTGTTGAAATTTATTGGTCTATAAATTTTATTGTAAACCATATGCTCGTAAATATCTAGAGCTTGTTCGAGCATGCAAGGCAGCTTGGGTGGGCCATCTCTTGGGTCAAACTTCCTCTTGTTGCCTTTTCCTCCACTATTATTTTCACCTCCTTATCTTTTATCACTATCGTTGGCGTAGTTTACCCGTAGGGGAATCCCTCTCCCCAAATAAGTTAGTGGTCTCAACATCAAATTAGACAATCCAGGGTGTCGTAATGGCCTCACTACCAGAGAAATATTCTTGGAGGACATTAGAAATGCAATAAACGTACCTTCTCTAGTCTCATTGGTCAGGTGGAAAATATACTCAGGAAGTAAGCCTTCCACGCAGACTTGCAGAAGTTTGCTCTCTCTAGTTTCCTCTTTAACATCAACAGACCATTTGCAAAACCTCCCTATGTAGGTAACCACACATCCTCCCATGGATTTTGTTTCTCTTGCGTGAGTTGGGTGAGAGTAAATTCGTCCTCCCCAAGAAAGAATTTCTCAACGAATTGAAGGTGGAGGTCTTCCCACGATGCCACACTTTCAGGTGCAAGGTGACAGTACCATGTGTATGCTTTCTCAGTTAAGGACTTGAATAACTTTCTCAGTCTTAGCTTTTTATAGTTACAGTGTGCCCCAAGTCTTTTAATAAATCTTTTCACGTGCTCCTTCGATTCCCCCCCCCCCCCTTCTATTATATTTCTCAAAGACAGGGGAACATAACCTTTCAGAAATGGTTCGTTATTGTACTCCTCTAGGTACGGGGTGTAAAAATCATCGTATATTGAGGAAGTATCTCCCCCAGCCTTAGAGGGAACCATTATCCACGATAGTTCTCTTTTCATTTCTTCCATACTGGGTTGAAAAGGGGAGGTTTGAACATGTACCATCACACGTGAAACAATCCTTGGTGATGTGATAGAGACCACATTTTCTACATTGATAGAAGTGACTGTAGTGGAAACACCATCAATGGGGTGGTAGCATTTATGGCATTTGGATAAGTAATGCCACCTCCTGAGACAAAAATCAGCAGCAACACTGTCGGTTGAAAAACGTCGCTAATGCGGTTTAACACAAGGTTAAACTATATAAGCAACTCCGAATGTTTGTTGGAGAAACCCTTTTCTTTTTGAAAATAAAAATTATAAACAAGATGTGTTTACAAAGAAACTTATGTACGAGAGTAATTAAGATTGTGTAATCAGTTTTTAAAATAAGGCAGTTTCAAAAATTCAGCACACTTATAGAAAGAGATGAGTAGATGAAGATAATCAACACAATGATTTTATCGTGGTAAAACCTCTCCCAACAGAGGAAGCATCCATGGTGACTTCTAAGTCACAAAAACAAAAGTCCACTAATAACAAAAATTAGTTACAAACTATACAACATGCAAGCACACAAATCAACCTATTCTAAGTTTAGGAATATACCCCCTTGGTTCCTTCTAACTTCCGATAGATCTGATTTGTTGATGATGTTCTCCAGTTTGCTAACTTCATTTGCTTTAGCTTCTTTACTTCGACTCAATGATTTCAGATCTTAAACACAACACTTCCAGTGTAGTAGTGTGTTAAGTGTTAGTGTAGTGATTCCTATTCACATGCATGAACTCACACACACTTATATTTACAAACAGTCCTATAAAAATTACATATACAGTCTATATGCAGTGATTTTTATTTAGTTCTTTCTCACAGAACTCAAATCCTTTTGACCTTTAAAGATAACCCAGATTCCACGGAGATCTTGCTTCAGAAATCGGTCAAGACCTTAATGAATCTCTTTTGAAAACATTTATGAGATTGAAAACCCTCCAAGTGCGAATCCAACTAGGTCAGGATTAAGTTTCATAAGAAAAGAAACCAGAAAACATTTTAAAACCAAATAAGTAAGATTTTCTTAAATCAAGTATAAAAATGCAGATCTAGTGAAAATGTAACATATAGTATGTAGATCTAACGTTTCTATGAACGAGAAACTAGATCTTCACACAAATGTTTAAGTTGTGTACAAGATCTAAAGATCACGAGGTTACAGCAACACAAGAACAAATAACTCTCGCTCTCTCTCTCAAACACTCAGGTTGTGTTTGGGTTTGAATATGCGAAGGTTTGTTTCAGAGAAGGTGAACTGTTTAGGGTTAGGGTTTGGCTAACAGGTTTCCCTTTCTCTCTCTTCTCTCTTCTCTTTTCTCTCTTCTCTCTCACTTCTCTCTTCTCTCTTATTTTTTTCTCTCAGAAAGACGAATGCCCAAAAGTTCTCTAAGGCTGAGAAGTGAAGGGTATATATAGTGCCTGGGGAAGGTTCTGGATGATCGAGGCAAATCAATGGCTTTGATGAAGTCTTGCAAGGTTTGACTTGATCCTATGGTTATAAAACAGCGGTGGATTAAAATGGTTCTGATTGGTTCAAAAGGTTTGCACTGGGATTAACTAAGAACGCATGCAAACCCTTGATAAGGAAAGATCCAACGATCACTAATGCAACTGGCTATCCTCTCACATAACAAACACAAACTAACGCACCAAAAGGATGACAAGTGTTGGCTGGTAAGAGGCTCTCACACGCGCGTCAAACTAATTACAAAACATCACCCTGAAGTCTCTAGCGCTTTGAGATCGTACCCAACCAAACATTTCAGTGAAAAATGAAGTTTCTAAAATAGTATATTTACCCCACAAACTATATTAACCCATTTTATTAATAAAAACCTTTATTCAAAAATGTTTAAAAAAAATGTTTAAAAAGGTTTAAAATTATTTAAAAATTCCCAAAAAATTATTTAAAGCTCCAATTAAAGGGGGATTAAACACACACTCAATTTTAAGCAATATGAACACATGTATGCACTTCTAATTGTGTGTAGTGTGATTCATTTTATACCATCATGGATCATTGAAGAGGTTTAGAGAGATAAGTTCTGAGGCTTTTTGGTTTCTAGGATGGACTACCAATTTTGTCAATATTTCCAAATTAGTTGAGCACTTATACAATGTAGACTTAAGCAAGTCAAAGGTATAAGGTGCTTCAATCTCCCCCTTTGGAAATATGAGACAAAATCTCCTTTGAGTTAGCTTAAAACTCGTTGGGAACCAAAATAAAAAAAAAACTTAGTCCTATACAAAAGATACTATCTACCCAATTCTTAGAAAGTCAAAAATTACATAACTCAACTATTTACAAACTTTTACACTAGAAGCGGTAGATAATCAGTAGAAGAGATTCCTGCAAATATACACACTAAAATCAAGCAGTTTAGATGAAATGTGAACAAAAAGAAACTCATAAAACTCAAATTTCTCCCCCATTTTGTCTCAAATGGACAAAGGGCAAAACTTAAAGTCTAGAGAGTTTAATCAGCGCAAACCATGCCTATAGAATTTTGCAAATACAGAAATCTATTATAGTCTAAAGGTTTAGTGAACATGTCTGCAAGTTGCAGATCAGTAGGCAGGTAATGAATTTCTAATTCCTTAGTTTCAACAAGTTCGCGAATAAAATGATGCCTTATTTTAATATGTTTAGTTCGCGAGTGTTGAACCGGGTTTTTAGATATGTTAATGGCGCTTTGATTGTCACAATACCTTTTTAATTGATCTTCTTTAATTCCATAATCGCTCAACATTTGTTTTATCCATAATAATTGGGCACAGCAACTTCCAGCTGCTATATATTCGGACTCAGCCGTAGATAAAGATGTGCAATTTTGTTTTTTGCTACTCCAACCAACTAAATTATTGCCAACATAATAACAGGCACCTGATGTAATTTTACTATCATCAGTACAACCGGCCCAATCAGCATCAGTATACCCTATGATGGTGCTACAGGTATCCTTAGTGTACCTAAGTCCAAGGTTAAGAGTGCCTTTTATGTACTTTATTATACGTTTTACACTCAATAAATGGCTCTCTTTAGGGTTATTCTGGTAACGAGCACACAGACATACAGCATACATTATGTCTGGTCGTGAGGCAGTTAGATAGAGTAGGCTACCAATCATACTACGATAAAGTGTGGAATCAACTGAATTTCCATGTTCATCTTACATAATTTAACAGTAGTACTCATAGGTGTTCTGGCAACTTTAGCATTCTCTAACCCAAATTTCTTAACAAGGTCTAAGGCATACTTGGTTTGACAGACAAAAAGACCATCAGAATTCTGTTTCACTTGAAATCCTAAGAAAAGTTGTAGCTCCCCCATAAGGGACATATGAAACTCCTTGTGCATAATAGCAGAAAAGGATTTAACTTCAGAATTTGAAGTTGACCCAAAAATGATGTCGTCTACATAGACTTGGGCTATAATAATGTTTTTGTCAAAATGTTTGACAAAGAGAGTCTGGTCATTTCCTCCTCTCTTAAAACCCTTATCCAACAAAAAGTTGGAAAGGCGTTCATACCAAGCTCTAGGAGCTTGTTTTAAGCCATACAAAGCCTTTTCAGACGAAAGACATGGTTAGGGTGTTTAGGGTCAATGAACCCTTTGGGTTGTTCAACATACGTTTCTTCGGACAGAATTCCATTAAGGAAGGTAGATTTGACATCCATTTGATAAAGTGTAAATTTTAAGTAACAAGCTATGGCGAAAAGAAGTCGAACAGATTCAAGACGAGTGACAGGAGCAAATGTCTCGCTGAAATCTATCCCTTCTATTTGAGAGTAGCCTTGAGCAACAAGTCTAGCTTTGTTTCTAAGAATCACCCCATTTTCATCAGATTTATTCTTAAAGATCCAACGTGTTCCAATAACATTTTTATTTTGAGGCCGAGGTACAAGATACCAAACATCGTGAATGACAAATTGTAAAAGTTCTTCCTGCATAGCAGAAATCCAGTGTGTGTCATTCAATGCTTCATTAACATTTTTTGATTCCACAAGGGAGACGAAACATGCGTAATTAGCATAATTTCTTAACTGGGATCTAGTACGAACTGGCTCATTAGGATTACCGACCACGTTGTCAATGGGATGATCTTTAGATACCCAGCCAGGTACTTCTGGACTCTCAATAGGTAATGACTCATCTATTTCTGGTGAATCAGTTTTGAAATCATTTTCAGATTCAACCACAATAGGTGATTCGGATATCTTATTTTCGACAATAGTGTCACTTACAATTACATTTATCGATTCCATAAGGGCCTTAGTACGCAGGTTGTATATACGATAAGCACGACTGTTTGGAGAGTATCCTAAGAAGATGGCTTTATCACCACGAGTTTCGAATTTAGACAGATGTTCTCTATCTTTACAGACATAACACTGACTTCCAAAGGTTCTTAGGTATTTCAAATTAGGCTTCTTACCGTACCACAACTCATAAGGGGTTTGTTTAGTGTTTTTACTAAGATAGACCCTATTAGTGATGTGACAGGCAGTTCTAATGGATTCTACCAAAAAGTATTTAGGTAGGGATTTGGCATGCAACATGACACGTGCAATCTCTTGAAGAGTTCGGTTTTTCCTTTCAGCAATGCCATTCTGCTGAGGAGTTTTAGGGGCACTAAATTCATGTTTGTAACCGTTGTAGTCACAATATTCAACTATTCATGTGTCTATGAACTCTCCCCCTCTATCACTACGAATGCCATTGACTTGTGTGTCCTTCTCATTTTCAATTCTTAATAGAATTTTCAGAAAATTCTGAAACGTGTCAGATTTATGTTTTAAGAAAGCAACCCAAGTGAATCGTGTGAAATCATCAACCATGACAAGGATATAACTGTGTCCACATAGACTAACAGTTCTAGAGGGACCAATAAGGTCCATATGGATGAGATCTAAAGGTCTAGAGGTGAGGATGTCTTTAACCTTTTTATGCGAAGTCTTAACTATTTTTCCTTCCTGGCAATGACCACAGACAACACTGGAAATAGGTTTAATTTTAGGAATACCTCTAACAATCTCTTGACTAGACAATCTTCCTAGGATATCATAACTTAAGTGACCCATACGATTATGCCAGATCTCATTGTCATCCATTCTGACAATGTTACAGGTTTCATAACTAGTCTTGACAGTATAACAATTGTCAGGTGTTCTAAATCCTGTAATAATGCATTCACCTTTATTATTTAGAATTTTACAATTGTTCTTTGAAAAGGTGACAGTATGGTCAGAGTCACAAAATTGTGATATACTTAGGAGGTTGGCTTTAAGGCCTTTAACTAACAGAACATTTTCAAGAACATGCATTCCTTCTTCTTTTAGGGTTCCTTTACCTATGATCTGAGATGAAACACCATCACCAAAAACTACTTTCCCACCAGCAAATCTGGTTTTGTTTAAAAGTTCGGTTTCATCTCCTGTCATATGTTTGGAGCATCCTGAATCTAAATACCATCCAGATGAAGTGTGTTCAGCTTTTAAGGCAGTGATAACAATGTTACACTTCATTTGGGGTAAAAGATCATCTTTTCTAACCCAAATAGCTCTAGTTTTAATTTTGCGCAAGTTTGCCCTCATTTGATAAAATTTTTGAGACACAGTTTTTTGTCGAAAAACATTTGAAGCAGCAAACTGATTGTTGTGAAAAAGTTGAGCTTTTGGTTTAGGAAAGTTTCTGGGAGCCTTTATCTTAAATGAACTCTTAGTTTTGGTCTTTCTATTTCTGTAGTTAGAGTTCTTATCAGGTTGTCTTGGAAGGACATAATTGTTACGACTTTGCCTAGAATAGTTAAAGTTCTTGTAGGCAGAAGTGTTGTAAACAGGGGTATTTAGACGCCTAGCATAACAACCTTCAAAGGAATGACCATAAATGTCACAGTAGGAGCAATATTGATTGCTTGAGGGATGAATTTCCTTAGGAAAACTTCTAAAGATAGGTTTGACAGCATTCTGTTCAGAAGTGTTCTTCTTAGGAGGTATGGTCTTATAGGTAGAATCAGCCTTTCTAATCAAAGGACAGACGTATTTAGTCTTAAGTGCAGTGTTAGCCTTAGAAGTACTAGACTCTCCAATGTCTTTCTGTTGTTATTTTTGATCAAATTCATTTTTAATCAAATGAAAGTCTGGACATGTTTCAATTGGTCTTTTGCCCCCAGACACAAACTTAATAGGTTCAAGTTTAGTAGTTTGTGGTTTGTTCTTAGGGCAAAATCCAATACCGGTTCTATCATCAGAATTGGTCTTGGAGTCAACAACAAAGTCAGTAAAGAAATTTGAATTGTTTTCAAACTTAGAAAACTTTTTGAAAACAGTAGCTGTCTTTGTTTTTGCTTCCTCCAATTCTAATAATGTTCCCTTGTATTTCATTTCCAGAGTTTCATTAGTTTTAGTCAACTCTTTTAATTTTTGATCAAAAGTTTCAATTTCAGATTGATGAGTCAGACACTGGTTAGTGTACTCTTCAGCATTCAACTTCACAATAAGACTTAGATCATCTAATTTCTTAGTCAGGTCTCTAACAGTCTTCTCCAATCTAGTGCCTTTTTTAAGAGTTTTAGCATACAAAGTATGGATATCCGGGAGGTCATCTGTGTCTGAGTCGCTAAGTGAAGTGTGTGTAGTGACCCCTAACGATTCAGTTTTAGTACTCACGCACCCATTTGCATCGTCATTATCGAGATCACTTTGACTCACACACACGGAACTAGAACTAGCAACATTTTCAGACAACAAAGCATCTAGGCCAATCAAAGGAGTGTTCACACAAGCAAGAGTAGGAGCATCATTATCACACACAGGCATATCATCATTGTAAATGATCTTAGCATAAAAGGACATGCAAGGGTCAAGTACATTAGATGACTCAAGTTCCTCTTCATCAGAGTCACTTGAATCATTCCAAGTTTTACAGACATTGGCTCTATTGTGTGTGTTGGCTTTATTCAGATTAACTCTGCAGTCGTGAGCAATGTGACCTAGTTTCCCACATCTAAAACATTCAATCTTTTTAAGGTCTCTAGTGAGTCTGGAATTGTTGTCCTTAGAGTGTTTGTCAATACCTCTCTCATGAGGTTTGGGATTAGACTGACTAGGATAATTAGGCTTGCCTTGTTTAGTTGCCTGTTTGTTTCGAAATTTGACAATTTTGTTAAATTGTTTAGACATTAAGGCAATATGATTATCAAGTTTGTCTATATCACACTCCTCATCAGAGTCAGAGTTGGTCAAATTAGACTCAAGTTTGGGTATCTTAGAGGCAAAACTCAAGTTAGAGTTGGGCTGTTTTCTTTGAGAATGATTTAATTGTTTCTTAAAGTCTAATTCCATTTCCACAGTCCTAAGTTTGCTACTGAGTAACTCAGGGGTAAGGTTTTGATCATTCATTTCCTCAATAGCATACCTCTTACTGTCAAACTTTTGTGGTAATGACCTTAGAATTTTAGAGACAATTTCATTCCTATCATAAGTTATACCATTAGCATGCAACTTAGTAACTATATCAGTTAAGTTCATGTAAAAATCATCAAAAGACTCAGAATCAGACATGATCAAAGAGTTGTACTGCTGGATAAGCATTTGAGTTTTAGCAGCTTTAACTCTTGAGTCTCCTTCATGGGCAGTGATTAATGTGTCCCAAGCTTCCTTAGAAGTGGCACAAGATGAGATTCTCTTGAACTCATATTCATTAATGGACATAAAAATGGCATTCTTGCCTTTATTGTTATTTCGAGAAATGGTTTTCTCTTCTTGGGTAAATTCATTTAAGATTTTATTTACCCTCTCATCACTTCCTTCAGTGGTTGGTTTAGTAGGATAAGTGTATCCGTTTTCAATAATGTCCCAGACATCATCTCCTAAAGTCCCTTGGATGAAGGCAACCATTCTTACTTTCCAGTAAGCAAAGTTGTTTCCATCAAAGAGAGGAGGTCTGGACAGATTACCGAACCTTTCATTCTTCTCGTCCATGGTTAGGTTTTTCAGAAAACGATTTCAGAAACACAAGATCTTTGAAATAAAAAGTTAGCAGGGCTCTGATACCAATTGAAAAACGTCGCTAATGTCGTTTAACACAAGGTTAAACTATATAAGCAACTCCGAATGTTTGTTGGAGAAACCCTTTTCTTTTTGAAAATAAAAATTATAAACAAGATGTGTTTACAAAGCAACTTATGTACGAGAGTAATTAAGATTGTGTAATCAGTTTTTAAAACAAGGCAGTTTCAAAAATTCAGCACACTTATAGAAAGAGATGAGTAGATGAAGATAATCAACACAACGATTTTATCGTGGTAAAATCTCTCCCAACAGAGGAAACATCCACGGTGACTTCTAGTCACAAAAACAAAAGTCCACTAATAACAAAAATTAGTTACAAACTATACAACATGCAAGCACACAAATCAACCTATTCTAAGTTTAGGAATATACCCCCTTGGTTCCTTCTAACTTCTGATAGATCTGATTTGTTGATGATGTTCTCCAGTTTGCTAACTTCCTTTGCTTTAGCTTCTTTACTTCGACTCAATGATTTAAAATCTTAAACACAACACTTCCAGTGTAGTAGTGTGTTAAGTGTTAGTGTAGTGATTCCTATTCACATGCATGAACTCACACACACTTATATTTACAAACAGTCCTATAAAAATTACATATACAGTCTATATGCAGTGATTTTTATTTAGTTCTTTCTCACAGAACTCAAATCCTTTTGACCTTTAAAGATAACCCAGATTCCACGGAGATCTTGCTTCAGAAATCGGTCAAGACCTTAATGAATCTCTTTTGAAAACATTTATGAGATTGAAAACCCTCCAAGTGCGAATCCAACTAGGTCAGGATTAAGTTTCATAAGAAAAGAAACCAGAAAACATTTTAAAACCAAATAAGTAAGATTTTCTTAAATCAAGTATAAAAATGCAGATCTAGTGAAAATGTAACATATAGTATGTAGATCTAACATTTCTAAGAAAGAGAAACTAGATCTTCACACAAATGTTTAAGTTGTGTACAAGATCTAAAGATCACGAGGTTACAGCAACACAAGAACAAACAACTCTCGCTCTCTCTCTCAAACACTCAGGTTGTGTTTGGGTTTGAATATGCGAAGGTTTGTTTCAGAGAAGGTAAACTGTTTAGGGTTAGGGTTAGGGTTTGGCTAACAGGTTTCCCTTTCTCTCTCTTCTCTCTTCTCTTTTCTCTCTTCTCTCTCACTTCTCTCTTCTCTCTTATTTTTTTCTCTCAGAAAGACGAATGCCCAAAAGTTCTCTAAGGCTGAGAAGTGAAGGGTATATATAGTGCCTGGGGAAGGTTCTGGATGATCGAGGCAAATCAATGGCTGTGATGAAGTCTTGCAAGGTTTGACTTGATCCTATGGTTATAAAACAACGGTGGATTAAGATGGTTCTGATTGGTTCAAAAGGTTTTCACTGGGATTAACTAAGAACGCATGCAAACCCTTGATAAGGAAAGATCCAACGATCACCAATGCAACTGGCTATCCTCTCATATAACAAACACAAACTAACGCACCAAAAGGATGACAAGTGTTGGCTGGTAAGAGGCTCTCACACGCGCGTCAAACTAATTACAAAACATCACCCTGAAGTCTCTAGCGCTTTGAGATCGTACCCAACCAAACATTTCAGTGAAAAATGAAGTTTCTAAAATAGTATATTTACCCCACAAACTATATTAACCCATTTTATTAATAAAAACCTTTATTCAAAAATGTTTAAAAAAATGTTTAAAAAGGTTTAAAATTATTTAAAAATTCCCAAAAAATTATTTAAAGCTCCAATTAAAGGGGAATTAAACACACACTCAATTTTAAGCAATATGAACACATGTATGCAGGTCTAATTGTGTGTTGTGTGATTCATTTTATACCATCATGGATCATTGAAGAGGTTTAGAGAGATAAGTTCTGAGGCTTTTTGGTTTCTAGGATGGACTACCAATTTTGTCAATATTTCCAAATTAGTTGAGCACTTATACAATGTAGACTTAAGCAAGTCAAAGGTATAAGGTGCTTCATCGGTGGTGCCACAAAGGATTTTAATCCTCTAGAAACACCCAGTATTGCCTGAACACTTGGGGTTTTAATAAACTTCGCAAATAAAATCATTAACCCAGCCATTTGTGCTAGGCCTATAGCTACTTTGGCTACCGTCATGGCAGTTGGCAATCCCATCTCTGTTGGCACGATCACATTAACCTCCGATAAGATGGTCAAATCCCCTTCCTCCTCACACTGTATTTATAGGAATGTAAGAACATTCGAATAACCTTATTTGCGTGAAATGTTCACAACCCTCATTAAATGCCAATATTACTATGTATTTAATGCAAATGATGGTGTATTAAATTCATAAAATATTGTATTTGGGTGGGAATATTATTTAGGCTATCAGAATGTCTCTCGCATTGATTGTGATGTGATAAGTTGGCACAAGGGCTTCCTTTGTGGAGGATGATGAGACATTCATTGAATGGGCCAATGGGTCAAGGAATTAACCCATTCAAGTGCCATCTTTCATCAGCTCCTAAAGTATCAAAAATCATGATGTCATAGAGATATTAAACAGTGGCAATAAGGAATGTTGTCTTGTCAACCAAATGAGGTTCCCCGAGATAAGGTTCTTCGAATGACTTTACTTTCTATGTGTTTATTGGATGAGGTTGCTTTGTAAAAGGTTCCTCGAATGAGTTGTTTTAATAAGGTCCCTCGAATGAGGTCCCTTAAAGAATATATGCTTCGAAATACTAACTTGACCTATTAGATAGAGGTTTTTCACAAGTGTAACAAAAAGGTTGGGATTTTTCCCCAACATTGCCTTATCCTGAATCCTTCAAACCAAATCCTTGTGAGGTTCCCTAAATTAGGTCACTCAATAAATCATAAGATCTCTCCCATGTCCTATTAGACATGATCCTTTATAGGTACCAAACAACCTCAATACTATTATAAATAAGTCCTAAATATTTGGTCAGTGAGAACAAATATAAGCCAATTACATATTACATGTATTTTCTTGAAGTCACTTCGATCGAACTTGATTGTTGTGAGAATCCCTTCAAGCAACCTTGCTCTTTATGGAGTGCCTTCGAGCGAGCTTTCTTATTGTGAGAGTCCCTTCGAATGATCTTCTTTCGATCGACCTTGGTCCTACTCTTTGTGTTTGATTATCCACTAATATGCCTTGGTATGCCTGATTAATATTAGATCAACCATTAGCTTTAACCTCCCTCTACAGAAATATTTTCCCGTTGGTCCCTGGTTGAATAGATTCTTCACAATAATATGGATAGGGGAGATAATGAATTGGAATGCTATGGCGGAATTAGGGGATAATCTTATGTGTCATGTTATGGACTCAGCCATTTGGAAAAACATAAATTGTAATAACCTATATTTTTTCAATGAATGGCATAACATTCGTCTATCAATATCAACATATGATTCTAATCCATTTGGTAATTTAAGAACCAATTAAAGTGAATGGACGATGATCTTAGCACCCTTAAATCCCCCTTCTTCATTGTGCATGAGACCAGAATTATCGATGTTATCCTTATTGATACCTAGGCCAAAGACACTATGATGACATTAATGTCTACATACCACTGTTAGTAGAAGAATTGAACGAGTTGTGGGTAGTGGGTGTGAAATCAATTGACTCTTACAAACAGGAACGGTTTAAGTGAACGGTTTAAGTTAAAGTGAACGGTTTAAGTTAAAAGCTATGTTGATATGGGAAATTCATGATTTCCCAACTTATAGCACTTTATCGAGCTGTAATGTTCACGGTTACTTTGGGTGTCCCATTTGTGGAGAGGAAATTGGATCTTAAAATCTCATGGATAGTGTCAAAATTATGTATCATTCTTATAGAAGATTCTTGCCTCCCGATCACATGCTTAGATTTGATAAAGGTTCTAATTTTTTTTATGCGGGGTCAAACATAGGCTACCTCCACGAGAGCTTTTAGGTTCAAAAATTAAAATGCGTTCTTCTAAATATGGAACTAATGAGATGGTGAAGAATCCTAAATTCAAGAATGTAAAGCATAAAAAGACCCCTGTTGAGAATGAAGCTGAGAAAGGGAAAGTTGTGTCTAGGAGACCAATATTATTTGACTTTTCATATTGAAACGATAACCCCGTGTGCCGTGTATTAAATTTCATGCGTGTTGAGAAGAATATCATCGAACATCTTATGAGCACATATCTAGGTGGAAGTAATTTTAAGGATGGAGAAATGCACGACCTGGTTTTAAAATGTTGAAAATTAGGTCGCAATTATGATTGAAAGAAGGCATTAGCAAGAGGAACTTTGATGAGCGAAGAAAGAAAGGTTCTCTTAGACACATTGCATAATTTAAAAGTTCCCTCTAATTCTTTATCAAATTTATAGATTATTCTGAGTTATGCCACACGTGATCTATAAAAGTGCAAATCTCACGATTGGCATGTGACCATGCGATTGTACCATTTATTGTTTAAGCAATATTTCTCTAAGCATAAGGATTTATAGAGGGCCATTATTTGGATTAGCCTTTTCTTCACACTTTTTTGCCCAAAAGTAGTCAACTGAAAGCACATCGTGATTGTAAAATCAACTCTAGCTGAAGTAACTTGTGTGTTGGAGAAGTACTTTCCCCCGACATTCTTCAACATAATTATTCACTTGTTGGTGCACTTATGCGATGACGCGCTTCTTTGCATCCCATTAAGATATTGATGGATGTACTCATTTGAAAGATTGATGAAAGTTTTCAAATAGTATGTTAAGAATACGAGGTACATTAAAGGATCCATTGCGAAGGAATACAATACTGTGGAGGCATCCGTGTTCACTATGAAATATATGTCCGACCCTAACATTGTAGATAATGGAGATGAGTTCACTGATGAGGGTGGTTAAGTCATGGTAAAATGAGTTAAACTAATATGTTTACAATATGATCAAGTGACTCGTTATATGTTTGAAACCCATGAAGATGTCGACAAATGGAAAGAGTAAGTTCGTGTTGTAATTTAATTTGTATTGTTATCTTATATACTTGTTCACTTTCTTGATAAATTTGGCCATTCAATGTAGAAAATATAATGAGTGTGAGTGTAACAAAAAATAAAGGACGGTTTCACATTTAGACAAAAAATTTAGATTTTGGGTGTCATATGAGGTAATTATTAGGTCAAATATCCCTTATTACATGATAAACAATTGAAAGAGTTAAAACTTGTCACATTAACTTGTATAATCCATAATTTCAATTGTTGAAGATGGGTGATGCCATGTCAAGGCTTGCTTGTCTCTCCCCTGGAGAAAAATACGTTGTTACAAAACAACGACATTTCATATAATGATCTTATGTATTTTTAGGTAGAGTACGAAAGACAAAAATCTCGTTGAAGCATAAATGACTTAATTTGGTCACATTTTGTAGGAGTTTGAGAGTGGACCAGGGGGAGAGACACATAAGATCGACTCCTATATAAATATTTAGACGAAGAAGGGTGAGCCTATTTATCCACAGGTCTTCGAGACCATCTTAAGTTATAATTGAAATTATATTATTAATTTCAAACTATTTATTAAATTTTTTTTCAAAGTTAATAACGTGTTTTTATATTGTGTCAGGAGAGGCTAAAGGAGGTGCACAACTCTCAGATTAATTTCGAGAAAGCTTCTTTGAGGACGGATACACTAAGCCAAGTGTTGGGACAAGATAGAAAAGGTTGTACTCATGGTGTCAGCCCCCGGATAAGAAAGTTGAAGCTGATGGGCATTGCTTGCAGTAACAGTGGGTTGTCCTCCAATTTTGATGCATGCAAGTCAGACACGGACCTGAAATTAGAAATTCTCCAATAAATAATGAACAACATATTCTAATGGGTAAAATGCTCAGTCACAGATAAAGTAAAGGACAAGGCGAAGGATAAGGAAAAGGACAAGACGAAGTTGAGTAAGGAGATCCCTGCTCAAATCCCCTCACTAACTCTGGCCAACTCATCATCCCCATACGACATGTACTGTACCCCCAAATCAACTATCTGGACTCCATATGAGCCATCTGGGGAGAGAGTATATGTCATTGACACGCGTGGAGTCTCTTCCCTAATTTCTAAGGGAGTGAAGGATATGAGCATCTCTCCCGATACCATGGTGCAACCATCCACTATAAGATTTTGAGCCCCGGGTCTGGGTCATGGAGATAATGGTGCAAAAAGTGGATGAGGTATTATAGTTAGATGAGCAAGTTTGTGTCCGACATTTTGACTGAACTATGGGGCATACATCGTTTGGCCGAGTTTTCTCCTCAAGCCCTACTAAGTTTTTTGTCCAATTTTATATTTGATAAAAACAAGTTAGATGTAGTTAAACTTGTGATGCATTGATGTAATTAACCTGAAACATTAATTTGGTTTGTTATATGATGTTGTTGTTTATTAGTTTTTCTTTAATTACTACATCATATTATAGTATTAAATGTGTTGATGTTAAGAAAAAACACGAGTTTTTAAAACAGGTTTACTGCTAGAATAGCTACTGCCTAATTTTTTTATTTTCTACAATATTGTCACGGTTCTTGACAGCGACAAGTCATTGTTGTCATGGTCAAGGACCATGACAAAACGCATGGCCTTAATTTATAACCATGCGCATGGCCTAGCATACATTTTACACTACCTCTGTTCGCGCGTACGATCAAAGTTAATTTTGAGAACAACACTACTATGTTCACATAGCTACAAAGTAAGCCCGTGCGCAAGGATTGGCATACATTTTAAAGAACTTGTCATGGTCCATGATTGTGACAAGCTCTTTATTGTTACGGTTGATCGTGATAAGGATGTAAGGGTTCATATGGGTCGGGTTAGTTCGGTTCCACTACGGAACTAAAAACAGAACCGAAGTTGATAAGTTTCATGTTTTTAGAACAAAAACCAAACCGATAGCCTACCAGAATTGAATCGAACCAAACCATCGATTCTCGGTTTCGTTTGGGTCGGTTCGTGATTCTAGTTCGCAGTTATGGTTTGCGATTATGGTTCACATTTTTTTCATTATTTTTGCAATTAATAATAGTTCGTTTAAATCATTTTCTAATAAATAAATTAATTAATTAAAAGTTGGCAAATGTTAATTATCCAAACTCATTACAGCTTAACCAAATCATCAAATATTAACCTGCTTTATTTTCTCAATTAATATGTTGCATTAAAATCATTTATGTTAAAAGAAATCATGCGCACATACATAATTTGGCCAAAATTAAATAGCTAATTTCATTACATCATAACTAAAATATCAAATATAAATATATGCATTTTTCAAGTAGCACTATAGATACCAAAAATAAATTATAAAATATCCAATCCTTTATTTCGGTTGGTTCTCAAGTTGGTTCTTAGGGTTGGTTCCATGGGTTCGGTTCTTTGGTTCAGTCCCATAGTTTCGGTTCTCGATTTGATTTAGTTAGGGTATAAAATAATGAGTCGAATCAAATACTTAGGTTCTCAATTTTTTAGGACTAGAACCAACCCATGGAGAAAAAAACTGAACTAACCAAACCAATGAAGGTTAGTTTGGTTCGGTTCCTTAACTTGTCGGTTCTGATGCACACCCCTACTAGGATGGATCACCCGTGTTCTTAGTGATATTGAAAGGGTGAACATGACCGTGACAAAAGGTAGTTGTCATGGTCCTTTTTCATGACAAGAATTGTTGTCATCCCCATAATTGTCACCATCATTTACCGTGACAACATTCTGTTGTTAGTGTCATTTTGACAAAAGGGCCAAAATGGTGTAGTGGCCATTGGATGGTCTCAGATTATTCTCGAAATGTTTTGGGGTGATACACCTTAGTTTTAAAGGCTAAGTATCCTTGAAAGGTTATTTCTCTTCAGACTGAGGTCTTTTATAGGTGTCAGATTAGGCGGGACTCTCATCGTGTGGTCTCTGAGCTTAGATGAGGTGATGTATTGAAATGACTATTTATACTAGGTGGAATAAGTAATAGTTGAGGTCTTCTACAGTGCCGTGATTTATCTCCGATATTAGTGGAGGTTTTGGAGACTAAGTAGTGATTTATCTCAGGTCAGGGGTGAGCCGTAGGACATCTTTTCTTGCCTGAGGGAATTCGAGGGTCTTAGGAGCTTTTAAATACCAAGTGTAAATATGATATCATCATATGCCATGTTCTCAAATTATGGCTTTTAGTTATGAAACGTTCAGTTTTCAGATATGTTATTTTTTATTCATGAATTTTAGTAGATCCTAGTAAGATGTTCGTAGTGGTAAGAGTGTGGAGATCCCACTACACCAATGGAGGATCAAAGTTATCTTGGGTTGGCAAGGTACTATTGGCAGTCTATTTAGGTGTTCTTTAAGATTGTGGGACTATTGCCTCACTTAACCAAGAACTGGATACCATTTGTTTAAAATAATAACTTCTAGCAAGATTTTAGGGAGTTGGAGAGTAATATGATTTTTGCGTGAGGTGGACTACCTGGTATACATCGATGCTTCTTTACAAGGCCTTGGGGGAGTGTTGATGCAAGAAGACAAGCCTATAGATTATGCCTATTATAAGTTAAATCCTCATGAGGGGAACTACCTGACACATTATTTGGAGTTAGCATTTGTGATTTTTTCCTTATGCATCTATAGATACTACCGTTTGGGGGAGATGTTCGCACTTTTTACTGATCGTAGAGTTTTCAACATTTGTTCACTCGACAAAAGTTAAATATAAGGTAGCACCAATGGTTAAAATTTGTGAAGGATTACAAGTTCAGAATTAAATGCATTCGGCCAAGGAAAATGTTGTAGCAAATACTTTGAATTATGAACCAAAAGTGATCAGCGCTTTGGAAGTCACAATGGAGTTCACTTCAAATAGCAGATGATTTATTTGATGCTTTCGTGGTCATTTTGTTAGTGACTCCACACATTATTATTCGGGTGGTGAAATCCGAAACTATGGATTCTTTTTGTCAGGAGAAGATTCAATAATTATTGATGAGAAACATTCCATTCTATTCAATTGGGTCAGATGGAAGACTTCAATTTTAAGGTAAGTTAGTAGTGCTTGATACATAGTTACATAGATAGTATTGGTGGGTGACAAGATGAAACAGGACATGGGACAACAATATTGGTGGGACATAATAAAGAAGAAAATAAAGGAGTTTGTATCCAAGTGCAACACATGTCATATGGTGAAAATTGAGTATTAACAACCACCAGGTGACTTATAACCATTTAAGATCCTAATGTGGAAGTGAGAGAGTATTTTTATATTTTTCATTACGGAATTGTTGGCATCCTAGTGGGAACATAATGCAATTTGGGTCATTATCGACAAATTGAGTTTGCATTTGGATATTTAGGAATAAAGGATTTTTTGCACTCTAATATGTGGGTCCCTTTATGATTATTGATCGGATGGGTTTGGTAGTCTATCGTCTTGCGTTGGTAGATCATTTTTCGTGGGTTCATGATGTGTTTCTTACATCGATCCTGAGGAAGTTTCTGATGGACTATTTGACCTATAAGCATATAGATCTGGGGGAGGTAGAGGTTAAACCAGACACTAATAATGAGGTAATACCCTTATGTATCTAGTCCATAGATATAAGATTTTTCATTGAAATATTATTTATTTAATGCATGTTCCATAGAATAACCACAATGATATAAAGTCCACCATGGATCGAGAGAGTAAGATGCACGAGAAGTATCAAAATCTCTTTGAGGCAAGTATGTGCTAAATTTTAAGGATGGAATTCCTTTATTAAAGGAAAATAGTGTAATACCCCATGATTTTAAAAAATATTAATTGGGAAATCGGTATGTTAATGTAATTGGTTAGTTAATTGTAAACTTTTACATGTTAGACTTATGTGTTAGTTAATTATTTAAATTAAGGTTTTTTTTACTTAACCCAATGGTAGATGAAAAATTAAACATAACCCTCTAGATTCTAACACCATTACTTTTTCATTAAAAATTACTCTAATTCATATTTTAACTTACCCCTATATTTTTGGACAAAAATGGCCTCTTCTTCCCTTCTTCATCTTTTTTGTAAACCTAACTCTTAACTGACGAGGGGTCGCTTGGGACATCGGCATAAGGGTCTTTATGACGGGATCAATAATTTGATTAATTTTCAATTAGGTCTTGATCTAGATTCTTTAGGAGTTATTACTTTGTTAGTATCTCAACAATTGTACTCTTTACCTTCTTATATTCTTTAGGGGTTATTACTCATCACCAATTCATCACGCGATTCACCATGAAAGGAGATTTTTCTCATAGAGCTATAGTTTTCATTAGAGACTCTAGTCATAAGTTGAATGAGGATAATGTATTGTGGACACCACTAAGAAATTTTACGGTGGTTGAAATCTTAGTATCATGGACGAAATCTTCGTTAATAGATAAGGCCTATTATAGGAACCTTGTTCCATTTTATTGATAATGAGTAAAATATGAATGATATTCAATGTTTGGGGAATATATGATAAGTTTAGATGATCAATTTTGAACATATCTAAACCCCACTGAAGTGAATTCATCTTAAACCCACACAACCATCCAACGTGGTGGCCAGTATGTTAAAACAAACATAGACTTTGGAAGGTACCTAAGGTTTATCCGAACAAACCTCCACAATGACCTTAACACTCTCATCATCGGAGCCTTAACTCCGGTGGAGATGGAGACTCCCACATATTCACACGTTCTTCTTTAAAGATTACTTATATCTTTCATCCCCTAAGCTCGCCTTGATCATTCACCGCTCAAGAAAAAAAAATCAGTTGATATCCCCATAGTTTTAAATAAAATAAAGCTTCTTTGTTTATCATTGACCAACTTTAGTTTTAGCCCCATTTACAAAGTTTCATTTGGATCTCATTCAATGTATTATTTAAATTGTAGTAAATTTTATAACTATCCAAGAATTCCCCTAACTTCCCCTCTTCCTTTCCTTAGATAATGACACTTGTCCCATAATTGTTATAATAGGACTAACAACTAAAAATAAAAAAAAACATAGAGGTTGCTATAAATGAATCTTTAAAAATGGGAATAAATACTTATGATTACACAAAACTAAAGGTAACGTCAAATCGAGCATGTTTTCTACTATGAATGCATATAATACATTTTCCTTAACTTCATTAAGCTTGGGGTTATGGCTGATTGGTGATGTTTGGGAAGTTGGTGGTGTTGTCCATACAATTAGGGTTAAGAGTTAGGTTTGGGAAACAAGATGAAGAAGGGAATAAGAGGGTATTTTTGTCCCAAAAAATATGGGGGTAAGTCAAAATATGAATTATACTGATTTTTTAACATAAAAGTAACGGTGTTAAAATCTATGGGGTTATGTCTAATTTTGCACATTCAATGGACTAAATCAAAATACGCTATTACTGCACGAGGTTAAGTAAAAAACTTGTGTGCCAAATAATTTAATTGTGTGATAAACAATATAATTATGTGCTAAGTAAAATAATTCAGTGATAACTAGTTGGAATATAATTTCAATAGACCTCATGTGTCCTTTATGTGTTGATTTAATTTATTTTGTCTTGAGATCATTTTAATAGATTAAAATATTTGGGTTGGACTTTTGAGGTCATTTGGAAAACCAAAAAGTGCTAAAAGGATGAGGGATTTCACATATGGTTAGGTGAGCCATTGGGTCAAGTTTGGACATGTTTGGGAATTGTTTTAGGGCCCATAAGGTAAAGAAAAATTAGGGTTAAAATAAGTGACGAGATTAACAATATAAATACATTGTGTAAGTCTTTTATCATAATTTTAACTCAACTGCAAACCTAGACTCGGAGGATATATATATATATATATATATATATATATATATATATATATATATATATATAGAGAGAGAGAGAGAGGGAGAGAGAGGCTAGTTGTGAGGCAAGTTTGGAAGGAAGAATTGGAAAGGGGAGCTTGAAGAATTTAGGGGAGAAAATTGGGGAATTAATGCCAAAACAACTTCTTCAAATCAAGCTAATTCATTCTAAAACCAATCAAGGCAATAACTCTATCATACTTTTCTCCCTTAGATTCATGATATAATAATAAAAAACATGTTTAGGAAAATTTAAATTAATAACTTGTTAAACTTAATTACAAAATTCTTGTAATTGAAATCTAGTTTGGGTAATTGAAAACAATTCATAAAATTTATATCAAATAGTTTAATTGGATAAAAACTAAATCTTTATCTTGTTGAATTTTCTGAAAAATTACATCTAAGAATTGGGAGTTGATATATGTCAAATTGTGATCGAATTATTATGATCCGTGCTAGACAAATGTTATAATCAAATGTTAACTTTGTTGCCGAGATAAGAAATTGATAAGTTTAGCATATTAGAAATTAGGTTGATAAATTGAATTCATGTTGAAAATGTTTCGGAGATGAATTATATGATAGAACTCATATTTTAGGGTGTTACTGTTCATACGAATGATTATTCTTAAGTTAGGTTAAGAATTATATAGTTGATGCTAAATTCATAATAGGTATGTTAAAATTTTGTTTTTTATACTCCTACACCTAAATTAAACCATTGGAAACTAATTGGAGGTGTTTAGGATTAAAAGTGGAGAAATCATATAAGAAATTTATGAAATAAAATTTGCAGATTTTTCTAGGTTTGCATAAACCGGCCAGAGGCCCCCAAGGAACTGGATCAAGTCGGGCCAGGATTGAGATAAGCACATGGACCAGATCGAGTCGGAGTAATTGTGTTTGGTTGAAATGGGGGTTTAGTTAGTTATGAATTTGGGCTTAATTTGGAATGATTTGTGGGACCATTTTAACAACAACTTTAGACCAATAGGTGGATTGTTAGGGGTAAAGAATGTTTATTGACTTAAATCATGTTGGGATAGTTTAATAATTTAATTAACAACTAATAATCCTTTTGAAAAAATTGGAGGTGGTAACATATGAGTTGGAATCACGATTAAAATATTTTACATAGGATTTCCTTAGGTTAGTGATTAGGCTCAAATTCTTCCGAGTTTATCCCCTTAATTTAGGGACTTTTATCATCTCGAGTAATGAAAAATGAGTTGAATTATCGCATTTCTTTGCTACTGACTCCTTCTAACAAGTACATCGAGTTTCATATATTTCTTATGAGTTTTGCAGGTATTTAAAGAATTGAGGAAGAAAGAAATTGGAAAAGCGGAGAAAGAAATCAAAGAAGGAAAGTATAAGGGCAATTTCATAATTCTGCAGTCTTAGTCTGGAAGCGAGGCCAACGGGAGAGTTGAAGATATTTCAATTACAAGAACATTGGAAGAAACGACACGTTAATCCAAGCTACGATGAAAATGTTACGAGCATTTGAAGTTGAGAAAAGTCTAGAAAAGATCCTTGCATGAATTTGGATGCCGAGATTATCTACCCCATCTCGGATAGTAAGTGGGTGAGCCCCATTCAAGTCGTCCTAAAGAATTCAGGCATGATAGTGATTGAAAATTCCAAGGTAGAGCTAGTTCCCCAACTTACCACTACTGGGTGGCGCATTTGCATTGATTATCGAAAACTCAATGCAGTAACTAGAAAAGGCCATTTCCCCTTGCCATTTGTCGATCCAATGCTTGAAATAATAGCAGGCCACCCTTATTACTGCTTCCTAGATGGTTATTCCGGTCATAACCAGATTGAGGTAGATGTACTTGATCAGGAAAATACAACTTTCACTTCCCCTTTGGTACGTTTGCCTACAAACATATGCCATTCGTCTTGTGTAATGCACCAGTGACCTTTCAACGGTGCATGTTGAGCTTATTCAGTGACATGATTGAAAGAGGGTTGTACGTGTTCATGGATGACTTTAGCATTTTTGTCACCTCTTTTGATCTATATTTAGACAATCTTGAGAAAGTACTAGCCCGATGTGTGGAGAAGAACTTAGTGCTGAATTGGGAGAAATGCCATTTCATGGTAACAGAGGACATAGTTCTCTGCCACATAGTGTCATCCAAAGGGATCGAGGTGGATAGAGAAAAAATCGATGTCATAGCTGACCTACCCCCACCAAAGTTGCTAAAAGATGTGCGCTCTTTCTTGGGCCACGCGGGGTTCTATAGATGGTTCATTAAGGACTTTAGCGCCATTGCTAGACCCTTAAGAAACCTTCTTATGAAAGACACCCCATTCAAGTTGAATGAATCATGCTAAAGTGCTTTTGAAAAATTAAAGAGCATGCTTGTTTTTTCTCCCATCATGTAAGCCCCAGATTGGTCCTTACCATTCGAGCTCATATGTGATGCTAGCGATTTTGTGAAAGGGGCTATTTTGGGCCAAAGGAAAGACAAAAAGGCTCATGTCATCTACTACGCTAGTCGGACTCTTACTGGACCACAACTCAACTACTCCACCACAGAGAAGGAATTTCTAGCGATAGTCTTTGCTCTAGATAAATTTTGGTCCTATCTGATTGGTTCTCCCATCACCTGTTTCACCAACCACGCGGCTTTAAAATATCTCCTTATAAAGAAAGATGCAAAGTTGTGCCTCATAAGGTGGATCCTACTCCTATAAGAGTTTAATCTCTCCATTAGAGACAAAAAATGAGTAAAAAACGTCGTAGACGATCACTTATCACGGATTTTGTCTGATGTACCTAGTGATCCTATACCCATAGACGAGTATTTCCTGGATGAGCGATTATTTACCGCCTCTTCTTTGCCCTGCTTTGTGGATATAGTCAATTACCTTGTTATGGGAGTCATCCCTCCCGAGTGGACACCGTAAGATAAGAAGAGATTCATTACTTGGTCGCGCGTGTTTTTCTATGATGATCCATTCCTTTTTAAATATTGCGCTGACCAAATCATCCGGTGGTGCGTACCAAATGATGAAAACCCAAAGTCATCCAATTCTGTCATTCGGAGGCATGTGGAGGCCATTTTTTTATGAAAAAGGCAGTCGCTAAAATCCTTCAAAGAGGTTTCCACTGGCCCACTATGTTCCGGGATGTGAGAAATTGCTGCAAATCATGCGATAGATGTCAACGGATGGGGGACATTACCCGACGAGACATAATGCCATTATCCCTGTTGATACCAAATTTAGTCAGCCGACGTGGACCAATCATATGAAGACACCTGTCAATCTACGTAGAAAATATAAATACTTTTAACGAACAGCATACTTTCACCGAGATACTCAGACGCTCCGAGCTACTTAAACCTACCGAGAAACTTAGGCGGTCCGAGATACTTAACGTGCAGAGCATCCAGATCATGAAAACCAAAAGGCGACTACTCATTAAATGAGCATTATTATTGTACAGATGTATATGTCTACTAGATAACAGTGCATTACCTTTTTATATGTACAGCCTGAAGGCTATAAATACATTGTAACCTCGTCATAAGAGGAGGACTTTGGATCTCATAGGGGACCTACCATCGAGATTCAAGGCAAATAATCAGCAATACAAAAATAGTGGACGTAGGCCATTTTCATAAGGCTGAACCACTTTAAAAATATTTTGTCTTATTTATTCATTTTTATCTTTGATTGATTAATTAGATATAATCTGGTTTTTTACATCAACAGATTGGCATCGTCTCTGGGAAACGACTATACTTATCATTTTTCACCAAACAATTCATCATATATAGCTGAGATTCCTGAATCCAGTAATCGAAACACTGGGGTCCCTCTAAACCCCTCTACTCCACCAAATATCCAAGATCTGGCTGGCATAATGGTTAATTTAGCCCAAGGGCAAACGACCATGCAAGAAACCATGCGTCAACTTATACAAACTGTTCGAGATGGAGTGCTGGCCCAATCAGGACAACAAAGTGCTCAAAGAAATACCCATCTTCCATCTTCAAGAACTAGACGAACGATATTCCCGAAGGTCTCTCAATATAGACGTACTGACTGATATCGTATTGAGAGACCTAATGATCCTTCGTAGCAACCTTGTCGGACTTTATCAGTACGAGCTACAGATTCTCAACGGAATGTGACTCTAACTCCAGAAAGAACTAGTGCTCTGGAAAGGTTGAGTAGAGTCTCTACTTTTGATCGATTGGGCCCCAGGAGGAATAGAAACCCTCCTAGGATCGCGTCCAGCAACTCTCAACATCCATCCCATCTAAGGGAAGGCTCTGCCCAATCATGCCCAGCAGACCGTAATGAAAGGTCCCTGGAGGAAAACTCAATACGATCAGTTGCTCGAACAAATTGGCCCGAGGTGGGAAATGATGCATGGAAAGGCTCTATTAAAAGGTTGGAATACAGGTTAGGGGAAATGGCTAAGTCCAAGATTCCTCTACAAAGAACTTTTGTCCAAGGGACACCATTCGTGCAGGCAATTGTGGATTTTCCCACACCATCAAAATTCAAAGCTCCTATGGTGACACCTAAATATGATGGAAAAACTGATCCTGTCCTCCATATAGAACAATACCAAGTTGCTTCCAATATCTATGCGGTTCCAAATGAGATGAGATGCAGGGCGTTTTAGGAACTCTCACCGGATCAGCTCAGATATAGTACAACAACCTTCCTCGGAGGAAAATTGCAACTTTACTTCAACTAACAGAGCTTTTCATAGGGAATTTCTATTTTGGAGCGAAGCCAGTTAAAAGAGTAGAACAATTACTGAGCGTTAGACAGAAGACGGAAGAAAGTACCAGAGACTATATTACTCATTTCAATAACGAGAAACCTGAGGTAATTGATTACGAGGAGAAGACAGCAATTACTGCTCTGATGAGTGGACTATTACCAGACAAGTTGTACTATACTTTAGCCAAAGATTCGCCTAGGACCATGGCAGAACTGATGGCAAAGGCATCCAAGATCATGAATGCTAAGGAAGCCATGGCTGCGAAGAAGAATACAGATACTAAGGAGACCAAGGTTGAGCCTAGTAAAATTGAGAAGAAGGATCAGAAGAACAATGGTGGCAACAATCAGTCGAAAGGTAAACAAACACTGGAGCAGATGAGGAAGTATGGAAATTATACTCCCTTGAAATTAGATATAAATCACATTCTGGATGAGATCAAGAATAGCGAGGAGCTAGCTTGGCCAGAGAAAATGAAGGCAGACCCTGACAAAAGGGATAAGTCCAAATATTATGAGTTCCATAAAGACCATGGCCATACGAACAAACATTGTATAGCTCTCCAGAATGAACTTGAAGCACTCATCAGGGGAGGAAAGTTGGCTAAGTATGTTGATTTCCAAAATGGTGGAAAGACCAGCGACAGAGGAAGGTAAAGATCTAAATCTCCTCGCAGACCAAAAGATAACAAGAAGAGAGATCATAAAGACGATCCAGAAGATGATCCCGATCTCCCTAAAAGGCCAAGGTAGCCTGTGCGTGAGGTATTTTCAATCCATTTTGGGCCATTTGAATGTAATGCCATTACAGGTGGAGATGCGGGAGGTGGAGATCTTACTGCGGATAGAAAAGCTTACCTCAATGAGGCCCAAGCTTGTTCTTACATACAAGACATAAACTTGGCTAACGACGAGGGCCCAAGGAAGGTGAATAGGGATAAACTGGTCATCGACTTTTCTAAGAACGACCTGGCAGGTGTACTATATCCTTATGACGACTAATTGGTGATCAAGATGAGAATGAAGGAGGTGGAGATTTCACGGGTACTGGTGGATAATGGTAGCTCTACAGATATCATGTTCTACCCGTGCTTTGACAGTTTGAATTTGAAGTTAGCCCAGTTGGAGCCATATCATAGGCCCCTCCTTGGCTTTACTGGCAAAAAGGGTTTTCCACTTGGTACGATCAAGTTGGACATGCTTATTGATACATGGCCTGCGTGCCAAACAGAAAGAGTACACTTTTTCGTAATGGATAAAAATGTCCAATCATCCTACAAGATCATCATAGGAAGGGTAGGTCTGAAGAAGTTTGAGGAAGTACCATCTACTGTACATCAATGTTTAAAGCTCCCAACCAATTTTGGAGTGGGAGTTATGAAAGGCAACCAGAAAGAACGAGAAGAATCCAGGAAGAAGACTACTACATATCAAGTGGATGAAACAGAAGATGCATAAATTAAAACATTAGATCCTAGAGACGAGTCTCAGCTCGTGAAGGGCCAGGTCATGGAAGCAACCGAAAATATCATTCTGGACGATGAACACCCAGAGCGAACAATCCAAATTGGTGCATCATTGGATGTATCTATAAAACAGAAACTGGTAGCATTTCTAAGGCGCAGAAAATAGACTTTTGCATGGAGTCATGAAGATATGCCAGGGATAGACCCGAGTTTCCTGTGCCACGAGCTCAACGTTAATAAGGAAGTCAAGCCAGTGAAGCAGTGAAGAAGAGTGATCGGTCCTGAAAAGAACCAAGATATACAGGAAGAGGTAGAGAAACTACAGAAAGCCTTTTTTATTGAGGACGTTAAATATCCAAATTGGCTAGCAAATGTGGTGATGGTAAAGAAGAAAAACAACAAGTGGATGATGTGTGGACTTCACTGATGTTAACAAAGCCTGTCCAAAGGATCATTTTCCTTTGCCTCGAATCGATCAGCTGGTGGATGCTACCTCGGGACATGAATTGTTGAGTTTCATGGATGTTTACTCTGGTTACAACCAGATTAAAATAAAACCTGAGGACAGGGAAAGTACCTCTTCTATCACCCCAAGGGGAACGTATTGCTATAATGTCATGCCTTGTGAACTTAAAAACGCAGGTGCAACATATCAGAGGCTGATGAATAAGGTGTTTGCAGAGTAAATCAGTCATACCATGGAGGTTTATGTCGACGATATGCTGACGAAAAGTAAGAAAGTTACTGATCATTTAGTTGACCTAGGTCAGACTTTTGATCAACTAGAGAAATATCAAATCAAGTTGAATCCCAGCAAATGCATATTTGGAGTATGAGAAGGTATGTTTCTCGGGTATATTATTAACCAATGAGGTATCGAGGCAAACCCTGAAAAGATCAAGGCCTTATTGGAGCTACGATCTTCAACTACGAAAAAGGAGGTGCAAATTCTCATAGGGCGAGTTGCAGCACTTAACAGATTTTTGTTACGAGCTACAGACAGATGCCTCCCATTCTTCAAAACACTTCGAAAAACTTTTGAGTGGAATGATGAATGCGAGGAGGCCTTTTAAGAGTTGAAGAAATATCTGGGGGCACCTTCATTGTTATCTAGACTAGTGATGGGAGAAAGGCTATACTTGTATTTGGAAGTTTCAGATAACGCGGTTAGCTCATCATTGATAAGAGTGGAGGACGGAGTGCAGAAACCAATCTATTACACCAGTAAGGCCTTTCGAGGAGCAGAGATCAGATATCCAAGACTGGAGAAGTTAGAACTAGCATTAATCGAAGCGAGCAGAAGGATGAGATCATACTTCCAAGCCCATACTATAGTAGTGTATACTGATATGCCATTAAGGCAAGCTCTGCATAAACCAGAGAAATCAGGAAGAATGATGTACTGGGCAGTAGAACTTGGTAAATATGACATAGTTTATGAGCCCAGGTCGTCACTTAAGGGGCAGGCAGTAGCGGATTTTTTCGCAGAGTTTACTCACTCTGATGCATTCGAAGAGAAGGAGTTCAATACAGACCATCCCGTGGATGTTACGGGATCATCAAAGATAACACCCGACCAACTTCCATCCGTGGATAACCAAGAGAAGATAATCAATGAGCAGCGAGAAGTGTCGGGGGAATAAAAAAGGAAGTATCAAATATTCCACCGAGGAACCCGATCTGACCAAGAGTTTGATAATGAAGTATATGTATGGAATCTATATGTGGATGGCTTTTCGTGTAGCACAGGCAGTGGAGCATGAATAGTTTTAAAAAGTCCTGATGGAATTGATATGGAGTATGATCTACATTTCAAATTTAAGGCTTCCAATAATGAAGCTGAATATGAAGCTATGATCGTGAGTCTAAGTCTGGCCAAAACCATGAAGGCAGAGCAAGTTGTTGTAGTCAGTGACTCACAATTAATCGTAAATCAAATTCTTGGGTTGTACGCAGCGAAGGGAGAACCAATGGTCAAGTATCATGTAAAAGCTATGGAAGTTGTCATGACTTTTTCCACAGTTTAGTTGATCAGAATACCGAGATTGGAGAATGCAAGAGCCGACGCCTTAGCTCGACTGGCATCAGCAACATGCACCGAGTTACTAAGAATATTCCCAATAGAAATCTTGGTAGATCGGAGCGTAGACAAAGATTTAATGATTAACTTCATTGCCCTCGACTTGGGACCATCCTCGATGGATCCCATCAGGGCCTATATCGAAGAGGGGATTTTGCCAACTGATAAACTCGTAGCCAAGAAAATGAAGTTTAAAGTTGCTCGTTACGTATTGACCAGTGGCATTTTGTATAGAAAAGGCGTTATAGTGGGACTACAGAGATGTGTACATCCCTCCAAAGTTAAAGACTTTATTAAAGAGGTTCACGAAAGGTCTTGCGGAGCCCATGTAGCAGGTCAGACGCTTTTGCAGAGAATAATAACACAGGGGCATTACTGGCTGTAGACACCCCATTCTGTTACCCCCTAACTCTCCTTAGATCCCTAGTACCTCCCTTCATCACTATAAAACCCAGGTCATGTCCCGAGTACTAAACTGGAGGCCATCGGGCACTCCCCGGCTCAGTTTGACCCAAAAGTCAAACTCTTCGTCTCGACTAAGACTGAATGAATCTTTGAAGGGCACTGAATACCCTTTCCAACGATCTTCCTTGTGCGCAATTCTGACTTACCATGCGGACGAACGATCCGTTTGCCTCCGAAACTTGACCTAGAGGCCACCGGGCGCTCCCGGGCTCTATTTGACCTAAGTCAACTCTTTAGCTCAACCAAGGCTGAATGAATCTTTGAAAGGCACTGAATACCCTTTCCAACGATCCTCCCCATGTGCGATTTTGACTTTCCATGAGGACGAACGATCCTTTTGACTTCGGGAGGTCATCGAACGCTTCTCAAACCCGGTTGACCAAAGTCAACTCTCCAAACTGGGTCAAACTCTTTGGAATATCTAATTACATCTCCTAAACTTTCCAATGGTACACCCCATGAGCAATTCGGACTTACCATGCGGACGAACGATCCGTTTACGTCCGAACGATTCCCCGTCCAATGGACCGACAAATGCTTTCGAGCCATATTTGACCCGAAGTCAACTCCCGAACCTGGGAGCAATCCAAAGGACTTTTAAAATACCTTTCCAACGGTATTCCCCGTGCGCGATTCTGACCAACGGTTTGCCCTCGGCGGCCCATTTTCCGAAAAAGCCTGAAGCGCACTGCCAAATGGCACGTTCCAGATCCTGCCTATCGGCACCTGCCGATAGGTAGGAACAGATATATTCCGATCGGCACTTACTTGGGCGTATAAAAGGAGGCCTTCACCTCATTTTCAAGGGGAGTCCAGATCTGATAGAAATCTCTCTCAACGCATCCCAGAAACCTCTTCCGAAGGCAGCGTAATTTCAACTTCCAAATCCCTTTTTTTCTTCCACGTTTCATCACCCTTTTTCATCAAACTTAGTGAATTAGCCACTCTCCATCATCATCCAAGTGCAAGGGCTGCTCTCCAACATTCAAGATCAAGCTCAAGATCTTCAAGAAGGTCCAACTTTCTCAAACTCTCTCTTAAACTCTTTTAAATTCCCAATAACTTGTTTTCTTACTTAGCTCTTTTATTATCTCACCTCACACATCCTAATATACTTTTTTATTTAGTATTATTGCACATCTCTTATTTTCATATAAATAAAACCCAAAAAATCAAGAAAAATAGGGTTTGCTCATAAATTTCAAATAAGGATTCTCATACTTTTCTCACACTTTCCTCACAATTAAAACACTTTTTCTACACACACACGCACACTCTTACAAATAAGAGATCCCTCATTTGGATTTATGGGATAAACCCCACCCCTCATTTTGTATGCGAACTGCGTGGACTTTGATGCCTTTATAGGCTACGTAGGCGTCTCGGGGTAAAACCCGAGACTCGAGTCCTTTTTCTCACCTTTTCTTTTACTTCCTCTCTTCTCTAAATCTAATCTTCTTATATTCTATATACTTGCCCTTAGTAACGTGTTACTCCATATGCGTTATCGTTCCATTATAACGATCAACGTAGGGGTAATCGTGTAAATCTTATTTCTCCAATATTATTCTTATATCTTCCTACGGACGACTCGCTTTATCTTTTCCATGAAACAAGTGGAGGATTCCTACCTCCATTCTATATATACACATGCACACACATCACGGGGGGGAAACATAAAGGAAAATAGCAAATATCCATGAGAGACCAAAAGGGCAGAATGGGTGCCTAACACCTTCCCATTTCGTAACTAAGCCTCCGAACCCTTCTCGAATCATTTTGGTTTCTCACGCACCAGTATGTCTTTGGATGCCATCCTTCGGGGTGTCTTCCTCTTTTTCTTTTGTCTGTTTTGAGTAAAATAGACTGGCGACTCTGAATCTCTCTACATTTTTACACTACATCTCAAATGACACCGGCCGAAGCGCTCCCGATAGGGACGCGCTGGACCCGAAGGATACTTTCCTCCATGCATCCGCCCGCAGGGCGAGGATCGGGGATGGCCACAGTGGTGACTCCACTGGGGATATTCTTTGTTTGTGGGCTTGACTCTATTTACATGGATGCTATATTTGTTTATGTTTCCCCCCATATCTACATGTTCCCCTTTTCCATGTGTATTCCATGCTTATGCTTATGTTCACACACTTGTAGAAATTTCTCCATGTACACTTCACACCACGTGCACCTAGGATCACATATATCCACATGTTGCACGTATCACCCATCCATACTTGGTGTACCTTGGGTACTCGTACTTGGCTCCCTATTTGGCATAATCAAGAAAGGCATTCTCATCATAAGATACCAATAAGAGAATCATGCATGATTCACACGACATCACCAAAGAGCATTGTTATTGACCAAATTTTACCTAGTAACTGGAGGGTCACTTCGTGATGGGGCTGGTCCGACAGGTCGCAGTTAGCCTAAGCGATATGACTCTCACCTCCCATTGGCCAAGTACCTTCGACGTATATCGAATGGTTCCCCCGCATCGTACCGCTTGACCGATGTCATGACAGGAGGTATATCGCAGGGAATTCGTTCACGTACGCTGAGTATATCGAATTCGCTCTCACACGTACCATCCCCATGAGGTATATGGTGAGGCAATTCACGTACACTCATGTATATCAAATGGCTTGTCCACACGTACCGATTGCCCACAAGGGCAAGACATATATCGTGGAAGTCACGCCAAAGGGGGGAACCCCTGCCAATTCACCCAACCAAGTGCATACCCTTATAAAGGTGTCAAACCCAGGACACGCACTTTAGATTGCCAGTTTCAACCTGAAACTCTGCCGAAATTCTGGGTCGGCCTGCCTCCTAATTTTCGCGCATTTTTAAAATAGGACCCTATCCGTGAGCCTGCTTACAAGTCCAAACCGTAGCTTTGCATATATTAAAAACCCCACTTTTCTAAGGTCGGTCCCGTCCGACATTGCATTTAGGAGAATTAAATACAAGTGAGAACATAATAATCATGCTGAGTTCCGTCTCCAAAAACATTTCTCCCTTCTTTATCAAAAAAATCCAAAAACATTTCTCCCGTCTTTATCAAAAAATCCAAAAATAGTTTCTCCCCTTTTTCTCAAAAATAAATCTCATCCTACGCCTTCTAAGGTCGATTGCAAGCCCGTAGCCTGGCTCCCTATTGGCTTCGGTCTTCAGTCAAATCACCCCGGAGTGTCATCCGTTCCTCTACTACTTCTTTCGAGTATGAAATCCATCCATTTTCCATGGATAATACAGATCAAGCACCAGTCATATAGCCGGATCTGCCGACAGTCCTAGCTCAGCTCTTGTCCAACATTGACAACCTCCAAACTGAGGTTCGAGAAATGCAACGAAACCAGCTTCATATTCCCCAAGAGCCCGAGTCCCTATTCCCTTGTGCTATGGGTCCACCCGAGCCTATCTGGGTTCCCAAAGAATATCAGCATGCTCCACGTGCCCCTCCTGCCAATGGGCCGCCGCCTACCCAACTTCCAATGCCAAATATTGCCCAACCTTTGGCTAACCTGCCTATAGTCGCTGATCCAAAAGAGTAGGAGTTGAATAAAGTCAAAGAGGATCTCAAGATGCTCACCAAGAAGTTTGACCAAGTCAGGATCTCTGGGAATTACATGGACTACACCCACATGTCTCCTTTTCCTAAAACAAGGTTGCCCGAGAAGTTCAAGATGCCAAATATCGAGAAGTTCGGAGGGAGTGGACCCCCACTTATTCATCTTCGCAGTTATCATCGTTCCATGACTCTACTAGGGGCTTCTGAAGAAATGATGGCCTATTGTTTCAGCAAACTTTGAAGCATAGTGCCCTCAAATGGTTTTTATCGCTTGAGGAATCCAGAATCCGTAGCTGGGATGATGTAGCTCGAGAATTCATGCCGCAATATAAATACAACGAAGAGCTTGAGGTCACCCGTCGTGATTTAGAGCTGCTCAAATAGAATCCAAGAGAATCAGTCAGTAACTTCATAACCCGGTGGAGGGAGCGAGCAGCTACCATGACCAATCGACTATCTGAAGAAGAACATGTCAACATAGTGAACAAGAACTTCTTGCCCCATGTCCGAGCGACTATGGGAGGACAATACTATCCCCACTTCCAAGCTCTCAGAGAGGCTGGAGTAGAAATCGAGGAAAGCCTCGTTAAAACAGAGTTTGAACCAAAGAAGGTGTCCAGACAGTTCACCCATAGAAAGTATGACAAGTCTGCCAGTGCTACGGTCTCAACTATCAATAGCATCTCTCAATCAACCACATCATGGGCACTAAAAAGCTGCCCTGCCCCCATCCGAAGGGAATACACTGAGCTCCATGATCCCCTCTCTAAATTTTACCAAGCCCCGTTGAGCCGAAACCTCATCAAACCCTTGGATCCACGTCCATTGCCAAACCCACTCCCAAGAAACTTCAAGACCGACGCTCATTGCGCCTTTCACCAAACTGTTGGCCATACCACCAATCAATGCTTTCACCTTAGAAACATAATCCAAGATCTCATTGACCAGGGTACCATCGCCCCACCAGCCAATCCTAAGCCAAACACTACTCACACCCCACTCCAAATCACACCAATGTTATCTTCTTGGAAGAAAACCCAGATTTCGATCCCTAAACTCAAATCACACCCATATACTCTCCTAAACCTCTTCAAATTTGCCCATATTTCCTCCTACACCCTACTAGCGTCGCTGATCAGGCACTGTCACTCCTCACTAGAGCATGCATCGCTGTCCGTACCCATTCTGAAAATAGAAGTATGGAATTATCAGAGGTGTTAAACCAACTCCTAGAGTTCGGGCTGAAATTGCTCTCACAAATGGTCATCGATTGCCAGAAGTTCAGTACGTTGTTCTTGGAAGCACGAAAATGGGCACAAGATTCAGACAGATGGGTGGTACCAACCAACTAAGTCAGCTTAGATGATGTTGTCCAAATTATGGCAAAATTATTCAAGCAAACCAATAGCATTTGTAGTATCACCGGGTTACTTGACACTTTGAAATTACAAGGGCGCTTGGTCCCTTCAATCACACATATCCCCACAGAATGGGAGAACTTGTATGAAGAAGCCATTGAAGTTGTGGAATGCATCGACTTTACGTGGAAAGATAAAATTGTTGCCACCGGATGGGGGGAAGAATTCGAAGATTCAAGTGAAGAATAAGCTTCAGGAAGAACTAGCCCAGTAGCCGACATATGTGGGATGATATCATTTGAAGAACTCCTCAGAGAAATAGGTAGGGTGGAAGAATAACCTGAGATTGACGAGGAAATGGGATTAATTTTTTTTCCTTCTTCAGTAAATCACATGACCAGATCAGGGAGACATTACCAAGTTCCAAGCTCACTACCAACAAATGCCAAGGGGAAGGGCGTTGAAAACCTTCCTATGCCAGAGATGACCATCGAGGAAAGCAAGATCCTCGATCAACTAAAGAAAACTCAAGCTAACATCACTCTATGGGGAATTTTCATGTCTTCCCAGCTATACAGAAATGCTTTAATCATATTGCTCACTGGACCCACAGTTGTTCCCTCTACCTCACCAGAAAAAGCGGTAAATCTGGTCGGATCCTTGACCTCCACCCGTATGCTATCATTTTCTGAAGAAGAAATCCCTAGAATTGGGCTGAATCACAATCATGCACTCAACATCTCCGTCGAAGTTATGGGAAAGGCCGTGCCACTCTCCCTTGTCGATAACAGATCCACCTTGAATGTTTACCCTCCGAGAACCTTCAAGTGTTTAGGCCTGAAAGAAAGCGACCTCGCTCCAACCTCCATCGCCGTCCGTGCCTACGATAATACCCGTCGTGAGGTGATGGGATCCATAAAACTTGTAATAGGGGTTGGCCCCATAAACCCTGTCATTGAATTCCATGTCATAGACATCCCAGCATGTTTCAACATGTTGCTCGGATGCCCCTGGCTCCACAATATTAAGGGTGTGTCTTCCTCACTCCATCAAAAATTGAAGTTCTTCGCCGACGGGCGAGTCATCACCATTTTGGGCGACGACGAAAATGTTAGAGGTGCAAGCACTAGCAGTCCAATCCTTGAGATACAGCACGGGTCAAATGATATGCTCCTATCAGGATTTCGAGTTGAGCCACTCCTACTCCCGGCAGGGGATGGTTTCAAAGAAAGGGTTTGTCCAGAATATGACCCTCATGGCAATGTCAATGTGATTCAGATGTTCAGAAACATGCACTTCATGCTCGGATTGGGGCTAGGGCAAAGGCAGCAGGGGATACTTGAGCCCATCGAACCAAAGAAAGCTTTCCCTCCTTGTGGCTTGGGGTATCAACCATCAGAACAAGATCTCAGAATGATTCGCCAATCTCGGCCAAAGAGAGGATTAGACTGTATCCGAACTATCTCAAGAGACTCCTTCAATGGATGATTCATCAAAGAAGGCGAAGATTTCCCCTTTTGCGGTTTTCCAGAACCATGGTATGACCATACAGACACGAAGATGAGCCGGGAATGGAGATCTTTTTCCAAGATAACCCAGGGGCCGAAAGTTTCCCACACTGCGTATAATCGCTCATCAAAGATGCCGAATAGACTGGGGAAAGTGATTCTGAAGATTCCTTCAACTTATAGATACTGGGGCTAGCACTCTGCATGGTTCATTCAGGCACTACATCAATGGATCCATCCCGTCTGATTAAAGCTGCTGATACACCTCTCCTCAACTAGCATGCTGCGCCAGTTCCACCTCTTGAAATCTCCCCTAACCCCAATGTTTACCCTATTTCTTCTTCTGTTGTCTATCCTTGTTCAAATGTAATCGAAACCTCTTTTGATGGGGTTCTCAATGCTATTTTCCTATCAATGAAATAAATGAAGATTTTGAGTATCTTGTTGTGCCTTATATTAACTGCTTGAATTCTAATCAAACTTTTGATGATGATGATTTTGCAAATGAACAATTCTTAACTGATCTAAATAAGGTTAATAATAAACAACATAACCGTGTTCAAGTTAATGAAGAAGAGACTGTTGTTATTAATCTCGGTTCTAGTAGTCAACTGCGCGAGATTAGGATAAGGACCACCCTTGACGAGCATGAGCGTGCACAACTCGAAGAATTGCTAAAGGATTTCGTGCATGTCTTCGCATGGTCCTATGATGATATGCCCGGCATTGATCCTAAAATAACTTATCACGAGATCCCCACTCTTCCAGATTACAAGCTGGTTAAACAAAAATTGAGAAAACTCCGCACCAAATGGTCGTTAAAGGTCAAAAAAGAGGTGGTCAAACAGTTGAACGTGGGTTTCATTCGAGTGATCGAATATCCCACACGGCTAGCCAACATTGTAACTGTGTCAAAATCAGGAGGGAAGGTTCGAATGTGTGTAGATTATCGAGATTTAAACAAAGCTTCTCTGAAGGATGATTATCCGCTACCCAACATCGACATGATCATGGACAACACAGCCAGTCATGCTCTCAAGTCATTCGTCAACGGGTTTGCCGGATACAACCAAATCAAGATGCACCCATACCACCAAGAAAAAATAGATGTCATCACCCCATGGGGAACCTTTTGCTACACCGTTACGCCATTTGGTCTCAATAATGCTGGGGCTACCTACCAAAGGGCTGCCACAACCATCCTGCACGATCTGATTCACAAAGAAGTCGAGGTTTATGTGGATGATATGATTATTAAGTCCAAAACTAGATAAGGTCACGGTCCCGCTCTTCGAAAGTTCTTCGAACGACTGCAACAGTATCAGATGCGACTTAATCCATAGAAGTGCGTCTTCGGCGTTATAAAGGGAAAACTCTTGGGATTTATGGTCAGTAAAAAGGGGAAAAAGCAGATCTTGCAAAGATGAAGGCCATACTTGAGATGCCACCACCCCTAATAGAGAAAGAAGTCCGAGGTTTTCTTAGGAAATTGTAATATATCAGCCAGTTCATCAGCCAGCTAACCTCCATCTGTGAACCAATCTTCAAGCTCCTCCGAAAAGATTCAACTAAGGTTTGGAATGAGGCCTGCCAAGAAGCTTTTGACCGAATCAAACAATATCTGACCCAACCTCCAGTGCTCATGCCACCACAGTCTGATCTCCCTTTGCTCCTATACCTAACCATAACCGACACTGCAGTTGGGGCTTTGCTAGCCCAATACCTTGAGGACTCCCGCAAAGAAAGAGCCATCTATAACGCCAGTCATAAATTATTTGGCCACGAGGTCAACTACACTTCCTTGGAAAAGTTATGTGTCGCACTTGTCTGGGTCACCCAAAAGTTGCGACACTACATGCTCGCCTTCCCCATTAAACTTGTATCCCGAATGGACCCCATCAAATATCTTCTTGAGAAACCCGCCTTATCTAGTCGAATGGACCGATGGTTGATGCTCCTAAATGAGTTCGATATCGTGTACGTCACACAGAAAGCCATTAAAGGAAGAGCCATCTCTGACTACCTCGTCGATTATCCCATAGACGAATCAGATGTCCAGATCTTCGAATTCCCAGATGAAAATATCCTATGTACCAATCAAGACCGCCTTCGATGGAAAATGTTCTTTGACTTCACTACCAACAAAAAAGGATATGGCATTGGGATCCTTCTGATCGCCCCAGATGACTCCCACACTCCCATCGCCATAAAATTAGATTTCCCTAGCACCAACAACATGAAGGAATACGAGGCATGCACAGTGGGCCTCCAAGTTGCTCTCGAGAAAGGTATTCAATACCTTGATGTCTACGGGGATTCTTCCCTCATCATCGGTCAAGTGCTCAGAAAGTGGAAAGTCAAGGACGAAAAGCTCCAACCTTTTCATGCCCAATTAGAAGAGTTAGCCTCCTGATTCCGAGATATCACCTTACATTACCTACCCCGAGCAAAGAATAACCTAGCCGATGCTCTCGCCACCTTGGCCTCCATGGTCAACATGCCCGAAGGAATAACAATGATCCCCTTCCTAGTTCAAAAGTAAAGACAAACTGACCCATTGCTACCATATTGAGCTTGTCTCCATCGAAGATCTCGAATTAGCTGAGTACTGGTACTATGATATTTGGTGCCTCCTTAAACATGGTAGATATCCCGAGGGTTCCAACAAGAAAGATCGAACAACCCTCCGAAGACTGGCCGCCCAGTACATCACCTGTCATAAAGACCTACTCAAGAGGAACTTCGATGGAACTCATCTACACTGCATCGCAGGGGCTGAGATCGAGAAGACAATGCAGAAAATCCACAGCGGGGAATGTGGACCCCACATGAATGGTCACATGCTTGCCAAGAATATCATCCGACAGGGCTACTACTGGACCACCATGACCCAGGATTTCACCGCCTATGTCCGGAGGCTCCTCAAATGCCAACAATTATCTAATCTTCAGCACCTGCCTCCGCGAGAATTATACAACATGACCTCTCCCTGGCCGTTCTCCACCTGGGGTATCGACATCATAGGGAAGGTTACACCAAAGGATTCAAACGGACATGAGTTCATCCTGGTCGCCATTGATTACTTCACCAAATGGGTCGAAGCTGAATCATACGCAATGTTGAACGCCAAGAAAGTTGCTAAATTCCTCAAGAAAAATATCATCTGCCGATATGGGGTCCCACACGAGCTAGTGTCAGATAATGGGTTGCATTTCGAAGTAGAAGTCACAGAAGTAGTCAAAGAATACGGGATTCAGAGACACAAATCTTCTCCCTATCGACCTCAGACCAATGGTGCAGTGGAAGTCGCCAATAAAAACCTCAAAGCCATCATTAGCAAGATGACCAAAAGTTGTACGGATTGGGCCGATCGGATCCCGTACGCCCTTTGGGGTTATCGAACCTCAATCTGAACCTCTACTAGGGATACCCCTTACTCCCTGGCCTACGGCATGGAAGCACTCCTACCTGTGGAGCTGGAAATACCCTCGCTACGCATCATGCTCGAAAGCAAGGTTAGTGAAGAAGACTGGTGCCAAAATCATCTTGATGAGCTAGCCCTCCTAGATGAAAGAATATTAAAAGCTCTTTACTACATACAGGGGTACCATCGCTGAATAGCACGATCATTCAACAAGAAAGTCAAGGACCGCGGTGTCTGGGAGGGGGATTTATCCCTCAAAGAGATAATAGAACCCATCTGGGACCCCAGAGGGAAATTCAAGCCTAATTGGATCGGTCCCTACATTGTGAAGAAAATCTTATCCGGCGGTGCCACCATGCTCACTGACCTAGATGGGGAGGAGATGGATCGTCCAGTCAATCTGGACCATCTCAAGAAATTCTACCCCTAGTCCGAAATCTCGGCGCGCTACGACTCTTCTCATCCCCCTTCTATTCTATGTAAACGTTGAGCTTCTCTAACTCAAAGCTCTGATACCAATTTGAAAACTCGGATTTTCCTTTTTGGATATGCGGAAGCGAAGATGATGGTTCAATAAAATTAATCAATTAATATAATCACTTAAACCAATTAATTAATTCAAGTCCTAGAATTTGCCTAAGTCATATTTATCAATATTAGCAAATTAGGCGAAACCAAATTTTAGCAAATGACTTGAATTAAATAAAATTTACCCAATATTTAATATAAGTCCCAAATTAAATTGAGTGTGATGATTTAAATCAAATTTTATCTTGAATTATGCCAAGCATGCGTTCTATGTTATTTTGCAAGATAAAATAAATCAATCACACTACGCCGCGATGTACGAGGAAAAACCCAAGACGGGAAAAAACCTCGGACGGCCCTAGCCACAAATTCACTAGATAAGTACAAGACAGATAGACTTACAACGCACGACTCGATCCCTCTCAAGCCTCGACGCTTCTTCTTGTAGACACCTCTTCCTAGCGGATAACCTTGGAACACCACCGCGGTCTCGGAATCCACCGATAGGACTTTATATGGTCACCGTCACCCGAGCAAGGAGCCTTTCTCCAAGTGGGTAGAATCGCAACAAAACGTCTTCTTCTTTGATGGATGTAGAAGCAAACCAAAACTTCTCTTTGAAACGGAAGAGATAAACCGGTGCCAAACTCCAAGCAATTTGATATGTATATAAGAACTTGGATAAACAATATGGCTGTAAAACACTAGAGTGATGGATATTTTTCTCTAAAAATCTCACTCAAAACATGAACATTTTCCTTAAAACAATTTGCTCTCAAACTCTCTCTAAGAGATGAAAATGGTATGGAAAAGTTGGAAAAAGTTAGATTGGAAAATGTTCTTCCCGCACATATTGAAGACTGAAAAAGTTGGTTAAAATCCAAGTGGGGAAGTGGGTACAAAACTGCCAAAAAACTACCAAAAACTGTTCCCGCCTGGCATCTCGTTCGAACGACATTTCGTTCGAATGAAATCTCGTTAGAACGAGACTTCTAATAACGTTCCAGATTGAACTCGTTAGAATCTCGTTGGATATCTCGTTCGAACATAAGGTTCGTTCGAACGACATTCCAGTGGCGTAATATGGGAACTCGTTGGCAGGTTCGTTCGAACGACATTTTCGTTCGAACGACAATCTCGTTCGAACGATTCTATCGAACGAAAAAACATAAAGTTTGAATATTCTTGTTTAAGCCCAGAAAACTTTATAAACATTTATTTAAAGTTTTAATTAATTCTTTCTTAAAACAAAATGCAGTTTTTATAAAACCTAACACCCAATAAACTTTGTTCCAAGCTCCTATATATATAATATTGCATTCATACCTTGGGAGCATGGAGCTATGGTTGATGACGTAGAAACGAGGCACGCAAACCGACACATTTGATGAAGCTTTATACTCTTTTTCGCTACGTCTTCAACAAACACTTCATAGGCTTGAGAGTATTGCAATTACATATTATCCTATGAATAAATGTTTTTGTCCGGAATTGAGCCAAAACTATATATGGACTCAATTGGAAATTTGTGTCCTTACATTCTAAAAAAAAAAAAAAAGCTCTTCATTTCTCTCTACCCAGAACTACGTGGTCCTGATCCTCTACAAAAACTATTTTAAAACTTTTCAAAAAACCCCAGAGGTATGTAGGCATCTCATACTCCTCACATGAGCGCGGCCCTTTCTTTTTCACAAAGTACTATTCTTTTCTTACCTCCGAGAACGGCGGTTCATTCTAAAAATACTTGAACAAAAGGATTATGTATGCCTTGCGATCAGTATAGATAATTTAAAATACAAGACTCATCCAAAGGCATAGCTGGGTGATCAGAAACTTATTTATTTCATTAATAAGAAATTACAGTACGGATTACATAAGAAAAGGAACGGATAACCCCCTGCCCCCTACTACCATAAAAAAGCCAAATAAAATCCCCACATACATTCCCTATTATATAAATAAACTCTCCAAGAGTCCTACCCACAGCTACCAGAGGATCCTGCACCCTCATCATCTACATCATGAGGTCCCCAAGTTTCCCCTGCCTGAATAGAGTGTCGTAAACATTCCATGGATCGATGAGCCTTAACCATCTTCGAAAAGACCACAACCCCCCCTTCCATGGTGTTAGATAAAATAAACCATCTTTATCCAATCTCCACGGCCAACATCTTGCTGACTAATTTCCTCCACAACCACTTCATATAATCTTTGGGGACATGCCAAACCTTCCCGACAGACTAAGAGGGACGGGTTGATGGATGCCAATTTTCCCACAGAGACACAAACAATAGACGCAGGCGCTCATTCAAATCTTCTACCGGAAAGAAATTTGAGGTCCGAGGGGGCACGATCTGCGCCCAGTCGAATTGGCGCAAAATCCGTCAAAGGAAATAAAAAGAGGTCTGCCTAAGACCAACCAGCTGCACTTATGAATACTCTCCTAGCTCTAGAACGGGTTGCAACGGCCCCCACCAAGTCACTGACCAATACAGCCCACGAGCCCCATGCTCCACAAGCCAATTCTCCTAGTTCTCAACATATAGGGCAACGCTGATGAAGTAGCGTGAAAAGAAGTTGGGTATGGCCGAAAAGGGATACTCCGGAGGAGTCGCCAAGTGGAATCTTTCAGACAAACACATGAACAGCATCACAGGGCTACCCCTTAAAAAGTCAGAACAACCTTGTCTTCAGGCATCCAGGCCATTCAGGGTCTCCGCCAGTATCACCGCCGCAGGATTGTAACGATATGACATCCATGAGGTAATGGCTGCAAGTTGTGGGTCCACTTGTACCTCCCCAGTCACCAATAGTAATTTTGAAACCAGACCCAGAACAACGGCTCTAGCATAGCCAGCATCACCTACTTCCCGCAAATGCACGGACTGCAGCACCACCGGGAGGGAGATCATTCCTCCAGTAACCAATGATCTAGCCGCCGAAGGCGAAATGTGAAGAAGCCCGGCCAACAAATCCCAAGGATAATGGGAAAATTCGGGCAAAGTCGCAGCAATACTGGGATTTACACCCAGTATGGAAGAAAATTCCTCGTAGGTAGGAAAAACTTCTTCCAACCCAATGTGGAATACATGGTCTTCGGGGTACCAGAATTGTACCGCCGCTGTCAGCAATTTCCACTTAAAAGGCCGATTGAGCCACAAGGAGACCCGACGCATGTTAAAAGCATCATAGTCGACATTATAAGAGCGCATAGCTTCCAAGGCTTCGAGGTAGTTGACAAACTCAATGCTACTAGGAAGAGCCATCTTGCAAGGCTAAGAGATAGTGGGCAAGAAAGTGAAAATGCAAAGGTGTGATGAAAACTCTCCACCCTTACCCCTTTTTATACTTGAGAACCCTCACAAGAGGCACAATCCCTGCAGAAATCGGAGGGGATCCTACCCCACAAGGTACCAAAGGCTGAAGAGGGTACCAATCAAAGCTTTCAATTGATGGGACTGGATTGAACTGTCGATAGGCAGGCCAAGGTGCTTGCCGATCGGCAACCCCCCCCCCCCCCCACACACACACATTTTTAGAAATTTCCCTTTTTTCCTCTTTCGTCAAATCATAAAACTCAATAAAAATAAATTGATGTTCTCAACAGAATTTCAAGAATCCCTCTTTTCTCTTTATAAAATTTCCCCCTTTTTAATCAAAGATTTTACTTCAAAAAATTCCAAAAATATTCCTTTTTACGGTCTCAGTAGCAAAGTAAAAAGCGCATGTGCATGCATTCATCATTAAATAAAAGATAATAAAAAAAACTCCATTGCATATATCTATTTTCTGTGTTACATCATTTTGCAGGAAATAGAAAGAAAAAGCAAAAACAACGGGACTCAGTCTGAACCGACATTCTTTCTATCTCTCTCTCTCACTAAGAGCTTCCACCCCTGCGACGTTCTCTCTTTCCCCTACGACGAGATGACGCACCACCACTACTCGAGCCAGAGTCCTCTCCAGACGAGGCAGACAGCACCAAGCAAGAAGGAACAGGAACCGTGTCCCGAATATGGGAAGTCGTCGAAGATATCCAGTCTCTGATGTCCCTTAGCCAAGTGGTCGACACCCGGACTTGCTGCAAGGAAAGGTGAAATCAGTATCAAAGCAGAAATGACCAAAATAGAAAAGAAAGAAAGAGAGGAATAGAAAGGTATACCGTAGGTCTAAGGACCTCCTCTGTCGAACCCGCCGGAGGGAAGGGCAGTGCATCATATATATTGGGCGCCATCAACCAGCTCGTCACAAAATCCATATATTCATATGGTGCAGTCGTATCGGTGTATAGCAAGTAGGACTCACCGATGATCATCACGATCCTCTCGTCCTCCAATAATAGTCGCTCCTGCCTCATAAACGTAGGAGGCTGCACAGGTGGCACCACCACCTCCTCCTCGGCTATCTGACAAACTACCCTTTCCTCGAGATACCAGGAATGGTCGAACTCATGCGCCAGTAAACGCCTCATCCGCGCGTTCACCCCGATCACCCCCACATCCTGAATGGCTGTCCCCCAGGGATAAAAGGTCACTTGAAAATCTCCAAGCAAGCATAAATCAATACAAAATCAGAAGGTGCAAAAACTAAGACTGAAATGGAAAAAGTCTTACCTTACCACTAGTCAGGTCATTCAAGACCTGACGCACCGTCTCCAAGGAGAGAGATCCCTTTGACTACCGATTGGACTTACACCATCGGTACAAGCGACAGAAGTCCCCAACAGTGTTGTCTTTCAAAGGAATTAGCGGGTTATTGGACCCAATCACCTCATAGAACCACGTCTGAATTCACAAGCAAAAAGAGACGCATAAGGAAAATGCGAGTGCATGAAAGGAAAATGCGAATGCATGAAAAGAAATGCACAAACTGAAGAATTCCTCAAGAAGGTACGTGGCCCCAATAAAAGTCTATCGACGGCACCGGCTGAATGCATCCAGAGAAAAGTAAAGGGTCGCCAAAGTCAGACTCCCCCAATCATAGAAAGGGATGTTCGAAAACATCCTCAAATACGGCAGAAACCACAAATGAACGACGTCGCCGCTCGACGCCACCATGAAACCTCCCAATACCATCAGAATGAATAACCGGGCCATCTGCCTCACTTACAGCCCGTCTTCCACATCAATCATCCTGCTCAGCAGAACATCCTTCAGCAAGGACAGCCGGATGGAATCCCCAGAAACTATCCTCCCTACATCACCAAGTGCCGTTCGCACTGCCTCCGATCTCACCCGTAAAGAGCGATCCACCTCTATCTACACTCCATCATAATCCAACCCCAGCAGCTGCTGCACGTCTATGGGAGTCACCGTCATCTCCCCGAATCCAAAATGAAAGGTATGGGTAGTGATATGCCCCAAGTGTGACCTCGTCTCAGAGACACCAACCTCGGTCGAGAATTTAGCCGACGTTGGAAAAGCCTTGGGCACGCGACATCAGCCCTCGGCCATAACAAAGTCGGCCCAGGCTGACACTACCACCAACCTCTCCAAAGGACACTGCACGCATCATAAGGGTCAGCAGCACTCCCGTACACCTGGGAATGGCAACCTCGGCCAGATGTAGGCAGAGTTCGCAAGAATCCTTACTTCTACCAAGGTTAACATCATCAAGATATCAGTTAATGCTCCAAGCACATGCCAGCTCAACCTCGGCCCAGGCCGACCCCTATCCATTGTCTCGGCTGAACTTAAGCCGAGACCTTCATGGCTCATCTCGGATTGAACGAGTAACTAGACTTATCAACCTCGGCTTCTCCCAGGCCGAGGTCATGACCAAGCACGATAGCCGAGCACCTATTGACATGGATAAGGACACGTGGACACAAATCAGTTATAACAAATCATTCCCCTCACGTGGAGGGAATATTTCATCATCATTCTCTACATGTGACAGTGACAGATGTCTTCATCAGATTGGCTAGATCAACACACACATGCTCATTGCATGCATAGGGGGTATATTACACCCCCCGGTACTATATATAGAGCTCACCCTCTACCTTGCAAAGGATCCCGAAATTAACAACCCTAGTTGAAACTCTGTCTAAACACACAGTACAGAGAGAAAGCTTGAGAGATTGTAACTATGGCCATTAGAGCCCTCATGCAGTGATACATATCATACACTTGCACAGTGGATGTATGCCTAATTGTCTGAACCACTTATATTCCGGTGTGAATACTCTTCTCCTCACCTCCTTCTACTATATGTGTACGTACCCTTATGCTGCCATTGTTAACATTGAATTGAGCTCACAAACACCTTGAAGGGTGGTGTTGTTTCCAGCATCATCATTTTGGCGCCGTCTGTGGGAACGAGAAGATATCTCTTCCTCTTCTTCAGCTTAACCTCACCGGAGACTCTGGTGGTGAACCATGCATCACCCCTCGCGTGGAGCTGTTTCACCATTGAAAGAGGTCCTTTAAGGTATTAAGTTCACCTGATACTTAAGCTCTTCACTAAGCAACACATGGCACCAGAGTTACCGCCGCCTCTTTCGCCACACGGAGGTGGGGGGCCTAGTTCCAGTCAGGTGCCGCCCCAGTCCGAAATGGCGGAGGTAGCTGCAGCCTTGAGGTCTTTGGCTGCAACACAACAGGCTATGCAGGAGCAATTTACACAGCTCAGTCAAACTATAATGAGGCCACCTGGAGTCTCACCGGATATGATCACTTCGGCGGTTGTTCAGCCTCATCCTGATGCCAGGGGACCACCCCAGGCACCAATGAAGGACCAACTTGCACCCCAACGGAGAAGGGACGTTTCTGACCCTGGGCGCTTACGCCTGGGGAGGCAAGGAAACCCTTGCCCAGAGGACAGGTATGACGATCTAGAGGCAGAAGAGGCCCCAGAAGATTATTGGGAGCCATATGAGGTTTCAAACAATACGGTTCATCCTCTTCATCAGAGCCGAGGATGTGCTGGCCGAAGAGCTGAAGAGGCCCAACAGCGAGGATCAACTTTTGATCGATTGAGCAGAGGGTGAGCCTTTGAGAGGTTGGGTCCAATGAATGACCTAAGACTGAGATTGTCGAGATCGAGGAACGCAGCAGGCTCTCAGAGAGGAAATAGACAGGGTCGGCCAGACCAAGGATGACACTGCGAAAGAAGGGGTAGGGACCAGGAAGAGGTCAACAGCCGACGTTGTGCTGTGGCAGGGGAACCCTCAGTCCACCCCTTGGAGGCGACTGGGGATAACCTCGGCCAAGACAATGGTAGAAGACCGTGGAATGACTCTATCCAGTGCCTTGAGGAGAAGATAGGAGACCTCATCAAAAGTAGGGACCCATTACAAAGGGGTTACTTAGAGGGATCTCCATTTGTGGCTAGGATAGTGAGCTTCCCAACTCCCGCTAAATTCAAACCTCCCGTGGTGTCTCCCAAGTATGATGGCAGCACCAACCCTGTACATCCAGGTCGGCAAAGCCCTAAAGACAGAAATCAAGGAAGAGCTAATAAACTTCCTCAGGAGGAGGTAGAGTGTCTTCGCATGGAGTCACGCAGATATGCCCGGCATCGACCCTGAGGTTATGAGTCACAAGCTCAACGTGACCAAAGATTCCAGGCCTATCAAACAGAGATGAAGAGTCTACTCCAGGGAGAACTACAACGTCATTCGGGAAGAGGTCAAAAAATTGGAAGAGGCAGAGTTTATAAGAGAAGTCACATATCCGGAGTAGTTATCAAATGCAGTCATCGTGCCCAAGGCCAATGGGAAGTGGAGAATGTGTGTTGATTTCACTGACCTGATCAGGTCTTGTCCAAAAGACAGCTATCCCTTACCTCGGATAGATCAAATGGTGGATACTACAGCAGGACATGAGCTCATGAGCTTCATGGACGCGTATTCAGGCTACAACCAGATCTTCATGGATGCTGAAGACTCAGAGAAGACAACCTTTATTACCGACAAAGGGACGTACTGCTACAAAGTGATGCCCTTCGGTCTGAAAAATGCAGGGTCAACATACCAACGTCTTGTGAATAAGATGTTCGAAGAGCAAATAGGTAAGACTATGGAGGTGTATGTAGATGATATGCTCACAAAGAGCTTGAAAGCTTGCACTCATGTAGCGGATCTCGAGAAGACATTCGATATTATGGACTCATACAGGATGAAACTCAACCCTGCAAAGTGTGTCTTCGGAGTAGGAGCTGGGAAGTTCCTGAGATTTATCGTCAACCAGAGAGGGATTGAAGCAAACCCTGAGAAAATCAAGGCTTTGCTTAACATGAAGACACCGAGGAGTATTAAAAATGTCCAAAGACTCACGGGGAGAGTGGCTACACTTAACAGATTTGTTTCTAGGGCAACGGACAAGTGTCTTCCATTCTTTAAAGTGCTTAGAAAGGCCTTCCAGTGGGACGAAGAGTGCGAAAAAGCTTTCAATCAGCTCAAGTCTTACTTAGGGTCTCCCTTATTGCTATCTCGGCCTGTAGCAGGAGATAAATTGTACATGTATCTGGCAGTCTCCGAATCAGCCATCAGCGCAGCCCTAATACGGGAAGACGAAGGGATCCAAAGGCCTGTGTATTTCAACAGTAAGGCCCTTCAGGGGTCTGAACAAAATTATCCTCGTATGGAAAAGTTAACTTACGCCCTGATACATGCTTCAAGGAAGATGAAGCCTTACTTCCAAGCCCACTCCATGGTTGTCCTCACTGACTCCCCACTAAGACAGGTCCTACATAAACCTGAGAAGTCAGGGAGACTAATGACCTCGGCCATTGAGTTGGGGGAGTATGATCTTACCAACCAACCTAGGACAGCCATCAAAGGGCAAGCCCTCGCAGACTTTATTGCTGAGTTCACATGGGAAGAGGCCAAGGCAGAGAATGGCTTAGAGGGTGTTGAAAAGACAAACCGTGGTGTCTTCCAAAATCAAGAAGAGACGACACCAAACGTCTTTTGAGATCAGAAAGAGGTCGCACCCAATTAGGTCAGGGGCAGATTAGCGGAGAACGAGGAGGATCGGTACCTCTTCAAATAAAGAGTCATGTCAAAAGGGGTCTTCTCATCGGATACAGACATTTGGAGCCTCTTCGTTGATGGCTCTTCCTACGACAGTGGAAGCGGTGTAGGGTTGATACTTTCAGCCCCTGATGGTGCTAACATTGAATACGCTTTGAGATTCAACTTTAAGGCCTCTAACAACGAATCGGAATACGAAGCCATGATAACCGGCCTCTCCTTGGCAAAAACTCTGGGCGTAAAGCGACTCCTACTCCACAGCGACTCAAGGTTAGTTGTCAATCAAGTACTGGGAGTCTATGAGGCCAAAGATGAAAGGATGGCCAAGTAACTGAAAAGGGTGAGAACGATGTTAGAATATTTCGAAGAGGCAAAACTGAAGAGAGTGCCTCGATAAAGTAACAGCCACGCAGACACATTAGCGAGGTTGGCCTCATCAACGAAGACCGACGTCAGAAGGACCGTTCCATTTGAGGTCTTAGGGAAGGTGACCATCGAGGGAGGATAGGTATGTAACCCATGTCAAAATTTGAATTTAGGAGAATCATGGATGGACCCCCTCGTCAGATATATCAGAGAGGGAGAGCTACCTGAATCCAAGCTAGAGAGGCGAAAATTGAGATATAAGGCTGCCAAGTTCTTGATAGTAGGAGACGTCCTGTACAAGAAGGGATTTATGTTGCCTCTCCTCAGATGTGCACCCCACAGAAGTTCCCCGGGTCTTACAGGAAGTTCATGAGGGTTCCTGCTCTAGTCACATAGGGGGAAGACCTTTGGCCAAGAGAATCATCACGCAGGGATACTGGTGGCCAACTTTGTCCAAAGACGCTGCAGCCTACGTGAGGAGGTGTGATAAATGTCAAAGATTCGCCACTATTCCTCACCAACCTCATCAACCTATGACGTCAATCACCTCTCCATTGCCATTTGCAGTATGGGGGATTGATTTAGTAGGACCCCTACCAAGAGCTGCCAATAGTTATCGATTCTTAATAGTTACCATCGACTACTTCTAAAAGTGGGTAGAGGCAGAGACGATGATAATGATCACAAAGCAGAAGACCTTTCAATTTATTTGGAGGAACATCATATGCAGATACGGCCTCCCAAACACTCTCATCTCGGACAATGGTACCCAATTCAAGAACTCCTCTTTAGAAAAGTACTGCCTAAGAGTTGGGATAAAGCAGTTCTTCTCATCTCCTGGCCGACCTCAGGCAAACGGTCAGACCGAGGTTAGAAACAGAACAATTCTCGATGGAATCAAGAAGAGGTTAGAAGATGCTAAGGTAAGATGGACTGAAGAGGTCTACACTGTGTTATGGGCCTATAGAACTACGACAAGAACACCGACAGGAGAAACCCCATTCATGCTAGCACATGGCTCAGAGGTCGTCATACCAACGAAAGTAAGGCTCCCAGCTCATAGAGTTCATACCTATGACCCTGATAAAAATGGGGAAGAGAGGAGGCTAAACCTAGATCTAATTGAAGAGAGAAGAGAAGATGCAAAGATCAGACAAGAAGCTTACCAGCAGAGAGCAGCGAAATTCTACAATCAGAGGGTGAAGTTAAGACCCATCGCAGTGGGAGACCTAGTGCTGAAAAGGACCTTATAGAAAGCAAACAAGCTCCACCCAAACTGGAATGGTCCCTATAAAGTGACAGAAGAGGTTGTGCCTGGCACCTACAGGCTACAAAACCTAGAAGGGGAACCTTTCGCTAACCCATGGAATGCTGATCACCTAAAGAAGTATTACATATGATGTTGCAAAGAGTTTATGTAAATGTACCATCTTATTATGAAGAGGTTATTAATTAAAGATCATTTCCTATGACGATTATTGCTTCATTGTGCATTTATGTCAAAAATTTATGAGGATAACATCTTAGGTGATGACCTCAGATCCTTATAACATCACTCAATGGTGACGAGGTCTGAGGTCAGACACCATAATGGGATGACCTCAGACCCTTAACATCAGTAATTTTGTGAGACTAATTATGAGGTTAACATCTTAGGTGATGACCTCAGACCCTTATAACATCACTCAGTGGTGACGAGGTCTGAGGTCAGACACCATAATGGGATGACCTCAGACCCTTAACATCATTAATTTGGTGAGATTAATTAAGGATAACATCTTAGGTGATGACCTCAGATCCTTATAACATCACTTAGTGGTGACGAGGTCTGAGGTCAGACACCATAATGGGATGACCTCAGACCCTTAACATCAGTAATTTTGTGAGACTAATTATGAGGTTAACATCTTAGGTGATGACCTCAGACCCTTATAACATCACTCAGTGGTGACGAGGTCTGAGGTCAGACACCATAATGGGATGACCTCAGACCCTTAACATCAGTAATTTTGTGAGACTAATTATGAGGTTAACATCTTAGGTGATGACCTCAGACCCTTATAACATCACTCAGTGGTGACGAGGTCTGAGGTCAGACACCATAATGGGATGACCTCAGACCCTTAACATCATTAATTTGGTGAGATTAATTAAGGATAACATCTTAGGTGATGACCTCAGATCCTTATAACATTACTTAGTGGTGACGAGGTCTGAGGTCAGACACCATAATGGGATGACCTCAGACCCTTAACGTCATTAATTTGGTGACACTAATTATGAGGTTAACATCTTAGGTGATGACCTCAGACCCTTATAACATCACTCAGTGGTGACGAGGTCTGAGGTCAGACACCATAATGGGATGACCTCATACCCTTAACATCATTAATTTGGTGAGATTAATTAAGGATAACATCTTAGGTGATGACCTCAGACCCTTATAACATCACCCAGTGGTGACGAGGTCTAAGGTCAAACACCATAATGGGATGACCTCAGACCCTTAACATCAGTAATTTTGTGAGACTAATTATGAGGTTAACATCTTAGGTGATGACCTCAGACCCTTATAGCATCACTCAGTGGTGACGAGGTCTGAGGTTAGACACCATAATGGGATGACCTCAGACCCTTAACATCATTAACTTGGTGAGATTAATTGAGGATAACATCTTAGGTGATGACCTCAGATTTTTATAACATCACTCAGTGGTGACGAGGTCTGAGGTCAGACACGATAGTGGGATGACCTCAGACCCTTAACATCATTAATTTGGTAAGACTAATTATGAGGTTAACATCTTAGGTGATGACCTCAAACCCTCATAACATCACTCAATGGTGACGAGGTCTGAGGTCAGACACCATAATGGGATGACCTCAGACCCTTAACATCATTAATTTGGTGAGACTAATTATGAGGTTAACATCTTAGGTGATGACCTCCGACCCTTATAACATCACTCAGTGGTGACGAGGTCTGAGGTCAGACACCATAATTGGATGACCTCAGACCCTTAACATCATTAATTTGGTGAGATAAATTGTTTGGGTAACATCTTAGTTAAAGACCTCAGACCCTTATAACATCGTTAAGTGGTGAAAAGGTCTGAGGTCAGACCATTGCATAAGCTTCATAGCCAAAACATCACATGACATACATTCAACAAAGTAAATGAAGAAAATGATACCCCTCAGAGATTAAAAATATTCAGAAATTACAAATACTCAGGGAGTCCAAATATCCAAGGGTTACAGAGTAAAGCTTCACAAATTAAATCTAAGGGCTAGAAGGGAGAATGCTAGTGTCTTCGGCCTGATCCTGTTGGATGACCTGGGCTACCTCGGTAATGTCTTCTCTATGGTCGGCCCCTCCAATCTCAGTGCCGTCCAATGTTTCTGTCTCTACAGGCACAGCAACCTCCTCCTCAACCTCTTGAAGGGTACGGGCAAGCTGAGGGTTGGCAAAGCTGAGGCCTAAGAAATCAGAGACCTTCAAACTCCCAGCTTCCCTCTCCTTGACATCATCCCACTTGATAGTGGCTTTGATACCTCTTTCAAATTACTCAAAGCCGAAGCTTATAAACTCATCAGAGGTTTTGTACTCAGCTATTATCCCCTCAGAGGCATCATCGAGGGCTGCCTTCACAACCGAGTTGACCTTCTGCTGCAGAACGTCATCCTTGGCCTTTAGAGACACAGCATGGTCCTTCTTAAGTTAAGAGATCTCCTTCTCTAACCCCTTCACCTTCTTCTCAGACTCACCCAGCTCAGACTTCAGGCGGTCAATTTCTGCATTCAGAGTGCTTTGCACCTTCTTGGCCTCTTGACCCTTCTAGATGAGAGGCAACTTCCTCAGAGTCCAGTTGGAGAGGTGGTGCATAGCTGCCAAGCCCTGCAGATTTTGTGATCATGAATAAGTTGGAGACCAGATCAGAAGTTACACTTGGAAATTATAAGGAAATATGAGGTCATATCTGAATGGATCTGTGGATGCCGAACTCAATCAGCAAAGGTGTATCCAGTGATCGAAAGAAAAGCTTATCGACCTCGGTCATTGTAGAGCCGAAGGCATCCAGGGCCTACAGACTATGGTCGACGATGCTGTCGGTAATCTTCAATTGCTCCAAATAAGCCGTCAGCGCGTCTGCAGAAGAGATGGGGATGGCATAATCGCCCCCCTTTTTCTTCTGCCTCTGATCCTTAGGGGCATGTTCGGCAGGAGCCCTATTTTTGGCGGCTTGAGGCTTCGAGGTTGAGGGTGCTGGAGGAGGAGAATTAAGACCTGCTTTCTTTGCAAGCTTCGTTAAACTCGGAGCTGCCATTTCCCAAAGGTCGTCTGAGATATCCTTCGGGCGCTCTGCAAAATTGAAAGGTCTGAGTTAGAAGATCGGACATGAATAAACTGAGAGGTTCAACTTGGAATAAAAAATGCTTACCAAGCTCATCAAGGGGACTTCGACCTAGACCTGTCTCAGAGAGGTAGTGGGGGGTCATCAAGTGTTCGAACTTAACGAGCAGACCATGTATCCCTTGATCTTGAAGGGCTTTCACCTTCTGAAGGTTTTGCAGGCTTAGGCCAGGGTCGTCCCTCACAGACATTGTGACCTTACCCCATCTCAAGGGCATCCTCGGCTCTAGCAAGGACGAGGGAACACATGGACCAAATTCCCATGGCCGAGAAGCGAAAAAGTATCGAGGCTTCCAGTTGTGGTTGGAAGTCTGAGTTATTTGGAGCATCTTTTTCTGAGGCTTCCGAGCTACAAAATGATAGTTGCTCGGATGATTTTTGGCAGAGGAGGGAACATAACAACCAACAAAGACCTGAACTGGAAGTTCTAAGTGGTGGACAGCCCTCCACAAGACTATGGCCCCCATTATGACCCTCCAGGCGTTAGGGGATAATTAGGAGGGGGCCAAATTGATGTAGGAAAGGATGGACCTGATAATGGGATGGATGGGCAAACGAAACCCTAACTTGAACGTATGCTTGTACAACAAGATATCACCATCTTGGCCATTATAGGCCCTCTCTTCCCTCAGAGGCCTCCTAAGCTTTATGGAGGGGCTGATGGAGTACAGATATCTGAAGCAAAGAAGGTCTACCTTAGTAACAGTACTCTCGATCTTGGCCGCCTCAGAGACGTCAACATCACTCTCAGCATCATCATTGTTGTCATTATCTTGCTCAACGTCGGCCAGAGAATACGTTGATGGATTACTCAGGAACCTCTGAGCGAATTCAGCCCCGGTGACAGTCGACAGAGGAATGGCGTCGAGTATGGGTGGAATAGCCACACTCGGCTCGACAATCTCAACCTCTGAGGAAGAGGACGAGGTGCTTGAATTATTATGGGACGAGGCTCGGCTAGAGACCTCGGCTTGATCACGGGTCTGATCTTGCCGAGTTGTGAAGTCCCTGGCCTCCTGGAAGGAATCCACAGACATAGGGTCTGAGGTCGAAGACTCAGACTCATACATCGGCACTGGTTCGGAAGGGACCTCTGCTTGGCTAAATGGCTCTAATGGATCAGGAGATGGGCCTCAGAGGTAATTCTTGTGACCTACGAGCCTCCTCCTGTGCTCTCTCTATTTGCCTAATTTTTTCTAAACTCTTCTTTCTGAGAGAAGGGAACTCCTCAAGAAGTTGGTAGAGGGGTCTGAGCATCAGAGGCAGACACTGCACTTTAAAGATCAAACGACAAACAAGATTTTCTAAGGAATAAAGCAATTTAAAAATCAAACTGCCCAAACTTAGCAAGAGCAGTTCGCCTGAAACTATGGTGGTCTTACCAGAAAACTTAGAAACTCGTCGGAAAACACAAATAAAAGGGAAAAAGCAGAGAAAATGAAGACAAACGAAGGGAAGAAGATACATAAAGATGAAATGATAAGGGAAAGCGAAGAAAATGCGAGGAAATCACCACTAAGGACTTCTGAAGCGAAATCGTGAAGAAAATGCCCTTTAGTGAGAGAAACTGCTGGAGTGAAAGCGTGCGAGGAAAGAGAATTGAGGAAGGAGGGAAAAATGAGGGTTCAAACCCTTAAATATACAGGCACGTTTCCCAAGGCCCATCATTGCCTTGGGAGCCCCAAAGGGCTGCTGACAACACATGCTTGCCAAGAAAGCCACACTTCAGCATTGGACAAGTGTCAAACGAACATTGGCTCATAAGAAAAAGGCCTCGGAGGTTTAGAGATCCCATAGTGACCTGCTCTCCCATGCAACTAAGGGCTGGGGGTGATTGATAAGCCCCAAGTGTGACCTCGGCTCAGAGACACCAACCTCGTCCAAGAATGTAGCCGATGTTGGAAAAGCCTTGGGCACGCGACATCAGCCCTCGACCATAGCAAGGTCGGCCCAGGCCGACACTACCACCAACCTCTCTAAAGGACACTGCACGCATCATAAGGGTCAGCAGCACTCCCGTACACCTGGGAATGGCAACCTCGGCCAGATGTAGGCCGAGTTCGCAAGAAGCCTTACTTCTACCAAGGTTAACATCATCAAGATATCAGTTAATGCTCCAAGCACATGCCAGCTCAACCTCGGCCCAGGCCAACCCCTATCCATTGTCTCGGCTGAACTTAAGCCGAGACCTTCATGGCTCATCTCGGATTGAACGAGTAACTAGACTTATCAACCTCGACTTCTCCCATGACGAGGTCATGACCAAGCACGATAGCCGAGCACCTATTGATATGGATAAGGACACGTGGACATAAATCAGTTATAACAAATCATTCCCCTCACGTGGAGGGAATATTTCATCATCATTCTCTACATGTGACAGTGACAGATGTCTTCATCAGATTGGCTAGATCAACACACACATGCTCATTGCATGCATAGGGGGTATATTACACCCCCCCCCCCCGAGTACTATATATAGAGCTCATCCTCTATCTTGAAAAGGATCCCAAAATTAACAACCCTAGCTGAAACTTTGTCTAAACACACAGTAGAGAGATAAATCTTGAGAGATTGTAACTATGGCCATTAGAGCCCTCATGCAGTGATACATATCATACACTTGCACAGTGGATGTAGGCCTAATTGGCTGAACCACTTATATTCCGGTGTGAATTCTCTTTTCCCCACCTCCTTCTACTATATGTGTGCGTACCCTTATGCTGCCATTGTTAACATTGAATTGAGCTCACAAACACCTTGAAGGGTGGTGCTGTTTCTAGCATCATCAGGTAGTATCCCACCACCTCTCTCCCAAAGCGCACAAGACCACTGTCGAACGAGGCATCTCATCCAGCACCGATGCCAACCGCCCAAAACCCGCTGATGATACCATCCAACACACCACAGGTGGGAGATACTCCCAGACATCCTTGAGCCTCGTCGTCCCACGGGCACGCATGTTCTTCAAAGAAATATCAGACTGGAAAAAAGAAAAGTCTCATCAAAGGTCAAGAAAGAAGAAAAATCACCAAAAAAAGAGAAGAATGCCTAAGGTCGAGTTACTTACATAACCGCTGGGACTCACTCTCAAAGTGCAATGATGTGATGGCTCCCGCAGCAAGGTCCACTCATCTGCAACAGGCATAAACACATCAAAGGAGTTCTCACTCCCCAAAGCAAGAGGTGCCCTAGCCCTCCATGCCACATTCGCCTAATCATCAACAGTCAACCACTCCCGGTGGACTACAGTGCTCACAAAAGCAGCCATTTCTTGAAGATCGGAATACTAGAACGATTTGCAGAAGAATCGCAGAGAGAGAGAGAGAGCAAAAGAAGGTGTGAAAAAAATGAGGGGATTCTCCCCCTTTTTATAGGATGCCAAGCGCCATGCCGATCAGCACCTCTCCCTACCATACCGATCGGCACTGACCCCTTGCCTTCCCGAGGTAGCCCAAAAGTCAGTGCCACTGCCGAATGGAACCTTTCATACTATGCCGACCGGCACCCTCCCTAAATTTCGTACAGAAATTCTCAAAAATCCCAGGAAGGATTTAGAGCCTTTTTACCAAGAAAATTTCGCGTTCCCTCGAGCAGAACCCCTGTTCCCCAGGGGAATCCTCAAAAACCAAGTGAAAACTCCTCCTGGCAAAGCTCTGGAGGATCCCTAAGGATCACCTGATCACTTCCCCAGCGGAATTCTCTTACAGCACCCAAAATATGTTGTTCCCCCCTGCGAGGTCTCCTAAAAGCCTCCCCAGCTATCATCTCCCTAGCTCAGACCAAAATCATAGAACTCTTTCTCCAGCAGAATCAAAATCCAATCTTTATCCACTCTTGGGTCAGAATTGGCCCCGGTCTTGGATCATCACCTAATTTAGGTCAGAATTGACCTCGGTCCTCGGTCGTCACCACTCTTGGGACAGAATTGGCCCCAGTCTTGGATCATCACCTGAGTTAGGTCAGAATTTACCTCGGTCCTCAGTCGTCACCACTCGTAGGTAAGAATTGGCCCCGGTCTTGGATCGTCACCTGAGTTAGGTCAGAATTGACTTCGGTCCTCAGTTGTCACCACTTTTGGGTCAGAATTTGCCTCGTTCTTCGATCGTCACCTGAGTTAGGTCAAAATTGATCTCGTTCCTCGGTCGTCACCACTCTTGGGTCATAATTGGCCCCGGTCTTGGATTGTCACCTGAGTTAGGTCATAAGTCATCACCACTCTTGGATCATAATTGGCCCCGGTCTTGGATCGTCTCCTGAGTTAGGTTAGAAATGACCTCGGTCCTCGGTCGTCACCACTTTTGGGTCAAAATTGGCCTCAGTCTTGGATCGTCACCTGAGTTAGGTTAGAATTAACCTCGGTCCTCGGTCGTCACCACTCTTTGGTAAGAATTGGCTCGGGTCTTGGATCGTTACCTGAGTTAGGTCAAAAATGACCTACGATCCTCGGTCGTCACCACTTTTGGGTTAGAATTGGCCCCGATCTTGGATCGTCACCTGAGTTAGGTCAGAATTGACCTCGGTCCTCGGTCGTCACCACTCTTGGGTTAGAATTGGCCCTAAGCTTGGATCGTCACCTGAGTTAGGTCAGAAATGACCTTGATCCTTGTTCGTCACCACTTTTAGGTTAGAATTGGCCTCGGTCTTGGATCGTCACCTGAATTAGGTCATAATTGACCTCGGTCCTCGATCGTCACCACTCTTGGTTCAGAATTGGCCCTGTTTTTGAATCGTCACCTGAGTAAGGATAGAATTGACCTCGCTCCTCGGTCGTCACCACTCTTGGGTCAAAATTGGCCCCGATCTTGGATCGTCACCTGAGTTAGGTCAGAAATGACCTCGATCCTTGATCGTCACCACTCTTGGGTCAGAATTGGCCTCGGTCTTGGATCGTCATCGGAGTTAGGTTAGAAATGACCTCGGTCCTCGGTCATCACCACTTTTGGGTCAGAATTGGCCCCGGTCTTGGATCGTCACCTGAGTTAGGTCAGAATTGACCTCGGTCCTCGATCGTCACCACTCTTGGGTCAGAATTGGCCCCGGTCTTGGATCGTCACCAGAGTTAGGTCAGAATTAACCTCAGTCCTCGATCGTCACCATTCTCTTGGGTCAGGATTGGCCCTGGTCTTGGATCGTCACCTGAGTTAGGTCAGAATTGACCTCGGTCCTCGGTCGTCACCACTCTTGGGTCAGAATTAGCCCTGGTCTTGGATCATCACCTGAGTTAGGTCAGAATTGACCTCGATGTGAGTTGGTATTTGATTATGATGTTAAAATTATTATTTTTGAGTATGTATGGTAATACATGAGTATTGTTAAATATTAAAATTATCGCGAGACTGAAATACGACAATTTGGGAAATTTAGTTGGGACGCGCGTGTCAGTCGCGTCAGGAATGTAATTATTTGAATTAAAAAGTGAATTTTATTTTTATCAACCGAATGGTCATTTTGAGTTCGCCAACGAGTCCAGAAGGGTCGAAATAGTCAGAAAACACTAGCCAGGGGTTTAGTTTGGGTCCCGGGTCATTTTTGGGCCATACCGGTAACTTAAAAGGGTATTTTGGTAATTTTAAAATTTTGGGGATTAAAGCCTACGAATTTTAGGAGTTAATTATACATTATTTAGGAACCCACTAATCCTATTATCAGTATTTGGCAAGTTAGAGGGCTACGGGAGTTATAGGAATAGTTGGAAGAGGTTCCCAAAAGAAAACCCATAACCACCATCTTCAACCTTGGGAGAAAATCTGTAGAGAAAGGGGAGAGATCAACCTTCAACCTTCAACATCAAATTCTGAAGAAACAATCTAAGGCAAGTGATTTAGTATTTTTAATGCATTGAATATGTCTTCCATGCTTAGTGTAGGAATTATCTTATATTGATCTTTTGAAGAAAACCCATGAAATTTGTTGGAGAAACTTTGAATTTGGGTTAGGATTCGCATGTAGTATGATAATGGACTGATTTAATACTTGAATAGTTATATATGATGATTTAAAAATGGATTTATGGTGAGTAATTAGGCATAAGAAAATTTGGAGTTCATGTTCATAGGGTTTGGGGAAATATTTGAAGTTTCATATTAATTCCATGATAATTTGTAAGAATTAACCCCTTAAATATGATAAGGAATGATCTAGGGTGATTAGAAATGGTTTATATATGTTAAAACATAATTTGGATGGTCTTGGGGTGCATTTAGAGGAGAGAAGAATTGAGAAAAACGGAATTTGGATTTTTTGGGCTAAAACTGCCATCTCGTTAGAAGACCTGCCCAGGTCGTTCGAACGACCTCTTTTGAACGAACTTCTAACGAGATGACAGTATGACTTCTAACGAGCTGGTATTTCGTTCGAAGCCCTTCGTTCAAACGAACTCGTTCGAACGACTTCTAACGAGTTGACATAATGGCCTTTTTGGCCTGATTTGATTTCTAGTATGCCGTAGACTTATCGAAATGGTGAGATAACCTTTCCTTATTAACTAGTGGGTATAGTTGGGAGATTGGGGTACATTGAGGAGTAAAAATTAGAATAGTGTCTTAAACCGGAGGTCATTTGTGGATTGGGAAGCGATTAACTAATCACGAAGTGAGAATAATTGATGACGTAAATACATATAAACCGGGGACTTATGATTTTTATAACAATAAGAATTGGTATAAGAACGAGAAGTATACCACTAATAAAATATTATAATATCTAAGATGTGAGAATGCTTAGTATATGTAGTTATCTGTGTATGATATACCTACCGTACTTACTATCATGGGAGGTTGGCATTCGTTTAGGGCCATCTAATCTTTGTGCGCCTACGGGGGGATTTAGATTGGTACCTCGAGGACATAGGTCACAGAAGGTCTTATTGAGAAGTTAATAAGTCTGATGATCATGGGAGCATAGGTATGTGTGTGACCCTTGTGATATGAACTATGTTTGCCTCCATTGTTTGTGATTGTTGTTAATGAAACGTTTCCTGAAGAGATTCAGAATACGTGGTCCTCATGTACGTGATGTACCGAGATTTGATAGCAGAGTATGTGTGCACCGTAGCTTAGTCTCGGGGTGCTAGTATTGTATATTTATGGTGAGAATAATATACTGTTGATTGGAATGAATTGTCATGAATGATTGTGAGTATAAATAATAGCAACGGTTTGTAAAGTGAAAATGTAAGATTTCTAATAAATTGTAGTGCTAAAGTGGGGAAACTGTGTAATAAGGTACATTACTCTATTAAATAGAAGATGTTGGGATTTGAATTGGATATCATATAGAAATGTTAGATTTAGTATTGGACTAGATAGATATGGGAGCAACTAGAATGGGTACGGGTATGATAGGAGTGCACAATTATTTGAGAGGTGAGGAACTCATGTGAGTGCACACACTATCATGTACTTTATATTCAATGTTTAATGATATTAAACACTTGCATATTTTTAAATTATTTTCACATTCGGGCTCTGACCCGTTTGCTTTCAAATCTATTTTTGTAAAAACCTTTTTAGGTTCCCAGCCACAAGGACACCATGCATAGGAGTTCTATTCAGGTGACGTGTTGTAGCTGCTGTGGAAGTTACAGGACCTTGACAGTAGACGCCTCCATTTCTGATCTTAACTCCATTATCAGTTTTTATCATCTGTTGGGCATGTCACTCATTCCTTTAGAGACATTTTACTTATTCAGTTATTTCAGACTTTGGGTTGTAATTAATTTTAGTGATGCAGACTTTGTATTTATTTATTTCGAAATTCAGTTTGTTGTGATGAGTTTTCCTCCAGACTCATTATTATTGGATGGTTATTCTATTGTGACTATATTGTGTTGGTTATGTTAATTTTTCATAATTCATTTATTGCATGTTAATCGGATTTAATTAAAATGGACAACACACTTTTTAAATACTAGGTGGTTAGTAAATATTAAAATGTTTTCGACAGTGATGCTATGAACTGAACCAACTTGGCATTTTGTATTAATTTAATAAAGGAGTAGCTACCCGGTATTTAATTAGTCGGGGTGTCACAATGTGGTGTCTATTCGACGGTCATCATTTGTTCCAAACTCACCCATCGAGGGGCTCCGTAGACACCCCATTTTGTTACCCCCTAACTCTCCTTAGGTCCCTAGTACCTCCCTTCATCACTTTAAACCCAGGTCATGTCCCGAGTACTGACCTGGAGGCCATCGGGCACTCCCGGGCTCAGTTTGACCCAAAAGTCAAACTCTTTGTCTGTACTAAGACTGAATGAATCTTCGAAGGGCACTGAATACCCTTTCCAATGGTCCACCCCGTGCGCAATTTCGACTTACCATGCGGACGAACAATCCATTTGCATTCGAAACCTGACCCAGAGGCCACCGGGCGCTTTCGGGCTCAATTTGACCTAAGTCAACTCTTCATCTCAACCAAGGCTAAATGAATCTTTGACGGGCACTGAATACCCTTTCCAATGGTCCACCCCGTGCGCGATTCCGACTTTCCATGAGGACGAACGATCCGTTTAACTCCATGAGGCCACCGAACGCTTCTCGGACCCGGTTGACCAAAGTCAACTCTCCAAACCGGGTCAAACTCTTTGGAATATCGAAGTACATCTCCTAACCTTTCCAAATGTATGCCCCGTGCGTGATTCGTACTTACCATGCGGACGAACGATCCGTTTGCGTCCGAACGATTCCCCGTCCAATGGATCAACAAATGCTTCTGAGCCATATTTGACCCGAAGTCAACTCCCAAACCCGGGAGCGGTCCAAAGTAATTTCAAAGGTATTTAAAATACCTTTCCAACGGTATTCCCCGTACGCAATTCTGACCAACGATTTGCCCTCGGCGACCGATTTTTCGAAAAAGCCTGAAGCGCAATGCCAAATGGCAAGTTCCAGATCCTGCCTATCGGCACCTGCCGATAGGAAGGAACATATATATGCCGGTAGGAACTTACCTGGGCCAATAAAATGAGGCATTTACCTCATTTGCAAGGGGATCCCAGATCTGATAGAAATCTCTCTCAACGCATCCCAGAAACCTCTTCCGAAGGCAGCATGATTTCAACTTCCAAATCCCTTTTTGTCTTCCACTTTTCATCACCCTTTTTCATCAAACTTGGTGAATCACTCTCCATCATCATCCAAGTGCAAGGGTTTCTCTCCAACATTCAAGATCAAGCTCAAGATCTTCAAGAAGGTCCAACTTTCTCAAACACTCTCTTAAACTCTATTAAATTCCCAATAACTTGTTTTCTTACTTAGCGCTTTTATTATCTCATCTCACACATCCTAATATACTTTCTTATTTAGTATTATTGCACATCTCTTATTTTCATATAAATAAAACCCAAAAAACAAGAAAAAGTGGGTTTGCTCATAAATTCCAAATAGGGATTCTCATACTTTTCTCACACTTTCCTCACAACTAAAACACTTTTTCTACACACACACACACACACACACTTACAAATAAGAGATCACTCATTTGGATTTATGGGATAAACCCCACCCCTCGTTTTGTATGCGAACTACGTGGACTTTGATGCCATTATAGGCTACGTAGGCGTCTCGGGGTAAAACCCGAGACTCGAGTCCCCTTTCTCACCTTTTCTTTTACTTCCTCTTTTCTCAAAATCTAATCTTCTTATATTCTATATACTTGCCCTTAGTGACGTATTACTCCATATGAGTTATCGTTCCATTATAACGACCAAGTTAGGGGTAATCGCGTAAATTTTATTTTTCTAATATTATTCTTATAACTTCCTACGGACGACTCGCTTTATCTTTTCCATGATACAAGTCGAGGATTCCTACCTCCATTCTATATATACACATGCGCACACATCACGGGGGGAAACATAAAGGAAAATATAAAATATCCATGAGAGACCGAAAGGGCGGAATGGGTGCCTAACACCTTCCCATTTCATAACTAAGCCTCTGAACCCTTCTCGAATCATTTTGGTTTTGCAAGCACCAGTATGTCTTTGGATGCCATCCTTCGGGGTGGCTTCCTCTTTTTATTTTGTCTGTTTTGAGTAAAATAGACTGGCGACTGTGAATCTCTCTACATTTTTACACCACATCTCAAACGACGCTGGCCAAAGCGCTCTCGAGAGGGACGCGCGGGACCCGAAGGATCCTTTCCTCCACGCGCCCTCTCGCAGGGCGAGGATCGGGGATGGCCGCACTAGCCAACGATGAGAGCTGATTGCGCAGCTTTTACTAAGAAGTGCGCTAAATGCCAACATTTCTCTTCCATCTAAAGAACTCCCCAATCATTGTTAACACCCATTACATCCCCTTGGCCATTCTCCATGTGGGGGATAAACTTGGTTGGGCCACTTCCATTGACCAAAGGGAGATTCAAATACCTCGTAGTTGTTGTGGATTATTTTACCAAATGGGTGGAAGCTGAACCTCTCATTAATTTGACGTATGACAAGGTCTATCAGTTTATTTGGAAGATTATTATTTGCAAATATGGTCTCCCACACGCATTCATTACTGACCATGGAACCCAATTTGACAATGAGGAATTCACTGTATATTATCATCAATCCAATGTACGGAAGATCCATTCTGCGCCAGGCCATCCCCAGATCAACGGGAAAATTGAAGTGACAAACAGAACCTTACTAAATGGTCTAAAGAAACGGCTGGATAACACAAAGGGAAACTGGATTAACGAGCTACACTCTATGTTGTGGGCTTATCGCACTACACCGCGAACAGCAACTGGGGAGTCTCCGTACATGTTAATATTCGGGAGTGAAGCTGTCATACCTGCTGAATTGGGTCTACCCACACATAGGGTGCTTAATTTTAATTCTCCTATAAGCGACTTGATGAGACGTTTAGACTTGGATATGCTCGAAGAAGTTAGGAAAAAAGCAGCAATCAGGAATGCAGCATACCAACAATGAACAGCCTTGTTCTATAACAAAAGGGTGAAGAAGTGCAATTTGAAAGAAGGGGATTACGTACTGAAGAAGGTGATCCAAAAGCATAACAAACTGGAGGCCAACTGGAATGGACCTTACAGAGTAACTGAAGTTGTTCGTCCTGGGACATACAAAATTGAAACTTTGGAGGGAGAAGAATTTAAGAACGCATGGAATGCAGAGCATATGCGCAAGTACTATCAGTAATTAAGATCCATATGTAACACAGTTCTTTCAATATGAATAAGGTGATGTTTCGCCCATATTTCCTCATTTGTTGATTTTTTTTCGGAATAAGAGTGCTACACACTACACAAGCGCAAATTTAGAGTAGTAACCACCAACTCCGGTTGGTTAGCAATTTAACACCCACCAACTTCGGTTGGTCGGAAATTCATTACCCACCAACTTCGGTTGGTCGGCAGTTCATTAACCACTAACTCCAGTTGGTCGACAATTCATTAACCGCCAACTTCGATTGGTCGGCAATCTCCACCAGCTCCGGTTGGTCGGCAATTCATTAACCACCAACTCCGGTTGGTCGGTAATTCACTAACCACCAATTCCGATTGGTCAACAATTCATTAACCACCAACTCCGGTTGGTCGGCAATTTAATAACCATCAACTCTAGTTGGTTGGTAAATAAAAATCATGCAGTGCAAAAGCCTGTTTGATGACGGGTGATCTTAAGGGACATCCCAAACTAGGCAAGAAGATGGATGACCTCTCGAGGCATCCACTGTCTAGGCAACAAGGTAATCCTGACAAGGTTACTACAACTAAGCATAAACATGGGATGAAAATTATTCCATTTCTTAGGCCCAAGGAGTGACAAGTCACTATAATCAGACGATAAATGGAACAAGTTCCATTGTCTAAAAATAAAACAGGACATTTCGTCCTTCTATATATATATATATATATATATGTTCACCAACGAATAACAAAGACACTCTACAAAATATTTTCAAGGAAATAAAATTGTAAAAGCAACTAAAAATTTCTTTATTAAAACCAAGCAGATTACATACGATATGAAATTTGATTCATTACATAAAAATGTCCTATTCTATGGGTTTTTTCCCTCTGCTTTTGAAACAGGTTCCACCCCAGCTGGAGGATCATCTAATGCATAAGGGGAGTTTATAAATTTCATATCTCGCAGCATTCTGACATTAATTATGGATGGTCGATCAAGCAATTGCTCTGGACGAGATATCTCAAAATTTGAATGAAGACTATAATCACCGAGATACTTGGAGATCAAAATCCGAGGAATAACACGGGCTAAAATCCAGCTAAGGTCAAGTTTAAAGGGAGGCACAGGTAAATCAAGAACTCTAGGTTCATAATAATCCCATAAGAAATGACCTTGCTTCAGTTTCAGAACACATAAGTCATTCAACCATCCTTGCTTATATCCTTCGTTGTTCGACTGCTACAAACGAGCATCAAGATGATACAGAGCTTCATTATACCCAGCCATCCAAAATTCCCTAGGCTGCTTGTGAAATTGATAAGTCAATCTATCAAGTTGCTCGTGGAGCTTTTTCACCAGAATTTCTTTACTTTCCAGTGCATAACTCTGATTGGAGAGTTGGTCGGTGAAACTCTAAATTTTTTTAGACATTTCTACCAATTCCTGATTCTTCGCTGTCAATTGAACGGCTTGATTTTCTAAGGCCAATTGAGTTCTTGTCTCATTAATATTAACCCGACCAGCCCTTGCTCATCCACAGGAAGAAGATCTTGCTCTGCCACGAGTAGGTGTGGAAATCCCGATTCGTTTCAAAGTCTCTAACTCTTCCCGTAAGCTAGCATTTTCTATTTCTAAAAAGGAAAAACCATCATCATTAATTGGGACCAAGGCTCCCGAAGAAGAGGAGGCAGCAGATTTGAGTTGTTTTATTTCCTCTTGCAACGCGATATTCTCTTACTCCAGCAGCCTGGCAATATGTCTATACTCTTTAATCTCAAGCTTTAACACACTTTCCTTTTTCTCATGGGCTAAAATGTACTTGTCATATCCCCTGTTAGCACTCAATTATTGGTACTTTTTCTCATAATCTTGATGCAAAAGTGTAGTGGATTCTCTATATTGCTGTTGAAGTTCCTCGATCGTTCCTTGAAGATCTTCAATCATTTTGTAATAAGCCACATTATTGGCTACAGTACGATTAAGTAGGCACTTCAAGTACTGATAAGCATCAATTGCTCGTTCAGAAGCATCTGATCCGAGGATGTTAATTATTTGGGCCTCCGTAAAGTCTGCATGACCAGCTTTGAAATAGTCATTGCACTTCTTCATCAACTCTGTATCATTAGCTGATAAGAGTTCCATCTTGGCCACAAACTAGAAAAGAGAAAATGAAAAAAAAGTCAACAATGATGCGAACAGGGCAAGTAAGAAAGAAATTCCAGACGAACAACAAAAGTTCATTTTTTTATTCATCACAACAAAGGAAAACACATTTCAGGGTTACATCCAAGAAATAACGCAATAAAAGACCCGAATAACTTTAAACCTTCTCCTTATTTTCTACGACTTCTTTGGACGGTTTGGATGTAGGGGTTGGTTGCTCGGGGAGCAATGGCAGTTGCTCAGTAGATGTGTTAACTTGTTGGACTTGCTCGGAGGGTTGGATAACAGCAACAACAGGGGCCTGCTCTCCTATCATCATAGAAGACTCATCTGATGCAATTTTATCTTTTTCTTCTTCCCCAAGAGAGGGAGGAGGGCCATGAGTATGCTCTAGGAACAACTCAGAATCTTCAGCAACCTTCAATTTCTTCAAAGCTGCTAGCCATCCATCCCTGAAATACTTAACACTGGCATACTCCATTTGAGAAGACATAACATCCAGGCCCTTATTCCAACCCTTGTCCCAACCAGCACTAAAAGATTTTTTAACAGCAACTTTCCTTTTTGCTCTCTCCGAGGAAGTCTTTTCCCTAAGGAGCTTTTCGGAAGATTTTAGTTTTTCTTCTACCTCTGTCTTACGTCGTTCAGCATCTTGAAGCTTGGCGACATTTTCCTCGACAAATTTAAGCTTGACTTCAAGCTCCTTTTCACATTGTTCAGCGTCCTTTAATTTCTTCTCCAACTCTTTGGAGGCATCTATAGCTTGATCTCGATTTATTTCAACAGACTGGAATTATTTCTCCCATGTATTCTTGTCTTCCTCGTACATCTGATGAGATTCATTCAAAGATTGATTTAATCCATCAAAAGCTTCTTCTATTCCACCCGAGGAAGTAAAGGCCCTGATGGCTTCATCTTTCTTCAAAATACTATTGAAACACGTAACAAGCTGAAAAAAAAAAGAAGTTTAATTCAACGTATGAACATAGTACTAGAGGATAAAAGATTCAGGCTAACGATACTTACTAATGCAATGTGTTGAGCAACCAAAGTAGTAATTCTCTCACGAGAAAAGGTGTCTTTAATACCTTGGAATTCTGGGACAGTCCAAGATCTAATCAACTTATCTGGAGCTTGCATCAGTCGATCAACTGTAACAAACAAAATTAATGTCAGTGATGCATTTCATCGAATATAAAGAAAACAAGATCAAAAAATAAAAACAACATATCCCATTGCCATAAAGTGGACACCTGGGACCTTGGTACACATCATTTCCATTTAACGGAGGGTGTTGCCAATTTTTCGTCACAACCCCATGATCAAAATAGTCCCTATTTGCATCGAGAAGATTGACAATAAAGCTCTATTCGAAAACCTAGTTTTTAAATAGAAAGTAGTGTCACTGGTAACCCATGTATAGCAATACATAATTTCTGGAATTCCCAAATGAGTTCCATGAAGTTGATTCAACCTATATACGCCATTAACTATCCTCCATGTATTTGGAGCTACTCTTGTAGGTATAATATCGAAATATTGGCAAAACTCCAAACACAGGGGATTTGGAGGGAAAGAAAAGCCACACTCAGCTACAAAAAGAGTTGGGAACCAGTGTCCCTCCATCAAAGAAAATAAATCAGAAGGACAAGAAAGTTCTACTAAAATAACCCACGAAGGGATTGAAAAATCATACCGAAATTTATCCAACGATTCAATAAGATAAACCATTGTGAATAAAGTAAATAAAGAAGAAGGAAGAAAATCTTACAGAAGAAAGAGAGATCGATTGACAATGAATGACGGAAAGAACGAAGGCACAAGATAGAGAAAAAATAAAGAGTTCAAAAATACAGATTTGAAAAGTAGAAGATGATGGGAATTCTATCGCGTTTAAATACTTTACCTCGGGAATAAAGAAAAGCAATGATTACAAGGGAAGACGTTTGCGTTTTCGGCGGCTAAAAAGGAAAAAGGCACAAATATCGAAGTGATCGTGAAAAATTCAAAATATTTATGAAGTTTGATATTATGCACTCAAAAGGAATTATATACAATGAAAATTTTCCTAATCGGTGAAGACCAATAATCCGGGAAACTTTCAAGCAAAATGTTCCACACTCTTCTTCAACCTCAACTGTGAAACTTTGGGGGCTTCTGTTGATACCAAATTTAGTCAGCCGACATGGACCAATCATACGAAGACACATGTCAATCTACGTAGAAAATATAAATACTTTCAACGAACAACATACTTTCACCGAGCTACTCAGACACTCCGAGCTACTTAAACCTACCGAGCAACTTAGGAGGTCTGAGCTACTTAGCGTGCAGAGCATCCAGATCAAGAAAACCAAAAGGTGACTACTCATTAAATGCGCATTATTATTGTACAGATTTATATGTCTACTAGATAACAGCGCATTACCTTTTTATATGTACAGCCTGAAGGCTATAAATACATTGTAACCTCGTCATAAGAGGAGAACTTTGGATCTCATAGGGGACCTACCATCGAGATTCAAGGCAAATAATCAGCAATACAAAAACAGTGGACGTAGGCCATTTTCATAAGGCTGAACCACTTTAAAATTCTTGTCTTATTTATTCATTTTTATCTGTGATTGATTAATTAGATATAATCTGGTTTTTTACATTAAGAATCCCCAATACTCATTATTGAGATCTTTGACTGCTGGGGTATTGACCTCATGGGCCCTTTTCCCCCATCTTTTTTATACCTATACATCCTTGTTGTGGTAAACTACATTTCTAAATGGGTGGAAGCTATAGCTACCAAGACAAATGATAATAAAGTGGTGATATGTTTCCTGAAGGAACACATACTTTCTCGCTTCGGTGCTCTAAAAGCAATAATTAGTGATAATGGCACACATTTTTACAACAGGCCATTCGAGAAGCTTATGAAAAAGTATGGTGTCATTCATAAGGTTGGAACGACCTATCACCCACAAAGGAATGAGCAGGCCGAGTTGATGAATCGGGAAATTAAGAACTTTCTAGAGAAGACCATCGATCCCAACCGGAAAGATTGGTCCCTTCGATTGAATGATTCGCTATGGGCTTACCGTACCGCATACAAAAATCCATTCGAAATGTCCCCATTCCACTTTGTGTATGTCAAGCCATGCCATCTTCCCATGGAGCTAGAACACAAAGCATATTGGGCCATTAAGAGGGTAAATTATGACATGGATAAAGCCGGTGAAGCTCGCAAGATTCATTTAAATGCATTAGAGGATATACGCAATGACACGTATGAAAACACTAAGATATCCAAAGAAAGGTGAAACTCGCACACGATAAGATTATTCGACACAAGGAGTTTCTTCCCAGGCAAAAAGTGTTCCTCTATAACTCTTGTCTTCATCTATTTTCGGGTAAGTTGCGGTCTCGGTGGACTGGTCCATTCGTTGTGAAGAGCGTATTCCGCCACGGAGCAGTGAAATTGGAAGATCCAAAGGGGGGAAATACATTCAAAGTCAATGGTCAACGCCTAAAGTCATATCTATAGGCGTGCGTAGAGGATGTCGACGCCATTTCATTTTTGGACCCCGTTTACGGAGTAAAGTGAGCTGAAATTGAAAGGTTGACATACCCCCGATGCATATAGGGTGATTATTTTGTATAATAGCTATGTGTCGATTAGGATAGGTGAAGTAGGTTAAATAAATAGGTGGGGACCACATTAAGCAGGTAGGAAGAACGCATTGTGAGCAGCCCCGGAGTTCGACGTGAGGATTGAGCGATAATCAGTTCATGGTAGAGTTGTTATCAAGGTGGAAGAGCCTTTAGAGTATAAGAGATGGTGAGATATCAATATTAGAGGAGTTCTATCAAAAATTCATAGGCGATCCGGACCGCCCCTGGGCACCCGATCCGGATCGACTTCGCATAAATGAATATAAAAAAAGAAACGACGATCCGGATTGCCCCTGGGCACCCGATCCAAAATGCCTCTAGTTTTCTTCGATACTTCCCTAGGTACATCCCTCCTTCCCCAATCCCTTCATCTCCCTCCACTTCGTTTTTCTCCACCATTTCCCTCCCAAAATTCATCCCCTTTTCCCTCCATACCTTTTCCCTCTAATTCCACCCTTTCCCACCCAATACCCACCTATAAATACACCCTTTACTCCCCCCATCTCTTCCATAAAAATTCTTCTAATCCATTCTCTTCCTTAAACTCTAACTTTCTTCTACCCACTCACTATCTCCCTCCATGGCTGACCAAGACCGCCCCCTCGAGTACAACTCCGTCGATATCATCGCAACAATCCCAACAACTATCATTTTGATCAAGAGGTTAGGTGGTACGAGGAGTTCTTTGGGAAAACGCGCAACCTCCATATTGAACGAGCTATAAATTGGGTCGAGCTACCCAATTCTATCACCACTATTTTTACCCAAAAGGTTTGGCACCTCTATCTTCATGAGCCCCACAATGCCGTTTGGGCGACCGAGGTTCGTGAGTTCTGTGGCACCCTCGTTTGCACCAACGAGTTTGTCATTGAAGCACAGGTGCATGGCCAAGGCATCCCATTTTCCATACGGCTACTTGTTGAGAAGATAGACGAAAAAGACATCCCAAATCCCACCAATTTCATCTACCTCAACGACCTTCCACCCATCGATAAAGTCGTGTGTATCCAACGTCTATCACCCGATGAAGTTTGGGGTATGGGCATTTTTAGGGTCGGCCGGATAAGCGAGAAAAGTCATCTCACATTTCAAATCATGTGCGCAAATATATTACAAAACTCAAATGATTTGATGTATGCGACCCCGACAGGCCACCCTTGTTTAACACCTTTTCGAACGCTCCTCCTCCATCAATCTGGCCCACATTATATACCGCAACATTATCTTTGCGGCGCTAGATGAAAAGGGCGCTGCTCCTCTCCTATATGCGAGGTTCGTTACCTCTTTTCTTTCCGACTACCTAATTGTTCAACCTGTCGGGTCTCTTCGCCTCCCAACCCCTTTTGCGCAGGCCACCCAGTCCAAGAGTGAGCTCGAAAGAGCAATTTTGCGAGCTCGGGAAGAAGAGGAATTCGATGAGGAGGAGAGTAGCGAGGAGGAGGATGTTGACGTGGAAATGGGAGAGCACGAGGAAGGTCCTAACGAGGATGAGGAGGATTTTGATTTCAAGATTCTTGATAATCACATTAATGCGCACGTCGCAGCCCGTGAAAAATAAAATTTGACGGTTTCGTCGCGCAATACACAAGGGATCAGGAGGTCAACCAATGCACTTACCAACGGGATACGAGCATGATGCATCATATTCAAGCTCATATGTATCAACTCAATTTTGGTGGTCCCCCTCCGAGCTGTTTTTATGATCTATACGACCCGAGCACGCCCGGTAGCTCCAACCCCCCACCCCAGTGAAAATTTTGTAGTTGTTTGTGTTAGTTGTTGTTTTCTTTGCTTGGGTTGATTATGCATGTTGTTGTTTCCTTTTCTTTTTAATGTACCACAGCCCTAATATATATAAAAATCCGCATTTTATCCATTTGTTTGTTTTATTTATCACACTTCTTATTTTGCCTTATTTAGATTTTAGTCCTTTTGATTGGGGACAACGCAAAAGTCTAAGTTGGGGGGGTGACGAGTGCATATTTCTAAAACTTCTCAAATTTTCAAAATGCCAAAAAAATTAGAAAATTGAAAATTTCTGAAAAGCCAAAAATATTTTTCTTCAAAATAAATAAAAATTGGAATTGGAATTGGAATTTAAATTTAAATTTAAATTTTCCAAAAATATCATTAAAATTTGGTTGAAAGTCTCAAATTGTGAAAATAAATTAACAAAGCCGAAATTGACCAAAGATGGAAATTGAAAGTAAATTGACAACTTTACAAATAAGTGTGGAGATTAACCAACCCGGTGAGATTTCGATCATTTCATTCCTTTTTCGAGGAAATAAATCAATCCGAGTTAATGGCTAACTTAACGTTCCATTCAGCGTTTAAAGTAAGTCGTTGTAATCTCAATACCCTTATTTGATCCGTTACGGGAAATGTGTGACGTTTTGTCTCGAAAAGCGAGCTAAAATATCTCTAAATTAAATGAATCTTGAAATGCATATGATAAAGCATTTAGCAAATTTGGGCAATGAAGGCCCTCGTTTGTCACCCAAAAATTTTGGCCAGAAAAAGTCATGAAAAGTTATCCCTTTACTACCTATTTTGAGCCAAATAAAATTTTTCCCTTTCGTTTGATAACTCGAAACACCAAATTAACCCGAAATTATGAAATTGGAAATCTAAAAATTTAGTCCAAATGGTGTGAATAAATGGGGAAAGAAAAATAGAGAATAGCAAGAAAAAGAAAAGTGTGAAAAATAGAAAAAGAAGAAAAATGAGCAAATGCCCGAAAAAGCAATAACGGACATCTTAAGTATATTTTCCAATTCTGACCTTCCGAACCATTCTCATTTAACCCAAATAGACCTATAACCCAAGTAAAGTCCTAACCGAGTCCAGATTGAAAAATACCTTACCGCGTGGAGAACTAAGGCACAAAAGATAATATAAGAGATTAAATGGTGTGAATTAGAGGCGATGTTTCCATTTCCTTATAACCGTACTCCGATGATGAGATCTTTTCACTATAAATTTCTGTCTTTTCAATCTTTTGTGCATGAATTCGTGTTCCACTGCATTTACTTTATATCATGCACACCGAGAGAAAATAGCCACATTTCTGAGGGATTCGTTTGTGAGAAGTATTCCGTGAGCATTTAAATCAAAACAATTTTTTTAAAAAGTAACGTAATGATCAATCGTAGAAAATTCGCAGTTAAATTTCTGGCTTCGCACACATGCACTATGATTTAAGACTCATGAATATGAATTGATGATGACTATTTTCTGGAAAAATTTAAATTAAACAATTTTTTAGTATTTTGGATTTACTTTGAGGCGAATTTTGTGGGTATATTCATTACAAACCCTCATGAGACACAACTCGTCCTACTAGGGTAACCTAGGGGTTTAAAGGCTTGTTGCATACGCTAAATGCAATTGCTTGCCCGCGAAAGTGGTATTCTATCCAAATAAAGAGAAATTTTTAGAGTTGATCCATAGTAAAAATCTGTAACACCCCGCCTAATTAAATACCGGGTGGCCAGTCCCATACCAAATTAAAACAGAATATACAGTTGGCTCATTCTTAGCATCACTGTCGAAAACATTTACAACTCACCCAATACTCAATTAAGCTGGTGTTAAAAACTTTCCAAATTTTAATTTAACAAAATCCATTTCCAGTTTAAGAATAACACAACACATTTTATTCTACAACACTGATAACCCAATAAATAACACAAAAGAATTTAAATGCAATTGGAATAAACATTCCCGAATAATATAAATCCATTACAATAATCCCAACAATGTCAAATGTATTGAAAAGACACGAATACAATAGTATTTAACCCCGATAGAAAAGATAACTGAATCCTTTGGGCGACATGCCCTAACTAAGAATACTGTGAATCAAAAAGATGATAGGCATCTAAGCAAAACTCCATAGATCCATAGCTCGTCACAATCAACTAAGGTTGGCGTCCCTGCTGCTGGACACCTGATATAGGAGATACAATAGAAAAGAAAATATGCAAGGAAATGGGTCAGAGCCCGAATGTGTAAATGATTTTTAAAACAGCAAGTATTTAACAAGTGCAATAAAGCATTTATTATGTACATGTTAGATCCAACTCTCACTTGCTATTCTCACCTCTCAACTAGAGTGCACACTTAACGTTTCTTATTAACTTCCTAGTTAATGGTTCCTCTACCAATTCCATAATATAATTCCATTCCCATACCATAATCCCCTTATGTCCCATACCATACGTCACATTATTATTCATTTACATTTCTCATTTATATGATTAGTTTCTCATTAACATGAATCATTTCTCATTAATATGAATTAAGCTTTTCAATTATTTAATAATAAACATTCATTAAGTTAATTCCATTATCTTTCTCTATTCACCGTTATCTATAATTATCACCGTAGATAGATTTAACCATAATAAATATCCATTCGTTCATTTCATCTATTATATATATATTCATATATAATACGGCACCCCGAGTCACAGCTGCGGTGCAATGCATTACTCTGCTATCATGTCCCATCATCGCAGGTCGCCGAATAGGGGACTAAAGGTTCGGTAAGGACTCCTCGAACCACAAACAACAACAAACAAATTGGAGGCGAACATAGTTCTCGTATCCATGGGTCACGCACATACCTACGTACCCACAATCAGCGTACTTATCAACTCCCCGGTAAGTCTTTCATAGACCTATGTTCTCGAGCGACAAATCAAAGATCCCATGGATTCATCAGGATATGACTGCCCTCACGCGCAAACCTCCCACCGATAGCAAGTAAGCTAGGTATGTCATACACATAAATCATCAATCAATCAAATAGGTATTATCATACCTATAATATAATATCAATAATGTAATATCACTACCCTAAGATAATTCCCATACGTAGCATTATATCTCTTTTAAATTACACGTATTAAAATATCATATCTTTACTTCATAATTTAATTATCTTCGCATCCTATAACATCTCTCCACTCCCGATGTCGTTAAGGTTCATGCGCGGAGCGTCTCGCAAAGCGAAATCCAAAGAAGGAACCCCTCCAATACACTACAACTTAACTTTGTCGATCGAGGAGGTCCGACAACTTCAACTATGCGATCGGGATAACCTCATACCTTCTTTCAACCAAATGTGTTCTAAACTCCCATCTCTATCCAGGAGACATACCACTACGCTCTTGTATTACACTCCATCCTTGCGAAATCAATAATGAGCTTAAAATCAGTCCTTGATATTCAAATTGTAACCCTAAGGCTACCCTCACTCAATACACAAGATTCAAATAGGTTTTTCCTCAACATATATTCAGTAAGAAGTCACTAATATCCTACTGGTCCATAACATCATTTCTCCCGAATTACTACGAGTTTAAATTCTCCCTTTAATTAAGGTTTAAACCGATAGTTTCAAATCTCTTATAAACACATCTTCTTTCACTTAGGATTAAATCCTCTTCTAAACTTAAGGATACCCAGGTGTTATATTAAATCACCCCTACTGGTCCTATATTTAATCCTCATACATCCCCATTTGGAATTTAACAAATGAATCTAGCAATTGAAATTCCATTCAATATAATTTTCATCATTTTAATCACTTGAATCCAAATCAATTTAATTCAAATCTTATCAAGGGTTTACTGATATTTTCTAAGTCCCATAATATTCAAATAATAATCACCAAAGATCCACAAAAGCTTTGGGATAAGAATCAACATTTAAAAAGAAACAACTTTACATATTCTGGGGAGGTCGATCGATCCAAGGCAGGGGTCGATCGATCGATCCCTCAGGTCCAAGCCTGGTTTTCTGCATTTTCTGCAACTACGGGTTTCACCATTTTACTCATTCAAACCTTCATATTTACCTCCAAAATGAGTTACAATTATTTCTACATGATATATCAACATATATGAACGATTTCCAATACTCTAAACATCCTAGAATCATCAAGGGATTGGATTAAAAGCATGTTTCTCTCCTTATTTCCAGAAAATCATCAACATATTAACTTCAAGAACACTTCAATGGTTTTTCAGATTTTTCTTCAACATATTCATGATCATTTCGTGGATTATTATCATCCTACAATATAAGTTTACTTCCTATATTATTTCAGTTTCTATAAATCCATATAACAACTCCATTATGTCTTCCAAACAAGAAAAATCATCTCTTTTCATAATTATTCTAACATGGACAATATACGAACTTAAGTTGCAATTATCAAACACTTGCCTTTACTGAAGGTCTCATCCTTTGGTGTAGTATATCTAAGTTGGTTGTCCCTTCTCCGGTCAAACTCCGGTGGTGGTTGGTGGTGGTGAACCTTGGTTCTTGTTCTTCTCCTTCCCAAGTAGGCTTTTCCCTTCCCAAGCACCCTTTTTCTCTCTCTAGGAAGATGACTTCTCTACTTTGTGAAAAGGAGATGTATAACCCACGTACACTTAATCTACCAATACTTATAATAGGACAAAACCCGAAATCACTATTCATCCCCCCTAGAAAATGACCAAAATGCCCTTTTGGGTTGTCTATTCATTTCCAAATGACCCGAGACTCAAAATTAACATACAAATAGACTTTTTTGACTATTTCGAACCTTCCGAACGCAACGGCGCAGTCGAAATGACTATAAGGTCGATAGAAAATAAATTTCCTTTTTAATTTAATAAATTAGTCCCGACACGTCCCATACCGCGTCTGACTAAAAATTCAAATTACCGATTTTATATCACACCGCCATATCAATGACATCACATTCATATATTACCTAAATATCTTTAAGTAATATTCAAAATCATCCATTTTAATATCCACAATTCGGATAAAACCCAAATGAATTAATTTATAGTAAAATCCAATTAATCCATTAAGTTAAAATATAACCCATTTTAAAAGTCATAAAAATTACGGGGTATTACATACTTCCCCCCTTACAACAGAATTTCGTCCCGAAATTCAGCAATATAAATCATACTGGTAAGGTCATCTCCGAGTATAAATCTCACATCGCACGAAATCTAAGACGTACCGCTCATACAGTACATTAACGAAAATTTCTATCGATGTTATACACCAAGCCTCACCATATAGTTTCAACTGAATCAAATTTAAACTTTACCCAAACTTCCCTATACCGTCCTCGTGACAAACTTTGGGAAAAATAAATGATCCTCTCGTATTGAACAAATAAATCCTAAAGTTCCAACTACTTACTGTTTTTTTTTTCAATTATGAAAATTACTACAATCCAATCATCCAGGGCGCCCATACACCCTCTCGTACCGCTTTGAATATTAACATTTTTGCAAAGGTTATAAACTCATATCCAAAAGACCTAAATTATTTTGACTCCCAACGGTTAATAGTTTCATGCGTGGGGTGTCTCGCAAGCGAAATCCAAACAAGGAACCACCCCGATACACTACTACCTAAAGTAGCCAGTCATCGAAACTCCTCAGGTCCTTAGTCAATAGTATATAAAAATTTTGGTTTATCGATTTAAAAAAATGTGGTTTTATTGATTTCAAATAGAGTCTACACATCTACTCTCTTACAGAAGACAAGATGCAGGATAGTAGTAGTACATATGCTCTCATATACCACAAGTCAATGCACGCCGATAGTCAAATCACGCTCGGACATGCCCAAGGTAAGTAATCCCATGATAAAAATCAAACTCACGTGATAACATGTAATATAAAGGTGTCCCACACCCCTCAGTGAGTCTACGTAAATAACAGTGCTATAGGCTAAGTTTAGCAACCCTTTAGCCCACACAATATTAATCGTAACAAAATTCAATAGACGCCTCATAATTCCTTAGATAGAAAACATACCCTCATTCGCGGGTGGTGGTTGTTGATTCACTGCCTGATGGACATTATATACACGCCCGTACTGACCCTGCTGCGCGGGTGCTGCTGGAATGGGAGGCAATGCTAGCACCGGAGCTGGAGCTGGAAGAGCAGCTGGTGGAAACACTGGTACCTGTGGCTCCTGTCGAGCATGTTGTTGCTGAGGGAATTTGTCTTTCTTAGGACAATCTTGAAGTTTATGGCCATACTTGTCACACACAAAACATTTTCCCATAAATTTTCCACCACTTTGCCCCTGTTGACCCCGAACTTGATGACCATTACCTCCTTTCCCTTGGCCTTGATGAGCCTGTATCTGGCCCTGATGGCCCTGTTGTCCTTGCTCAATACCTATATCCTCAAATCGAGAGTCTCCAGATCGCAAACGCTTAGCATAGTCCCCTGTCTGGGAACCCTGCTCACTCTGACGCTGATGACTCTGCCCTGACTGAGTCCCACTAGAACTGCCCCCGGTAGTCTTGCCTTGTAGGCTTGACCCAAACCCCCGCTTGACACCCTGATTATGGAAGCGGTTATCCTGGCAGTGGAGCATTGCAGCATTAAGAACATCTGCATACGTACGTAGTGAAAGATTCCCCAATAAATGTTGGCTAATCTTATAGTTCAACCCATCAGTGAACATTAGAATTCTCCTCTCCTCAATGGGTACTTCTGCTGGTACCAAATTTGTTAATCTCGTAAATTCTTCCTCATATTCCGCCACAGTCTTCTCTCCCTGTTTCAAATCAAGTAGTTTCTGCCTCATCTCTATTTGGATGGCGGAAGGAAAATACTTCCCATCAAACCGTATCCAAAAGTCTTGGATAGTCATTATGTCCCTCTCCTCCATAGTGGTCGTAGCTTCCCACCATTGCAAAGCTTCCCCTACTAGCTTGAATGTAGCTAGTATTTGATGTTGAACCTCAGTGCATTCGATCATTCTCAAGTGCCGTTGGATATCTTTCTTCCATTGGCTAGCAGTCACAACATCTGATCCTCCCTGAAACTCAGGTGGGTGCGCAATCTGAAAAGCATCCCTCGCTCGTTCCCATGCAGTAGGAAACACTTGCCCTTGTGCGGGTGTCACAACGGGTGCCGGTGCAGGAGCCTGCTGAATAGCAGCTACAGCAGCATTGACTGCCTGAGCGATAATTGCAGCAACTTTGGCCGCAGTCATCGTATCCTGAGCTGGGGCGGGCTGAGGTGCACGTCGAGGAGGCATCTGAAATGAGAGAACACTATCAGTATTTGATATCTCAAAATAGCTGAAGATCGTAGGCGTAAATAGAAAAGTAATAATCCTACTCATAGGGCTCTACATCAAAGAACGCTAAGCTGAAGACACAATAAGCCATACAGATCCTAAAGGACACTAGAACCTGATGCTCTGATACCACCTGTAACACCCCGCCTAATTAAATATCGGATGGCCAGTCCCATACCAAATTAAAACAGAATATACAGTTGGCTCATTCTTAGCATCACTGTTGAAAACATATACAACTCACCCAATACTCAATTAAGCTGGTGTTAAAAACATTCCAAATTTTAATTTAACAAAATCCATTTCCAGTTTAAGAATAACACAACACATTTTATTCTACAACACTGATAACCCAATAAATAACATAAAAGAATTTAAATGCAATTGGAATAAACATTCCCAAATAATATAAATCCATTACAATAATCCCAACAATGTCAAATGTATTAAAAAGACACGAATACAATAGTATTTAACCCCGATAGAAAAGATAACTGAATCCTTTGGGCGACATGCCCTAACTAAGAATACTGTGAATCAAAAAGATGATAGGCATCTAAGCAAAACTCCATAGATCCATAGCTCGTCACAATCAACTAAGGTTGGCGTCCCTGCTGCTGGACACCTGATATAGGAGATACAATAGAAAAGAAAATATGCAAGGAAATGGGTCAGAGCCCGAATGTGTAAATAGTTTTTAAAACAGCAAGTATTTAACAAGTGCAATAAAGCATTTATTATGTACATGTTAGATCCAACTCTCACTTGCTATTATCACCTCTCAACTAGAGTGCACACTTAACGTTTCCTATTAACTTCCTAGTTAATGGTTCCTCTACCAATTCCATAATATAATTCCATTCCCATATCATAATCCCCGTATGTCCCATACCATGCGTCACATTATTATTCATTTACATTTCTCATTTATATGATTAGTTTCTCATTAACATGAATCATTTCTCATTAATATGAATTAAGCTTTTCAATTCTTTAAGAATAAACATTCATTAACTTAATTCCATTATCTTTCTCTATTCACCGTTATCTACAATTATCACCGTAGATAGATTTAACCATAATAAATATCCATTCGTTCATTTCATCCATTATATATATATTCATATATAATACGGCACCACGAGTCACAGCTGTGGTGCAATGCATTACTCTGCTATCATGTCCCATCATCGCAGGTCGCCGAATAGGGGACTAAAGGTTCGGTAAGGATTCCTCGAACCACAAACAACAACAAACAAATTAGAGGCGAACATAGTTCTCGTATCCATGGGTCACGCACATACCTACGTACCCACAGTCAGCGGACTTATCAACTCCCCGGTAAGTCTTTCATAGACCTATGTTCTCGAGCGACAAATCAAAGATCCCATAGATTCATCAGGATATGACTGCCCTCACGCGCAAACCTCCCACCGATAGCAAGTAAGCTAGGTATGTCATACACATAAATCATCAATCAATCAAATAGGTATTATCATACCTATCATATAATATCAATAAGGTAATATCACTACCCTAAAATAATTCCCATACGTAGCATTATATCTCTTTTAAATTCCACGTATTAAAATATCATATCTTTACTTCATAATTTAATTATATTCGCATCCTATAACATCTCTCCACTCCCGACGTCGTTAAGGTTCATGCGCGGAGCGTCTCGCAAAGCGAAATCCAAAGAAGGAACCCCTCCAATACACTACTACTTAACTTTGTCGATCGAGGAGGTCCGACAACTTCAACTATGCGATCGGGATAACCTCATACCTTCTTTCAACCAAATTTGTTCTAAACTCCCATCTCTATCCAGGAGACATACCACTACGCTCTTGTATTACACTCCATCCTTGCGAAATCAATAATGAGCTTAAAATCTGTCCTTGATGTTCAAATTGTAACCCTAAGGCTACCCTCACTCAATACACAAGATTCAAATAGGTTTTTCCTCAACATATATTCAGTAAGAAGTCACTAATATCCTACTGGTCCATAACATCATTTCTCCCGAATTACTACGAGTTTAAATTCTCCCTTTAATTAAGGTTTAAACCGATAGTTTCAAATCTCTTATAAACACATCTTCTTTCACTTAGGATTAAATCCTCTTCTAAACTTAAGGATACCCAGGTGTTATATTAAATCACCCCTACTGGTCCTATCTTTAATCCTCATACATCCCCATTTGGAATTTAACAAATGAATCTAGCAATCGAAATTCCATTCAATATAATTTTCATCATTTTAATCACTTGAATCCAAATCAATTTAATTCAAATCTTATCAAGGGTTTACTGATATTTTCTAAGTCCCATAATATTCAAATAATAATCACCAAAGATCCACAAAATATTTGGGATAAGAATCAACATTTAAAAAGAAACAACTTTACATATTCTGGGGAGGTCGATCGATTGAAGGCAGGGGTCGATCAATCGATCCCTCAGGTCCAAGCCTGGTTTTCTGCATTTTCTGCAACTACGGGTTTCATCATTTTACTCATTCAAACCTTCATATTTACCTCCAAAATGAGATATAATTATTTCTACATGATATATCAACATATATGAACGATTTCCAATACTCTAAACATCCTAGAATCATCAAGGGATTGGATTAAAAGCATGTTTCTCTCCTTATTTCCAGAAAATCATCAACATATTAACTTCAAGAACACTTCAATGGTTATTCAGATTTTTCTTCAACATATTCATGATCATTTCGTGGATTATTATCATCCTACAATATAAGTTTACTTCCTATATTATTTTATTTTCTATAAATCCATATAACAACTCCATTATGTCTTCCAAACAAGAAAAATCATCTCTTTTCATAATTATTCTAACATGGACAATATACGAACTTAAGTTGCAATTATCAAACACTTGCCTTTACTGAAGGTCTCATCCTTTGGTGTAGTATATCTAAGTTGGTTGTCCCTTCTCCAGTCAAACTCCGGTGGTGGTTGGTGGTGGTGAACCTTGGTTCTTGTTCTTCTCCTTCCCAAGTAGGCTTTTCCCTTCCCAAGCACCCTTTTTCTCTCTCTAGGAAGATGACTTCTCTACTTTGTGAAAAGGAGATGTATAACCCACGTACACTTAATCTACCAATACTTATAATAGGACAAAACCCGAAATCACTATTCATCCCCCCTAGAAAATGACCAAAATGCCCTTTTGGGTTGTCTATTCATTTCCAAATGACCCGAGACTCAAAATTAACATCCAAATAGACTGTTTTGACTATTTCGAACCTTCCGGACGCAACGGCGCAGTCAAAATGACTTTAAGGTCGATAGAAAATAAATTTCCTTTTTAATTTAATAAATTAGTCCCGACACGTCCCATACCGCGTCTGACTAAAAATTCAAATTACCGATTTTATATCACACCGCCATATCAATGACATCACATTCATATATTACCTAAATATCTTTAAGTAATATTCAGAATCATCCATTTTAATATCCACAATTCGGATAAAACCCAAATGAATTAATTTATAGTAAAATCCAATTAATCCATTAAGTTAAAATATAACCCATTTTAAAAGTCATAAAAGTTACGGGGTATTACAAAATGTTTTACATTTCTCGGGACACCCAAAGTTCTAAGTTGGGGGGTTGATTAGGCTCAAATTCTTTGGAATTTATCCCCTTAATTTAGGGACTTTTATCATCTCGAGTAGTGCAAAATGAGTTGAATTATTTCATTTGCATGCTATTGACTCCTTCTAACAATTACATCTCATTTTGTATATTTCTCATGAGTTTTGCAGGTATTTAAAGCATTGAGGAAGAAAGAAATTGGAAAATCGGAGAAAGAAATCAAAGAAGGAAAGTCTAGGGAAATTTTCATAATTCTGCAGCCTTAGTCTAGAAGCGAGGCCAATGGGGGAGTTGAAGATGTTTCAATTACAAGAACATTGCAAGAAATGGCACGTTAAACCGAGCTACGGTGAAAAAGTTATGAGCATTTGAAGTTGAGAAAAGTCCAGAAAAGATCCCTGTATGAATTTGGCATGTGGTTCGGACCGCCGTGGGAAAGGATCTGGACCGAGTACTAAGCAAGTTCTGTATGAAAAAGACACGAGATCCATACCTTTTTTCCAAAAAGGATCCAGACTGCATGGCTAAGAAGTTGTGAATTAAAAATGGGTGCGATCCGGACCTTTTTTCCAAAAAGGATCTAGACCGCCTTTGCCTAAGGTTCGCTGTTTGAAATAAGGGCGGATCCGGACCACCTTTCCCGATGGGTCCGGACCGCATTGGATTTTCTTAAATTTTCTTTTCTTTTTCTTAGAGTTTTAAGCGGGTGATTATCTTGAAATTTTCGGAGCTATTTATGCTAGTTTGTTACATAATAATAGGGGTTCAATTTTTTAGTTTTCTACTTTGGAGTAGAGGGTGTTTGTAGTAAAAAAAACCCTAGTTTTTCCATAAGAAGATTTGGCTGTAAGGATTTGAATCTAATTTTTGCAATTCAAGTAGCATCTTTCCTTTAAGTTTTCAATTGCTCATTAGTTTGATGATTGGTTTTGATTCCGAATTTCTCTTTTCATCCATTTTCTTTAGAATTAATGTTCTGTTTCTTAAAAACCATGTTGTTCTCCAAGTTAATCATGTCCAACTAATTTTCTAAAGGGTTGGGGTGCATTAACCCCACCCGATGTAATTCACCATAATGGGAAATAGACTTTTGAATTAAAATCTTAGATGAATCGTGTTGCGTAACTATTGCAACCGTCGTAGGACTTTTGATTTCGTTTGCCCTAGGTAACCGTGATGCTTAAGAGTGCGACGCGCGTATCGATTAATGCGACACCGCTTTATTCTTGCCTTTGATTTCATATGGTGCGGGCTACGATCCCTCAGATATGGAATGCTTAAGATTAGTAAAGATTGGGTTCATTTAAAACCTTACTTCCTAATCTAGTCTCCTATGAAGTGAACTACTATGGTGTGGGGGATTGTATCCCAACCCCTTTTTCTCATCTCATAGTTAAATCGTTAATCCATTTATAATCACTATTTCGTTTAATTAGCGTAGTTTCATATTGTTAGTTCTTAGTTTCATTAGTTGTTACTCTAAAATTTGCATCTAGTCGTAGTTGTTTCATCCCCCAAATCATCTTTTCGTTTCTTGTAGAGTCAAAGCTAGGATTTCTTCATCTTTTCAACGTCGTAAAGAATCGTTCATCCTTTTTCCCTGAGGATCGATACCCGACTTATTAAGATATTACTTGAGCGACAGTCTTGCACTTGAGCCTATATAACACGCACACTAGACACATTTGTAGTCGCGTCAGTTAAATACCATTTATAACCCTTTGTGATGTTGGGATATGTTTGGAATATTATTTAACGGTTAGGAACCGATTTGCAATTTAATAGTGATGATGTGTAGGTTATTTGGACCTATTTGGATATCTTTATATATGAGAAAGCATACCATAGGTGTATGTTCGTGGCAAATCAATTAGCCAATGATTTGATTGTACCCATTTTTTGGAATGTTTTATACACCCTAGGTTGTTGACATCGGCTGTGTATATGGATATTATCCCGATCCTAATTATTGAGGTAGTTGTCTTTCGTGTTGGGACAATGGGGCTTGATCCTTTTATGAAAACATTGTATGGGTGTGAAATGGATGGATATGGAGTGGATACCATACTATCCATTATTCGTATCTGTTTATAAGTGCATTATATGTATCCGCTCGGACAATATACATAACTATCCTTATTCGTACCCTTTTGAAATCTCCAGATTCAAATAATATCCTTATCTATTTATATTATATAATATACATACATTGTATTTTATCAAGTATTGATTTAAAATTTGATAACTATTAACAAAATATTTTTTACATAACATTCTAAATAAGACAAAATAATGAATATTAGATGCCAACAGAAAAATAAAGAGTCAAATTTAGGAGGCTTAAAAATAAGCTCTAACATTTAATGTGTATTAAGTCACACTTTATTGACCTGATAATCGGTAATATCAGGTCAACGAGAGTTTGAAAAAGCAATTTAGTGAACACGTAAAGGAAAAAAAGATTTGGTTCAACTATAGTGCATAGGCAAGACCACAATCTATTAATTGTTTTGAATATGTCAATCGAATAAGATAATATCCAGAGTTATAATGACTTTAAACAACAATGTATTGTACACCTTGGGTTGTTAAAATCGGTTGTGTATAGGGCTATTACACCGATCCTACGTGTTGAGGTCGTTGTCTCCCATGTTGGGACAATGAGGCTAGATCATTCCATGTAAACGTTGTAAGGGTGTAAGACAGATGGATACATAGCGGATACTATGTATCCATTTACAAGTGCACAATTAGTATCATTATTTGTATCCACTTGGATAATATACACAGTTATCCTTATCCGTATCCTTTTAAATTTTTTAAATTCGAATAATATCTGTATCCATCAATATTACATAATATACATGCACTGTATTTTATCGAGTATTGATTTAAAATTTGCCAAATTTTAACAAAAATATTTTTTACATAACATTCTAAATAAGACGAAATAGTGGATTAAAGATGACAATTGAAAATTAAAGAATCTAATTTATGAGGCTTAAAAGTAATCTCTAACATGTAATGTGTACTAAGTCACCCGTTATTAACCAGATAACCGGTAACATCGGATCAATGAGAGTTTGAAAAATCATTTCATTGAACACGTAAAGGAAAAAACAGTGGGCTCAACTACAGTACAATGACAAAACCACGATCTATGAATTGTTTTGAATATGTCAACTGAATAAGATAATATCCAGAGTTGTAGTGACTTGAGACAACAATGTGTTATATACCCATTGTAGTGACTTGAGACAACAATGTGTTATATACCCTGGGTTGTTGACATCGGCTATGTATAGGGATATTATCTTAATCCTACGTGTTGAGGTCGTTGTCTCCCATGTTGGGGTAATGAGGCTTGATCATGGAACCACCGGATCCATAACTAGGATCCCACTACTTTGATTTTGTGCTCGTAGAAGCAACATTAGGATTAACATTTGATTCAGTTTTCTCCATTAGAAAAAATTCATAAGCTTGTGGTTGAACACCCCTTGAACGTTTTGAATCGTTCTACCTTTGTAATTAACAATCGTATCTCTGAGACACTTATTAGCATATAATTTCGAAAGCTTAGAAACACTGCTTATCAGTTGTGCGGAATATAACCCAAGACTTTTTTCCTCAAGCAACTAGATCAACTTACTAATAGAATTATGAAATGAAATAAAACATATAACAACCACACAAATTTAGAGACACTAATATTTAACATGGTCTACCAAAATTTGCTACGTCCACAGGAAAGGAGGATAAGTTTCACTATAAGAGAATATGTGTTACACACGTGATCACTCTTTTGAACAATCACTCAATTCACAATATTAATCTGAAAATATTGTGGGAACCCTCACATAAGAAACTCACAAAATAGTCTTGTTTTTTGCACTCATTTATAATTAAAATACCTTAGTTGTAATCTTCTCTCTAATTACTCTCACTTGTTGTCGGTGTGTCTTTCAAAAATGAAATCCTTTCCTTTATATAGGCTGCCAAAGGAGGATGAAAGGATTAAACAAATCGTTGGTGGGATGGTGGTGGAGCACTAAAGAAAATGGAGCATTAGAGAAAATGGGATTACTGCTGGTGAAGCTCCTAATAGGGTAGTTGGCCACTTTAATTGTGAATCAGATTCTAACAATATCCACCTTAGAAACACCTTGCTAACCAAAATCTGACTAATGCAACTGATTTCAAAATAACAACTGGTAACTACCAACTTCAACAAGAGGTGAGATTGAGAATATTTAGGCAATGCCTAAACTTCTCTGTCGTAACTGGCTTTCTGAGTTTGTCCGTTGTATTTTCATTAGTGTGCACCTTCTCGATGACAATATCATCAGGATTCACCCAATCCCATACCCTATGGTATCGAACATAAATATGCTTTGTGCGGGCATAGTAATCATGATTCTTAACCAATTACAAAGAACTTTGACTATCACAATGAAGAAGAATTCTCTCTTATTTCATTCCTAGATCACTAACCAAACTTTTCAACCATATTGCCTCTTTCGATGCTTATGTGAGTGCCATGTACTTTGCCTCTGTAGAATACAAAGCACTCGTTGCTTGTAGTGTATATTTCCAAGACACTGATCCACTAGTGATAGTAAACACATAACATATGGTTGATCTCCGTTTGTCTAGATAACCTACATAGTCCGAGTCTGTGAACCCTGCAACAAACTCAGATCTTTGATTTCATTTGAACTGAATATCTGTAGTTTTATCCTTTCAGATACCTTAGAATCCATTGAACAACTTTCTAGTGTTCTTTTCTCGGATTCGACATGTACTTACTAACCACCCCAATTGCTTGAGTACTATCTGTTTGAGTGAAAACCATGGCATACATGAGACAACCCACTGCACATGCGTACAGTGTTGTCAACATCTCTAAGTTCTCAGTATCTTTAGAAGGACATTACTTTGAGGACAAAGAAAAATAAGAAACTAACGGCATATATACAGGCTCGGCAATCATTATGCCAAATTTCTCAAGAATATGTGATATGTACTTCTTCTTAGAGAGCCATAACTTTCTTGCTTTTTTATCCCTTTGAATCTCCATACCAAGGATGTTTTGTATGGTGCTAAGATCCTTCATATCAAACTCTTGGCTCAACTCAACCTTAAGTTCCTTGATCTTTAACATATCCCGACAAGTGATGAGCATATCGTCCACATAAAGCATCAAAAAAATAAATAAACTAGCCTGAAATATCCTATAGTATGCACAATGGTCATTATCACACCTAGTGTAACCAACCCGCATCATAAAGTGTCAAACCGTAAGTACCATTGTCGTGGAGTCTGCATAAGCCCATACAAAGACTTTTTGAGTCTACACATGTGGTTCTCATTACCTACTTTTTTGAACCCTTCTGGTTTCACAATGTAGATAACTTCATTCAAATCACCATAGAGAAAAGTTGTGTTCATGTCCATTTGCTCCAATTCATATCATATTAAGCGACCATAGCCAACAACACTCGTATAAAAGTGTGTTTCACTACCAAAGATAAGATCTCATCATAGTTTATTCCCTCTTTATATGAAAACCCCTTGGATACTAACTTGGATTTGTACTTAGGTTTTTCCTCTTTATTTCTTGCTTCTTTCTTACGAAACACCCATTTAGAAGCAACGATGTGTAGATCCTTAGGTTTCGAAACCAACTCCCACACTGAGTTCTTGCTTAGAGTTTCCATACCTTCTATCATAGCACCCATCCAACCTAGTTTACCATCATTATTGATGGCTTCTTTTTAAGGAGTAAGATCACCCTCGCTTGACAAAAGGGCAAAGTGTACTTCATATTTCCATCCAAATCATGATGCCAATTTGATTTCACGACGAGTTTGATCATGTGCTATAGATGGTTTATGCTCCACTTATTGAGGTTGTTCCACCTTAGCTAATATTTCTTCATATTCCTCCTCCCCATGCTCCACCTCAACTATGTTCCATTTGGCTGAGTATCAAAAGTATCGTTAGTGGATGCTTCATTATTTTTGGTAATGGATGGTCTTAGAACCTAAATAGGATTCTTGGCGGTTTTAGTACAACCATCATTTGTAACTTATTAAAACTCCTTGTGCGTAAGCATAGACCCCTCATCAAATATCACGTTCGGCTAACAAATAATTTTCTTGACGTATGGGCCTAAAGCTTGTATCCCTTCACCCCTTTTGTAAAATCGATAATGATACATGGATGAGACCTCACGTTATTTTTTATCCTTTTCTCACTAGGAATATGAAGATATCCTGCACACCTGAATACTCTCAGTTATGAGTAATTAATATCTCGTCCAGGCCATATTTCTTCAAGACACTTTAATCCAAGAGTTGCATTTGGAGACCTATTGAATAAAAAAATGGCAAAGTCAATTGATGCTGCCCAAAAAGATTTTGGCAAACCGATATGAAACTTCAAGCACCTTGCCATCTCCATAATGGTGTGATTCATCTGCTCTACAAAACCATTTTGTTATGGAGTTTTCTTTATGGTAAAAAGCCTTATGATGCCAGCATCATTGCAAAACTGAAGGAATTGACATTCTTATATACTTTTCCATTGTTGCTCCTCAAATAATTGACTTCTATTCGGTTTAATTTTCCACCATAGCCTTCCACTCCTTAAATTTGTCAAAATCCTACGATTTTTCTTTCAAGTAGTAAACCCAGAATTTGCGAAAGAAATCATCAATGAAAGTCACAAAATATTTGAACCTGCCCACAAACATCAGAATGTTAAGAACACATTTACTTTTAATAGTAAAGATAATGAACTGAACTTTTTTTTGCTTGCCCATCACATAATACTTGCAAAATTGAGCTTGCATACATGAACTCTTTTCCACAACTTTTGTCGACGTGATTTTTTGGCTCATGTTACCAAGTCTCATGTGATATAACTATAGCTCGCCAACTTCTAGTTTTGTAGAGACAGTCATTCCATCGATTAATGTCGTTCCCCTCAATCTTCAAAGATTGTCAGGTAACTTTGTGTCGCGCAAAACCACCATTGATCCTTTCTTCACTTTCAAAGTCCCTTCCTCGGCTTGAATCACACACCCTTTGCCATCGAGTGTGTCCAAAAATATCAAATTTTTCTTAAGTGACGGAACATGTCTAACATCATATAGAGTCCGAACAACGCCATCCCACGTCTTGATTCTCACCCTGCCAATTCCCACTACCTTGCACGTAGCATTGTTTCCTATGAGAATATTTTCACCATTTTATGATTTGTACTAATTAAACCACTCCCAGTTGGGGAACTTGTAATAGAAGCATCCTGAGTCAAGAATCTACCCACTTTCATGATCGAAAAAAAAGAAGGTAAGTACCTCTGTGTCATCATCTTGTGTTGAAACATCCATTAAATCTTTTGTAGAAGCGCCTTTATTATCTTCCTTTCACATCTTCGGGCAATTCTTCTTAATGTGACCCTTCTTGTGACATTTGTAACACTCAAATTATTCATGATCTTGTGCTTGAGATCTATAGGTGCCCCGATTTTTAATGTCATGTGACCTTGATCTTCCTTTTCGTCCATTATTGCCAGTCTTGGCAACTAAGCCTTTATTTTGAGAAGATAAGACATCATTGTCGTTCTTTTTCATAGTCACATTGGAAAAAGATGTCTTACACTACCTCGTTGAACTTGAGCGTAGTCTTCTCGAACATTAGGGTGGTGACAAAATGTTTGTATGAATCAAGCAATGATGCAAGATATAGAAAGGCTCGATATTCCTCCGTGATTTCAACATCTATATGAGTCAAATCATTTATCAAGGCTTTGAACGTGCTAATGCGCTTCATTTTATCTCCGCCCTCCTTCATTTATAGCTTGAATAGTTACTTCTTGAGAAAAAATTTATTGGACAAACTTTTCTCCAAGTATACTTCTTCTAACTTGCTCCACATGCCCTTGGTAGTGGTCTCCTCCACCATGTGATTTAACAACTCATTAGTGATATACTATTCAATAGAATATGTCGTTTGTCCATCAATATCAAGCCACTCTGCATTGGATATGCCTTTTGATTTGTTAAAATGCCTAACAAAGCTATTTCAAGCCTTTATTTGACTATAACACCTTCCATCCATTATTTCCATAGGCCAAAATTGATTTTTTTCTGTCATAAAGCTTAATCTCAAATTTCTTGGAACCACTGAATCCATAACTAGGATCCCATTTCTTTGAGTTTGTGCTCGTAGAAGCAACATCAAGATTAACTTTTGACTCACTTTTCGTCATTAGGAAAAATTCACGAGCTTGTGCTTGAACACCCCTTGAACATTTTGAACCGTTCTACTAGTGTAATTAGCGACCGTAGCTCAAATACCACTTGTTAACGTATAATTTTGAAAGAGTTGAAACACCTCTTACTGGTTGTGCGGAATACAACCCACACTACACCAAAATTGAATTTTTATCACTCTATACTCAGTCAGCATTGTCATGGTCATTGACCGTGAAACAAATGTGACAAGCCCTTGAACATTTTGAAACCGTGTCTCAAATACCACTTGTTAGTGTATAATTCTGAAATCGTCTAAATGTCGCTTGTCGGTTGTGCGGAATATAATCCCCACTACACCAAAAATTGATTTTTTGTCACTCTATACCCGGTCAGCATTGTCACGGTCATTGACCATGACATGGCCATGACAAGCTATTGTCATGGTCAATGATCGTGACAACAAACTTGTCACGGTCTTGTCATGGACTTTGGCCATGAAAATTTATAAAGTTATCACGATCCAAGTCTGTGACAGGACCATGACAAGTTTTTTAATTGCTAACAGTTCGACGGCCCTCATTTTGTTTTGCTCTAACACAACTCTCTCTCTCTTCATTTCGGTACATCTCTCTCTATCTCCCCTTCACACCACGCACAGAAACACACACCACACCACATATACACCCTAGAATGAAAATACTAAAATAATTTCAAATGAAACCCTAAAATGAAAACCCCTAAAAAAACCTAGAAAGATTTATGCAAATACAATTAATTTGAAACCTTAAAAATGATTTCAAATGCACACAAATATATGCACTTATTTAATTTTATAATTTATTATTCTAATTTATTATTCATTCATTGTGTTAATTTAAAAATGATGTCACCTTATAATTTATTATGTTAATTTAAAAATGATGTCACCTTATTGTGCTAAGATGTTTCTCATTTATTGAATATTTCACATTATTGGGATTCTTGAACTGTTGTTGATTGGTGAATTTGAACATTTAGATGGACATTGAGTTGGTTAGTCCTAGGCATTTCTAATATTTTGCATTATTATTTGAATTGTTGTTGACTGGTGTATTTGAACATTTAGATGGCCATTAAGTTGGTTGGCCCTAGGCATTTCTAACATTTGGGTTGTGATTCTACCGAATATAAATAATACAGAAATGAAACGTACTATAAATTTTAAAAACTTGTTGTTAAATAATTAATAATACGAAATGAAACATAATTATAGATAAATCATCACTATAAACATTACTACCGAAAAAATGAAACATACTTACCATAAAAATATAAATAAAATAGTGTGCATGGAAAATAAGAAAATGATACTTATTGCAAATCATCTTCTAACAATTAAAACAAAAATTTCTAAATTTAAAGTAGTTATAAGAATTGTTAGTATTAAATGTTCATTATGATCATACTGGTTGATAAATTAGGGGTTCCCTCTATACTTTTTTCTCATGTTACATAGGTGGTAATCTATAACTACTTTAAATTACATATAGTTCGTATAGATACTAGACTTCTAGTTTTTATGCGCACGCATTCAATAGCCCTTAGACTTGTTCAAGAGTCATTACCCTTGTAATGAGATCTCTCGAATTGTCCCGTTTGGAGAGTTTGGGATGACATAGTTTCTGTATAATAATGTTCTTATTAGCTTAGACTTATTCTTTTGGATGGGTGAGACAGATAGATTAGGGTATTTATTTCGAACAGGTTATAATGAATTTGGATAATACGCAAAGAGATATCGTAATGATGAAGAACTGTCGTGTCCGTGTGCTAAGTGTAGTAATGGTAAGGTGTTTAAGTGGAAAACAGTTGAACTACATTTGTTAAGATGGGGTATGAAAGATAGTTATTTCTTTTGGATTTTTAACGGGGAATCGAATGTTTTTTTGTCCTCGAGATACCTTCACAACAACCTTTAACAAGTTAGATAGATGTACAATGGAAGGAGGACAATGTAGATCATAATATGCTAGAGGATTTAGATGATGATGAGTATGGAGTTCATAAAGTAGAAGAATATGAGGTCACTGACGATGTAGAAGGTTCAGGTGCTCGTCAAGATATCGAGATAAACCTTGACGATGACTGCTAAAGTTTAAAATTTAAGGCGACCTAAGCATTGTACTCTGGCTATGACAAAGATAAAACGACTTTACATGCCATGGTTAGTTTGCATAGTTTGAAGACCCAATATGGTTTATCTGGCAATAACGTGACAAGAATTTTGATTTAGAAAAAGGGTTTGTTACCTAAGCATAATACGCTTCCAAATATCTATCCTACTATGAAGAACAATTTGAAAGGTTTGGAAATAAAGTATATATTAATTCATGCTTGTGTGTGTGACTGCATACTATACCGAAAGGAGTATGAAAATCTGTGATAATATTTATCACGGACTTGTCATGGTCAAAGTCCGTGATAATTTTTTCTTTGTCACGGACTTATCACGGTCAAAGTCCATGATAAGTACAATTCATTTCACGGACTTTTAGTGTGACAAGTCCGTGACAAAAAAGTTATCACCCCAAAATTTGTCACGATTTTTTACCCTGATAAGTTTGCCTTGTCAAGGTTTTGGACCGTGACAAGTTGTCAATTTTGTTATAGTGACAGGACTTGTTCCCTCAAGCTATTAAATCAACTTACTAATCAAATTATAAAATGAAATAAAACATATAACCGCAAAAATTTAGAGACCTAAAGATATAACGTGGTTCACCAAAATTTTCTACGTCCACAGGAGGGGGGGGAAGTTTCACTATAGGGGAATGTGTTACACACTCAATCACTCTTTTGAACACTCACTCAACTCACAATGTTGTAGGAACCTTCATATAATAAACTCACAAAATGATCTTGTTTCTTTCACACATTTACAACTAAAATACCTTCGTTGTAAACCTTTCTTTAATTTCTCTCACTTGTTGTTGGTGTGTCTTTCAACAATGAAATACCTTCCTTTATATAGTCTTCTAAAGGAGGATGAAATGAATAAACAAATCATTGGTGAGATGGTGGTAGAGCACTAGAAAAAATGGATCATTAGAGAAAATGGGGTTGCTGCGGGTGGAGCTTCTAATGGGGTTGTTGGCCACTTTAATTGCGAGTCAGATTCCAATATAATTGACCACGCTCTGAGGGCTTGCTGTTATAGTGACAAGGTGAAGTGTTGGGAGAAGTTTTTTGGTTCATGAGTGGCGACTAGCATTAAATATGATTTAATGCTTCATAATCAATCAATAGTGAGTATAGATTGGTAGGAAGACTATCCTTGCTACCAACCCGCAAATTTGGATAAGGGGGGAGGTATGTCAATTTGAATGTCTTTAGAACATGAGGGTTAACTTAGAGAAGATAACTCGGTGATAAATAAGTAAGCCATACTTGTGCAGAGGATTTTTTTTAATATGGCTGAGGCTTGTTGCCCCTGTTTGAGCTCAATTGAGTTCCTTTAGCATTCTTTTCTCGGTGAAGCATGCCCAAGTAAGGCGCATTAGAACTCAAAGGCTTTCTACCGAACTCTTGGGTCCTTTCATATCCGCTAAGTGAGCATAATAATGTTACTAAGGTTTGTAGCACACCTTATCCATCCTTAAAAAACTATGTTCTCTTCTAGCAACCACCTAAGGTGTAACGCCTTGTTTGTGATCTTGATAAGCTTACTAAAGTCATGATCTTAGATGAGGTCTTGTGACTTCTTAATTAACTTTTGATAACTCTTTAACTGTTATTAGGTTAATGACCGAGGACTTTTGTTGGAGAATGAGGACTTATAATATTCATGGTATCATCATAACTTATTATTAACAAGTAAATAAGAGACATGTTATAGATGAGAAAGAGACTTACGATGGTCGTCTTGGGAGGGTTGAAGTCGAGGTCTTCAGGTCAAAGTTTGTCGAAGTAGGACACCAGTGTAGAGAGAGAAGGAAATCTGGTGTAGAAAGAGGTCTCAACTTTGGCATAACTTTGCCATAATGTGTGAGATAAAAGAATGGGTAAGAGGTCCTATTTATAGGACTAACGGTAAAGCCTCTTAAACGCTTTTAAGAAATCCTCAAAGATACGAGTGATGGACAACTAGAAGGTGCAGTGTGGACGAGGTGTCAAACTTCACCCCCTTGAAAAGGTACTGAACATATGAAGTTAAATCCAAGCGCTATAACAGAGCTAGCCACGGCCTTAGAGTCTTGTCTAAGGTAAGACCAAGGCATCCTTTATTGCATATGAATTATTTATCTTATTTCTCCCATAGTAAATGCTTATGTTTTCCATATCAACGTACAATAGTGAAGGTGGAGAAACCCACATAGGAATAAAATTGTCAAACACGAAATAACCAAAAGAAAAATTAAACAAGCTTAAAAACCCCACCAATAGATATTGGAAAATTTGCAACCCCTTGTATTTATTATATGACCCAAATGCTTAAAGGAACTCTACTAAAATGAAGATTTTGCTTTCTTAACAAACACTTGATGCTCCCTTAATTTTAATAACAATAAGCCTAAGTGTTGTTTGAGCTCCTCAATTATTTTACTATAGACTAGTATGTCATTAATATATATATTAGGACACATTTCCTTATGTATAAGTGATACTCCCTTCGTCCCCAATTAAGAGTCCATCTTATCTTTTTGTATAAATTAAGGATACATTCAATCAATGGCCAAAATCAACACATGTTTAGTGTCAAAAAATTTGATTAGTTGATTATGTCCAAAAGACGGTCCAAAAATAAATAGTGAACTCTTAACACTACACCAAAATGACAAAATTGTCACCTTTCAGCTAGCCACCCTTGTCAAGGTCATTGACCGTGACACAAATCTCCCATTTTGTGTCACGGTCATTGACCTTGACACGACAGTGACAAAGAATTGTCACGATCATTGACCGTGACAAGGCCGTGACAAATGTAGTTGTCACGGTCAATGACCTTGACATGACCGTGACAATTTCTGCAGTAAAAAAACCCTTACCCCCTCATTTTTTCCTCCCGCCGTTCCCTCCCTCTCTCTCTCTACATTGCTCTCTCTCTCTCTCTACTTTCAGGTTTATTTCTCTCTCTCTCTCTTCCATTTATATATATGTTTGTGTGTGTATATATATGTGTGTGTGTGTGTATATATATGTGTGTGTGCGTGTGTGTGTGTGTTTGCATGTGGGGGGGCAGGGGGTAGGGGGTGTGGAGGGAGGTGGGGCAGGGTGGGGGCTATTGTGTGTGTGTGTGTGTATGTGGTGGGTGGGGGTGGGGGTGGGTCTGTATTTGAATTAATCCATGAATTTGTATTTTTGTATTTGAATTAACCCATGAATTTATTTTTGTATTTGAATTAACCCATGAATTTGTCAATTTGTTTGTAGGGGGGTGGGGGTGGGGGTGGGGGTGGGGAGGAGGGGTAAGTCAAGGTTAACTCATTGTAGATAATATATATTGTTTCAAGGTTAACTCATTGTAGATAAAAACATTCACATTGTAGATGATTCTATAATTACATCCACTAAAATATAATTAATAAATAAACAGTTTTAGATGAAAGTAAATTAATAATTAGTGCCCATTTCATATGAAAGTAGGATTGCCCCTCAGTGTAAATTAGTAAATTAATAATTCTATACGTTAATTGTTAGTTTAATTGATGAAATGAATTAATTGAGTAGATGAATTAGAAGGAATACGGGATACACATTTGTTGTTGACATTATTGTTGGATTATTTTGTTTAGTAAATGTTTGGTTGGTTAGTTTTAAAAGTGGCATGACCACTGGATTATTGTCCACAAGGGGGTGGGATTTTTCAACTTTTTTTTAAAATTACTCTGTATATCGAACAATATATATATAGTATGATAATTAAATGAAACATACTTGAAATTAAATATAGTGCGCGTAGATACTAGCCTTCTAGTTCTTATGCGTACGCATTCAATAGCCCTTAGACCCGTTCGAGAGTCATTACCCCTGTAATGAGATCTCTCGAATTGTCCCGTTTGGATAGTTTGAGACTGTATAATTTCTGTATAATATTCTTATTGGCTTAAAGTTGTTACTTTTGGAGGAAGTTCTGCAGTCGTATCTTAATGTTCTCTGGGTACATACTAGATTGACAAGTGTGACTGTTATTTCAATTGATCAATTGAAATAACACTCACACCTGCCAATCTACGTCGTGTACTTGGAGAACTACGGGGATATGCTGTCGAATTTTTTTCAAATCGTAACAATGTGCATGAGTTGTTAAGTATATTACAGAAAAATACAGTCTTGAATGGGATAGGACCACTCACCCTTTAATAGGATAATTAAATGATGGGATAATTAAATAAAACATACTATAAATCTAAGTTTTGTTTACCTTTAATAGGTGTTTAGTTGTGGCAGCTGTGATGGGATATCCGAAATACAAAGAGTGGATGGGTGAGACTAATAGAATGGGGGATGTGTTTCGCAGAGGTGCTAACGAATTTGTGAAATATGCAAAGAGATGTCATAATGATGAAGAGTTTTCGTGTCCGTGTGCTAGGTGTAAGAATGGTAAGGTGTTTGAGTGGAAAATAGTTGACCTACATTTGTTAAGATTGGGTATGCAAGATAGTTATCGATTTTGAAGTTGTCACGGTGAATTAAAAGTTCCTTTTGTCCCCGACCAACCTTCACAATAACCTTCAACAAGTAGAATAGATGTAAAAAGGGGACGACGTAGATCATAATATGTTACAGGATTTAGTTGATGATGCGTACGGAGTTTATGAAGCAGAGGAGAATGAGGTTACTGGTGATGTAGAAGATTCAAGTGCTCGTGAAGATAACACGATAAAACTTGACAATGACTACCAAAGTTTAAAATTTAAGGCGACCCAACCGTTATAATCTGGCTATGAGAAAGATCAAACAACTTTACATGCCATGGTTGGTTTGCATAGTTTGAAGACGTAGTACGGGTTGTCTGGCAATAGCGTGACGGGAATTCTAAAATGGGTGAAGAATAGACTTCCAAATAGCTATCCTGTTATGAAGAACAATTTGAAAGGTTTGGTAATGAAGTATAAATCGATTCATGCTTGTGTGTATGACTGCATACTATATCGAAAGGAGTATGAAAATCTCGATCGTTGTCCGGTATGCGATGAACCTAGATATGTCCAATCTACTAGTAAGGAAGGCACAAGCTCAAAAGTGCCTCAAAAAGTATTGAAATATTTTCCCGTTGGGCCTAGATTAAAGAGATTTTTTACAGTACCATGGATTGCAGAGGCAATGACTTGGCATGCTAGGGAAGAAGTAGGGGGTAATATCATGCGTTATCCTATTGATTCTACTGCCTGGCGGAGGATGAATTTTGAGTATCCAGATTTTGCTCTAGAACAACGCAACATTCGTTTGGCTATATCAACAGATGGTTTCAATCCATTTGGAAATCTAATCACCAATCAGAGTGTATGGCCAGTGATCCTAGCCCCACTCAACCTCCTTCCTTCACAGTGTATGAGACCTGAACTTTCGATGATGGCTTTGTTGATACCTGGGCCAAAGGCACCAAGTGATGACATTGACGTTGTGGTGACAATTATTATGCAACACAAATAAATATGAAAGAGATAACAACCAAGAAAGGGTAAATAAAAGGCCAATCACACAACAACGGAGGTACGTGGTTCAGCAAAGAAGTGCCTACGTCCACGGTGGTTTAGTCAGTGTTATTTCTCTATATTCTGAGGAATAAGTACAGAGAATGCAACTTGTCCTTTGCCCCGGACTTAGGGTTTAATTTATACATGTGTGTGTTGGTGTAGTGGGGGTGATGGGTTCCTCTTTATTAGCCATCTCCCTTACATGGGATCATGTTCCCCCACAACTTCTCTTCAGGGGATCGTGGAGTAAATGGATGAGTACCAGAGGTGACGGGCCTGGGCTTTGGGCCGCTGAAGAGGGGCTACTCGTCCAGGCCTTATGGTGATAAAATCGGGGTACCCACAATTGCCCCTAAATTTGTTGGGCCGTTCTCGCGGGTCTGATGAATTTAAATGATCAGCAATGATGGTTGATCTTTTTGAAAACTGTGAAGTTACTTTGGCGGCACCCGCTTCGCTGTCCGTGCGTTATGATTAGTTTTGAAGGCTTGTTGGAATAAGACACATTTTCTCTTCGTCGTTCCAGCTTTTCCATCAATCTTCTATCTTCTGAGAACTCTTAAGTTTTGTACCTTCTGTTTTCGGTCTCCACTCTCGTCGCTTCTTCGCCTTTTGATCTGATCTTCTGTCCTGTAAGTCTTTCGTGCCCTTTTTCTTGATTTTATAGTTTTTCCTGTATTTTTCCAATGGCGAAGATTGGAAATAGGTCGGTAACTGAGTTTAGAAAATTCTACGGTATTCCTGAGTGGGTAGAGGTTGAGTGTTGTGCCTCGCCGCCTAGGAACGTTAGGGATATAGAGGATGCACATTGGATTCATGTCCTGTTGCTCTCCCAGGGGGGTCTTACCTTTCCCCCTAATGGTTTGTTTCTGCACTTTTTTAGTTATCTTGGTATTGTGCCTGCACAATGTTCACCCAACGTATGGAAAATAGTGAACGGTGTGCACAGGATAAATCAGTTGTACGGCACGAGGTTAGGGCTTGCCGAGGTCTGTTTTTGTTATTCTTTTTCTCGAACGAGTTCAGGTGTCTTGTACCTTAAGGCTAGGAGCCCTGATAGGGTATTGGTAGTAAATTTACCTGATTCCCATAAGGACTACTGGCAAGAAGGTTTTCTCGTTAGGAACTGGCAATACTCCCCTCAATTTGAAGGGTCGAGGTCTGAGAGGTTCACTATTCCCTTTTATGGGGAAGAATATATAGGTAGATGTTGTATTGTTGTTTCAACCTTTGCTGACTTTGTGATTTTTCTAACTCCTCCTTGCTTTCCCTTTTCAGCGAAGATAAAGAACTTGGAGCCAGCTCTCAGCGAGGTTCGTATCTCAGAACTGGTGAAAGCTTGGAACATCAGGGAACCTTTGGGTGATGGCGAGCATCCTAGGTCTGCTGCTTTTCTGCTTGAATACAAGAACACGGGCTCCAGCTTCATAGCCCGACCTGTGGAAAGTGTTCCGGACTTTGACTCTTCCGAAGAGATTTCAGCTGAGCCCATCCAATTGGACGAGGAGGAGAGCAGCTCGGAGAGCGAGCCTGCAGGTGTTGTGAGTAACTTGGGTGGAGGCAGTGCTGATAGTAGCAGTTCATCGAGTACTACCAGCAGTCCAGGTGAAGAAATGCCTCCCAGGAAGAATCTAATCCGGGATGATGATGATGATGATGATGTGCTTCTTACACAGAGGTCCAAAAAATCGAAGACTGTCTCCGGGGCCATAGCTACTGGTTCTCGGCCTCCCTCTCAAGAACAAGAGAAGAAGAAGAGAGAGGAGGAGCAGGCGAGGGAGAGGGAGAGGAAAAAGGAGGAGGAGAGGAAGAAGGTGGAAGAGAGAAAGAGGAGGGAGAAAGAGAAGGAGGAGGAGAGGAGGAAGATGGAACTGAGGACCAAGACTGGTCAAGCCTTGGTCCCAGTATCTGCTTTGCCTGAGGGGGCTTCGGTGGTCACATCTCCTCAACTCGCCCCTGCGCTGCTTGAGAGGGCAGTCCTCCCTGCAGATCGCGAGAGGGCGTCAGGGTCTGATCGACTGGCCTTGCAAGCTAGCCAGAGGCTCGCCTTGGTAAGGTTTCTTTTCTACTTCCCAACTTCTTCTAATCTGTTTTGATGGTTTCTTCTTTCTGATCTTTCCCTTGTTTTTTGCAGTTTATGACTGACTTCGCTGTGCTATATCACTCTCGCGACGAGCTGTTGAGAAGGAACAGTGAGATGGAGCAACAGAAGTCTACCCTGGTGGCCAAGGGTTCTCAGCTGGAGGCCGATCTGAAGGCTGCTGATGCGGCTCGAGCTTCTTCCGACTTGGCCCTTGCTAATTCTGCTCGCGAGAGAGATAATGCTGTCAGGGAGCTTGGCGAGCTGAGGAAGTCGTATGAACAGGTCTATTCGAGCAAGCTGGATTTTGTGGAGAAGAACAGGGTTCTTGCTGAGCAGCTAGAGATGGAGAAAGCCCAGGCAGTTACCCTCAAGGAAGATTCGTACAATTCCGGTTGGGCTGCTGTGTATGAAGACGCCGAGGTTCAGATAGGCTATATTAGCCGTCTGAACTTCAAGAAAGGGTGGACTAAGGCCCTTGTGGCTGCTGGGGTGGATGTTGCATCCCCACTCTTCGACGAGCATGACCCAGGGCCAAAGCCGGTCGTGGATGAGGACCCAGCCCCAACTGCTGAAGGCACCGGTCCTGTTTCTCGGGCGACCTCTTCTGATGCTCCCTTGGTCGAGGAGGCAGTGGATGCCCCTGCGGAGGGTAATGCCCCTGCTGATGCTAATAAAGACAAGGATCTATCCACCGAGGTTGCTAAGTGATAGGGATTCTTTGTAATTTTTTTCCTTTTTTGTTCTGATGTAACCTCGCTCATTATCAATAAAAAGGCTTCGTTTTTGTTTATGCTGATTTCTTTTTGTTCTCTTCCTTCCTTTTTTACTTGTAGTTGGTTGACGCTGATGAATATATCCCTGTCACTTCACATCTGGGTAGGACTCTCGGTCCCAATACGAGTCCTGCTGTTCGCCAGGCCTTCGCTAGACTCTGCCGGTTTGCTAAGTTAAGTAACAAAAAATACAAGGATCAGTCTGAGCTGGTGGCCAAATTGAAGGACGGTCTCCAGGAAATGGAAGAGATCGGAGCTTCAGTGCAAGAAGAAGTTAGCGAGCTGAGAGCCAAGTTACTGGAGGCCACCGAGATCAATCAAGTCGTGGAGTTTCTTCAGCGGGAGAATGACGACCTGAGGCGGGAGGTCTCGAGGCTTAAGGAGCATTCGCCGAGCACCGCTCCGGCAGTCCTACAAGGTTCTTCCTCGTCGCGAGCTGCTCGACCTCCCCTCCCGCGTGTTGGTAGGAGTACAAGGGGTAGGAGTAGGGAAGTTGAGGAGCAGCGTGAGAGGGAAATAGATGAGCTGCGCGGTGATGTCCGGCGAGCTTACGTAACTGCTGCTGGGCTCCAGAGGGACGTCACCCGACTGCGGCATCTATTCAAGAAGGGCCCTCGCCAAGTGTGGACTGATGGCTATGATCAGGGCTGGTTCGATGCTCCCACGAGATTATCAGAGTTCGAGGAGCTTTCCTTCATCAGGGGGTGGTTGAGTGCTCTCAGAGAGCTGCAGGTCCCAAGGAATTCGATATTGTGGTATCGGCATGAGATGTCTCCGTCTGCTCTGATTCCCAATCCATTCAGGAGAGATGACCGATGGATTCCTATCGATGCTATTCCTCGGCGGCTACTGGAGTTGGACACAGATGAAGTTGTTGAGGAACTCGATCCTGCCCTTGATGACGGGAGGAGAGCTAAGGTTGCTGATTACCTTGCTCGGAGGCTTCCCCCTTCTTGATAGTTTGTTTTTTAATAATTGTAAATGCTTTGGGCGAACCTTTGCCGACTAAACATGTACTATTATTGTTTGTAAATATAAAAGATTAATGGAAAGTTTGAGTTTTGGGAGATTTTGCCGACTAAACGTATTTATCCAATCTCTGTTATATTTTTGCAGCTTCACAATCTTTATCTTGTCATGTGAGTGTCCGCCCAGTCCAGTATTAAGAATACCATTGTGCTCTCTCTTTACCTTTTAGGTTGTGTCGTCACACTCCCTTAGGTCTAAGAGGGGCAATTGGCGAGGACACACCTGTTTTTGGATGTCTTCATCCAGTTAGGAATTTGTTTAACCAAAATAGGTTTGATGCCTAAGAATATTCTGTAGGGCTTCATATATTGCCATGGGCAATGCTAAGAGGTCTGTCGTGCTTCGTGACGATGACCTGAGGAGGGGTGTTCCCCTGCTATATCAACTATGATACCTGTGATTTGAAAAGGATGTGCAATAAGATATAATCGTTACTTTTTTAGAGAGTAATTAACTGAGAGATTCTTATTGGTGAATAGAGAAATAAATTGTCTTTCCCCAAAATGAGTACAATAAAAGATCTAGCAATAGAACTCCTAAAAGTAGAATTTCTTGAGATTAGCGGCGTTCCATGCTCGTGGTCTCTAATTATCTCATAAGGTCCTTCCCAGTTTGGGCCCAGTTTACCATCTGATGGCTTCACTGTGTTGCCCAGGACCTTTCTTAGGACATAGTCTCCAACTTCGAACTTCCTCGGATTGACCTTTTTGCTGTAGTGCTTCGCGAGCTGTTGCTGATAACTCGCTAGTTTTACTAGGGCAAGTTCCCTGCGCTCGTCGGCCAAGTCGAGTTCAGCGAGCAAAGCCTGATCATTTTGATTTTGCTCAACAAGGTCGGATCTCATTGTAGGCAATCCTGCTTCTAATGGGATGACCGCTTCCATACCATATGCTAGTGAGAATGGCGTCTGACCTGTGGCTCGTCTGGGAGTCGTTCTGTATGCCCATAGGACATGTGGTAGCTCGGTAGTCCATGCGCCCTTTGCTCGTTCTAACAGCTTTTTTAATCCAGCGATCACTGTTTTGTTGGATGCCTCAGCTTGTCCGTTGCTCTGAGGATAAGCTACCGAGCTGAAGTGGTGCCTGATCCCGTGTTGGTCTCAGAAGTCCTGAAAGGGGCCACTTTCGAACTGTGTCCCATTGTCACTGATGATGGTTCTGGGGATCCCGAATCGAGTGATTATATTTTTCCATATGAATTTCATCATGTCAGCATCTCGGATGTTCGCCAGAGGTTCTGCCTCGATCCACTTGGTAAAGTAATCGGTGGCGACCAACAGGTATTTGCGATTGCCGGCAGCGGTGGGTAGTGGTCCCACGATGTCCATTCCCCACTGGGCAAAAGGCCAGGGGCTGGTCAGGGATTTTAATTCGCTGGCAGGCTGGTGGACCATGGGGGCGTGAAGCTGGCATTTTAGGCATCTGCGGACATATACTACGGAGTCCCTTTGCATATACGGCCACCAGTAACCTTCCTTTATTGCTCGGAAGGCTAGAGATCTTCCTCCGACGTGACTTCCGCAGATTCCCTCGTGAAGTTCGTGAAGCACTGTCTCGACCTCGCCTGGGTGGACGCATCTAAGGTAGGGGCCGGAGAAAGATCTTTTATACAAGTCGCCTCCCGTGGATAAGTGAAAGCGAGCAGCTTTGACTCTTATCTGGTGGGCGGTCCTTTTATCTTCTGGGAGCGTTCCATTCTTCAAATAGCCTCTTAAGGGATCCATCCAGCTAGGGGCGGGTTCCAATTGGAGTATTTGTTTCGCTTTTGTTAGCTCGCAGTTGGGGTGAATGCTCGGGTAGCTAAGGAAATCGATAGGGATTATCCTTTTAAGGCTGGAATCAACTGCGGAGCTTAGGGCTGCCAATGTGTCAGCGTGGCTGTTCTGCCCCCTGGGGAACTGCTGGATGTTGATTTCTTCAAAGTTTGTCATCAAGTTTCTTACCAACGAGAGGTAGGCTGCCATCCTCTCGTCCTTCGCGTTGTAGTCTCCACTTATCTGATTGGAAACTAGTTGCGAGTCTCCGAATACCTGTAAATGCTTTGCTCCTAGAGTTTGCGCCCTTTGGAGACCTGCAATTAAGGCTTCGTATTCTGCTTCGTTGTTGGAGGCTGCAAATCCCAGCCTAATTCCTTGCTCAAGGACTGCATTTTCTGGAGTGATGAGAACAATTCCTACTCCTGCCCCCTTTGAGTTGGAGGCTCCATCAACGAATAGCTTCCAGCTTCCCCCTGTAGCCTGACTGTTTTGTTCTACTGACTTGGGCTGGTCGAAGGGTTCTTCGCCTGTGAATTCAGCTATGAAGTCAGCGAGGATTTGACCCTTAATAGCTGTCCTTGGTTGAAATTGGATGTCAAATTGGCCGAGCTCGACTGACCACTTAGACAGTCTGCCCGACAAATCCGCCTTCCTTAGGACATCCTTGAGGGGGTATGATGTAAGGACAACGATCGTATGAGCTTCGAAGTAATGCTTCAGTTTCCTCGAGGACATTACTAGGGCGAATTCGAGCTTTTCCAATGGCAGGTAGCGCTGCTCGGCGTCTAGTAAGGTTTTGCTCGCGTAATAGACTGGATGCTGGATCCCTGCGACTTCACACATTAGCGCTGAGCTGATAGTATGGCTGGATACAGAGAGGTAGAGGTACAAGGGGTCCATTTGCTGTGGTATGACTAGCAGGGGTGGGGAGCTTAGGTAGGATTTGAGTTCGCCTAATGCTTGCGAGCAACCTGGGGTCCATTCTACAGTTTTGCTGCCTTTTAAGAGCTGGAAGAAGGGCTTGCATGTCTCGGAGGATTTGGAAATGAAACGGTTTAGAGCAGCGAGCATTCCAGTAAGCTTATGTACATCGCGGATTGTGCGAGGAGGTTGCACCCGTTTAATTGCATCAATCTGGTCCGGATTTGCCTCTATGCCACGTTTGCTGACCAAATACCCAAAGAACTTTCCTGACTGGACACCGAAGGAACACTTGCTCGCGTTGAGTTTCATTCGGTATTTCCTGAGGATTTCGAAGGTACTTGCCAGGTCCGAAAGGTGGTTTTCTTTCTCCTTGCTCTTGACGAGCATGTCGTCGATGTAGACCTCCATCGTGTCTCCCATCTGATTCTTGAACATTTTGGTAACCAGCCGCTGATAAGTTGCCCCTGCATTTTTTAGCCCAAAAGGCATTACCTTGTAACAGTATAAACCAACCGTCGTGATAAACGCCGTTTTATCCTGATCTGGTGCATACAGGGGAATCTGGTGATAGCCTGAGTATGCGTCCAGGAAACTCATTCGCTCATGAGCTGCAGTGGCGTCTACTAGTTGGTCTATTTTTGGAAGAGGGAAGCTATCCTTGGGGCAGGCTTTATTGAGGTCAGTGAAGTCTATGCAAACTCTCCACTTACCATTGCTTTTTGGAACTACCACTGGGTTGGATAACCATTTAGGGAATTGCACTTCCCGTATGGATCCTGCATCCAGCAGTTTTTCGACTTCTAGTTCTATTGCCTTGGCTTTTTTGGGAGCGGTTCGTCGTGCTTTCTGTGCTATCGGCTTGAATGTGGGATTGACGTGCAACCGATGGCAGACCATATTGGGATCGATTCCTGGCAGCTCATAGGGTTCCCAAGCAAAAACATCTATGTTGCTTCTGAGTAGGGTTAACAAATTCTTTTGCTCTTCGTCAGTGAGTGAGGTTCCGATCAGGAAGACTCTGCTGTTGTCGCCTTCTCTAGCAATTACTTCTACCAGGTCCTCTACAACCCGCTCGGAGGGGAGGAGCCTGGTCTCTTCCACTCCGGGCCTTCCATATTTTAATTGCTATTTGGAAGGGATTGTACCTTCCTCCACCTTCTCGCTGGTTTGAACGTCTTTTTTCTCTGGCTTCGGTCGGATGGCCGCTATGAAGCACTTTCTTGCCATCGCCTGGTCGCCATGTATCTCCATCACTCCCCGCTCGGTGATATATTTGAGTTTCTGGTGGTAGGTCGAGGAGACTGCCTTCATTGCATGAAGCCATCCCCTGCCGAGGATGGCTTGATACGGTGAATCGATATCAACCACCAAGAATTCGATCATTTTCGAAACATTTCCAGCGAGCACTGGTAGTACTATCTTGCCCAGAGGCATGGTCATTTTTCCAGCGAAGCCGACCAGAGGGACAGTGGTTCCCTTTAGGTCGGCGATGTTCAACTTCAATTTTCTGAACAGGTCGATGTACATTACTTCGGATGAGCTTCCTTGATCGACGAGCAGCCTGTCGATATCAAAGTTGGCTATCCTGAGTGTAATGACTAAGGCATCGTGATGTGGGGCCCTTACTCCCATAAGATCTTCATCCGTGAAAACAATATGCTTGTTGTAGTTGATGTCCTCTGCTCGCCCGTTGCTCTAAGGATAAGCTACCGAGCTGAAGTGGTGCCTGATCCCGTGTTGGTCGCAGAAGTCCTGAAAGGGGCCACTTTCGAACTGTGTCCCATTGTCACTGATGATGGTTCTGGGGATCCCGAATCGAGTGATTATATTTTTCCATATGAATTTAATCATATCAGCATCTCGGATGTTCGCCAGAGGTTCTGCCTCGATCCACTTGGTAAAGTAATCGGTGGCGACCAACAGGTATTTGCGATTGCCGGCAGCGGTGGGTAGTGGTCCCACGATGTCCATTCCCCACTGGGCAAAAGGCCAGGGGCTGGTCAGGGATTTTAATTCGCTGGCAGGCTGGTGGACCATGGGGGCGTGAAGCTGGCATTTTAGGCATCTGCGGACATATACTGCGGAGTCCCTTTGCATATACGGCCACCAGTAACCTTCCTTTATTGCTCGGAAGGCTAGAGATCTTCCTCCGACGTGACTTCCGCAGATTCCCTCGTGAAGTTCGTGAAGCACTGTCTCGACCTCGCCTGGGTGGACGCATCTAAGGTAGGGGCCGAAGAAAGATCTTTTATACAAGTCGCCTCCCGTGGATAAGTGAAAGCGAGCAGCTTTGACTCTTATCTGGTGGGCGGTCCTTTTATCTTCTGGGAGCGTTCCATTCTTCAAATAGCCTCTTAAGGGATCCATCCAGCTAGGGGCGGGTTCCAATTGGAGTATTTGTTTTGCTTTTGTTAGCTCGCAGTTGGGGTGAATGCTCGGGTAGCTAAGGAAATCGATAGGGATTATCCTTTTAAGGCTGGAATCAACTGCCGAGCTTAGGGCTGCCAAAGCGTCAGCGTGGCTGTTCTGACTATTTGAAAAGCTTGCATTACTGCTGTCAGCTTCTTTACCTCCATCCGAACTGAGTTGCCCTGGATTTGCTTAACATCGGATACTCCATGGATTACCGCGAATTCGTGTCCGGTGTCGTCTTCTAACACGTTGTCGGGTTTTGCCTCCTTGTGGACAATCACTCTCTCTACCTTCCTTTCCACAAAGTCATTCAGATGTCCGGATTGGGCCAACTCCTCGAGGTGGGACTTAAGAGCCTTGCAGTTCTCGATCTTATGTCCTCCCTCTTTGTGAAAGGTGCATCTCAGCGCATTGTTTCTTTTCGATGGATCTCCTCCCATTTCTCGGGGCCATTTGATGAATGGCTCATCCTTGATCTTAGCGAGAATCTTGTAGATTGGTTCTTTGAAGACGGTGTTGACCGCCTGGAACGACTTTGCAACGTCAGGGCTTCCTCCGTTCTTGCGGCCATTCTTGCTCCCATTCTTTCCTCCTTTTTTCTGGTTATCAACTTTCTCACTGCCCTTCGCGGCAAGCTTGGCTCGACCGTTCTCACCTACGTTAAGGCGGGTGACATCTTCCACCTTTGCGTATTTCTCAATCCGGGCCATCAGGTCATCAATGGTGGTTGCTTCCTTCTTTGTTAAGGACTGGTAAAGGAGGGAAGAGCTAGGTAGCCCAATTTTGAATGAAGCCACTGCCACCTCTTCCACACAGTCTTCGACTTCGTTGAATAACTCCCAGTACCTCTTCGCGTAGTCTCGAAGTGTCTCCTGAGGAGTTTTCTTCATCGTCAATAGAGCATCCATCCTTTTGGGATGGGAACTGCTGGTGATGAATCGGGCCGTAAAGAGCTCGGCCAGGGATTTGAAATTTCTAATGGATCGGTGAGGGAGTTTCTCGAACCATTTTTGGGCCACGTCATGAAGGCTCGAGGGAAAAATACGGCACATCAGTGCGTCTCGGTGATTCCAGAGGGTCATAGCCTGCCGGTACTGCCTGACATGATCAATGGGATCAGTCTTCCCGTCGTAAATCTTGAACCTTGGAATAGCAAACTTTTTGGGAGCTTCTTCTTCTTCAATTTCCCTTGCGAAGGGCGATTTCATCTGGGTCTTGAGGGCTCTCCTTGCAAGTTCTCTGGTTGTCCTGGTGCCGCGGTGAGCTAGATGTTGGTCCATCTCTCTGCGGACTAGGTTCCGTATGTTGTCGTCGCTGTGAGCGGGGCTCTGATAGTGGCGAGCTTTTCTCAGTTGCTCGCGGAGGTCGTCGTCTGAGTCGCCACCTTCGAACCCTTGATATTGCCGCCTAGGGCTCCTTCCTCGGCTGCGAGATTTGCTCGCCTGAGGGCTAGGAGTGCGATAGGGGCGTCTCCTGGTATCAGGACGTAGTTCTTTTTCCAGTTTTTCCAGTCTTCTTTTCAGGCGAGCATTCTCAGCCTCATGCCTGCGAGAAGACTCCCTCTGCTCGTGGAGCCTTGCTTCGTATGCATCGATCAACCTGGATATCTGAGTGGACCTTGCTGGTCCTTGACTTTCTTCTGAGGCTGGCCTTTCTAAGCGAGCCCCGTGATCTGATCGTCGGACTTCAGACCTAATCCTGCGAGGAGCGGGTGGCTCCTGAATATCTCCTGCTTGAGGAGCGTTGCTGCTGTGACCAGACATCTTAGATTTTTCTTGGTGTGGGCTCTTCTCAAGGAAAGATAAACGCTTCCCACAGACGGCGCCAATTGTGGTGACAATTATTATGCAACACAAATAAATATGAAAGAGATAACAACCAAGAAAGGGTAAATAAAAGGCCAATCACACAACAACGGAGGTACGTGGTTCAGCAAAGAAGTGCCTACATCCACGGTGGTTTAGTCAGTGTTATTTCTCTATATTCTGAGGAATAAGTACAGAGAATGCAAATTGTCCTTTGCCCCGGACTTAGGGTTTAATTTATACATGTGTGTGTTGGTGTAGTGGGGGTGATGGGTTCCTCTTTATTAGCCATCTCCCTTACATGGGATCATGTTCCCCCACAACTTCTCTTCAGGGGATCGTGGAGTAAATGGATGAGTACCAGAGGTGACGGGCCTGGGCTTTGGGCCGCTGAAGAGGGGCTACTCGTCCAGGCCTTATGGTGATAAAATCGGGGTACCCACAAACGTCTACCTGGATCATTTGGTAGAAGAATTAAATGAGTTGTGGGAAGAGGGTGTGCAATCATTTGACTCTTTTAGAAAAGAAGAGTTTACGCTGAAAGCTATGTTGATGTGGGAAATTCATGATTTTCTAGCTTATGGGACATTATCCGGTTGTGTAGTACATGGTTATTTGGGGTGTCCTATATGTGGAGAGGAGACTGAATCTCTTCGTCTATCCTCTAGCTTAAAAAATGTATACCATCGCCACAGGAGATTTTTACCCCCAGCTCATAGTTTCAAATCTGAGAAAGGTTCCAATTTTTTATTGGTCGGAGTTGAACATAGGCTACCACTGAGACAACTTTCGAGTTCAGAAATTGAAAGTAAATCTTCTGAATATGGCCCTAATATGCCAGGTAAGAATCCCAAATTTAAGAATGTCAAGCATAAGAAGACCCCAACTGGGAATGAAACTGAGATAAGAAAGGCATAGTCTTGGAGGTCAGTTTTATTTGACTTATTGGAAGAATAACCCGGTGCGCCATGTATTGGATGTGATGCATGCAGAGAAGAACTTCGCTGAACATATTGTGGGTACTTGCATTGGGGGGAGTCATTCGAAGGATGGAGAAAATGAATGAAAAGACCTTAAAACATTAAAACTTAAGCCACAACTATGGTTAAAAGAAGATAGTAGGGGAAGGACAATAATTCCCCCTGGTGCGTTTACTTTGACGAGTGGGGAAAGGAAGGTGCTTCTAGACACAATATATAATTTGAAGGGCCCATCTACTTTTTCGTCCAACTTGCAAAGGATTGTGAATTATGCTACTCATGATTTACATAAGTGTAAGTCTCACGATTGGCATGTGATCATGCAATTGGTTCCTCTATTGTTTAAGCACTATTTCTCCAAGCACAAGGATTTGCGTAGGGCTATTATTCAAATTAGTATTACTTTCTCCCTCTTGTGTGAGAATGTAGTGAATCGAGAACACATAGTGGCCGCAAAATTGGCTGTGATCGAAGCGATTTGTGTATTCGAGAAGTACTTTCCCCCAGCATTCTTTGACATAAGTGTTCACTTGTTGGTACACCTATGTGATGAGGCACTTCTTTGTGGTCCAGTTAGATATCGGTGGATGTATCCGTTTGAAAGATTGATGAAAATTTTTAAAGATTACGTCAAGAATACGCGATACATTGCAGGATCAGTTGTAGAGGAATACATCACCGTGGAGTCATCAATATATACTCGGGAATATATGCCTGACTCGACCAGCGTTGATGACACTGATGAATTCGTCGATGATGGTGGTCATGTGATGGGAAAACGAGTAAAATTAACGAGTTTGCAACATGAACAAGTAGCTCGTTATCTATTTGACACACATGAAGATGTCGAAGAATGGAAAAAGTAAGTTTCGATTATTATAATGTTTAACATTATTTTATATTCTTTTATACATGATTAATTTTGTAATATGCAGAAAATATGAAGCCTGTGAGAACAATAAAAGACGAAAAACAATGGTACAATCAGACAGCGGATTTAGGTTGTGGTTGACACAAGAGGTAATTATAATGAAAACAGTCATTATATAACGTTACATTACACACAAATTTTACCACTAATATAATTAATTTATCTATATTCTCAGCTCCTAAAGACGGGTGATGCGATATCAAGGCTTGCTCGTCTAGCCAATGGACCCTTGTTCGTGGTACAAGAGTACAAAAAGTATCGATTGAACGGTTACATTTTCGGCGCTAAAGTGTACGAGGAAAGTACAAATGTACAGAACTCGGGAATTTCATACAAAGCTCTTACTATCTTTCGAGCGAGCGCAAAAGATAAAAACCTCGTTGAAGCTGAAATGACTTACTATGGTGTAATCCAAAATATATTTGAATTGGATTATATAAGCTTCCAAGAGGTTGTATTTTACTGTGACTGGGTAAGAGTTGAGGATAAAAATGCTTGTAAAGTTGATCATATCACCAATTTGATCATGGTTGACTTGTTCAAGTTGAAGAGCAACGACCACGTGAGCTATGAGCCGTTTGTTTGTGCATTTCAAAAGGTTAAGCAAGTGTTTTATTCGGAGTATATCAACAACAATCCGTGGTCAATTGTCCAACATGCTCCAAGGCTCTAAATAGTAGTGTGGATGACTTGGCTGCTCCTACCGAATATCAATCCATTTTTAATGATAACCTGAATTTGAAATAATTTTTCAATTTGTAGTAAATATTTCAATTTGTACTGAAACATCCATTTTTAATGCTTTTAATTTATTTGCACTTTATCTTTTTCACTCTTGTGTGGTGTGCGTGTGTGGAGAGGAGATTAATACATAAATATTCCAACTACATCTAAGTTTTGTTTATACTAATTCATGAATATACGCTTCTTACCTTTAATAGGTGATTAGTACATAGTTATTTGGGGTGCCCTATTTGTGGAGAGGAGACTGAATCTCTTCGTCTATCCGAACACTGAGAAATGCCATAATCCTATGGAGTTATGCTCTGCAAATTCCTCCCAACCGTTATGTAGCCAAACATCACCAGTTGAAGTTGTTAATTCCACTTTCCATACCCCACCACTTGGAACCTCTAGCAAAACATGGGAGACCATTGAAAGGTGGAATTGACAACTTCAACTGCTGATTTTTGGCTACACAACGGTTGGAAGGAATTTGCAGCGCATAACTCCATAGGATTATGGCATTTCTTAGTGTTTAGATATGAAGAGAATTATATTTGACACGATTTCTCAGGGTACATTAGTTGGAAGGAGGTGCCATATGAGCTCAAGTTAGTTGTTTGGGTGACACTACAGGTAATGTATTTATATTTATATGTCAATTTTGATTTCGATTTCAATTTCGATTTATATTTATCTATATTTGCGGTGCGGATACTAATTTTACTTTATTTAAATACAGGGGACAGGGAGTGGCCCTGAGGGTAGGCCACATATGCTCGATACTTATGTGGCTATTCGGATGAGAAGGGAAGGATAAGGAGGTGTCCCCGAGCATCGCGGTACAAAATCTCTTTTCCAGCTAAATAGTTTGTAGATTTGAGATAATTGATGGTGATGTTGTTTCTTCTTAAATAGTTTCTATTTTGAATATATATTTGCATTATCTTTAGTTTGTTTGGATATATGATGTTTGAACAGGTACAACGTTGCTATAACAGGTATAAATATACTGCTGGGCAGTGGCAGTGGCCATACTGCCCAGCAGATTTTTTTAAAATTCTACCCAGAATTATCACGGTCATTGTCCGTGACAAGACCGTGACAACCTTTGTCACGGTCAATGACCGTGACAATTTTTTTAAAAGGGGACAAGACTTTGTCACGGTTATTAGCCATGACTAAACGTGTCACGGTCATGGCCCGTGACACGACCGTGACAAGTCTAACGAACTTGTCAAGGTCAATGATCGTGACACGTCCATGACAAAAAAAGTTGTCTCGCCCAGTATTGTCACGGTCATTGACCTTGACAAGTCCATCTTGTCAAGGTCAATGATCGTGACAATATGGCAGATTTGGTGTAGTGTAATCTTGGACAGAAGGAGTATACATGTGTTCATAAGGATTTTTGTCTTCATCAAACAATTTGATTCGGTGATAACCAATTTTGATATCCAACCTAGAAACAACCCATTAACTTAATCAATTTTATGTTTTGACCTTGACCAAAAGTGCAACATACATTGTGCAAGCAAACACAAAAGACACTAAATTTTATAACTAACTAGTTCGAAACCCACGCGATGCGCGGGTTATACGTTAGTGTAAGAAAAACAACCAAGGAATTGTAAACACGTAAAAGATGCTAAACGAAAATAGAAAATAGCTTAACACCTCCATTTTTCATCTAAAATTCAATAGTTATTAAAAAACTGTAAAATTACAACTAAACTCATATAGTGACAATGGGTAGAAATATATGACAGGGTCATGGCACTATCTTAAATAGTTATAAATAAAAATATGTAGTGTTACTCTTCGTAAAGATAAAGAAATAAAATTAGTAATGAGAAATTACAAAATAAAAATGTGTAAATAAAATCGATTTGTCATAGCCACTAAAATTAAACTAAAACAAATATGTAACATAATATAATTTAGCCAAACTCTAGCAATATACCAATCAATAAGTAATTCCGAAGCATGGAAAAAAAGTGACACGGTATTATACAAAATGTATATTGATGCATAATTGTCGAGTAAAAAACAAAAAAAAATATTGGAAAGGGTATATATTTGTAAATACAAATAAATAGACCAGTAATTAAAATTTATGCTAAAATAGTCAAGCTTAATTTTAACTTGTACGAAAAAGAGAACAATTTAAGGGGTTTGTGATTAAAACTTACCAAAAATAAAATTATAATATAATTAAAAAAAATAAAGAAGTAATGAAATCAAAGTAATAGATGAAGGTTACATTTGTTTTTTACACTTGAAGATTTTAAAAACCCGTGGAAAATAACAAATTTATAAAAGTAGGTAAGAAAAATAAATTAATTTATGTTCAAGTGACATATTTGTCAAATCTGTCTAAAATAAAATGATTAATAAATACTATAAACTACAAAGAATAAATAAATCCTTATATGCAATCAAGTATCTCACAAATTACACCAACAAATATAAAGGAAGTACAGATTGGTTGTATATATGTTTGCCACTTTCACTCGTGTGGCTGTTTCCATACACACTCTAAAAAACAAATCAGTGAATGGAGATAAAAAAAAATACTTAAAAAAAAAAAAAGAATACTCGGGTATGAATTGATCTTAAAAATTCTTTGTTTCGTCTATGCAGAAAAATGGGGGGAAGTAAACAAAAATAGGCCCAAACAGTAACACTAATATTTAAGCTTTTTTCGTTTCAGTACCTCTTTGCCCATATATTCTAAAAACTTAGGCCCTGTTTGGTTTGCAACTATAATTCTATTTTATGTGTTTAAATATAATTCTGATAAAAAATTACGTTTGGCAACCTGTTTTTAAACACTGGATTATAATATTTCTATCTTATAATCAAGTTTTTTAGAAAATAGCAAAAATGTATTTTATAACGTCTGTTTTTTATTTTTCAACTCAGAAATATTCATTCTTAATTTTTCAATGCATGTATACCTTAATATATAATATTCATACGTAATAAATTAATATGTGTGTATTTTTTATAAATAAAAATATATATGTACATGTACAAAAAATACGTATATTTTATATATAGTTTTATGCATGTATTATTAATATATGGAATAATATAAATTATATATAGTACATGTATATTAAAAAAATCTTATCAATTCATATATGTATATAATTTTATTGTGAATTATACATGCAATATCATTATATATATCAAGTACTGCTCTTGTGCGGACCAGTTCACATTTTAAGAGTGCGGACTGGACATGTGTCACCTGATAGTGAGCTCGAAAAAGAGAGAGTTCACCTATAATTTAGCCGATAATTTCTAGGCTCACGGTCAGGTGACACATGTCCGGCCGCACTCTTAAAATGCGGACTGGTCCGCACAAGAGCATATATATATATAATTAAACTGTCCAACATACTGTAACACCCCACGATTTTGGGACTGAGAAATTAAATTTTGGGAGAAATAAAATTTATTTAAATTGGAGAATTTTAAAAATTTTGTAATTGAGGTCCAAAAATTGAGGACGTTATAAAGTATTCTAGATGATGATTTTGAGTGCGCCATTGATCCCGGATAGGTCGAGATAGTCAAAATGACTGTCATTGGGTTTTATTTCGGTTCCGGGATATTTTTAAATTAGTTTGACTCGAATTGGAGTAAACGAGTCATTTAAAGTGTGTATCACCATTTAAAGTTGGATATCTGGGATATTAGGCTTATAAAGCCTTTGGGAGATTAAAATCTCATTTTTGAGATTAAGAGAGAGGGAGAGAAAACCCTAGAGAGAGAAAGAGAAGAGGAAAAGAAAGAAAGAAGAAGAAGAAAGGAAGAGAGAGAGGAAAAAGTTTGGAGATTTTCGGCCCGTGCACGATTTCGGGGATGATACAGCCTCTACAATTTTGAGGCAAGTGTTTAATCTTGCTAAATAATTCATTTGTGTATTTTATTTCATAATTTGTGGATAAAAGAATTGGATTTTGAGTTAAATGTCAAAACCTAGTTTTGGGGGATTTTATCTTGTATTTGATGTTTATGCATATGGATTGGAGGTTGTATAATGAGTGGGGTTGATTTTTATATGAGTTTTGATATTGGAAACCTAATTGGGTGGAAGATAAATTGTTGGAAGTGGATAAATTTGGGTGTTTGGAGGATTAGGGTTCGTCCAAAAATGGAAAATGGCTAAGATATCTGGTATGGCCGGTCGACCGCGGCCAGGGGACCGATCGACCGTGCCTCAAAGGAAAATCCTACTGCATTATTCGTAGGGCAAATTTTGGAACCGTAGTGAGGCCGGTCAATCGCTCCTCTGTTTTAAGCCCAATAATGGGATTTTCTTTTACCCCTTTTCTTTTGGGTTTTATTCTTAGGGGATTTCTTAATGGACTTATTATGGAGGGTTATGATATAATATTAAGGGATTTGTACCTTAGGATGAATAGGGGCTTTCGAACTTATGTTAGAAATGGATTATAAGGGTAGGATGCCTCTTTTAGTAAGAAAATGATTGTGGGACTGAATGATTAGCGGATTATCTTAATATGATAGTGGTGGGCTATCATGAAATAGTTATAAATTGTAAAGATAGTCCCTTTATGTTTATGTGCGTTTGAAGTCAAGAGGTATTACTGTATATGCTTTAGATTATTACCGAATAGAATAATTATGTGTGTACTTCTAGCCGAGTTAGTTATTTCATATTTATGCGTTAATGTTAAGGGTTCATAGGGACAATTGAACAGTAGTCGGAATTGAGAGAGGTTGGATCATACTATCAACTAGAATATGGTGTGTTGTAAATCTAATGGGGGTACTTGTTATATATCTGTGTGTGATTAACAATGGAGATTCCAATAGTTGATGGGATCATGGAATAAACCTGTTGGATCATACTATCAACTAGAATATGGTGTGTCGTAAATCTAATCGGGGTACTTGTTATATATCTGTGTGTGATTAACAATGGGGATTCCAATAGTTGATGGGATCATGGAATAAACCTAGGATGAGGGTTGAGGTTTGCAGACTATTAGTTAGGTGTATACCAATAGTCGAAATTATTACTCGATATATCGATGTGCTTTCGGATATAGATGGGATGTATAGTGATTGTTACCTACATTAAACTTTGGGTTGATAACCTTAATGTTGGATATATTGGAAGACTATTCATATCATAGGGGTAATGGATGAATATGCTTCAAGTGAGGGATCGTATTTATGTAACGAATTAAGTTATTACGCTGGGAACGATGGCTAGTATATTGAGGATTAGGTATACTTATAGCCGAGTTTATAAATTTCATACATACGGACGAGAAATGGTATGTATATGTATATATAGATATGTATATATGTGTGTATTTATGGCGTGAATATCTATACCGTGTGTGATGGTTTGATTTTATGATGTGATCATATGGATGTATATATATAGTGTGAATGATATATATATACTTAATGTGTGAAGCATACCCGGCACATGCTATCATGGGAAGTTGCGCGATGAGGGTGAGCCCCTGGCTTGAGGAGCAGGGTGTGGATAATCCCCAGGTCATAGTCGTCCATTATTATTTGTGTGATTTTATTTTGGGGGTGAGAAGTCTTGGGTATGAGTCGTTCTCACTTGCCGGTTAAGAACTATGACCGCTTCCCATATGTTAGGATTGATTTTGTTGCCATGGCGGTGCGATAATAGTCCGATAGGTGGTGACCCCGGGAGAAAGTGAGTAATTCCTAGAAGATGATAGCATGGTGCAGTATTTTGGTATCCTATAACAGTTTATGTTATGTGTATTGCAGAGTGTACATTATGTGTGTTATGTATACGTGGTTACGGGAATGAATGATTGCTTATATATATATATATATATATATATGATGTACATCTTGGGTGATTTTGGTGTACTAGTTTATTTGGGGTGGAAGGATCATACTTAGAGACAATTGTGGTTATATCGACCCAAGGATTTAATAAAGATTCGAATTATGTTCTTAGATAGTACTCTATAATTAAGTAGTTGCAGTAATAGGTTTTATGTAATTGACATAATAGATCCCTATGATCAACATTGTCAGGAGTAGTGCATCGGGGGGGTTCCTTGTTTGGATTTCACTTTGTGAGACGCCCCACGCACGAAACATAGTGCAGTGTTGGGAGTGGAGAGAAGTTATGCCTTTAGTACTAGGATGTATGATGTTTAGAGAATAAATTCTTTGTGCTAAAACCTGTGATAATGTGTGTCGTGCTAAGACTACTAATTTGTTTAAGCAAATAATTAAATCCAATAAAGCTTGGTAAGGCATATACATAGGTGTATCTATCTATGCAGGGTTAGAATCGAATGGATTTTCTGGGTTATGTTAGGATGACGGGTCATGCGGGTATAGGCCATGTGTATAGTTGGGTTGGTTGTCCTTAAATGTGTTGGGTAGTTTAAATTAAGGTTCCGGGACACGATTAAGTGTGCGCTGTAGACGAGAGGTGAGTTTGGGGTTTCACGAGAGTGCGACTCCACTTTAAATTATGAAATGATGCATTTATATTTATTATGCACGGTTAACACACTTGTTAAATATTTTTACACCTCGGGCTCTGACCCGCTTGTATTTTTCTGTTGCTATATATATGTATGTATATTGTACTACAGGTGTCCCACCGCATGGATACCGGATGCTTTTCTATCCAGAGTCTCGGGAGCCATAGCAGTTGCGGACTGTTGTGGGATTTAGATTGTAGTCGCTTCTATTACTTTGAAAATCTAGATAGGGTTCATGTTGTATATCGGGTTTACATCCAAGAGTTATAGTAGCTGTTTATATTTTCTTCCCTATGGATGTTTTACTGTCAGTGATCCGACAGCTTATTCGGGTATATTCCCTTGTATGTACTCATTTCAGTATAATGTTTAGCACTTCTTCTTTCATGGTTCTTGTGTATAGTTTACCTTTTCTAGTGGTTCTATAGTGTTGGTTAGTTGTCCGTTGCATGTTTTATTTAATTTTTGGCATCCACTTTTATGGTTTCGGGTAGTTAGCCTTATCTATTGTAGTATAGTCTGTTGATGCTGAGAATGAGCCATCTGAGATTCCTAATTTAATGTAGTATAGGGCTGGCCACCCGTTATTATTTTAAGCGGGGTGTCACACATACCTCATTAAATATACATAAAAATACATGATATTAGATGTACATGTATATAATTTATGATATATGTATGTATGTATGTATGTATGTATGTATGTATGTATGTATGTATGTATGTATGTATGTATGTATGTATACATTCATATATCATGTATGTATGAAAGGTTTATGTATGTGTATACACAAACACACACACACATACATATATGTATAATATAAATATACATGTTTGTCAATTTTGTCAAAATTTCAAAAATTTTATTTAAAAACAAGTTTACCAAACGCGCATCAATAATTATAAACACGAAAAATTGAATTTTAAACTTGTATTTAAAAATAACGTTTAAATCGAGTTTTCTGAATGCAGAAGCAAACGGGACCTTAATTCTCTTAACATTTAACATGCAGAATATGAACAGAATTCACGCCGAATTCATTGTATTAAGGTTACCCATTTGAATTTTAAAAGTTATCATGAAAGAGAATAGAGTCTAAGGAGGCAGATAATAACGAATCTGCCATTTTACATAAAACAAATTGAGTCTAAGTATAATTCTCATTTAAAAACTAATCTCACCCAGCAAGGATCGCCATCTACGCCATACCCAGAAATCTTTTGATCTGAAGGCAGTTGGCACCAGTGACCATATACATCTACATCAAGTGTGTATATATTATCTGATGTCCAAATTAGTGCGACACCACATGATGTCTGGTTCTTCTATCCACATTAGTGCAACACCACATGTAGTTTTGTTATGTCCGGTTCGTCCAAAGACTCCATCTGGTTTCGTCAGATTCCATCCAAATCTTCCGTCCGATTTTGTTCAAAGTGTAAGCTTTCAAGCTAAGGGATTTCTGCAATATATCGTTTGGATCTTGATTTGAAGCTACGAATTTCTGCAACATGTGTTCTATTGAGTAGGAATTTCTACAATATGACTCACATATATAGTTACCCACATCGCATATGCGTGATGTATAGTGGGAATTTTTTCAAAACCCCTTCTCCCTAGTTTGATATCTATTACCTTTGTTTTGGGAAAATAGGCCATCTCCCACGCTTCATTTCTGCAATATGCACCCATATGTAGGGCGTGGATTAGGTTTAAAGCATTCAAAGAGACAAAAGAGAAAGGATCAAAAAGGATACAACGATTGAAAATAAGTTGAATTAATTAGGATAAGAGAAGAAACGATTAAGTGAGTATGTTGAATTGTGTCAAAGAGAGAATAGTGAGTATTATTATCAAATGACATGTGGATAGGCTCTTTGGTGAGGAATTATAAATGTTTGTATAGTATTTTATAGTAATATATAGATAGGGTAAATTACACCAAAGTCCCTTAAACTATCATTTTATAACTTTTTTTATGCTTAAAACCACGTGTTATTAACATTTTTTTCATGAAAAGTGGTTGGATGTAAAAATAAATAGTTTAGGGGGGTTTGCTGTAATTTATCCTAATTAATAATAAAAGATTATAAAAAAATTAAATTAACAAATTTGTCAAAACTACTTTTTTAAATCAAGAAACGTAGACCTTTAAATGCTTTCAAGCATATATTAAGAATTTAATAAAAATATTCATGGTAGGTCAAATTTTAAAATGTATATTATTTTTAAAATAAATTTGCAATTGTTCATTCCTTAATTTTCGTTATAGTTTCTTAAGTGGAAAAAATAATTCTAACAGCATTCCAAAGGCCTTATTCTTAAAGAATCGTGTCTACCCCAATTCAGCAGTTTTTTGTTCAATTTCCCGTGGAATCAAATTCCCATAAAAAATAATTGATATCATTTTCGTCCACAAACTAGAGTTAAAGATACCGTTTGCTAAGAGGAACTGATGTGGCATCTAATTCAACTATTTCAGCTTATTGCATGGACGAAAGAAGCTAGGCTCCAGATTAAATGGGATAAAAGGTGTGCAAAGAGGCATACTGACACAATAGGAAGCTAACCAAGGTACATAAAAAGGCCAAGACAAGAGGTACAATGAAGGAGGTTTATCCAAAGAATTGTGTAATAAAGGCTTTCAATACCAATAAATGTGTGAATACCTAGCTTGATTGGTGCGAACAATCTATATATCTATATATATAAATGTTGTATCCTTTTTTGGCTTTACCACGTGGCCAACCCTCTTCATTAATCTCACACTCTCTCTCTCTCTAAATCGAAGACCCACAACCCCTTTTCACATTACTCCTCATTTATTACCCGCTACGTCTTCCCCCTCCACCCAAGCTACAATCCTTACACCTATAAAAATAGGCATTTCACCTGTTCTCCTCCACATGTCCTATCATAAATACTTGATTCTTGAACAATCCTTTATCAACCTTTTCATTCCTCTTCCCTCATTGTTATTTTTCTTCTTACGATTTTTGTTAACCTTCTTAGTCTCTCTCACTCCCGGTTCAGCATTTTCCAACATGGATATAAAAGGAGGGTGCAGGTTTTTATTTTGCAATGAAGATTTTTGTGCAGGTTTGTAGGTAGATATTGGGAGCTGGAGTGCAACTTGGTAGTAGTTGCAATGAAGATCCATTCTACAATACCCCAAAAGCTACTCTTAGAGGTGGTTGTGTTCATTATCTCATGTATTTGTGAAGATTTTTTTATGTTAGTTTATTTTGTAGGAGATACAAATGTAAAAATATTTCGAAGAGCAAATATCCATGTTATAAGTCTTCTTCTACGAAATAATAATGATATGCTACTGGTAACTATAAGACATAAATCTATTTTGTGTAGTTTTCTATGTAGCATGTTAAATTTAATTTTATAACTCGATCATTGTTGTGACCATTTTATTATTTCATGTTGTCTTTTTATTACTTGATCAAATGCCAAAAACAAAGTGATGAAATTTATTGTTGATTATGAAATATTTTAATTGTCTATTTTGTGTATGCTTAATCGACCACATTACTTAAAGTTCGCATATAATTCATTGGCATTAAAAAGTCGTGGAAAAACCATTTGATTTTCATATAAAGTTAATAGTCCATTATTCTTACATAGTGTATGCTTTGGTTATCATTCCAAGAAATTATAGATTCTTCCTATTCAATTTTATGAAGAATCATAATTATAAAGATTGATGCTTACAAAATTGATCGATAATCTAACCCTACGACAATTCGTCTAATAGACATATCAATGGAATTAATTGGTATTATGATGCAAAAGGAATGTTAGGAATTTCTTTTTGGGGATGAATCCAGCGGCCACTAAATAATTCTAGTATTAATAGTTTTATATTATGCCCCATGATATGTTTTTTTATATTTCCTTGAAATTTATTTTTATGAGTAATCTGAAAATTACTGTTCAACCGCTAATTATTGTTCGTTTGTGAAACAACTTCATTAAGGAATATTGTTTTGTCCGGTGTCCACTATTTTCTATTTATAACTTCTTGTTCTCCCCCCCCCCCCCAGTCAAATTTTTTTGGTTGACCCATTAAAGTAAAAAATCAAAATTAATTTCCACCATTACATAATGGGTTGCAGGAAATTCTAATGGAATAGTTAGAATAAGAATAAGGTCATCTCACATGTTATAGCTTCAAATTATTTGTATTGACTGTGACACCCCGCCCACTAAAATACCGGGTGATCAGTCCTATAACAAATTAAAACAGGAATCTCATTTGGTTCATTCTTAGCATCACTGTCGAAAACCTTTTAAAACTTACTAACCACCTAGTATTCAAAAAGTCGGTGCCCAATTTTATCTTTATTATTCGAAGACAAAAATAAGTGCGAAATTAAAATAAAACATCCATTGTTGATAGAATCAATCATCACATAGAATAATAAAAGTCCTGCCGAATAAACCACCAGCAAAATCCTAAACCAAACCACACTAACAGAGAGTAATAAATCCCATACAATCTAAACAGAAACTAAATAAAACTTTGAGCGACATGATCGAGATAAACTGATATGAATTCCTACACTAGGAATAGAAAAATAGATGCGTCTATCCAAATCCTACAACATCCACGCATGCTGCAGCTGTGAGTTCCTGGAGTGAATTCAAGCCTGACGTCCATATGACTGGACACCTAAAAGGTTTTGAAAATATTTGATAGCAAAGGTTAGAACCCAAAACGTTTTGAAAATATTTAGCAAGTGATTAAATTACAATAATTTAAAATGCATGAATGCTCTTCATATTTAATCTAGTGTTGCACTCCCTTGAGAACAGACTCACCTCTAAACTAATGTGAACACCTAATGCTTTCTTTATATCCCCCCTAGTCATCTACCCCGTAACTAGATAATTGATATAACTTCTTTTAACCACCCTACTCAAACCCGAGTATACTTTAGATATGATTTATAAGTTGTTAATCGCATTGACTTAGTTAATAATTTTCTCTTTTTAAATCCATATAACATTCACACCCGTTATATAATTAATACGATTCACTTCATGTATTTAATTACCCGTATATAACTATTTATCTCATTATATACGTAAAATCATATTACAACATTCACACATATGTTGAATATATATATAATTCATCCTCCCAAGTAATACCTCACTGGATGTATTATCTAAATTGCTATCATCCTAGGTCTACTCAATCCCACCTGAATTTCTGAGACGACTATGGGTCGCCGAATCGGAACATAAATAATAAATATAATGGAGGCGGTCATATTTCCCCCGAGTAATGAGGACAATTATCTCAATGCATGACCTCTGTAATTGGACGCTATGACCTGGGGATATATTCACCCTACTCCTCAAGCTAGGGGATTCACCCACATCGCGCAACCTCCCCCGATAACGCTAGAGTATATATATATTACTATAAATATTCATCACACCAATATTTATAAAGCACACAAATATATATATATATATATATATATATATATATATATATATATATATATATATATATATAACACAATCATCGCATATATATATTTAATTGATCCCGACTAATCCGTGCACAAATCCCATAGCACTAGCCTAAAATATCCCCGAGTCTATATCTCGACTCTCAATTTAATTAATTATTTCATTAATTAATTTTGTTCACTTGGTGTCACTCAACCAATATACCCGGACTTACACATATGGCCCGTAATTTATTATCCATAAATTATCACCCAAAATTCCATAATTTATTATATAACCTTATGATAAATTAACCAGCTAATCCGTTCCCAAACACTCGTAGCATTAGCCTAAACATGTACCCGAGTCTATGTTTCGACTCTAAATTCAATTAGTTAGCTTCACCTTAATTAATTTAGTTAAGTAGTGTCACAGAACTACAATACTCGAACATATTTTTCCAAGGCCGTTAATTCATCCTTTAGAATTTATTTCCCCAAAATTCATTCAATTTCCCAATTATATTTACCTATAATTGTTAGAAGGTATGTCTTATATTTAACTTTCACCAATTAAATAAGTCTAGGAACCATCCTAATTGAATTACCCAACTTTCAGCTACCAACCCCCCCCCCCCCCCCCCCCGAACCGGTTCGCAGGTACCTAATTGTAACCTTCTTCCCCAATACGTTTTCACCATTTTTGTCCCACTAAGGTTCTTATTTCTCTTCCAAATCTTTACCCAATTACATCCAACATTTAATTTATGTAGACCTGAGTCTCAAACACACTAGAGACCCATAATCAACAATTAAATTTACATACAATCCTATATTTCCCGAATTGGATTTTACCCGGGTGTCATTTCACCGGTTATAATTTCATCACACAAATTCGAAATTAAACATCATCAAAGTTTGGGTTTCTCACACAAATTTAGATTTTTACACTCTTAAATCCCATGCCAATATCAATTTCACTTTATATCTTCTCAAAGTGTTACATTCAATGAAAACCCAATTTGATGTAATTACCCACCCAAAAACGAATTTTCCATCTACACATACTATGAAATGAATTGGTTATCACCATTTACAATTAAAGCAAGTAATCACTTGCCTCTAGTTGTTTGTAGGGTCTGATCCTTTGAGGTAGAAAATGGTTTGATGAAGAACACCCAAATTTCTCTCTTGATTTGTCGCTAACAAGATCCCCAATTGCTCATCTTTCCTTCTTTCAAAGACTTAGGTTTATGATTTATGAAATCTCTCGTATAATCCTTTTTTCCTTAGGTTAAATAACAGTAATCCCGTTTTTAATCCAATGAGCTAAGCCCAAAGGACCCGAACGCCCCGTGTGGCGTCGGTTATGCCTAAAAACATCCGAGCCCGATTACTACCCCCAGGTACATCTTTCGACTATCTCGGTCCATCCGGAATCAACCGTGCACTCAGAATTGTCATCCGAATTAACATACTAAAATTCCTTATCTTACACCTAATATAGTCTATACCCGACTCCCGGTTGAGATAAATAATTACCACGTCACTAATGCCCAATATGACGTAAATAAATTATTACTATTCACTTAGTAATTTAAATTCCATAATTATTAACAATATATTCTCCCGATTAATATTTACATAAATATTAACATAATTAATTCAATTAAATTACGACACACAAGTAATTTAAAATTATCTAAATTAATTAAATATTAAATGCACAGAAATACAGGGTGTTGCATCGACCACAACACAATTTTCATATTAATCTTGGGCAAAAAGTTTACTTTTCAGCCAACGTTCGAGTCTACATGTGGTAATGGCCTCATTTAATGCGTGTGAGTTACCAACAATGTTCTATAAGGCGCGTCTAGGCTTGAGAGAAGCGTCATGTCTTAATTCTTTTACGCCTTATTATTAGTAAAAGCCTTAAGGAGCCCTTTTTTTTTAAAACAAAAATGCTTTAATGAAACGATATTGCATTTTAAAGATTTTTTTACAAAACGGATCAATATATCGTCCAAAATAATCAAAAAGTATTTTATTTGTATATATTCAAACATATTTTTAAGGTACGTAAAATTTTAGTATTTTTATTAGCCTTGTTATAGTTGAAAATATTAAAATATATTTAAAAAGGCTTAAACGCATTTTCACGCCTAAGACCTGCCTAGGCTTCTAAGGCTTAAGGCTTCGCCTCCGCACCTCGATCACGCCCCGCGTTTTTTAGAACATCGGTTACTAGGTTGTTTGAGTTCCATATGATGGTTATGACACCATAAAAAAAATTCTGGCTTTATTTTTAATAAATTGGATTGTTCGTTAAATTATGGTTCAATTGAATACACTTAACTTAAAGACAAAATAATCAACGGATTTTTTTAAATTTGGCGAATTTATTCATTTTTCTAAATAATCAAAGGAATTACACGTCAAATACTCCCGTTCCTAATATTCATTTTTCTTGTAGTGAACCGCTGTGTTAATGATGAAAGTAGAGAATATAAATCTTTAGTATTCAATTATGTTCCTTCTGTAATATTTTAGTGGAATGAACTTTTTCATTTATTTGTCGTTTTAATGTTTTTTTATGTATATTTTGCCTTAAGATAGTTGCAGCCCATATATATATATATAGTCAGGCTCTCATACATACCGATTTTTTTTAAATAGTGAAAAAATTATTTTTTAGTTGAATTTTTTTTATATGGTATTTAAACATTTCAATGAACCCATATAAAAAAATTAGCTCAAAATAATTTTTTTTTGCTATTTTTAAAAAAGCGATCAAACTTTCACACTTTTAAAGCACTTTAAAAGCTATGAAAATTTGACCGGTTTTTTAAAAATAGCAAAAAATAATATTTTAAGTTGAATTTTTTATATGGATCCCTCAAAATGTTTAAATATCACATAAAAAAATTCAACTCAATAATATTTTTTTTAATATTTAATTTTAAATAGGTTTACCCCAAGTATGTAAACTTTGTATTTCTCTCTCTCTCTCTCTCTCTCTCTCTCTCTCTCTCTCTCTCTCTCTCTCTCTCTCTCTCTCTCTCCCGCTCCCCCTATATATATATATATATATAAACGAAGTCCGAGTAAAATGCCGTAAGGGTATATAATGCATCCATTATAACAAAGGTTATAAAGTGCCCACGCATCGCGCGGGAGTATAATCTAGTTCTTTTATGAAATCGGGATCTCCTAGTGCAAGCGAGGTTTTAATTGCTGGAATATTTTTTTTTTTTTTTTTTTGATAACCCTGAACCTCCACACGAACGAGCCCTTTGGACTCCCTCGTGCAAGCTAAACAGGGGGGGCACTGCGCATGTCCACCTCACACACGAGCCCCGCTTAAATACTGGTATACTCTGCGGGGGATCGAACCCACGACCGTGCGCCTAACCACACAGCCCTGAGGAAGCCCTCCAACAGGGGTAGGTATCCGTGGGGAGGGATCGAACTCATGACCTATGGTCAGAGTGAAGCCCATCCTTACCACTGGACCAAGCCAGGGTGGATTTTGCTGGAATATTTGAAATGTACATTCGATACAAACACGAAAAAATAAACAATATATGACAACTTGAAGACCAAATGACAACTCAAAACAGTTGTCCGTATATTATTGTCGATTATACAAAATTGTCTATACAATTATCATTAGACTAACTACCACTTATGGACAAAATAGAAATAGAAAAAAATACACTTGCATGGAAAATATGAGTCATTACAAGAGACAAAATTAGTCACCAAAAAATTAGAGAAAATTTAGGCATAGAATATAATAGTGGTAAAATTGAAAATAATTTAAGATGGTATAAATATATAGAACATACGCCTATAAAACGATATTGACACCCACGACCACCACCACCACACAGCCCGCTAAAAAAATAAGATAAAGATTTTCAAAAAGGAAAATATTTATTTTAGAGCAATAATAACCCATTGTAATAGCAGGGTTTTCGGCAAAATATCCGAAAGCACAATAAAACTGGAGGTTAATCTACATCTATTTGTTTTAATTCATAAGCACATAATAATTCTAATCAGCCAAATATAGAGTTATATCATTACTACTCCGCTGTTCTGAAGCAAACCAGTAAGAAGGAAACATACTACAGCCAACTGCTGTCGTTTTCACCAGCATTTTATTCACCACAAAAAAGGCCTTACCACCCCCCAGCTTTCGATCAAACAAATCCCAGCCCAAAATGTGGCAGGTGAAAACGGGGGCAGGAGGATAAGTCATAAAATTTCATCAACATAAACAAGGTAGCAAAATAAGAACAAGTTGGATAATGGACCCACAGAGAAGTGGGGGGAAAAAGACACGCTAGTTTAATCAGATTGACCGTGCAGATTTTTTGAAGAAGCTGCCAAGGACTGCGAGGGCGAAACAGCTCGTTCCAGTGAATCTTCGGGTGTACTATTAGACTTCAGATTTTTCTCACTCGCGACTTCATGTTTATGGATCCCATCCGGAACCGTGGACGATGATTTCGAGGGAGAAATCTCAGATAAATGAACAGTTGATGAATGAACAGTTGATGAATTTAGCTGGTAGTTATATGGATATTCAACCAAGGGGTGATCATATTTACAAGTCGCGCCATACTTGCAAAGTCCATAGGTATTGTAGTATGAACATACACCTTTCCCCTGCATTGAGAATGGCACGGAGTCAGCTATATGTAAGAAATCAAGTAAAAGCAGCATATTATTGATTTATGATATGACTTTGGAGGAGGTCCATGTAATTAAATATATACACACACGCGCGTGTATGGGGAGGGTTTCATTATCAAGTAGAAGCAACAATATGGTATGATTTCAGAGAAGGGCCATAAAATAGTAATTGAATATATCACTTCCTATTATAGATTGAGCTGCACGAGGCTTGAGAAGCCCCTAAACTTGCATCACTATCTCCTCAAAATTATGACATTAGACAAAAAACAATTTTCTAAATTTGCAACATTTTCTTGAGTTTCTGTTTTTTCCTAAACAAACAGAAGCAGCTGTAACTTGCAGTTCATATAACTGTTCTTACAAACCTGGCAAGCCCAGTTACTAATAACCACCCGTTCCCACTTCCCACCTAAACCATTCTCGTTAAGTTTTCTTCTTCGCTTCTACATGTCAACCCACACTGAAACTTTCAGTTTCCTCCTCTCACAAAACTGCCTTGATGGTTCCCACATTTTCACATCATTCCTCCCACAGAGACATCTCACAATCTGAAAGCAACATCTGTGTCTGACGAAGCTCGTTTGTGATCATGGTATTTCAACCTACATACAATTGAGGTGAACCACCATGTGCCAAACCATCAGCGTCAAACGATACCACGCCATGGTCCCACATCCTAGTTCTCATGGTCGTATTGATCTCTTGAATTTCGTGTCCTGCTGTAATTTTTTCAGTTTTACACTTTGGGGTTTGGGCCTTTTTTCTACGGTTTTGTGTTGTCGTGGTTTGCGGTTGTTAAGGGGTGGAATCAAATGACAGGTTGACATCGCTGTTTGGAGATGACACTGGGTTCCATTGTGGTGGCTTATGGTTGTTACTAAATAGTTTTTATGGTGTGTGTGTGTTGGGGGGGGGAAGGGTGAGGAAGGTTACATTGTCACTGCCTTTTCCAAGACTCCACCACTTTCTTCCAACAACCCACGTCCCTCTCTCACTCTCTCTATTGATTTTTCAGAATTTCATTTCATTTCTCTAAGGGTCCGTTTGATAGCATTATTTGCCATGGCAAATGGCAAATAAGTTGGCAAATATGACATTTGCCTACAATTTGGTGTGTTTGATAGCAAAATTTGCCTACAAACTATTTGTCAATGTACAACACCTCTTATGCATAACGTGTTGGCAACTTTTGCTCTGCTATATGGGTGAGAAATATTTGCCAACAAATTTGCAAACTTTTTAAACGCTTTTAATATTTTAAAAAACAATTTAAAAACTATTTTAAATAATTAAAAAAAACTGTTATGAATATTTTAAAAAATGTTATGAATATTTTAAAAATTGTTTTATATAGTTAAAGAAACTGTTTTAAATTAAAATATGTTTTAATGTAAAAACACATTTTTTGTAAAAACCGTTTTAATGTAAAAAACTATTTTAATGTAAAAATTTGTTTTAATGTAAAATATTAAAAAATGTTTTAATGTAAAAACTGTTTTAATGCAAAAAGTTATTTTAATATAAAAACTGTTTTAATGTAAAAAAAATTAAAAACTATTTTAACGTAAAAACTGTTTTAATATAAAAACTGTTTTAATGTAAAAACTGTTTTTAATAAGTAGTTTTGGCGTAAAAAACTTTTTTTTATATATCATTTGTTACTTTTTTAATAAATAAAAACGGGAAGTAAAATAGAAAAATAAAAACTGTTTTCTTATTAAATAAGACTTGGGACGAAAATTAAAAAAAAAAACATATTTATTATTATTATATATGTTAATATGGACGAAAAATGTGTTATTAAAATGTTTTGCCTAAAAAACTTGTTTTACCTCATTTGGTGTTTGATAGCCTAATGTGAGAAAAAAATATTTGTCTAGACAAATTTTGCCTCACAAATTTTGCCATGCCAACACTTTTGCCCAATATGTATCAAACGGACCCTAACTTCTTTGCCAAGAATACATACCTACACACAAACACTTCCTATCTCCCTCACTCTCTTGACTTTCACTTTCTAAACTACATTTTCTTTGGAAGACAAGACAACACACAGGTTTTCATTAGTTTCAGAACCATTCCATGTGTTTTGCTGCATCCCAAATATCATCACAATGTTAAATCATCTTCAAAGCAGGCATTCTCGTCGGTCAAAATGCCAAGATGTTAGTTTGCCTAGCCAAAAACAGCTCTCAAATTTAAACATCTTTCACCAATGTCAACCTCAAACTCATCCTACCTATTTACAGTTTCTTCACAAGCTCGTCCTCTCTCTCAATCTCAATCAAATGGTATTCGATTGAGATTGACCGCCTTCCCAAAGTTGCGATAAAACTCAATGGAGCACTAATAGGATGTATTAGAATTTAGTGCCATTGTCGGGAGAGTCACTAAGGGATTAAGCAATGGCTACACCAATCAAAATGTGATTCCTCTCGCGTGCACGGCTTACAAGGTGAAGGAAAAAAAATGGTATGAAGGGCACTTCAAACTAGATCAAATAGCTCGTATAATGTGGTGCAAGACGCACAAGGCTAGGGTCGAGTCAACGTCAGGTAGTAATGTGCCAACTCAATCTGAGTCCAGCCTTCCCTCTGCGCCCACAGAAGAGTGTTATGTGCCTTCTATGACTGGCATGTTGTTAACCGATGACACCCTCCCCACTTTTACTTGGTGGAGTGTTGAGCGATCAATCGGCAGAAATGTCGTAAAAGACGAGAAAAGGGAGTGCACGTATGGACTCCCTGCATAATCCTATTGCCTTGGAAACTCAATTAAGCAGTCATGTTACAGAAAAAACTAAGAATCGCCCTAAAAAAACAACGGGCAATGGAAGCAGAAGTCGTGGCCAAACCAAAGAAAGGAAAAAGGAAAAAATGTGAACGGCAATTACTCCAACTTAGACGAACGCGCACGCGCATATTGGGAGAACAAAAGATAATCCATTTTTTCGAGAAGGAGGATGAGCTTGCAACCGAGAGGGCAACAGGCACAACGCCAGTACGATAGTGGCGTTGCTTATGATTTCCCGACAATATGTAATTTTTGTTCTCTAAAAAGTATACATTTTTTAGGTCGATTGAAAATATAATATAACTTCTAATTTAATATTTCATTGTTTTTATTTTAGTTGTTAAGAAATAAATTTATTGCAATTTAATTTGTTGGTAACTTTATTGATGGTGCAACAACATTCCAACTGTCATGCCCAGGCCTGCTGCGGAGGTTGGTTTGCCGCATGAAGGTCTCATATGCCACATCTGGTGTGGCAAACCTAAAATCAAAATAATCACAGATTTATCACTTTTTTAACCAAGTCTCATTTTGATTAAGGCTTTGAAGCACTGTTTTTGCTCACACCATAGTGCAAAATGTCAAATACCATTTTTCGTAAGGCTCTGGAGATGATCTATCGGTCACAACATATTCCATCGCGGCTAATAAGGTACTTTTTAACTGTTGCCTTTATGGATATGTGTGATCTGTTATGATTTTTTTCTATTCACATATGGATTGGAAGCCTGTAACTAAAAACAAGATATTAGAAGTCAAGTTGCAGGGGCATGAAAAACGACATACTACTTTCATTTGATTGTGCAAGATAGCATTTATAACTTAATATGATGGTAAATATCGTAGTGTATGGATAAATTGACAGTATTAAAAATATTGTCTAAAAAATTGTGAAACGTGCAAAATTCCTTTTAGAATTAATGGTTGGGATCAATTGCTTTATTTTTATTTTTTTTAGGCTATAAAAGTATCACAACTTTTAAGTCATTGAAATGAATAATTTGATTTAAAAATGGATAGTGGACACAAATTCAAACTATTCAAAATTGTAAATAAAATAAGTGCAAATAAATTGGGAGAAAGTCCCCTCTCAATAGCCTTTTACAATTTATTTTTATTTATTTTTTACATTCAGCACAACCATCACAATTTCAATTTTCAAGTAACAACCACCACGTATCACGATCAGATCTCTCTCTCTCTCTCTCTCTCTCTCTCTCTCTATAAATCTCTTCCTCCCTCTCTCTAAATCTCTCTCTCTTCCCAGCATAAAGGATAATCTTCAAAAATGTAAACCCCCGTCCCTCTTGTAACACCCTGTATTCTTGAGAATTTATATTTAATTAATTCGGGTACTTTAAATTACACGTGTGACGTAATTTAATTGAATTAATTATTACGTGTTAATTAAAATATTAATCAGGAAAGATAATGGTTACATAAAATATTAAGTCAAGTAATTAAACTTTCTTTCGATTTAAATAGGAGAATTTAATGTTCATATTATAGTATGTGTTGATAAATTCGTTTTGGGAGGGTGGCGCATGTGAAATTTGGGTTTGGGGGGATTTAAGCATTAAAGGTGAAATTGATGTTTAATTAATGTGAGAATACTATCATAAGATGTTAGAATATGATTTAGAATCGAAACCCGGTAGCAAATTTGTTGAATTCGGATTATTGAATCGAATTGAATTTGTGATTCAAGAAATTTTGAGAAAAACCCAATTTGTGAACCCTAGAAGTTTTAATGAGAACCAATGATGATGGATGATATATATTTGTGTTAGAACCTGTTTATAGATGTAATAAACATGGGGTATCAATTAGGTTGAAGTTTGGATTGAATCCATGGAGGTTTGAGGGTTAAAAATGGAGAAAAACGATTTTCAGGGAAGAGGACTTGTTCATGTATTCGTCAGAAACTCGTTCGAACGAGTTCAGGTTGTCGTTCAAATGAGAATAGTATCTCGTTCGAACGAGGTTGATATCTCATTCGAACGAGGTTGATATCTTGTCCAAACGACCCTAGGTTTTGGACATGGAGATATATTTTTTCGTAACGAACGCGAGGCCGCCAGTTTCGTATTTTTCTGATTTTTTTTAGTTAGTTATGAATTTTCTACGAAATGGCGTCCGAGATCAAAATCTTTAGTCAGAAATCAAACCGGGTATGGACGGACGGAATTATTTTACCTATGAATTATAGGTGGATGTATATGAGCCTAGAAAGGTAAGAAAAATAAGGAACCTAAATAATGAATTGAGTGAAATAATTCATAAATGTTTAATTACGAGCCGATTATGTGAGTCCGGGAATATTAGCAAGTGAAGCTACTTTAAATTATTTAATGGACGTGAAATTAAATTAAATAAGAGTCGGGAATATAGACTCGGGTATTACGAGCTAGTGCTACGGGAGTTAGGCACAAGTTAGCCGGATGTAATTTTATTTACATATATACAGATAGTGCGATAGTATATATATACTTGTGTGCTTTATAAATATCGGCATTAGATATTTATGTGAATACATACCCCTCTAGTGCTATAATAGGAGGTTGCGCGATGTGAGTGAATCCCTTGGCTAGTGAATGCAGGGAGAGTATAGTCCCCGGGTCATAGCGTCTGGTATTTATTTGTGTGTTCTTTTCGAGGTGAGATGTTTTGGGTATGATTCGGTTTCACTCTCGGGGAACTATGACCGCCTCCACTACGCTTACGATTTTATTGCCTAATTTGGTGTGAGTTAACTGTCTTATGGTATCTGGGTTAGATTGAGTATACCTGGAGTGATAGCATTTTAGAGAAAGAATCCGGTGAGTTATTACTCGGGAATGGATGGATATTATAAGTCACATGTGTGTGAATGTTGTAGTACACTAACACGTATATAATGGATAGGGAATTATATACGATCTTAATACATAAAGTGTGATTGTATTTCAAATCTAACTTGTGTGAACGTTATATGAATAATTAGTACTTCATATATAACTAGTGTGAATCTTATATAAGTAATCAAAGTTCAAACAATTAAATAAGTTCATAAGTAGATAACTTATAAATCAAGGTAAGAAATACTCGGATTAGAGTAGCGTGATAGAAAGAAGTGTAACAAGGCTAGTTAGGTGGGCTAACATAACTAGTTGAATTCGAAGGTAAGCGATAGGTGTGCACAATAGATGAAGGGTGAGTTATTTCTCAAGAGAGTGCGACACCATCTTAAATATGGAAAGTGTTCATGCATATTTAATCATTACATTTTAATTCCTTGCTAAATATTTTCAAAATGTTTTACTTGGGCTCTGACCCATGACAAAAAAATCTTTTCCAAAACATTTTAAGTGTTCAGCCACAGAGACACCCAGCTTGAGGATTCTGTTTAGGGATGCGTAGCTGCAGCACGTGTGTAGGCTTGCAGGATCTTGTTATAGACTCTTCTTTTATTCATCCCTAGTTTAGGAATTTTCATTCTATATTTACTCGGGCATGTCGCCCCTCATATCAGTATTTCAGTTTATTCAGTAGACTTTGGTATTCAATTTTCTTGTTGGATTATATTGTTGAGAACCGATGGTTTATTCAGTATTATTTATTTACATATCTATTGAGTGTTGAATTCGGATTTTATTTGTGTGGATGGTTTGATTATTATTTTATTTCCGCACGTTGTTGATTAATATAAGATAAGATTTGGCACCAATCTATTTAATTACTAGGTGGTTAGTAAATTTAAAAATGCTTGCGACAGAGATGCTAAAAATGAGCCATATGAGACCAACGTTTTATTTTAGTAAAGGGCTAGTCTATACTCAAGTTCATTGCTCAAAGTACATCAAGATTGAATCAAGAATATTTTGTATTCTAATCGCTACAGTCCATGGATTTGAGGAACATCTTCTGGAGTTTAAAGATGTTGATTTTCTTAAGAATGAATTTTGAAGACACTTAGAATTGAAAGCCTAATATGCATAAGAAAACTTATTATGTAACTATAATTTGTAATTGTTTTCTATTAGGAAGAGCCTCTCCATTTATGGGGGTAAGGCCAACCGACATCCGCCTCTTCCAGACCCTGCATTTAAGTGGGAGCCTTGTGGACTGGGTACGACATTTTTTTGTTTTCTATTAGGAGAATATTTTGTTGCCTTTTTGTATAGATATTTTGTTTATGCTTTAATTGAATACATAATTTAAATATTTAAATTTTAGAAAATTAAAAATTTTAACTCATTTATGCCTATTTAGTGCTACTTACATTAAGTGCCACTTGCTTTTGTATCAATGCTCTTGTCAATTCTCAAGCCACCATCTCACCTAAAACCAATTGTTGTTAAGGAGGAAAAACCTTTAAACTTTTATAAGTTCCCTCAACCGCATTGTCCTAGGGCAAGGGGTTTGTTGTACTCTCATTCCAATACAATTCCCCCAACAAATGATACGGACAAGAGTCAAACCTGGCTCTGGTGCCACCTGTCGGATCTCAAGCCTTCAACTCACCTAAAACCAATTGGTGTTAAGGAGGGCAAACCCTTAATCTTTTACGGGCTCACTCAACATCGTTGTCCTAAGGCAAGGCATTTGTTGTACTCTCATTCCAGCAAATGCAAAAATTCATAATATATTTTTTGTTCTTCAAAATTTATAATATGCTCAATATTCACATTACCCATGAACGCACATATACATATATATATATATATATATATATGGAAGGAGGGTGTTTAATTGTTCCAAAAAATCAAGGGCCGAGATTGATTCATTAATTGAGATCCACTCATCTCATATTATGCCATGTCATAATTTCTTCCACGTCATAACTTCTGCCATGTCATAACTAAACACTAACACCCTTATTTCTCTCCCTCCTGTTCACTTTAATTTGAAATATTGGGATTCCCCCCCCAAAAAAAAAAGATAATGCGGGGCTCCATACAATGATCCTCACTTTAATTTGAAAATGAACTTTCTTTGTCTTTTCATAGTCCATCCTCACCTTTTTCTCTCGGTGCATTTGCTTCCTTTTCTAACTAGTCTCTTTTTTTTTTGCAGAGCTACCATGAGATTTACTCTATGATACTTTGAATTTGTTTGAAATAGAGCATACTTCATGAAGGTACTCTCTCTTTTCCATTTTAAAACCACCGATTCGAATAAGGTTTTGGGAGTTATATCTTTTATTTCAAAACCTTCTAACAATAAGACAGTTTCATTTTTTCACCCTTATTTTTTTGCAACTATGAGTGTGTATCTTTGTTCTTCATTTGGCAGATCTGGTTGTGAAAAGCCTTATTCTCTAGATGGATAGCTACCACGATGGTGTTTATTGTTCTTTCAGCAGATCTGACTGTATATATTCCAAGGTATAATGTTCTGATGCTGTCTTCCTTTCCTATCCTTAAAAGTTAAACCACTATTCTTCACTATTTTTTTCGTCATCTTCTCTTCCATTTCTGTTTTCCAACACCAAGAGAACCACCCCACTAGCCCTCAAGCACCAACGCCTCCACTGACCCAAATCCATCAGCATCAACACTACCTCACAACCAAATCACCAAGCTTACCCCACAACAGAACCACCACACTACCCCGAAACCGAACCTCCAACGCCGCTCCACCTACGCAAAGCCATCAGCGACTTTTCGATTGGAACCCCACTACCCCGCTACCGCACCTTCTCCATCGAAACCCATCTTCTCTTTGCTGATTGAAACCGTACCAAGAAGCATAAACAAAAACCAAGAAACAATCAGATCTGATGAGGCGAGGCAAGCTAATGGAAGAAGAAACCGTTTTCTTCTATTATTCGGATTACCCGATCCACCTGACCCGACAAAGCAAGCCGCTTGGGCTACAAGGCACAACAGGGTTTTGTGGTGTACCGAGTCCGTGTTAGGCGAGGTGGACGAAAGAGGCAGTTTCCAAGGGTATTGTGTACGGCAGCCCCCAAACCAAGGTGTTATTGATGGTACAAAGTTTCTTCTGTGTTTCTGATAACTTCATCTAGATAATTTTGGATACTGTTTTGGATACTGCAAGTGTGTGTAGAATGTTATAAAGTGTTTTTAATTGCTTTGCTCACGATTTTAAAATTACTTATGAGCCTAACTCTAAATTCATATTTTGAAAAATTTTAAATCTCTATTTTTGGCATTATAATTTTTGAGAAGCTTATTGTTATCTTCGAATGCTATATACCAATATAGTGATACTGGTGATGTTTCGTGGGGTAAGACCGAGTTGAATAAATGTGTGGATAAGTCTTGCCGTTAGCGTTGTATAAGTTTCAGAGCAACTTTATCTGGATGTTTTTTGAAGAACATGATTTTAAGTTCTGATGAGTTTGATACATACTATTTTTCAATAATTCAGAGAAAAAAATTTAAGCATAAACATTTGTCCTGAGAAGGTAAATAATTTGAAATTGGTTTGACTGATTATCTAATGCGTGTTGGTTAATTTAATGCGTGTTGTATAGAATAGTTTGTGTTGTTGGTTAATTTAATGGGTGTTGGTAAATTTGTGGTGTTGCTTAATTAAAAAATAATTATTTATTAAAAATAAATGCTTATGCGGTTCCAATATTTTACAAACGAAAGTATTTTTGTTTGGGTATTTTTTTAGGGGTATCCTGAAATGCTTAATTGGTTTAAATCTGTTACGTTTTTTTTTTTCTAAAAAAAATATGTTTTCTTTCATTTTTTTTTTTGGATTCCAAACATTTCAGGGTACCCCTAATTTTTTTTTACCGTTTCATGATTACGGACTTTGGAAATTTTTACCGTTCTGCGATTACATACTTTCGAAATTTTCGTCGTGCCTTCAACTTCAAGCACGGGCATTTCGCTAATATATATATATATATACACGGCGGGTTTCACTTACACCCTATGAAGCATGGACTCGACACGTGATACGACATATAATGAATTGTAAACTGAATTGTTATTTGATTTATTGGTTGGGTTGATGAATTGTAAACTGAAAAGGAAGAAAACAATTGTTGGGCGTAATAGTTCTTATACATGGACCGGTGTATGTTGAACCCTGTCATCAGTTACATCCATATTTAGATCATCTGCCATGTATTTAGTCCAAATTCCCAATTAACTATGTATAAGTCACCTAGTGGCTAAGGCTCTCACTCTCCTGTAGGAAGTTGAGGTTCGATTCCCCCGCACCCCTAAAAACAATACATATATGTACAAGTCACATCTGAATATACCAATGAACCATTTGCCTTCTGGGAAAAAAATATTACAAACAAATACTGGTAAAAGGAGCATCCTTATGTGGCTGAAATAACTTACAGGTCTCAAGGGAAGCCCAAGTAGACCCAAGGAACTAATTGCTGATTGAGAAACTGCTGTCGGCAATGAATTTACCTGACCATTAAACCCTGATTCTCCATAAACACTGGGGGAAGATATGGGACTCAAGCTGCCCTGTTTGACAGGAAAACAAATGAGAATTGGAACAGTGGACACTAATTCAACTTACGGTGCGTTTGACTGCAAAGTTGGGGGAAAAGTGAAAACTGTATCATTTTATGATGAATCTAAAAAATAGTAAAAAAGGAGATGTGTGGCTTATCTGACTCTTTTGGGAGTGGGAAAGGAACGTTTCCGTTGAAAATGAGCAAAATATGGAGTAAATTTTTGCAGTCAAACACCACAAAAGTTAAATAAGAAAAATAAAAAAAAAAAGAGTAAAATGAAGTACTCTTCCAGGAAAAAATGTCTGAGTCAATCAAACACACCCTTAGTGAAACCCGTCCCTAATTCCTGCATGACATTTTCTGGAAACTTTTTTAACCAGAAAAGACATTTACTGCATTAAGTAACACAGTATTACCAATTTCCTAAAGGCAAACTCCCCCCTTCCACATGAGTCGTCATTCATGACATACACCTAAAGAAAGGGAACAATTCGTCTGACACGTATAACCTAAAGAATATGATAGATTACACAGTTGGCCATTCAGTACACTCCACTCGTGACATAGAAATCAAGCAACTGCAGCGCAACGCACATTGTTGTATGTTTTAAAAGTTAAAAGCAACTTAATAATATAGACACCATAGTCTTAGTTAAAATCCTCTGTTAAAATCAACAGAGGAAAAAAAACAGATGGCGAGGGCACAATTAACAAAGGAAAATGTTACGCAAAAATTGATAAGAAAAACAAAGTGTGCAGCAAAGGTTGGCTATAACGTTGTTCATGTTTAAGCACGTACAAAAGATAATGCAGGCTCCGTGATATATGCATAGCATAGCGTTAACATCAATATTAACTAAGGCCCGTTTGGTTGCGCAAATTGTTTAATTATGTAAATTGGTTCATTGTGAATTAGTGAAATGTAAATGAGTGGATTTGAAATAAATTTATATCCAATTTTACACAATGTTTGGTAATCTTAAAATTGATGTTAAGGTTCAATCAGGCAAAAAAGTTAAGAGAGAGAGAGATGAGCAATCGGGATGAACTTTCTGGGATATGATTCTATTTCAAATAGATACATTTCCCTTTTTTGTGAAATACTACAATCAGATTTTACACGGGAGCTAAAATGGGTCAATTAATGAATCATTTATTAATCAAATCAAATGTAATTAATGGGTCAATTTACAATTTTGGGACAACCAAACAGGATCTAAATCAGGGCACTTATTAGTCGGTGTTTGAAGTGTGAACCATCCAAAACGATTTTTCCTCAATTTATCTTCTATAGGAACTACTTCTATTGTCCTACTATTTAACTAATATGTTCATTTATAATTTTATCATTTCAAATTTTACCATACATCCATCTTTAGCATCCACATCTCTGCCACCAAATACTAATAATTACATATTCTTTTGGAGTCCGAATCCAAATTTTCTAAAGGGGATTTATCAAACCACCATACACATGGGAGTCACCAACACATTCCATTACATATTCTGAATACTGAATCGTGTGCTTCAACGAATACCAATTCCAAATATCAATAATAGTGTCATACAGTTTGTATGAGTGTATGCTTAGGCGGGTTAGGTGTTAAAGTGACAATATCATCACTTGATGTGAGAGTAGAATATGAAAATGTTACAATGGGGAATCACTTTATCTCGGAAGTTCTAAATATCAACTTTTAGTAGTTTAATGACCTAGCATAAGGCCTGTATTTCTTTATCTTCTCTTTATAATATTTTATTGTTTTATTTTTCCCCTATCTTGGAGTATTTGTGCCTCTTAAATTACCTAACTAATCCCCCAAGGTACATTTAGACCCTCCAATCTTCCCAGGAAGATTTGAACTCTTGATCTCCAGTTGTGAAGTAAGAGCCCCAAAAAATATTTACTCATTCCTCGTACCAAAAAAAAGTCCATTTCCCTTTCAAACAGAAAATGTTCCACGAGTTAGTACTGTAGAAGACAAGAAAATATTTACCCATTCCTCGTATCAAAAAATTGTTCAGTTGGATGTGACAAGATGATGTAAGTAATGGCGCAGAAGCGTAAAAGAATTATTATCTACACAACAACAACAAAGGACAATGAATAAGGGTTTCTTATTTCTCTCTCTAGTCTCTCAATATCAAATAAGCAAAAGTGATACAAATGAGGCCTTCCGGCTATTTATACTAAAGGTACAAAAAGGGGATAAATAATAAAAAATTCTAAAATGAGCCCTATGCTCATACATCATTCTCCCCCCATGAGAGGAATCCATATATGCCAAATATTGCCGGAAGAAATCAGGATCAACATCCTACAATGTGGCCTCAGTAATTCAAGAATCTTCCGCCTCGGAGCGTCCAACCTAACGGACCAAATAACGGGTGTAGTCTCCTGAAGAGAAAGAGACAAATGCTGAATCAAGGATTCCCTCGATACGATCCACATGTGAACGGACCGGGTGGATAGAGGATGAGGGAAGTGGAATGAGTGGTGGGTGGGTACCACAAAATGGAGAAAGATCCACCACGTTGAACGTGCGGTGCATGCGAAGCTCAGGCGAAAGGTCAACCTCATAGGCATTCAGCCCACAAGCTCGAATAATAGTAAAAGGGCCAAAGCGGCGAATAAGAAGCTTGTTGCCTTTGCCTGACCTTCCCGCCTTGAAGGCGGGCACGGACGTCAGAGTGAATGGAAGTCAAGTGTGCCGCAAACTCCTCCGCGGAGGGACATGTAAGTACTGTCGGTGGAAGCTCGGTGAGATCAATGGGCATAGTGAGAGACTAACCCAACACAATCTGAAAGGGAGAGAGACCTATGGAACGGTTGACGGCATTGTTGAAGGCAAACTCGGCATGTGCAATCACTATATTCCACCTACGGGGATGCTTCGATGTCAGACACCATAAAAGGTCACCCACACTCCTATTGACCACCTCGGTCTGTCCGCCTGTCTAGGGGTGAAAAGCAGTCCAAAACTGAAACTCAGTCCGTGATAGATGCCACAGTGTCCGTAAATCACATAATCCTGTTAGACGTAATGCTATGGGGCATTCCATACAAACGGACAACCTCACCGAAGTACAAGGACGCGACATGAGAAGCCTCTGTCGTACGAGTACACGGGATGAAGTGAGACATCTTGGAGAATCGATCCACAACGACGAAGATGGAGTCGTGTTCGCTTGAAGTACGTGGGAGGCCAACAATAAAATCCATCGAGACATCCTGCCACGGGCACTTAGGTACTGGTAGTGGAGTGTATAAGCCAGCATTGGTATGCTTCCCCTTGACCGTCTGACAAGTGTAGCAACGCCTAATAAAAGCGTTAGTGTCGCGCCTCATAGTCGGCCAATAAAAACAGTCTCGTAACATTGCGTGAGTACGTGCTTGTCCCAGATGCCCTACTAGACCGCCACCATGAACCTCGTATATGATCTTCTCCCGTAAAAAGGAAGAACACAGAGCAGGCCCCCAATGTAAAAACCCATCATGTAATAAGTACTCACCCGACTCACCATTGCCCTACTAGCATGCGGCGAAAACAGGACCCAACTCCACGTCAGACGGGTAAAGATCTCGAATCTCATCAAACCCAAAAACCTGACTCCGCAAAGTCACCAAAGCATGAGCTCGTCAGCTAAGTGCATCCGCTACCAAATTCTCCTTACCGGGCTTGTACTGGAGGTGGAAAGTATATCGCTGAAGACAGGCGGTCTGTTTGGTGTGTCTGTCACTAACACGCCGCTGACTATGGAGAAATCGCAAGGCCTCATGGTCAGACTTGATCACAAACTCCTTATGGATGAGATAAGATGACCAAAATTTCAATGCAGTCACAACCGCATAGAACTATAAGTCATACGTAAAATAATGCAATGCCGCTCCAATCAGCTCCCGACTGAAAATGCAATGGGCTTTCTATTCAGACTCCACACGGCCCTCACCCCTATTTTGCAAGCATCGCAAGACAACTCAAACAGCTGATCAAAATTGGGTAAGGAGAGGATAGGAGCAGTCGTCATCAACTCCTAGATACGCGTGAAGGCTCGCTCGGCCTCCACAGTCCACCTAAACTCGGCGCTCGAAGAAGTGCTCATCAAATCCGTAATAGGGTCCATAATGGTGTTGAATCCTGCTATAAATCGTCGATAAAACTTGGCGTGCCCGTGAAAACTGCAGACCTGTGATACGGAAGTTGGGTATAGGCCAATCCACTATCGCCTGAATCTTGGCGTCGTCCACCATGACGTTGTCTTCCGATACCACGTACCCCAGAAAAATCATTGATGGAATCATGAAGGCGGCCTTCTTCAATGTGAGGAAAAAGCGCTCAGCTCACAAAACCTCTAAAACTTGGGTCACGTGCCCAAGATGCTCCTCCTCGGACCGGCTATAAATCAAAATGTCATTAAAGTAGACCACGACAAACTTGCCCAAGAAAGGAGACTAGGCTCCAGTGAATTTAAGGCTGAATTGACAATTGGAGGTGGGCCGGATCCAAGCGGCAGCAACCGTTCTTGGCTAAGAGCAGGTGCAACACTGTTTTCGGTGTAAGCTGCCAGTCGGCAGTGCGTGAGAGGGGTTGGTTGTCCACCGCATAGGTGGTTCGGTGAGCAGCCTTGGTAGTAGAATCGTATCGCTAGGGCTTGCCCTGGAGTCATCTGGATGAATTCAATTTGAATCCCAATCTTTTATAAATATAGTTGATCCAAGAACAAACCACGCTTTGATACCAATTTGGTGTAAGTAATGGTACGGAAACGTAAAAGAATTATTATTAACACAAAAACAACAACAACAACAACAACAAAGGAAAATGAATAAGAGTTTCTTATTTCTCTCTCTAGTCTGTCACTATCAAATAAGCAAAAGTGATACAAATGAGGCCTTCCGGCTATTTATACTAAAGGTACAAAAAGGGGATAAATAATAAAAATTGCTAAAATGACGATTATATCCCTATGCTCATACATCATTCTCCCCCACGAGAGGAATCCATATATGCCAAATATTGCCGGAAGAAATCGGGATCAACATCCTGCAATGTGGCCTCAGTAATTCAAGAATCTTCCGCCTCGAAGCGTCCAACCCAATGGACCAAGTAACGGGTGTAGTCTCCTGAAGAGAAAGAGACAAATGTTGAATCAAGGATGCCATCGATACGATCCACATGTGAACGGACCGGGTGGATAGAGGATGAGGGAAGTGGAATGGGTGGTGGGTGGGTACCACGAAATGGAGAAAGATCCACCACGTTGAACGTGCGGTGCATGCGAAGCTCAGGCGGAAGGTCAACCTCATAGGCATTCAGCCCACAAGCTCGAATAATAGTAAAAGGGCCAAAGCGGCGCATAAGCTTGTTGCCTTTGCCTGGCCGTCCCGCCTTGAAGGCGGGCACAGACGTCATCTTGAATGGAAGTCAAGTGTGCCGCAAACTCCTCCGCGGAGGGATATGTTGGTACTGTCGGTGGAAGCTCGGTGAGATCAATGGGCATAGTGAGAGACTTACCCAACACAATCTGAAGGGGGAGAGACCTCTGGAACGGTTGACGGCATTGTTGAAGGCAAACTCGGCATGTGCAATCACTATATTCCACCTACGGGGATGCTTCGATGTCAGATACCATAAAAGGTCACCCACACTCCTATTGACCACCTCGGTTTGTCCGCCTGTCTAGGGGTGAAAAGCAGTCGAAAACTGAAACTCAGTCCGTAATAGATGCCATAGTGTCCGTAAATCACATAACCCTGTTAGACGTAATGCTATGGGGCATTCCATACAAACAGACAAGCTCACAGAAGTACAAAGATGCGACATGAGAAGCCTCTGTCGTACGAGTACACGGGATGAAGTGAGGCATCTTGGAGAATCGATCCACAACGACGAAGATGGAGTCGTGTCCGCTGGAAGTACGTGGGAGGCCAACAATAAAATCCATCGAGACATCCTGCCACGGGCACTTAGGTACTGGTAGTGGAGTGTATAAGCCAGCATTGGTATGCTTCCCTTTGACCGTCTCACAAGTGTAGCAACGCCTAATGAAGGCTTTAGTGTCGCGCCTCATAGTCAGCCAATAAAAACAGTCTCGTAACATTGCGTGAGTACGTGCCTGTCCCAGATGCCCTACTAGACCGCCACTGTGAACCTCGTATATGATCTTCTCCCGTAAAAAGGAAGAACACAGAGCAGTCCCCCGATGTAAAAACCCATCATGTAATAGGTACTCACCTGACTCACCATTGCCCTACTAGCATGCGGCGAAAACAGGATCCAACTCCACGTCAGACGTGTAAAGATCTCGAATCTCATCAAACCCAAAAACCTGACTCCGCAAAGTCACCAAAGCATGAGCTCGCCGGCTAAGTGCATCCGCTAGCAAATTCTGCTTACCGGGCTTGTACTGGAGGTGGAAAGTGTAACGTTGAAGATAAGCGGTCTATTTGGCGTGTCTGTCACTAACACACCGCTGACTATGGAGAAATCACAAGGCCTCATGGTCAGACTTGATCACAAACTCCTTATGGATGAGATAAGATGACCAAAATTTCAGTGCCGTCACAACCGCATAGAACTACAAGTCATATGTAAAATAGTGCAATGCCGCTCCTATCAGCTCCCGACTGAAAATGCAATGGGCTTTCTATTCAGACTCAACATGGCCCCCACCCCTATTTTGCAAGCATCGCAAGACAACTCAAACAGCTGATCAAAATCGGGTAAGGAGAGGATATGAGCAGTCGTCATCAACTTCTTGATACGCGTGAAGGCTCGCTCGGCCTCCACAGTCCACCTAAACTCGGCGCTCGAAGAAGTGCTCATCAAATCCGTAATAGGGTCCATAATGGTGTTGAATCCTGCTATAAATCGTCGATAAAACTTGGCGTGCCCGTGAAAACTGCAGACCTGTGATACGGAAGTTGGGTATAGGCCAATCCACTATCGCCTGAATCTTGGCGTCGTCCACCATGACGCTGTCTTCCGATACCACGTACCCCAGAAAAATCACTGATGGAATCATGAAGGCGCCCTTCTTCAATGTGAGGAAAAAGCGCTCAGCTCACAAAACCTCTAAAGCTTAGGTCACATGCCCAAGATGCTCCTCGGACTGGCTATAAATCAAAATGTCGTTAAATTAGACCACAATAAACTTGCCCAAGAAAGGAAACTAGGCTCCAGTGAATTTAAGGCTGAATTGACAATTGGAGGTGGGATGGATCCAAGCGGCGCAACTGTTCTTGGCTAAGAGCAGTGGCAGCACTGTTTTCTGTGTAAGCTGCCCGTCAGCAGTGCGTGAGAGGGGTTGGTTGTCCACCGCATAGGTGGTTCGGTGGGCAGCCTTGGTGGTAGAATCGTATCGCTAGGTCTTGCTCGGGAGTCATCTGGATGAATTCAATTTGAATCCCAAACTTTTATAAATATAGTTGATCTAAGAACAAACCACTCTGATACCAATTTGATGTAAGTAATGGTGCGGAAACGTAAAAGAATTATATTAACACAAAAACAACAACAACAACAACAACAACAAAGGAAAATGGATAAGGGTTTCTTATTTCTCTCTCTAGTCTCTCAATATCAAATAAGCAAAAGTGAAACAAATGAAAGCATTCCGGCTATTTATACTAATGGTACAAAAGGGGAAAAGTAATAAAAATTGCTAAAATGACAACTATATCCCTATGTTCCTGCATCACAAGGTAAGGCTGTCAGTTGGCTAGAGGACACACACCACCCCCTCAAACTAATAATTCAATACACATTAATAATTAAGATTGATAACTTCATAATCTCAATGAAGAATGTCCCCGTTTAAGTTTGACATGACTCGTCTCTACAAGCATCATGTTGAACATCATATTAATTTTAGCAAAATTATAGACAGAGAGAGAGAGAGAGAGAGAGAGAGAGAGAGTACTTAATAAGAATATTAATTAACAACTTTTGGGGGAGAGAGAGAGTACTTAACAAGACTACTAATTAACAACTTTTGGGTCAGCATCTATTTCTAAATATTATAGAATTGACTTAATATTTCAAAACCATATGTGAGAAGCCCTGGACTGGCTATAAATGTTTTCAGACTTCCATATTAATGCATAAACCATCTGTATTTATGTAAAATGTTTCCCATTCTGTCTATTCTTATGATTCCAAAACAAATAAAGTAACAGTCCACCGAATACCATAACACTACAAATGATTCTTCATTTGTCAATAACACTTTTAAGCGATGCATTTAATTCAGTGGAAAGCTCCACAAAATCTCAATCTCAACTACAAGGGGAGTTCATTTAACTGTAATACTTAATTTCTTCATCCACCTATACTGTTAGTCTCTCCACAAAGGATTGCAAGTAGCCATTTCAATGTCTTATAAAACTTCACCACTTTTTTTTTATAGAAAGTAATAAGAAAAAAACTTCACCACTTGCCAATCAATAATAGAAACCAACATATAACATGATCTCCATGAGCAAAGATATTTTTTGAAGAAGTCGATGATCTTCTGTGAAATACATCCATGAGCGAAAACAGTTAGGGCCCGTTTGGTTGTGGAGAACAAGGCAGTTTTCCAAGAAAATTTTCCACAGATGAAAAATTGGAAAATGTGTTCAAATTTAATATATTTCCATATAGAAAACTAGAAAACAATCTTTCTGATTTTTCAATTTTCCAGGGAAAAAAAAACTACTTTTAACATGTTTTCAACCAATTTTCAAAACATCAGTTATATTTGAAAATTATACTAAGACCCCTGAATTTTTGTACATTACATTTTGACCCCCAAAATTTTAAAAAATCACATTTTTTACGACTAAATTTAAGAAAAATGATATGTTCAACACTTTAAACTTTCTATAAATTAAATTTTGACCGCTGCTCTTTCTTTAAATTACATTTTTGCCTTGAACATTCTGTAAATTAAATTTTGAGCTTCAAAATTTCTATAAATCACATTTTGAAAATAATGGTTTATTTCTAACAAATGAACGTTTCCCTAGTATTCTAAATTTTCAATTGAGAATGAAAATTAGAGATAGAAAACGGAAAATAGTTTTCTATGACCTATGACGCACGGATTCTTTAAATGGTAATTCTCACCCAATTCTCCTCCGATTCGCACCCACCTCGTATCCAACTATTTTAATTAAAGTTAATTACGGATTCTTCATTAATTCTTTAAGAATCCTGATTTTTTCGTGAATTAGTGGTATTTTTTTTATCAATGTCCTCTGTGAAGCTACGAGGATATATATTCTAGAATGGATGAAACTTTGAGAATGTGAGAGGTGAGAGTTAGCCAAAGATAAAGAGAGATTCGAGACTATAGATTGAAAATCATTGATGTGGATGTTATTAATGTATATCTTCAAGCCCAAGATTGTCATGTTATTGCAACTTAACTTACAAGTTACAAAATCTTTCGGCCTTGAGGGGAGACAATTTAAAATAGTTTCATAATGTCGTACCTTGGTGCGATGGCAAGTGCCCTCGCCCAAGCTACGGTTGGTCTAGCCTCTCCATATATAGGGGTAAAGCCAACCAACATCTGCCTAGCGGGAGCATTGCGCACTGGGTACAACCTTTTTTATGATTTACCCTAGTGGCAGTGTTCGAAAAGAGGAATAAATGTACGTATTAATTTGTAGAAACCTAATGTACTATCAACAAAAATTTAAGGAATAACATAATATATTTTATATTTTTATTTTATTTCCCAACGCATCCATTTCCTACTTTTTTAAGATTTTTCGAACTGCACCAGGAACTTGTCGCGCCCGCATCTTGTACCCGCATTTGTGCTTCATAGTCTACAACTATAAGGATCCTTAATTTTCTATTTACACAAAACACTTATAAGAGAAATGGAGCAAAAACAATTAGTTAGAGGTAGAAGAAGGATAAAGGCAAAATCCTTAGTAATTTTGGATGCTTATCAAAATAATACAAGTAGACTGTATATGGGGTAGGCCCGTAAACGGATCAGATACGATCCTGATCAGGCAAATCCAAACCCATATCCGTTTATGTTAAGCGGATTCGGATTCGGATCCGATCCGTTTATTAATCGGATCGGATCAGGCAAATCCAAATCCATATCCGTTTATGTTAAACGGATTCGGATTCGATCCGATTATCCGTTTATGTTAAACTTGATTTGCAAATTTTTATTTTCATCTCTTATTTCATAAATTTATTTTGCAAATGTTCCAAAAAAACTAATAATGAAATAAAGAACTATTATAATAAATATTTAAAATATTATTAAATACAATATATATTAATTAAAAATGTTATATATATAGTAATAATATTAATCGGATCGGATTATTAACGGATCGGAGTATATGAATCACAATCCGCTCCATTTAATAAACGGAAAATCGGGTAATCGGATAATCGGATTTTAGGCATGATCCATATCCGCTTAAATGGATTGAATTCGGATTCGGATAAATTCCGATCCATTGACAGACCTGTGGGGGGTGCCTACATAAAGTTAAAGAACTAATTAAATATAACAGCCGTCAACTTAAAGTTTGAGTAAACTTTGCTCGTTAACATTGTAGATTCATTGTAAAACAATTCGTTTAATGGCAACCGAGTGACTAGTGAGAAAAGATAAAACACTTGTGCAGTTCGGAGTCATGGGAAAAACACTTAGAATAAAAAAAAATACGGGTTACGATCCTTTTCTAACAAACATAAATTGCGAGCAAAAAGCAACTTCTAGCACCCTTTATGGTATCATCCACACTTAATTTAGCAAGAAGAATTGCTGTTTTTGCTACATTACACCAGAGTAAGTCTCTTCTTGATAGAATAGAAAATAGTAGACAAAAAAAAATTCCATCCATCCCTAAATCCACAAAGGCTTAACAGTGAATGATGAAACAAAAAGACTTAGATAACACATATATTTACGATACAATGTATACCATTTAAATTAGCATAATGTAAGGCAATACTTACTGACCACATATGTGTTCCATCCCTGTGCCGGTACAATGCCTTGAGAAGGAGAAAGGACAACTGGCATGTAGGTCTGTGGTCCCTGTGAGGGAGGCCCATAGATATATGTTGCTTTTGGTAAGGACCATGCAGGAAATCCATTGGCGTAGGGTAGACCAGATGAATTCACAGATGATAAACCAGTAGAACCATATTGTGGAGGTCCTGGAACAGATAAAAAAGTTTCTGCTGATAAAGGCTGAGGATGATCGAACTTGCATGCAATTCCAAATTTACATAATCCTCTTCGCATGTAATAAGGACATGACTTTTCTTCCTGAAAGAGTAACATGAACAATTCAAAATCTTTTCATATGCATCAAAGGGAAAACAAGCCATCAACTTGGTGATAGATATCATGCTAGCACAATGGGACCGAGAAAGAAGAAAGGCACAAAGGGAAAAGGGTATAAGCACCTGACGCATTGGTAGCCCCAATATATTCAACAAGACTGGTCCAGCACCATTCCTATCTCGTGGATGATGATATTTACACGTTGATCCATATTTGCAAGTCCCTGTCTTCAGAAAATACTGCACGAGACAACCATCAATTACAAAATTTACCACAAAGCATTCCTCTTCCCAGAGAACTTTTTAAGTAGTGTTACCAGCAGAGTAGATTCCAAATTTGTTTTGAACTTAGTTCTCCTAACTCAAGCAATTAAATGTTTATCCACACAAGCTTCAAGTTTTAATTTTTCTTACTCTTTCTTTATCTATAACTTAGGATATCCTGATCTTTGGCCTGGGGCCACAAGTAGACCCTCCAATCAAAATGGCCAAGACACAAAAACATGGTTGTACACATCCATAAGGATCAATTCTTTATAAAATTCAGTGCTTGGTTTAAAGGAAAAGTTATACTTTCAATAATGTGGTGTTTGACATAAAACATTATAAGTTCTCTACACGAGCGAGTGCAGAAACATTTTAAGGTGGGCAGGCATAATATATATTTTACATTAATTTCTTTCCATTGATAGCGGCAAACCTTCAACAATAAGTACTACTTCAACAATAAGTACTAGAGAAAATATTAGATAGGAACATTGTTTTGATATACATTACATAACATCATGGTGTTTTGAACAAATTCTTTTTCAATTTTTTTGTTATTTCTAATAATTATCTTGGTTTTTCAGAGTGGGAGATAATGTTGATTTTGTAGTGCCTAAGCATAAACTAAATTAAAATTACTAATGTTTATATTACCAAGTCATTTAAGCTTTAATTTGAACAAAACAAATCTATGTAGTAATCAAACATTCAAAGCCTAACAATTTAGGAATCAAACTATGTATAAATCAGACATTGAAACATCAAAACCTAACGATCAACAAAACTCACGTGGAACATTCAAATTCAGCCCTTGTATTAATCAAATATGACAAGTCCCATACTTATGAAACATTGAAATTCAAACCCTAAACTCAAATTATATTATTATAACCTATAAAAGATAAAATTATTTCTTTATCCCCCAAACATTTTACCTTTAATCTTTTTTCCCAAAAATAAGGCTCAAGTGAATCTGCCACTATCTCTACAAAACTAACTGGCAAAAGTTACACAAACATAGACGACTCATTGAAGATAATCCTAACTTAACTTTTAGTAAAATGACAAGCCATACCAAAAGAGGACTAAATAAAGACAAAACCTATCTAAATGAATATAGACTGATTAATAAACACATGCAGTCAAGCACAAGCACTTGTAAATTATACCAAGTCCAAATAAAACAGGTCCACTTATTAAATGGAACATACATGACAAGACCAAATGAATGACAAATACAATTCAATTCACAAACTAACTTTTTGTTTTTCACAGAATTTATATAGAAACAGAATCCCCACTATTGTCCCCCATACTTGAGATGAGATCGCAACAAAACAAACTAACTTGTAAACAAAGTTTATTCATTTAAATACATAGTTCATTCTTCAAACTAATACAATCTTTTTTATTTATGAGATTACATATATGAACACATTTCACATGCATAATCTAATATTTACCACACAATCTGGTTGCCCAATTCTTTCAGGAAGTTCACCTCCATCCTGACCAACCTGTACATTAATGCAATGAAACAAACCCAATATTTCAGTCAACCTTAATCCAACCAATTTTAACCAAAACTCAAAACAATAAAAACATAGTTACCTGCCCAACATAGGGATGATTGAATTTACAATTGATTCCATAACCACACATACCAGTCCTCAAATAATATATGCAATCAGGCTCACCAGGGCGCACTGGATAAGAGCTACATTTATCTGCAATGCCAAAACTCCAAAAAATCAACACGAACATTTAAACACAACTAAATTAAATAAACATAGGGCTAATAAATAAAAACAGAGAGCTCAACTTTTAAAACTGCCATGAAGATGGCAATGTGATTGCATTATATATAGAACTGCTTAAAATTAAGCATACTCTAAAATAAAAATATTACCTTGAACACCGTTCCGGTTAACCTGGCTATTATCCGGCATCGGTGTCTGATAGAATAGAATATAATGTCCAACTCACAAATAATTTGGTACTAACGTGAAAAGGCTTATGATTTATATAGATGTCGAAACAGGGTTTAGAGGTGTGAGAATGGGAAGAGACATAATACTAATACTTGAAATAAATAAAAAAGAATCACAGATAATCTGAAGCGTGTACGAATAATAAATAGGTTATGCCTCGAAAAGACAAAATTGTAGTTTGGTATTTTCAGATTCAGTATATTACGGGACACGAGAATGGGGAACGTTTTTAATGTGTGTGCTGTAACAAAGTGTAAAATTCGTTCGCCGTTAAAAGACCAAAATTTGGTGGTTTGGCGTATGGAAGAAGTAAGTGAAATCTGAAGCGCGGAGAACTGAGGAGTTTGACGAGGGAATGTGAGAAAGTGATCTTAACCGTTGTTTGATGTTTGATTGGTGCCCAAAATAAAGAAATCGTTTGAGTGGACCTTTGATATTCCCACCACTTAAGATTAAATTTGTTATTAAAATAATAAATGATTCGATCAACTATTCATCTTTCTCACGAAACATTCGAAAATAAAAAATTTTATTTTAAAACATATTTAGTTTAAAGTCTTTTTTAATAAATATTATACGTCAATTTTATTAAAATATCTTAAAAAATACACGACATGTGACTTAAAAATGAATTGTTCAAAAGTGTTCCGTCTATAATCGATTATTATAACAAAATATTTATCCCCTACACGTGTATTATAATTTCAAAATCTTTTGAGATTCCTCACCCTCTCAGTCTCCAAAATCTTATATATTCCTTTCACCGTTGGTGTTGCCGTGGCAAATAGGCACACAGATCAATGTCTTAAATTTAAGTCAGGCTTTAGATCTCTCAACCAGGGCAAGAAGAGGTTATCTTCCTCTTCATCCTGTTGTATTTTGAGTTCTATTAAGGACTATTTGGAACTTCGTTGGTTTTCATAGTTGTTGGATTAAAAGGGGGGTTTATGCTCTACTCTGCGATTTATGAATTGATTCATAATTTTTATTTTATTTTATTTTTTGATAATACAGTCTTTGAAAACAAGTGAACAAACTTGGAAACATATTATATACTCATAAAAGAGGGCGAAAGAAAGAACGGTAAGTTTCAAGTTTTTCCCTAATATTGATTTAATATTACTAACATAATATATTGTTTTCTTTTAACTGAAATTGTCGCGCCATGACTTAATTAAGTTAACCTCATCCTTTTAATTAGAAATAAATTGCCTTAAACAATGCTTTAATTTAAATCTATAAGGAAAAATAGCATAAGATTTTTCTTTCTCAAAGGCAAGTTTCGATAAAACATAACTATCGATACTTACAACTAACAAGTATTAAACAACTTTACATATACAACTTGCTTTGTTTAAAATTTACGCAAAAAGCTTCTTGATATTCGAACCATATTAGGCATCCGTTACTCCCCCGTTTTAAGATCCTAACTTGGCAGTGAACTCCAAACAATAGGCATACCTGAAACATAACATTTTAGGAGTGTAAGCAACACAAGCTTAGTGAATGACCATATACCACACATATAAACAATTTAAATAACCCTTTTTTTCTAATGTTATAACCCAATAGGAATTATGTAACTCTCGCAAGCCTGGACCCGCCACATTCCAATTAACCCACCACAGTTAATGGGGAACACCACATCCCATAATTAGGTCCGAGTACAACAAACCTTTAAGTTGGGTTAACGGGACCGCCACATCCCATAGAACCCACCACAGTCCTTAACATTATATAGAGGACCCTCTACAGTCCATAACATTAAATAACTTTTCTTAACAGTGTTAAGCATATGCATATGTTTCACAAATATCACATTTCTCCATAAACAGTTTAACACATGTATTTAACTACACAATTCCATATGAAAATATAAGCATTTATATTTCATAGGATAGGTCACTCTCCTTGGATTTGGTGCTAAGATTAATACCAAACTACTTCCTTGGTATGGTAGTATTAGCTGCTTCCCCACCTAACAAGTCAATGTCATTAGTATTTGAATACACCGATTAACATCAAACCCAGTAATACATCACATTATTTAGTCAATCAGAAATAATTAAGTAGGAATTAAATATGATACTTCACATTTATGTAACACCCAATTAATTAGGGTTCTAACAAAATTTACGAAATTAAATTACGAATTCGTTAGACAAAGTTATGCCCATTTTACAACAACCTTTTCCAAATCGTTTCTCAAGAAAAACATCAACACAACTTCAACTTCCTGGAATTTTCATAATTTTTATACATCATAACTTTGAATGATATTGCACCTAATATCCGTAAACACCTTTAATAATACAAAATTAATGTTTCATAATTTTTAGGGCTCATTTGCTATGTCGAGCAAAACGTCAAACACCGGGTATGCATTCTTGCTCCTTTAGGGAAGATTTTAAACCAAAACTTCAAACTATCACCAAAGGTATTTTTATACAATTTTCGTATATGGTATACATGTATGAGTCTAGTTTACTCTCCAACATGAATCACTCAATTCCAATAAGTATTCAATAATTTATGCCATTTTTAGCACAACTAGGTCAAGAACGAACAGTAGAGCATAACTTAACATTTTTAAGCATACATTACCTCGACCTTAGGTATCATTCATGGAAACATATAATAATCATGTTTTAGCAGAAATATACATCATAAGCATGAATTTTCTAAATCATAATGCTTTACGAAAAATGATGTAAATTTAGGACTTTAAAGTATGCATTTACGATCCTTGCTCCAGTTCTAACTTATGTTCTTAACCCATACTTATTTTAATAAGCTTAGGCAATATGGGTATCATTAAAATATTTATCCAAATCAAAAATAAAAATATGCCAAGTGTAGAACTCATCCATGTGACCAACTTTAATAAAGAAGTAATTACCTTACGAGGATTCCTCGATTTATAGAAATTTTCCAAAAATTTCTTCCTTAACTTTCTTCTCTTTCTCTCTCTTTAGGCAAAACTCTTGTTCATGGTTGAATTGGTTGAACAAGTGAGTTGTTTTAACAAGTTTAAGTCGGCCAAACCATCACCTACCCTTTAACCAATCAAAAAATAGCACATGGTGTGCTAATAAGACAAATGTCACTTAAGGGATGGACAGATTTGCCCTTGTTTCGTACTTTTGGTATGACTTCTTGTACAAGCCTCTGCTTAACCCACCGTTTATTGTGTTATAATATTAATTCATATATCTACAACTTTTATAATTTGTGTTGTCCCAAAATCATAAACTAGTATGCCTAATTTGGGCTTCGAACAGGAGAGTAGCAATTTACCGAAAATCTCAAAACTTTCACATTTAATGACCAAACATTGCCAATTTCGTATCAACACCCTAATTTACTTTTATAAACGTAATCATGAATTTAAAACATAATTTATTATGCATTTAACCACATAACTAATCATATGCTCTAAACATGGTATCCCCGATCATAAGCTTAATTAGCATCTAATATAAACCACATATATCTCACATGAGCATGCATCCCCTAAACATGATAATTAACCTGTTTAACACATACAACCAATTTATAACTTATAACTCATAACTTATACTTAATCATGTAATTAACCTTACTAATCATGTTTTAGGGCCTTACAATTCTACCCCTCTTATAAAAATTTCGTCCTCGAAATTTAACGCAAAAGAAACTTACCAAACAAATGAGGATATTGCTTCTTCATGTTATCCTCCCCTTCCCAGGTGGCATACTCTACATTCTGACTTCTCCACATCACCTTAACTAGTGAAATGATTTTACTACGTAAGACTTGCTCCTTACGATCTACAATAACAATTGGTTCCTTTACGTAGGTTAAGTCATCTTGAAGCTCTATCGGTTGTGAGATAAACACATGTGAAGGATCGGGCACATACTTACGTAACATGGATATATGAAAAACATCGTCTATTCGGGACAATTCTGGCGGTAATGCCAATTTATAAGCTACAGGTCCAATCCGTTTCACTATCTCATAAGGGTCAATGTTCTTGGGACTTAACTTTTCCTTCTTCTCGAATCTCATAACCCCTCTCCAAGGAGAAACTCATAGGAATACTCGATCACCTTCCTCAAATTTTAATTCTTTCCTTCGGTTGTCTGCGTAACTTTTCTGTCTACTTTGCGCCACCTTCAAGTGATTATGGATAAGATTTATCTTTTCAGTAGTCTTCTGTATAATTTCTAGCCCAAGTAGTTTTAGCTCTCCTACTTCAGTCCAACACACTGGAGTTCTGCATTTTCTCCCAAACAAAGCTTCATAAGGAGCTATCTCAATTCTCGAATGATAACTATTATTATAAGCAAACTCTATTAGTGGCAAGTCTTCATCCCAACTGCCCTTGAACTCCAATACACAAATTCGTAACATGTCTTCGAGTGTTTGGATCGTTCGTTCTGACTGCCCATCAGTCTGAGGATGAAAAGTTATACTAAATTTCAATTTAGTCCCCAAAGCTTGTTGTAAACTAGGCCAAAAGTGAAAAGTAAACTTAAGATCTCGATCAGAAATAATAGAAACAGGTGCACCGTGCAATCTAATAATCTCATCCACATATAATTTGGCATATCTATCCATAGAGTAAGTAGTTTTAACAGGAAGAAAATGTGCAGACTTAGTCAACCTATCAGTGACAACCTAAATAGAATCAAACCCTCGTGATGATTTTGGTAAACCTATAACAAAATCTATAGTAACATGCTCCCATTTCCACTCAGGAATAGGTAAAGGCTGTAGTAAACCACTTGTCTTCTGATGCTCCACCTTCACCTGTTGGCAAACTAGACATCTAGCAACAAAATTTGCAATGTCGTGTTTCATTCTCGGCCACCAATAATATTGTTTCAAATCTCTATACAGTTTCGTGCTCCCTGGATGCATAGCATATAAAAAACAGTGGGCTTCCTCTAAAATAGTTCTTCTTAAAATAGGCACATTAGGTACACACAAACGGTTTCCCTACATAATAATGTCATCATCACGAATAGAAAATTCATTTGCTTTACTCTTTTTCATATTATCTCTAACTTTCTCCAATTTTGTATCTCCTGCTTGTGCTTGTTTTATCCAGTCTATCAACGTGGGTCTAACATTAAATGTGCTACTATTCTGTAAGACTCATTTAAAGTTAATTCCACCCCCATTAAAGCTAACTCTCTCAGTAGGTCAACTCGAATACAATAAATATAAGATACAATCCCTCGAGATTTTTTACTCAAAGTATTGACAACAACATTAGCTTTACCTAGATGGTGACGTATCGTGCAATCATAATCTTTTATAAGTTCCATCAACCTTCTTTGCCTCAAGTTCAAGTCTTTTTGAGTAAACAAGTATTTTAATCTTTGATGGTTAGTAAAAATTTCAGAACTAACACCTTATAAGTAATGTCTCCAGATCTTTATTGTAAAAACTACTGCAGCTAACTCAAGATCATGAGTAGGGTAGTTACGTTCATGTATCTTTAACTGTCGAGAAGAAAAAGCAATTACCTTTCCACAATGCATTAATACACATCCAAGTCCTTAATATGAAGCATCACTATAAATAACTAAACCTTCTGTACCCGTTGGGACAGTCAATACTGGAGCTGATGTCAACTTACCCTTTAAATTTTCAAAGCTTTTATCACAATCACCACTCCATACAAACTTGTTCTCCTTTCTGGTAAGCTTAGTCAATGGCAATGCAATAGAAGAAAACCTCGGTATAAACCTCCTGTAATAGCCCGCCAATTCCAAAAAGCTACGTACCTCTATCACACTAGTTGATCTTTCCTAATTCGTTATTGCTTCTACCTTCTTGGGATCAACACAAATACCATCAGTAGAAATAACAAGCCCCAAAAACACTACCCTGTCTAGCCAAAATTCACATTTAGAAAATTTAGCATACAACTGCTTCTCTCATAAGGTTTGTAAAATAATGCGTAGGTGGTGTTCATTCTCATCCCTACTACGAGAATATATCAAAATATCATCAATGACGACAATAACAAAAGAATCCACGTATGGGTGAAATATACGGTTCATCGAATCCATGAATACAGCCGGTGTATTTGTTAAACCAAATGGCATGACAAAAAATTCATAATGTCCATACCTGGAACGAAAAGCAGTTTTAGAAATGTCACAATCTCTTACTTTCAATTGATGATATCCGGATCTGAGATTGATCTTGGAATACACTTTGGCTCCTTGCAACTGATCGAACAAGTCATCAATTCGGGGTAATGGGTATTTGTTACGGATAGTCACCTTATTCAATTGACGATAATCGATGCATAGTCTCATGGTTCCATCTTTCTTTTTCACAAACAATACTGGGGCTCCCCGCGGTGATACACTAGGCCTTATAATAAAACAACGATCTAACAAATCTTGCAACTGTATTTTTAGCTTTTTTAATTCTGCAGGTGCCATACGATATGCTGCAATGGATATTGGTGTAGTGTCTGGTACCAACTCAATCGCAAATTCTACCTCACGGTCTGGTGCTATCCCTGGGAGTTCTTCTGGGAAGACATCTGCAAACTCATTAACTACTGGTATATCTGATAGTTTTCCAGCCTCTTGTCGTGTGTCCATTACATGGGCAAGATAACCCTGACACCCTTTCCTTAATAATTCATAAGATTTTGTAGCAGAGATCAAACATGTTAGAGTGACATTTTGTTCCCCAACAAATTTAAATTCGGGTTCACCCGGTAACCGAAACACTACCTCCTTATTTTTCACCCACTCGCACCACACACTCCCTATATACCCTCTCAATAAAAACCAACCCCCCCACTGGAGTAACAATAGCTAAACCAGAACCTAATGATGATGATGGTTTATTAAGATGTAACAGATAAAGAAAAGACACAAAATAATATGTAGAACCAGGATCTATCAACACATAAGCATCTTTATCACCAATAGGAAGTGTACCTGTCAGTACGTTAGGCATAACTTGTGCATCTTGTTGTGTCAGTGCAAACACTCTGCCTTGGCCTTGACTTTTCGATATACCTCTTCTACCTCCCCTGGGTACATTCTCTGTAGAACTCCTACCTCCTAATGCCACACTCCCAACTGATGTTGTAGCTCCCGTCATTGGATAATTCTTTCGTAAGTTCCCTGGTTGATGACAATGGAAACATAAAGGTGTCGTCTCAGTTATTGTACACTCCCGAGATATGTACCCTTGACCACCAAATCTATAACAAATTATGACCCTCGGTACCAACACAGATGCATTTTTTGACCGATTCATCCCGGTCCTTCCACCTCGAGCTTGAAATCTTCCACACTTCTATTATTTTTAAATTATTGGCCCTTAGGTACTCCTCGTGCTACACTCTGAGTTATAAATAAGTACTTTTAGCAGTTTTTTGTGGATTTTTTAAAAATAGATACAAAATGTATTTTGACCTAATTTTTTGCATATGGGTTGATTGGAAGGTTAATTTCAAGGAAAAAATATAAATTTTGAAAAAAAAAAGTTTTTTAGGGTCTAGAATTAGGTGTGATGCATGGGTGATGTATAGAGCATGATGTACTATATCATGGTTCTCTCTCTCTCTCTCTCTCTCTCTCTCTCTCTCTCTCTCTCTCTCTCTCTCTCTCTATGTATATATATATATGTATATATATATAGGAGCTTGAAAATTCATTGGGTGTATTTTATATAGTTTTTATAAAATAGTTTTAAGGATTTTGTTTTACTTAAAAATATTTTTTAGAACTTCTCATAAAAAGTTTTGGGCTTAAAAATAATATTTATTTTTTTCTGACATGTCGTTCGAACCATATGGCATCTCGTTCGAACGAGATTGCCAGGTCATTCGAACGAGATTTCTGACGATATTCCTTTTTCACCTCTGGATCATCGTTAGTAAAGTCGTTTGAACGAGAATGTCGTTTGAACGAAAAGCCGTTCGAACGAGATTTGGCGGGAACAGGTATTTTGCCAGTTTTTGACGGTTTTCCCACTTTTGCTACTTATTTTCCCCTCTATCTTTTGCCAGATTGAATAAGTGAGGGAACCAACATTTTGGAACTAACTTTTTCACATTCCTCCATCTCTTAGAGAGAGTTTTAGAGAGTTTCAATTCCAAATGAAAAGGTTCAAGTTTGAGTGTTTGCTCATTAAGAAAAATCCTTAAACACTTTTGTTTACACCCATTTGTTTAGTTTATCCAAGTTCCTTAATATATATACTTTGCTTGGAGTTTTGGCAGCGGTTTTATCTCTAGCGTTGTAAGAGTGTTTGGATTTACTTCTACATCCCACAAAGAAGAAGTTCGTTTTTCTTTGACATACCCATTTAGAGAAAGGCTCCTTGTTCGGGTAGCGATGATCGAGAAAAGTCTGATCGGTGGATTTCGAGACCGAGGTGGAGTTCCGTGATTATTCGTTAGGCAGAGGTGTGTACAAGAAGGAGCGTCGGGGCTTGGACGGAGTCAAGTCGAGTGTTGTAAGTCTTATTGTCTTGTACTTGTAAAACCATACTTAGTGGATTTGAGGCTAGGGTCGTCCGAGGTTTTTTCCCGTTTTTAGTTTTTCCTCGTACATCGCGGCGTAGTGGTTATTTATTTATTTTATCTTTGCAAAATTCACATTAGATGCATGCTTAGGACTAAAAGATAAAATTGGTTTAAATCACTACTCATGCTTTAGTTGGTGCTAAAATTAATTTGGGTAATGTTTAATTAATTTAGTTCAAGTCATTTACTTTAATTTGATAAAATTTGGTTTGGCCTAAATTTGTAAAAATGGATTAATTATTTTGTTAGGAAAATTTCTAGGACTTGGGTTAAATTAGTTTAAGTGAATATTTTGTATTGTCTAATTTAATTTCACTTTGAACTTGTTTAATTTTAATTCGCAAGAAATTTAGATTAGTTGCTTGTGTGTGTTTAATTGAACCATCTCGCTTCCGCAGGTAAAGAAAATTATTATTTGAAGATTTTAAAATTGGGGGTCATCATTTCCAACAATATATATATATATTGATGATGCTAAGATTTAGCATCACCAGATAAGTGATAGTGAGCTCAAGCAGAAGCAGCCATGGCAGCCATAGGGATGCAAGTATATAAGTATGTAAGTGTGTAGAAGGGGATGAGTATAAGAGGAAATAAGACAATGATGTATAGTGGTTCAGCCAATTTGGCCTACATCCACTGTGAGTGTGTGATCCACTAAGTATGGGCACTAATGGCCTTGGATACAATGCTCATAACCCTCTCTCTCTCTCTACTGTGTGTGTACAAGCAGAGTTTTAGCTAGGGCTATTGTTCATGGATCGATCCCTTGTAGGGTTGTAGGTGACAAGTATATATAGGTCTTGGGGGGGGTGTAGTGTACCCCCCAAGTAAGCATGGTGCATGTGAATGATGATCTAACAAATCCCCTGTTGACACCTGTGGATGCCAAATGATGACATAATATTCCCTCACGTGAGGGTGTGATTTGGTTATAACGGTCTGCCACGTGTCATATGAGCCTGACGCGCACTGTTCCACGCGTGTCCCAAACCACGCGCTGTCATGATGTCACTCTCGGCCTATGAGCCGAGGCCGAGGGCAAAGTTTCATCCGGTAGGGAGTCTGGCTTGATTCTGGCCTCGTACTGTCGTACCATCGTAGGGTCGTCCAGAGCCTGGGGAGGGGTCGTACCCTCGTAGGGTCGTCCGGAGCCTGGGGAAGGGTTGGCTCCTCGTAGGGTCGTCCGGAGCCTGGGTCAGGGTCGGCCTCTCGTAGGGTCGTCTGGACCTACTGGTGGCCAGCTATGGCCTGGTGAAGGGTCGGCCCCTCGTAGGGTCGTCCGTATAGGAGGTAATCCTCATCCAGGCTGAGGGTATAAACGGGTATATCAATCACCCCCCAGCCCTTAGCCATAGGTGCTGCTGAGATGGCTGAGGGATAGTGTACTAAATGAGATGCATGTACGATCAGTTAGATGAGTGACACTTGGGCAGATACTCATTGCTGTGTCAGTTTCCAAGGCATGGTGGCTGCGCAGTGCACTTGGGGCCTTGTGCCCTAATTATACCTTTCTTGGTAAATAGGTCCACTCATTACCAAAGTATTTAAGAGATTTTCAAACTCTCTCTCTCCATCTTCTTCTTCTTCGCGCCCAAGTCTATTCTCTCTCTAGAACCAGTAAGCTTCGTCACTTGCAGCCTTCGTTTCGTCAGGCCTCGCAGCACTCTTGTTCTCTCCTCATCAGGTATCCTTTTTCTCCCCTTGCCTTCTTTTGTCTTCATTTCAGTGTATTTTTTTTTTAGGGGCGTAGATCAGCACTTTCTAGTTCCCCCATTGCCTTTTCCGGTGTCTTCTCCGGTTGTTAGTTCTTGGACATTCTTGACGAAAAACGTTTTAGTTCCTTGGTTTGATCCAAAAGTCAAACCTGGTCAATCCCCCAAGTGTTTGTAGTTGTATTAGCCAAGTCTAGTATAATTTCTCTAAGTGTATGGTCTTCCCTTTAATGCTTAGGAGGCTTTACCACCTAGTGTCTGAATTCCCACCTTTGAGAGAAAAGCTCTTTGCCGAGATCAGACGAATAGAGGAAGAGGAAGAGAGGAGACGAGGGGCCGACCCTAATTGGGTACGACCCATCTTTCCCATTCCTCTTGCCACCATAAGACCATCTGAACCCTCTGAGTCTTGCGGGTCGTCATCTCGTCCGGACGAGACACCCAACCCAAGTGAAATGGACGAGAGAACCTTCTCTCCAACTGGTGTCGGGACGTCTGGTAGAAGGGACACGTCTGATCTTAGCCCTCCCCGAGAGGCCGAGGGTACGATACCCTCTGAGGCTATCCCTGTGACAACCCTATCCCCCAATGCCTTCCAAGTGGATTTTCCTCAGGGTCCTCCTGTAGGTGATGAGGGGGAAGGAGGTGAGGACGAGGACGACGATACAGATGATGAGGTTGATACCTCCCATGCCTCGTCTTTTATCTCCTCTGTTAGGGATAGGGACCTTCTGATATGGAGGCATATTTATGGAGTGCCCTCTGGGGTAACTATGAGGGTTCCCTCTGAGGCTGAGAGGGTTTTTGAGGGTGAAGAGGGAGAGGTTGCAGTCTACGAGCAAATGTTCAAAGTAGGTGTCCGACTTCCTTTCCATCCTGCTATTGTAGATATTCTGTCGGCTTTGGGCATCTCCCCTTCGCAACTTCCACCCAACTCTTGGAGGACGATACTGGGGTATATCGCTTTGTGGAAAAATTCTTTCACTGATGAGCCCTCGTCCGACGTATTCTTGGCCTGCTACAATATCACCTCTTCATCTAAACAGCCCGGATACTATCATCTAGGGGCGAGAAGGTCTAAGAAGAAGCTGCTCCACGTGGCTCAAACTTCCAATCATGATTGGAAAAAGAGGTTCTTCTTCATATCTGGGGCATGGGAGAGCTCTGCCGAGGCGTCCCCTTCTGCCGACGGTCCGAGGGTCCCTAACAAATAGTCTAATCCCTCAATGAAAGCTAGGTCAGACCCCGGACTTAGCTTGGAGGAAAGGGATATTGTTGAGTATCTGAGGGGACGAGGGAGAGGGGGTGAGATCCCAAAGTTCGAAGATTTGATGACCCTCTGGTACCTCAAAGAAGCTGGTTTGAGGGTCGGCCCTCTGACGGAATTATATGAGTGATACAGCACGTCTTCTATTTTTTACTTTTTTGAAGTGTTTCCCGTTTATCTCTGTATTTTTGATGCATCGTATCCTTTTCAGGTCGTCCTGCAGGTGTGTCAGATTACCTCTGGGATATGACTGCTCCAAGCCTACTTGCTGGTCTGTCAAAGAAGAAGGGGAAGGAGCCTCAGCAAGCTCCCAAGAAGACAAGGGCCTCAGGGCTGACGGTTGTTGAGCCGACAGCCGATAGTCACAAAAGGAAGGAGCCTGAGGCTCCTGTTGAGCATCGGCCTGATCCAAGGACGAGGGCAAGGGTCGAAGCCTCTGAGGGGACGACCTCTTCGTCCAGCATGGGGGCCTTCTGGTCTCAAAATCTGTCCCATCTGAGGGCCGACCCCTCATCTCTTATTGCCAACCTGAGGGCAGCCAAGGCCTCGATGTTCTCTGCACCGTCGGCCTCTGACTTCGAGTTCTTGGCTAAGATGCCACCAGCCAAAGTGTACGACTACGGTCTGCACTCCCTTGCTCAGGTATTGGTCTTGACCTTCTTTAATTTCACTAAATGTTCCCTCGGCCCCTTGATATTTCTTCATTTTTTCTTGCAGTCTGTCTGTGCCTTGACCTCAGCCACCAAGTGGATGGCCGAGAATCAACAAAATTTTCACGAAGCTGAGAGGGCCATTCAACATGAGGCTGAGTTGCAGGCAGAGCTAAATACAACAAAGACTGAGCTTGACACTGCGAGGGCTGAGCTTGAGAGTGCCAGGACCGAGCATGCTAGGGTCCTAGATGAGCTGATGAGGCAGCACGATGCCGACTTGCAAGCTAAGGACTTGATCATCAAGGATAGGGATGACGCTCTGACCAACCTGGAGGCCCAGCATAAGACTGATCTGGAAGTAGCCATCAGGAAAGCCGAGGCTGATGCTGTTGAGGCATACAAGACCTCAGATGAATTTTAGGGCTTCGGCCTTGAATATCTAGAAAGGGGGATTAGGACGGCCTGTCGATGGGTCGTCCTCAAATTTGGCGATGTCGTCTCCTCTGTTCGCCCTTCACTGGAGGGTGTTCAACTGGACGACCCCCTAATTGCCGAGGCCCTCAACCAGGTGGAGTCCCAAGTCCAGATCGAGGGGGTCGGTACATCTGAAGATCATCCGGTGCTGGTAACTGAGGAGACCATTCCCATTTATGTTGAGGCCCTGCCCTCTGATGTCGTCCCATAGGGTGGCTGCCTGTAGCCCATACCCTCGTTTTTGTATTTTTGTTCAAAGGCCTTGTAAAAACACTTGATACTTATGTTTTATTAATACCAGTCTCTTCCATAATTGTTGTCTTCCATACTTAATTCTTTTATGGTTTGCTCCTTGTTGATGCTATTAACCCCTCCCTCGTCTTTCTTGAGGACTGTGGTGGGGTCGTCCCCTCCACTGATCCTCATTATAGCCGAGGGTTCAATTAACCAAATTAATGGTTTTTAACAAAGTCTACCCTCGTCTTTCTTGAGGACTGTGGTGGGGTCATCCCCTCCACTGATCCTCATTATAGCCGAGGGTTCAACTTACCAAATTAATGGTTTTTAACAAAGTCCACCCTCGTCTTTCTTGAGGACTGTGGTGGGGTCGTCCCCTCCACTGATCCTCATTATAGTCGAGGGTTCATCTTACCAAATTAATGGTTTTTAACAAAGTCCACCCACGTCTTTCTTGAGGACTGTGGTGGGGTCGTCCCCTCCACTGATCCTCATTATAGCCGAGGGTAGTTTTCTGTATATATTTCCATGCGTGCTAGAACTGATAACCACTAGATGAGGGAAACACTGATATTTCTCATTAATTTTCCATGTGTTCTGTCGAAACAATGCTTATTACAACCATGTCCTATCAAGACCTTACAATACTACTGGTAGTATTTTTTCAAATGATCCGCATTCCAGGGGTTGGAAAAAGGTTCCCCCTCTAGGCTTTCTAGTCTATAGGTCCCAGGGACAACTTCGTCGGTGACCCTATAGGGTCCGTGCCAATTAGGATGGAGTTTATTGGGCTTCTGCCAAGTCTTCTTGAGGACCAAGTCTCCTACTGTGATTGGCCTCTGTTTCACCCTCTGGTTGTAAAACCTTGCGGTCCTCTGCTGGTAGGAAGCTTGCCTTATCTCAGCATCCTCCCTTCTTTCCTCAATCAAATCCAGGTCAAGTCTCCTCTCTTCCGTATTTCCCCGGGGGTCGTACATTTGGACCCTATGAGTGGGAAACTCGACCTCGGTGGGGATGACTGCTTCTGATCCATAAGCTAACATGAAGGGGGTCTCCCCAGTAGAGGTCCTTACTGTCGTCCTGTATGCCCACAACACTGCATATAACTCCTCGACCCATCTTCCTTTTGCCTCCTCAAGCTTCTTCTTAATCCCATCTAAGATTGTCCTGTTCGTAACTTCGGTTTGCCCATTGGCCTGAGGTCGGCTTGGGGTGGAGAAAAATTGTTTGATACTTACCCTCTCACAGTACTTCTGTAAAGAGGCATTCTTGAACTGGGTCCCGTTATCCGAGATGAGGGTGTTGGGTAGACCATATCTGCATATCACATTCTTCCAGATAAACTGGAAGGTCTTCTGCTCCGTGATCGTGACCATCGGTTCGGCCTCTACCCACTTTGAAAAGTAGTCAATTGCTACGATGAGGAACCGATAGTTATTGACTGCTCTCGGTAAGGGTCCTACCAGATCAATCCCCCACACTGTGAACGGCCATGGGGATGTAATGGAGGTGAGAGGCTGATGGGGTTGGTGAGGGATGGTGGCAAATCTCTGGCATTTGTCACACTTCTTTACATATGCTGCGACATCTTTCCCCAAGGTCGGCCACCAGTAGCCCTGGGTGACCACCCTCTTCGCTAAGGATCTACCCCCAATGTGGCTTGAGCACGACCCTTCATGCACATCTTGCAGAATAGAAGGGACTTCTGAGGGATGCACACACCTAAGTAAGGGGAGTAGGAACCCCTTTTTGTACAGCGTGTCTCCGATGACAGTGAACTTTGCAGCCCTGTATCTCAGCTTCTTCCTTTCTTGGCTTGCTTCTGGCATCTCTCCCTCTTTAATGTATCTGATCAGAGGATCCATCCATGACGGTTCTTGAGAAACATTCATGCAAATGCCAAGTGTTCCCTCGACGTCTTCAATAGTTGGTCGAAGCAAGATTTCTACCGGGACTGTCCTCCTTATGTCTGTCCTAGTAGCTGAGGCCAACCTTGCAAGGGCGTCAGCACGGCCATTGTCGAGCCTAGGTATCCTCTTGAATTTCACTTCTTTAAAGTCCTTCAGTAATGACCTCACCTTCTCAAGGTACCTAGCCATCCTCTCGTCTTTGGCCTCATAGGCTCCTAGTATCTGATTCACCACCAGCCTCGAATCACTGTGAACCAAAATTTGGCCGATACTAAGAGATTTGGCCAAGGAAAGGCCAGCTATTAAGGCCTCATACTCAGCCTCATTGTTGGAGGCTTTGAAATTGAACCTCAGGGCGTACTCGATGTCTGTGCCGTCGGGTGCTGATACTATCAGTCCAGCTCCGCTCCCGCTTTCGCAAGAGGACCCGTCGACGAAGAGTCTCCACATGGTCTTTTCTTCTGAGAAACTTCCCTCGGAGAGGGACCCCTGTCTAAAGATGTATCTTCCCTCTTCGTTTTCGGTTGCTTTCCTCTTAGCGGTGCTTACCTCAGCCCTGGCTGCAGACGTGTCGATGATCCTATCTTGTTGGATATCTATCTCCCCGGGGGTCTCACCCTCGGCTTCATCGCTCTCCCAAGTAAACTCAGCCACGAAGTCTGCCAGCGCTTGCCCCTTAATGGTTGTCTTAGGCTGATACACAATATCGAACTCCCCTAGCTCTATAGCCCAGGTCATTAGCCTTCCTGATTTTTCAGGCTTGTGTAGGACCTGCCTAAGAGGAGAGTCAGTAAGGATGACCATAGTATGGGACTGGAAGTATGGTTTCATCTTCCTTGAGGCATGGATCAAGGCGTAGGCCAACTTTTCCATCCTCGGGTATCTTTGCTCTGCCCCCTGGAGTGCCTTGCTGTTAAAATATACAGGCTTCTGTATTCCATCCTCGTCTCTCACAATGGCTGCGCTGATGGCAGACTCTGAGACGGCGAGGTACACGTAAAGTCGTTCACCCTGCACGGGCCGTGACAGAAGCAAGGGAGACCCTAAGTATGATTTTAGCTCCTTGAAAGCCTCATCACACTCTTTACTCCATTCAAAGGCCTTCCTGAGGATCTTGAAGAATGGTAGACACCTGTCTGTGGCCCTTGACACAAATCTGTTCAAGGCAGCCACTCTCCCTGTGAGCCTCTGAACGTCTTTAATGGACTTGGGGGTCTTCATCTCAATAAGGGCCTTTATCTTTTCAGGATTGGCCTCGATGCCTCTTTGATTGACAATGAACCCCAAGAACTTCCCTGCTCTGACCCCGAAGACACATTTGGCCGGGTTAAGCTTCATCTGATATTTGTCCATCGTATCGAAGGTCCTCTCCAGGTCTGCCACATGATCCTCTGCCTTCAGACTCTTAGTCAGCATGTCGTCTACGTAGACCTCCATAGACTTCCCAATTTGATCTTCAAACATTCTGTTTACGAGGCGCTGGTACGTTGCCCCTGCATTTTTTAGGCCAAAGGGCATGACCCTATAGCAGTATGTCCCCTTATCAGTGATGAAGGCAGTCCTCTCCGAATCATCAGGGTTCATGAAGATCTGGTTATACCCTGAGTAGGCATCCATAAAACTCATGAGCTCATGGCCTGCGGTAGCGTCTACCATCTGGTCAATGCGAGGGAGAGGGAAGTTGTCTTTGGGGCAGTGCTTGTTGAGGTCTGTGAAGTCCACACACATCCGCAACTTCCCGTTGGCCTTTGGGACAATGACTGCATTGGACAGCCATTCAGGGTAGATGACCTCTCTGATAAATTCAGCGTCTTTTAATTTTTTAACCTCATCCCTGATGACCTCGTACTTCTCTCTAGAATAAATCCTCCTCTTACCGGCTTCACTCCCTCTACCACATTGAGTTTGTGGCACATGATTTCAGGGTCGATCCCTGGCATATCTACATGACTCCACGCGAAGACGCTTCGCCTTCTCCTCAACAGTTTGATGAGGTCTTCCTTGATACTGGGCTCCAGAGACTTGCCAACTTGGACGGTTTTTCCCGGGTCATCCTCATCGAGGATGATGGGTTCTACCTCCTCAGCGGCCTCTCCTTTTTTGAGCTTCGTCTCGTCCATGGGGTCTAGGGTATCAATGTTGTAAGTGGTTGTAGCCCTCTTGTGTGCCTCCTTTTCTTCAGCGGAGTTGTAGTAGCACTCTCTCGCTGTCGTCTGGTCTCCCTGAACTTCCCCCACCCCGTAAGGGGTAGGGAACTTAACCATCTGGTGGACTGTGGACGGCACAGCTTCAAACCCCTTGAGGGCCACACGTCCCAATATGATGTTGTATGCCGAAAACACATGCTCATCCAGCACAAAGAAACTGACCCTCTTGGTGAGCCATCTCGGCCATTCGTCCCCCATCCTGACATCAGCCTCATATATTCCCAGGGGGTGAACCTTCTCCCCACTGAACCCGATCAACGGATGATGGTATGGGACAAGTCTGGCACGACTGAGGCCCAAGGCCTTAAAGCATGGCCAAAACATCACATTTGCGGATGAGCCCCCATCTACCAGGATCCTCGGCACTTCGCACTCGTGCACCCTGGTAGTGATGACGAGAGGGTCATCATGCGGGGCCAAGAGGCCTTTGAAGTCCATCCTTGAAAATCCCACTATCAAAGTGTCCATGTCAACCTTCTTCCTTTTTTCTGACTTGACCTCTAGGGAGGTTGAGTGCACCACCTTCGTCACCGCCTTAGCCTCAGCAACATGGGCCTTCCTGTCAGCGACCTCAGACCCTCCTCCTGCTAATCCCCCGGAGATCATTCCTACACCGAGCGAGATCATATTGAGCCTCTTGACAGGACCGTGGTCGTCTCTCGGCGGGAGGTCAGGGTCGTCCTCATCATCAGAGGGGTCGTCCCCTCTTTTTTGAGGACCTTCTTTGCATGCATCAACTCGCTTTTTTCTGGGGTCGTCCCCTCGGCCCCTCTTGAAGGCCTCTCGGTCCACGTATTTTCTGAGCTTCCCTTCTTTCAGCATCTTCTCAATCTCATCTTTCAGAGCAAAGCATTTGTCTGTTACGTGACCATGGTCTTGGTGAAATTCACACCACAGGTTCCTGTTCCTCTTGCCGGGGGCTGCCCTCAGCTTCTCAGGCCACTTCAGGGATCGGTCACTCTTTATCTCATTGAGGATCTGTTCACAGCTGACCGTTAGAGGGGTGTAACCAACGAACTTATCATCCGTGGACCTCTTCTTCCCTTCTTTGTTCTTCTTAGGGTATTTGCCCCCGCTTGCACCTCCTTTTTCGTCTTCATGTTTTGCGGCCATCGCCTCTTCGGCGTTCATCACCTTCCCTGCTGTTGACAACAGCTCAGCCATCGTCCTCGGAGGGTCTTCGGTAAGCTTCCATAATAGCTTCCCCTTTTGGAGCCCTCCAATCAGGGCTGTCATAGCTATGCTCTCCTCATAGTCTTCCACCTCCAGCTTCTCTTTATTGAATCTGGCTATGTAGTCTCTCAGAGTCTCATTCTTTCCCTGCTTAACATAGAGCAAGTGTGTGGTCTTCTTCTGTGGTCTCACCCCGAAGCAAAAGTTGTGGATGAACCGGTCTGCCAACTGCTTGAAGTTTTCAATGGAATTTTTTGGAAGAGACGTGTACCAGACATGTGCAGCCCCTGTCATGGTACCAGAGAAGGCACGACACCTCATCTCATCTGAGATAGAGTATATGTCTGCCGCCGATTGATACATCTCCACGTGGTGGACAGGGTTGGTGCTCCCATCGTATCATGGGGTGACCACAGGAGGCTTGAACTTTGATGGCGTGGGGAAGTTGACTATCTTTGCCACAAAGGGTGAGCCTATGGTGTATCCCCTCTGAAGAGGGTCTCGGTTCTTCAGTATGCCGCCAATCTTATCCACTAACCGCTGGATTGAGTCATTCTAGGGCCTCACGGGGTCTGCGTGGCCGATGTTATCCCCCGCTGCCTCTTGGAGGTGGATGGGGGGTTCCACTGCAGCAGGCCTGTGTCGGTTGTTTACTTCCCTTTGGTCGTCATCCCGTCTTTGGGGTCGGCCCTCTGCTGCCTCCCTCCTAGATCTCGCAGCACTTCTCGACCTGGACAGCTTATCCCGCAGGTCATTTACTGGGCTCAGCCTCTCGAAGGCCGACCCCCTGCTCAGGCAGTCAAAAGCAGAGCCTCTCGGACGATCATCAGGGTTTGGTCTCCCGCACTTTCCTCTACTGTCCTGGAGAGGTCGCACAGTATTGTTGGAGACCTCGTATGGTTCCCAGCATTCTATTGGGGCCTCCTCCCCCTCCAGATCGTCATACCTGTCTTCAGGGCAAGGGTTTCCTTGCCTCCCAGGCGCAAACGCCTGGGGTCAGCAACATCCCTACGCCGCTGAGGGGGTGGCAGGTCTTTGCGTGGTGCCTGGGGTGGTCCCCTGGCCTCATGCTGTCCTGGGGCTGCTGCTGGAGTAATCATCTCAGGTGAGACCCCTGGTGGTCTCAGTATGTTCTGGCTCAGAGCTGTGAACTGCTCCTGCATCATCCGCTGGCTTGCTGCCAGAGACTTTAGGGCTGCTGCCACATCAGCCATCTCAGACTGAGGCGACGGCTGACTGGAACTGGGTCTTCCCCCCTCATCCGGCGGGGGAAGTGGTGGCGGTGGCATCTCAGGTGCCATGTGCTTGAGCTATGAAAAGTTGAACTGAAGAAAATACTGGTGAGCTTGGGAACCTTAGTGGGTCTCTTTCAATGGTGAAACACCTCCTCTCAGGGGGAGTGTTGGTTCACCACCAGAGTGCCCAGTGAGGTCAAGCTGTACAAAGGAAGAGATGTCTTCTCGTTTCCCACAGACGGCGCCAAACTGATGATGCTAAGATTTAGCATCACCAGATAAGTGATAGTGAGCTCAAGCAGAAGCAGCCATGGCAGCCATAGGGATGCAAGTATATAAGTATGTAAGTGTGTAGAAGGGGATGAGTATAAGAGGAAATAAGATAATGATGTATAGTGGTTCAGCCAATTTAGCCTACATCCACTGTGAGTGTGTGATCCACTAAGTATGGGCACTAATGGCCTTGGATACAATGCTCATAACCCTCTCTCTCTCTCTACTGTGTGTGTACAAGCAGAGTTTTAGCTAGGGCTATTGTTCATGGATCGATCCCTTGTAGGGTTGTAGGTGACAAGTATATATAGGTCTTGGGGGGGTGTAGTGTACCCCCCAAGTAAGCATGGTGCATGTGAATGATGATCTAACAAATCCCCTATTGACACTTGTGGATGCCAAATGATGACATAATATTCCCTCACGTGAGGGTATGATTTGGTTATAACGGTCTGCCACGTGTCATATGAGCCTGACGCGCACTGTTCCACGCGTGTCCCAAACCACGCGCTGTCATGATGTCACTCTCGGCCTATGAGCCGAGGCCGAGGGCAAAGTTTCATCCGGTAGGGAGTCTGGCTTGATTCTGGCCTCGTACTGTCGTACCATCGTAGGGTCGTCCAGAGCCTGGGGAGAGGTCGTACCCTCGTAGGGTCGTCCTGAGCCTGGGGAAGGGTCGGCCCCTCGTAGGGTCGTCCGGAGCCTGGGTCAGGGTTGGCCTCTCGTAGGGTCGTCTGGACCTACTGGTGGCCAGCTATGGCCTGGTGAAGGGTCGGCCCCTCGTAGGGTCGTCCGTATAGGAGGTAATCCTCATCCAGGCTGAGGGTATAAACGGGTATATCATATATATATATATATATATATATATATATATATATATATATATATATATATATAGAGTGAGAGAGAGAGAGAGAGAGAGACATTAATTGACCAACACAGTAAAGTTTACTGTTTGTATATTATCAACACAACAAGTGTTATTGTTTCTGAAAATGGCACAGATATAAAACTATTTTAATACTGTAAATGGTATTGTTTGTGAAAATTTTACAGATATAAGACTATTTAATTTATAGATTATTTGATCCATTTATAGATTATAGATTATCTGATCCATTTATTTAACTAGTAAATTTTACTGTTTGTGTAATATTTACATAAAAATTTCACTGTTTGTAAAAATATCATAGATATAAAACTATTTTATTTCCTAGTTCATACAGTAAAGTTTAATATATGTGTAATTTTTATTCTTTGAAATTTTATATGCTTCATGGGTCTTGTTTAATAGATCTTGACGAGGAGATTTCAAAAATAGTAATTTTGCAAAAAACGAATTTGTCAATCAAAAGTTATGATCATTTGAAAATTAAAAAAAAAAATCAACCACTTATGTAACTTCCCAAAGGAAGTTACAGATGGTTGGTTTTAAAAGGGTATAATTGTGAAAAAAAAGTTCCAAAAAATTAGGAGTAGGACCTATAGGTATGGAGAAAATATGGTGGTGGAATGAGTAAAGAAATGGCTAATAGGACCTATATGAGAAGCCGCAGTCCCCCCCCCCCAACACACACACAAATGATCCCCCAAACTAAAAAAATCTCCAAACCAACAAACATTCAAACTTATTTATCTAGAATTTACAAAAAATATATCTATTTACTTATTTATCTATTTATATAAAACATATCAAAAGGAAAAACCCCAAGCCCAATGACCGCCATCGCACAATCCAAAAAGCACTAAATTCAACTCTCTTCTTCCCAACACCAATATGTAACAACCCTCGCTTTTAGTAGGCTCATTTTATATTAATTTACTGCATAAGGTAAATATATAAAATGTTGGAACTGGAGTAAATATTAATTGAATGAGTTGAAAGTTAATATTTACTAGAATGTTGCATATTTACTGTGTGTGTAAGTAAATATCCTCAAGTTGCATGTTTCATAGTGTCATGCGTTTTAAATGACATTATGGTTTGAATGAAATCGGAACTCGAAATAATTCATAAAATTATCGGATGCCATTTTAGAGGGTGTAGTTAGTCCCGGAATGTGCGAGACAGTCAAAATAAGTGTCATATTGTATTTTCAGGTTCCGGGCACTTTTGACTGGTTTTAACTTAAATGTGTATTTGGGAGCCATTTTAATGTGGTATTAACCATTTAAGTTGAGAACTTTAGGCTTAAGCCCCGATTTTAGTCTTCTAAATCCCTTAATTTCCCTATTTCATGTCTTAAACATAGAGAGAGAGAGAGAAAGAGAGAGGAAGAGAACTTGGGAGAAAAGAGAAGAAATTAAAGATTGAAGTTGGATTGTTGCTTCTACCACCAAGAAATCTGAATTTGCAAGCTTAAGGCAAGTTTTCTACTTGCTAATATATGATTTAAGATGTGTAAATTGTGTGATAGTTGCGTATTAACATTTATGGATTAAAAATGGAATTTATGATGTTTAAGCCCTAATTATGTTTATGTTGATGAAATTGTGGATTATAGTAGTTAATAATCATGTAGGATGATTTTGGGTAAATAAATGTTGTTGGATGTGTGTAAAATGGAAGAGATTTGAAGTTTAGGGAAGTTAGGGTTCATAACCCTTAAATCCATTCTTGGCAAAATCGCAGGGGCGAATCGATTCGTCCCTAGGGCGAATCGATTCGCTAAGGGGTCAGTTTACAGGTCTATTGGGACCGAATCAATTCGGCCAAGTTGAATCGATTCGGCAGTTTGCAGAGTACCAGGTCTTGATGTCTGAACCGATTCGCTGTTTGGGCGAATCGATTTTCTAGGGAAAATCGATTCGGCCCTAGGGTGAATCGATTCGGAATCAGGCTGTTTTTGAGTTATTTTTCTAACTCAATTTTTATTCTTTTTCTTTAGGCTTAGGACCTAGGAATCTTCTTGCATGAAGTAAACTTAGACTTCTAGAGTCCTAGATGAGTTGGGTAACTACCCTAAAATAAAAACGAAGTATATGGGGTTTTTCCGGGGATATGCCAATTGATGCTAGGGCATTGTTTTCTTCTAGTTGACTATTATGAACTAGGAGTTGTGGTATTATGTTTGGGAGACTTTAGAAGCTCAATTGAGCTATGTTAGTCTTGATGGTTAATATTATAACACCGCAAAAAGGGTGTTGGGAGAATTAAAGTGGGAGTTCACTTATTCTTTGAGGTTGTAATGACGATATGAATTACGTATGACTCCAGATAAGAAGGTGAATTATTTACAAAATCTAAATGATTATGGTTTCGGATAAAATGAAACATACATATGAAAATAGTAAATGGAAAATGAAATGAAAATGGTAATGATGATGGTAAATAATAATTTACTTATTCATGAATAATGATAAATGATAATTTACTTAAACACACCTCTCTAAATGATATCATAAGGGTAGTTCGCGCGCATGGTGATTCCCCCTGGCTAATGAATGTAGGGTGGATATAGTCCTAGGTCATATGAGCGATTATGTTATGTTTACTGCACTGGTTAGGAGATTCCGTGTGTGGTCTTGACTATCCCACAGGCATATGGCCGCTTCCCAACGTCTTGCGTTATTGGTGCCCAGGTTGTCTGGTGTGATAGGCCCTGGAAGATGATAGTCATTTAGGGGCGCGCCCAGTGGAGAAACTCGGAGGGGCGGTCTTAGAATCGTTATATGTATGTGAATATAACAATTCTTAATTAAGTGGGACTTGATTATATTCCTGTTAAGGAATGGAATGCCATAAAGAGCATATGATGATGACTATATTCCTGTTAAGGAATGGAATGCCATAAAGAGCATATGATTGAGATAAAAGCCATAAAGAGCTTAAAATTGTGATTATGTTTCCTGATAAGGAACAGAACTAAGAAATGGATTAGTGTTCATGAGGAAAGCTTTTAAATTAATGTTAATCATTCTTATTTTTCTGTTTAATTAAATTAGATCATGATTATTTAAAATGTCTTAGTTTATGTTAAATTGTGTAGTTAGATTCTTATTTCTTTTAGCCATGATTTACTGTTCATAACTGTCATACTCTTTATTTATCTGGTGATCATATAAAACCGGGCCCTGACCCGTTCATATTTCTTGGCGTGCATGCATCTTGTATCCGCTTAGGTGCTCCGTTGCAAGGACGCCCGTTCTGATTTTCCTATTCCAATGTCTTTGAGGTGCCCTGAACTTTGCTGATATTACAGGATACTTGGTATAGACGCTTTCATTTTTGTATTCTAGTTATGATCGGGTCTTTTAATCGGGCGTGAGGCCCAAGGTTTGTAATTGTTTAATGTAATGTACTATGTACCTTAATGAACTTGTTTAGTATTATTATATGAGTCTGTGACCGACAGCATATTTGGTCCCATATTGTATAGTTAATGTGTATGTAATATTATATCTTCGGGGTTTCCGCTTTCATTTTAAATTGGGTTGTTCAAATTCTTTCATTAATTTTAAAATCAAAATTTTTGGCAACCCGTTTTTCTGAAATATGGAGTGGTTATCCTGTATACTTTGTATATTATTGTGATGCTGAGAATGATTCCATATATGATTCCTGTTATATTGGAGTATAGGGCTGGCCATCCCGTATTTAGTATCTTGGGTTGTCACAGATGGTATCAGAGCATCAGGTTCTAGAGTCCTTAGGAATCTGTGTGAACACTTTACGCTTTCAGCGTTGCTTTTGGTTGGACATAGAGCCCTAGGAATAAGATCGTTGATCTCTCTTGTGAGACTTCGTTCTCCTGCCATGAGATAGAACCTATAGAATCTGTCGTGCGTTCGTGTGATATTAGTAGCTCATTTGAGGAAGGGCGCCAGAGAAGGTCATTGGGAAGGTGTCACGAGATGGGAACTACTAGGAACTGTAAGTTGTGGCCGGGGATGAGGATTGCTTTGGAGGTCGCTCCCTTTTGTAGCAATTTATTTTCTTGCTACTGCGACTACTAATTTCAGTGGATATAGTTTCCCAAGTACCGCTAGAAGTAGAGAGTGGTACTAAGCTTGGGATTCCAAGCGACGTTAAATTAAAGTTGAGAAGAGCCCATAATAAGGGCCACATATTGAAGTAAGATAGAGGAGATGCATCCTCATTCGGTAGAAGTAGAAGATCTAGGAGTTTTGGCCTAGAGAAGGGTATGGAGGTGCCCAGATAAAAAGGATGGTGGAAAATCCTTCACCCGCAGGAGTAGTGTTGAAATGGTGGGAAAGTAGTCATCATATTTGTGGGTGCCGGAAGTTTTGCCCATGGAGAAACTCGGTGGACATTTTTAATAGCGAGTTTCTCTGGGGTAACTGGACTGAGGAGAAGATGGATCCTCAAATGTTCACACGAGGTTCGATCAGAGACCGACAGTGAATAAAGAGTTATACGGTCAGGGAGGCCGTACTCCAAAATAAGTTGGTATAAGGAAGAAAGGGACCTTCAGTGGAATGATAGGCTCCAGGATAAGTGTCGTCAACACTTCTGAAGGAACAGTGTTCATGAAATCCCATTGGTGGATATCCTCCCGGGGAGGTTTCATTGAACTAAGGAAGGGGAGGTCGTTAGCGTGTTCCCTTTTGTTGAAATAGTGAAAGGGACTGCGTGGGCAATTATTTGGCAGCTAGGGTCGGATCAATGGCTATGATGTGGAGTGTAGAACCACTTATTTTGATTCTGCTGATTGGATAACAAAGGCAAGGATAATGTGCCTAGTTGGGGAGTTGATGGAGGTAACATTAGTTTGAACCAGACTCGAATGCGGTGTCTGAGAACCATTAAGATTGACCCGGGGTGAATTGGCAAGAATGTTGACGGGAATTCCACCTTATTAATGGGTGGTACATTCCTTAGAATAAGATAGGATAGTATTGTGTTTACTCTAGAATCGGGTGTGTATATCGAGCTTCGGGTAGTATCGACGCTACTATAGTAAGGGTAACTATATGACTTCAGTGGTAGGGAAGTTTTATATTTCCTTCACTCGTTATAAGGGGAGTGATGATACTTTTTGTATTATGTTTGTTATGTACTATTTGTATTATGTATATTATACTAGTAAAGATATTCTGGTTTGTTCGGGATGTTAGCAAGCGATTAAATTGCGAGGCTATCCTACTTTTACTTTCAGGATGGAACTAGTCGTCCTATAATATCTCTCCTGGATACAGCTTGAGACCTTATGGGGGTGGTTTGAGGTAAGTAGGAGTTTTTCGTTACTTGTTGTGTTATCTTGCTTGAGTGTTTGATTGTTTGGTTTCTCTGTTTGTGGTTGTTGTGCCTTATCTCCACGACCAACAAGGTTAAGTAGTAATGCATAGGAGGGGTTCCTTGTTTAGATTTCGCTTTAGCGAGAAGCTCCACGCGTGAACCTTAACGATGTTGGAAGTGGAGAGACGTTGTTATTTTCCTTCTCTTATTTTATTTTATTTTATTTTGTTGATTGAGAGTTGGGTTGGAAGGTTAGGCCAAAAATCACGTAGTTGAGTGATTAAGGGATACTAAAGTGCGAGATAGAAGCACTGTATATAGTTCTCTCCTCTGATCGATGTGAGGGAGACTGAGTTATGAAGTCAAATTTAGACTTCGGGTTATGCCTTGATAATAAGGCTATTTGAAAAGTTATGTATATAGTGGGATAAATATTTGTAAGACTTTACAGAGAGTAAATGTCTAATCAGTTGAAATCTTTGATTATCTAAATGGTAAGACATAGAAGTAGAATCTTATTAGTAGGGTTGAGAGTTAGTATTTTCCCGGTCCCGATCATGTGTCTTAGACCGTTATACCTTGATGATCGACAATGCGAAGTAGTAGTGTAACAGGAGGGTTCCTTGTTTGGATTTTGCTTCGGCGAGACGTCACACGCATGAAAATGAGCGAATGTCAGGAGTTGAGAAAGGTCTTGGGCACTAGGGATATACTTAGTATTATAGGTATACGACTTAGATAGGATATATATAGATCGGCCTTAGGATTTTTAGGATGTAAGGCCTTTAGGGCATGTGACGTTAATTTAGGAAGACGATAGGGAGTTGACCACGAATAGGTTGTGGGTTAACTCTAAGAGGGATTAGGTCCCTAGAAAGGAGAAGTATGAAATCTCGAGTGATTCGGAAGGTTAGGCCAAAGGAGTTGAGGCCTCTCTTAGTTAGAGTGTTACATTGGTAACCTAACTTTCAGGGAGTTAAAAGGATGAGTTGACTTTCACTCCTGAGCCCGTGTTGTTAAGCTCGAAGGTGGATTTAGCAAACAAGTTTCTGCCAAGAACGTGAAGTAATAATACTAGAGCATGGACCCATTGTTTATGCGTCTCACAAACTTAAACTTTGTGGGAAGTATTACTCCGCGCTTAATTTAGAATTCATTGCGGTAGTGATAGCCTTGAAGAAATGAGGCACTACTTCCAGGGCAGGAAATTTAGTCTTTCTCGTGAGCAACAAGTTGTTGCAATATGTTGTGGGAGGAATAGAATTGGTGTAGGGAGTTTATAGAGGACTATTGGTTGAATGTTACATTTCTCTAAGGGAATGCGATTGGGGTAGTTGATACATCAAGTAGAAAACCCGCCGAAAAATTTGTGATGGCATGGAAAGCCAAGTAGAACTAGCACAACTAGGAAGACCTTGTAGCAAGAGCACTCATGTCTGTGACTGATTATTTCACCCACTCATGTGAAGTAGAGTAGTGGTGGAATGAAGAAGGGTACACTCATATACATCTTTATCGAATTATCGGCACCGAACTGGTCATAATCCCATTTGAGAAAATTGTTGATCGTTTGACCAAATTGTTGCTTATCCGGTCTTTATGGGCGAATTATATGTAGAGGAGTACGTCCCGCTCCTTACGGAGGAGTGGTATAACCGTATGAAGTGCCTATCAAATTAGTGGTGGACCGAGACTAGATATTTACGCCGAAGGTTGGGTAAAGTTTCCAGGAAGTAATGGGAACCGTATGAAAATGGCGTATATCTTACCACCCTAAAGTGGATGAACGAATGGAGGCAGTTAACTTAAGGCCGAAAGGCATACCTTGAAGGTGCTCCTTAGGCTAAATGAATGAACGGGAGTAGTAGCTTGTATGGATGGAAATTCCCGTACAATAATTTGGACCATTTCCTAAGGTATGGCTCCGCGAGCGGCCCTGTGTAGCCTTGAGAAATTGGCATACTCTTTGGATGGAACCAGCGGGCAATATGTTCCTTGGACTTGAAGTGGTCCCAGAACATTTTTTTAAGGACTGGGCTTAGTGGGCCGTATGCTTTGAAGGGCTACGCCTATACGAGGAGAAGTTGAGTAGTGTTGGGATTAAGCCATTTAGCACTGGTGTAGGTATCCTCGAGGTGGGATGTAACGTGATTCAGAAGGTAAGGCTAATTGCATTAAGTCACGTAAGTATCTTCTTCCGCCATAGGAAGGTGGGATCGATAGTTCGTGATGAACGATTTGGTGCTATATTAAAGCACAAAGGATGTAGATCGAGATCGATAGTGACGACCGTAGTCCGAGTCCATCCGGGACACCGCAGTATTGAGGGGTTTGCGAGGAGTGATAGAACGATGGTTTAGAATAGTATACCCTTTAGGTGATAGGGTACTCCCGAATTTTGAGGGTAAAATTCCCTCATAAGGGGGGGAGTATGTAACAACCCTCGCTTTTAGGAGGCTCATTTTATATTAATTTACTGCATAAGGTAAATATATAAAATGTTGGAACTGGAGTAAATATTAATTGAATGAGTTGAAAGTTAATATTTACTAGAATGTTGCATATTTACTGTGTATGTAAGTAAATATCCTCAAGTTGAATGTTTTATAGTGTCATGTGTTTTAAATGACATTATGGTTTGAATGAAACCGGAACTCGAACTAATTTCTAAAATTACCGGATGCCATTTTAGAGGGTGTAGTTAGTCCCGGAATGTGCGAGACAGTCAAAATAAGTGTCATATTGTATTTTTAGGTTTCGGGCACTTTTTACTGATTTTAACTTAAATGCATATTTGGGAGCCATTTTAATGTGGTATTAACCATTTAAGTTGGGAACTTTAGACTTAAGCCCCGATTTTAGTCTTCTAAATCCCTTAATTTCCCTATTTCATTTCTTAAACATAGAGAAAGAGAGACAAAGAGAGAAAGAGAGAGGAAGAGAACTTGGGAGAAAAGAGAAGAAATTGAAGATTGAAGTTGGATTGTTGCTTCTACCACCAAGAAATCTGAATTTGCAAGCTTAAGGAAAGTTTTCTAGTTGCTAATATATGATTTAAGATGAGTAAATTGTGTGATAGTTGTGTATTAACATTTATGGATCAAAAACGGAATTTATGATGTTTAAGCCATAATTATGTTTTAGGTTGATGAAATTGTGGATTATAGTAGTTAATAATCATGTACGATGATTTTGGGTAAATAAATGTTGTTGGATGTGTGTAAAATGGAAGAGATTTGAGGTTTGGGGAAGTTAGGGTTCATAACCCTTAAAATCCATTCTTGGCAAAATCGCAGGGGCGAATCGATTCGGCCCTAGGACGAATCGATTCGCTAAGGGGTCAATTTACAGGTCTATTGGGAATGAATCGATCCGGCCAAGTCGAATCGATTCGGAAGTTTGCAGAGTGCCAGGTCTTGATGTCCTAACCGATTCACTGTTTGGGTGAATAGATTCGCTAGGGCGAATCGATTCGGACCTAGGGCGAATCGATTCGGAATCAGGTTATTTTTGAGTTATTTTTATAACTCAATTTTTATTCTTTTTCTTTAGGCTTAGGACCTAGGAATCCTCTTGCATGAAGTAAACTTAGAGTTCTAGAGTCCTAGATGAGTTGGGTAACTACCCTAGAATAAAAATGAAGTATATGGGGTTTTTTCGGGGATATGCCAATTGATGCTAGGGCATTCTTTTCTTCTAGTTGACTATTATGAACTAGGAGTTGTGGTATTATGTTTGGGAGACTTTAGAAGCTCAATTGAGATATGTTAGTTTTAATGGTTAATAGTATAACACTGCAAAAAGGGTTTTGGGAGAATTAAATTGGGAGTTCACTTATTCTTTGAGGTTGTAATGACGATATGAATTACGTATGGCTCCGGATAATTAGGTGAATTATTTACAAAATGTAAATGATTATGGTTTCGGATAAAATGAAACATACATATGAAAATGGTAAATGAAAAATGAAAAATGAAATGAAAATGGTAATGATGATGGTAAATGATAATTTACTTAATCATGAATAATGGTAAATGATAATTTACTTAAATACACCTCTCTAAATGCTATCATAAGGGAAGTTCGCGCGCATGGTGATGCCCCCTGGCTAATGAATGCAGGGTGGATATAGTCCTAGGCCATATGAGCGATTATGTTATGTTTACTGAACTGGTTAGGAGATTCCGGGTGTGGTCTTGACTATCCCGTATGCATATGGCCGCTTCCCGACGTCTTGGGTTATTGGTGCCCAGATTGTCTGGTGTGATAGGCCCTGGAAGATGATAGTCATTTAGGGGCGCGCCCAGTGGAGAAACTCGGAGGGGCGGTCTTAGAATCGTTATATGTATGTGAATATAACAATTCTTAATTAAGTGGGACTTGATTATATTCCTGTTAAGGAATGGAATGCCATAAAGAGCATATGATGATGACTATATTCCTGTTAAGGAATGGAATGCCACAAAGAGCATATGATTGAGATAAAAGCCATAAAGAGCTTAAAATTATGATTATGTTTCCTGATAAGGAACAGAACTAAGAAATGGATTAGTGTTCATGAGGAAAGCTTTTAAATTAATGTTAATCATTCTTATTTTTCTGTTTAATTAAATTAGATCATGATTATTTAAAATGTCTTAGTTTATGTTAAATTGTGTAGTTAGATTCTTATTTCTTTTAGCCATGATTTACTGTTCATAACTGTCATACTCTTTATTTATCTGGTGATCATATAAAACCGGGCCCTGACCCGTTCATATTTCTTGGCGTGCATGCATCTTGTATCCGCTTAGGTGCTCCGTTGCAAGGACGCCCGTTCTGATTTTCTTATTCCAATGTCTTTGAGGTGCCCTGAACTTTGCTGATATTACAGGATACTTGGTATAGACGCTTTCATTTTTGTATTCTAGTTATGATCGGGTCTTTTACTCGGGCGTGAGGCCCAAGGTTTTGTAATTGTTTAATGTAATGTACTATGTACCTTAATGAACTTGTTTAGTATTATTGTATGAGTCTGTGACCGACAGCATATTCGGTCCCATATTGTATACTTAATGTGTATGTAATATTATATCTTCGAGGTTTTCGCTTTCGTTTTAAATTGGGTTGTTCAAATTCTTTCCTTAATTTTAAAATCAAAATTTTTGGCAATCCGTTTTTCTTAAATATGGAGTGGTTATCCTGTATACTTTGTATATTATTGTGATGCTTAGAATGATTCCATCCATGATTACTGTTATATTGGAGTATAGGCTTGGCCACCCCGTATTTCGGATCTCGAGTTGTCACACAATATCAACCCAATAATTTTTGCCAGCATCCATTCCAATACAGTACAAATACCAAACACTGCAAGCCACTGAGGAGGTAATGACTAAACCAACCACAACTGGTTCGGGCACCTTTTCTTATTCGCCAACAAGGAACAATCCAAGGAAGGTGGAAATCCCCCTCTCAATTTTCTTCTTCGATGAAAAGGAGATAGATTTTGATTTAGATCTATTTTCGTGTATATGTGTATGTGTTCGTTTGTTCATGTGTGTATTGTGTGTCCATGTGTTGTGTGTGTATAGTGAGTGTCTGTGTGTGTGTGTGCGCGCGCGCGTGTGTTTGGGTGTGGTGAGAGAGAGAGACAGAGGAAATATAGGGTTTGGGTGACATTTAACCTCTTAACCTTAATAATGGTATATACATTTATCAAATAGTCCTTTTATTTTATTTTGGATAAAAATACCCTCATGTGCCATGCACATGGCTCGCTTTCCATCCAAAAAATTAACGATGTTAACAATAGGGGTTATTTGAAGTCGTCATGGAAGTTCAAGGGTTAAGTCCAGAAAATAAAAGTTCGGGTGGTGAAGTAAAAAGGGGGTAAAGTTTAGGCGGGGTAGAGATAAAAAAAAAGGTTAATTACACTTTTCTCCCAAACATTACCCCATTTTTCACTTTGTCACTCGAACTTTCAATTTTGGTATTTAACCACCTGAACATCCAAAACGACTTCAAAATGCCCTACAGAGCTAACAGCGTTAATTTTTGGAGGGAAAACAGTTCATGTGCAAACCATTGAACTTTTTAAGAGGTTATTTTAGTATTTTAACGTCTTTTAACTATTTAAAAAAACATTATTTCTCTCTCTCTCTCTCTCAAATAACCATGGAAGCCATAGGCGTGAGTAGAGCACTCTTTCTTATCGCATCATCTTGTTCTCTCTCACATACACACACACACACACACACAGAGAGATCTACACACACGCACGAAAAAAACACATAAGTCTATATAAACAAACACACACGAAAACACACATTAATTTGCATGCACATAAATCTGCACACAAACATATCTACATGGATTGTTTTTGGTTTGTTGGAATGAGTGTTTAAATTTTGGGATTTTTTAGTCTAAATTTAGGTCTTTTTATAATTGGTGTTTAAATTTAAGGATTTTTTGAATTGGGTGTTTGAATTTGGGTATTGTGTTTGTTGAAATGAAAATTAAATTTCTCTTTCTTGAGTTTTTTGTGGGTTTGATTGAGAAGAAAAATAGTGTTTGAATCTAGAGATTCTTTCTAAGGGTCATTTATTGTCTAGGGTACATTTTTTTATAATAATTGGGGCTTGGGGTACGCTAGTTTCCATTATAGTTTCATGGGTGTTATTTTAACATTGGGCCCTAACAGTTGTCTGCCAGTTGTACCATATACACTCAATTACCAATAATACCCTTTATATTCAAATGTGCATGTTTTTCAACCCATTTCAACGGCACTTTCATTTATAACACACTTACTCCATTATATATTGATACAGAAGCTCCATTGTTTTCCAACATAGTAGCAATTATCATCCAAATAACATTTATACAAAATAGAAATGGGTGGCAACCTAAATGAAGAAGCAACACAGAACTAGTTTCTTTGTCAAATGTGTGGTCAAAATTACCACATTGAAATTGACTGTCCACGGGTTTGCAGCAGATGTAATTAGTGTAATTGCCTCACGTTGTTGTTGAAGACATCAAATGGCCAAAAAAAATTAAAGTGCCAGCAAGAATTATGTAATGGATTTAAACTCTTAGAAGATGCAATAAAAATCACAGAAGGGTCATCATCAAGTGATGGGTGTTTTCATTGTGGCAGACATGACCATTGGGTTAAAAATTATCCACCGAAAGAGACAACATGCCCAAATAGATGTCAGGGGACAAGTTAACTCTGGACTTCAAAGCAAGAAATAAGTTATGAAAAAAAATTGAAATGTTTGACATGTGGGGATTTTGGGTGGTTCATAGATGCAATTAGGAAATGTGATGAAGGTAGGAAAGGGAATTTGAGGTTTAAAGTAGAATTTAGTTTGGATGATCTTTGTGATGGGTTCGAAAAGAAATTCAGTGTATGAAATGTTGCAATTTGTGTTATGTATGAAATGCAATTGATTGAATGAAATTTGCAATAAAATGATCAAATTATCTATGAAATTCACTTTGCATCTGTTGACTAATATATGAGTACTAATGTAAGACATCAAACATAACTTCATTCATTCATACCCCCAAAAGAAACATTATCAAACCACCAAGTAGTGTAGCTTGCCCCAAAAAAATATTGATTTCCCAAAAACCCAAAGTTAAACTGATGAACCTACTGATTACAACCTTGAGTACCATTTGTTATTGTATCCACATTTCTTGGTGTAAAAGGTATGGATGCACATGAGTTTGGTTCATAGATGGTTCTTTTCTTCCCTTTGCCTTTCTTGCCACCTTGTCTTGTTCTTGAAACTGGCATAGATGGAGTAATTAGCGGTTGCTTGTTTGATCCCTCCATAAAATTATGAATTGTTTTTGGTCCGTCAGTTGCTTGTGTTTTTTACCTCTCCTTCCTAACTCATCTCTTGATGATTTACTATGTTATAGCTTTCATTTTTACAAATATATATGTGGAAATAAGAAACAAACCATTGTTCTCATCTAATGAAACAATAGATAAAATTATACCACCAAACTTTCGTTTCAGAAATAATCCATCTAACCCAAGCATTGGCCTACAACCATTAAGAAATCCATATATTGAGACCTTCAATGCAACAACAAATGAAATACATTATTGATCATTAGGATTGCTTATCCATTTAGCAATACTACCTGGATTTGTAACATATATTTAACTTGCAATTTTAGGTACCAACCTAAATGCATCAATTAACTACCATGTATCCTCTCATTGATAACGATTTTAGCATAATATCTAGTTTGGTATGATATCTTCACTGCATATTTTTCCTAAATTGCTGCTTGAACATCTTTTGGTTTTATCTCCTTGTGATTCCTCATCATATCTTAAACCTTATTAGCAACCCAAGTTGACTTTGCTATTGAATTACTTCCATTGGGGTTGGACTTGCAAGTATGTTATCCCATCAATATTATAACTTTAGCAGTTTGTTCATTTAATAACTTCCTTACATACACTACTTACAATTAGGATCCCTGCAAATCAAATCAATATTTAAGTTATTGTTTTTCCTTTGTCTATACTCAAACTTCTTGAATATTGCAAATTTTCTCGTGTATTTCCTACAATCCAACATTATTGGCCATTCAATGCCCGGTGACAATTCTTGTAAAATTCCACCCCCACACTGAAATTAGCTCCCATCCCAATCGTCATCCTTGTATAAATTTTCAATCTTTGCCTTAAAGTCCTCAGACTCTTTCCGAGGAGCATTTATATCTTCATTGTTTGGATCATTATCTTCATTCCCACCCTTTGTGCCTTGTCCATACTCTGCACGCTCATGTCTTACCCCTTTAGAGTCAAAATACCCACCCCGATGTTCATCAACCTCACTATCTGAGTGATAACATTCTTCAGCATTGAGAGTGTGTGAAGTTATTAAACACCACTCATCAAGTGGCTTATCAGTAGGCTATTCCACCCTAGCAGAAAATGGTTCTTCCTCCCAAGCATGAACTGGTTATTCCCCCATATGCAATTGATTCGGCATAAATTCTTTGTATTTATCCCCGTAATTTAGTTACTTTTGTTATCCTGTGCGATGTTAATTCGATTATTTCATCTCATATTATTGCTACTGACCTCTTTTTACAACTACCAGTACATCTCATACTATTGCTACTGACCTATTCCTTGCAAGTACATTGTGTTTCGCGTATTTCTCTTATATTTTATAGGTATTTTACGCACTTGAAAGAAATAGAGAAATCAGAATGAGAACTGAAAAGAAAAGAAGTAAAGTCAAGGACAAATCAGTAATTGTACAGCCGGATGTAGGACATTGAGCTCATGAGAAACGGCAACCCAATCCAAGCTACAGTTGAAGAGATATGAGATTTAAGTGATGAGAAAAATCAAAGAATAAATTAGAACCGATTCGATTCTGAGCAGAACCGGTTTGGGTTTCTAAGGATTCTAATGAAAGTAAAACCGGTTCACTTCTCTATTCTGCAAATTTCCAACATTAATTCCATTTATTTTGGAGAGTTTGTTTGGTTTAAAACACTTGTAAAAACTTGAGATATAATTCATTCATTATTGTAGGACTAAGTTAGACATCGTTTAACCTAATTTTGAGAGCTAGAAAGAGGCAAGGATACGATATGAGGTCTTTTAATTCCGTTTGCCCTAGGTAACCAGAATGTTTAAGGATACGATAATTTTTCATTCCCATTAAATATAAATTCTTATTTGATATTGTGAGGAGTAAAATTCGCATATGTCGAATGCTTATAAAGTATTTGATGCTTCTTTGAATTGAGAATTAGGTTTTTAAAGGTTTTATGTTCTAAGTACTTACTGACGGTTCAGGGGAGTGTACTACAACTCCATTTTTTCACATTGATTTAAAATCACTTAGTTATTCTAGCATACGTAGTTAATTCACTAGTTTAATTAATTTGCACTAGTTAGTAGAAAATTCCCAAAAACGATCATCTTTTCTTTCTTTATCTGAGTCAACCAAAATGTTTTTTGTCTTTCCTACTCGCCGTCGCGTCTTAGTTCCTATTCCATATTTTCGATACCCGACTTGCTCGGATTATTACTTACGCGACCGGTTTACACTTAAGTCATAATTCACATGCATTAGAGACATAATCTGAGTCACGACAAGTTTTTGGCTCCGTTGCTGGGGACTAGGTAGACATTTAGGTTAGGTCGAATTAATCTAAAGTTTGACTCTGATTCTTTAAAAAAATTTAAAAAAATGCGAAAATTCAAAAAAATTCAGGAAAAAAAAAGAATCTCTCAAATCCTTATATGCAAAATCCTCAACCAACTCCTCAGTTTACTCCTACCAGAATTCACAAAAATTCTATAGTGGAGTACAATTTCGATAGCCCACACTCCATGTAGTCCACATTTTTGTGTTCCACATCCTACACCACCTAACTCCATCACGAGTCACACGTCTAGAGAGTCCGGAGAGGTAAGTGATACTATTAGTGTGAGTGTGATGTCAGATCAAGGTAGTTTTTGTACGGGTGAGGGAGAGTTACCATATCTCCCCATAAGAGACCTCTTATATCCCAAGCAAAACGTCACTCTGAGATGCATTATATTCCCGTATAATGTGAGATAGTTTCATTTTCAAAATAGGATGATTCAAATCCTCCATACATTCCACAGTATGGAGTTGGAAAAACCCTACCTCCTCATTAGAGAGTTTGAGGAGGCGTGCAAGACCTTCACCGATCAAACGTGCACTGCGGATATCGTTCGCCTCAAACTTTTTCCCTTCTCCCTGAAGGATAAGGCTAAGACTTGGCTATGGTCTTTGGCACTGAACTCGATTGGAACGTGGAGGGACATGCAAGCAAAGTTTTCCTAAATATTCTTCCCCCCACATCGAACCAATTCCATGAAATCTCAAATTCAAATGTTTAGACAACTCAAAAATGAACCTTTCGATAGGTGTTGGGAGTGTTTCAATGAGTTGCTTAATATGTGCCTGTAAACCCCTTATTTCAAAATCAGACTTTGCTTTAAGGATGATGAAACACTTTCTCTTTTTGAAAAACTCTTTTTCAAATTTTATTTGCACCAATTTTAACTTAACCAAATTTTATCTTCATTAATCCTAAACATTGGTCTAGTGATAAAATCAAGTATGGAAAAGAATACTCACAACTCCGGATGTACGAGGAAACCACAACAGAAAAAAAAAAACTCGGACGGCCCAAGCCAGACAATCACTATAAATGTGGATTTACAAGGAACAGGCACAAGTCTTACTCAACGACTCGATCCCCATGAGACTTGACGCTCTTCTGGTCTTTAACCACTCCTCTCACAGTGCCCATGCAGAAATTCCTTCTTCCACGATGCTCATCCACAACACACGCCTCCACTTATGTCTCGGTGTCCACCGATATGGCTTGTAGCATCTATGATGTGGAACACGACTTTTCCACCGCAAAACCCAGTAAAGTTATATGTAGAACAAACTCTTCTTGGTGCAAACAAAGATCATTATAGCATATAGTAATGAAATCCCGGATATTTAAAACTCTGAGGATGTTTCAGACTTTGAAAACCTTAGAAAACTTTGTGCAGAAAACGTACTAGTTCATAAACTGTATTTCAGACTGCACACCTTTCAAAACCCTGAGGAAACATGCCTTAAATAATATTTTTTAGTCGGTGTCTTGCTCGAACGATATAGGCATTTCGCTCCAATTACATCCCTACGTCGCTAGAATGACTGGCAGAGTCGTTTGAATGAAAAAACACGTGTGTTTCATTTTAACACAACTCTAAACCATCTATATCTCAAAATAAATAAAGTGTAAACGTTTTCAAACTCTTTTAAAAATATTTTAAAAATATTTCTTTAATAAAATAATATCCTTAAACATTTAAAAATAAATTTCGAGTACCTGAGTGATCTCGAAACTCAATTAAGCTTGAAGACGAAATATGCACCATAAACTGGCATGATAAATTCTTTGAAACTTTGCCGCAACTTCTTCAATAAACTTCAATACGTCATTTTCTGTGTGGGACCATGACAATAAAAATATGACATATGACTCAAACGTGTTTTGTTTCGGGAATAGGTCAAATAAACATACAACGAATTCAATTGGAAATTTTGTCCTTACAAATCTCTCCCTTTGACTATTTCAGGACAAAACCATCAGTGAAATGCCTAAGCCGGGCCGTCAAGCCGAGTGACGCCTAAATCCCATCCTATAAAACCCAAAAATAAAAATTATAGTACAAGACTAATAAATGATGGTCCGGCAAGCATGAACTGTCTGAATGTGATGTAGTCTTGAAATCTCGAATCTCTTAAGCATACCTACACACATGAAACAGGAAAATACCACGTGAAGTATGGAGGAACAAATGATATAAACCAATATGTAAAATTAAATTCAAATCATTTGTTGTGTGAGAAATCATGATATCAATAGGTAAACAACATTTAAATCAGGATACCAATTAGTACCGATGCAAAACCAATATGCTACCAATTTGTGTAAACAAATTAATATAAACATGAAAGCATATGATCACAAATATGATACCAAAAAATAATGCAAAAAATGTATCTGCTCATCAAACAAACTCTCCCCTACATCACATACATCGCTCCCTCTTTTTGTCTCGAATTGAAAACCCGGTGAAAAGATAAACATATATCTAGCGTACAATAATTAATGAAGTATATCTAGATATCAATGAAACAACCAGCTAATAAAGATTAAGTATATCAAATCCATACCTAGCAAACAGTAATCACACAATAGGAATTAGCAATCTAAGCAGGTGTGACTAAACGAACACGATGCAGTAAAATATGATCAATGATAATCTTCATATAACAAATTGTCCAGAAGCAACCTAGCAGTACCAAAAAAATGTAACTATATGCACCAGGGTACTGAAATAGAAAGAAAAAAATTCCAAACTGGTCGCTCGAACGAGACAGCCCTTTCGCTCAAACGACAGAGGCTTCTCGCGAGAAAGACTTCGCGCGACATCTATTTCTCGCTCGAACGAGAAAGTCAAACTCTCACATCCAGTTCTAAAAATTAAACAATTTCGCCCAGCAAAAAAATTTCTTAAAAAAACTTACTGGAAGTGGCAGAAAACTGCAAAACAGTAGTAAAACAGTAGCAAAAATAATATGAGTTACATGCTACCATAGTACTGATGTGCTCAAACATGAACATGGAATGTATGGGCGTGAACTACAACAAATGAATCACAATTCCAACACATCGAAACGATCAAGAATCTCTAGTTGATATCAATAAATCATCAAACTTTATTTTATCCATATGTGACAATTAAAGTGTGAGCTTAATGAACTAAACAAACGTCATGCACACAAATCCAGAATTTTGGCGATTCTATAAACAATAGCGTCATGATACGATTTTTCAACGTTAGGATTCGTGGTGCAAACTCGTTTAATTATCCATCAAAACTCCCTCAAATATATATCATATTTTTCTTTTGGAATGAACATAAACTAATTTGGCCCAATTTGGCATATGATTCGTTTTATTTCCTTTAACTTTTTCGAGCTCTTTAAATGGTGCATTTCACGACGAGTCAATTTTACACTCTCGCATCCCTTTCCCGTGAACAGTTCTTACATGCACACCTCCTCCTTAAGTCTAATTACGCATAGATGATAAAATTGAGATAAGAACGTCTCACCAAACTCAAATATGCAAGAGCAGTCAAACATCCATATAAACTCGTGCATGTGTGCAATTATGGCATATAAACAAAATTGAATCAAAATGCATATCAACATCGAAACAACCCCATAATACAATGATTAAGATCATTCTAAGAATTAATAATTATGACCAAATGTCCTAGCCACATGGATAACGAAATGATGGGGATCCAAGCACACGAATATGCCACATCAAACATGTAAACTCATGACACAAAAATAAAATGAAAATCTTATTGTGTTTTTCAAAAAAATATTTGACCCAAAAATAAAATCTTTTTGTTTTTTTCTCAAAAATATTTAAAACCAAAAATATTTTTGTATTTTTCGAAAAGTTTTATCAAAAATAAAATCTTTTTGTATTTTTCAAACGAGACTGAATAAAAGAAAAATATAATACAAAATGATACACAAGTCATAGCGCTAGCAAGATATAAATTATGATGCAAAGACTAGAGTATGATAAATATGGCAACACAATCATCCATTAGTTCTAGCATGGGAAGAATCAAGTGCAACCAAATGAGAACCATGAAATTTTAGTCCTAAAGCCTCTAAGTCCGATTTCCTAACCCAAGAAGGTGTGACATGACGCATGGGGATTTTGGTAACCGACAAGACTTTATTCCTAAACTTCTTAGGAGCATTCCTAAGGTCATAGCAAAAACGTCTAAGGTGACTTTTCCTACCGCAATGGGAACAAGTGTAAACACGGTGGGAATGATTACCAAAATGTCGACCTCTCCTCACGTTCCTAGTGGGCTCTCCCACATGATTGGTATTGGCTTTGGGAATGAAAACAACGTGATCATTGTAGCCTATACCAAACCTATCACTTTTGAATTGGACGGTTCCTAACATCCTATCCAACTTCTCCGACCTAGATTCCAAGTCAAACTTAACCTTACTCGAGTTTTTCAACTTCTCCTCCAATTCACAAATCCTAGACTCAAGGACACGCCTAGACTCCTCAAACTCCAGAATCTCCCTTTTCAATGCCTCCATCAAACCATGAAGGCTATCTCTCTCTTTTTCAACGTACTCTAGCTTCTCCCTAAGCTTATTCTCTCGTGCCCAAAGTTCCTCAATCAAAACATCATTATTTTCTACGGCAAGCCCATTAAACCTAGCTTGTAATTTAGAGTTTTCCTTTTTCACTTTTACCGCCTCGGCATACAACTCATTAAATGAAACTTGAGACTCTTTCACATCAATCCCCTCTTACTCACTCTCATCACCCTCACACACTTAGGATTTACTCTCAACGGCCTCGGAAGTGTCATGCACATAAGTATCTTCGTGGGAAGATTTATCGTCGTCGCTCACATGACATGCCAAGAAAGTAACAAACTTGCTCTCATTTAGGGAACTATCTCCCTCTTCCGGATCACTATCACTTAAGGAGGAACTATAAGCTATAGATTTCTTACCCTCTTTCATAAGTCGAGTGGGACACTCAGAAACATTGTAACCATACCCCTCATACCCAAAACACCTATCCGACTCGACCCTACAAATTTCTCGCTCTTATCTTTAGGGGTTGAATCTACCTTGTTGTTCTTGAATTTCCCAAACTTTTTGGCATCTTTTGATTGCTTTTGAAATTTAAGAAACTTTTTGAACTTCTTTGACAACAAGGCGATATCCCCAAATTTGGAATCGGAATTGGAATCATCATCCGAAACTTTAGTCTCCTCCTTCGGTGTTTTCAAAGCAATGCCCTTTTCTTTCTTTGGCACATGCTTGGAGGTAAACATATTGAGTTCATAGGTATGTCGGTCACCAACAATCTCTTCCAGTTTCGTCGATTCAAGCATACCTAAGGAGTTTAAAACAATCACTTTTGCATCAAACCTTTTAGGCAACGACCTTAAGATTTTTTTTACGACTCGGTTATCGGGTATCTTCGCTCCTAGATTAAACGACGCATTGACAATAGTGGACAACCTAGTGTAAAACTCATCAAACGACTCATTCTCTAACATCTTAATCGTCTCAGATTTTTTAGTGAGATTTTGTAGCGTAGATGCCCTAACTATGCTAGTGCCCTCGTGAGTAAGTGCAAGTGTATCCCAAGACTTTTTTGATGTTTTACAAGTCATGATTCTATTATACTCTTTTGGTGTGACATGTGAAGAAATTACGTGCAGGCCTTTAGGGTTGTAAAATGCAAGCCTATGTTCAGCCTCGATCCATAACTCAACGGGTTTCAAACTAGTGACCTCGCTCTCTCATGTGACTGGTGGTGAGTAACCATTTTCAACCGCTAACCACACACGCTCATCAATGGATTTTAAAGCACTTCTCATTCTCATCTTCCAATAAGCATAATTTGTGCCATCAAAAATAAGAGCACAAAAACTTTCAAAACCACCAAATTCATCCTTAACAACAAAAAGGGACCAACATAATAAAAATATGTTTTTAGCTCTGATACCAATTTATAGGCCCCTTTTTTCAAAATCAGACTTTGCTTTAAGGATGATGAAACACTATCTCTTTTTAATTAACTCTTTTTTAAATTTTATGTGCACCAATTTTAACTTAACCAAATTTTATCTTCATTAATCCTAAACATGCATCTAGTGATTAAAGCAAGTAAAGTAAGGAAAATAATACTCACAACGCCGGATGTACGAGGAAACCACAACGAAAAAAAATCGGACGGCCCAAGCCAGACAATCACTATGAATGTGGATTTACAAGGAACATGCACAAGTCTTACTCAACGACTCTATCCCCATGAGACTTGACGCTCTTCTGGTCTTCAACCACTCCTCGCACAGTGCCCATGCAGAAATTCCTTCTTCCACGATGCTCATCCACAACACACGACTCCACTTATGTCTCGGTGTCCACCGATATGGCGTGTAGCATCTATGATGTGGAACACGGCTCTTCCACTTTTCTACCGCAAAACCCAACAAATTTCTATGTAGAACAAACTCTTCTTGGTGTAAACAAAGATCACTATAGCATATAGTAATGAAAGCTCGGATCTTAGAAACTTTAAGGATGTTTTAGACTTAGAAAACTTTGTGCAGAAAACATATTGATTCGTAAATTGTATTTCAGACTGCACACCTTTTGAAACTCTGAGAAAAAATGCCTTAAACAATATTCGTAATTCGGTGTCTCTCTCGAACGATATAGGCATGTCGCTCGAACGACTGACAGAGTCATTTGAACTAAAATACACGTGTGTTTGATTTTAACACAACTCTAAACCATCTTTATCTCAAAATAAATGAAGTGTAAATGTTATCAAACTCTTTTAATAACATTTTAAAAATATTTCTTTAATAAAATAATATCGTTAAACATTTTAAAATAAATTTCGAGTCCCATTAAAATTACGCATTTATACCTGAGTGATCTCCGAACGTAATTAAACTTGAAGATGAAATATGCACCATAAACCGGCTGATAAATTCTTTGAAGCTTTATTGCAACGTCTTCAATTAACTTCAATACGTCATAGTCTGGGTGGGATCGTGACAATAAAAATACAACCTATGGCTCAAGCGTGTTTTTTTCCAGTAATAAATCAAATAAACATACAACGGACTCAATTGGAATTTTTTTCCTTATAGTGCCCGCACCACGGTTTTGAGAAGTGGAGACTCGTCTCCTTTTTCCATCACCGGCTAAGCTTAAGTTCCAAACAACTCGTTGAAACCATGTGCCCCAGGGAGTTTCTAGGGTTAGACGCGAACGAGGTCGAGGCTCACCTTAAGTGTGTCGTCGAGACTACTCAAGCGTGGGACACATCCGATCCAAACACCCAATCCCAGGTTCGACAAACGTCAACAGCTCCTTCTGCGTCCGGACTCTATCATTTGGACAAAGAAGCTGAGTTGAAATTTCAAATCAGCCAACTTGCCAAGATCTTGGAATACGTAGTCGAATCTAGGGGGAGATACACATCCGACTCCACGCGAGCATTGAGAGAGGAGGTGTGTGCGATTTGTGAGGCGGGACATTCAACGACGGATTGGCAAAGTTAAGCTTCAAGAGCAAATGGAAGCAGTAGGAGCTCTTAAGGGTAATTTTAATGCCCCTCATGGGAATTCTTATAACCCTTCATGGAGGAACCGTCCCAGTTTCAATTATGGGCAACCACACACAACGATGAATCTTAATTCATACGTTGTCCCGCCTTCGCCATTGCTCCCGCATTTCCAACCAGCTCCCCCTATACAAGCACAACCTCCTGCGCCTTATATCACCTCGTCGCGTAGAAATATCGAGGACACTTTGAACTAATTTATGCAAACTCAATCGATCAACGCTCAAAACACCCAAAGTTTTGCCGAATTAAAGGCGTCATTGCCTAAGTTGAAATTTTCCCTAAGTGTCCAAGAGAAGTGCAAGTTTTCGGCCCAAGGCCAAAGACCTCCCCAAGGTTAAAATAGTGTTAGCTCTACTTCCAACACAAATCAAGAGCGATGTAGTGCAGTTACATCTCTACGTAAGGCGAGAGTAGTTGACTTGTCACCTCCCCCACGCGATGAGCAAAATTAACGAAGATTTTGCCCTGTATGAAAAATGCCGAAGATGTCCCCTTGAGAAAGAGTGGTAATAATGAACCTCCCATTACTAACCCATACCCTCAACAGTTGGTCTATCATGCCAAAGAGACCTCCCGTGACAATGTCTTAGATTTTCTTAAGCAAGTAAAGGTTAATTTACCTTTTCTCGAGACCATAAAGCAAATTCCCACGTGCGCTGAGTATGTTAAGGACTTAATCATGGTGAAACGTAGGCTAAACGCAAAGAAAAATGTGTTCCTAGAACAATGTCAATTAGGTATTGTTAAGTGACCTCCCACCAAAATATAAAGATTCGGATGCACCAACCATTTCGTGCCTCATGGGGAAAAACCGAATTGAGAGAGCGCTAATATATTTAGGGGCGAGTGTTAACATCCTCCCCTACTCCATCTTTAAGCAGTTAGATTTGGGGGACCTTAAGCCCACAAATATGACTCTCCAACTCGCGGATCCTTTCATGAAGATACTTAGTGGGTCATTGAGGACGTGATCGTCCAAGTTGACACTTTCTACTTCACGATATATTTTGTCATTTAGGATCAAGAGCCCTTCATTTTCCCAAGTAATCATGTTCGCGTGATCCTTGACCGCCCATTGATTAATATACGTAATGGGCAGATGTAACTCACGTTCGGGAATATGACTCTCGAAACAAATATCTTCAACATCACCAAGCATGAGGGTGATGAGGGAGAATTCTGAGAGTATGGTCTTATGGAAGAGATAGTACACGAGGACGTTGAGAGAAATCACACAAAAGAACCGTTAGGGGTATGTCTTGTTGCATCAAGTGAGAGAAATAATTATGATGTTGAGCGAGAGGTAGAGGAGGCTTATTTAATCACGCTTATTAAGATCGAAAGAGAGCACGTAGATATGAGCAAGAGAGAGAAGTTTGAAGAGAATAAGAGAGAATATTTGGATATTGAACAAGAGAGAGAGTTAGAAGATATGAGCCTAGAGGACTTTGAGAAAGAATTCGGGTCGGTAGATGAGAATCTCAATGTTGAAGTCCAATCATTATTGGACTCCTTTTGTCACTTAGAGGAGAACAACTGGAATGATCGGACAGACAAATTCATTTTTTGTGACCATCCACCCATGCCACTTGAGTTATCAGATGCATCGAGGAGAGGATTAATGTTTCGTCCGATTTAGAGTCCGATCCAAGAAGTCTCGAGTGCAATGGGAATATAGGTCTAGCATGTCCTTCAAATTTTCACCGAGAACACTCTCTTCAAGTCGGAACAAGTATGTTGTGATTCGATGGGACACCATAATATTCTCATTCACATCATTCGTCATGAGCCGTGAGATGTCCCCCATACCTATGGGGATGATCCCCACTTTTTCCAATTTTTGGTTTATAATGTGAGGAAGATGGAGAAGAAAAGAGCATCAGACCCTGTTCACGAGGTCAGTGAGTTTTTTAGGAGGGAGAGAGAGGTCGTCCCACCCCCAATGCGTATGGGGTAAATCTTGTGTAGCATATTGGGCCATGTTAGTTTAGGATAGTAAAGGTTCGTGAGTCGCGAGTTATAAAGGATTAAGCACACCGTTACACAACACGCGAGCGTTTACGATAAATCATGATGAGTTTTTTTGGTCCCGAGGTAGACACATAGGTAGAAGTGTTCCACAGATGTCGATAATTTAATCGGGTATGTTGCCGATGCTCGAAATCAGAAAAAGAAAAATTCAGGCATCACCATATATCCGAACCGGTTCGCCCTGTCCATTTACCAGGGTAGAACCGGTTCACTTTCTAGGGATTTTAAGGGTATCCGAACCGGTTCGCCCTGTTTCTCTTGCAAGACCGAACCAATTCGCTTTTCTAGGATTCTAAATTCTCCCCCACCCCCAATTTTTTCCCCACTATTTCTCACTTCACCCTATTCTTCCCCATTCATTCGTGATCCCCCATGCTCCCGAGCCATCTCATTAGTGTGTTGGAGTTTATCTTCATAGTTCTTCTATTTTTATTGTTTATCTTTTTAAGAGTTATGTATGCCTATCCTTTTTAATTTTGCATTGTAATGATGTTGATGGTAGTAATATAAAAATTCCGCATTTTATCTTTTTGCTCTCTTTTTACGCACCTTTCTTTTCTTTTAGATTTTAGTCCTTGCATGTGTAACAACCCGTCCTTTTGGGGACAATTAAATTCCATAATTGGGTATGAATTGGAGATTTGGGAAATTTCCCGAAATAGTAGTTTTTGGGATTTTCGAGGATTAGATGATTTTGGATGGGTGTTGTAATTACTTTTGGGATTAAATAGGTCGAAGTATTTTAATTATATGTCGCCGTTGAGTAAAGCGACAAAAGGTAAGATTTTTAATTGGAAAACTCGCATTGAAAGATATTGGGTTAAAATAGTGATTTGTGATCAAGTACCTCGGATGGGAATTTCGACAGCGCCGTGAGTCTCGAAATGGCCGAGATAGTCGGAAAAGAGTGTCCGATTATCGAAATGGAGTTTCGAGGAACTTTAGAGTTAAAAGGGCTCGTAATTGAGTAAACGAGTCGTTTTTGGATTTTAAGGGGTATAAACCCTTTTCTCCTTATATAAGGAGGGAGAGAGGGAAACAATAGAAAGAAAGGAGAAAGAAAAGAGAGAAGAGAGAGAGAAGAAGGAAGAAAGTGGAGAGAAAAAGGAGATTTCGGGCCAAACTCCGCCAGACTCGACTCGGGATCGTCGAATTTTATCCACAAGTCAAGTGTTTACTTGCTTTATTTACTTTTGAGCATAAATATCATATCGTAGTTTGGTATTAACAAACCCTAAAGATTTTGGGTTGGGTTTTCGTGGATAAAACGGGTTTTCGGTAGTTAAAACGAATAAATCCCAATAATATTTCAATTCGAGGAACTTAAGATTTAATCGAAATTAGTTGTTGGTTTCGGGTTCTAGGATGTTTAGAACCCTTGTTATATGTTATTAGATGAGGTTGTAGGCTGTCGGGAGAGGAGACAAAACCTTGGGAGAAGCTTTTATGGCCGAAACAGTCTCAGAGAAGACGATGAACGGTAGCCAGCGTGCTTGCCGAATCGATTCGGCCTAGAGACGAATCGATTAGGCTCTTGGTCAAAAAAATGAAAATTGTAGATCTTTTCGATACGGAAGCGTGGGCGCCGACCACGTATTTTCTGATTTTTTTTCAATTTGTAGTGATTTTTCTACGGAAAGCTGTCTGAGATCGAAATTGTTAGTTAGAAATCAAACCTCATATTGGGAGAATTAAGGCTAGAATTGTTTGGAGATAAATATTAGGGGTTCCTAAATATAGAGTGGGGACCTCTGGATCACTATTTGAGCAAAATTTAGTCCTTGGGTTTGTGGGAAGGAAATCCACAACCTATTTAATTTAAGCGTATTCGGGGGAGAATAATCCCTAAGATATTTCGGTAGGGCATTTAGGCCTATATAATTATGCGCGTAGGAAAACATAATTATATTGATATTGTTTGAGCGAATCCTACGAGATTATTAGGATGGAATTGGGAATATATGTATTCACTTAGAGTGAATCAGTATATTTGGAGATATCCGCTAAATCCTTATATGAGAATAAGGTATTTATTATTCATAAAGTGAGGAAATACTTTGGGTATTGTATCATGCGTATATGAATGCATGATTATGATTCTTTGAGAGAATCTTTGGGATTATTGGTCATTGCTAGATGTGATTGGAAATTATGGCCATATATATATATATTCAAGGAGGAATATATATATATATATATACACTATGTGATTAAAGTATATATATGATATGATATAAATGACTTTTGAAAATGTAAAATATGAATGTTTTCAAAAGGGAAAAAGAAATGATTTTCATAAATGATAATTTATGTATACACACCTCTCTAAATGTTATCATAAGGGAACTTCGCGCGTGAGGTGAAGCCCCCTGGCTAATGAATGCATGGTGGATATAGTCCTAGGCCATATGAGTGATTATTATATGTTTTACTGCGCTCGTGAGGTAATTCCGGGTGTGGTTATGACTCACTCGCAGGCATATGGACGCTTCCCGACGTTGTTGGATCCCAGGTTGTCTCGATTGATAGGCCCTGGAAGATGATAGCCATTTAGGGGCGCGCCCAGTGGGGAAACCCGAAGGGGCGGTCTTAGAATCGTTATATGATATGAAATATAACTATTCTCAATAATGTGGGACATTATTGATGTTAAAGCAATTTATGATAATAAATTGGCTTTAAATACATTTACTGGATGGAAGAAGGGAAATGGGATAAATGAATTGGCTGTAAATACATTTCCTGGATGGAAGAAGGGAAATGGGATGTTATGAGATGGAAAAGCATTTTTATGATAATAAAACTTGCTTCAAATATATTTCCTGGATAGAAGAAGGGAAATAGAAAGTTTTGAAATGAAAAATGAAATTGGTAAACATGTTGTAAATGAATTCTTATTCTGGGAGATATATCCGGACGTGTAACATGATACGTATAAATTGAGTACCGAGGGTCTAATGGATCCCGACGATCGACCTTACCGCGTAGTAGTGTATCGGGGGGGTCCTTGTTTGGATTTCGCTTTACGAGACACCCCACGCACGAACATGGCTTAGTGTTGAGACTGGGGATAACTTTAACCCTTCGTGTTCTAATATTGGGATTTCTCATATGGTGTGTGTGTATATATATATATATATCTTTCGTGTACTAAGGGTCTAATGGATCTCGACGATCGACCTTACCGCGTAGTAGTGTATCGGGGGGGTTCCTTGTTTGGATTTCGCTCTCCGAGACACCCCACGCTCGAATAAGGCATAGTGTTGAGACTGGGGAGAAGTTTAGCCCTTAGTACTTGGAATCACTAGGGTGGTTAGAAGATGGGTGACGGTTTAGTTAAGCAGTGTAGCTTGACTAGGATGTTTAGAGGTATGCCCTAGAAGTGGACTATTAGAAGAGGGGTGAGGGGTATCTCATGGGAGTGCGATACCAAATTTAAATATGAGATAAAACCTATTTTTAAAAATAAGGCATTTATGCACTTGCTAAATATTTTCAAAACTCGGGCTCTAACCTGTTTATCTACTTTGCCTCTCTTGCTATATATATATATATATATAGGTGTCCAGACACAGGGAAGCCTGGATGACACTTCTTTCGAGTCAGACGTCAGCTGCAGCAGCTGTGGATGCAGGCAGGTTCTCGATAGACGCTTCTATCCTTCTACTCTAGATAGGAGGTACTGTATAAATATTCGGGCCAATGGCCCAATTACATTTATTTATTCTTTGGTACGGCATTCGATTTGGTTGTATAACATTTGGACCGAGTGTTCGGTTATTTTATCTCATTTCAGTTTCATTCATATAAACTGTGTGGATGTTTTAATTTAGCAGTGGTTTAAAAAGAATAGTTAAGAAAAAAATTTGACGCCGACCTAATAGGTTATTAGTAATTAAATGGATTTTTGACAGTGATGATAAGAATGATCCATATGCGACTCCTGTTTTAATTTGATATAGGAGTGATCGCCCGATATTTTATTAGGCGGGTTGTCACAGATGGTATCAGAGCATCAGGTTCTAGTGTCCTTAGGAATCTGTGCGGACGTACTACACTTTCAGCGTTGCTCTCGATTTGTTATAGAGCCTCAGGATTAGGATTGTTGGTTTCTCTTGTGAGATTTCGTTCTCCTGCTATAGTATAAGATTATATAAATCTTTTGCGCGATCGTTCGAGATTCGTGTGCGGGGCCTGGATGGCAGCAGGAGGCGGGGCTTATTTGGACCTGTAGGAGAAGTCGGGGACGAGGACCGTAGTAGAGGTCACTTCCTTTGTAGTGTTTGCTAAGGATTATTGCAATGACTACTAAAGAATTGTAGTTATGAGTACCACAGTACCGTTATAGTAGAGAGTGGTACTAAGGTTGAATTTCCCTGTGAAGTTAAGGGTTCGAAAGGGATCTTATGGATAGTTTTAACCGTGAGTCCCCATGATTTAGCAGGAATGAGAAGAATGCAGTTTTAAATTATTCACATAAGGTTCGGTCAGAGGCCGACAGTGGATAAAGAGTGATATGGGTATGTTTGAGGACCCCATCGGTGGACATCCACCCGGGGAAATTCATTGAAATAAGGTTGAAGCTTTTAGTGGAGTTTCCTTTTAACGGTGAAGTTAAGAGGACTAGTAATATGATTGTAAGGAGCAGGGAAAAGTTACAATTGTGAGTTTCACCTCAGAAGGAAGAGTTATAATAGGCGTGGCTAGATGAAGTCACGGTGTTTTGTTAGCCCTAGACTTGTGTGTGTAATTTGAGTTTTTTGGCGGTCTCGATAACATTATATAATGAATATCTATGTGTTTTCCACGGTAGTGGAGTTTTATTGTCCTTCATTCGCCATAAAGGCGGGTGTTGATATTTTGAATACATATCTCAATTTGGTTTGTGATACTCATTTTATATGTGTCATACGAGTATGGTAATATGGTGAGTATAATATGTTGTGGTGTATTCAGAGCGATAGCAGGCTAATGATGGAAAGACTATCGTGTTCGCAGTTCCAGGGTGGAACGGGTTGTTGTTGCGATGTCTCACCTGGATACAGGTTGAGTTCGCCTTTATTATGTGCACAGATGGAACTTCGATGAGTACAGGTTTCATTATCGTGATTTGAGTATGTGGCGACCTTATAGATATGATTGAGGTGTGCCGGGTTAATTATTGAGCTGCGAGTTTAAGCTCATCATTGATTGCGCAAGGACTGAGTGTAGTACGAGAGCTTGGTCGTATGGCTCCTAGATAGAGTCGGGAGTTCATACCACATTCGGTTGAAAGATGGGATGGGGTTATCCCGGGTGCGTATTTGAAATTGACGAACCTCCACGACCGATAAAGTTAAGTAATAGTGTAATTGGAGGGGTTCCTTATTTGGATTTCGCTCTGCGAGACGCTCCGCGCATGAACCTTAACGACGTCGGGAGTGGAGAGATGTTATAGGATGCGAGGATGTTGGTTTTGTTGATAAGTCGTATAGTGTGGATGAAACACTATAGACTTTGAGCCATGTGATGATGGTATGTTTATGGAAATGTTGTGCTATGGAAAAGCACTAAAGTGGTCCTCTCACCACAAGTGGGTGGGTGAAGTTGGACTTAGAGATATTGACTCTAGGATTATAGTCAGGCCTTAATGAAAAGGCAAATTTTGATGAAATATGTTTTGGGTATGATGTACGTAGTGCTTTTACAGAGAGTTGGCACTTCGATTAGTTTGATTTCCTTTTCGTATAGGTGGAAGGATAGAATAGTAAAAATGCGTTCGTAGGTTAGCGAGGTAGGATTTAGGATGTCCCGCTGGTGTAACTTAGGTCGATATATCTCGATGACCGACAACGCGAGGGAGTAGTGTAACGGGAGGGTTCCTTGTTTGGATTTCGCTTTGCGAGACGTCCCACGCATGAAACCAAGCAAATGTCGGAAGTTGAGAGAGGCCTTGGGCACTAGGGATATACTTGGGATTATACTTGTGTCACGTAGGTAGGATAACGCTTAGACCATATCATTATTAGGATGTAAGTTTAATAGAGTTAGTGGCGCCAATGTAAGGAGAATTGAATTTCGCGGGTTGGGAAGACCCATGTGTGAGTATTACACCGAGGAAAGGAGACCCCTATTTAGAGAGAGTGTTACGTGTCGAATGTTCACAATGGTTGTGCAAATGTGCACGGGTTAAAAAGGTGTATGGGCACCTTAGTAAGTTGGTTTATATACCGCTTGAAATAGAAGGGGCGTAGTATATAAAGTTGGGGTTTATGCCGTGAGGCGGTCACGAGAGGTTTGGAGTGTGTGAGATGGAACATCGTTGTTGTGCGTTAGCAGGAAGAAAGTTAGATGAGCTTGTGGTGAAGCTAGTACATCGAGTACTCCTTGAGGTAGGTGGAATATGGTAAGGGACCATCGTATTAGCACCTTGTGATTTTGGAGGTACTAAGACGTAGTGGGATTTATAATCCTAGTTCGGTGGTATAGGTTATATCCGAATTTTGAGGACGAAATTCCATTGTAGAGGGGTATGTAACAACCCATCCTTTTGGGGACAATTAAATTCCATAATTGGGTATGAATTGGAGATTTGGGAAATTTCCCGGAATAGTGATTTTTGGAATTTTTGAGGATTAGATGATTTTCGATGGGTGTTGTAATTACTTTTGGGATTAAATAGGTCGAAGTATTTTAATTATATATCGTCGTTGAGTAAAGCGACAAAAGGAAAGATTTTTAATTGGAAAACCCGCATTGAAAGATATTGGGTTATAATAGTGATTTGCGGTCAAGTACCTCGGATGGGAATTTCGACTGCGTCGTGAGTCTCGAAATGGTCGAGATAGTCGGAAAAGAGTGTCTGATTGTCGAAATGGAGTTTCGGGGAACTTTGGAGCTAAAAGGACTCGTAATTGAGTAAACGAGTCGTTTTTGGATTTTAAGGGGTATAAACCCTTTTCTCCTTATATAAGGAGGGGGAGAGGGAAACAATAGAAAGAAAGGAGAAAGAAAAGAGAGAAGAGAGAGAGGAAGGAAGAAAGTGGAGAGAAAAAGGAGATTTCGGGCCAAACTCCGCCGGACTGGACTCGGGATCGTCGAATTTTATCCACGAGGCAAGTGTTTACTTGCTTTATTTACTTTTGAGCATAAATATCATATCGTAGTTTGGTATTAACAAACCCTAAAGATTTTGGGTTGGGCTTTCGTGGATAAAATGGGTTTTCGGGAGTTAAAACCAATAAACCCCAATAATATTTCAATTCGAGGAACTTAAGATTTAATCAAAATTAGTTGTTGGTTTCGGGTTCTAGGAGGTTTATAACCCTTTTTATATGTGTATATGTTGTTGGTTGAGGTTGTAGGCTATCGGGAGAGGAGACAAAAACTTGGGAGAAGCTTTTATGGCCGAAACAGTCTCGGAGAAGACGATGAACAGTAGCCAACGTGTTTGCCGAATCGATTCGGCCTAGAGGCGAATCGATTAGGCTCTTGGTCAAAAAAATGAAAATTGTAGATCTTTTCGATACGGAAGCGTGGGCGTCAACCGCGTATTTTTCTGATTTGTTTTGGATTTATAGTGATTTTTCTACGGAAAGTTGTCCGAGATCGAAATCGTTAGTTAGAAATCAAACCTGATATTGGGAGAATTAAGGCTAGAATTGTTTGGAGATAAATATTAGGGGTTCCTAAATATAAATTCGGGACCTCTAGATCACTATTTGAGCGAAATGTAGTCCTTGGGTTTGTGGGAAGGAAATCCACAACCTATTTAATTTAAGGGTATTCGAGGGAGAATAATCCCTGAGATATTTCGGTAGGGCATTTAGGCCTATATAATTATGCGCGTATGAAAACATAATTATATTGATATTGGTTGAGCGAATCCTACGAGATTATTAGGATGGAATTGGGAATATATGTATTCACTTAGAGTGAATCAGTATATTTGGAGATATCCGCTAAATCCTTATATGAGAATACGTTATTTATTATTCATAAAGTGAGGAAATACTTTGGGTATAGTATCATGCGTATATGAATGCATGATTATGATTCTTTGAGAGAATCTTTGGGATTATTGGTCATCGCTAGATGTGATTGGAAATTATGGCCATATATATATATTCAAGGAGGAATATATATATATATATATATATATATATTGTAATACCCCGTATTTTCTGCGATATTTATTTTTGGGGATTAATTGAATTAAATGTTTATTATATTGGAAATTAATCCGGATAAAAATATTAACGAGATGTGAGTTAGTATTTTATTATAATGTGTATACTTGGCAATATATGAATATTGGTAATATTGAAATTGTCAAGAGATTTAAATACGGCAATTTGGGAATTTTGTTGAGACGCGTGTGACCGCCGCGTCATGGTATTTTATTATTTTAATTAAAAAGTGAATTTTAGTTCCATTAACCGTATGGTCGTTTTGAGAGCGCCAACGCGTCCGGAAGGGTCGAGATAGTCAGAAAACACTAGCCGGAAGTTTAGTTTGGGTCCCGGGGTATTTTTAGGCCATACCGGCATCATAAAGGGTATTTTGGTAATTTTGTATTTTTGGGAATTAAAAGTGACGAAAATTAGAAATAGAAATACGACTTCTTCTTTAACCCACTAAACCCACTAACTACACTAAGAGACTTAATGGGCTACGGGAGAAGTTGAAATATAGTCCCAACTTACCAAAAAAACCAAACACACCCCCATCACCTCCATTGTCATCATCCTTAGAGAAACTTGAGAGAGAGAGAGAGAAGGAAGAGAATTCTGCAGAAAGAGAGAGGGAGAACAACTTAGCTTTAAAGATTCAACACCAAATTCAGAGAAAGATTAAGGCAAGTGGTTTAAATTCATTTGATACAAGCTATGCTTTTCCATGTTTAGGAAATTTTCGAAATTGATCTTGGAAGATAATTTAGACCCATAAATTTGAAGTTAAAAGCTATGAAATATGTTAGGAATTGCATGTAGTAATATTCTGGACGAATTATATGTTCTAAACAGAACCTTTGATGATTTAAAAATGGAGTTGAGAAGAAGTTTATTGATGTTCTTGAATGAAGAAGAAATCTGGAAATTTTGATGTAGTCTTGATCTAAACAAAGCCTTTTAATGATGAATTATGGGTTTTAGAATTGTTAATACTGTGGTAGGATGATAGTATGATGTTATTGTAACCTTGTCTTAGAGTTTCATGCGTAAAAATGGTGTTTTGGGACGAATTGGTAACTGCAAAACGAAGCAGTCCGTAACCATACCTGGTGCGATCGATCGATCGATGTTCTTCAGTCGATCGATCGACCACCATCGATCGATCGAAGGTAAAGGTCGATCGATCGACCTTCACAGAATGAGTAAAGTTTTTCCCTAATTAAATTTTAATGGTGTTAATCCTTGAATGATATTATTGGAGACCTTATGAATACCCTTAACCTTAAGGAAGACCAGTAGGCATGAATATGAGATTGGACTTTAATTGGAATTCAATTTAAGGAATTATTCTATATAAATGAAATTCGATAAGTGAGATAATATTTGGGTTAATAGTGTAAAATTGAATAATTTGATGAAATAAGGTTTGGGGCAGAAGTCAATACCTTAGGTGTAAAGATGTTATATGTGGGAATAATGGGAACTTAATAGTCTATTTGAGATAGGTTTTAAGTTTAAGAAACTATGACGTGAGACGTGTCGACAATTTAATTTCTATATTGTCGGAATACTTGAAATATATGAATTTGGAATAATGGTATAAAGATGTAGAGTATACCTTTATTAATATCGAGATATCTAAGATGTGTGAATGCTTAGTATATAATTATATGTGTATGACATACCTACCATACTTGCTATCACGGGAGGTTTACGTTCGCTTAGGGCCTTCTTATCCTTGTGTTGCCCGGATTTAGATTGGTTACCTCGATGAACATAGGTCATAGAAGGACTTATTGGGATATTAATAAGTTTGCTGATCGTGGGAGCGTAGGTATGTGCGTAACCCATGTGATGTGACTGTGTTCGCCTCCACTATTTGTGATGTTGTTATCTGAACGATTCCTGAGAGATTCGGAATGCGTGATCCTTATGTACGTGATGTACCGGGATGGATAGCAGAGTATGTGTGCACCGCAGCTTAGCCTTTGGGTGCTTATATTGTATATTTATGATGTGAAAATATACGGTTATATGAGAAGGAATTTACTATGTTAAATTGTGAGTATAGTTACGGTCATGCTATGAAAAAAAAAAGGGAACTTATATCAATAAATGGTTTTGTTAATAATTGGGAATCCGAGAATTAAAGTAGAACTCTCTATTTAATTGTTAAGGTTGGAAAATTAAACGTGAACCGAGTAGTAGTGTTAGAAACTCTTCAGAATTAGATAACACATGAATGGGTACAGGAACGTTAGGAGTGCACAGTTAGACGAGAGGTGAGTATCTCATGTGAGAGCACGTCCTAACATGTATTTTGCATATACTATTTTAAATGTTTTTAAAGCACTTGCAGGTTTTTAAAATATCTCCACATTCGGGCTCTGACCCGTTTGCTTTCAAATCTATTTTTTGTAAAACCATTTTTAGGTGCCCAGCCACAAGGACACCATACATAGGATTCTCACTCAGATGACGAGCTGTAGCTGCTTGTGGAAGCTACAGGGATTTGCTTTTAGACGCTTATATCATTTGGATTCCATACTCAGTATTCCTCAATTGTAGGGCATGTTGCCCAATTTCTATTAGAGACACTTTCATTTCAGTTTTTCAGACTTTGCCATGTATTGATTCTGTATTCAGTATTTCGTTACTTACTTCAGTTGCGGGATTTTGTTGTGAGGAGTTTTTCCTCCCGATTTATTTATATTATGTGATGGTTACCCTATTTACTTTCGTTATGGTGAATGGTGTTATTATTCTTCATTACACTTGTTGCATGTTAATCAGACTTTAAGTAAAATTTGACAACTTACTTTTTAAATACTAGGTGGTTAGTTATAATAAAATGTTTTCGACAGTGATGCTATTAACTGGACCAACTTGGCATTTTGATTTAATTTAATAAAGGAGTAGCTACCCGGTATTTAATTAGTCGGGGTGTCACAGGTGGTATCAGAGCATCAGGTTCTAGTGTCCTTTAGGATCTAAACGGCTTATTATGTTTCCGCAGAGCTTTCTTTGATGTAGAGCCCTATATTTTAGGACTGTTGTATTCTTTTGTGTATGCTACGTTCTTCAGCTATTTTAAGTTTATAACTGCGAACTTATAGACTTTATTCTTATTTCAGAATGCCTCCACGACGTGCACGACGAGTTCCCAGGAATGCAACGCCAGAACCACAGCCCGCACCAGTTCAGGGCACGATGAACGCCGCTGAGGTTGCAGCCATAGTAGCCCAAGCGGTAAATGCCGCACTTGCAGTTGTTCATCAGGCACCGCCTCAGGCGCCGGTTGCCGCGCCAGTACAGGCAAATGCATTCCTGTCTGCTTAGGAACGTGTACGTGACGCTTTCCAGAAAGCGCATCCGCCAGAGTTTGCAGGTAGCTCAGATGTGGTAGTCTCGAGCCAATGGAGGAAGGATATACAGCGGCACTTGAGGATGTATGAGTGCACGGATGTTCAGAAGCAGGTGCTAGCTACTTTCAAGCTAGTTGGTTCTGCATTGCAGTGGTGGGAGTCTATTACCACCGTAGAGGAGAGGGATACTCTCACTATTCAGGAGTTCTGGGTGCGGTTCGACCGCAAGTACTTTCCGTCAGCTGTTCATACGGAAATGAGGAGGAAATTGATGAGTCTGAAGCAAGAGGGTAAGACCGTGGCCGAGTATGAGGCCGAGTTCACTAATCTGTTGAATATCGTTCCGGATGAGATACCGACAGAAAATAAGAAGATTGAGAAATTCACCGACGGGTTGACATGGAGGATCCGTCAGCATCTGTTAGGGAACCTTTCGTTGGCCACTTATTCTGATGTGGTTAACGCTGCATTGCTCCATTGCCAGGATCACCGATTTCATATGGCTGAGGGCAAGAGATCTGGAGAGTCTAGCCATCAGGGCAGGACTGGAGGACATGGTGCCGGTGGGGCACAATCTGTTCAGGGGCAGAGGCTGAGTGATCAGGGTTCCCAGCAGGGGGATCATAAGAGGTTCCGATCAGGGGGTTTCAGGAACGGTCAGGGAGGATTCCAAAATGGTCAGCAAGGTCATAACGGCCATCAGGGCCAGCAGGGTCAAAATGGTCAACATCAGCAGGGCCAGTAGGGCCAAGGGAGGAACGGTAACGGCCACCAGGGTTGGGGACAGCAAGGGCAGAGAGGAGGGAACTTCCCAGGGAAATGTTTCGTTTGTGGCAAGACTGGCCATAAACGCCAGGACTGTCCTGATAGGGGCAGGGCCCCACAGCAGCAGCAGCAGGGAGCTCGCCAGGAGCCGCAGAGGCCTATGTTTCCCTCCGCTCTCCCCGTACCGCCACAGATGGTAGCATTGCCACCCATTCCAGCAGTCCCGACTCAGCAGGGGCAACTACAGTATGGACGTGTCTATAACGTCCACCAGGCAGTAGTCCCACAGGCACCGCCCGCGATTGAGGGTACGTTTTCTATCCATGGCACTATGGGTCGGGTACTGTTTGATATGGGGGCTACACATTGTTTTATAGCTACACATTTCGCGAAGGCTTTAGGGTTGTTAGCCACAGCGGAGAGCACAGTGACGTGTGTCGACTCACCATTGGGGAGTGGGTCACTTATTTTCTTTATATGCCGGGGAGTAGGGGTAGAGATTGGTAGTCTGGTATTACCTGCAGATATGTTGGTATTAGATATGCATGTTTACGATGTGATTATCGGTATGGATTGGCTCGCTGATTATAGAGCCATGATTGATTATTTCGGTGGTAGCATTGTTTTTGCCATTCCGGGGCAAGAGATGTTTGTAGTGGCAATGCCTCGCCCAGAGGGAGGCTCGACCGCTCATTTATATTACCTAGAGGAGGATACCTCTAAGGAGGTTGTGATTCCTTTAGATTCGATCCCAGTTGTCAGGGAGTATTCTGATGTGTTTCAGGAGATACCAGGCCTACCCCCAGTCGAGAGATAGACTTCGTTATAGACTTATTACCAGATACGAGACCTATAGCACGCGCACCGTACCGTATGGCTCCAGCTGAGATGAGGGAGTTACGGGATCAGATTGAGCAGTTGTTGGGACAGGGGTTTATTCGGAGAAGTACTTCACCGTGGGGTGCCCCTGTATTGTTCGTGAAGAAGAGAGATGGTTCACTGAGATTGTGTGTGGACTACCGGGAGTTAAACAAGGTCACGATACGGAATAAGTATCCGTTGCCTCGAATCGATGACCTATTCGACCAGTTGAGAGGAGCCTCTTGCTTCTCAAAGATTGATTTGCGATCTGTTTACCATCAGTTGCGTATCAGGGAGGAGGACGTCTCGAAGACTGCGTTCTTATCGAGATATGGTTCTTACGAGTTTTGGGTTATGCCATTTGGTTTGACCAACACTCCAGCAGCATTTATGGACTTGATGAATAGGGTGTTCAGGGATTTCCTAGATCAGTTTGTCATTGTCTTCATCGATGATATTTTGGTTTACTCCCAGACAGAAGAGGAGCACGCCGAGCACTTGAGGCAAGTTTTGCAGACACTGCGCCAGAATGAGTTGTATGCGAAATATGAGAAGTGCGGGTTTTGGCTGAAGGAGGTTCAATTTTTGGGGCATATTATTTCTGACCGGGGAATATCGGTTGATCCGGGGAAGGTATCCGCGGTGAGGGAGTGGGGACAGCCCACGACACCGACGGAGATCCGTAGTTTCTTGGGCCTAGCAGGATACTACAGGAGGTTTATTCGGGGTTTCTCCACGATAGCGGGTCCCATGACACACCTAACTCGTAAAGGTGTGTCGTTCATTTGGAGTGATGCCTGTCAGTTGGCATTTGATGAGTTGAAGGACAAGTTAACCTCAGCACCTGTGTTAGCATTGCCGAGACCGGGAGTTGAGTATCTTGTTTACACCGATGCGTCCTTACAAGGACTTGGAGGTGTACTGCAGCAGGAAAGTCAGGCCATAGCTTATGCTTCCCGTAAGCTTAAGCCTCACGAGAAGAATTACCCTACCCATGACTTCGAGTTAGCGGCAGTGGTATTTGCCCTTCGTATTTGGAGACATTACCTTTTGGGGGAGAAGTTCCGATTGTTCACGGATAACAAGTCCCTACAGTACCTATTCACGCAGAAGGAGTTGAATATGCGGCAACGGAGGTGGCTTGAATTCGTGAAAGATTATCAGTTCGATATCCAGTATCACCCGAGGAAGGCTAACGTAGTAGCAGACGCGTTGAGCCGTAGACCTGTAGATGAGGTGGCGGAAGTGTGGAAGGCTAAGTGGAAGGAATTGGGACACCAAGATGCAGTGGCTCGATCATTCATGTCTGTGATGACTGTTACACCGCAGATTGTCACGAAGGTAGTGAGGATGCAGGCAAACGACTCGTTCCGTCAGGAGCAGATAATTCGATTATTGGCAGAGGGAGCCGAATCCTATACCGTTAGCTCAGATGGGGGATTACGCTTCAATGGGAGATTGGTGGTTCCGGAAGGGGAGGAATTGCGGCATGAAGTGATGGCAGAGTCGCACGGCTCACGGTTCGCGGTACATCCCGGAGGGGACAAAATGTACCAAGACATGAGATGTCAGTATTGGTGGAGCGGTATGAAGAGAGATATTACCGAGTTTGTTTCAAAATGCGCCACTTGTCAGCTAGTAAAAGTGGCTCATCAGAGACCGGCAGGTCTACTACAGCCGTTGGAGGTCCCGATGTGGATGTGGGAGAGCATATCCTTGGACTTTATCACGGGGTTGCCTACGTCACAGAGAGGTCACGACTCCATTTGGGTAATAGTGGATAGGTTGACCAAAGTCGCTCATTTTCTACCCGTGAGGACAGACTACACTGCAGGACAGTATGCCCAGCTCTTTATTTCTGAGATAGTAAGACTTCACGGCGTGCCCCTAAATATCGTGTCCGACCGAGACAAGATATTTGTTTCACGGTTTTGGGAGATTTTTCAGCAAGCCATGGGCATGGAGTTGCGATTGAGTACGGCGTACCACCCGCAGACCGATGGGCAGACAGAGCGCACAAATCAGATGTTGGAGGACATGCTACGTATGTGCACCATTGATTTTGAGGGTGGATGGGAGCAGTATCTTCCACTGGTGGAGTTTGCTTACAACAACTCCTACCAGTTCACCATTGGCATGGCTCCATTTGAGGCGTTGTACGGTAGACCTTGTCGTTCCCCAGCATGTTGGTTGGAGGTGGGGGATAACAAACTACTTGGGCCGGAAGTGATTCAGGATACTTCGGCAAGGATAGAATTGATTCGGAGTCTCATTCGGGTAGCTCAGGATAGGCAGAAGAGCTATGCTGATGCGAAGAGATTCTTCAGAGAGTTCCAAGTGGGGGACCAGGTTTTGCTCAGAGTATCTCCTATGAAGGGGATTATGCGTTTCGGGAAGAAAGGGAAGTTGGCACCGAGATATGTGGGACCATTCCCTATTATTGAGCGGATTGGACCGGTTGCGTATAGGCTTGGATTACCGGAGCATTTACATCGGATTCACGATGTATTTCATATTTCCTCGCTTAGGAAATACCTTAGAGATAATTTGGCTCATTCTCTCATTGCTCTGGAGGACATTGATCTCCAGCCAGATAGCTCCTACGAGGAGGGGCCGATTGCTATTCTGGACCGAAGTGAGCAGAAGCTGCGGTCAAAGATAGTTCCGTTAGTGCGTGTTCAGTGGCGACACCATAATGTCGAGGAGTCCACATGGGAGCGCGAGGATGAGATGCGCGAACGTTATCCAGAGTTATTCTTATCAGGTACTTTCTAGTTTCGAATTTCGGGACGAAATTCAGTTATTAGGGGGGAAGTATGTAATACCCCGTATTTTCTGCGATATTTATTTTTGGGGATTAATTGAATTAAATGTTTATTATATTGGAAATTAATCCGGATAAAAATATTAACGAGATGTGAGTTAGTATTTTATTATAATGTGTATACTTGACAATATATGAATATTGGTAATATTGAAATTGTCAAGAGATTTAAATACGGCAATTTGGGAATTTTGTTGAGACGCGTGTGACCGCCGCGTCATGGTATTTTATTATTTTAATTAAAAAGTGAATTTTAGTTCCATTAACTGTATGGTCGTTTTGAGTGCGCCAACGCGTCCGGAAGGGTCGAGATAGTCAGAAAACACTAGCCGGAAGTTTAGTTTGAGTCCCGGGGTATTTTTAGGCCATACCGGCATCATAAAGAGTATTTTGGTAATTTTGTATTTTTGGGAATTAAAAGTGACGAAAATTAGAAATAGAAATATGACTTCTTCTTTAACCCACTAAACCCACTAACTACACTGAGAGACTTAATGGGCTACGGGAGAAGTTGAAATATAGTCCCAACTTACCAAAAAAACCAAACACACCCCCATCACCTCCATTGTCATCATCCTTAGAGAAACTTGAGAGAGAGAGAGAGAAGGAAGAGAATTCTGCAGAAAGAGAGAGGGAGAACAACTTAGCTTTAAAGATTCAACACCAAATTCAGAGAAAGATTAAGGCAAGTGGTTTAAATTCATTTGATACAAGCTATGCTTTTCCATGTTTAGGAAATTTTCGAAATTGATCTTGGAAGATAATTTAGACCCATAAATTTGAAGTTAAAAGCTATGAAATATGTTAGGAATTGCATGTAGTAATATTCTGGACGAATTATATGTTCTAAACAGAACCTTTGATGATTTAAAAATGGAGTTGAGAAGAAGTTTATTGATGTTCTTGAATGAAGAAGAAATCTGGAAGATGTAGTCTTGATCTAAACAAAGCCTTTTAATGATGAATTATGGGTTTTAGAATTGTTAATACTGTGGTAGGATGATAGTATGATGTTATTGTAACCTTGTCTTAGAGTTTCATGCTTAAAAATGGTGTTTTGGGACGAATTGGTAACTGCAAAACGAAGCAGTCCGTAACCATACCAGGTGCGATCGATCGATCGATGTTCTTCAGTCGATCGATCGACCACCATCGATCGATCGAAGGTAAAGGTCGATCGATCGACCTTCACAGAATGAGTAAAGTTTTTCCCTAATTAAATTTTAATGGTGTTAATCCTTGAATGATATTATTGGAGACCTTATGAATACCCTTAACCTTAAGGAAGACCAGTAGGCATGAATATGAGATTGGAATTTAATTGGAATTCAATTTGAGGAATTATTCTATATAAATGAAATTCGATAAGTGAGATAATATTTGGGTTAATAGTGTAAAATTGAATAATTTGATGAAATAAGGTTTGGGGCAGAAGTCAATACCTTAGGTGTAAAGATGTTACATGTGGGAATAATGGGAACTTAATAGTCTATTTGAGATAGGTTTTAAGTTTAAGAAACTATGACGTGAGACGTGTCGACAATTTAATTTCTATATTATCGGAATACTTGAAATATATGAATTTGGAATAATGGTATAAAGATGTAGAGTATACCTTTATTAATATCGAGATATCTAAGATGTGTGAATGCTTAGTATATAATTATATGTGTATGACATACCTACCATACTTGCTATCACGGGAGGTTTACGTTCGCTTAGGGCCTTCTTATCCTTGTGTTGCCCGGATTTAGATTGGTTACCTCAATGAACATAGGTCATAGAAGGACTTATTGGGATATTAATAAGTTTGCTGATCGTGGGAGCGTAGGTATGTGCGTAACCCATGTGATGTGACTGTGTTCGCCTCCACTATTTGTGATGTTGTTATCTGAACGATTCCTGAGAGATTCGGAATGCGTGATCCTTATGTACGTGATGTACCGGGATGGATAGCAGAGTATGTGTGCACCGCAGCTTAGCCTTTGGGTGCTTGTATTGTATATTTATGATGTGAAAATATACGGTTATATGAGAAGGAATTTACTATGTCAAATTGTGAGTATAGTTACGGTCATGCTATGAAAAAAAAAAGGGAACTTATATCAATAAATGGTTTTGTTAATAATTGGGAATCCGAGAATTAAAGTAGAACTCTTTATTTAATTGTTAAGGTTGGAAAATTAAACGTGAACAGAGTAGTAGTGTTAGAAACTCTTCAGAATTAGATAACACATGAATGGGTACAGGAATGTTAGGAGTGCACAGTTAGACGAGAGGTGAGTATCTCATGTGAGAGCACGTCCTAACATGTATTTTGCATATATTGTTTTAAATGTTTTTAAAGCACTTGCAGGTTTTTAAAATATCTCCACATTCGGGCTCTGACCCGTTTGCTTTCAAATCTATTTTTTTGTAAAACCATTTTTAGGTGCCCAGCCACAAGGACACCATACATAGGATTCTCACTCAGATGACGAGTTGTAGCTGCTTGTAGAAGCTACAGGGATTTGCTTTTAGACGCTTATATCATTTGGATTCCATACTCAGTATTCCTCAGTTGTAGGGCATGTTGCCCAATTTCTATTAGACACTTTCATTTCAGTTTTTCAGACTTTGCCATGTATTGATTCTGTATTCAGTATTTCGTTACTTACTTCAGTTGCGGGATTTTTTTGTGAGGAGTTTTTCCTCCCGATTTATTTATATTATTTGATGGTTACCCTATTTACTTTCGTTATGGTGAATGGTGTTATTATTCTTCATTACACTTGTTGCATGTTAATCAGACTTTAAGTAAAATTTGACAACTTACTTTTTAAATACTAGGTGGTTAGTTATAATAAAATGTTTTCGACAGTGATGCTATTAACTGGGCCAACTTGGCATTTTGATTTAATTTAATAAAGGAGTAGCTACCCGGTATTTAATTAGTCGGGGTGTCACACACACACACACACATATATATATACTATGTGATTAAAGTATATATATGATATGTTATAAATGACTTTTGAAAATGTAAAATATGAATGTTTTCAAAAGGGAAAAAGAAATGATTTTCATAAATGATAATTTATGTATACACGCCTCTCTAAATGCTATCATAAGGGAACTTCGCGCGTGAGGTGAAGCCCCCTGGCTAATGAATGCAGGGTGGAAATAGTCCTAGGCCATATGAGCGATTATTATATGTTTTACTGCGCTCGTGAGGTAATTCCGGGTGTGGTTATGACTCACTCGCAGGCATATGGACGCTTCCCGACGTTGTTGGATCCCGGGTTGTCTCGATTGATAGGCCCTGGAAGATGATAGCCATTTAGGGGCGCGCCCAGTGGGGAAACATGTAGGGGCGGTCTTAGAATCGTTACATGATATGAAATATAACTATTCTCAATAATGTGGGACATTATTGGTGTTAAAGCAATTTATGATATTAAATTGGCTTTAAATACATTTCCTGGATGGAAGAAGGGAAATGGGATAAATGAATTGGCTGTAAATACATTTCCTGGATGGAAGAAGGGAAATGGGATGTTATGAAACGGAAAAGCATTTTTATGATAATAAAACTTGCTTTAAATACATTTCCTGGATAGAATAAGGGAAATAGAAAGTTTTGAAATGAAAAATGAAATTGGTAAACATGTTGTAAATGAATTCTCATTCCGGGAGATATATCCGGACGTGTAACATGATACGTATATAAAATATAAGTATGTATGTATAAATTGAGTACCGAGGGTCTAATGGATCCCGAAGATCGACCTTTTTGCGTAGTAGAGTATCGGAGGGGGGTCCTTGTTTGGATTTCGCTTTGCGAGACACCCCACGCACAAACATGGCTTAGTGTTGAGACTGGGGATAAGTTTAACCCTTCGTGCTCTAATATTGGGATTTCTCATATGGTGTGTGTGTGTGTGTATATATATATATATATATATATATATATATATATATATATATATATATATATATATATATATATATATCTTTCGTGTACTAAGGGTCTAATGGATCTCGACGATCGACTTTGCCGCGTAGTAGTGTATCGGGGGGTTCCTTGTTTGGATTTCGCTCTGCGAGACACCCCGCGCTCGAATATGGCATAGTGTTGAGAGTGGGGAGAAGTTTAGCCCTTAGTACTTGGAATCACTAGGGTGGTTAGAAGATGGGTGACGGTTTAGTTAGGCAGTGTAGCTTGACTAGGATGTTTTGAGGGATGCCCTAGGAGTGGACTATTAGAAGAGGGGTGAGGGGTATCTCATGGGAGTGCGATACCAAATTTAAATATGAGATAAAACCTATTTTTAAAAACAAGGCATTTATGCACTTGCTAAATATTTTCAAAACTCGGGCTCTAACCCGTTTATCTACTTTGCCTCTCTTGCTATATATATATAGATAGGTGTCCAGACACAGGGACGCCTGGATGACACTTCTTTCGATTCATACGTCAGCTGCAGCAGCTGCGGATGCAGGCAGGTTCTCGATAGACGCTTCTATCCTTGTACTCTAGATAGGAGGTACTGTACAAATATTCGGGCCAATGGTAAAATTGCATTTATTTATTCTTTTGTACGGCATTCGATTTGGTTGTATCACATTTGGACCGAGTGTTCGGTTATTTTATCTCATTTTAGTTTCATTCATATAAACCGTGTGGATGTTTTAATTTAGTAGTGGTTTAAAAAGAGTAGTTAAGAAAAAAATTTGACGCCGGCCTAATAGGTTATTAGTAATTAGATGGATTTTCGACACTGATGCTAAGAATGATCCATATGCGACTCCTGTTTTAATTTGATATAGGAGTGACCGTCCAGTATTTTATTAGGCGGGTTGTCACAGCATGAGGACATTGCAATGTCTAAGTTAGGGGGTGTATGTGCGTTTCTAAAGTTCACAAATTGTAAAATGCCAAAAATTTCAAAAAAAATAGAAAATTTTAAAAAATTCCAAAAAAAATGAAAATTTTCAAAAAAATGCCAAAAATATTTTTCTTCAAAATAATTGAAGTGTGGAGATTAATTGACCCGGTGAGATTTCGAAACTTTCACTTTTGTGAGTAATTAAATCAATCTAACTTAAAATTAACTCAAAGTTCAATTTAGCTTTAAATAAGTCATTAAGAATTTCTATTCCTTTGTTTTGATCGATTACAGAAACGAGCGAGATGTTGTCTTGAAAGACGCACTAAAAATATCTCTAAATTAAATGAATCTTCAGACGTATATGGTAAAATAATCAGTTTTCGGATAAATGACGTTAGGGCATCGTTTGTTACCCAAAAATACCAACCATAAAAAGTTGTGAAAAAATAATATCCCTTTGCGAACCCAATTGAGACTAATAAATTTTTCAATTTCGTTTGATTAACACGAGAAACCCAATTAACCCGGAGTTGTGAAAATTAGAAAATTCATCAATTAAGTCCATACGGTATATAAAAAGGAGCAAGAAAAAAATGCTCAACCGAAAAAAAAGAAAAATATGAAGAAAAAAAATATGAGAAAAAAATAAGAAAAATAAATAAAACGAAAAAAAAATGAGAAAATGAACAAATGCCCGAAAAAGTACCTAAGGACATCGAGAGAGAAAAAATTTAACTCCGGATTTTCCAACCATCCTATTTTTTACCCAATATACCATAACCCAAAAAAGTCCTAACTGAGTTCGAATAAAGAAATTAATTACTGCGTGGAGAGCTAAGACACGAAAAGATTATACGAGATATTAATTGGTGCAGACTAAGAGATGATGTTTTTCGTTTTCCATTGACCGTATTTCGATGATGAGATCTTTTCACCTCAATCATTTCGTCTTTCTATTTTGTATGGGTGAATTCGTGTTCCATTGCATTTAATCTTTATATCACGCACACCGAGAGAAACTAGCCACATTCTGAGTGATGCGTTTGTGAGATCATCCCGTGAGATTTGAATCAAAACAAATTTTCGAAAAAGCAACGTAATGATCAATCGGTGGAAGTTAGCAATTTAATTCTCGGCTTCGCACACACACAACAATTTGAGACTTTTAAATGCAAATTTACAGTGACTATTTAGGGGGAGTTTAAATTGTACAATTTTTAAGTAATTTGATTTTTCTTTGAGTCGAAAACCGTATTTTGTGGGTACATTCACTACAAACTCTCATGAAATACCACTTATCCTACTAGGGTAATCTACGGGTTTAAGGGCTTGTTGCATACTCTAAATGCAATCACTCGTCGGCGAAAAAGATAGTCTATCCCAATAAAACGTTTTACAAGTGTTTGGACCATGTTATGATTCTTTTACATTGCTCGGAGTGATCAAAGTTCGAAGTTAGGGTGGTTTGATGACGCATAAATTCTTCGTATTTATTCCCGTAATTTAGTTGCGTTTGTTATCCCATGTGATGTTAATTTGATGATTTTATCTCATATTATTACTACTGACCTCTTCCTGTAAGTACATTGTGTTTCGTGTATTTCTCTTATATTTTAATTTCTCTTATATTTTACATATATTTTATGCACGCGAAAGAAAGAGATAAACCGGAATGAGAACCGAAAAGAAAAGAAGGAAAGTCAAGGGAAATTCGTAATTGTACTGCCGAAATTCAGATGTAGGACCTAAAGAGAAATCGAAGACATCGAGCTCACGAGTATATAGGAAGAAATGAAAACCCAATTCAAGCTACGGTTGAAGAGATATGAGATTTAGAAGATGATAAGAATCAAAGAAGAAATCAAAATCGGTTCGGATTTTCAGGGATTTTAATGAAAGTAGAACCGGTTCGGTTTCAAAGTGGAACCGGTTCGTTTTTATGTTCTGCAAAATTTCTAACTTTAATTTCACTTATTTTGGAGAGTTTGTTTGGTTTAAAACACTTGTAAAAATGTGAGATATAATCCATTCATTATTGTAGGACTAAGTTAGACAACTTTTAACCTAAGTTTGAGAGCTAAAAAGAGGCAAGAAACCTTAGAGCAAGATTATTCAAGCAAGTTATAGAATTCTTTATATTTGCATTGGGTGTTCTTCAGTAAAAGTAATATTTTTCTTTGATTATAATATTCATCTCAATTCTATATTGTTCGTTTCTAAGTTATTGCTAGAGTTCGTTTATGCATGCTTAAATACAACATCTACATAATCCTAACTTTATGCAACGTAGAAACCATGTTAATTTGTAATCACACCATGTCCGGCTAAGCTATTAGAGGGTTGGGGTACAAGAACCCAACCTAGGTATTACGAATGAATTTAAAAGTGAATAGAATCTAATTAACAATCCAAATATTTGAAACTTTATTGAAATAAACATTGTAGGACTTTTAATTTTGTTTCCCTAGGTAACCGAAATGTTTAAGGATACGATATGAGTTTCGATAATTTATCATTACCGTTACATAAAAAAATTTATTTGATATTATGAAGAGTAAAATTCGCATATGTTGAATGCTTAGAAAGTATTTTATGCTTCTTTGAATTGAGAATTAGAACTTTGAAGGTTTTATGTTCTAAGTAATTACCGAAGGTTTGGGGGAGTGTACTCCAACTCCACTTTTTCACATTGATTTAAATTACTTAGTTATTCTGGCATGCCTAGTTAATTCACTAGTTTAATTAATTTGCATTAGTTAATAAAAAAATTCCAAAAACAGTCATCTTTTCCTTCTTTTTCTGAGTCAACTAAAAGGTTATTCGTCTTTCCTACTCGTCCTCACATCTTACGTCTTATTCCTTGTGTTCAATACTCGACTTGCTCGGATTATTACTTACGTGACCGGCTTCCACTTGAGCCATAATTCACACGCATTAGAGACACATTCTGAGTCGCGTCAGCAATGTACTCTGTAATAAGTTTGTGAATAACCAATCATCACCAGCACCTTCTTCATAATCAAACTTTACCTCCTCCTCACTAAGTGTTAATGGATCATCAGGAGTTTTTGTAAAGTTGTTGGAGAACAAGTTTCTAATCCTATATGATATTCTCAGACCTAAAGTAGTAGAGGTTATTTTTTGGGGCATTTTTGCGCTAGCTTCAACATTGAGTCTTGGAGACTTTCTTACAATTGTAGGTGATTTAAACTTTCTTTGGGGAGTTGTTGGTAATTTCTTGGTAGGAATGAATGTAGATGGCACATTTGAGTCTTCTAAATAAAGATGGTACTCTACAAAATCCTCTATTAAGTTGTCCCACGTCTTAATTACCGGATCATCATTTTGAATGGTCCACAAGATTCCATCTTTAACCCATTTAATATCCATACCCTTCAAACCATTGTACTTTTCAATATCATTGACCAAGTCTATAAAATATAATTCATCTCCATCAATGTTCTTAAGAACTACCCTCTTCCCACCACTGTATTTTTTAGTATATTTACTCCATTTTCCGTCGAAATGTACTACCAAACTTATGTTCCCACGCAGAGCCATTTAGCACACCTAATAAAGACAACGCATGCAGTAAAAAAATTATAGTTTAATAGATTCAAATCACACCTAATAAAGACAATAGAAGCTATAACAAAGTTCTACTTTATTCATGGGATGAGCAAAATCAAAAGAGAAACTACAAAACCCTAGAAAAAATTTAATGCAATTCTGTTAAAATTAAGTGTTTAGCATACCTGTTTTTAAATACTGAATTATAATATTTCTGTGTTATAATCAAGTTTTTCAGGAAACAACAAAATGGTGCTTTATAACCTTTGTTTTTTTATTTTTCAACTAAAAATTATTCATTCTTAATACTTTAGTGCATTTATACATTAATATATAATATGCATACGTAATATATTAATATGTGTGTAATTCTTATAAATAAAAAATATATTTCTACATGTATACAAAATTACTATATTTATAATTTATTAGGTTATATAATATGCTAAGATCCATATGTTAAATAATATTATCAATAGATACATGATACTTATATATAGTTTTATACATGTATTACTAATGCATGTATTATATTTTTTGATGATTTATTTTGTAAATGATATCCTTACTATGTAGATCATGTATACCAAATTTCGTTAAAAAATATATTTTTTATTATTTTTTCAAAATGAGTATGTTTATAGGTATGTTGCTAAGACGTATGTTGGAGTGTCTAACTATGTATGTATGTATGTATGTATGTATGTATGTATGTATGTATGTATGTTTATGTATTATGTATGTATGTACTATATATATATATATATATATAGAGAGAGAGAGAGAGAGAGAGACTCCTAGATTATTTAGACCGATTAAGTATAACAAGCAGTCTTCACAAAACTTTTAAAGAAAGCGACTCGGTCCAGAGTCATCTATAGGTAGTGATCCACCCTCGGTTTCCACCGATCAACCTTTATTCTTCCTTCTGTGGGATCCCTCGGGTAACAAGTTTAGTCATAGAGAATCATGTTTACAAGGTTTATGCAAGATACATAAACTTCTAGGGTTTTAAAAAAATTGAAAATACTTGGGGATGTAAAGTTTGTGAATCAAAAGATATTTGGAGACCTAATATAGCAAAAGCTTTGGCAAAGATATACATAAATCATTTTTTCGAAAATACCATGAAAAAAGGGTTCAAAATAGGTTTGTGTGGGTTTGACACAAACATTGAGATGGAGGTTCATTCGAACCCAAAAAAAGGGTCGTTCGAACGATAAAGCCAGTTCGTTCAAACGAGAACATAAGTTTGTTCAAACGATAAAGGAAGTTCGTTCAAAATGTACATCTAACGAGGTTCTAACAAGAATTCACTGTAAAGGAGTCCAACCTAGTTAGATGTTCGTTCGAAGTAAATATTTAACAATCTTCGAATGAAATGGAAATTTTGTTCAAATGAGATTCAAACTCATTTGAATGAGGCTAAAAAGAATTTATTTTTAAAACTTTAAAATCCAGCCTTGATTTTTTATAAAAAAAAAATATATCCCAATGATAAATATGAATAATTAGGAACTCCTATAAGTTTTATACCTTCGTGAGATTTAGAGGAGTCTTGACCTTGGAGATGTTGGAGTTAGGTTTGACGTGTCGGTGCATGACAGTTTGTAACGGGATACGCCAAATATGTCAAAGTGCAAATAAATAAAAATAAAAACCTAAGCTAAAATATTTGTGCTTACAATGAGTTACTACTCGAACATTTGCAAAGTAGAAATAAATAAATACAAAGGTATGTCTATTAATACATGAGGATCCACAGACAAAAGATCACTCGTAGCAGTCACATGAAAACAAGGAAATAGGATGGGTGACTACTTGAATATTTTTAAAGTAAAAGCAAATAAATACAAAGGTATGCTAGTATAATACCTAAAGCTCTATAACTATACGATCACTTATAGTGATCACCTGAAAATAAATAAACGAGATGAGTGACTACCTGAACATTTACAAAGTAGAAGAAAATAAATACAAAGGTCTTTTAGTATAATTGCTGAAGCTCCACAACTACCGGAGCACTCGTAGTACTCACTTGAAAATGTGGAAACAGTATAAGTGACTAATCAAACATTTGCAAAGTAAAGTAAAATAAATACAAAAGTATGCTAGATTAATACCTAAAGATCCATAGAAAAAAGAATGCTCCTAGTACTCACCTGAAAATAAGGAAACGGTACGAGTGACTACTCGAACATCTAAAAAATAAAAGCAAATAAATACAAAGGTATGCCAGTATATTACCTGAGGCTCCACAGCCATAGAAGCACTTGTAGAGCTTACCTGAAAATAAAAACACGTGATGAGTGACTATTTGAACATTTAAAAAGTAAAAGGAAATAAATACGAAGGTATGCCAATTTAAATACCCCTGACTCCATTAGCATAGGAGCACTCGAATCCAGTATATGAGCAACCTAAAAATAAATAATAAGTTAGTCACGTAAGGTAAATTTACAAAGTACGAGAAAGGCTGTAAGAAAATTTAGCCAGATACCTGGACCTCCTCTGAAATAAAAATGCTCGAGCAAATTATAATCTCAGTCTAATAAAAAAATTACCAGAAGTCGAGCATTAAGATGAGCACAAGAGAATGAGTAAGTGGACAAGCATGTGTACCTGAACCCTCGCATAAGGAGAAATTCTCAATTCAATCCCAACATTCATTTGAGATTGAGTGGATTGAGTGGAAGGAAGGAAAATATCATTTGTGACAACCTATCAACAGAAGGTGAAAGAAATAAAATTTGTCCAGAAAAATATATACAAGTTGATGCTTGCTATAAATAATTTATCACGTGTACATCATGAAAAATCATAAACACTGGTTACCTACTCCAAAAGAGTAACAAGTAATGTGGGTCGACCCTAATCCACACTTAAGATCGGATTAATAGAAATATCTTTGACCTCAAGTATGTTATCATGGGTATACATACTCGAGCCACATAAATTCAATTAAAAAGGCTACTTTGGAATAGTTACCCCAGTGGAAAAAATAATATATCCCAATCAAAGGGGATCACTTGCCAAATCCACTTACAAAGTTAGAGATTCATAACCCATAAATTAAAGAAAATTCCTTAGGAAAGTGCCCAAAAATACCTCTCTTAATCAAGTTAGTGGCTGGCCAGACCAACTGCTCTCCCTAAAAGGAATAATTGGACCACGAGCAGACAGGTAAGGTGCAATAGATATCTACCAATGGAAGCAAAAGTAAATATAAAGTATGAAAATTTTGATGCGAGAAAAATGGAGAGTTGAAAATACCAAAAAAGTGCTTGTTACACTGCCAATAGCATGAGTGGTTAGAGAAAAACTCCCAATAGTTGTGGGGAACATAATTGAAAGCTTCAAGAAGGAAAATGTAAAGTCAATAAACTAACACTGACATTAGAACACTTGGAAATAAAGATTCTAGAAGATACATACGTCTCGTGATAAGATAGAAGATACCAACATAGAATTTATCTCCCTTTTAAAGGGACCATGAGGAGGATAAATAGGAAAAGAGGTAGAAATTGTTCTTACCCTTGGAACTCCACTCATCTCCGTAGAAGAAACCTGCTCAAAAAGAGAAAATGATAGCATTAGTTACAGAATGAAGACTAATGAGATAAACTTGAACAACAATTATGGTAAACACATACATGTCTCAAGAGACGAGTTTTGTCCATAAGGAAATGGCCCAAGGTTTGGAGTAGTTGAGGTGGGGGAATAGATCATGGTCTCATTATAGTCACTAACATAATGCTCCAAATCCAATGTTATGTTCCTATGGCTGATAGAAAAGATTAAGCCTCTGTCAAGCAATCTTCATTGTGGGAAAGTGAGTCAATTTCATTTAAAGATGAATTAAAATAATCATATGAATGAGTACTTCCACAATCAATAAGTTCCTCTTCAGATGAACATAGTGTCGAGTGAGCACTCACATCTCCATCACTTTTGTGTTTTTAAAGTAAGAGAGGAATAACAAGAATACCTTCCACTGGTGAATAAGGAAGTGGAGTAGATGGATGAGAGATAGTTTTTTCAACGACCTCATAACCATGCTCATGAACATTCTGAAAAGTCTGCTCAATACTAAAGGTATCAGTATTAAAAATTGTAACTACTAAGGTAGCAGAGCTAGTGGCCTTAGTTACTCGCACGTTCTAACTTGACTGATCAAGTTTTGACTGGGACTAGGTCAAGGAAATCCCAGCAATCTCAGTAGGAACGAAATTAGAAACATCAGTGTCTATAGGTTTGCTCTTAGAAGAAGTTTTATTTTTACTCTTGGCCTTTATCTTCTTAACCTTTTCTCCTGGATGCTTGGAATAGATAGTTTCCTCACACATGATTTACCAAAATAGGAGTAACTTAGTCTAAGGGATCCCTTACAACTTGGCTATAATGACATGCCTCTTTTCAAGTTTTCTTAGTAAGATACTTATCAGACGAGGGGATCTCCACAATGAATGACTCATAAGGTAAATCTTGAATATAATTCTTATTAAGTTCAACTTGATACTACCATAAGACAAACCGCCTATAAATAATATATGGCAGATAATCATGAGAAGGGATGGGGAAATTACCAAAACATGTAATCCTACAGATCATACCCTCTTGAGTAAAATTTGAATAAGATTAATAGTATAACTCATTAGGCGAGTGGTTAGTGGGGAAATCAGGGGGGTAAATGCCCGGATCATAGCCATCTTGCCTCCTCACTCGATTAGCGTGGTAAAATTCCACTCCTTACCCCAACTTAGTCAAAGATGGGAGAATGCAATGAAGGATGAAGACCATAACAGAGATATGAAGCTAATACTTTATAGACTTCACACTGGCAAGGGAATTGAAAACTTGAGATATAGTAGGAAAGAAGCCCCAAGAAAATATACCCCCACTCTCTTCGAGTAAGGACAGAAGGAAAACTCGTCGATGTTATCCAGAAAAACACTAAGAGACTGCTTAGGAGTTTTTCTATGCTAGCTAGTAATACGATCAACGTGGCTACGAAATGAGTGAGGCTCTGGAGCCCAATTTGGGAACCACTCGACCAGAAAATCCATTAGAATGAATGAGATAATTAAATTAAAAACATCATATCTACCATGAAATCTCTCTATATAAACTTGCATCCGACCAAGTAAAAATAGATACAGGGTTAGAGCGGTGAGTGGAACACTTTTTCCACGAGCAAGCCTAACAAACAGATGAAGTAGCAACTCACGAGAGGAGTCATTGGGTCTCCCCTAAAATAGAAATCTGACAAGAAAGTCATAAAGAATGCGGGAAGGTGACTTTTAGATCCCAATTATGGGCCATCTTGGCTCTTTGGCACTTTATTCTTAGCTTCATCCTTGGATAAAGGCTCAAAGTCCCTAAACTAATACCTCTGCCACTTGAGAAATTAGTATATGCTCATAACAGTAAGAGTAAGTCCAACATAGCGAAGGCATGTCCCAAGTGACTGGTGCAATTCTGTACACATATCCTTCGCCTCAGCATCCTCATAACCATAATTAAAGACAGGGTTTCCCAAGACGGATATGTGACACACCGCCTAATTAAATATCGGTCGATCACTCCTTTATTAAATTAAAATCAAAGTGAACAGTTGGTTCATTCTTAGCATCACTGTCGAGAAAATAACTTTTCCAATTTAAACACCCTAAATAATTAAGCTAAGTGTCAAAACCATTTTAGACATTACTTTCCAAATTTTATTTTATATAAGCCAACATTTAAAACTTTACGAAATTCATAATTCAATAATCACACAACAACTATACTGGAACAAGCAATCCAATAATTAAACATCCATCAAGGTAATTCCAACATTAAAACTTAAAGGAAAAACATCCTGATAGTAATAAATCCCAAAGAGTAAAATACTGGAAATAAATGAATCATAACGTCCAATAAAACAACTGAATAATGGAAAGGGCGACACATGCCCAACTGAAATAATAGTGCTAGAAGAGAAATCAAGAAGTGAGGTCGTCTAAGCAAGAGGCCTGCAACTCCCACCTAAGCTGCAGCGTGTTCCTTCCCAAGGATCCTATGCAAGACGCCCCTGTGGCTGGGCACCTGTAATACATACATAAATATACAAGAGAGAAAAGAAAATGGAAACGGGTCAGAGCTCGATTGTAAAAATAATTTAAAATTTGTTTAAAAAAGTATTTAAAATGTTTACAGGCCAATGCAACAACATATTAGTGCGACACTCCCTTGAGAAATTCTCACCTCTCTTCTAATATGCACACCCATCGCACTAACCTTCCCAACGGTTTAACTTATCTTATCTTAGGTTACTTGTAAGATTTAAACTAACGAATTCAACTGTTTAAGAGGTAGATTACATTTAATAACAAAGTTCCCATTTAACCTTTATTTACTAATAAAGTTCCCCGGTAATATACTATACTTTCAAAACACGTATTTCTCAATTGAAATCATGATTCATTTCTTACTTACCATAAACACAGGAGGTAATTCACATATTTCAGAATTTAATATATATATTCAATACCCGTGTAATATATATATTCTAACAGCACCCCACATAAAAATTATGGTGCGGGCATACTCTGCTATCCAGTCCCCGTATCACTCGTACTAAGGGAAATACAAGTTCGGAATCTATCTCGAACTGTATTAACACAAACACAATAATATTGAGGCGAATCATAGAGTCCCGGTCTCAGAGAGGTCAGCACATGCCCCCACGTCTCTTAGGCCGTCTGACTATCGATCCGATTAGCCTTTACCAAAGGATCTCTATCTTCTAGGGTACGAGTCAATATCCCCCATAAAGGTCCCATCGAGATAAGACTGTCCCAGCGCGGTAACCTCAGGGATAGCAAGTAGCGCGAGCATGGTTTTCACACTTATATAGTATATGCATAAACACAGTCATATAAATATACTACTATTACCACATCAAATTTAGGTACATCTCATAACCCATAATTATGATATTTATCCTTATTTCTCGTTATTTAGTTATCACGTATAACGTTTCTTTTCTTACTTTAATTTGAGGGATTATTCCAACTTACAACGTGACACTCGTGTATTCATATCTTTCCAAAGTGAAATTTCAGTAGGTACTTAATTATTATCCAACATAACTACATTACATGTCTCCCCCTTTATTACATAGTTCCATCATCCCTTATGTGTAAACATCCCCGTAAAGTGTAAGTCTCGTCTTACATTAAAGGTTTCATATTTTTATTATGTCCTACTGGTCTCCTACACCTCCCAAAATATTTTATTAAGGATGTCCAAAGATTATTTCTCATTTAAATTGAATTTAACTATTTAGAGGGGAAAATAAGAGTCTGCCAGGAGGGGTAGATCGATCGATGAGTCGATCGATCGACACTCCTGGTTCGATCGATCGATCAAACAGGTATGGCGAATTTTGCAGCTTAACAGTTACGGGTTCTATCATCCAACATCAACCAAAACCAGATTTTTCACACCCAAACTCCCAGAAATTCGTACTACAAACATTATAAACCCAAATTAAACATCTTCTACGTAAAGCATGTTAATTTTCATCAATATCTATGGAGTAATAGGCCAAAACTTATACCAATCTCAAGAACCCTAGAATTTTCTTTAACTTTGCTCTAATCAGTCTTTTTCCAGAATTCCTACTTCTAATCCATCATAAATTCGTGGTTAAACCTCTGCATATGAAGGGGATTTCCAGATTATCATTCATATCATTACTACATGCAATTTTTCTATCTCCAACATGGGTTTTCTTCTATGAAACTCATCCTAATCATCCCTACACTAACATGAGTGATGCATTAACGAAATTAAGCAAGATAAATACTTGTCTGGGAATTTCAAAGTTCTGATTTGTGGACGAATTTAGTGTGGTTGCGTTCCCCGTCGCGCGATCTACGTGTTGGTGGTGGTGGCGGTGCAATCGGATGAGTTTTCGGCCTAGAACACCTTGGCAAACTCTCTCCTTCCCTCTCCAATGGCCGTCACTTGTCTTTGGTTGTGTTAACCCTAGAAGACAACCCTAGGAATCTGATATAACCCTTGTAAATTCGTGGGTTTAATTACCCAAAATTATAAAATGTCCAAAATGCCCTCCCCGGGTAATAATTTAGCCTAAAAACACCCCGAGACCCAAACTAAACCTCCGGGCACACTTTTCTGACTATCTCGACCCTTTCGAAAACTTTGGCGCACTCGAAATGACCATACGGTTGACTTATAATTTATTCACTTTTATTAATCAATATTTAGTCCCGACACGACACAGGCGCGTTCCGACTTAAATTTCCAAAATTGTCATTTTATTCACTCGTGATATTTCACAGAACCAATATTATATTACTTTACGCATTAGTAATATTCAACAAGTTTCCAATGATTACTAACTCTCGTCACGTTAGTAATTAAATATAATTAATTTCCGAATTTATATTAAATTAATAACTCACATTAAATTTAATAAATCCCCAAATTTAGAAAGCATAAAAATACGGGGTATTACATACTTCCCCCCTAACAACAGAATTTCGTCCCGAAAATCGAAAAATAAGGCATACCTGGTAAGAATAAATCTGGATATGTCTCGGGCATATCTGCCTCGCGCTCCCAAGTGGATTCCTCCACATTATGATGCTCCCACTGGACCCGTACAAGTGGAACTACCTTCGACCTCAATCTTCTCTCGCTATGGTCTAGGATAGCCACTGGTCTCTCCTTGTAAGAGCTGTCAGGCTGTAAGTCTATCTCATCTATCGCGATGTGGGTGTGGGCCATATCATCCCGAAGGTATCGCCTCAATTACGAAATGTGGAATACATCGTGAATGCGATGTAAATGCTCTGGTAGTCCCAATCTGTATGCTACCGGCCCAACCCTCTCGATAATGGGAAATGGTCCCACGTACCTCGGGGCCAATTTCCCTTTCTTCCCGAACCTCATCACTCCTTTCATAGGAGATACACGTAGTAATACTTGGTCCCCCGCGTTAAACTCTCGGAAGAACCGTTTCGCATCGGCGTAGCTTTTCTGCCTGTCCTGGGCTACTCGAATGCGACTCATGATCATCTCAATCCTAGCGGAGGTTTCTTGAATCACCTCAGGTCCGAGCAACTTGTTATCCCCCACCTCTAGCCAACAAGTTGGGGAACGACAAGGCCTTCCATACAAAGCCACGAATGGAGCCATGTCAATCGTGAACTGATAAGAGTTATTATAAGCGAACTCCGCCAGTGGAAGATGTGGCTCCCAACCTCCTCCAAAATCAAGGACACACATGCGTAGCATATCCTCCAACATCTGATTTGTACGCTCTGTTTGTCCATCCGTCTGTGGGTGACAAGCTGAACTCAGCCTCAACTCTGTACCCATAGCTTCTTGAAAGCTTTCCCAGAAACGCGACACGAAAATCTTATCTCTATCTGACACAATATTCAGGGCATCCCATGTAATCTGACAATCTTAGAAATGAATAACTACGCATACTGACCCGTGGTATAGTCTATCCGCACCGGCAGAAAATGAGCCACCTTGGTCAAACGGTCTACAATCACCCAGATGGAGTCGTGGCCCCGCTGTGATGTAGGCAACCCTGTAATGAAATCCATGGAAATACTCTCCCACTTCCACGCGGGTATTTCCAATGGCTGAAGCAACCCTGACGGTTTCTGATGGTCCACCTTTACCAGCTGGCAGGTAGAACATTTGGACACGAACTCAGCAATATCCTTTTTCATCCCACTCCACCAGTATTATCACCTCATATCCTGGTACATATTATCGCCTCCAGGATGTACCGCAAATCGGGACCCGGGAGACTAGGTCATCACTGCATGACGTAATTCTTCTCCTTCTGGGACCACCAATCTCCCTGTTGATGTAAAAAACTAGATTGCTCTAATTATTCAATCACAGATAAATAAATAAGATAAAGATTTTTAAAGTGGTTCAGCTAGGAATAAAGCCTACGTCCACTGTTATGTTATTGCTGAGTGTTTGTGGAATTCTTGATTACAAGTTCTCTCAAGAAATTCCGGTCCCCTTGAATTGAGGATGATACAAGGTATTTATAGCCTTTAGGCTGTACATGAAAGGTTCAATACATTAAATGATATACATATGAAAGGGTAATACATTTAATGCAGCGTGTGCGTCAAGAATATAATGAATAGTTGAACAGTTGTCCGTCTGGTAATTAATGATACGGCCGAGATGCAGTTCGGACCGCCTTAGTTGCTTGTTGATCAAGAGTTCCTCGGAATACTTAGAGTATCTCGGGATGATAGAGTTCCTCGGTGTGATAGAGTTTCTCGGTGTATTCTCGTTGTTCGGAAAGAAGCACGGTTGGTCGGGAAATGATCTTTCTCGTTGCTATTGTGCCATGTAGATTGACACGTGTCTTCATCTTATTCGTCCACATCAGCACATTAATTTTGGTATCAACAGAAGCCCCCAATGTTTCATATTTTGAATTTTGAAGAGTATGGAACATTCTTTCTCGGTATATGGCAATATTAAATGTACTTCCCGGGTTTCAGCAACATTGTATTCAAATTTCCTTCTTATTTCGCAGCTTCCGCCTTTTTGATAAAGCGCTTTGATATTCGTGCAAATTTTGTCCTTTTAGCCGCCGGAAGTTTAGTAGTTTCTTTTTGATAATCATTTCTTTCGCCGCTTCCCAATGCAAAGTATTTAAACTTCTTTGGTAACCATACCGTCGTCTACGTTTTTCATTCTCTGCATTCAAGCTTTCTTTTCTCTTCTTCTCTTGTGCGTTCATCCTTGTTTCCGTTCGTTGTCAACACATCTTCTTTCTTTCTGTAAGATCTTCTTTCTTTCTTCTCTATCTCTTTTATTCAATATGGTTTATATTGTGGAGTCTGTTGAGAAATTCCGTTCTGATTTTTCCATTCCTTCGTGGGTAACTCTAGAGGTTCTTTCTGAGCCTTTAGATTACTTTCGATTGGCTGAGGGACATTGGTTCCCCAGTCTTTTTGTTGCTGAATGCGGTTTTTCTTTTCCACCAAACCCATTATGTCTTGAGTTTTGTCAATATTTTGATCTTGTTCCTGCAAAAATAGCCCCCAATTCATGGAGAATAATTAACGGGGTGCACAAATTAAATCTAACTCACGGGACTCGTATTGGGATCCCTGAAATTATGTTTTGTTATAAATGGGCTGTTCTAGATAATATTTATTATTTAAAAACTAGGTATTTGAATAGGGCTCTTGTAGTTAATCTCCCTGACTCAAATAGGGATTATTTTGAGCATGGGTTGGTCATAAAAAATTGGCAACATGCGCCTTTATCTGGGAATGAAGTATACAACGGTCCCAGATGCCCCCCATACGGCAATGGGATAGGTTTATTTTTCATTTTATTTTACTTATGAAATTACGCTTTCATCATGTTTGACAAAATGTATGACTGATATTCCATTATGTATTTATTTGCAGTTGATAGCAAAAGAAAAACTCCAAAAGAGTCAGAAGTGAATATCAAGCATTTGAAACTTATCTGGAATTTGCATAAGACCATTGCTGACGAGCATATTAGATCTGCTTCATATTTACTACAGTATAAGAGTTACACAACCTCTTATACTGCTCGCCCTGTTGAACCAGCTTCAACACCAGAAAGTTCATCTTCAGATTCTCATATCCCCCTATCTCAGAGAATGGGCAAGAAAAGAGCTCCTCCTGCTCTATTTGGTGACACTTCTTCTGCTGTTGGAGCCCAGAAAGGCAAAATTGATGTCCCAGAGGGGACTAAAAAAGTAGATGCTGGTTCCTCCAAAGTTGCCGAGAAGCCCCCAGTGGCCCCGAGCAAGAAAGATGCTCCTGCTGATGTAATTGCCATCTCTCCGACCAAGACTTCTTCCTTGGTTGATGCTGCTGACCGTCCTTTGAAGAGATTTAGGAAATCATCCTCAGTTAATCTTGCTGGAACTACATCTTCTCTACCCGCTGGTGGTAGTAGTGTCTCAAAAATCATTCTTCCGAGTTCTTCAACGAGCTCAGTTATACCCGAGGTTCTCGGGGTTGATGAAAAAATTCCTAGGGATACACTGACATCCCTAGCTACTCGCCATCTTTCTTCCGTAAATTTCTCATACCTTTGGTCTTTCTTTCTTTTTCTTGAATTCTTGTATTTGTGTTGACTCTATTGTTTTTCTTATCTTTCAGCTGGTGAACTGCTTCAATACCATCGTGAAGAAAGATCAAGTTATTAAAGCTTCCACTTCCTCGTTCGATGTTGACGATGCTTTGTTGGGTTTAACCCAATCTGTGAAGGAATCTCGCCAACAGTACATCGAGGAGAAAACTGTTTGGGAGAAAAAATTGGCTGTGGCTGAGGCTGATAAGATGAAGATGGCTGAAACCTCCAAGAATTTGGAGGAGAAAATTAAAGATTTGGAGGTTAAACATCAGGAATCTGATGATAAATTGAAGAAGGCAGAAGAAGAATTATCTACTCTGCGAGATATTAAGGTTAAGAAAGAGGAACTGGAGGTGAAGCTCTCCTCGGAGAAGTCGAGGAGAAAAGTTGCAATCAAGAAACATTTCAGCGTTGGTTGGGAGAAAGGATGGGAGAGAGGGATAGCTGCAATGACGTCCCAAGTCCAATATGGGGAGTTGAAATACTTCCATGATGGTTGGGTAGCTGCTCTGCAAGAGCTAAAAGTCCAAGACGATTCTGAGCTATTCCAACGGCATCTCCCTGGTCCTCCTCCACCAATTGTGGAAGAAGAAGAAGATGAACCTGCTTCAGATGAGTCTTCCATGGCTATGGGCGATCAAGTTTCTGCCTCTCAACCCTCTGCCACCGAGGACGTTTCCTCCATGCCTCCTCCTCCCGAGAAGATTCCTACCGATCAAGCTGTAGTTACCACCGAGCAACCGAGCTCCTCGTCCCAGCCTCCCGAGAAAGTCTTGGGAGACAAGGAAAAGGTGTGAAGTTGTTCGGTAGCATTTATGTATTTCCTTGTAATCGAACGATGTAACTTTTTGATGATCTAATAAAATATATCTTTGCTTATCTCTGTTGTTGATAACTTGTTTTTGTTGATTGTTGTCTTTTTCTTGTCATTAGTTTGTTGCTAGAATGGAATTGATCTCTTCTCATGATACCGAGCTGATGCAGCAATGTCATCAATACTATAAGGCTGGTCATACAGATCTTAGTACATCGGAAATTGCTGATATCCTTGGTCACGGTGCTTCAGAGCAGGCTATTGAAGCTTATCAGTACTTGAAAGCTTTACTCGACCGAGCAGTGGCCAACAATGTCGCTTACTATGAGTTGATTGAAGAGCTTCATGGTTCCTTAGAGGATCTTCAAAATCAACACAACGAATCAATGGCTTTGTTACATAAAGATTATGAAAATAGATACCAGCAGCTCTCTTCAGAAACAGGCCACAAGAAGATCATTGCTGGGTATGATGTCAGGGAGAGGACCCTAAAAGGTGAAATTGAAGCCTGTAGACAAATCGCCGAGATCCTGGAGCAAGAAAATAATAATTTGCAGAAGAAATTAGCTCAATATGAATCTGCTGCTTCATCCTCTACTGCATTAATACCAGTTACTGATGAAGGCTTCTCGTTCTTAGAGGTCGAAAATGCCAAACTGAGGCAAGAGCTGGAGGACTTAAGAAGATCTGCCATTTCTGGAACTGCTCGGGGGCGAGGAAGAGGTTCTCGGGGGCGAGGAAGAGTCAGCCAAAATGTTGAAGAGGCTCGCACTCAGTCTACTCTGGAAACTCAAGCATTCCAGTTGAAAGTAAAAGACCGTGCTCTGACTGAAATGTCCAATAAAAATCTGTCTCTGGAAGATCAGCTGGCATCAACGAAATCTGCCTTGCATAACAAAGATCTCTTTGCCAAAAGCCTTCATGAACAATTGGATAGATTAACCTTCCAATTCCATAAACAGCCAAGAGAATTCTGGATGGCAGGATACAATGAAGCTCTCGTTCATCTGGATGCTCGCATTGAACATGCTAATAATGAAGGTTACAAGCAAGGATGGTTAAATGCATTGGGTGTATTAAAGTTGGAGCAAGGGCATTTTTTATGGGACTATCATGCTCCATCATTATTAGACCTGCCTGTACCACCTTTCAAATTGGATATGGCATGGATTCCAGCTCGTTCCATTCCTCGCAGTCTAATTTCAAAATATCTTGGTGATTATAGCCTTCACTCCCAAGCTGAATTATCTCGTCCTGAGCATCTTTTGGATACACCTTCTGTTATGAACGTCAGAATGCTCAGAGATGTTAATTTCATCAATTCTCCCCTTTGCCTAGAAGATCCTCCTGCCGGCGAGGAACCTATTTCTAAAGCACAGGGCAAAAAACCAATAGAATAGTAATATCCATGTAACAATTTAATACCTTCTTGTAATTTGTAATTTATTCTGGATTAATGAAAAGATTTTCATTTTCTGTTTGCCAATTTTGTTAGTCTTGTGTTTATCAAGCACATTTATATTTGTACATATGTATCTATGTATCTGTTAAAAAGATAACAATATTATTGTTCAATAAGCAACTTAATAAAAAGTTACAAGTATTAGTAATGTTTCTCGATCACTTAATAATAAAGTAATGAGTAAAAATGTTCAAACTGTTTCCAACCAACCAAGGTGGGTGAATAATGTTTGTCGACTAATTACAGCTCCGACGAACTATACTTGGTTTGATTATAAAATTGCGTCCGACCAACTAAGATCAATAAGTTGTCCTCGCCGACCAACTACAGTTATTGGGTTTTTTGCCCCGACCAACTATACTTGGTGTATTTTTTGAACATTTTGTTTTTCAAAAAACTCATTGTAATAATATTACCTCCCGACCAACATAAGTTGTAATATTAGAGTATATTTTTATCTTACCAACCGTGGTTGATCCTGCTGGTGTACACTTTCTGGCTCCTTAAAGCTTTTGGCTCCTTAGAGCATTTTTTGGCTCCGTAGAGCATGTCCTCCTAACCAAAGGAGGTTGGCTACTTATAGCACTTTTTGCTCCATAGAGCTGTCCTCCTAACCAAAGGAGGTTGGCTCCTTAGAGCACTTTTGCTCCGTAGAGCTGTCCTCCTAACCAAAGGAGGTTGGCTCCTTAGAGCACTTTTGCTCCGTAGAGCTGTCCTCCTAACCAAAGGAGGTTGGCTCCTTAGAGCACTTTTGCTCCGTAGAGCTGTCCTCCTAACAAGGAGGTTGGCTCCTTAGAGCACTTTTGTTGTGTAGTGTATTACACTAGTATTCCCCGAAAAACTTTCATCCAGAAAGAAAAATGGTGAAACATCTTCGTTTTATTCATAATGAAAGAAATGCTTTACATTTGACATCATTGATAATACTTGCGCAGGTGTTCAGCATTCCATGCATTTTTAAATTCCTCTCCTTCTAGAGTTGCTATTCTGTAAGTTCCTGGTCGAACAACTTCTGTAACTCGGTAAGGTCCATGCCAGTTTGCTTCCAGTTTATTCTGCTTCTGAATGACCTTCTTTAGCACATAATCCCCTTCTTTTAAATCACATTTCTTTACCCTTTTGTTGTAAAACAGAGCTGTTCGTTGTTGATAAGCAGCATTCCTAATGGCTGCCTCTTCTCTGACTTCCTCGAGCATATCCAAATCCATCATTCTCATCAGATCACTGATCGGAGAATTGAAATTTAACACCCTATGTGTTGGTAGGCCCAACTCGGCAGGTATCACAGCCTCACTTCCAAATGCTAGCATATATGGTGATTCTCCTGTTGCTGCTCGGGAAGTTGTTCGGTAAGCCCACAAAACTGACTGTAGCTCATTAATCCAATTTTCTTTAGCCTCACTTAACCTCTTCTTCAACCCATTTAGTAATGTTCTGTTCGTCACTTCAGTCTGCCCATTGCTTTGGGGATGGCCTGGTGCTGAATGAAACTTCAAGACGTTTGACTGATGACAATAGGCAGCAAATTCTTCATTATCAAATTGCGTTCCATGGTCTGTGATGAAAGCGTGGGGGAGACCATACCGACAAATGATATTCTTCCATATGAACTGATACACCTTCTCGTACGTCATATCAATTAGTGGTTCAGCTTCCACCCACTTAGTAAAATAGTCTACTGCCACGACGAGATACTTGAACCTTCCTCGGGTCGTCGGCAGTGGTCCAACCAGATCAATCCCCCACATGGCAAATGGCCAAGGTGATGTTATGGGTGTCAACAATGCCTGTGGAGTTCTTCGGATGGAAGAAAAACGTTGGCACTTGTCACACTTCTTAGCATAGGCTATACAATCAGCTCTCATCGTCGGCCAGTAGTATCCCTGTGTCATCACCCTTTGCAGTAGAGTCCGACCTGCTACATGAGCTCCACAAGATCCTTCATGGATTTCTTCAATCAATTCTTTGACTTCTGATGGATGCACACATCTCTGCAAACCTGCCATAATTCCTCGTCTATACAAAACACCATTAGTTAACACATACCGAGCAACTTTATACTTCAATTTCTTGGCAGCTAGTTTGTCCTCCGGTAGTACTCCTTCTTCAATGTATGCTCTGATAGGATCCATCCAAGATGGTCCTAAATCAAGGGTAATAATCTTCACCGTCAGATCTTCTTCTATGCTCCGACTTTCTAGTACTTCAATTGGTATTGTTCTTCGCAGTTCGGTGCGCGTAGCTGACGCTAGTCGGGCCAATGCGTCTGCTCTAGCATTCTCCATTCTCGGTATCCTCACCAATTGAATAGCATCAAATTCTTTCAATAACTCCATCACTTTTGCATGGTACTTCACCATTAACTCTCCCTTCACTGCATATATTCCCATCATTTGATTCACAATTAACTGAGAATCACTGAAAACAATTACTTGACGTGCCTCCATAACTTTCGCCAAATGAAAACCTGCTATCATAGCCTCATATTTAGCCTCATTATTGGAAGCTTTGAATTGGAATCTCAAGGCGTACTCCATGTCAATATCATCTGGAGAATTTAAAACAATCCCTGCTCCACAACCAGCCGTGCAAGATGATCCATCTACATATAATCTCCATGTATGTAACTCGCCTTCAAATTTCTTATCTATTAGAGTTCCTCGGTGAAATATCATCTGTTTTCTTTCATCATCCCCGGGTATCCTTCGTTCCTCGTCGGTCATTTGTTCGCGCCCCTCTACCAACCGGAGTTGGTCGGGGTTTGAATATGATGATTTTTCTACATCCACAAGTCCTTTTACCAACCTTGGTTGGTTTGGATCTGTGTCTGTCGATCCTGTATCGTCCACAGGTAGGTCAGCAAGCATCTTTTGCTCCTCGGGGGTATCAGGGTATGTGAACTCTGCTATAAAATCTGCCACGGCTTGCCCTTTCAACGATGATCTGGGTTCATACACAATATCATATTCACCGAGCTTTATTGCCCAGTACATCAATCTTCCTTATTTTTCTGGCTTGTGAAGGGCTTGTCTTAACGGCATGTCAGTATACACAATGATGGTATGGGCCTGGAAGTATGGTCTCATTCTTCTACTTGCTTCAATTAATGCCAGTGCCAATTTTTCCAGCTTTGGGTATCTGATTTCCGCACCTCGGAAGGCCTTGCTTGTGTAATAAATTGGCTTCTGGACTCCATTCTCCAATCTGATCAACGCCGAGCTAACTGCATTTTCTGATACTGCCAAATACAAGTACAGCTTCTCTCCAGTTATTGGCCTAGACAACAATGGTGGGGCTCCCAAATACTTCTTCAGATCTTGAAAGGCTTTCTCACATTCATCAGTCCACTCAAAAATTTTTCGTAGTGTTTTGAAGAATGGGAGGCATTTATCAGTTGCTCGGGATACAAATCTGTTGAGTGCTGCAACTCGTCCGGTAAGACTTTGCACTTCTTTCTTCGTCGTCGGGGATCGCAGCCCTAAAAGAGCTTTGATCTTTTCTGGATTTGCCTCAATACCTCGTTGGTTGACGATGTATCCGAGGAACATTCCTTCTCGTACTCCAAAGGTACATTTCGTCGGGTTAAGCTTCATCTGGTATTTATCCAGTTGATCAAAAGTTTGACTCAAGTCAACCAAATGATCTGCAGCTCTCTTGCTTTTGGTGAGCATGTCGTCGACATAGACCTCCATATTGCGGCTGATTTGTTCGGTGAATACCTTGTTCATCAACCGCTGATATGTTGCACCTACATTTTTTAAACCAAAAGGCATAACATTATAACAATAAGTTCCCCTTGGGGTAATAAAAGAAGTACTTTCCCTGTCTTCAGGTTTCATTTTGATTTGGTTGTAGCCAGAATAAGCATCCATGAAGCTGAGTAGCTCGTGTCCCGAAGTAGCATCCACTAGTTGATCAATTCTGGGCAATGGAAAATGATCTTTTGGACATGCCCTGTTGAGATCAGTAAAATCAACACACATTCTCCATTTGTTGTTCTTCTTCTTTACCATCACCACATTCGCCAACCAATCTGGATATTTCACGTCTTCAATGAATTGGGCTTTCTGGAGTTTCTCGACCTCCTCTTGTATGGCCTGGTTCTTCTCGGGACTAAACACTCTTCTTCTTTGCTTCACAGGTTTGATCTCCTTATTCACATTGAGTTCATGACATAAGAAGTTTGGATCTATTCCTGGCATGTCTTCATGACTCCAAGCAAAAGTATTCTTCCTGTTTCTCAAGAAAGTTATCAACTCCTGTTTTATTGAAAAATCCAACGACGACCCTATCTGAGTTATTCGTTCAGGATGCTCGTCGTCCAGGATAACAATTTCTGTAGATTCCACAACCTGTCCTTTTACGAGTTGAGATTCATCCCTAGGGTCAAGAGTTTCAATTTCTGTGCCTTCCTCCACTTGGTAAGTAGTAGTCTTTTTCTGTAATTCTTCAAGTTCCTCTTGCTCGGCAGACGAATAATAGCATTCCCGAGCTACTTTTTGATCACCTTTCATAATTCCTACTCCAAAATTCGTTGGGAATTTCAAACACTGATGAACTGTAGATGGAACTGCTTCGAACTTCTTCAATCCAACTCTTCCCATGATGATGTTGTAGGCGGACTGCACATTTTTATCCATTACAAAAAAGCGTATTCTTTCTGTTCGACAAGCTGGCCAAGTTCCAATGAGTATATCCAACTTGATCGTCCCAAGTGGAAAAACTTTCTCGCCAGCAAAACCCAGAAGGGGTCTGTGATAAGGTTCTAATTGAGATAATTTTAAATTCAAGCTATCAAAGCATGAATAATACATGATGTCTGCCGAACTACCATTGTCTACTAACACCCTTGAAATGACCACATCCTTCATCCTCATTTTGATCACCAGAGGATCATCATGAGGGTAGAGAACACCTGCCAGGTCGTTTTTTGAAAAACCAATCACTAGCTTCTCTTTGTTTACCTTCCTCGGACGATCATCCTCGGCCAGGTTTATTCGCTGAATGTATGAACAAGCTTGAGCCTCTCCGAGATAAGCTTTTCTTTCTGCAGTAAGGTCTCCTCCTCCTGCATCTCCTCCTGTAATAACATTACAATCAAATGACCCAAAACGTATGGAAAATACCTCTCGTTCAGGTTTCCTTGGCTTTTTGGGAAGATCGGGGTCATCATCTGGATCCTCTTCATGGTCCCTCCTCTTTTTCTCCTCTGCACGACGAGGAGATCTAGATCTCTCTCTAGTTCTATCATCATTCTTCCTCTCACTCCTGTGATCTACGTACTTTGATAATTTTCCTCTTCGGATGAGTGTTTCAATCTCGTTCTGAAGGGCTATACAATTTTTGGTCATATGGCCATGATCTTTGTGAAACTCGCAATATTTGGTCTTATTCCTCAGGTCGGGATCTGTCTTCAGTTTCTCTGGCCATTTGATTTCCTCGTTATTCCTGATTTCTTCCAAAACATGATTAATACCCACTTTCAATGGAGTATAATTATCATACTTCTTTAGGGCTTCCAACTTCATCCTGTTATTCTTGGAATATTTGTCACCACCATTACTTTTCTGATCTTTCTTCTTAGAATTGTCGACCTCCACTTTAACTTCTTTATCCATATTCTTCTTCGCAGCCATAGCCTCCTCGGCATTCATGATTTTGGCCGCCTTTGCCATCAACTCCGACATATTTTTAGGTGGATCTTTGGCCAAAGTGTAATACAGCTTGTTAGGCAGCAAACCACTCATCAGAGCAGTGATTGCTGTCTTTTCTTCATAATCTATGACTTCCAACTTTTCGTTATTGAAACGAGTTATGTAATCTCTAGTACTTTCACCTGATTTTTGTCTAACACTTAGCAAGTGTGCTACTCGCTTTACCGGCTTTGCTCCAAAACAAAAATTGCCAATAAACAGCTCGGCTAACTGAACAAAAGTTGAAATCTTACCCCGAGGAAGATTATTGTACCATATCTGTGCAGATCCGGTAAGAGTTCCCGAGAATGCTCTACACCTCATCTCGTCGGGGACAGCGTAGATATCTGCAGCAGCTTGGTACTGTTCTATATGAAGTACGGGATCTGTCTTTCCATCGTACTTGGGAGTCACTACGGGTGCTTTGAATTTCGACGGTGTAGGGAAATCCACAATGGCTTGCACAAAAGGTGTTCCTTGAACAAAAGTTCTCTGTAAGGGGTTTCTCGCCTTAGCCATTTCTCCCAGTCTATCCTCCAACCGTTGAATGGAACCTTTCCATGCTTCATTCCCTTCCTCGGGCCGCTTAGTCCGAGCAACTGATTGCTCTGACGTAGCTTCCTGAGATTTATCTCGACGAGTGGTTGGTCGCGATTGCGCAGATCTTTCTCTCAAACCTGGTGGTGGTCGAAAACTTCTTGATGGAGCCCTAGGTGGACTCATGTTCCTCCTTGGTCCTAACCGACTGAAAGGAGACACTCTACTTAACCTTTCCAAAGCGCTAGTTCTCTCCGGAGAGAGAGTGATACGTTGATCTGTATCCGAAGCCCGTATCGATGAAGTTCGCCCAGGTTGATAAGAAAAATCATTAGACTCCTCATTGCGATATGACCCAGTACGTCTAGATTGCGATTGCCTATGATCACTCCTTTGCCCTGAATAGGTAGGTGCACCGCCCTGAAGAGTTTGAATGAGTTGCCTCATAGATTCTTGCATGGCGGTTTGTCCTTGAGCCAGATTTGTCATAATTCCAGCCAGATCTGGGGATGCAGATGGATTTGGATGATTTCCAGTATTTCCAACATTTCGATTACTGGATTCTGGTGATTATCTGCCATTGGTGACAAATGATTTTTATGAAAAACGATAATAACAGTCGTTTCCCACAGACGGCGCCAATCTGTTGATGTAAAAAACTAGATTGCTCTAATTATTCAATCACAGATAAATAAATAAGACAAAGATTTTTAAAGTGGTTCAGCTAGGAATAAAGCCTACGTCCACTGTTATGTTATTGCTGAGTGTTTGTGGAATTCTTGATTACAAGTTCTCTCAAGAAATTCCGGTCCCCTTGAATTGAGGATGATACAAGGTATTTATAGCCTTTAGGCTGTACATGAAAGGTTCAATACATTAAATGATATACATATGAAAGGGTAATACATTTAATGCAGCGTGTGCGTCAAGAATATAATGAATAGTTGAACAGTTGTCCGTCTGGTAATTAATGATACGGCCGAGATGCAGTTCGGACCGCCTTAGTTGCTTGTTGATCAAGAGTTCCTCGGAATACTTAGAGTATCTCGGGATGATAGAGTTCCTCGGTGTGATAGAGTTTCTCGGTGAATTCTCGTTGTTCGGAAAGAAGCACGGTTGGTCGGGAAATGATCTTTCTCGTTGCTATTGTGCCATGTAGATTGACACGTGTCTTCATCTTATTCGTCCACATCAGCACATTAATTTTGCTATCAACACTCCCATTAAACCTTAAACCCCCATCAGAACTAACAGAATAGGACTCAGCTCCCTCAGCTAAAAATCGTACAATCTGCTCTTGGAAAAACGGGTCTGCGATCTGTGCTTGTATCACCCTCGTAACAATCTCGGGTGTCACTGTCATGACAGATATGAAGGAACGGGCTACTGTGTCCTGGTGACCCAACTCTTTCCACTTTGCTTTCCAGACGTCCGCTACATCGTCTACCGGTTTACGACTCAACACATCAGCAACTACGTTGGCCTTCCCCGGATGGTACTGTATGTCGAACTGATAGTCCTTCACAAACTCTAACCACCTGCGCTGACACATATTCATCTCTCGCTGAGTGAATAGGTACTGCAGTGACTTGTGGTCTGTTAACAAGCGAAATTTCTCCCCCAACAAATAATGCCTCCAAATTCTCAAGGCAAAAACGGTCGTTGCTAACCCCAGGTCGTGGGTGGGGTAATTCTTCTCATGCGGCTTAAGCTTGCGGGAGGCAAAAGCTATAGCCTTCTCCTCCTGCTGAAGTACTCCCCCAAGTCCCCGTAAAGAAGCATCGGTGTAAACCAGGTACTCCACGCCCGGCTTAGGTAAAGCAAGGATCGGTACTGAAGTAAGCTTGTCTATCATCTCGTCGAAAGTCAATTGGCAAGCATCATCCCAAACATATGAAACCCCTTTGCGAGTCAGGTTCGTCAATGGCCCCGCTATTTTGGAGAACCCCCGAATGAATCTCCTGTAGTACCCCGATAATCCCAAGAAACTACGTACTTCCGTCGGTGTCGTAGGTTGTCCCTACTCCCTCACCGCTGACACTTTACTCAGGTCAACTGCTATCCCTTGTTCAGAAACAACATGCCCCAAGAACTGTACTTCCTGCAACCAGAACCCGCATTTCTCATACTTAGCATACAGTTGATGCTCTCGTAGAGTCTGAAGAACCTGCCTCAAGTGCTCGGCATGCTCCTCCTCGGAGTGTGAATATATCAGAATGTCATCTATGAAGACGATGACAAACTGATCCAAGAACTCTCTGAACACTCAGTTCATCAAGTCCATGAATACGGCTGGAGCATTTGTGAGGCCAAATGGCATCACTCTGAACTCATAGGACCCATATCTCATCAAGAAAGCAGTCTTTGAAACATCCTGCTCCCTAATACGCAGCTGATGGTACCCTGACCTCAGATCTATCTTCGAAAAGAAAGTTGCTCCCCTTAGCTGGTCGAACAGATCGTCGATCCGAGGCAACGGATACTTGTTCCGTATTGTGACCTTGTTCAGCTCCCGGTAGTCCACACATAGCCTCAGTGAACCATCTCTCTTTTTCACAAACAAAACTGGAGCGCCCCAAGGTGAGGTACTCCTTCGAATGAAGCCCTGACCTAACAGCTGCTCTATCTGATCTCGTAACTCTCGCATCTCCGTCGGAGCCATACGGTATGGAGCGCGTGCTATAGGTCGAGTATCCGGTAATAAATCTATGACAAGGTCTATCTCACGACTGGGGGGTAGGCCTGGTATCTCCTGAAATACATCGGAATACTCACGAACAACTGGGATCGAGTCTAAGGGAATCAAAACCTCCTTAGAGGTATCCTCCTCTATGTAATACAAATGAGCGGTCGAGCCTCCCTCTGGGCGAGGCATCACCACTACAAACATCTCTTGCCCCGGAATGGCAAAGACAATACTCCCACCAAAACAATCTATCATGGCTCTGTAAGCTGCGAGCCAATCCATACCGATAATAACATCGTGCTCATGCATATCTAAGACTAACATGTCTACTGGTAATACCAAGCTACCAATCCCTACCCCCACACTCCGGCATATAAAGAAAATAAGAGAACCATTCCCCAGTGGTGATTCTACACACGTCATCGTGCTCTCTACTATGGCTAATAACCCTAAGGCCTTCGCAAAATGGGTAGCTATAAAACAGTGCGTCACCCCAGTATCAAACAAAACCCGACCCATAGTACCATGGATAGGAAACATACCCTCAATCGCGGGTGGTGCCTGCGGAGCTTCTGCCTGGTGGACGTTATAGACACGTCCGTACTGTAACTGCCCCTGCTGCACCGGAGCGGATAGAATGGATGGTAGGGCTGGTACCTGAGCTGGTGCTGGGAGGGTTGCTGGAAAAAGTGGCCTCTGTGGCTCATTACGGGCACCCTGCTGCTGTGGGGCCCTATCAGCCTCTGGACAATCCTTGCGCTTATGGCCATTCTTGCTGCACACGAAACATCGGCCCCTGAAATTCCCTCCCCTCTGACCCTGTTGACCACGACCCTGTTGGCTATTACCACCCCCGCCATTGGCCCTGTTGGCCCTGATGAAAACGTTGTTGGCCCTGCTGCTGGCGGTGTTGGCCTTGCTGGCCCTGCTGATTAGGCTGACCCTGCTGACCCTGTCTATAACCACCAAATCCCTGCCGAGAATCACCTGATCGGAACCGCTTAGCAGGGTCCCCCTGATGGGAACTCTGCTCATGCTGGCGAGTCTGCCCCTGAGATGTCTGTGATCCACTAGTGCCACTACCCCTGTCCTGCCCTGCTGGCCGGACTCTCCTGCTCTCTTTCTTCCCTGCAGATGGAAGCGGTGATCCTGGCAGTGTAGTAAAGCAACATTGAGTACATCTGTGAAGGTACTCAGAGACAGATTCCCTATAAGGTGCTGACGGATCCTCCAAGCTAACCCGTCCACAAACAACATTATCTTCTTACCCTCAGTGGGTGCCTCATCTAGCACTATAGTGAGAAGTCTCGTGAACTCCTCCTCATACTCAGCAACAGTAGAATTTTCCTGTTTCAAGTTCAGTAACTTCCGCCTCATCTCAGTTTGCACGGCGGGTGGAAAATATTTGAGGTCAAACCGCTCCCAGAATAACTGAATCGGAATAGTATCCCTCTCCTCCAAGGTGGTAGTGGACTCCCACCACTGCAAAGCGACCCCCACTAGCTTAAAGGAAGCCAACAACTGTTTATGCACGTCCGTGCACTCATACATACGCAGATGCCGCTAGATATCTTTCTTTCATTGGCTGACGATGATGATATCTAAACTACCCGAGAACTCAGGGGGATGCGCCTTCTGAAAGACATCCCTAACCCGATCCCATGCTAATGGAAGATGTGCAGGTACTAGCGCCACTGCCTGAATCTGGGGTGGAGCTTGTTGTACTACCGCTAACGTGGCATTAACCGCCTGAGCAACAATAGCGGCTACCTCATTAGCATTCATCGTTCCCTGAGCCGAAGCTGCTGGTTGCTCGGCTTGGGCACGCCTATCCTTTGGTGCACGTTTCGGAAGCATCTGAAACTTGAAGAAATTTATTAGTCTACAGTTATTATCAAATCTCAAATAGCTGAGGACGTAATCGTAAAAGTAAGAATACAACAATCCTAAAATAGGGCTCTATAACAAAAATGTTAAGCTGAAAGCGAAATAAGCCGTACAGATCCTAAGGATACTAGAACCTGATGCTCTGATACCACCTGTGACACCCCGCCTAATTAAATACCGGGCGATCACTCCTTTATTAAATTAAAATCAAGGTGAACAGTTGGTTCATTCTTAGCATCACTGTCGAGAAAATAACTTTTCCAATTTAAACACCCTAAATAATTAAGCTAAGTGTCAAAACCATTTTAGACATTACTTTCCAAATTTTATTTTATATAAACCAACATTTAAAACTTTACGAAATTCATAATTCAAGAATCACACAACAACTATACTGGAACAAGCAATCCAATAATTAAACATCCATCAAAGTAATTCCAACATTAAAACTTAAAGGAAAAACATCCTCACAGTAATAAATCCCAAAGAGTAAAATACTGGAAATAAATGAATCACAATGTCCAATAAAACAACTGAATAATGGAAAGGGCGACACATGCCCAACTGAAATAATAGTGCTAGAAGAGGAATCAAGAAGTGAGGTCGTCTAAGCAAGAGGCCTGGTACTCCCACCTAAGCTACAGCGCGTTCCTTCCCAAGGATCCTATGCAAGACGCCCCTGTGGCTGGACACCTGTAATACATACATATATATACAAGAGAGAAAAGAAAAATGGAAACGGGTCAGAGCCCGATTGTAAAAATGATTTAAAATTTGTTTAGCAAGTATTTAAAATGTTTACAGGCCAATGCAACAACATATTAGACACTCCCTTGAGAAATTATCACCTCTCTTCTAATGTGCACACCTATCGCACTAACCTTCCCAACGGTTTAACTTATCTTATCTTAGGTTACTCGTAAGATTTAAACTCACGAATTCAACTGTTTAAGAGGTAGATTTCATTTAATAACAAAGTTTCCATTTAACCTTTATTTACTAATAAAGTTCCCCGGTAATATACTATACTTTCAAAACACGTATTTCTCAATTGAAATCATGATTCATTTCTTACTTACCATAAACACAGGAGGTAATTCACATATTTCAGAATTTAATATATATATTCAATATCCGTGTAATATATATATTCTAACAGCACCCCACATAAAAATTATGGTGCGGGCATACTCTTTTATCCAGTCCCCGTATCACTCTTACTAAGGGAAATACAAGTTCGGAATATCTCTCGAACTGTATTAACACAAACACAACAATATTGAGGCGAATCATAGAGTCCCGGTCTCTAAGAGGTCAGCACATGCCCCCACGTCTCTTAGGTCGTCTGACTATCGATCCGATTATCCTGTACCAAAGGATCTCTATCTTCTAGGATACGAGTCAATATCCCCCATAAAGGTCCCATCGAGATAAGACTGTCCCAGCGCGGTAACCTCAGGGATAGCAAGTAGCGCGAGCATGGTTTTCACACTTATATAGTATATGCATAAACACAGTCATATAAATATACTACTATTACCACATCAAATTTAGGTACATCTCATAACCCATAATTATGATATTTATCCTTATTTCTCGTTATTTAGTTATCACGTATAACGTTTCTTTTCTTACTTTAATTTGAGGGATTATTCCAACTTACAACGTGACACTCGTGTATTCATATCTTTCCAAAGTGAAATTTCAGTAGGTACTTAATTATTATCCAACATAACTACATTACATGTCTCCCCCTTTATTACATAGTTCCATCATCCCTTATGTGTAAACATCCCCGTAAAGTGTAAGTCTCGTCTTACATTAAAGGTTTCATATTTTTATTATGTCCTACTGGTCTCCTACACCTCCCAAAATATTTTACTAGGGATGTTCAAAGATTATTTCTCATTCAAATTGAATTTAACTATTTAGAGGGGAAATAAGAGTCTTCCAGGAGGGGTCGATCGATCGATGGCAGGAGCTCGATCGATCGATGAGTCGATCGATCGACACTCCTGGTTCGATCGATCGATCAAACAGGTATGGCGAATTCTGCAGCTTAACAGTTACGGGTTCTATCATCCAACATCAACCAAAACCAAATTTTTCACACCCAAACTCCCAGAAATTCTTACTACAAACATTATAGACCCAAATTAAACATCTTCTACGTAAAGCATGTGAATTTTCATCAATATTTATGGATTAATAGGCCAAAACTTATACCAATCTCAAGAACCCTAGAATTTTCTTTAACTTTGTTCTAATCAGTCTTTTTCCAGAATTCCTACTTCTAATCCATCATAAATCCGTGGTTAAGCCTCTGTATATGAAGGGGATTTCCAAATTATCATTCATATCATTACTACATGCAATTTTTCTATCTCCAACATGGGTTTTCTTCTATGAAACTCATCATAATCATCCCTAGACTAACATGAGTGATGCATTAACAAAATTAAGCAAGATAAATACTTGCCTGGGAATTTCAAAGTTCTGATTTGTGGACGAATTTAGTGTGGTTGCGTTCCCCGTCGCGCGATCTACGTGTTGGTGGTGGTGGCGGTGCAATTGGATGAGTTTTCGGCCTAGAACACCTTGGCAAACTCTCTCCTTCCCTCTCCTATGGCCGTCACTTGTCTTTGGTTGTGTTAACCCTAGAAGACAACCCTAGGCATCTGATATAACCCTTGTAAATTCGTGGGTTTAATTACCTAAAATTATAAAATGTCCAAAATGCCCTCCCGAAGTACTAATTTAGCCTAAAAATACCCCGAGACCCAAACTAAACCCCCCGGGTATACTTTTCTGACTATCTCGACCCTTCCGGACACTTTGGCGCACTCGAAATGCCCATACGATTGACTTATAATTTATTCACTTTTATTAATCAATATTTAGTCCCGACACGACAGAGGCGCGTCCCGACTTAAATTTCCAAAATTGTCATTTTATTCACTCGTGACATTTCATAGAACCAATATTATATTACTTTACTCATTAGTAATATTCAACAAGTTTTCAATGATTACTAACTCTCGTCACGTTAGTAATTAAATATAATTAATTTCTGGATTTATATTAAATTAATAACTCACATTAAATTTAATAAATCCCCAAATTTAGAAAGCATAAAAATACGGGGTATTACATGATAAACATGTGAAATCGTAGATATCCTCTAGAGTGAAAGAGAATGCCCCCCCCCCCCAACCAGTAATGAAAGTGTGAGCGTATATGCCTCAACGAGACATTAATACATTTTGAGCACGTGTGATCTTACTGATGGTACAACTCTTCAAGCCATTGAGGGTATTCACTAGACAAAGCCCCTCGATAATCATACAATAGTTTTTCACATACATAACATATTCCATCCAAAGTTCCCACTCCTCAAGATCCCCACCACAAACATTAACATTAATATTATAGAAAGGGAAATCACTTATATCCATACAGTTCCTAAGGATACTGTCAGCTTGAACAATCAAAACATTAATGGATTCTTAAAACCCTAGAAGTGGCTACTCGACCACTTTAGCAAAGAACTCGGCCTCAAACCCCTTGAGGGAAGAAATAAAACCGTTACCATTTCCAAATAAAGGATCCAAGCTATAGCCTACAAAATCTCTCTTCGATCTTACCTCCAAATACTTCTAATGAGCCTTGGTAATGACAAAAGAGCCACAAGCACCTCTTTGAACAGTCTCAACACCACCGTCAGTGGTGAGAACAATATCGAAAGCAGAGACATAGTGGTGGAGGCAATGGAAGTTGCAGTCTCAATCGAGCTTATTTCAATAACCGAAATGGGAAGAAAAGCCATCATCAATTCAATAGCGATGGCGTAAGAAACAGAAGAAACAACGTTGGAAGAAGAAGTCATTAAAATGAAGAATGTTAAAGAAAATGAAAATAGGGTCTAACGGAAGTTAGAAATAAAGATAAAAATCTCTTAATTTTTTTCCCCAAAGAAAAGTAAGTTTATTTATAAACAATTAGGAGAAAATGTCTCTCCTAGTGGCTCTTGCAAGTGCTAACGAAAATAAAATAAAAATAAAAGAGAAAGAGAAAAACATAATAAATAAGTTACGAAAATCTACGACGACTTGAACGAGAAGCAAAACGCCTTTAATTATATTTAAGAGCCAATTTCTCCTCATTAATTAGGGTAAAAAACGAGTCCATTTGAGAATTTTTAGTTTCTTCCTTTTTTTATAATCCAACCACCACGCCTTGATTGATAATTGTCGAGTCTTCAATATTGCCTAAGAGTTCAAAGGAATTGCTGACTTGAGTATTGAACTTAGGGATCTCAACATATAAATTAACTCCAGAATTTGAACCATCCTCTTTAGACCGCAATAAATCAATTGTATGACCTGAAATATCCTCATATAAAATAGATTATCCTCTAAAGGTGCCATTTCATCATCAAAGCGTGACTCATAATTTTGAATTAAGACAATATCACTTGTAGAAAAATTTTAATTTTTTAATCTAGTTAAATCTGAATCCACGAGGTCAGTATTATTTCCCAAATAAACTTGATTCGGGTCCATGCGAGTGGGATAGAATGAAATTTCTACTGAGTTACTACTTAAATTTAACGTCCCCTGGATTTTTCCTTTTAGTCTATCTTTTTCAAGTGATGCAACTACCTGAACCAAATTATTCATTTGTTCCAATATTGTAGGACAAAAGGACTCTTCACAAACCACTTATCAGTTCCCCTTAAATCGATAGAATACTTAGAACTTATAACAAAGTCGTTGACTTAAGTATCTACGCCATTTTTATCTAGAATTTGAATCTTACCATTAGCATGGTTCTTAGCAATAAGTACCGAACTTTTTTTTTGTTTATCTTTTTCAAATGTCGATTCATTTAGCTGATCATCTTCTAGTATTATTGGAGATGAAGAATCCCTTGATCCACTGGATCCAGTAATTTTAGTTTCATGGGAATCTTTAATAAGATGTTTCAATGTCTCACCCATGTAGTGTTAGGTGTCCTCAAGATGATAAAAAGCATTTTGATTATAATTGGGGTATATCCCCTTACTTTTTAAAAACCTTACATTTGGAGCAGAAGACCTGTGGACTAGTTTACCATCAAATTTTCAACTATTTTGATGCTCAGACCCACGAAATGATCTTGTTATATTTTTGCAATTAGAAATAGAATGGACCACGACATTACAAACTTCACAAAAAGATGGATGATGCGCAAAGAAAATCTTAATGGGAATTGTCATATCCTCTTGCTCAATAACTACTATGCTTGGTACATCATATGAAAATCGATGTCAACAAGCACTCTGGAAAAAAATCCATATTTATGTTCTAGTGTTGTTGGATCAATTCTAACGGGGTTACCAACTCCTCTAGAAATTTCCAACAACAACCTACGATGACATTTAGCCGGTAAGTCTAAAAAATGAACCCACACTTGACCATTGGATGGAATAAATTTTGATAGATTAAAATTTGGACACTAAATCATTAGTTTGAATAGCCCAACTGGTGTGCTAATAGGTCCAAGCATCCAGGTTTTTTGTTTTCCCTTATATGATTCAAAGAACAAGCTATAGAAGCCTTTACCTTTCGGAGTAAGTTTCCATGCTTGTTTTGGTTGCCACAAAGATGAAAGAAAATTCTTCACTTCCTCTACTGAAATGAATTTTTGGCCCTTACATAATATTAAACGACTAAGTAATCTTTATTTACATAACATTAATGATTCCTTGTAAATTTCATAAGATATCTTTACAAATGGAGTATCATTCTCATAATAGGGCTTTGGAAGATTTGAAAAGAAATTACATATGTTTTGGATATTCTTACCTCTATTTTTGGTTTGGTTCCTTGAAGCTACTATTTCACCATTTGTAATGACATTTGCATATGAATCCTTTGGAAATAAAGAGTCCATTGTTGTATGATCTTAAGAAATAACTTTCAAAACTGTAGAAAAAAAATCTAGAGAGAAGTGAGAGCTTCTCTCTCTAGAATCTCTCGATAAATTTCATTTCATCTTTTCATTATGGGTTATCTGGATAGGTACTCTTACTATTAGTTTACTCTGTTAGCATTGGCCCATTTTATGTCATCAATTGGGTAGAAATTTCATGGTCAGTTACTTTCTCTCTCTAGAACTGTTGAAAATGAAAATGAAAATGAATGTTTGAAAAAAAAGGGTAAAATGCAATTATACATTGAGAGAGCAAAGGGGTGCCATCACTTCAAAAAGTAGACCTGATGATTATCCAAAATTGTGACCCCCCCCCCCCCCAAATGTGACCCACGTCTCCTCAGGGTACAGGGAAATGTGTCCCACTAAGTCAAGTGTGTTAGTGAATTAAAAACAACACGAATCATATAATGATGAAAAATACTTTAAAATCCCAAGAAAGACTTTTCGTGCACAACTCTCTCTTTTTTAAATGAACGAGAGACTTTTGCACGTGGGGACTAATATAAAGGGGTACACGAGTACCCCACAACTATTGAAGGGTTTTACTTATAGTGCCCAATAAAAGGGTATGTGAGAGAAGCACCCTAAGCTATAAAGAGAACAGAAGAAAAAGGATAAGTGTTCAAGCAACTCAAGTGAGCTCCAAAAACCATGTGAGCAATACTAGCAAGGGGGTTCCACAAGAAGTACTAGGAAGGAGCGTGAGTGATAAACCCAAGTCAACTCCAAAATTCATGCGAGTAGTACCAGCAAGGGGCTTCTTGAGCAACCCAAGTCAACTCCAAAATTCATCCAAGCAGTACACGCAAAGGGGGGCTGTTGAGCAACCCCAAGTCAGCTCTCAAAATAAGAGCAAGTACACGAGTAATCTTTGTCTTTCTAGTGAAGTAAAGTTGTGAGTAGTTACTCAAGCAACATAGAAACATTTGAAAGATTATTTCTTTCACTAACCCTTAGTTTTGTTATTTTAAACAGGTTTACTTTGCAATAAGCCTTGGACAAGAAAGACTGAGCAGACGACCAGTTGGAACTTCTTGCGATTTTTGGTTTAGAGGTAGAGAGATAAGTCTTGTTGATCAAGCTAAGGCTCAACTACTTAAATATGTTAGTAATATATAATACTGAAGAGATAGACCCAAGAGGACACTCTCACTCACTTACACTACACAATCCACATTTACTTAAATATCGATCAATTAGTGACCACTCGCATGACATTTTAGCATTACAAATGGCGAGTGACCCTCAAGATAACGCGCAAGTTTTCAAACTATTCACCAAGTAACCGCTTATAAACAAAATAAATAATACTTTTTGGTGTTACGACCTAAAAGATTACTTTTTATCCACTATTATACCAGGTGCCCCTTTACAAGAGGGATATCGTGATAAACAATGACAAATACTAATAAGGACAAAAGTATTTTTAGATTTTTGTCACAAAGGAATATCCTTCGTATGCATATGTGCCAACTTAGCCCTAATGTTCTGCTATATAGAGAGGACTAGAGCAACAGTTACCCAGATACAAAAAAAGAGAATCTGCAATGTTACTCTGCAAAAATTTCCACACAAATATTCTCCCCTTGTTCTCTCATAGGTATTGATGTGTTTATCTCTCCACTCTTAGAGAATCATTATTCTCAAGAGGTTCATTCCTTTATTTACTACTGAAAAGTTGTGTTCAATCATTAAGTGTTCATCATTGCAACCAAAAACATCATTATTATACGAAAAAGTTGGTTTTTGGTCTCTGATCTTATTATTGAAATATTATTACCTTTGAAGATAGTTTACACTGGAATGGGTCACACCTCACCTATTTACAGTTATACATAGATCCCAATACCACTACCCTCATATAAAAAGCAATTGAGTGCAACTACTACCTGCCACAATATATTCTGCTTTGGCAGTGGAAAAAGACATAATTTTATTTCTTAGCATGCCAAGAAACTAAAATATTTCTTAAACGGAATCAACCACATGAGGTAATCTTCCTACAATCCACATCTCCTACCCCAATCGACATTAAAATACGTCGATATAGAGGTATTGGTATTGCAAGAGTAATAAATACTAAAGCGCATTGTACCACCCACGTACTTGATGTTACGCTACTGCTATCAAATGGGATTCCTTAGGACACGATTAATAGTGAGAAAAAACTCCTACATTAAAGGACATATCGAGATGACTATACATAAGGTACTAAAAACTACCTATCATGCTATGATATAACATTTTATCCACATCCTTTCTAAGCATTTCAGATTCACTTATGCGAATGCCTTTATGCTTGGAGGATTTGAGTTCAAATTTCTTCACATGGTCCTTTTCATATTCCAATTACAAATAAATGTCCAAATTCCATTTTTCGCACTTGAAGACCAAGGAAAAAATTAATTTCCCCAACCATGATCATCTCAAATTCTTTTGTAATTAATAACCCAAATTTATGCCCAAGGTTTTCACAAATGGAGCAAAAAACAATATCGTCTACATAGACTTGGGCAACCATGATGTCTTTCCGACAAGCCATACAAAATAAAGTCTTGTACACAGTATTTCTTCTTATACCTTTACCCACATTATATGAAGAAGGTCTCTCATACCAAGCTCTCGGAGCTTGTCTAAGGACATATAAAGCCTTTGTGGGCAAAAATATGTAATGGGAACTTGGGGGCCTCAAAGTCTTTTAGTTATGACATATAGACTTTCTCTTAGAGAGTGTCATTTAAAAATTCACTATTCACATCCATTTGATGGGGCTTGAAATATAAGGCACATAATATAGCTAAGAGTAGGCGAACCGACTCTAATCTAGAAATTGGGGTAAAAGACTCATCAAAGTCAACACCTTCCATTTGGATGTATCCTTAATCCAATAACCTTGACTTGTTACATGACATAATACCCTATTCATATCATTTTTCTTCAATATTCATTCCGTATCAATAGCGTGAAATTTTTTAGGAGGTTAGTCACCTGTAAGGACTCTTTATGGTGCAGACCCCGGTACATACCATTTTTTTAAAATAGTAAAAAAATGAATTTTTTTATGAAACTTCATGGATATGATGTCCACGGTTAGAAGATCATCTCCAATTTTTTTATCAAAAAATTCAATAAAAAAACCATTGAGATGAGGTGATATGTAAAAAAAATGGTATAAATATTCATTTTCAACCGTTGAAATGTTGGGTCGGCGCCAGCCACGTTATGGATTGAATTTTTTGATGAAACTTCATGGATATGATCTTCTCACTGTCGAGATCATGTCCATGAAGTTTCATACAAAAATTGAATCAATAAGTGGGTGAGATGATCGTCAACATTTCAACGATCGAAAATGCATATTTATACCATTGTTTTACATATGCCCTCATCTCAACGGGTTTTTTATTGAATTTTTTTATGAAAAAAATTGAAGATGATTTTCTCACTATGGAGATCATATCCATGAAGTTTCATAAAAAAAATTATTTTTTTACTATTTTAAAAAAATGGTATGTACCAAGATTTGTAACATAAGGAGTCCTTACAGGAGAGGGTCTCTCTCTCTCTCTCTCTCTCTCTCTCTCTCTATATATATATATATATATATATATATATATATATATATATATATATATATATATATATATATATATATATATATATATATATATAAACTCTCCAACATAGCTCATTTTTTTTTATTTTATTTTTTTAAGGTTCAAGTCTTGGGGAGGGGGAGGGGGAGGGGGTGAGACTTGAACCCCCAACCTCTTGCAAAGCAAGGGTTGGTGGTAACCATTGGGGCAAGCCCCTTTGGTTCCCAACGTAGCTCATTAAATACATATAAAAACACATGATATATTGATGCATTTATGATGTATGTAACCGCCTTCGTCCAAGAGTTCCTCGGAGCACTGGTGTTCCTCGGAGCACTGGTGTTCCTCGGAGTACACCTGTTGCTCGGAGTGAGTATGTTGGTCGGGGGAATGATCTTCCTCGTTGCTATTGTGCCACGTAGATTGACACGTGTCTTCTTATTATTCGTCCACACTAGCATACTAATTTTGGTATCAACAGATTGGCGCCGTCTGTGGGAACGATTGTTATTATCGTTTTTCACCAAAAATCATTTATATAAGGCTGAACCACTTTAAAATTCTTTATCTCATTTATTTATCTGTGATTGAATAATTAGAGTAATCTAATTTTTTGCATCAACAGTAAATATCTATGTATATATTTATGTATCATGTATATATGAAAATTTTATGTACGTGTTTATATATATAATAGTGCTCAGATACAGTATTCCCGCAAAAAATAAAATGTGACTGTCTCAAAAAACTCTACATAGTAACAAATTGCACCCCATTTTTCGTCCTTATTTCTCTCTCTCTCACACATATTCTGCTCGTCTATCTTTTTTATTTCTCTCTACATTCTTACTCCGCTTGTTGATAAAAGAAAATATCACGACATGATGTACCAAAAAAAAAGCACCACATATAAAGCTGAAAATAAGAAATCGTGAAAGTACAAAAAAAAAAAGGCAACATAAAGAAAACAAATAAAAAGAGGGACCTAACAAGGTTATGTCATTTTAATGAGCTTATAGAGACTTGGGATGTGAAAATACATAGAGCATGTTGCTCAGAAAGTAAAAATGTTGGAAACACGGAGACCTCTAAGAGAGAGAATGTTGATAATGAGAAAAATTAGGAGTAAAGGGTGGGGACTACAATATCGAATATATGGGAAGAGGATAGAGATTAGTTGCCACGTACACTTTTGTTTTATCGTACCTGAGCCTTATATATGAATACTAATTTTGTCAAATTTTCAAAAAATTGTATTTAAAAACAAGTTTACCAAATGCGCACAAATAGTTATAAATACAAAAATCTAAATTTTAAAACTATATTTAAAAACAGTGTTTAAATCGAGTTTTCTGAATACAAAAACCAAACGGGCCTGAACAAAAACCCTAACTAAAATAATCGAATAATCCAACTAAAAATAATAAAACATTAATATAAACAAAACTGTAGATAAACAAATAATCGACTAGACCACCTAAAAAACCTAAATCAACATAGAGATGAATTACCCCTAAATGAAGCTTTGAAAATGTTCAAACCACTGTTCTAAAAAACCCGCCTAGGCTTGAGGCTTGGGAGAAACGCCCCGCCTTAGGATTTTGACGCCTTATGCTTGGTAAAACCCTTAAGGCGTACTTTTTCTCTAAAAACAACAATGCTTTAGTGAAACTATATCGCCTTTTAAAGATTTTTTTGCAAACCGGACCATTATCTCATCCAAAATAATCAAATAGTATTTTTATTTGCAAATATTTAAACATATTTTTATGATATGTACAATTTTAGTATTTTAATAGCCTTGTTATGTTTAAAAATATTAAAATATATTAAAAAGACCTAAACGCCTTTTCACGCCTTTTTACGCCAAGGCCCGCCTAGGCTTCTAAGGCTTAAGGCTTGGCCTCCACGCCTCGATCACGCCCCGCGTTTTTTAGAACCTTGGTTCAAACTGTTGATGCGATGTTGAAGTTTTGAAGCTTTGCAAAATGTTGAAGCTTGGAACATGGAACATGAGGAAACGATCGCGAGAGAGAAGACCCCTATTCAATATTTGTGTATTGATTTGTCAAAAAGGTACATGCGTCATTTTAAACAAGGGGTGTTATTGGTAATTGAGTGTATATGGTGAGCTAGTAAACGGCTGTTAAGCCCCAACGTAAAAATAACACTCATGCAACTAAAATGAAAAGTAGCGTACCCCAAGCCCCAATTATTGTAAACAAATGTACTCTATATAGTAAATGACCATGTTTTTAAATAGATGTTTGGGGTTTGAAGAACAAAGTTGCTTCGAAATCGATATTGGATTTCTCTCTTGGTCCTTTTTTTTTTGTTTGAAATCAAATTTATTTTTTTTGTTTTGTTTTTTTGCTGGAAATAATTTGGATTTTTTTCTACAAAAATCATTTTTTTAGAGAAACTAGTTTATTTTGTTTGTTTGAAATCAGTTTTTTGTGTAGAAATAATTTTTTTAGCTGAAATTATATTTTTATTCTAGAAATCATTTTTTTATGCCGAAAATTGTTTTTTATGTTGGAAATCACTTTTTTATGCTGAAAATCATTTTTTATTCTGAGAATCGTTGGAAATCATTTTTATTATATTGGAAATCATTTTTTTATACTAGAAATAATTTTTTATGCTGGAAATCATTTTTTTATGCTGAAAAAAATCATTGGGAATAATTTCTTTTATGCTGGAAATTATTTAAAATATTTTTTTATGCTGGAAATCATTTTTTTCTTCTATTTCCAGATTTCATTGAAAATAATAATATTTTTTATATTTTTAAAATATTTTTATAATTTATATTTAGTTTCAATATTTCCAGATTTTTAAAATATTCTCTAATTTCCAAAAAAAATAACTTTTTTCTGTAATTTTCAGATTATTTAATAATTTTTGAATGATTTATTCTGTAACTTTCATTTTGTAAAAACTTTATATTGTTTTGGATAAAAATAACCCCGTGTGTATGGCACGACCCATTTTCCATCCAAAAAGTTAACAGTGTTAACGTTATTGAGCAATTTGAAGTCATTTAAGAAGTTCAAGGGGTTAAATGCCGAAATTGGAAGTTCAAGTGGTAAAGTAAAAAATGAGATAAAGTTCAGAGGGAAAAATGCAATTAACCCCCCCAAAAACAAGAGTTTAGCTGAAGCAGCTGTTTTAATTTTTCTAAAATCAGATAATATAGGAAACATGCATACATACATATATGAGATTGTGTTTTGCTACGTTTACTTTTAGCTCACCTGCTTTTTAAATCTTATTATAAATAAAAGAAGTATCTCTATTGAGAACGAAAAACAGAATACACAAAGGACAAACTGCCATCCAAAAGACTACCTTAAAAATGGGGGAAATAATAAGTTCACAATGGACACGATTCAACATTCAGAAAAGTTTGAAGTTTAGTTATGTCATAGCTGATAAGGGTTAACTAAACTTTGCCCCTGTGACCAATGTTTTTGGGTCAGTTTGCTCCCATAACTATTAATTAACAAATCCACCCTAAACTTTCTAATTTGTCCCAAGCAGGTCCCAATCACTAACGTTCCAACACACACATGAAGGGTCAATTTTGTTATAAATAGGGGAAATTATGTACATACTCTTTAGCTCTCTTAATAATGGGGTAGGTCTAGGTTAATTGTCAAAATATTCACTCAATAACCCATCATCAACTAGCATGTCTCAGATTCCGTCAGAAATTTAACATTGTTACTGATGTGAACTCTAATGTAACAAATTATAAAGTTCATGGTGTTGATTATTCAAATTGATATCTTGGGGGGTAAAGTGTAATCAACCGTAACTAACATATTGCGTAAATTGAGACATTCAATTCCGTTAATGTGATGAAATTGTGTCATTAAAAAAACGTGGCTATTTTTCCACTATCTATTTATAAATAACTCAGGTGGTGGTTGTGCTGGATTTCCTTCCATCGTGGGTTGTTTTGTTCGTTTTTGTGCACGGGGGTGGGGGAGGAGGGTGTGGTACAACAGAGGCATGCAACTTTATATGATCTCAAAACTATTATACCCAACATAATGAGTTGAGCAGGAATTAAGGTTGCTACCAGGGTTAAATTGTTTTCAAAGTCTGAGGACATCTCTGAAATGAATGTTCAGATATATAGCAAAAGTATATATATATATATATATATATAGAGAGAGAGAGAGAGAGAGATTTTGGAAGCGATGAACACAGTAATTATGATAAATAGAGGTCAATTCCCTACTCCTTGTATCACCCATTAGCTCATAATGTCTCATGTTCATGATCCACGTATTCCGTGCACGGAATCAATAGCATAATGAATGGACAGTCATACCGTATTTGCAGTGTATAATACGGTGGATGCCGCAATCATACTTGGTGTGTTTTCAGGAAACAAAGATCTCAGATTCTGCTGTGTTGAGTTGTCAACAAATCTCTTTGAGGGATAGAGTAATTCCGCAACCTTATCAGCAGCAACAATCTGTTCTTCTCGAAGGCCTTCATTGTGTATTAATTCCCTGCAATAGCACAGCCTTCCTATTATATACTCCATCATCAAGGGCGAGTTTTCAATAACTTTGATGCCTAGCATAACTAATTTTACTTTAGTTGTCTGTTGTCCCCTGAAAATACAATGATCATACTTTTCTAATTTTTAAACTGAACTTAGATATGTATTAAATGAATTGTTCGACACTTCAGAAATGTAAGTGAACCAGAAAATTAACTACATTTAGATAAAATGTAGGGAACCCCCTAAACTATGAAAAAATTCAGATATTTCCTTACGTGTCAGTGAGAGCAACAATGAAAACCTTTTTAGCAACACAAACGGGACAAATTGCATATGGTGAGAATAGTTCGAGGTTTTACCAAAATTAATAGTCCATGGAGGTATTTACAAATTACAACAAATGTAATAGTTCAGGGGGTGTCTAGCAATTTACCCTTATATTCATAATAAATCAAAAAAATTATCTACTACATGGCCAATATTTGATTGAAAAAAAAAACACAATCATTTTACTTCTTGATGTGTTCGGGATTATGGTACATGCATGGAATCGAGCCGAGGCCAAAAATATTTTGTAATTGTAATTTTTTTTCATTTTCTTAATTTTAATAGGGGAATATTCCTATAAAAAATATTTTCAAAATCAGTTTGGGGTATTCTAATAGATAGTAAGAGAAATGTAGGGACATTTTAACACTCACTTTAAATAAGAATATTCTAGATCATTTTATGTCGTGGGAACCATCCTCCGATGTCACCCGACATCACATGAATACTAGAATATGATGGGAAATGGGCCCTATTTTAGGGTTTTATTAGTTATTTTATTTTCTTTTGTATTTTCTTTATTTTGTTACTGTATTTCCCTTTATTTTGGTGATTGTATTTAGAGGTAAGGAATACTAATGGCATTTTTATAATTAGTACCTTAACTTGGAGCATAAGTTGCTCCTCCCCTTTAAAGACCCACTTGTAAGCCTCATTTGAGAAAGAATTGAATTTTGAAATAGAAAAAGAATATTTCTCTCTCTAAAGTGTGTTTAGATAATTTGAGGAGCCTTTTGACATGTAATTTATATCAAATTAGTATCAGAGCGGGTGTCGCTCCACATTGGTGTTTGGTGTATTGGTGTATTTTTTTTTTATCAAATTGTACGCTACTCGCAATAGCTCCCAAAAAATCCAAACATCCAAAAGAGAAGTTCTACCAAGAGATGGCTCGGAGAATAAATAGAACACAACAACAAATTGATGCCCTCTTCCAACTCTTCTCCTCCAAAATTCAAAACCCTAACGCTAGCCACTCCCATTCAAACCCTTCAAACCCTATCTCCAGCCCATCCAACCTCGAAAATACCCCTGCTGGCCCTGCCTACACCCCACCTCCCTTCGATCTGCTCCCCGACACCCAAAACCCGCACCACCCCCAGAACCACTGCCGCTGCTGCCCTACCTTGGGCGGCAGCCCGCCACCCACTCCCCAAGCCCCTACCACCTTACCCCGCTGCCACAACCTTATCCCGCCACCATCGGACCCCAAAAACCCTATACAACCCACCCCTCTCCACCCATGACAGCCTCCAGCCTCTTCGCCCCACCCCACCAGCCATCCGACACCCAAACTTGCCTCTGTTCAGCCCCTGCCCCTCCCCGTTACCCCGAAACCCAACCTCAGCCTCCGATCCGGTTCCCCGACCCCCGATCTGCCCCAGCACCCTCCCAAATCCATTTTTTCACCCCGGACAACCTTCCCCTGCCCCAAGGGCAGCCCACTCCTAGGGTTCTACCCTATTTGTGCTCAAAATCTGTTTGGGACAACAAATTCAAGCCCAAACCCTTCTAAATGCTTCAAAACCATGGTTTTTGACCCGGGTGGAATTTTCTAGGGTTTACTTGGGTGAAGAAAGTGGAGAAGATGAAGAAATGAAGACCAAAATTTGTGATGTAAGGACAAAATTTTCAATTGAGTCCATTGTATGTATTTGACTTATTCCCGGAACAAAACATGCTTTTGAGCCATAGATAGATTTTTTATTGTCACGATCCCACACAGTCTATGACATCGAGTTTATTGAAGACGTTGCGGTCAAGCTTCAAAGATTTATCATGCCGAAATTATTTTGATGCACGTTTCACGTCTTCGTTGCATTCCGATCTCTCAGGTATGAATGCATAATGTTTATGGGACTCGAAAAATGTTTTTAGGATGTTATTTTTATTTAAAAAATGATTTTATAGATGCTTAAACTTCATTTATTCTGATATAAGGATCATTTAGAGTTGTGTATATAACAAACTCTTGTGTTTAGTGGTTCAAACGACATCGCAGGTCGTTCAAGCGAGATGAACATGTCGTTCGAGCGACATGGACATTTCGTTCGAGCAACATGCAGATTTCATTCGAAAGATGCGCCGACTTAACTTTTCTATTTAAGGCGTGTTTCTCTCAAAATTTCGTAAGTTGCAAAACTAGAAAATTATTTTACATACAGTACGTTTTTTGCACAAGTATTCTAAGGTTTTCAAAGTCTAAAAACATCCTTAGAGTTTCAAGATCTGAGCTTTCATTCTCATATGCTATAGAGATCTTGGTTTGCACCATTGGAGTTGGTTCATCAATTTGAACGTTGGGTTTTGCGGTGAAGAAGCGAAGGAGTTCATATTCAACATCGTAGACGTTGTCAAGCTATATCGGTGGGCATAGAGACATACGTGGACGCGTGTGCTGTGGACGAGCATCGTTGAAGGACTTATGTGTGGGCACTGTGGAGGAGTGGTTGAAGGATCAGAGGAGCGTCAAGACTTGTGGGGGATCGAGTCGTTGAGTAAGTCTATCGTCTGTACTTTGTAAAACCATATCATAGTGATTGTCTAGTTTGGCCCATCCGAGGTTTTTTCCCTTAGTGGTTTCCTCCTACATCCGGCGTCATCTTTGTGAACTTATTTATTTTACTTGCTTTAATCACCTAGATGCATGTTTAAGATTAAACGAGGTAAAATCGGTTCACACACTTGGTGCGGTTTGAAATTTGAAAAAAGAGTTTTCAAAAATAAAGTTGGTTTTGACATCCTTAAAATACATTCGAAAGAAAAAGGGGACTACAAATTGGTATCAGAGCTAGAAACATATTTTTTATTGTGTTGATCCCTTGTGTTTTTAAGGATGAATTTCGGAAACTACAAAAGTTTAGAGCTCCTGTTTTTTATGGCACTAACTATGGTTATTGAAAAATGCGAATGAGAAGTGCTTTGAAATCAATTGATGAGCGTGTGTGGTTAGCGGTCGAAAAGGGTTGGGACTCCACCGATCACACGGGAGGGTGAGGCTACTACTTTAAAACCCGTTGAGTCATGGACCGAAGTCAAACATAGACTTGCACTTTACAACTAAAGGCCTTCACGTTATTTCCTCATATGTCACACCGGAAGAGTATAATAGAATCATGACGTGTGAAACTTCGAAAGAAGCTTGGGATATACTTGCACTTACTCACTAGGGCACTAGCACGGTTAGAGCATCTTAATTTCAAAATCTCACTACACAATTTGAGACGATTAAGATGCAAGAGAGGTGAGTCGTTTGATGAGTTTTACGCTAGATTGTCAAATATTGTCAACTCATCGTTTAACTTGAGAGATAAAATACCCGACAATCGAGTCATTAAGAAGATCTTAAGGTCGCTGTCGAGTAGATTTGATGCAAAAGTGACCGTTTTGAACTCCTTGGGTATGCTTGAATCTACGAAACTTGAAGAGACTGTTAGTGACTTACAAACATATGAACTTGATATGTTTACCTCCAAGCAGATGTTAAAGAAAGAAAAGGGCATTGCTTGGAAAGCCCGGAAGGAGGAGACCAAAGTTTCGGATGATGATTCCGATTCCGATTCCGATTTTGAGGATGTAGCCTTGTTGGCAAAGAAGTTGAAAAAATTTATTAAGTTCCAAAAGCAATCGAAAGATGCCAAAAGACTTGAGAAATTCAAGAAGAACAAGACAGATCCTGCCCCTAAGGATAAGAGTGAGAATGTCAAAAGGGTCGAGTCGGATGGGTGTTTTGGGTGTGAAGGTTGTGGTCACAAGGTTGCCGAGTGTCCCACTAGACTTAAGAAGAAGGGCAAGAAGCCGATAGCATACAATGCCACCATAAGTGATAGTGAACCAGAAGAGGGAGAGAGTTCCCCCATTGAGCATAACTTTGTAGCATTCATGGCATATCATGTGAGCGACGACGATAAATCTTCCCATGAAGATTCTCATGTGCATGACACTTCCGAGGTCGTTGAGTGAATCCCAAGTGAGAAAGGGTGAAGCTAGTGAGGATGAGGAGATTGATGCAGGAGAGTTGCAAGTTGCCTTTAGTGAGTTGCAATGTTTAAAAAGACGAGAGGCGAGGCGAGGTGTATTGGCTTCAACGAAGCGAGGCATAAGCCTCGAGGCGTATTGAGGCGTAAGCCTCACAAAAAAAAAAAGCAAAATAATATTTTAAAAATACTAATAAAACCATAAAAAATAAAGTAACAAAGAAATATAAAATAAAACTGCAAAAAAAATATTTTTAAGGACTTTCTCACATAGTTAAACATTTTTTTGTTCCCCCTGGATAATTTTATAATATGACGATAAATTAATTAATGCAAAATCAAATTGACCAAATCATTTTTTTAGTCTCATTCACAATGGTTATTTTATAATATGACAATAAATTAATCAATGCAAAATCAAATTAACAAAATCAGTTTTTTAAATTTCATTCACATATTGGTTATTTTTTAAAAATTCCTTTCAAGTTACAATAGTAAATAGTATAAGTTAAGTGCAATTTTAAAATTAAAAAAAAAAAGAACAAGAGGTAGTAGATTAAAACAACATTTTTTTTTAAATTAAGTGCAAGTTTAGAAAAATAAATAACTTTTAACCTTTAAGAAAACAGACTTCGTGATGGAAAAAGAAAAGGAGTTTTTTTTTTGCGCCTCAGCAAAAAGGCGTGAAGCGCATCTAGGCGTAAGCCTCAAATTCAACCCTGAGGCTTAAGACTCGAGGCATTTTTTTACCCGCCCCGCCTCGATGCGTAAGCCTCAAACGCCTTTTTAAACATTGGTGAGTTGTATGCGAAAACGGTAAAGGTGAAAAAGACCAACTTGAAATTGCAAGCTAAGTTGAATGAGCGTGCCATAGAGAATAATGATGCTTTGATTGAGGATCTTAGGGCACGGGAGAAGACTCTTAGGGAGAAATTAGAATATGTGGAGAAAGAGATAGAGATGGTCTTCGTGGTTGGAGGCTTTAAAGAAGGAAATTCTAGAGTTTGAGGGGTTTAGGCGTTTTCTTGAGTCTAGGATTAGTGAGTTAGAGGAAAGATTGAAAGACTCGAGTAAGATGAAGTTTAATTTGGAGGCTAGATCGAAGAAGTTGGATAGGATGTTAGGCACCGTCCAAATCAAGGGAGATAGGTTTGGTATAAGCTACGACGATAGTGTTGTTCCCATTCCCAAAGCCTATACCAATCGTGTGAGAGAGCCCACTAGTAACGTGAGGAGAGGTCGACATTTTGATAATCATTCCCGCCGTGTTTACACTTGCACTCGTTGCGGTAGGAAATGTCACCAAAGATTTTTTGCTATGACCTTAGGAATGTCCTAGGAAGTTAAGGAATAAAGTCGTTTCGATTCTCAAAAACCCCATGTGTCATTTCACACCTACTTGGGTTAGGAAATCGGACTTAAGGCTTTAGGAATTAAACTCCATGGTTCTTGTTTGGTTGCAGTTGATTCTTCCCATGCTAGATCTAAAGGATGATTGTGTTACCATGTTTGTCATACGCTAGTCTTTACATCATGATTTATATCTTGCTAGTGTTATGACATGTGTACCCTTTGTATCATATTTTTTTTTTTTCATTTATTGAGTCTCATTTGAAAAATGCAAAAAGATTTTTGGTTTTAAATATTTTAAGAAATATACAAAAAGATTATTTTTGGGTCAAAAATATTTGTAAGAAAAATAAAAAAAGTAACTTTTGGTTCAAAAATATTTTTAGAAAAACACATATTTTCGGTTTATTTTTTATGTCGCGAGTGTTTCATGTTTGATGTGGCATATTAGTGTGCTTGGATCCCCATCATTTCATTATCCATGTGGCTAGGACATTTGGTCATAATTGTTAATACGTTGAATGATCTTAACCATTGTCTTATTGGAATTGTTTCGAAGTTGATATGCATTTGAATTCGACTTTGAATATATGCCATATTTGCACGCATACACGAGTTTATATGAATGTTTGACATCTCATGCATATTTGAGTTTGGTGAGACATTCTAATCTCAATTTTCGCCATCTATGCGCAAGTAGACTTAGGTAGAGGTGTGCATGTAAGAACCGTTTACTGTGAGTATTGATATTACATATATTGAAAAAATAATGAGTGTTCACGGAAAAGGGCTGCGAGTGAATAATAATCACGTAAGCCACCGTTTAAAAGAGCCCAAGAAAAAATTAAGGCAATAAAAAGAATCATATACCAAAATAGGGCCAATAGGATTTCTCTAAGTTGAGAAAGAGCTTGAAAAAAGAATATATATATATATATATTTTAGGGAATTTGGATAGAAAAATTTAAACGTGTTTGCACCACGAAGCCTTGTGTTGAAAAATCGTATCATGACACTATTGTTTGTAAAATCGTCAAAATTCTGGATTTGTGTGTATGATGATTGTTTAGTTCATTTAGCTTAATATATTAATTGTCACATAAGGCTAAAACTAAGTTTGATGACATTTAGCTATTAATTAGAGCTTCTTGACTGTTTCAATGTGTTGGAGTTGTGATTCATTTGTTGTAGTTCACGCCCATTCACTCCATATCCACGTTTGAGCACATTGATTCTATGTTGGCATGAAACTCACATTGTTTTACTTGTTTTATTTTTTTCTGTTTTGAGTCTGTTTTGCTACTGTTTGTTCTTTCCAGTTAACATTTTCAAGAAATTTTCACTGGACGAAACTTGATCATTTTTAGCACTGCAATTGAGAAAATTTAATGTCGTTCAAACGACATATAGCCCTCGTTCGAGCGACAAGTTGATATCGCGCGATGTTTTCTTCACGCGAGGTTCAAGCGACATAAAGAAAAGTGTCAAGTATGGGTCGCGAGAAGCGTAGCGCGAAGGTCGCTTGAAGGGTCTGATCAGGCAAGAGCACACTATTTTGCCTATGTTTAGGTCACTTGATGCATGGTTTGAGCGACATGCATTGTCGTTTGAACGACAGTGCATAGTCGTTCGAGCGACCTCTCGGAGGATTTTTTTATTTCTTCTGCTTTCGTACCTGATTAGACTTGCTGCTGATTCTCTTATGTTTTAGTACTTCAGGGCAGTTTATATGCAGTATTTGTTGATTATGCATGTTAATTCGCATACTGCATTATTTATTTAGTCACATCATTACTGATTTTGATTTCTTTCATGTGACTACTGTTTGCTAGCAACGATTTTGTACATAGTGATTACTATTAGCTAGCAGTTTATGTTTATCTAGATATGCTTCATTGATTATTCTTGCTAGATTTGATGTTTGTTTATCTTTTTCACTTATTATCTATTCGAGACAAAAAGGGGGAGAGATGTATGTGATGTAGGGGGAGTTTATTTGATGAGCACATAGATTCCACAAATTGATATCCTGATTTTTCAATGTATATTTTCACAATTGGTATCAAAATACTTTGCTCACATGTTTAAACAAATGATTTTATTGTAATTTTACAAATTGGTATTGATATTTCATATTGGTATCATAATGGTTATATCATTTGTTCCTCCATACTTTACTGCGTATTTGTCTATTTCATGTGTGTAGGTATGCTTAAGAGATTCGAGATTGCAAGACTTCATCACATTCAGACAGCTCATGCTTGTCGGACCATCATTTACTAGTCTTGTCCTGTAATTTTTTATTTTGGGTTTTATGGGATGGGATTTAGGCATCATACGGCTTGACAGCCCGGCTTAGGCATTTCACTATTTGAGTTTTGTCCCGGAATAGTCAAAGGGGGCGATTTGTAAGGACAAAATTTTCAATTGAGTCCATTGTATGTATTTGACTTATTCCATAACAAAACATGCTTTTGAGTCATAGATAGATTTTTTATTGTCACAATCCCAAACAATCTATGACATACAGTTTGTTGAAGACGTTGCGGCCAAGCTTTAAAGATTTATCATGCCGAAATTATTTTGGTGCATGTTTCACATCTTCATTGCATTATGATCTCTCAGGTATGAATGCGTAATGTTTATGGGACTCGAAAAATGTTTTTAAGATGTTATTTTTATTAAAAAATGATTTTAACAGTGTTTAAACTTCGTTTATTCTGAGAGAAGGATCATTTAGAGTTGTGTATATAACAAACTCTTGTGTTTAGTGGTTCAAACGACATTGCAGGTCGTTCAAGCGAGATGAACATGTCGTTCGAGCGACATGGACATTTCGTTCGAGCAACATGCAGATTTCATTCGAAAGATGCGCCGACTTAACTTTTCTATTTAAGGCCTGTTTCTCTCAGAATTTTGTAAGTTGCAAAACTAGAAAATTATTTTACATACAGTACGTTTTCTGCACAAGTATTCTAAGGTTTTCAAAGTCTAAAAACATCCTTAGAGTTTCAAGATCGGAGCTTTCATTCTCATATGCTATAGAGATCTTGGTTTGCACCATTGGAGTTGGTTCATCACTTTGAACGTTGGGTTTTGCGGTGAAGAAGCGAAGGAGTTCGTATTCAACATCGTAGACGTTGCCAAGTTGTATCGGTGGACACAGAGACATACGTGGAAGCGTGTGTTGTGGACGAGCATCGTAGAAGGACTTCTACGTGGGCACTTTAGAGGAATGGTTGAAGGATTAGCGGAGCGTTAAGACTTGTGGGTGATCAAGTCGTTGAGTAAGTCTATCGTTTTTACTTTGTAATACCATATCATAGTGATTGTCTAGCTTGGGTCGTATGGGGTTTTTTCCTTTAGTGGTTTCCTCGTGCATCCGGCGTCACCTTTGTGAACTTATTTATTTTACTTGTTTTAATTACCTAGATGCATATTTAGGATTAAACAAGATAAAATTGGTTCACACACTTGGTGCGGTTTGAAATTTGAAAAAATGTTTTTCAAAAAGAAAGTTGGTTTTGACATCCTTGAAATACATTCGAAAGAAAAAGGGGCCTACATGTGGAATGTGCACCCCTCAATTTTTAGAAATTAATTTTTGGTCCCCACAAGTTTTTGGCACAATTTTTGGAATTTCCTCGCAAATCTTCAATTTTTTGAACGCTCGAGGACGAGCTTGGTTTTAAGAGGGGGAGAGATGGAAATGCGCCCTATTTTTGGGTTTTATTAGTCATTTTATTTTCTTTTGTATTTTCTTTATTTGGTCATTGTATTTTCCTTTATTTTGGTTATTGAATTTAGAGATAAGGAGTAGTAATGACATTTTTGTAACTACTGCCTTAGCTTGAAGCCTAAACTACTCCTCCCCTTTAAATACCCACTTGTAAGCCTCATTTGAGGAAGACTTGAATTTTGAAATAGAAAAAGAGTATTTCTCTCCCTAAAGTGTGTGTTTAGATAATTTGAAGAGCCTTTTGACGTGTAGTTTACGTCAGAATACCTCCATCAGGGTACCTTCTCCCTTCCCATACATATGCGGTGTACCCCTATTGGGAAAAATTTTCAAATACCACATTCTTCACAGAAATGAAAATGAGAATTTGAGTATTTCTAATCAAGGCAAGTGTCAAAATGATCCTTCAACAACTTATTTTTACGAAAAAGACAAATAAATAAATAAATGATCCACAATATATGATCGGTTTGGAAAATTTTGCACATTTTCCTAAAGGCACTCTAGAAATATTTTTCAAATTGATCCAATACGGTGGATCATTTTAGAAAATCTTTTGAATGTGAGTTTTTTTTTTAAAAAAAAAACATGGTAGCAAACGATCGTTTTGGCATTTTATATTCTAATTAATAAGTTGTTATATTTACACTTCGCAACATCTACTCCTAATGAGCTATTTACGTTATGAATTCGACCGTATACGATTAGGAGTCGAGTTGGGATTCCTATTAGTTTGGTAACAGGTTTGCGATTGTTTGTGGGATTATGCCTCGAGATGGTTCAATTGGAGAGAACCTCGGCTTTGTTGGGGAGAATCGAACGAAGTGATGGTTTCCACCTCCAAACCTAGTAGCGTCAATGCCATATTCCTAGGAATTCAACTCCTTGGGAATCGCAACAGTTCCAGCAACATAACACTGGCAATCGTCGCCTCCCTGTGGCAAGAGAGGGAGATTTATTGTCAAAACCAGAGCCACCCTCGGACAAAAGAGAGTTGCCAATTCTACAACATCCCACCAACACAAAAAGATCAAAGCCACAAAAAATCACATGTTCCTTGAGTCATCGCCCAGCCTCGCCTAAAGAGCATGAAATAACTGGTTGCTTTTGCTCTTCCATAAGATGAGGTGAGAACGAAAAAAAAGTACAAAAATATGAGATTGAGCATCTGTATGTCTTAGACCCGCATAGTTTGAATCAGTATAACACGAGAGACCCGACTCCCTGAGGCATAAAATAATCCAAATTATGGACATGATTTGAGATATCTCAAGATATGGTAGACAACATCCAAGTGAGCAGTATGCGGAACATGCATATAAATTGGCTGAAAATACTCACAGCAAATGTCAAATCCAGTCTCGTGTTGATCATGTAAATAAGGCGACCAACTTATCTCGAAAAAAGTGAGGGATTCAAAATCAAATAACTAGCATCGGTTGAGAGCTTTTGGGATCCATAGAAATGGAGTAGATACAACGTATACTATATTGGGATAAATAGATTCCACGTCGAGACCGAGCCCCCTAAATCCCAAGATAGTAGTGGAGATAGCTTAAATCCTTCACCTCAAACATTTTGCAAATATCTCGCTTTACCTGAGCAATCCCATCTCCATCCTCACCATTAATGAAAATATCATTCACAAACAAAAAAAATGATGTTTCTATCATCGAGCTGACTACGGATAGGAAATGTATGATCGAAATGGCACCGAGTAAAACCCATTGAGAGAATCACCTTACTGAACCGATTAAACCAAGCGCGAGGTGATTGCTTAAGACATAAAGAGACTTTCGGAGACCCCTAAGCCCGAAAACCAGATGAGAAATCAACAAGCGCATGCAAAAGTAGCACTAAAATCTTTTTTGAGAAAATCCTTTAGCCACCAGCCTAGTCTTATACTGATCAATTGAGCCATCAGCCAAATACTCCACATTGAATACTCATTTGCATCCAATTATATATTCTCTCCATGAGGTAAAGAAACAGCTTCCATGTACCATTATGCTCCAAAGCATCCATTTTCACTTTCATGGACGCCACTCACTTGGGGTTCCACGGAGCCTCAAACACATCGAAGAACGGAGATGGAATCAAGCCCCTGAAAGACTATTGTAGAAAAGATGTTGGGAAATGGGATAAATAGTATTAAAAGAAAAAACATATCCAGAAGGGAACGCCAAATACAAGAAGCATCATGATAACAGAATTAGGAGGTGCTAGGTGGTAAAGAATAGAGAGAGTTACTCGAGTATAGAGAAGGAGTTAATGGGGGCGGATAAAGGCGATGGGAATAAACCTGCAGTGGGGGCTTCGATGGTGGGAGGAAGAAGTCTCATCAATTAGAGGAATAAATCGGGCAACCAATAAAGCCTCCTCTATCGGTAAAGAAATTAGGTAAGATAAAACCACTGAGACTGGATGTGGGAGGTTGTGTTGGTGGATCCCCAAAATAATTCAACTCATTGTGATCATAGACCCTGCTAAAAATCCTCCTCGAACTCAAGGCTAGCAAGGAACAATGTGTAGTTAAGAACTTAACAACAAAATTGAGATACATGGCAAGTTAAATAATATTTAAGAGATTAAAAGAAAAATTAAGGAAATGTGAAACCGAGGAAAGTTAATATTCTGGAGACATACACACATCCCCCTTCTATAAATACGCACACGGGAGGGAGACATTCGCAACACAGACATATTGACAAATGGAAATGGTGGGTGAGGAAAAAAAGGACGACACTCTTATCATGTGATTGGTGGCTCTAGAATCCAGAACATGGGTAAATGCGTAGCCCTGACATGAAAAGTAGAAGACCACCAACGGAGTCACCGAATGACAACTGATATCAGCAATGGCAGCCATACAAGATGAAAAAGGGGTTCTATACCTATCAAACTTTTGCTTCAACTCCGAACGGAGCTTGAAGCATCGATTCCAAGTGTGCCTATAGCCCCACAGTGGTGGCAAGAAATTTCCCCATCATCGGAACAGGATCCCGAGCACAATCGCAAATGTCATCTCATTAACCATGGAAGCGAACATGAAAGGTGGTTGAGTAAGACGGAGGCGGGGGCGGGGCTCCTCACCATCAACAATAGCAAACGTCTCTCGTAGAGTACGTATAAGAGATGTGTTTAGGGTCTAAGTCTTGAGAGAATCATACTCAAAACCGTAAACCCATAAGGAATTGGTAAGTATGCTGACGTTGTTTCACTAAAAGCGATGTTACTTGGGGGGGAATCACTGAGGGACTCGTATTGGTCTCTCATGATACACGGGCGATTTCCTGATGTTATTCAAAAATCCAAGCATCATTGTGTGCATGCACATCGCAAAGTCATCATTCGACTCATAGAACATAAACATGTTGTAGATACCAATGTATACGAGGGTCTTACTTTCGATATTTATTTGCATTTTTTTATTTATATTTTCTAGTTTTATTAAGCTATTTCCCTTTTATTAGTTGATATATTAGGTTAGTGGGTAACATTTGCTTTTAATGTCTTCAGTGCGCCTTCTTTAGTCATTTAAACTTTAGGGTAATCTTAGCTTGCAAGATACCCAACTTTATAAATAAAGTCTTTAACCATTCGTTGTACTCACTATCGTCGATGCTTTATATGACTTCTTCTGCTCCTCTATCGTGAGGCCAATTGACGTGCCGAGCGAGCTAATGGTTGCTGATGACCCCTGCGTGTATCACATTGGAGAGCTCTTCGACATCCTCATTGAAGATCGTTGGGCTAGTCGGGTCAGATATCGAGAGGCTGAGGTGTTTGATCTCGGAGACTTCTTTCCAATTTGGGGGGAAGATGAGGATGGGTATTGTATCGGAGACTTCTTCAATATATTATGAGTTTAGTTGGATAACTCGCACTCGATGGTGATTTTGCTATGGTTAGTACTTCTGATGTTTGACGTGCGATTGTTGTATTGCATGGGGTGGCCATGAGTGATCATGGTGTGTAGACCCATTCAAGGATGCAGTTGAGACACGATCAGAGATTGATTTCCAGCATTTAGAATAGAGGCGGCTCATTGTGGGTGACAGACCCTCGTTTGGAATTGGTGGCCCTCCCCAAGGCGTTGGTTTATTGATTTCCAATGTGGCAAGCTTCGGGGTTGATTTTCGTCCATTATTTGGATCCCTAACCTATTTACCAGTCAATACTCCGGGCGTTTCGTAGACAGCTTCCTTCCTCAATTGGAGGGAATGATTGTGATCGCATGCTTCAATCAATGGTCATCTCTGCCCTTCCACACTTGTGGGCGAGCTTTTCTTAGCTTGGGGGAATGACATATATAAGGGTCCCGAGATTTATTTGTATTTTGTTTTTAATTCTATTTTCATGTTTCATTAGGTTATTTTCCTTTTATTATTTGTTATATTAGGTTGGTGAGTGACATTGTCTTTCATTATCGTTAGTGCACCCTCTTTAGTGAAATATACTTTAAGGTTATCTTGACGAGCAAGGTTCCCATCCCTACACTTGGTCGTTATTTGTACTCATTTTACTATTGGACATGAATGAAAATTAAAGAGAGAAATTAGGCATTTGGCCTCTTAAACATATGTTGTTGTTATTGTTGTGAAACACTTGCATCAGTTTCGCTACACTCCTCCCTTGAGTTGAACATCCAACTCAAGAAGGTTCCCCATTCCAAATCACATTGATTAAACAATTTTGGATCATTGCCGGTGGTGGCTTCTCGGTCCCTAAAAGCCAACTAGATTCGCCTTTCCCCTTCCCCCCCACCCCCCAAAACATAATGGTGGAAAGAATGAGACCACAAAGAAAAATATCACCCATTCAAGATAACACTCTTACCCCGTTGGGCTGGTGTATATCGTGTAGATGAAAAAATCCTTCTCATTACCGGAATCACCCATAATATCACAAATAATGATTGAATTCAACGGAAACAGGTTGAAAAAATATCATGCCCGTGAAACGAGCACAAACAATAAATCACCAAAAACACTTGCCAGAGACACTGTGAATCCATGAAAAGCGCTACCAAACACACTGATAGCCCCAAATAAAGGAAAACAGCACTGCTTAATGCATAACTCTTAAAATCAAAAACCTTGAAGAGGTAAAAAAAATTAAAAAATATATATAAAAAAAAGGGTGAACTGCTTTTGAAACCCTTACACCTCCCAAAGGATTCAGATCTTACACAAAGCAGATCGCAAAGCCTTGTACCTTCAAATCGATTACAAATTGAAGCTTAGTAGATGCGAAACTGGTCAGGATTTACTCATGAAGGCATCGCTACCTTCAACCATTCAGATCATGGTCAGATCTGACCTAGGGGCCTTCATTTTTAGCAACAGATGGACGTGATTGTTAGGGCTATGAGGCTAGGGTTTCGAGATAGTTGGAGAGGGTAAGGATGGCCGAAAATAGAAAAAGGAAGTGCCTAGGGTTTCTCTATGAACAGTGAAACCCTATGTTTGCAACTAGGGCAAATTCCAGTTAGATTTAGAAAGAGAAAAGGGTTGCGAATAAAGAAAGAATAATTTGGCAGCAATATTAAAAAGAATTTGTGAAGGCTTACCTAATTGGGAGCCCAATAATTGTATTTTTACTGATAAAGTTACAATTCTAGAAGGTTCGAAAGACTACAAAATTTAAGGGGTCCTTTGATCTTTACTCTTAAATTTGAATCTAAACCATTAATACCTCGTACTTAAGAGGAACCAATTAATATTTATTATTCTAAATGATTAAGAGGCTAACAATTATATTTTCTTCCGAATGGTTAAGAGGTAAAATTACCTCAAAAAGCTAAATTCCAATAGTCTATTCAGAGGTTCATTTAGACAAAAAACAAACATATTATTCAGATTCAGATTTTAGGCTTCGCATATCAGATTCATACTTCAGATTCAGATGAATAAACAAACGCAGCCCAAGACTGCACAACTAACGCCCAAAACACGGAGGACCCAATATAAAAGGAAAATTATTACTAAATTAACACATCCAACAGCCTCTTAATATGAAGGTCAAAGGAGCTGGCTTCTAAAAGGCTACCCTTAGTCATATTGAAGTCCCACCCATTTTCATCCGACTCATATATACTTATGATGATGAAGTATCATAGGTATTCCTTCTCCAAATGGAAACACCACAACCACTTGTTCAAAAGAGATATATCCTTATAAATTATATTATATATGCCTAAGCTGCCAATTTCTTTTATCTTTTGAAACTTTTTCTCACTTGAGGAGATTTTTTTTGTATCTACCTCAAGCACATCCCAAAGAAAATTGCTCATTCTTTTTTTTTTATTATATTAGCAACATGATTAGGAAGTCTATATATAGATTGGAAATAAATATGTGAAGTACTCAAAATCACCCTAATAAGAGGGTAGGCATGATATAAGAAACAAAAAATAGAATGATATAAGATCTTACATGAGCAATGGTGCCAGTTTTGAAGGTGCACATGCTCGAAAGAGAGCTTCAGGAATTACAGGGGAATTCAAAAGAATATTAGGGAGGGAGATGTAAGCAACTTTTGCTCTGTAATGTATGTACCATTCCGTGAGGAAATGGGCTCGATAGGCAACAACACATGGTAACCGTGCAAGCTGCAATTCCAAAGCCACTGTCCCAGAAGTGCATAATGCTACTCTGCTTGCCTGCATCATATCGAAACTCTGCTTGTGTTACTATCATGAATCTCACTAAGGCACCGTTTGGTTCAAGGTGAATATTTTTTAACATGATAAAAAGTATTTTCGCCTATTTGGAGCTAGAATTTTGTTGGTATATAATTGTACAAAAATTCTTTTTGTACAGAGGAATCTGTACAGAATCGGCTGTACAGACTGACGTGTCGTATCTGTATTGGTCCGTGCTTTGAGTGGGCCCAGACACAGACCAATACAGACATGACACATCAGTCTGTACAGACGATTCTGTACGAATCCTCCGTACGTGTAGAATCACTCATAATTGTAAAGAAGTGTACATGCTATAATTATGTAATTTGGATAAATAGTGAACAACATTAAATCCCAACGTGTATTTTCTTTCTAATTTTTTTCTATGCAGTTGGTATATACCTTATAATTATCATTTTTTAACTGGCTAGAATAATTACGTGAAAATTCCCTGAGGCAAATCCACTAAGCCTAATTTGTTACATAACGAACTTATCAATTGTATGGTTGCGTTTTGCCATAATTAAATAAAGAGATAAGAATGCCTTACAGCAAATGCATCATATTTAAGGTGAGGTGATCCTCCTGGAATCAATATAACAGGTGCAGGCCACTTATCAACTGCTTTGTTGATGTGGTCTTCCACGAGCTGATTAGGTGCCACATGGACCACTGTCGTCAACTCCGAAAATGACTCCTTTAATAGCTCCATAGTGTGAGAGAAGATGGAAAGCATACGGGTTACCTCTTGTAATCTGCTTCCAGGTAGCAGGGTAATGACTGTGGATCCTTTAAGAGATAAAATCCACAACTTTGCAAGTTAAAGCCATGGAGAAAATCAAGTGCATATTGCTCACAATTAACAGATTTAGCCATTGCTTTTCTAGCGTCAGCTACACAAAAATATGACATCTAAGACGAAAACAAGTTGAGGCAAGGAGAGAGAGAGAGATGCATGGTGAAAAGGAATACAAGGTGGTTTATTAATACACTTCCCACAGCTACTTAAAAGGGTAAAGATTAATCGACAGAGCTTTTAGTGAAAGTCATCCCAAATGTCCATGCTCTCCAGAGGTAAAAATATAGATAGTCAACTAACAATAAATAGCATGTTCTTAGAACTACATTAGACTTGCATTACCTGATGATATTCCATATGTACTTCGAAATTCTTCACCGTTTCCTCGCACCTTCCATCCATTTTCTACCATATCCTTTCCCTGAACATGAACACCATATATTGTATCTTCTAATAAATCAACTGTATTTGTGTGTTAAAAGGAAAAAACAAGATGGAATTCAAACACATATTTGTACCAGGTTGAACTCTAAAACATCTTCCAGGATGGGGTGGCCCACAAAGGTTGCAGCCAGACCATTATATTTGCACACTTCCTCCTCAAATGGAAGGATACACAAGACATGGTCCACAAATTCAGAGAGCCCTTTTAGTCTTGCTTCACCCCCTTTCCAAGCCCAAAACGATGGTGCTACATAATGGAAGTGTGGAGGGCTAACCAATCCTCGCTCACCATATCTAGCTGCAAAAACCATTCCCCCATTTTCCTACACCATACTTTTTTTGCATAAGAAAAAGGGTATAGTGCAAAATAAAAAGGTTGAACTATGAATTTTTTTGTGTGCAAGGAATCCCGCTGAAATATTTTGAATGCCAAAAAAAAAAGGACCAAAACATTTTATTGCAAAGAACCCACCTATTGTCCATAAAATTTGTTGCTAAAAAGTACCCGGAAGGGGGTCTTTAACATTAAATGCATAGTTCAGTTTTCTATGCATTAAGTGTGTGTATATATATATATATATATATATATATAGAGAGAGAGAGAGAGGAAGGCTCTCCTACATCATGCTCTATACATCATACCATACATCACACCTAGTTCTAGGCCCTAAGAAAAAAAAAATCCAATTTTTTTATTTTTCTATTGAAATTAACCTTTCAATCAACACATATTCAAAAAATTAGGTCAAAATACATTTTCTAACTATTATTAAAAAAATCATAAAATTCTGCTAGCGACCCTTATAAATAAGGTATTATCAACAATTTTTTGTTGGATTTTTAAAAAATAGCTAGATATTGTATTTTTACCTAGTTTTTTGGACATGCGTTAATTGGAAGGTTAACTCAATGGGTAAAATAATAAAAAATTGAAAAGAAAAGTTATTTAGGCCCTAGAACTAGGTGTGATGTATGGGTGATGCAGGAAATATGATGTATAGGAGCCTTGCTCTCTCTATATCCATATAATAAAGGAGCATGGTTTTTGAAAATTTTGCCAAAATATCTTCACTTTTTTTATGCATGACATTTTTCTCTTTCATGCCCATACATGAAATGTCATGCTAAAAGTTTTTTTTTTCTTTTTTTTTGTGTTATATATATACTATTATAAATATTATTATACTATTATAAATACATGTATTTTTTTAAATACGTGTAAATTTATATTTTTTTATTAAATATTTTTCCCATTTTTTAAAACTATTTTTTATTAATTTTTTAAATATTTTTTTCTTTTTTTAATTTATTTTTTCTCAATTTTTTTTAACTATTTTTTTTTATCACGGGGGCAAATTTATCGCCGTGCCCTCGGGCACGGGCATCCACTAGTATACATGTATATATACATATACATATACATATATATATATATATGTGTATATATATATAATAATGCTCTTGTGCGGATCAGTCCGCATTTTAACAGTGCGGACTGAACATGTGTCACCTGGCGGTGAGCCTAGAAATTATCGGATAAATTATAAGCGCCACACGTGTTCAGTCCGCACTGTTAAAATGCGGACTGGTCCGCACAAGAGCAGTATTGTGTATCTATATATGTGTGTGTATATATATATATATATATATATATATATATTTTTTTTTTTTTTGGGGGGGGGGGGGGGGTGGAGATGGGGGGGAGGAGGGGTAATTGCAACAACTGCATGGTTCAAGGAAGTTTTTGGCCTAAGAATTATGTAAAGTGTGCAAAAAACTCGAGGGAGGTGATTGGAAAATTACCCCGTAGCTGCTTTAGAAGACGGAATGAGAACCCCTTTGAGTCCACTGTCACTACGACATGAGGGCGAAACAGAACTGCAGCCTCTATTGTTTGTTTCAACTTGACCTGCCATTTTAACGCTCCATTACATGACAGGTTTGAATCAAATGTACTGATTCACCAATGATTCCTATTAACTATAGTTTAAGATATAACTAAACTGTGAAAATTAGGTTGGGGTGGGAATTCATATTTATGCCAAAAAAGTGAAAGTGCAAAACATATTACTGTGCTCATTACTCACCCTGAAATTATTCAGATGCGGCAACAACTCCCAAATCCCCATTACCGCAATATCTTCCATGGGGAACAGAGATTTCAATCCTTGCTTGGACATCATAAGCCTAAAAGATGCATAAAAATGATGGGAGTTTATACATATCCAGAAAGATGGAGATCAGTTTGTGAACAAAAATTCCGTAGGTAATAATATACTTGGACAATCAGTCAAACATGACAGCTAGCAATTATACACATCATGGCATGGACTACATATTGAATTTGGCAGCAAGAAAATGAAAGAGAAGGAAAACAAAGAGCTTATAGACTAAAGCCTCTATTTGAGTATTGAATTTCATATAATTAGGATGAGAGAGAGACCTTACAAATTGGACCAACAAAATTAATAGATACCAAAAGTGATGGTATTTACCAAATGGTACCATTAATACCGCGTAAAAACAATAATGGAAAAAGAAGAAAAAAGTTAAAAATGAATGGAGCATATGTGAAATGCTCCTATTTCAAATGGATGCATTTCACGCTTTTGGTGAAATGCTTCAATTTCAGATATTACATATGAGCTAAAATTGGTCAAATAATGAATCATTTCATTAATGAAAAGAAACAAAATTAATGGGCTAATTTGTAAATGAGCCAATTTATAAATGGACCAATTTACAAGTTTTGGACAACTAACAGGGGGGGCCTTACTGTAACGATAAAGACATACTAGCAACAAAGAACTTTAGTATCGAAATAAAACTATATTATGGTATTGGATTAAATGTAGTACAATAGCTGATAATACCATACCCTCCAACACCAGAAAACCGTATAGGAAAAGGAGAAAGCTTCTTCATAGAAGCCATGAGACGAGATCCTATAGTGTCTCCAGAAACCTCTCCCGCAACTAGAAAGACCCTTAGTTCCCCATCTTTAGAAGCCATGTCCACAGCAGCCTGGCTTGAAACAGAGAACAATCTTCTTCCTAACCGCAAGAAGCCCGCATCACATCCACTGCTCAAACTCTGGATCTTTCTAAGCAACATTTTCAAGATTTTCTGACCATCACAAGCACAAAAAAAGAAGGCAGTCCTAACAAATTTCAGGCACCATCATTGATAATATAAAAAATAAAACATGACAGCAAGAGTAAACAGTAATTTTGTTCCTATATATATACATATAATATAATAGTGGACGTTCCTGCCTGCTACACAATTATAATTTAGATCAAGTGTATTCGTGTTTGCGGACTGCCAGCCACATGACCTATCCTGGACCGCCGCATTTACATTGTCACCCAAACTGGTGCCGACATTGTTTACCCATTATCCATACCTGTACACTACTTGTACCTGTATTTGTATTTGAGGCGGAATTTGATTTAAAATTTGATTCAACTTTCAAAGAAAACGAAATCATTTTTTTAGAAACAAAACATCTTTTTTATTATAACTTGTCCTGAAGTTTTTCAACTCCTACATTAATTTTTCCACACTGCTAGAGACTATAGAGTGGAGAGAAGAAAATGGGAGAGAGAGTTATATAGGAAGTGGCGGATCCTTCGTCCAAGGGGGCGCAGAAATATAAGGGTGGAAAAAAAAAAATTACAACTCAAACACAACATGAATTAACATGTTAAAATTAATCATTCTGACTCGAATGAAAACCGAATATGACAGTACACAAGCGCAACACGACACAATTAAATTGGCACCTTTACCAGAAACGAGTAGTAAGAACTAAATTCTTAACCAAAATTCAAGTACAAAGCACTAAATAAAGTGACCCTACATTTCAATCAACTAAATATTATACATTAACCATAACATTTTGCATCTACATAAACAACTAGATATATTACATTTAATTTATATATTTTACATCAACCTAAATACTTCATTCTGCATTAAGTCATTAACCAAAATTATCAAACTTTAAACATATAAAGTGAAAAGCAAATAAAGCTATGCTTGAAACTAATAACATTCAACAATTTTTTTACTATATGCATTTCCATATGAAAATCAAAATATATGAACTGAAATTATACTATTTTCAATTCTTTAAAGAGTATAACATAACTAGATTGAAAGAAAATTATTAACAATTATAATAAATTGTAACAAATAAAGAGCCACAAACCTACGACTATTTTACTAGTGTAAATAAAGAAACTGGTAAAACAACATACCTAAAATAGTATAGGTTAGCAATGGCATCCAATTATCAAATACATGCAATTTACTTCAATAGGGTATGAGAGTATCAAAAATATACGCAAAAACCCTAAAACGAAGAAGAAGAAAAAGCTTACAGCTCGAGAGAATTTCGGGGTTGACCTGAAATGCTGCAAAGCAAAGGCTTGTTTGGGGGAATTTTATTAATTTCCTTCAAAGTATTGTTTTGCTAACTAGCAAATGTTATATGGATTTATTTTCATCTGGATAATTATTTTGTTATTTTGATAATATTATATTATATTATATTATATTATATTAGACTTAACCAATATTTCGGGTCGCCCGTATTGGCGTCCAAATAATTACTTCATAATGCCACAATAAAAATTATTTTATTTTCCCGCCTACCAAACATTCCTTGCTCTCAAACCCTTCCTCTCCCTATCAAAAACTCACGTTTGTCACCTTGATACACCACCAAAATCATCTCAAAACTCCTAAATAACTTGTCTTTATCATTGTGTATTGTTTACATTGACGTTGCATAATTTTTTGACCATTTTGGGTAATTTCAACAATTATAACTCGGGAAGTGGACAACATAATGCGGAAGGTTGTGGGCCTTCAAACTCCAATTAAAAAGTCCAAACAATCCCCCAGAGGTATTATTCTTTATTTGTAAATGCATTTTGTGTGTTTGTTGAGGTTTGAAAAGCTTGAAACAACATCAATGGCATTTGTAGTGCTTTAGGATCTGGATACCGACAGCAATGATGTTTGTCGGTATCCAGACCCCGAAACAATTATAATCTTTTTTTAAGTTTTGATTCAATATAGACATGTCAATATAGTTCTTCCTATTTCGAGATCATAATGTCGAACCAAAATGTATAGCATACCTATTAAATAACTAGCTTCGGGTTCTAAACCCTGATTCATATTGTGAACATTCGTTATATAGATAACGAATATAAGTCAATATTTCGTGATTTATTCTCCAAATTAAGATTCTTTCATATTGTACATTTGTTCGTGAGGTGAGGCCCGACTTGGTATCATTAGGTCAGGGTCATCACCCCGAATTATTGGTTTCGTTAATTTATCCCCGATTGGCATGTTCCTTTATTTTGTTTTGATTTTTTTAGGATCAATTCATGGTTGAAATTATTGATGGAAATGAAGAGATAAGGGTGTTGATCTAAATAATGATGTCAACAAATACGTTTTTACTAATCCACCTACATGGCTCAATTACGGAGACATTGCTCGATAATTCTTCTATTACCTACACGGTTCAGTTGCCTGATAAAGTAAATCTTCATTCTTGGTTGATTCTGGATTGTGTTTTGCCACACGACATGAGTTAGTTGATTTTTTTGGCTCAAAGTCAAGCTAGATTAGTACGAATTGTGATTGTAACAACCAATTCGGAGACATCAATGACTTCATAAAAGGATCGTCTTCACTTGGGGTTATTAGAGCAGTAGACTGAAATCATGTTTTATGTAATAGTTTTAGTTGTGGATTTATTATTTAATAAATTATTTTTTTTATTTTAATGAGAATCATGTATGGGCATAATGTTTATATTATTTTATATATATATGTTGTCTTATTATTGGGGAAAATAACTTAGGATTGACATTTAAGACGCAAAAATATTTAAGCCCTACATATCTTTGATTAATCATGCATTGAAAAGAAATAAAGAATTAGATTTAAATATTAAACCTAGGGTTTCAAGGATACAATACATTTGCGAGTCATGTTGTAATTCGTATGAGGAGACAAAGGTAAAAGAGGATGAAATTTGTGTTGTCCTCCAAAGTGTACAAAAATCTTGTTAAACCTTTTATAAAGCCTAAGTCTTCTAATATATTATCCTCCCCAGAGTTAGGTATGTGTGTGGGCACCTTTTGAAATGAAAACCATTCCTTATGAGTGAGATGTTGTGGTCTTTATCTAGGCCTCTTCAGAAAAACATGAATAGTATTTTCTCTCACCCCTCTCAAACCCTGATGATGAGTTTTTTCCTATAAAACCCTTTCACACACCTTTGTATACAAGTACAAAAGGTGGGCTTAGATCAAACCGAATTTCTTGAGAGTCTGGGACGAACTTCTTGGGTATGTGTATTATACTAGGAACCTAAGATAAATAATTAAATTATCTATAAAAAAAATACTCAAAAATTCTAATTACAATTATTGTAATATATTTACTTTCTTTATTTAATCATATTTAATTTCACTAAATAATTGTGGTTGCACTCTAATTTAATTATCTCATAAATTACTTGGATATAATGAGGTTTTATTTGCAAAGTTGATTATATTACATAATACGATTCCCCACATTACACTACACAAAATATGTCGAATTGTCACGGTCATTGACCTTGACAAGTTGGACTTGTCAAGGTCAATGACCGTGATAATTCTAGGGGTGACAAATTTTGTTGTCACGGTCCTTGACCTTGATAAGTTTTGTCACGGTTATAGACCGTGACAAACCCGTGACAATGTTTAAAAAATTGTCACGGCCAATAACCGTGACAAGTCCGTGACAATTATGGGCAGAATTGGAAAAAAATCTGCTGGGCAGTTTAGCCACTGCCACTGCCCAGCAGTATATTCGTACCTGATATAGCAACATTGTACCTGTTCAAGCATCATATATCCAAATAAAATAGAGATAATGCAAATATACATTCAAAATAGAGACAATATGCATCACGATATAAACCAAATATAATTCAAATGTACCAACTTAAAAATAATTCAATTCAAATAATGTCACTACATGTCTTGGGTAAGGTTAAATTTGAGGAGGTGAGTAGGCCACACGATATACGAAATAAACACTACCACTGATATACATCGTGCCGCATTGTTCGCGCAATCACAATGGGGAGTTCTCCTTCCTGGGTATCACATGCGTGACGAGCACCTTGAACTCGATGTCTTGAAGCTCACGTCTATGAACTAGTCCACTTTGGACGATATTCGGGCCCCTCAACCCCCGCCCTATTCGTTGGCCAACAAATATGTCCAGTATAAACACGCTCGACCAACCAAGGGTCGACATCGGTCGGTCGAAGGGAGCCAAATAGGGAAGTGGATCATCAAAGTCCGCACATATCAGCGATGAAGCAGCGAGGTCCACATCCTCGTCATCCTGCACCTCCTCCTCCACCACATTATCCTTCCCTTTCCTCTTGCGTTTTCTGCCCAACGAACGCTTCATGAATGAGAACATATCTTGGACCGTCGCCCCAAACGGGACAGCTTCGCATCATGCGAGTCCACCGTTCGAGCCAACCTGGTGTTATTCGTCTCCAATCCGATGATCCTAGACTTGGCCACCCGCGAGCTCACCCCCTTGTCCTCCCCTTGCGATCAGAGCCAAGCACTTGGATGAGTGCGTCTGTGGACAAAGATGCCTTGTCGACATCAGACTGTGACTCATGCACTTCCTTAAGCTTTGCGTGAAACGACAAAAAGCACATGATTAGTAAAATAAGTAAATTAAAAAATTATAACGTAATTAACAAAAAGTAAACTGTCGGATTACTTACAATCGTGGCCGCAACGCTCGGGGACACCTCTTTGTCCTACCCCTTCTTTGTCCGAAGAATCACATAAGTATCGAGCCTATGTGCCCTACCCCCAGAGCCACTCCCTGTCCCCTGAAATAAAATAAAGTAAAATTAGTATCGGCCCCGCAAATTAAAATAATGCAGAATAATATATTTTTGTAGTTATAGAAAAATTAAATCTTACCATTAGCCTATGCTCCACATTGGCGTAAGACGTCCGGCCGGAGTAGTGCACGTCCGTCTTTTTTGCCTGATTTTCCCTTCCCGATTGACGAGATGCCAATTGTCGCTCTCCGATCTCATTGTCAACGAACTGTTGCCATTTTGCCAATGAGATCGGCTCCTTCAACGGGACAGATTCACGCATTCGGATAACGGACTCTCGTGTCTTCCCAAAGTACCGGCTCCGCATATTTTTCTTCCACGTCTTGTGTTGCTCCCTCAACTGCTTCAAGACGGAATCGCGTAGCTTTGGATCGAAGATAAATTGTTCTTGTCCAACAAATACAATGTTAGTTGCAAATAAATATAAACATAAATATAAAATGAAATTGAAATCGAAATTGAAATTGAAATATAAATATAAATATAAATATAAATACATTACCTGTAGTGCCACCCAAATAGCTAACTTGAACTCATATGGCACCTCCTTCCATCTAATGTACCCCGGGCCGATGATCGTCTTTACCAGCTCGAGGGATCTCGCTAATAACCCCGACTTGTTCTCGTTGGTCATCCCCAATTTGCCATATTTAGGAAGCCTAGGGGTCGAGGAGCTTTCGTCGCCTCTGCTACCACCGAGCCCAGACGACATCATCATAACCAGCATCATCATCCTCGCCTTAATACCTGAAGGAGATATTTGTTGTAATAAAATGTTATTAGTACAAATCAAAATGAATTAGAATAAGACATGCAAATATGTACAATTAATACAAATAAAAATGAATTGTTACTATTAAACATCCTCACCCCCATCCCTACCCCATCCCCCACCCCATCCCCCTGCCCCACATACACACAAACGCCCCCATCCCCCATCACACACACACACACACTGCCCCACCCCCACCCCCTTTTCCCACCACACACACACGCGCGCGCACACACACATACACACACACGCGCACATATATGTACAAATCAAAATGAATTGTTATTAAAATATGTATAATTACTACACGCGCACACTACACATCCCCACCCCCACCCCCACCCCTACTGCCCACACATACACACAATACACAAGAGTGAAAATGATAAAGTGCAAATCAATTAAAAGCATTAAAAATGGATGTTTTGGTACAAATTGGAATATTTATTACAAATTAATAAATGTTTAAAATTCGGGTTATCATAAAAAATGGATTGATATTCGGTAGGAGCAGCCAAGTTATCCACACTACTATTTAGACGCTTTGGCGCATGTTGGACAATTGACCACGGCTCGTTGTTGATATACTCCGAGTAAAACACTTGGTTAAACCTTTTGAAATGCACAAATAAACGGCTCATCGCTCACGTGGTCGTTGCTCTTCAACTTGGACAAGTCAACCATGATCAAATTGGTGACAGGATCAACTTTACAAGCATTTTTATCCTCAACTCTTACCTAGTCACAGTAAAATACAACCTCTTTGAAGCTTATATAATCCAATTCAAATATATTTTGGATTACACCATAGTAAGTCATTTCAGCTTCAACGAGGTTTTTATCTGTTGCGCTCACTCAAAAGAAAGTAAGAGCCTTGTATGAAATGCTCGAGTTATATACATTTGTACTTTCCTTGTACACTTTAGCGCCAAAAACGTAACCGTTCAATCGATACTTTTTGTACTCTTGTGCCATGAACAAGGGGTCAGTGGCTAGACGAGCAAGCCTTGATGTCACATCTCCCGTCTTTAAGAGCTGAGAATATAGATAAATTAATTATATTTGTTGTAAAATTTGAGTGTAATGTAACGTTATATAACGGCCATTTTCATTATAATTACCTCTTGTGCCAACCACAGCCTAAATTCGTTGTTTGATTGTACCATTATTTTTTTCATCTTTTATTGTTCTCACATGCTTCATATTTTATGCCTGTTACAAAATTAATCATGTATAAAATAATCTAAAATAATGTTAAACATTATAATAATCGAAACTTACTTTTTCCATTCTTCGACATCTTCATGTGTGTCAAATAGATACGAGCTACTTGCTCATGTTGAAAACTTGTTAATTTCACTCGTTTTCCCATCACATGACCACCATCATCGACGAACTCATCAGTGTCATCAACGCTGGTCGAGTCAGGCATACATTCCCGAGTATATATTGATGACTCCACAGTGATGTATTCCTCTGCAATTGATCCTACAATGTATCGCGTATTCTTGACGTAATCTTTAAAAACTTTCATGAGACTTGGTCACATGAGCTAAATAGGCATGGAAGAACTTCATCGAAGCAAGTTTTAGAAAGGAGTTCATGGATGCAAGCTTGATTTTTGCAAATACTGTGTGATGGGCAAGCAAACTATAGTTTAGTTCAATACCTTTACGACCAAAAGTAAAAGTGTTCTTAACTATATTCATTCCAATGTTTGTGGGCCTTTAAATATTGTATCCCTGGGTGGGTTAAAATATTTTGTAACTTTTATTTATGCTTTCTTTTACAAAGTCTTGGTTTACTACTTGAAAGAAAAATGGAAGGTCTTTGATAAATTCAAGGAGTGGAAGTCTGCGATGGAAAATCAAACCGAAAAGAAGATCAAGTATTTGAGGAGCGACGACAGAGGAAAATTTAAGGATGAAAAATTCCTTCAGTTTTGTAAAGATGATAGCATCATAACACATTTTATCGTGAAGAAAACTCTAAAATAAAATGGTGTTACGGAGTAGATGAGACGCACTGTTATAGAGAGGGAAAGGTTTATTAGGTTTTATGACGAGTTGCCAAAATCATTTTGGGCAGTAATTATTAACCACGCTGTTTATTTAGTCAATAGGTCTCCAAATGCAACTCTTGGATTGAAGTTTCCCAAAGAAGTATGGTTTAAGAAAGATGTTGATTACTCACAGCTGAGAGTATTTGGGTGTCCCAGATATGTTCACATTCCCAGTGATGAAGGGACTAAAAATGACCCGAGGTCTCGCCCATTTATCTTCCTTAGTTTTACGAAAGGGGTGAATGGGTACAAGCTTTGGGATACAACGTCAAGAAAGATATTTGTTAGCCGTCATGTGAGATTTGATGAGGGGCCTATGCTTAAGCACAAGGAATTTCAAGAAGTTGCAAATAACGGTGGTGTTAAAATCATCAAGGTTCCTATTTATATTCCAAGACCGTCCATTACTGGAAGTGATGAAGCGTCCACTAACGGTGCTATTGATACTCAACCAATCAAAAAAATTATTGAGGTGTATCATGGGGAGGAGGAATCTAAAGAAAGATCGGTTGAGGTGGATAAACCTCAATCGGTTAAGCATGAACCATATATAGCACATGATCGAACTCGTTGTGAAATCAAATCGGCCTCACGATTTGGCTGGGAAGATGAAGTACATTTCGCCCTTGTGTTGAGCAAGGGTTATCCAACTACTTACAAATAAGCCATCAATAGTAAAGGTAAACAAAGTTAGATGAGTGCTATGGTAGAAAAAATGGAAGCTTTATGCAAGAACTCCCTGCGGGAGTTGGTTTTGAAACCTAAGGACCTACACATCATTGGTTCCGAATGGTGTTTAAAAAGAAGGAAACAATCGATAAAGAGGTAAAATCACATTACAATCTTAGTTAATAGCCAAGGCGTTTTCATAAAAAGAGGTAATAGACTATGGTGAGATATTTTCTCTGGTGGTGAAACACACTTATATACGATTATTATTGGCTATGGTTGCTCAATTTGATATGTAATTGGAGAAAATGAATGTGAAGTCAACTTTTATTCACGGTGACTTGAAAGAAGTTATCTACGTGGCACATCTAGAAGGGTTCAAAGAAGTAGGTAAAGAGAACCACATGTATAGGCTTAAGAAGTCACTGTATGGGTTTAAGCAGTGTCCACGATAATAGTACCTACAATGTGACACTTTCATGATGAAGGTTGGTTACACTAGGTGTGACAATAACCATTGTATATACTATCAGACATTTTTGGATGGCTAATTTATTTTGTTAATGCTTTATGTGGATGACATGCTCCTCGCTTGTTGGGATATGTCAAAGATCAAGGAGCTCAAGGTTAAATTGAGCTGGGTGTTTAACATGAAGGATCTTGGCACCACACAAAAGATCATAGGTATAGAGATTCAAAGGGATTGAAAAGTAGGCAAGATATGGCTCTCTCAGAAGAAGTACATATCACATATTCTTAAAAAATTAACATGATGGATGCCAAGCCTGTATCTACGCCATTAGCTTCTTACTTTATATTGTTCGCAAAGCAATGCCCTTCTATAGATCGTAGAGATGTCGACAACTCCATACGCATGTGTAGTGGGTTGTCTCCTATATTCAATGGGTTGCACACGACCAGATTTGCCCAAGCAGTTGGAGTGGTTAGTAAGTACATGTCGAATCCGAGAAAAGAACATTAAAAATCTATTAAATGGATTTAAAGATATCTGAAGGGATCCAAAACTACGGGTATTATGTTTGAGCGAAAGCAAGGAGCCGAGTGTGTTGCAGGGTTTGTAGACTTACACTTTGCACGTGATCTAGACAAATGGAGATCAAACATAGGTTATGTGTTTACTATTACCAGTGGATCGGTGCCTTGGAGATTTATGCTACAAGTAACGAGTGCTTTGTCTACTACAGAGGTAGTGTACATGTCACTCACGGAAGCATCGAAAGAGGCAATATGGTTGAAATGTTTGGTGAGTTAGCTGGGAGTGAAGCAGGAGAGAATTCTTCTTCATTATTATAGTCAAACTGCTTTGTAATTGTCTAAGAATTAAGTATATCACACCCACACAAAGCATATTGATGTGTGATACTATAGGGTGCGGGATTGGGTGAATTCTTGCGATGTTGTCATCGAGAAATTGCACACTAATGAAAAAGAGGCGGACATACTCATAAAATAGTTACGACAGAGAAGTTTAGGCATTTCATAAAGGTTCTCAATCTCACCTATTATTGAAGTTAGAGGTGGCTCTACGTCGGGTGGAGTCATATGGGTTTAATGGATATTGTCATAGTCCTCAAGCTGGATCAGTTGGAATAATCACATTTCAGTTGGCAAGGTTTGTCATGGTGGAGATTGTTGGAATTTGACGCAATAATGAATGTAGAAGCCATTGAAAGTGGCACCCCCATTTTCTCTAATGCTCCATTAAGAGATCCACCACCAGCAACCCTATTAAAAGCTCAGCAGACCCATTAAATGCTCCACCACCATCCCACCAAGGATTTGTTTAATCCTTTCTCTACCAGGAAGGAATTATATTGTTGAAAGACACACTAGAAATCAAGTGAGACGACAATTAGAAAGAGACATTTTAGTCGTAAATGAGTGCAAGAAATAAGACCATTTTTTAAGTTTCTTGTGTGAGTGTTCCTCCAATATTGTGAGTTGAGTGAGTGCTCAAATGAGTGATTGAGTGTGTAACACATATTCTCCTACAGTGAAACCTCTTATCTCCTCTTATGAACATAGCTAATTTTGGTGAACCACATTAAATACTTGTGTCTCTAAATTGTGTGGTTATATGCTTATTTCATTTCATAAATCTATTAATAAGTTAATTTAGTAGCTTGAGGGAAAATACCTTGGTTTGTATTCTGCACAACCGATAAGCAGTGTTTTGAGGCTTTCAAAATTCATCTCTAACAATCAACAACAGTTATTGCAGGATGTGAATGAGGGAAACTTAAATGGAAACATAAAGTAGTTATATGGAGTATAAGATTTCTTAGTGGCACTTGATAATGGTTATCATAAAGTATTACAACTAATATTGTTAGGAATAAATAATGCATTCGAAAAGAGATCATAACATGCTTTTATTACTTTAAATTAATGTCACTAATAGTTTTTTTATTTATTTTTTTTAGAATGTAGTTTAATATAAATTTCCTCTTTATTTCCATTTTGTGATTTCTTTTAATGCAATTTACTTCATGGCATTGCTACCTTTTATTTTTTCTTTTTATTTCCTTTAAATCCGTTTGATAATGTTCAAACTTCATAATGCTTAGGTCACTTTACGTTTGGGAAAGAAACTGTGTTTTTTTAATGATTATATAACTTGTTCTTCCTAAAAATTGGATCATATCCTTGAAGCTTTATGTTCTTATATCCCTTTGGCACTAAAACAAGGACTTTTAACTATCCAAATGAAAACCCTAGTCATTCCCTGTTATGATTAATGGAACTTAATTGTACATTATGTTCTAATAATGGAGAACATTAGAGATTTGGTGCAAAGTTTCAACAATTTTATCATAACAAATTTTATAATAATAAGTTTTTAATAAGTCCCCATTCTTCCCAAAAAAGTGTTTAAGATAGCAAAGAAGAACAAGAAAGATATCAACCTATGTTCAAATCAGGACCTTAAGGGTGGAGACCATCAATAGTCTCCATATAATCATCCCAAGATTATGAATAGTTTTTCCTTCAATCCCAAGAACAGGGGGTATAGTAATCCCTTATTTATGGATAATCTTAAGGTATTTAGTGATGTTTACTTTGATAAAAAGGGTAGGAAGAACATAAAAGGCCATAAAAAAATAATTTGTAATTGAAAACAATATCATCTTTGAATTGACAATAGAGAACACAATAGGGTTGCCTTTGAATTTGCATAAATGGGGTATAATGCTCCATTCTTCGAACTTAAACACTAGTGTTCTTGTAGTTTCATTTGTGTATTGACCCAAGAAGGTGTAGGGTCTTAAAATTCATTGTGAAGAATAATTTTTGAAGATAGAATTGTTAACTTTGACTCATGCTGGGTGTTTATTTATGGGTGTATTTGTTTACACCACACTATTCTATTAATAGCCACCAGCATTTAATTATCCCACTTAATTGGGATCTCAACCTTTTTAACTCCCCCTTAATCGTGGTTTATAAAAAAACATATAAAAAGGTTATCTTCGTACCATAAACGAACGTCTTTCGAACAATACCTAGGTTTAAGAAACCCTATTTTCCATTTCTCTCACCTCAAACACCTCGAAGTTCAAGAAACCCTCTTTTTCATTTTCTCTCCCCTCAAACATCATGATTCTAGTGGAATGACCATCTCCTTTCTAGGCCCGACTGAAAGCAAAGATGAAGACGGTGATGGGATCATAAAGAAGAAAAAGCGTTGGTAATATTTTTACTTCACCATTTCCGAATCCAAAATCAACAGAGAAGAACATGTGGTTACACACATATGTTTTGGTGAAATTATTGATTATTTTGTAAAGATGATTATTTGTTTCATATTAGATTTTGAAAGAGAGCAATGTTTTTATTTGTGTTTAGTCTACTGGGGCCTATTTTTGAACAAGAATGGGACTTTTTTCTGCTGGGATCGTAATTAATTGAAATATAATGTTTTGTTTTGTGTTTACTTTATCGGGACACTTATTTTTTTCTTTTCCGTATACTGGGACGTAATGAAGTTGGACTCTATTTTTTTTTCTGCAGATAGTTGTTATGATAAGGATTGAGGAAGAAAATTATGTTAATTGGATTATTTTTATGCCAACAATGAAGTTGAATTCTTGCTTTTTGCTGGAGATTATTATTGTGATAAGGATTGAGGAAGAAACGTAGGTTGTTAGGATTATTTATCTGCCGGTGGGTTAAAAAGGGTCATGATTGTAATTGCACATGTATTAGCTTCTAATCTTTAAATGAATAATTCAGGTGTTAATAATTGAATAATCTGGTTCATTTAAAAACACCCTTAGTTCGTCCAATCAGTGTGCAATGATAGTTGGATGGACTTGGGTAATGAATTGGTTTCACAAAATTTATAGATCAATTGTATCAACATGTGTAAGGCTTTAGTTGTTAATGACAAGTAGGATATATTTATACAAATTTGTGTTTGAGAGTCCAAAAGGTCGAGTTCCATCATTATTGGATTAGAAGAAACCTAATTTATAAAATTCATCTTTTCACAACGAGAACCATCATTTTTAGTCATTCATAGTCCTTGTACTCCTTTGAAATCGCATTTTTTGATATTTTAGAAAAGTTTAAACATGAGAATAACTTATGATTGGAAAGTCATAACTGTTATCCAAAATAAACTTTAGTAACTAAAGAACACACACACACACACGCATATATATATATATATATATATATATATATATATAATTTGAATCACTATACAATCTTACAACGACTTTAATGGAGATTTGAACAATTGAGTAAAGTGCTCAACACTTTGTCCGTAAGACGAGATTTGTCGTACAACGGTGCTTCACGGCCTCATGAACCAAGGAGACAACAATAAACACTTGCAGTAGTAGCACTATAAATTGAAAGTAATATGTGAAAAACAATGCAATGAAATGAAGACTGACATTAACAAAAAAAATGGCTAAAAATGCCAAAATAAATGTCGGTTAAAATGCAGTTACAATCGTCCATAACTGTCACAATAGTGGGAACAAAATAATCTATCAAAAAATGAAATTAAAATTGGACCAGAAATAAATAATTACGCACTAAAAATTGTAATAGAAAATTATTAAAATGCCTAAAAAGCTAATACTTTGGCCAAATCAAAGCCCACGGCTACACCAGTGCACGTGCTGGATCGGGTCGGATCGAGCGGGCGGTGGCGGTGCGTGCATATGGACTTGGAAGTCAATCCAAGATCATATAGTTACTCCCTCCTTCAAAGATTTAGAATAATCCAAGGGCACTAAGACCATATGCCATAATCGGTTATAATATAATACACCCATTTATTATATTTTTCCTATGTGGGACTTTGACTTTTTGTTCAAAACGTCTCTTCCATGAGAGATCGGTAATACCCCGTAATTCTGAATGTTCTATTTAATTAAATTAGAGAATCAAATGAGAAAATACGATTTTATTTAAATTACGTATGTGGAGTAATTTAATGAGATTTATCAAAAATTGTAATTTTGGAATTTTAATCGAGAGATAGATACCGATTTATATTGCCTCATTATATTTACTTAGTGCGAGTGGTAAATAGTTACTTAACGCGTGTAGACCATGTTGGGGTGAGAACGAGTAATATTTTTAAGTGACTCAAATGATAATTTAGAGGTCATAGATGAGTCCGAAAGGGTCAAATTAGTCAAAATAGTATACCCGGGGGTACTAGTTGAGTCTCGGGGTAATTTTAGACTAAACCGAGACCGTTCAGGGGAATTTTGGTCTTTTAACTTGAGAGGGTATGAAGACCTACGAATTTGAGATCTTTTTATCAGCCGTAGGAAAGAGGGATTAGGGTTAGAACACCCATGACAACACCAATACCATTAGAGAGAAAAGAGACACAACTTTCTAAGGTAAAAGAGAGAAGTGGGAAGGATTCAAAGGAGATTTTCACTATAAACTTGTTGGGGAAGAAGGATTGAAGGATGAAGATCATCAATCATCAACAACAACCATGAAATCAGACCCTACTGATCATAAGGCAAGTTGTTTATTACAAAAAAAATATAAAGTTATAATACCCATGTGTAGGGTTCTTGAGTAGTTTTGTTAAATCAATATCTTGATAGGAGAATGATGATATTTATACATGTTGGGATAGGATTCGCATGTAGAATGATTTAACATATGTAGAGGATTAATAATCAGAGTAGACTTGATGATTATTTCGGAATAAAATTTGGGTTTTGAATGCATATATGGGAAGAACACCATAACTAGGGTTTTAAGAAATTCTGGGTTTAATTCACTATTTCGTTAAAGGAATTGGGGTTTTAATGTATTTGACACGTTAGAAATTATCCTAGTATATGTGGAAACATGTTAGGATCATTGGGTCGAAGTTTGGTGAACTATAATGGAGTTTGGAGCTTTGTTAATGGAGGAAAAGGTTAACGAAGAAGATGAACTACGTCTGTCCCTGTTCGTTCGATCGATCGATCGATCACGAATTGTCGATCGATCGACTAGGTCGATCAATCGAACCCAGCAGTCGATCGATCGACACAAGCTATTTTTCTCGAATTTTTCGTGTTTAAGTCTTCGTTGATTTTCGGGAATGAATTAGTATCCTAGGGTTTATAATATACTTATATGGGAGTGAAAATGAGACCGGTAGGTATATTATTGAGGTCCGACAAGGCCATTGGGTGTAGGGCTTGGATTACGGACCGACGAGAATAATCCGATTTAGTAGAGTATCGGGGACTTCAGAATTGAGTTACGAGGCGAAGTAAATTCAATTTAAGTAATAGACCAATAGGGTAAGTAAGAACTACTGAAATTATATGTAAGGGGGTAACAAGGACCGTTAGAGTTGTGTGAATACTCAAATAAATGCGATTAATGAGATAAATCGTAAAGCGAATATTGTACGATAAATACATGAGATTAAAATATTACGTACGTATATAATTAATAGGTCGGGCGTGTACCTACTGAATTATGTGATCTTTTAGGTCGAGAGATTTATACCTAAAGTAACTATGTTAGGGTCGAGGTGATATTCCGAACTAACATAGGGTTATAATATGTTTGGGGTCGATGTAAAATGCCGAACCAAACCTTTAAACTGGTGGCGTGATGAAAAAGTCCGAGCCAGAATTTTGTGTATATAAATAATTGGGGTCGATGTATCATTCCGAACCAATTCTTACTTGGGGTCGATGAATCATTCCGAACCAAGAGTTCTTTATTTGTGTATATAAATAATTGGGGTCGATGTATCATTACGAACCAATTCTTACTTGGGATCGATGAATCATTCCGAACCAAGAGTCCTTTACGTGAGTGAAAAGGACAAGATAATAATGACTGATATTTAGTTTATATATTGTGTGTGAAATATATATACTTGATGATATTCTACTTGTGTGTATTAGTAGATTGATATGTATTATGTATTTAAAGATACATACCGAACTGGTAAGTTAAGTGGTGAAACTTAATTACGAAACGTAACGTTAAATAGAGAATATCTATTTAGTAATTTAAGTAGTGAAACTTAATTACAAAAGTGGGAAGACAGAAACTATGATTATTGTAGAAATTTAGTAGTGAAACTAAATGAGAAGTTTTGAAACATAACATAGAGAAAATGTTACTTGTGTATTAATTAACCTTCGTGAGATATCAATGTAATGAATGTACGCTGTGGGAAATATGAGAACTTAAGTATAGATAAGTTCAGATGATTACTTAGCCCTAGATAGCTTGGAAAATATGGCTAAGTAGGCTAAGTGTAGAACGTTAGGTGTGCACAAGAAATGAGGGGTGAGTAAACTCAAATGAGTGTACGAGAACCTAACATGTGTAATCAATAACCGCATTTTATATAGTGATAAACACTTGCAAAATATTTTCAAAATGTTTTGAGTACTAACTCTTGCTATAAAATATTTTCAAAACCTTTTAGGTGTCCAGCCACAGGGACGCCATGTATGATGACTTCCTTCCAGGGACTCGAAGCTGTAGCACAGTGGATGCTTACAGGATTTTGACTAGACGATATCTCTCATTCAGATCTAGTACAGGATCTCACACTATTCTATGTATGGACTTGTGGTCCGGTATTAGTCTCAGATGTTAGTTTCAAACTAGTGATTATTCTATTGTTGTTCGGGATTTTTAGCTGATGGTTTTTTCGGTAATACTTTTGTTCTATTGTACTTTTACTTTGTTGATTGGGTTATAGTACATGATATTTTTACTTTGTTCTGCATGGTTGATTTATCTGTTTTAAGAAAGATAAAATTTGGCACCGGTCTAATTTTACTTAGGGGATTAGTAATTAAAAAGTTTTCGACAGTGATGCTAAGAATGAACCATTTGAGAAACCTGTTTTAATTTAATAAAGGCCTTATCACCCGATGTTTAATTAGGCGAGGTGTCAAAAGATCCAAATAAGTCAAACTTCTATTCGAACTTATCAGAATTAAAACGTAGTGTAAACCTTTTAAAACACTATAAAACATTTTAAAACCATTTTTCATTATAAAAATACATCCTTATTTTTATAAAAATAATTCCGAGTACCATTAATTATACACATTCATACCTGAGTGATCTTGGAATGCAATTACCTTCGAAGACGATTAAACTTTCACCAATTAAACATCGGTATGATAAATTCTTTGAAGCTTTGCCGCAACGTCTTCAATTTTCTTCAATACGTCATAGACCAAGTGGGATCATGACAAAATAAAAAACTCTCTATGACAGATTACAAACACAATTTTGTTCACGGAATTAAGTCAAACCAATACTGGGACTCAATTGGAAATTTATGTCCTTACAAAACCCAAATAAGAGGGTTTAAATTATTAACCCTAAATTTGTTTTTCTACAAATTTTCTTACACTTATTTCACTTGTGCACACTTTCCAACAAATCAAAATATGGAAATTCAAGTTTTGAGTTCATGGGTTAAATTTCACCCTTATGTGTTTTCGAACTACATGGACTTTAATGCCATTTTTGACTATGTAGGCATCTCGAGTCTTCATCGGGATTCGAGTCCTCTTTTATTATTTTTCACTCTATTCATTCCCATTTTTAATATCTCTCTCTCTCTCTCTCTCTCTCTCTCTCTCTCTCTATATATATATATATATATATATATATATATATATATATATATATATATATATATATATATATATATATATATATATATATATATGCATATTCACTTCTTTATAGTGAATCATGATCCGGTGTGTTACTTACATTTTATTTTATTTTCATATTTTTTATTTTCTTTCGTTTTTGTAATTCCATAAGACATGGATATCCATTTTATTATAGTGGATTATGATCTGCTGTATTGCATATAGCATTGTCTTTCATGTTTATTATATTTTAGCGGTCCTGTCAAATATGTATATTCCATTATTTTTAATTGGTTGTGATCCAGTGTGCTGATCATATTTGAGCTACCTCGTAGATTATTTTATTTCCTTTTATTTATACTCCTCAAAATAGCTCATCCCCATCTTTTCCATGACATGGATATGACAATTTATTTTCTCACATATTTCACTCTCCACAGATTATACACACAAATTGCATTTAGGAGAATAATGGGAATATTATCATAGCCCATGAGAGATCGAAAGGGAGGAATAGGCGTCTAACACCTTCCCATTTCGTAACTTAGCCCCCAGAATCGTGATATATTTGGTTTTGTATGCATCAGTTTATTTTTTATGACGTTTCTTTAAGGACGGCTACATCTTTTTCCTATTTTGAGAATAATAGGTTGGTGACTCCATTTTTTATATTTTCACCCCTTTGACGACAACCAATTTACGTCCGTAACCCACGAATATCGTGATGGTGGAAAGAGGATTTTCTTCCTTGATCCTTGCACGTAATCTCTTTTCAGGTCGGGTGGACGGCCACATTTCTGACTCCGTTGGGGACTGATTATTTTTAGAGTACTAGATTTCTATACGTGTATATATCTCCACTTGCATATTCTTCCACTTGTATATTCTTCCTTCTTACTCTCATGCTCACATGTTGTATATATGCCTTGCTCATGTCATGCTTATCCATGTGTATTTTTCTCACCATCATGCTCCTTTTTCTCACCACATGTATATACCACCTTTTCTATCGCACGCTTCATGCTTTATCCACTTATATATACTTATCATGTTTCACTTCGCTTACCCGTGTTCTTCACATATCACTTGTAGATATCCATACTTATTCCTACGTATATATTCACATGCTTCACCTATCACATGATTCACATATTACTTGTGTATATATCCACCTTACTCTCACTTGTACACCACTTCACATTATTCTCACTTGCGTATACTTTCGCATGATTACCCACATGATTCATATACCACTTGTGCATATAATCATATTATTGTCACTTGTACACACTTTCACCTTACTCTCACTTTCACACCAGTTCACGTTATTCTCACTTGCACACAGTCTCACTATACTTTATTATCACTCTTACATGTTTCTATATCACTATATCACTCTTACTTTGCATCTCTCTCTCTCATGTGTATATTCAAATGTCTCACACCTTGTATATATCACCATGCCTTATATATGCTCCACGCTTCATGCTACTTGTACATACCATTTAGATTTACTCTCCTTTTATACTTAACTCTTTTCTACATTCCATCCACTTATATTCCCATACCTTACTTCATTCTTAATAGTCGTATCTACACCCCTTAACTTATATAAAACTTTACATAAAATACTAATTGAGACTCATACATTTTGCACACTACATCACGTGAGCACTACACTTTGACCAAAATTTTGTCCCGTACTAGACAGTCACTTCGTGATGGGTTGTCGGATCTGCAGGGTGCAATTAACCTAAGAGATATGATTTCCACCTTCCATTCGTCTAGTACCTTTGACTTATATCGAACGTTTCCTTTCGCATCGCATCACTTGACCGAACTCACGATAGGAGGTATATAATAAGGAACTCGATCACGTATGTTAAGTATATCGATTTTGCTCTCACACGTACCGTCACTATGAGGCATATCGTGAGGCAATGCATGTACAATCAGGTATATCAAATGGATTCTCCACATATACCGATGAATGATTACCATTTTATGTAAGAGGTATATCATGCAAGTCATGCCAAAGGGGAAACACTTGCACTAACCTCCAATGCGTAAACCTCATATAGGCGTCTACCTTAGGACACACATACGTAGTTTTTCGATTTCAACACGAAACTCTGCCAAAATTTTAAGTCATCTTACCGCCCAATTTTTGCGTTGTTTTTTTCGTTTTAAAACAAAACCCTGTCTGTGAGTCTGGAAACAAGTCAAACTGTGTCTTGCATCGCGTACCTAATCCTTTCCCAGACTCGATTCCTGTCCAGCATTTCACTTGCACCTTAGGCAGAACATAATACAAGTGAAACCTAATAATAACAACTTATAAGGACATAATTTTATAAATGTCCGGGGTAGAATCGAGGATTTTTCTGTCTTCCCTAGATCACAGTTTGTATGTCTGATACGGCTACATTCGGCACGTCATCACGATCATCCACGACGGCCTTAATCCGAATTATGCAATCTCCCTAAAAGAAATAACATATAAGATAATATCCCCATTAAACCCTCAAACTGAGAATACTAAATGACATGTCTTCAATCAAACTTCAACATCTTCAAAACTTCTACTCTTCAAAAACTCCCAAAGCTTTTCTCATCAGGGTGTGCAATCCAATAGATATCAACTTTGTACCTACACACATGAGATAAAGCAAATACCCGTAACACATAACAGTTTGAAATAATTTCTCCACCATAATTCATTCTCCCCCTTTTTATGATGTCCCCAAATAGACAGATATGAGAAGCATAAATATGAAAATGTCACAAGAAAAAAAATTATATTTTTGATTTTTTTTTTAAATTTTACAGAAAATATACAACAAAGAATATGGAAAATGTCACAAAAGATCTTCTATATTTGAATTTTTCAAATTTTTTACACAAAAATAAGATACTAAAAATCACACCATGGATTTAAACTCAAACAACCAAGTCATGAAAACGGAATGCATGGGTGTGAACACATTCGATAGGAAAATAAACTCAATAAATCATATGTGCACGATGCATACCAGTACTCCTAACGAATGAACATAAAAAGAATCCTTAGGTGTAAAAAATTGTTGAATTTAGAAGACATCGTCTTATGCAAATCAACAAATCAAAGTCGAAGTGATTTCCACACCAATAACGTCCAAAACAATTTATCATTTTTTCAAGATTTTTAACGACGTGCAAACCCGTTATAAAATCTCCAACCAAACTCCCTCATATATATTTTATTTTAGAGGTGTTAAACTAAATTCTTAAACTTTGGAGAATTGATTCAAAAACCTAATTGGCCCATAATTGGCATGAATAACTTTTTATTGCATTTAAATTTTTTCAGACTCTTTAAAACCTCTTTGGACCCCAGATAATAAAATTCTTCAATTTTTTAGGTTCGATATAACGGTGGCTTAATCGCAAATAATAGTTATTACCTTTCGTATCCCTTCACCATTTTCAAACAAAGCACACCAACTCACAAACGTCTCTTACATGCACACCTTTCTTATCAAGTTTTATTACGCTTGGTTCGTTTTAAGGACAGGATTGAAGTGAAAACACCTGACCAACATGTGATAAGACAAGCAGAATAATCAAACAAATTCGTGCATGTGTGCAATAAAGGAAATCATGAGTCAAACATGTAGGAAGTAACACATAATTACATCTTAATGACTCCAAATATTATAAAGCACAAAGATGACATGATATATTGTCTCAAAACGCTATCAAATAGTCACATGAAAAATATGAAATGATGTTGTGACTTGGTCATCCTAAGTGTTTATCCATAAAAGGTGTAAACAAAATATAAAACTCTTTTTGGATTTTTCAATTTTTTTTATCAAAATAAAATCTTTTTGTATTTTTTCAAAAAAATTTCAAAGCAAAAATTTACACAAAAAAGATACATACTAGCAATAGGCAAATAATGTCATCATGAAAATCATCCTATGATAGTACACAATTCAAACCTCAATCGTTAAGTGCGGAGGTTTTTTCCAAAGGTGGTGCGAACTTATGAAAAAACTCCATCAAATCTTGTTAAGTATTGAGAAAAAGCTTAACTTGCTCACCTAAATGTGCAAACTCTCTCATGTAGTCTCCGGAAGCATGCAAAGTATCACGTGTGGGTGCATGTGTGGCAGAAACACGTGTAGTAGAAAAACGTGACACATAACCCAATTTAAAACAAAATTTCCTAAGGTGTCCTCTCCTTTTACAATGGGAATAAACATATATAAGCCTAGGAACACTTTTCTCAAAAACATTAGGGCGCTCTCTCCTAATAGGAATGGGACGCCTAGGTGGGATAGGGTGAGACTCATGTGAATCTAACACTAAAGTGGGAACTAGCTCGAATGCTAATTGGGAAGTAGAAGCACCGTCATGACTTATTCCAAACTTCTCACCTTTACCCTTAAGAACCACCTTTTCAACCTTCTTAGGTGCGTTCTCAAAATTGATTTTGACCTCCCTGGCACGTTCGATACCACTCTCGAGTTGGGATACACGTATCGAGAGACTGGACAATGTGATGGTCAAATCACACTTCTCCTTTCTTAAAATCTAAAACCCGACGACCTAAATCTCTATTTTACTTCTTTGTTTTCAAGGTCTCGGTGTACAAATCTCTAAACTCTTTTTGGAGTTCACTTTCATCTCCACTTTCACTCTCGCATTCTCCCTCACTTGAAGCGCTCAAATCATCACTTTCTCATTCGTGTGCACTATAGTGGAAAAAGCAACAAACTTCTCACCACTAGTCTTCTGACCCTCACCTTCACTACTATCACTAAGTGTGGCGGGAATGACTACATTCTTTCTTTTCTTTCTAAGCCACGTAGGACACTCAAATGACTTATGCCCCATACCCCCGCATTAAAAACAAGTCACGTTCTCAAACTCCTCCTCACAGTCATTCTCTTTTTCCCTCTCACCTCTTTCTTTGGCCTTTCCTTTCTTTTTATTTTTCTCAAAAAATCTCTTTTTGTTCGAAGAATTTTCTTTAGAATTTTTGAGAAACTTTTTAAAATTATTCACAAGTTTCCAAGTAAACCATGTTTAATTAGGGTTTATTTTGAGCACAAAATAAATTCATCCCCTAAACATGCACTTACGTGTGTACGTGTGTCAAACCATAAATAAATAAAGCATGTGACACAAAATATCAGAAAAAATCCCCACAGGGCAAAACCATATTATTTTCACTATAATTTGTAAAGAACGGTTACACGGATTATAATGAAAATAAGTGTGACATACCAAATACCCGCAGGTGTCGGTTTCGATATCGTCGGCTGGAATCTCCCGCAAGAACTCCAGATGGGCAGCAATGAAGAAGAGGCTGGCTTCTCCACAAAATACTCCAAATGAGTAAAAATAAATCCTTGAAGGTTTTAAAATCTGCACATTCATAGATGGGAATGCATTTTCTTTTATAAAGAAGGCATAAAGCCTTAAAAGGAGAAAAAGGTGAAGTCTAATAAAGAGAGCCGTTTTAGGCCGATTTTGCAGAAAAAGGTGTTGGAAAAAGCTTTTGTAAAACGTGTAGAAAGTGACAGAAATTAATACAAAAATCGAGGCGGCGACATTGTTCGAATGAGATAGGCATCTCGCTCGAACGAATGACACGTGTCATTTGAACTACATCGCGCGAGATGATATCTCGCTCGAACGACAGGTCATCTCGTTTAAACGAGCACGTTTACCAAGAAAAGTCCGCTTCTACACAGAAAAATTTTTGCCTTTGATAAAAAATAATTCAGACTTTAAAAAAATATTTGCTAAAAAATTCTCAAATATTTATGCAAATATAAACAACTCCAATAAATCTCATAGGTTTGAAGATCTCCTACAAGTTCTTCCAACTTAAGTGATTTCAAATTTCTCAAATAGTTCAAAATAGTGACTTTAGGAATAAAGCGTTTTGAAAGAGATCTTAAAATCTTTTTAACGACACGCGTGTTATCGATCACCTCACCCAAATTAAAACATGTGTTAACAATGTCCGACAAACGTCCATAAAAATCATCACAGCATTCAGACTCATACATGGTGATAGTCTCCAATTGGGTGGCCAAATTTTGTAACTTTGATTCTTTAACCGCTTTCGTACCCTCATGTGTCAGTTTCAAAACATCCCATACCTCTTTAGACGTGGTGCACGTCATAATTTGGTGGAACTCGTCGGGAGTGATGGCTCCAGAAATAGTTTTCAGACCACGAGAATTAAAATTAGGCATTTTAAAATCATCTTCAGTACAGACTGACACGGGTTTTAAAGAGGTGATATTATCAACGGTGACCGTGGGAGGTGTCCATCCATTTTCACAAAGCAACCCAACACGCTCGTCAATGAATTTTAAACAAGATTTCATATAAGATTTCCAGTAGGCATAATTAGACCCGTGAAAAATAGGCATCATATTAAATGAATGTTCGATTGGAAAAATTGAGAATAAACACAAAATAGACATAGGGAGACTGCATAGTTCAGATTTTTTTATGTATGTACCGGCATAGACATAGGGGGAGATTTGTAAGGACATAATTTTATAAATGTTCGAGTGAGAATCGAGGATTTTTCGGTCTTCCCTAGATCACAGTTTGTATGTCTGATACCCTACATTCGGCACGTCATCACGATCATCCACGACGGTATTTATCCAAATCCATGCATACATCATCTTCACACGTGCATCATGCTTCATGCGACGTGCTGCTCAACCATTTCTCACTAATCCACGATGCATTATTGGTAAAATGATTTATTAGAGTTGTTTATATTTCCATAAATATTTGGGAATTTTTTAGAAAATATTTTTTTGAAGTTTGAATTACTTTTTTTATCAAAAGAATAAATTTTTCTATGTGTAGAAGCGGACTTTTCTTGGTCAACGTGCTCGTTCAAACAAGATGACCTGTCGTTCGAGTGAGATAGCATCTTGCGCGATGTCGTTCGAATGACACGTGTCATTCGTTCAAGCGAGATGCTTATCTCGTTCGAACGTCGTCGCCGCCTTGATTTTTGTATTAATTTTTGTCACTTTCTACACATTTTACAAAAGCTTTTTCCAACACCTTTTTCTGCAAAACTGGCCGAAAATGTCTCTCTTTATTAGACTTCACCTTTTTCTTCTTTTTAGGCTTTATGCCTTCTTTATAAAAGTACCAAAAATCAAATTGCACTATACCAAAAACCAAATACCAAATCCCAAATATTAATTTCAATTACAATTTCACTTTCTAATACTAATTTCAATTTCAATTTCAAAATTGGATACCAAAAATCAAATAGACACTATACCAAAAAATAAAAAACAAATACCAATTTCAATTACAATTTTAAATATCTAATATTAATTTCAATTTCAATTTTAATTTTGATTTTGATTTATAATACCAATTTAGATTTCAAATTCAAATTCAATTTTAATTTGAAATACCAATACAAATTTATAATACCAATTTCAACACATTAGTGGTGAAATACCAATTTTAATTTGAAATACCAATTCCAATTGATAAACCAATTTATAATACCCAAAATACACACACAATTTCAATTTCAATACATAAAAATTATAATACACACAATTAAAAAAAATCAATACCACACACACACAGTCACATACCCCCCTCCCCCCACAGACCCACATACATACACACACAGACCCCCCCCCCCCCACAATTCACACACACACACACATACACTGCTCACATACACACACTGTCGCACACACCGATAACCACCTAAGTATATATATATATATATATATATATATATATATATATATATATAGAGAGAGAGAGAGAGAGAGAGAGAATCACAGAAATATGGAGGGAAAGGGAAACGAGGGAAAGAAAAGGTGAAGCGGCGAGTTTTTTTTTTATTTTGATATTGTCACACTCGTGTCACGGTCAAACACCGTGACAACTTTATAAGGTTGCCACGGTCTTTAACTGTGACACGATCGTGACAAAGCAGTTGTCATGGACTTATCACGGTCTTTGATCGTGACAAGTCCGTGACAACTGCTTGTCATGGTCGTGTCAAAATACATGTTGTCATATTGTCAAAATACATGCATTAAAACTTAAAGTACATGAATAAAATATGAAGCTACATGAGAATCTGTGGGTTTACTATATTGATAATGCGTGCACTTTATAAAAATATATGTGTACTTAAATAATAAATGCGCGTAATTTATTGAGAATGCATGTACTTTATTAAACGATAGATGTTCTTCATTACCAAATGCACGTACTTTATAAAATTATACGTGTACTTCATTAAAAAGTGTGTACTTTATTCCAAAATGCGTGTACTTTATAAAACCATGCATGCATAATGCGTATACTTTATAAAAATATGCATATACTTAAACAACAAATGCATTTACTTTATTAAATTATGGATGTTCTTCATTAAAAAATTCACCAAAGTAGTTGAGATTCCTTGAATTTGGCTTCAGTAATAATTGCCCTCAAGGACTTGTTTGCTTCCTCCAGGGCCTTCTGAGTATCCACACTTTTCTGTTTGAGCATTTCATTGAAATCTAACATGTACATGTGTGTTTGTTCCAATTTTATTGCTTTACTCCTCTCATTTCTTTCGAAATATCTTGCATCTTGAAACTCATTTTTCAAAATTTCATTATTATCTCTTAGTTGGGCATTATCTTCCTCCAATTTCTTGATTCTTTCTTTGTCATTCTGTTTCGATTCATTAACTTAACTTTTCAAATCGTTGTTCAAAAGAATGAGTTCGGCATATTCCTCCTCCAACTTATTAAACTTCACTTCGACTTCATGCCTAGCTTTATCACTTTCCTTAAGTTGGGAATTTTTCTCCTCCAACTTCCCTTTAAGTGCAGCATTTTCTTCAGTCAATTTTCTCACCCGTTGAGCAAAATTTTCTGAATCATTTGAATCTTTTTTGTCATCAACTTTGTTTTGATAAGACTTGGCCATATCATTCAACAAGACATTCTAATTATCGGAATCGTATTCCTCTAATGATGCGTTTGCCGGTTGAGGAGTTATTTGTGGAATGTTCAAAGTGAAACGAGGCATTTCATCCATGTTCCCTTCTTTACTCTTTCTCTTTGAACCCTCCTCCTTCATATTAGCTGAGCATAAATCTTAATCAGACATCCAGTCTTTTAAAAATTCCAAGCTCCATCGAAGAAATTTGGGAGTCTTATTCTCCTTCTCTTCAGTGGGTTTGATATCTTCGAATTTCTCACACATCGAATATTGTGATAATGAAAAATAAATAATATAAGTAAATTATAACATTTAAATAAATTAATATGCATGCACTATTAGTGTTTTGATCATTTAAATGTGCGTGTACTTTTTAAAAATATGTATGTACTTTCATAAAGTAATAGATAATACTAAATTACACTATAGAAACCCCAACCCAGTACCCACTAAGCACCTTTATAGGATCCTAACACACATCCACTCACCGTAAATCTTAAGTACTCTGAGTACAAATCTAGAGGCCACTGGGCATTACCAAGCCCCCGTTTGACTGTGGTAAACTCTTCGGCCTGAGAAAAGCTCAATAAAACCTTTAAGGGCTTTGAATCTCTTATCTAACGGTCCATACCGTGCACAAATTGGCCTCACAGTTCACATGAATGATTCCTTTTACTCCGAGCACTCTCGGTCCTGTTTGAATCCGATCAACTCTCTTACCAAAGTGAATCTCAATGAAACCTTTAAAGTCTTTAAATTCCATTTTCAATGGTCTCTTCCATGCATGAATCGACCTCACTGTTTGCACGAACAATCCATTTTACTCCAAAAGGCCATCGAGCTCTTTCGGACCCCATTTAACCTTAGTAAATTCTCCAAACTGAGCGAAGATCAATGAAATCTTGGAGGGATTTAAATTCCCTTTCCAACAGTCCATATTGTGTGCAAATTGGCCTCATGGTTCGCATGAACGACCCGTTTTCCTCTAAAAACCTCCATTTAGAAACCATTGATCACTTTCGAGCCCCATTTGGCTTTGGTCAACTCCTGGACCCGGGAGTGGATCAATGGATTCTTGAAGGATTTTGAATCCCCTTTCCAACGGTCCTATCCATGAGCGATTCAGACTTACGATTTGCATTTTATGCCCATTTTTTCGAAGAAGTCCGTTCTGGACTGCCTATAGGCACCCTAGACCCCCTGCCTATCGACAGGGTATACTTTTCTTGCCCAGCAAAGCAGGAACTGTGTCGATAAAAAGGCTAAGATCCATTCCTATCAATGCCCCCTAACCCTAAATGACACTATATAAAGGGCTCATGACCTCACCTAAGGGAGGTCCCTTTCAGCAGTCAACAAACATTTTCTTAAAATTTGATTCTTCTTATTACCAAAAAAGTCAATTTTCCAACATTCGGCCACCTCACTTTCTTACCACACCCAGTCGTCCTTCTCACCTAACATATTACCTTCATACCAATACAAAAACCATCCTACATACATTCTAAATTCAACAACAAAGTCCTACAAGGAGGTCCCTTCTTCGCCCTTTTCTACCTTTCTCATTTTAGTGTTATTACTTATTTTATTCTCATATTGTGATATCTCCTAGTTTTGGTTCATCATCTCACATCATATAATATTTATTTTGTTATTATTAGCATTTCACACAAATTATTTTAATAAAAATCCCAAAAAGACAAAGAGAGGGTTTACTTGAACAAACTTTCTAAAAAATACTTAAAAAAGGAGTCCTATATTTGGATTTATGGGTTGGACCCCACCCTTATTACTATTTTTGAATTAGGTGAACAATGACGCCCCTTGGGGTACTTAGACGTCTTGGGTCAATCCCGATATTTGAGTCATTCCTTTTCATTTTTATGTCTTTTACATTCTATTATATCTGTAGACACCCTATTCTATTACCCCCTAAACTCTCCTTAAGTCCCTAGCACCTCCTTTCATCATTACAAACCCAGGTCATACCCCGAGTACTGACTTAGAGGCCATAAGACGTTCCCAGGATCCGTTTGACCAAAAATTCAAACTCTTCAGCTCGACTGATACTAAATGAATCTTCAAAGGGAACTCAATCCCCTTTCTAACGGTCCATCCCATGCGTGATTTCGACTAACCATGCGAACGAATGACCCGTTTTCCCCAGAAACCCGATCAGGAGGCCAACGGGCGCTCCCGGTATCTTTTTGACCTAAGTCAACTCTTCAGCTCGATCGAGACTGAATGAATCTTCGAAGGGCACTGAAACCCCTTTCCAACGGTCCACCCTGTTCGCGATTCTGACTTACAATACGAACGAACGATCCGTTTTACTTCGAAAGGTCACCGAATGCTTCCAGCGACCAGTTGACCAAAGCCAACTCCCCAAATTGGCTCAAACTCTTTGGAATGTCAAAGTAAATCTCCTAACCTTTCTAATGTTCTTCCCCGTGCGCGATTCTGACTTACCATGCGAACGAACGATCCGTTTGCGTCCGAAGTTTTCCCGTCCAAAGGACCGACAAGTGCTTTCGAGCCACATTTGACCCAAAGTCAACTCCCGAACCCAGGAACAGTCCAAAGGACTTTTCAAGGTTTATGAATTTCCTTTCTAACAGTTTACACCGTGTGCGATTCTGATTAATGGTTTGCATTCTGCGACTAATTTTTTGAAAAGGCCTGAAAGGCACTGCCAAACGGCAGGTCCCAGACCCTGACTATCGGCAGTGTGCCTAGACACACCTGTCGATTGGCAGGATCGACAATGCCCTGGGCCTATAAAAAGGAGGGCTTAAACCTCCTTGCAAGGGAGAGTCCAGATCTGAAAGACATCACTCTCAGCAAATCTAGAAAACCTCTCTCGAATTCCGTATGATTTCCACATCCAAACCCCTTTCCAACCTTCACTTTTCATCATCATTTTCATTAAACTTGGTGAATTCACTACCCTCCATCATCATCCAAGTGCAAGGGCTGCTCTCCAACATTTAAGATCAAGCTCAATATCTTCAAGAAGGTCAAATTTTCTCAATTCTCTCCTTAAATTCTCATAAATTCACATTAACTTATTTTATTACTTAGCACTTTTATTCTCTCATCTCTCATCTCACATATCCTAATATACTTTTTATTTAGTATTATTGCACACCTCTTATTTTCATACAAATAAAAACCCAAAAAACAAGAAAAATAGGGTTTGCTCATAAATTCCAAACGGGAATTATCACACTTTTTTTACACTTTTATCACAACTAAAATACCTTTTTACACACACAACACACAAATAAGAGAAGTCCCCAGTTGGATTTATGGGATAAACCCCACCCCTCATTTTTATGCGAACTACGTTGACTTTGATGCCTCTATAGGATACGTAGGCATCTCGGAGTAAAACCTGAGACTCGAGTCCTATTCTCACTCTTTCTCCCGATTTCTATTTTCTCTAAATTCAATTATCTTAGATTACATATATTTATATGCATATATTTGTTCTTAGTGGCGTATTATTCCACATTCGTTATCGTTCCATTATAACGATCAACGTAAGGATAATCGCGCAAATCCTATTTTCTAATATTATTTTTTAAACCTTCCTAAGGATGACTTGCTTTATCTCTTCCACGATACAAGTCGAGGATTTATATCTCCACTATACATATACATGCACACATATCACGGGGAAAATAAAGGAAAATAGCAAAAAAACCATGAGAGACCGTAAGGGCAGAATGGGTGCCTAACACCTTACCATTTTGTAACTTAGCCTCCGAATCCTTTTCGAATCATTTTGGTTTCGTATGTATCAGTATGTCTTTGAATGCTGTCCTTAGGGATGACTCCCTTTCTTTTGTCTGTTTCGAGTAAAATAGACTGGAGACTCCATCTCTCTATATTTTCACCTCATCAACGACGCCGGCCCAAGCGCTCCCGAGAGGGACGCGCGGGACCTAGGATCCTCACTCTCCCACCCGCCACGAGGATCGGGGATGGCCACAGTGGCGACTCCATCGGGGATATTATTTTGAGGGTTGGACTCTATTTACATGGGTGTTATGTTTGTTTATATTTTCCCCCATTTTTGCTTGTTCCCTTTTTCCATATGTCCCCCATACTTATGCTTCTATTCACACACTTGTAAAAAAGTCTCCATGAACACTTTGCACCACGTGCACCTAAGATCACATATATCCACATGTTGCACACATCACCCATCCATACTTGTTGTACCATTGGTACTTGCACTTTGCTCCCTGTCTGGCATAATCAAGAAAGGCATTCTTATCGTAAGATACTAATAAGAGAATCATGAATGATTCACATGACATCACCAAAGAGCATTGTTATTGACCAAATTCTATCCTGTAACTGGAGGGTCACTTCTTGATGGGCGCTGGTCCGGCAAGACGCAGTTAGCCTAAGCGATATGACTCTCACATTCCATTGGCCAAGTACCTTCGACGTATATCGAACGGTTCCCCCGCATCGTACCTCTTGACCGAAGTCATGACGGGAGGTATATCGCAGGGAACTCGTTCACGTACGTCGAGTATATCGAATTTTCTCTCACACGTACCGTCCCCACGAGGTATATGGTGAGGTAATTCACGTACACTCATGTATATCAAATGGCTTGTCCACACGTACCGATTGCCCACAAGGGCAAGACGTATATCGTGGAAGTCACGCCAAAGGGGGGAACCCTTTCCGATTCACCCAACCATCTGCATACCCACATATAGGTGTCAAGCCTAGGACACACTTATAAGATTATCGGTTTCAACTCGAAACTCTGCCAAAATTTTGGGTCGACTTTTCGCCCAAATTTCGTGCATTTTTAAAATGGGACCCTGTCCGTGAGCCTGGTCACAAGTCCATCCATAGCTTTGCATATATTACAAACCCAAGTTTTCCAGGATCGGGTCCCGTCCGACATTTCATTTTGCATTTAGGAGAATTTAATACAAGTGAGAACATAATAATTATAATAATCATGCTGAGATCGTCTCCCAAAAACATTTCCCTTTTCTTTATCAAAAATCCAAAAACATTTCTCCTCTCTTTATCAAAAAGCCAAAAATATTTTTTCTTCCAATCTAAAAAAAAATGTAAAAAATATTTTCATCATTTTTCTCAAAAAATAAATCCCATTTTACGCCTTCCCTCGTAAACCCTTGGCCTGGCTCCTTATTGTCTTCGATTTTCAGTCAAATCACCCCAGAGTTCCGTCCGTTCCCCTACTACTTCTTTTGAGTTTGGAATCCATCCGCTTTCCATGGAGAACACAAATCAAGTACCCGTTGTGCAACCGTATCAGACGGTAGTCCTAGCTTAGCTCGTGTCCAAGATTGACAACCTCCAGACTGATATCCGAGAGATGTAACGAAACCAGGTTCCCATTCCTCAAGATCTCGATGCCCTATTTCCTCACTCTATGGGTCCACCCGAGCCTATCTGGGTTCCCAAAGAATATCAGCACGCTCCACGTGCCCCTTTTGCTAATGGGGCGCCGCCTGGCCAGCTTCGGATGTCGAACCTTGCCCAGCTTGGGGCGAACTTGCCTATGATAATTGATACGAAAGAGGAGGAGTTAAACGAAGTCAAAGAAGAGCTCAAGGTTCTCACTAAGAAGTTTGACCAAGTCAGAATCTCTGGGAATTACATGGACTACACCCACATGTCTCCTTATCCTAAGGCAAGGTTACCCGAGAAGTTCAAGATGCCAAATATCGAGAAATTCGGAGGAAGTGGACTCCCGATTGTTCATCTCCATAGTTATCACCGTTCCATGACTCTACTAGGGGGCTTATGAAAAGGTGATGGCCCAATTGTTTCAGCAAACTCTGAAGGATAGCGCCCTCCGATGGTTTTTGTCTCTCGAAGAGTCCAGACTCCGTAGCTGGGAGGATGTGGCTCAAGAATTCATGTCACAGTACAAATACAATAAAGAGCTTGAGGTTACCCGCCGTGATTTAGAGCTGCTCAAACAGAACTATGGAGAATCAGTCAGTAACTTCATAGTCTGACGGAGGGAAAAAATAGCTACCATGACCAATCGGCCTTTCGAGGAAGAACAAGTCAGCGTAGTGAAGAATAATTTCTTACCCCATGTCCAAGCGACTATGGGAGGGCAATACCATCCTCACTTCCAAGCTCTCAGAGAAGCGGGAGTAGAAATCGAGGAGAGTATGGCTAAAATAGATGTTGAACCAAAGAAGGTGTCCGGATAGTTCACCCCCAAAAAATATGACAAAACTACCAGTGCTGCAGTCTCAACCATCAACAACATCTCTCAACCAACTACTTAGTGGGCACTGGAAATTCTCCCTATCCCAGTTCGAAAGAAATACACCGAGCTCCATGCTCCCCTCTCCAAAGTTTATCAAGACTTGTTGAGCCTAAACGTCATTAAACCCTTGGACCCCCGTCCTTTGCCAAATCCGCTACCAAGAAACTTCAAGACAGATGCCCATTGCACTTTTCACCAAACTGCTGGCCATACCACCAACCAATCCTTTCACCTTCGAAACATAATCCAAGGTCTAATTGATCGGGGTACCATTGTCCCACCATCCAATCCTAAGCCAAACACTACTCACAACCCACTCCCAAATCATGCCAATGCCACCCTCTTAGAAGAAAACCCAGAATTTGATCCCTCAACTAAAATCACACCTATATACTCTCCTAAACCTCTCCAAACTTGCCCATATTTACTCTTACACCCTACTAGCCTCGCAGATCAGGCACTGTCACTCCTTACCAGAGCATGCATCGCTGTCCGCACCCATTTTGAAAATGGAGGTATGGAATTATCAGAGTTATTAAATCAACTCCTCGAGTTCGGGCTGAAATTGTCCTCACAAATGATCATTGATTGCCAGAGGTTCAGTACGTTATTCTTGGAAGCACAGATATAGGCTCGAGAGTCAGACAGTTGGGTGGTACCGACTAATAAAGTCAGCTTGGATGATGTTGTCCAGATCATGGTAGAATTATTCAGGCAAACCAATAATATTTGTAGTATGACCGAGTTACTTGATACTCTGAAGCTACAAGGACGCCTGATCCCTTCACCCTTACATATCCCCACAGAATGGGACGACCTATATGAAGAAGCTATTGAAGTTTAGGAATGCATCGACTTTACATGAAAAGACATAATTGTTGCCACCGGATGGGGGGAAGAATTTGAAGATTCGAACGAAGAGCAAGCTCCCGATAAAACTGGCCTGGTAGCCGACATGTGTGGGATGATATCATTTGAATAACTCCTCGAAGAAATAAACAAGATGGCAAAATACCCCGAGATTGATGAGGAAACGACATTCATATTCTTCCCTTTTTCAGTAAATCACATGACCAGAGCAAGGAGGCATTACCTGATCCCAATCTCACTACCAGCAAATGACAAGGGGATGGGCGTGAAAAACCTTCCTATGCCAGAAATGACCCTCGAGGAGAGCAAGATCCTCGATCAACTAAAGAAAACTCAAGCTAACATCACTCTATGGGGGCTTTTTATGTCTTCTCAGCTGTATATAAACGCTCTGATCAAGTTGCTCACTCGACCTACAGTTCCTCCCTCTACCACAACAAAAGAAGCAGTAAATTTGGTCAGATCCTTGACCTCTACCCGAATGCTATCCTTTTTCGGAGAAAAAATCCCCAGAATTGGGCCAAACCACAATCATGCACTCAACATCTCCGTCGAAGTTATGGGGAAGGTCGTACCACTCTCTCTTGTCGATAATGTATTCGTCTTGAATGTTTGCCCACTAAGAACCTTTAAATTCTTAGGCCTGAAAGAAAGTGAACTCACTCTAACCTCCGTTGTCGTACGGGCCTACGATAATACCCGTAGGGAGGTGATGGGATCCATAAAGCTTGTAATAGGGGCTGGTCCTATAAACCCTGTCGTCGAATTCCAAGTTATTGACATCCCAGCTTATTTCAACCTGTTTCTAGGACGACCTTGGCTCCACAGTATCAAGGGTGTGTCTTCCTCACTCCATCAAAAATTTTAGTTCTTTACCAACGGATGGGTCATAACCATTTCGGGAGACGATAATAATACCGAGGGTGTAAGTACCAGCAGTTCGATCCTTGAGATACAACACGGGTCAAATGATATACTCCTATCTAGATTTCGAGTTGAACCACTTCTACTCCCGGTAGGATACGACGTCAAAGAACGAGTTTGTCCAAAATACGACCCTCGTGGCAACGTCAATGTGATTAAAATGTTCAGAAATATGCACTTCACGCCCGAACTTGAGCTAGGATAAAGACAACAAGGGATACTTGAGCTTATTGTACTGAAGAAAGATTTCCCTCCTTGTGGTTTGGGGTATCAACCATCAGAACAAGAGCTCAGACTATCCCAGGTGACTCCTTGAATGGACGATTCATCAAAGAGTGTGAAGAATTCCCCTTTTGCATCTTTTCGAAACCATGGTATGACCATACAAACAACAAGATGAAGCCTGGAATGGAGATATTTTTCCAAGACAACTACCCATGGGCCGAAAGTTCCCAACACCATGTACAACCGCTTATCGAAGATACCGAAGATTCTGAGGAAAGTGACTCTAAGGAATCATTCAATTTACAGACACTCGGGTTGACACTCTACATGGTTCATTCAGGAACTACATAACTGGATCCATCCCATCTGATAAAAGTTGCTGATACACCTCTCCTCTAACAACACACTATATGGTTGCCTATTTGGGTCTGTGTTATATAGGAGTTCCAATTAGTTTGGATATCGAGACAAAATCGCTCTAGATTTTTTCGAGTTACTTTATCTCGAAAAAAGGCATCAAGCTTCATTAACATATCCCAGTCCAAGCGCCAAGAGATAAACGACAAAGGGAAGTATTTTTTCTTGAACCACATTAGGACACACACAACACACACTGCATATTTATTTTTTATGTGTGCGCACTTTTTAGTGGTTAGACATCGTCAAAACATACTTTTTTTAAACATCATTTAAATTTTTTTTTAATCATGTTAAATAATTTTCTTGATTAATTAAACTTTTGTTTTAATATGTTTGAGGCTAAAATGGAAATATTTTTTTGGTGAAAAGCTTTGTGGTTACAATTTGAATTTTTTAACTTAAAAATGCCATATGCATTTTGTTAAACCTGTTAGTTTTCTCAGCCTTTTGAGTTTCTTTACATCCGAGATATTGCATCCAAACCATAGGTTTGATCTCGAGTCATCAATGACCATAAGCAAGTTAAAGCCTCAATCCTCGTGACCTTTGATCTTAAGATCCGAGACTATCTATTTCAGCCAATCCATATCAGGTCTATTCATCGTCCCTTTTCCGCTTACTCTCAGATCCTTGGATTATAACTGTTCGACGAGAGCAGATCCCCACCATCCGCTGGTAACTAACCCTTAGAGATCTTTTCGTTGCTGGTATATAATTCATGGCTTAGGGTTTCGCCTTATTGGTTGGAGAAATTAGAAAGAGAGAGAGAAGCGACGCTGTGAGTGAAACCGAGAGAGAGAGAGCTGTGAGAAAACCGAGAAGGAGAGAGAGCAGACTCCGTGTCGGATTTCTCATTCGACGCTGGACCAAGAGATAGAGGGAGAGCAGGTCTCTATTTCAAGATTGAGAAACCGAGAGAGAGAGAGAGAGAGCGGGAGAGAAACCTTCTTTCAAAAACCAAATACACCACAAGTCTTATATTGACCAAAAAATCCAAACAGTAAACCCATTCACTTGAGAGTTAAATACATTGGGGGTTTGTTTGATGTTAGGGTATTGGTAGTGTGCTTGTCTTGAAGACCCCTTCAATTCTATATCTCCCTAAGAACCCATTTTGTTCACTTGTAAGATTTTCCTAGGGTTCTTTAATTTCTTTTTCTTGGATCATTTTATTTTGTGGTTGTTGTTGCTGATTGATCCAAGATAAGTAATCTCAAATTTATTTTGAGAAATTTGACTTCTGATATTTTTGTGTATATTCTCAGATCTGAAATTTTTTGTTTCAAAATATTGTTTCACATTTTGTGAAATTAGATTGAACATAAATAAATTTTGTTTGAAACAAAAACTTGAGATATTTTTTTTTTGACAGATCTGAAAAAATTTCTTGAAGTCATATTGTTCAAAGCACATTTGAAATTACATGCATTGCATATAGAAATGGCTTGTAATTTGTAGGTATCTGCTTGTATTATTCATTGAGAGTGTGATAAGCATTTTACACATTTAGTTAATTCACAAACACTATCACTCTCACATGAACACATAGGATTTGTGGTTCTTGGTGAGATATTTTCTTTGTGGGGCTACTGAAATTCGGGATTCAAGGACAACAAGGAAGCTGCGTGGAGAAGAACAAATCAAGATAGAATGCCTTTAAGAGTGGGGTAACTCGGATAGGTACGTTTTTTGATCTTGTATTTTGATTCTTAGTTTCATGGTTTAGGGTTGTAACTTGGTTGTGGTTTTAGTGGACTTTCTCATTTTGCTCCGTAGAGGAAGCCGTGGACGTTTCCTTAATTTTAGAGTTTTACAACGTTAAAAAATCGCGTGTTAATTTGCTTTAGTGTTCTTAATTACTTTGGCGAACAATATCATACTCGAGACTTAATTGTAGGTTTTGTATTTTAAAAAAACCTAAGGTATCAATCTAACAAGTCTAGAGATCATATTCAGAAAAATTGTTTTAACACATCTAGTGTTTATTTTGAAAAGAGTTTCATCCAACGAGTTTATTTCGGAGTTTACTAAACTTATAACTTTTTGTTATTAATCTTGGAAACAAGTTTTTCAAGTGGTATCAGAGTGGGTTTATCAAAAGATATTTTGATCCTGAAACTCCAGAAATTGTTTTCAAAATCCATTTCTGAATATGAATGAAAGATTTGAGAAGTTAGGTAACCATTCCCGACCACCACTCTTTGATGGAAATAATATTTCCTATTAGAAAGTACGAATGGTTGCTTTCATTCAAGGAACTCTTGGTGATGATGTTTGGGATATGATTGATAATGGTTATGAACATCCAACTAAGTCTTTGTCTGATATTGATCCCACAAGGGTTAAGAAACCTCTTAGCGAATTTACTATTGTAGAGAAAAAGAAGTCTCTCGATAATAATAAGGGAAAAAATGCTATTTTTATGTCCATTAACGAGCATGAGTTTAAAAGAATATCTATTTGCTCTACTTCTAAGGAGGCCTGGGACACTCTAGTCACCGCACATGAGGGTGATGAACGAGTTAAGACCGAAAAAACACAAATGCTTGTACAACAATACAATACTCTGATTATGGATGAAAATGAATCATTTGATGATTTTTACATTAGGTTAACCGACATTTTTACAAAATTACATGCAAATGGTATAACCTATAGTAGAAAAGAAATCGTTCCAAAGATTCTGATGTCATTACCTACAAAGTTTGATAATAAGAGATATTCCATAAAAGAAATGAATGACCCAAACTTGACTCTGGAATTGCTAAGTAGCAAATTAAGAACTGTTGAGATGGAGTTAGAGTTCAAAAAACAATTGACTGCCCGAAACAAGAGATTCGCTGGATTTAATGTTGTGTTTTCATCACAATTGACTTTACCTAAAGTCAGTCGCTTAGACTTTAACTTTGACCTAAATGATGACTGTGATTTGGATGATCTTGATAACCAAACTCCCTTGATGAGCAAACAATTTAAGAAAATAATCAAATTCAGAATTGCAGTGGCAGCCAAAAATGGCAAATCAGGTTATCAAGGCCCTCAAAATTCCAGACCTCATGAAAGATATGACAACAAAAGGACCTATGACACTAATTGAACCAAGACTGATATAAAAAATGTGAAATGTCATAGATGTGGAAAAATGGGGCATTATGCTAATAAATGCCCAAAAATATTTAACAACAATATTAGGGCTAACATGTGTAAGACGTGGGACGACTCTAGAGATTCGGATGAAGATGAAACTGAGTCAACCTGTAATTATGAGTCCTATATGTCATTCTATGCTAAGATCATATACCATGATGATGATGAATGTATGACTACTTCTATTATTCCTAGTGCTACTTTTGTTATTGAGAATGTTGTTACTATTAGTGATGAAAATGACATTGCTAGTGATACCTTAAGGGTGTGTCAAACTGAAAGCATTATCGTTAAACCTGAAGTGTGTGTGAGTTCCACGTATAAAATGAGCGATATAGGAGACACTTCACATAATACACTTAGTGAGTCCAATGATGATCTTCCAAATCTTCAAGAGCTATGCACAAAAACGCTTAAGAAAAGTGCCCGTCTTGAGAAAATAGTTAAGCTACTGAATGAGCGTATTGATTTACTTAACCAGACTATTAGGAAGAACGCTGAAGAATTTACAGCACAATGTGTTGCCCATGAGATTGAAATTGAAGAATTTTCCACAAAAAATAGGAGATCTTTCTGAGAAAAATAACATTTTGGAACAAAAATACAACTCAACTTTGGTTGAACTTAAAGAATCTAAACAAAAAGTTTCAAACAAAATGCTTTTGAAACTCAAGCTAAATCCAATGAAGAAATTATTGTAGGAAGAAAGTTTGATTCTGATGACAAATCTAGTTTTGGATTTGGAGAAAAAGTTTATACTAGCAAAAATGTTTCTCCTGAAAATGTTGCTTTTGTAAAACAAGGCCAGAATGTTCAAGACACTCAGAAAGAAAATAGTTTTAATGATGTCTCTAAGGTAAAACAAAGTGATGATTCTCAAAAGCCAAAATCTAATGGTCCAACTAAGTATGTTTGTCCACCTGTTAGAAATCAAGGTCAAAAACCTAATACTAATGACACATGGACAACCATTCCTATTAGAGATAAACCTATCTTTAAAGACTTTAGTAATAAATTTAAGTCCTTTACACATCACTACTGTTCATACTGTGATGTCTACGACCACTCCATTGCCGAATGTTTTCAAAAAAGAGTGTATACACCTACTTATTCAGACTTTAACTATTCGAGAAAGAGTAGGAATACTTATGTTCTCCCTAGACAGACCACTCATAACTCTAACTATAAAAAGAAGGGAGGACCAAAAACTTTTCTAAATCAAAGGCCAATAAATCTACCAAAACTAGGCCTATTTGGATTAGAAAAGAAGACTTGTTACCCCAACTCAAGTGCAATATTGTCATATCCGCTTTTACGGCACAACACACTTTGTCTGGATGGTACCTTGACTCCGTATGTTCTAAACATATGACCGGAGATGAAACTAAATTAACAAACAAAACAAACTTCCTTGGAGGTAGTGTTGTGTTTGGTGATGGAGTTTCTTCTAAGATCATAGGTAAAGGAACATTGAGTGAGGAAGGTATCCCCGATCTAAATGATGCCCTCCTAGTTAAAGGTCTAAAGGCTAACTTGCTTAGCATATCTCAATTTTGTGATTCCAATCATACCGTTACCTTTTCAAAAACCGATTGCAAAATTATTGATGAAAAGGGTAATTGTATTTTAACAGGAAACAGAAATGAGGATAACTGTTACACAGTTCTTCCTAAATCTGAATCTTGTAATATTTCCAGATTGGAAGATACTGATCTTTGGTACAATAGATTGGGACATACAAATTTTGATAATCTTCGTAGGTTAAGCTCCCAAAAAATTGTTTGAGGATTACCTAAAATCAAAAACTCTTTTAATCATATCTGTGGTCCTTGTCAAGAAGGGAAGATAAGTAAATCTCCTCACAAGAAAGTTAAAGATATTTTAAATACAAAACCTTTGGAATTAATCCACATGGACCTTATAGGCCCTTCTAGAACTGTCAGTTTTTGTGGTAATAGTTACATACTTGTTATTGTGGATGACTTCACACGGTATACATGGGTAGCCTTTATGAAAAATAAATCTGATACCTTCGATGAGTTCTTAAAAATAATTTTAAAAATAGAGAACGAGAAGGATACCCAAGTATGTCGCATCAGAAGTGACAGAGGTGGAGAATTCAAAGATTCTGGTGCTGCAGAATATTGTATAGGAAATGGCTATAAACATGAGTTTAGTGCGCCTAAGACACCTCAGCAGAACGAAATTGCTGAAAGGAAAAATAGAACTTTACAAGATATGGCTAGGGTTATGCTCCATGCAAAAAATATACCTAAGTACTTTTGGGCCGAAGCTGTTCAAACGACTTGTCATATCATTAATAGTGTATACCTTAGGAAGAATTCCAAACAAACTTCATATGAACTTTGGTTCCATAAAAAGCCTAACTTGAAATATTTTAAAACCTTCAAAAGTGTCTGTTATGTTTGTAAAGATAGAGAACATCTTTCTAAGTTCGACACCCGAGGAGAAAAGGGAATCTTTCTTGGCTATTCCCAAAATAGTAGGGCTTTTCATGTTTTCAACTATCGAACCAAAGTTATTATGGAATCTTTTAATGTAATTATCAATGATACTAGTGTTGAGAGTAGTGTCAGTTAACTAGTTGTCTTGGATGAGGAAGAAACAGATTTTACTTTAAACTATCCAAGAGTAACTGATTCACTGCCACTTAAGAGTCCTTCCGTACCAATCTGGGTTTCTAAAAACCATCCTATTGAAAAGATTGTTGGTAATCCTTCTGAACCCGTTCGAACAAGATCACAACTTCAAAATTTGGCACAATTTGCTTGTTTTGTTTCCCTTAAGGAACCTAAAACTGTAAATGATGCCCTTTCTGACTCATTCTGGATCAATGCTATGCAAGAATAGCTTCTCCAGTTTCAGAGTCATGATGTTTGGTATCTTGTTCCTCGGCCAAACGATAAGAAAGTTACTGGCACTCGCTGGATTTTCAAAAACAAAACTGATGAGAATGGGAAGGTCATTAGAAATAAAGCTAGGTTAGTAGCTCAAGGTTACTCTCAAATAGAGGGAATTGATTTTGACGAGACTTTTGCACCTGTTACTCGTCTTGAGTCAGTTCGTCTCCTCTTGGCCATATCATGCCATTTACATTTTAAACTGTTTCAAATGGATTTCAAGTCCGCATTTTTAAATGGAATTTTGACTGAGGAGGTATATGTAGAACAACCAAAAGGTTTTATCAATCCCTCTTATCCACACCATGTGTTTAGACTTAAGAAAGCTTTATACGGTTTGAAACAAGCTTCTAGAGCTTGGTATGAGCATTTATCCACATTTTTAGTCTCCCATGGATTCACTCGAGGTGGTAATGATCAAACCTTATTTGTTAAGAAATCCAAAAAACATGTTTTGATTGCCCAAGTCTCTGTAGACGATATTATTTTTTGATCAACCTGTCTTAATCAAGTGAAGAATTTTTTCGATATCATGCATTCAGAATTTTAAATGTCATTAATAGGTGAATTACAATGTTTTTTAGGTCTGCAAGTCAAACTATTTAATGATGGTCTTTTTATTACTCAATCCAAATATGCCTCTGATCTCATTAAAAAATTCGTATTAGAACAGTCTAAACCTGCATGTACAACTATGAGTTCGTCAACCAAACTATCTAAAGAAGACAATGGTAAAGATGTTAACCCGACCTTGTATAGGAGTATGATAGGGAGTTTGTTATACCTTACTGCTTCCCGACCCGATATTTCTTTCGCCGTTTGTGTTTGCGCTAGATACCAATGTGCTCCCAAAGAATCCCACTTGTTATATGTAAAACGTATCATTAAATATGTTAGGGGTACACAAAATTACGGTATTTAGTACACTAAATACACGACTAGTTCTATTGTAGGATACATTGATGCCGATTGGGTAGGGTGTTCGGACGATAGTAAGAGTACTTCCGGCGCCTGCTATTACGTAGGAAATAACTTAGTTGGTTGGAGTAGTAAGAAGAAAAATTGTATCTCTCTATCTACGGTTGAGTCCGATTATATTGCAGCTGGTAGTTGTTGTTCTCAATTTTTATGGATCAAGCAAATGCTTAGTGATTACGGTATATTTGAAGACAAATTGACTATGTAATGTGATAACCAGAGTGCCATAAATATATTAAAAAAATCTTGTCCAACACTCTAGAACTAAGCACATAAAAATTAGACATCATTTCATTCATGACCTTGTAGAGTCTAAAGAATTAGATATTGAGTATCTCAATACTGATAAACAGTTAGTTGATTATTTACAAAACCTCTTGACAATATTATATTTGAGTATCTTCGTAATGCCATTGGTATGATAGTTCTTACTTAATTCAACACTTCATTCATATCCTCGGTAGTTGCATGCTTATAATTGGCTTATAAGGATTTAGGTCATGGACGTTTCTCAAATGACAAGAGACGCCTCCTAATATCTGTTTTATGTAGGAGACCCTTGTATCTTCCCTAGCATATGTTATTGTTTGTGTTGTCGCATTATATCATATTCTCTTGATTTATTTTTTTACCCCGTTGTATATTTGAGCGAAATTGGGGGAGAAGAACTTGAGTACCTGTGCTACGATTTATATCTTTTGGTACCAACTCAACTAATATGCCATTAAGTGTTTATCATTTTCAGGCATTTTTAGACTCGATCGTATAGCTTGTCCTATTTATTAAGGTATTGGTCTGTATTGTAGTTGAGTAATGCATTTTTTTACCATATTTTCGGTTCTAGGATGGGAATGGGTAGATAGAGACTTTTGCATAGGAAATATAGGATTTTTCATTTTCACCCACGAGTTCAGGACACTCAAGGGAATTTTGTCTCTAATATCCAAAGGGGGAGATTGAGAACACACTATATGGTTGACCTACTTGGGTCTGTGCTATATTGGAGTTCCAACTAGTTTGGATATCCAGACAAAATCTCTTTAGATTTTTTCGAGTTACACTATCTCAAAAAAAGGCATCAAGTTTCATTAACGTATCCCAGTCCAATCGCCAAGAGATAAACGACAAAGGGAAGTATTTTTTCTTGAACCACATTAGGACACACACAAGACACATTGCATATTTATTTTTTATATGTGCGCAATTTTTAGTGGTTAGACATCGTCAAAACATATTTTTTTTAAAAGTCATTTAAATTTTTTTAATCATGTAAAATAATTTTCTTGATTAATTAAACTTTTGTTTTAATATGCTTGAGGCTAAAATGGAAATATTTTTTTTGTTAAAAAGCTTTGTGGTTACAATTTGAATTTTTTAACTTAAAAATTTCATATGCATTTTGTTAAACCTGTTAGTTTTCTCAGCCTTTTGAGTTTCTTTACATCAGAGATATTGCATCCAAACCATAGGTTTGATCTCGAGTCATCAACGGCCATAAGCTAGTTAAAGCCTCAATCCTCGTGACCTTTGATCTTGAGATCCGAGGCTATCTATTTCAGCCAATCCATATCAGGTCTATTCACCGTCCCTTTTCCGCTTACTCTCAGACCCTTGGATTCTAACCGTTCGAAGAGAGCAGATCCCCGCCGTCCGCTTGTAACTAACCCTTCGAGATCTTTTCGTTGCTGGTATATAATTCATGGCTTAGGGTTTCGCCTTGTTGGATAGAGAAATTAGAAAGAGAGAGAGAAACGGCGCTGTGAGTGAAACCGAGAGAGAGAGAGAGAGAGTTGTGAGAAAATTGAGAAGAAGAGAGAGCAGACTCCGTGTCGGATTTCTCATCCGACGCCAGACCAAGAGATAGAGGGAGAGAAGGTCTCTGTTTTAAGATTGAGAAACCGAGAGAGAGAGAGAGAGAGCGAGAGAGAAACCGTCTTTTAAAAACCAAATACACCACAAGTCTTGTATTGACCAAAAAATCCAAACAGTAAACCCATTCACTTGAGAGTTAAATACATTGGGGGTTTGTTTGATGTTGGGGTATTGGTAGTGTGCTTGTCTTGAAGACCCCTTCAATTCTATATCTCCCTAAGAACCCATTTAGTTCACTTGTAAGATTTTCCTAGGGTTATTTAATTTTTTTTCTTGGATCATTTTATTTTGTGGTTGTTGTTGCTGATTGATCCAAGATAAGTAATCTCAAATTTATTTTGAGAAATTTGACTTCTGATATTTTTGTGTATATTCTCAGATCTGAAATGTTTTGTTTCAAAATATTTTTTCACATTTTGTGAAATTAGATTGAACATAAATAAATTTTGTTTGAAACAAAAACTTGAGATATTTTTTTTTGACAAATCTGAAAAAATTTCTTGAAGTCATATTGTTCAAAGCACATTTAAAATTACCTGCATTGCATATAGAAATGGCTTGTAATTTTTAGGTATCTGCTTTTATTATTCATTGAGAGGGTGAGAAGCATTTTACACATTTAGTTAATTCACAAACACTATCACTCTCACACGAACACATAGGATTTGTTGTTCTTGGTGAGATATTTTCTTTGTGGGGTTGCTAAAATCCAGGATTCAAGGACAACAAGGAAGCTGCGTGGAGAAGAACAAATCAAGATAGAATGCCTTTAAGAGTGGGGTAACTCGGGTAGGTACGTTTTCTGATCTTGTATTTTGATTCTTAGTTGCATGCTTTAGGGTTGTAACTTGGTTGTGATTTTAGTGGACTTTTTCATTTTGCTCCGTAGAGGAAGCCGTGGACGTTTCCCTAATTTTAGGGTTTTACCACGTTAAAAAATCGTGTGTTAATTTGCTTTAGTGTTCTTAATTACTTTGGCGAACAATATCATACTCAAGACTTAATTGTAGGTTTTGTATTTTAAAAAAACCAAAGGTATCAATCTAACAAGTACAAAGATCATATTCAAAAAAATTGTTTTAACACATCTAGTGTTTATTTTGAAAAGAGTTTCATCCAACGATTTTATTTCGGAGTTTACTAAACATATAACTTTTTGTTATTAATCTTGTAAACAAGTTTTTCATCCTCAACTGGCATGCTGCGCCAGTTCTACCTGTTGAAATCCCCCCTAATCCCAATGTTTACCCCCATTTCTTCTTCTGTTGTCTATCCTTATTCAAATGTAATCGAGTCCTCCTTTGACGAGGTTCTCAATATTGTTTTTCCTATCAATGAAATAAACGAAGATTTTGAGAATCTTGTTGTGCCTTACATTAACTGTTTGGATTCTAATAAAACTTTTGATGATGATGATTTTTGAAATGAACAATTTGTAACTGATCTAAATAAGGTTAATAATAAACAATATAACCACGTTCAAGTTAATGAAGAAGAGACTGTTGTTGTTAACCTCAGTTCTGGTAGCCAACTGCGCGAGATTAGGATAGGGGCTACCCTTGACGAGCATTATCGTGCACAACTCGAAGAATTACTAAAGGAATTTGTGGATGTCTTCGTATGGCCCTATGAATATATGCCGACATTGATCCTGAAATAGCTCAACATGAGATCCTAACTCTCCCAGATTACAAGACGATTAAACAAAAATTGAGAAATCTCCCCACCGAATGGTCGCTCAAAGTCAAAGAAGATGTGGACGAACAACTAAACGTAGGCTTTATTCGTGTGATCGAATATCCCACATGACTAGCCAACATAATGCTTGTGCTGAAATCAAGAGGGAAGGTTCGGATGTGTGTAGACTACCGGGACTTGAAAAAACCCTCCCCAAAGGACGATTATCCGCTACCCAATATCGACATGATTGTGGAAAATAATGCCAGTCATGCTCTTAAGTCATTCGTCGACGGGTTTGCCAGATACAATCAAATTAAAATGCACCCAGATCACCAAGAAAAAAACCACGTTCATCACCCCATGGGGAACCTTTTGCTACACTGTTATGCTATTTGGTCTCAAGAATGCTGGGGCCACTTACCAGAGGGTTAGCACAACCATCCTGCACGATCTGATTATACAAAGAGGTTGAGGTCTATGTGGATGATATAATTATCAAATCCAAAACTAGAGAAGGTCATGTTCCCGTTCTTCGAACTACTGCGACAGTATCAAATGAGACTCAATTCGCAGAAATGTGTCTCCGGAGTTACAAAGGGAAAACTCTTGGGTTCATGGTCAGTGAGAAAGGGATAGAAGCAGATCATGCCAAGCTGAAAGCCATACTTGATATGCCACCTCCCCGAACAGAGAAAGAAGTTTGAGGTTTCCTTAGAAAATTGCAATACATCAAACGGTTGATCAGCCAATTAACTTTCATCTACGAACCTATTTTCAAACTACTCCGAAAGGATTCAACCAAGGTTTGGAACGAGGCCTGCCAAGGAGATTTTGATCGAATGAAGCAATATATGACCCAACCCCCGGTACTCATACGACCATGGCCTGGTCTCCCTTTGCTCCTATACCTAACCATAACCGACACTGCAGCTGGGGCTTTGCTAGCCCAATACCTTGAATATTCCGGCAAAGAAAAATCCATTTATTACGCCAGTCGCAAATTATCCAGATACGAAGTCAACTACACTACTTTGGAAAAGGCATGTGTTGCGCTTTTCCGGGTCACCCAAAATTTACGGCACTACATGCTCGCCTTCTCCATCAAACTTGTATCCCGAATGAACCCCATCAAATACCTACTTGAGAAACCCACCTTATCCAACCGACTGGCCCGATGGTTGATACTCCTAGTCGAGTTCGATCTCATATATGTCACGCAGAAAGCCATGAAAAGAAGAGCCATCTCTGACTACCTTGCGACTTATCCCATTGATGAAGCCGATGTCTGGATCTCCGAATTCCCAGATAAAAACATCCTCTGCACTGCCCAGGACAATATCTGGTGGCAAATATTCTTTGACGGCACTGCTAATAAAAAGGGATATAGCATTGGAATACTTCTGATTGCTCTAGATGACTCCCACACTCCCATCGCCATCAAGCTGGATTTCCCTTGTACCAATAACATGACCGAATACGGGGTATGCACGGTAGGTCTCAAAGTTTCTTTCAAGACCTAGATGTCTACGGGGACTCTGCCCTCATCATCGGTCAAGTGCTCAGAAAATGGAGAGTCAAGGACGAGAAGCTCCAACCCTTCCATGCCCACTTAGAAGAGCTTAGCCTCCCAATTCTAAGATATCACCTTCCAATACCTACCTCGAGTAAAGAATAACCTATCCGATGCCCTTGCTACCTTAGCCTCCATGGTCTAAATGCCCAAAGGAATAACAATGACCCCCTTCCAGATTTAAAAGCAAGATAAACCAACCCATTGCTACCACATTGAGCTCGTCCCTACAGAAGATCTTGAGCTAGATAATTGCTGGTACTATGATATTTGGCCCCTCATCAAACATGATAAGTATCCCGAGGGTTCCTACAAGAAAGACCGAGCAAACCTCCTAAGACTGGCCGCCCAGTACATCATCTGTCACAAAGCACTACAAAAAAGAAACTTTGATGGAAATCATCTGCACTGTATCGCAGGGGCAGACATTGAAAAGATAATGCAAAAAATCCATAGCGGGGAATGCGGGCACCACAAGAACGGCCACATGCTTGCCAAAAAGATCATCCAACAAGGCTACTATTGGACCACCATGACCCAGGATTGCACCGCCTATGTCTAGAGATGCCTCAAATGCCAACAGTTCTCTAACCTTCAGCATCTGCCTTCGCGAGAATTATACAACATGACCTATCCCTGGCCGTTCTCCACCTGGGGTATTGACATCATAGGAAAGGTTACACCGAAGGCTTCCAACGGGCATGAGTTCATCCTAGTTTCCATTAATTACTTCACCAAATGGGTCGAAGTTGAGTCATATGCAGTGTTGAACGCCAAGAAAGTGGCCAAATTCATAAAAAAAAATCATCTGCCGATATGGGGTCCCACACGAGCTAGTATCAGGTAACAACTTTCACTTCGAGGCAGAAGTTACAGAAGTGGTCAACGAGTACGGGATTCAGAGACATAAATCTTCTCCCTATCGACCTCAGACCAATGGTGCAGTCAAAGCCGTCAACAAGAACCTCAAAGCCATAATCAGTAAGATGATTAAAAGCTGTCGAGATTGGGCCGACCGAATCCCTTATGCCCTCTGGGGCTACAGAACCTCAATTCGAACCCTTACTCTCTAGTCTACGGCATGGAAGCAGTCTTACTCGTGGAGCTGGAAATACCCTCATTGTGCGTCATGCTTGAAAGCAAGGTCAACGAAGAAGACTGGTGCCAAAGCCGTCTTGACGAGTTGACTCTCCTATACGAAAGGAGATTAAAAATGTTGTATCATATATAAGGGTACCATCACCGAATAGTGCGTTCATTCAGTAAGAGAGTCAAGGACCGCGGTGTCCGAGAAGGGGATCTAGCCCTCAAAGAGATAATATATCCCATCTGGGACCCGAGAGGGAAATTCAAGCCCAATTGGAGCATCCCATACATCGTCAAGAAGATCTTGTCCGGTGGTGCTGCCATGTTCATCGACTTAGATGGAGAAGAGATGGATCGTCCAGTCAACCTGGACCGTTTCAAGAAATTTTTCCCCTAGTTCGAAATCTCAGCACGCTACGACTCTTCTCATCTCCCTTCTATGAAAAAAAAATCTTCACTTCCCTCTACCCAGAACTACATGGGCCTGATCCTCTGCAAAAAACCATTGTCAAACAAATTAAAAAATTTCAAAACCCAGAGCTACGTAGGATGCTCATACACTTTACATGAGCACAACCCTTTTTTTCACAAAAACTATTCTTTTCTTATCTCCGAGAACGACAGTTCATTCTAACATGTACTTGAACAAAAGGATTATGTATGCCTTAGCGATCGGTATAGATAATTCAAAAATGCAAAACTCATCAAAAGGCACAGTTGGATGATCAAAAACTTATTTATTTCACTAATAAGAGATTATAGTACAAACTACAGAAGAAAAGGAGTGGATAACTCCCTTCCCCCTACTTTCCTAAAAATCCAAATAAAATTTCCAAACTAATTCTTCCAAATAAACTCTCCAAGAGTCATACCCACAGCTACCAGAGGAGCCCGCTCCGTCATCATCATTTGCATCCTTGGGTCCCCATGCTTCTCCTGCCTGAGTAGAGTGCCGCAGAGGCTACATGGACCCATAGGCTCGAACCAGCTTCGAAAAAACTAGTACACCTCCTTCCATGGTATTAAATAAGACAAGCCACCTTAGTCTAGTCTCCATTACCAACATTTTGCTGACTAATCTCCTCCACAACCACTTCATATAATCTCCAGGGATATTGCAAACTCTCCCAATAGACTGAGAAGGACGGGTCAACGGATGTCGACTCTCCCACAAAGAGCCAAGCCGCATGCGCAGACGCTCAGTCAAATCTTCTACCAGAAAGAAATCTAGAGTACGAGGTGGCACGACATGCTCCCAGCCAAATTGACGCAGAATCCGCCAAGGGAAATATAAAGAGGTCTATCTGAGGCCAACCAGCCGAACATACGGGTATTCTCCCAGCTCCAGAATAGGCAATAACTGCCCCCACCAAGGCACTTACCAGCACAAATTTAGATCCCCATGCTCCACAAACCAGTTCTCCCATCTCTCAATATCCAAACCAATGCTGATGAAATGCCGCAAGAAGAAGTTGGGTACAACTGACAAAGGGTATTCCAGAGGAGTCACCTGGCGAAGTCTTTCAGACAACCATATGAACAACATAACAGGGCTACCCCTTAGAAAGTCAGAACTACCTTCTAACCAGGCATCCAGGCCGTTTAAAGTCTCTGCCAGTATCACCACCACAGGATTGCAACGGTATGACATCCATGAAGTAATGGCTACAAGTTGTGGGTCCGCCAGTATTTCCCCAATCACCAGCAATAATTTTGAAGCTAAGCCTAGAACAACGGCTCCGGCGTATCCATCAGCGCTAACCTCCTGCAAATGCATGAATTATAACACCATCAAAAGGGAGATCATTCCTCCAGCAACCGGTGGTCTGGCCGTCGAAGTCAAAATGCGAAGAAACCCAACCAACAAGTCCTTGGGAGAACGAGAAAACTCAGGAAGAGCTGCGATAACATTGGGATTTATCCCCAATATGGCAAAAAATTCCTCGTAGGTAGGAAAAACTTCCTCCAAGCCAAAGAGGAATACATGCTCTTCGGGGAACCAAAATTGTATCACCGCCATCAGCATGTTCCATTCTATGGGCCGATTACGACACAAAGAGACTCGACGCATGTTGAAAGCATCGTAGTCGACATTATAAGAGCACGTTGCTTCTAGGTAGTTAGCAAACTCAATGCTACCAGGCAGAGCCATCTTGAAAGATTAAAAAATAGTAAGCAAGTGAGAGTGTGGGAAGAGAAGAATGTGAAAGTGTGAGGAGGAAAAACCCACCCACACTCCTTTCTATACTTGGAAAACCCCTCAAAAAAGGCATATCCCCTGTAGAAATCGAAAGAAATCCTCCCGCAAAAGGTACCAAAGGGTGAAGAAGGAACTAATCAAAGCTTTGAATTGATGGGACTGGACTGACCTGCCGATAGGCAGGACAAGGTGCTTGCCGATCGACAACCCCCTACTCTTGGAAATTTTCCTTTTTCCTCTTTTGTCAAAATTCAGAAAACTTAAAATAAATTGATATTCTCAAAAGAATTTCAAAAATCCCCTCTTCATCTTTATATAAATTCTCATTTTAAAACATTCCTTCAAAATCCCAAAATATCTCTTTTTACGGTCTCAATAGCAAAGTAAAAAGCGCATGTGTATTCATTTATTCGCCATTAAAAAAAGATATAAAAAAATTCCATTGCATTGCACATATATATATATATATATATATATTTTTCCTGTGTTACATCAAATTTTGCAGGAAATAAAGAAAAACAAAAATAACGGGACACAACCCGAACCCACACTTTCTCTCTCCCTCTCCCCTAAGAGCTTCCACCCTTGCGACGCGCTCTCTTTCCTCTGCGACGAGACGATGCACCACCACTGCCCGAGCCAGACTCCTCCCCGGACGAAGCAGATGGAACCACACAAGAAGGAACAAGAACCGCGTCCCGAATATGGACAGTCGCAGAAGATATCCAGTCTCTGATATCCCTCAACCAAGTGGTCAACACCTGAACTTGCTGCAAGTAAAAGCCAGAATCAGTATCAAAACAAAAAAAGAAAGAAAGAGAGGAACATGAAAAGATATACCTCAGGTCGAAGAACCTCCTCTGTCAAACCCCGCTCCTCCGAATCCATCGCATGAGGACGGTGCAACATAGACACCATCCCTCCATCAGCCCACCGAATGTTGTACGAAGGGGTATGTAACTGCATGAATGGACCCTCCAAAGTTACCGCTGCCGCAGACGTCAACGGATCGCCACTACTGTGGGAGGATCCCACCGGTGGACTCGAACCCGCAAGAAGGAAAGGTAAGGCATCATACATGCTGGGCTCCATCAACCAGCTTGTCATAAAGTCCATGTAATCATACGGTATAGACATATCAGTGTACAACAGGTAGGACTCGTCGATCATCGTCGCGATCCTCGTATCCTTCGGTAATAGCCGCTCCCGCCTCATGAACAAAGGAGGCCTAGCAGGTGGCACCACCACCTCCTCTTCAGCAATCTGTTGAACCACCCTCACCCCAAGATACCATGAGTGGACAAACTCATGCACCAGTAAGTGCCGTAGCTGTGCGTTCACCCAAGTCAACCCCATGTCCTAAATAGCAATCCCCCAAGGTTAAAATGTCACCTGAAAGCCCCCAAGCAAGTATAAGTCAATACAGAATCAGAGCATACAAAGACCAAAACAGAAAGGAAAATTTCTTACCCCATCACTGGTCAGGCCATTCAATACCTGACACACTGCCTCCATAGAAAGAGATCCCCTCGATTGCCGATTGGCCTTGCGCCATCGGTACAACTAGCAGAAGTCCCCAACAGTCTCATCCTTCAGAGCGATCAGCTGGGTATTACATCCAATCACCTCATAGAACCACGTCTGCCAAAGATAAGAACCCATAATAAAAAAAGAGACGCATAAGTAAAGTGCGAATGAATAAAAGGAAAATTCACAAATTAAAAAATACCTCAAGGAGATACATGGCTGTAGTAAAAGTCTACCGACAGCACCGGATGGATGCATCCAAAGAAAAATAGAGGGTCGCCAAAGTCAGGCTCCCCCAATATTAGAAGGGAATGCTAAAAAACACCCTCAAATACGGCAAAAACCACAAGTGGACGACGTCGCCGCTCGACGCCACCATGAGGTCCCCCCAACACTAGCAGAATAAACAACCAGGCCATCTGCCTCACCTGCTTCCCGTCCTCCACATCAACCACCCTACTCAGTAAAACATCCTTCAACAAGGACAACCAGATGGAATCCACAAACACTATCCTCCCCACGTCACCGAGCGCCGCCCGTACCGCATCTTGCCTCACCCGCAAGGAGCGATCCACCTCTTTCTGCTCCCCATCACAATCCAGTCCTAACAGATGTTGCATGTCTATGGGGGTCACGGTCATCTCCCCAAAGCTGAAATGGAAGGAATGGGTTATATCCGACCATATCTCCCCCAAAGCGCACAAGATCGCTGTCAAACTAGGCGTCTCATCCAACGCAGACGCGAACCTCCCAAAACCCGATGATGATACCACCCAGCGCACCACATGTGGAAGATGCTCCCAGACATCCTTAAGCCCCGTCCTCCCATGGGCACGCATGTTTTTCAAAGAGACATTAGACTGTCAAAAGAAAAATCATGTCAGAATCCAAGAAAGAAAAAAGGAAATCACCAAAAAGAATGCCAAAAGTCACTTTACTTACAAAACCGTCAGGGTTCACCACCCTCGAAGAGCGATGATACGACGACTCCGGTAGCAAGGTTCGTTCATCCGCAATCGGCTCAAACGCGTCAAAAGAATTCTCGCTCCCCAAAGAAAGAGGAGCCCTGTACCTCCATTCCATGTTCGCCCAGTCATCAATAGTCAACCATTCCCTATGTGCTGTAGTGCTCACAAAAGCGGCCAGTTTTTAGAGATCGGAATGCTAGAATGCTTCACAGAAGAAAATCGAAGAAAGGGAGAAAGCAAGAATCTATGAAAAATGAAGGAAATTAGCCCCCTTTATATAGGATGCCAAGGGTCATGCCGATCGGCACCATACCCCCACCTACCGATCGACAATGCCCTTTCACCTTCCCGAGGAAGTCCAAAAGTCCGTGCCACTGCCGAATGGAGCCCTCTGCACCATGTGGAACGGCACCCCCTTAAAATTTCGTACAAAAGGTCCCAGAAAATTCCAGAAAGCCCTGAAAAATCCTCAGAAAATTCTTAAAAATCCCAGGAAGGATTTAGAACATTTTCACCAAGGAAATTTCACACTCCCTCAAGCGAAACCCCTATTTCCCCCGCAGAACTCTCAAGAGCCAAGTGAATCCCCTCCCAGTAACATCCTCGGGGAATCTCTAAGGATCACGTCCTATACCCCAAAGGTCTCAAACCTCCCTGAGCAATACGTCCAATACCTGGACCTCCTAATCACTTCCCTAGTGAAGTTTATAGCATCAAATTTGCCTTTCCTCCGTAAAATCTCTGAAATCACGAGGATTTCTTCAGCCGTCGGCTCCCCAGCTCAAATCAAGATCATAAGGTAATTTTCCCCAGCAGAGTTCCCCGAGAACATCTCACCGTAAGACCGCAGAATTGGCTTCGAACTGCATAATTGGTCATCTTCACTTAAGCCCGCGGAATTGGCTTTGACCGCAGAATTGGTCATCTCCACTTAAGCCCGTAGAATTGGCTTCACCCCGCAGAATTGGTCATCTCCACATAAACCTGTAGAATTGGCTTCGACCCGCAGAATTGATCATCTCAACTTAAGTCCACAGAATTGGCTTCGACCCGATAAATTGGTCATCTCAACTTAAGCCCGCAGAATTTTCTTTGACCCATAGAATTGGTCATCTCCACTTAATCCCGTAGAATTGTCTTTAACCCGCAGAATTGGTCATCTCAACTTAATCCCGCAGAATTGGCATTGACCCGCAGAATTGGTCATCTCACCTTAAGCCCAGAGAATTGGCTTCGACCCACATAATTAGTCATCTCAACCTAAGCCCGCATAATTGGATTCGACCCACATAATTGGTCATCTCAACTTAAGCCCACAGAATTGGTTTCGACTCGCAGAATTCGTCATCTCACCTTAAGCCCGCAGAATTGGCTTCGACCCGCATAATTGGTCATCTCAACATAAACCCACATAATTGGATTCAACTAGCAGAACTGTTCATCCCCAGCACCCCCCCCCCAAGCCCACAAAATTGCCTCTGACCCGCAGAATTGGTCATCCCAGTTTCCTTAAATCCTCCGAATCAACCTCGACCCTCTGAATTGGTCATCCTATTCTAAAGGCATCATGCGATGTCTATTCGACGGCTATCGTTTATTCCAAACTCATCCACCTAGGGGCTCTGTAGACACCCCATTCTATTACCCCCTAAACTCTCCTTAGGTCCCTAACACCTCCCTTCATCATTGCAAACCCAGGTCATACCCCGAGTACTGACCTAGAGGCCATCGGACGCTCCTAGGCTCCATTTGACCAAAAAGTCAAACTCTTCAGCTTAACCAAGACTGAATGAATCTTCAAAGGGCACTGAATCCCCATTCCAACGGTCCGTCCTGTGCACAATTTTGACTTACCATGCGGACGATCGACCCATTTTCCCCTGAAACTCGATTAGGAGGCCATTGGGTGATCTCGGGATCCGTTTGACCTAAGTCAACTCTTCAGCTCGATCAAGACTGAATGAATCTTCAAAGGTCACTGAAACCCATTTCCAACGGTCCACCCCGTACGCGATTCTGACTTACGATACGGACGAACGATCTGTTTTACTCCGGAAGGTCACCGAATGCTTCCAGGGCCTGATTGATCAATGTCAACTCCCTAAACCGGGTAGAAATTTTTGGGATTTCAAAGTACATATCCTAACCTTTCTAATGGTCCGCTCTGTGCACGATTCTGAGTTACCATGCAGATGAACGATCCGTTTGCGTCCGAAGTTTTCCCGTTCAAAGGACCGACAAATGCTTTCGATCCACATTTGACCCAAAGTCAACTCTCGAAATTGGGAGCAGTCCAAAGGAATTTTGAAGGTTTCTGAATTAAGTTTCCAACGGTTTACCCCGTGCACATTTCTGATCAATGATTTACACTCGGCGAACGATTTTCTGAAAAGGCCTGAAAGACACTGTCAAACGGCAGGTCCCAGACCCTGCCTATCGAAAGTGTGCCTAAACACACCTACCGATTGGTAGGACCAGGGCTATGCCGATCGACAATGCCACGGGCCTGTAAAAATGAGGGCCTCAACCTCCTTTCAAAGGAGAGCCCAGATCTGAAAGACATAACTTTCAGCAAATCCAGAAAACCTCTCTCGAAGTCAACGTGATTTCCACATCCAAATACCTTTCCAATCTTCACTTTTCATCATCCTTTACATCAAACTTGGTGAATTCACTACCCTGCATCATCATCCAAGTGTAAGGGCTGCTCTCCAACATTCAAGATCAAGCTCAAGATCTTCAACAAGGTCCAATTTTCTCAATTCTCCCCTTAAATTCTCATAAATTCGCATTAACTTATTTTATTACTTAGAACTTTTATTCTCTCATCTCACATATCCTAATATACTTTTTATTTAGTATTATTGCACACCTCTTACTTTCATACAAATAAAAACCCAAAAAATAAGAAAAAAAGTTTTGGGTTTGCTCACAAATTCCAAACGAGAATGCTCACACTTTTCTTACACTTTTCTCACAACTAAAACACCTTTTTACACACACAACACACAAATAAGAGAAGTCCCCAATTGGATTTATGGAATAAACCACACCCCTCATTTTTTATGCGAACTACGTGGATTTTGATGCCTCTATAGGCTACGTAGGCGTCTCGGAGTAAAACCCGAGACTCGAGTCCTATTCTCACTCTTTCTCCTAATTTTTATTTTCTCTAAATTCAATTCTCTTATGTTACATATATTTATATGCATATATTTGTTCTTAGTGGCGTATTATTCCACATACGTTATCGTTCCATTATAACGATCAACGCAAGGATAATCGCGTAAATCCTATTTTCTAATATTATTTTTATGAACCTTCCTACGGATGACTTGCTTTATCTCTTCCATGATACAAGTCGAGGATTCCTATCTCCACTATACATACACATGCACACATATCACGGGAAAAATAAAAGAAAATAGCAAAAAACCCATGAGAGACCGTAAGGGCAGAATGGGTGCCTGCCACCTTCCCATTTCGTAACTTAGCCTCTAGACCCTTTCAAATCATCTTGGTTTCGTATATATCGGTATGTCTTTGAGAGTTGTCCTTCGGGATGGCTCCCTTTATTTTGTCTATTTCGAGTAAAATAGACTGACGACTCCATATCTCTATATTTTTCACCTCATCAACGACGCCGACCAAAGCGCTCCCGAGAGAGACGTGCGGGACCTAGGATCCTCATTCTCCCACCCGCCGCGAGGATCGGGGATGGACACAATATATATTTTGTGAGTCTTGAACTCCTACACATTTGTGTCTTGTCCAACATCACATCCATTTTCCCATAACGATTCGTGATTCGGTGAAATTTATATTTTATCTTTATTATTATTTTCGGATACACTCCTACGGATGAGTTCACTCTGTCCATTCCAATACGCAAGTTGGGTAATTCCATTCTCCCGTTATTTATATTATACACATGTACACACACGATATAGATAAAAAGAAGAAGATCAACCTAGCCCATGAGAGGCTGAAAGGGCAGAATGGGTGCCTAACACCTTCCCATTCCGTAACTTAGTCTTTGGACCTTCGAATCACTTAGGTTCGTTTGCATCGATATGACCTTAATGACATTCTATTGATGGAGACTTCATTGTCTTGCCTATTTTGGGAGAAATAACCTGATGACTCCATCTTTTCATGTTACCCCCATTTGATGACGACCAATTTTATATCCGAGGCATATCGCAAAGACATTAAATTGAATGGCAGAAAGAGGACCTCTGTATTATCGAATCACCCACACGAGCATGGAAAAAAGGGAGAGAGAGGGTCACCCTATTTTTCACCTTCTCCCCTCGTCTCGGCTTTGGGTTTTGTCCTGCGCTGGAGGAATCCTACCTGAATGTCCACAGTGGTGATTATACTGGGGAATTCCTGGAGGGCTAGACTCTATTTTCATATGGGTGTTACTTCTTTACTTTTCGACCTTTCTATATGTGTGCATATGCGTCCACTTATATGTTTCCTTTAATCCTATGCATACATCTTGTATATATATCTTATTATGTTTATTTTTACCATGCTCTCTTCTCATGTACATATCACTTTTTACTCACTTGTACATATTCATCGTGTTTCACCCTATACTCACTTGTATATAGGCCCCATTCTCAGTTCACATCGCACTTGTATATAGTCTTACCTTTTCTTACATGCTCACACACCATTTATAGATTATCCATGCTTATCTTCACTAACACACACCCTGACTTTTCTCACTTGTATATATCTCCATGCTCACTTACACACCTCACACACTACTTTTAGATGATCCATTCTTAGTCTCACTAGCACACACTTTCACTTGTATATATTCACATGTTCACTTACGCTATTCCCATGTCACTTTGTCACTTTGCACATACATTTGACTCACTTTTATATCCATATGCTTCATACTCTATCACCATGCTTTGTATAGTCTTCATGCTCCATGTATATATTTGCTAGATTTACTTTTCATCTCATGCCATTTGTATATTCTCCCTCATAGTGGTAGTACTTCTTTCACTTAGCATATAAAAAAAAATCTCCATAAGATACTAATCAAGATTTATGCATAATTGCACACTATATCACCAGAGCATGGCAATATTGACCAAACTTTTATCCCATATTGGGGGGTCACATCATGATGGGTGTCGATCCTACGGGGTGCGTTCAACCTAAGTAATATGATTCTCACCTTCCATTAGCCTCGTACCTTTGATGTATATCAAACGGTTCCCCTTGCATCGTACAACCTAACCGACCTCACGACATAAGGTATATAGTAGGGAACTTGTTCACATATGTCGAGTATATCAAATTTTCTCTCATACGTACTATCCCTACGAGGCATATCGTGAGGCAATTCATGTACACTCAAGTATATCAAATAGCTTGTACACATATACCGATGAATGAATACCCTTATAGGAGAAAGGTATATCATGAAAGTCATACCAAAGGGGGGAACCCTTCCACTACTCTACCAAATGAATAACCTCAAATAAGCGTCTCTCCTAGGGCACTTATAATTAGTTTACCAGTTACTATGCAAAACTCTGTAGAAATTCAAGGTTGCCACACCCCTCGAATTTTTTCCTATTTTGTCCTTTTTTAAAATAGGACCCTGTCTGTGAGCTTGAAAACAAGTCAAACCGTGTCTTATATCTTATACCCTATCTTTTCCCAGGCTCGGGTCATGTCCGACATTTTACTTGCATTTAGGAAAACATAATACAAGTGAAACTTAATAATAATCATGTTGATGATTCTCACTTTTCCCTCTTCTCAAATACAAAAATACCAAAAACATATTTCCTCCCTTTTTTCAAAAGAAAATACCAAAAATACTCCATTTTTTCTCTAAAAATAAACCATAACCATTTCCCCTCTCAGATTGATCACATACCTAGATTTTGGGTTGGTTCCCTATTAGCTTCAGTCTTTCGTCAAACCACCTCGAAGGTCTAGTGCTTCCTATGTTACTTCCATCGAATTCGAGATCTACCTCCAAAAGTTGTTAATGGATAATGTTGACCAAGCACTGAATGTTTAGCCAGATCTGATGACCATCCTAGCCCAACTCAATGCTAAGATTGACAACCTTCTAGCTGATGTCCAAAATATGCAACGACATCGGGACCAAACTCTCAAAGAGTATGAACCTAAAATCCTTTATCTTTGTGTCATGGGTACACCTGCCCCTGAATCAATTTAAGTTCTAGAGGAATACCAACACACCTTGCATGCCTTACTTATGAAGGGGATGCCACCAACTTAGCTATTGAATTCGAGCCTTAACCATCCAAGTCCTAACCCACCAGTGCCGTGTTCCCTAAGGAAGAAGAAATGATTAAGGTTAAGGAAGACCTCAAGCTAATGTCAAAGAAATTCGACCCAGTCAAGATCTCCAGAAATTATATAGACTACACCCACATGTCTCCCTATCCCAAGGCTAGATTGATAGAAAAGTTTAAGATGCCGAACATCGAGAAATTTGGAGACAATGGGACCCCAATTGTGCATATACACAACTACCACCAATCCATGACCCTTTTTGGGTCCTTATTAGAGATAATAGCCCAAATGTTTCAGCAAACCTTGAAAGAGAGTGCCTTCAGGTGGTTCACGTCCCTCGAGGAATCCAAAATCCATACTTGGAAGGATGCAGCTAGGGAATTCATGCCCCAATACAAACATTATAAAGAACTGAAGTTCACACACTGAGACCTAGAGCCACTGAAGAAGGGTCTTGAAGAATCAGTCAGTAGTTTCATCGAAAGATGGAGAGAAAAAGTTTCCACTATGACCAATCGACCGTTAGAAGAAGAGCAAGTGAGTGTAATAAAGAATAACTTCCTACCCTATATCTGAGCATCGATGGGAGGACAGTACTACCCATATTTTAAAACCTTCGAGAGGCTGATGTGGAGATCGAAAAATGGTTTGCTAATCATAAGGTAGAGTTTTAACGGAAATGGTTGACCAAATAATTTTGTCCAAAGAAGTATAAAAAACCGACCAACACCTTAGTATCTATAATCAACAACATATCCTAACCAACCACTTCCTGGGCACCTAAAAGTTGCCCCAATACTGTTAAAAAATAATACACTGAACTCCATGCTCCCTTGTCAAAAGTATACCACGCCCTGCTAACCCGTAACCTTATTGAACTGTTGGAACCCCGACCACTACCAAATTGTCTTCCTAAAAACTTCAAATATGATGCTCACTGTGACTTTCACTAAATCGTAGGCCACACCATCGACCAGTGTTTCCACCTTAAAAATATAATCCAAGGCCTTATAGATCGGGGAATCACCACTCCGCCAGCGAGCCCTATACCCAACATCACTCATAACCCTCTCCCAAAACATGGAACCAGAGGGAATGCTATCTTCTTGGAAAATAACCCAAATTTGTAAATAATAGTACCCAACATACTCAAACCGCTCAAAGTTTGCACATCCTTTCTTTTATAACCCACGAGCTTGGTTAATCAAGCTCTGTCATTCCCCACACGAGCCTATATTTCCATCCACAACTAATTAGAGGGGGTAGGTATGGAACTACCCACAGTACTAGATTAACTTCAAAGGTTTGGGATGAAACTACCCACAAAGATGCTTATAGACTATGAAAGCTACTGTGACCTGTTTATAGAAGCCTGAAAGTGGTCTTGGGAATTAGATGAATGGGCAGTTACCGTAGAAGAAATGAGCTTGGATGATGTCGTACAAACCATGTCAGATGTTTTTCACCAGAAAAGGGAGATATGCGGTATCCTCGAGTTGCTCACAAGCTTCAAACTTTGAGGGTGTTTGGTCCCCTCACACCTTCACTTCCCCATTGAGTGGGAAGACATGTGTGATAAAGTTGTAAAGGTGTTTGAATGCATCGATTACTCTTAGCTGGAGGACATCATTGCTGCCGATTGGGGTGATAATTTTGAAAGCTCAAATGGTGAATCTGAGGGCGAAGACTTCCCCTTTTGCAAGCCTTCTGAACTATGGTATGACCCTACTAATAAAAAGATAAAATTAGGACTAGAGATCTTTTTTCAAGATAAAAACACCTGGGGCGAGGAATGGATGTACGAGGTGAAACCTCTGAATGACGAGATCATTTAAATGATTGAAAACTTCGAGAATAGCGACATTGAGGAGTCATTCGACATGCAGACACTAGGAATGAGTCTCTTCATGATTCATCAGGAAGATGTACCATCAGACCCATTTACAAAGATCACCACTGCTGAAGCACCTCTTCTTAATTGGCATACCATCCCGATCCAGCCTGATCAAGCCGAACTAAACACTATCATCTACCCCATTCAAAAAATCCTTGAACTTCTTATTATTTCTCCCATTTTTGATATCTATGTAAACGAGGCCTCTTTTGATGAGGTTCTCAACGTTGCATTTCTTAAGAATGAAATAAACGAGGATTTTGAGAATTTTAAAATGCCTTACATTAATTGCATTGTAACTAATCAAACTATTGATGATGATGATATAATAAATGATTAATTCTTAACTAACCTCAATAAGGATAATAACTAATGATGCTAAGATTTAGCACCACCGGATAAGTGATAGTGAGCTCAAACAGTAGCAGCCATGGCAGCCATAGAGATGTATAAGTGTATAAGTATGTAGAAGGGGATGAGTATAAGAGGAAATAAGACTGATGTATAGTGGTTTAGCCAATTTGGCCTACATCCACTGTGAGTGTGTGATCCACTAAGTATGGGCACTAATGGCCTTGGATACAATGCGCATAACCCTCTCTCTCTCCTGTCTGTACAAGCAGAGTTTTATCTAGGGCTACAGTTAATGGATCGATCCCTGTAGGGTTGTAGGTGACAAGTATATATAGGTCTTGGGGGGTGTAGTGTACCCCCCAAGTATGCATGGTGCATGTGAATCATGATCTAACCAGTCCCCTGTGGACACCTGTAAATGCCAAATGATGACATAATATTCCCTCACGTGAGGGTGCGATTTTGTTATAACGGTCTCCCCTGTGCCATGTCAGCCTCACGCGCACTGTTCCACGCGTCTCCCAAGCCACGCGCTGCGATGATGTCACCCTCGGCCTATGGGCCGAGGCCGAGGGAAAAGTTCCTTCTGGTAGTGAGTCTGGTCCAATTCTGGCCTCGTACTGTCGGCCCCTGGTAGGGTCGTCTGGAGAGTGGTGAAGGGTCGGACCCTCGTAGGGTCAGCTGGAGCCTGATGAAGGGTCGGCCATTGTCGAGCCTAGGTACCCTCCTCAATTTCCCTCTGAAAAATTTCCCTCAGAGAGGGACCCCTGTCTAAAGATGTATCTTCCCTCTTCGTTTTCAGTCACTATCCTTCTAGCAGTGCTTGTCTCAGCCCTATCTGCGGGTCTGTCTTCTGTATCCGTCTTCCCGAGGGTCTCACCCTCGGCCTCGTCATCTTCCCAAGTGAACTCAGCCACAAAGTCTGCCAATGCCTGCCCCTTAATGGCCGTCCTAGGCTGATACACAATGTCAAACTCCCCCAGCTCTATAGCCCAGGTCATCAACCTACCTGATTTTTCTGGCTTGTGCAGGACCTGCCCAAGAGGAGAGTCAGTGAGGATGACCATTGTATGGGACTGAAAGTACGTCTTCATCTTCCTTGAGGCATGGATCAAGACGTAGGCCAGCTTCTCCATCCTTAGGTATCTTTGCTCTGCCCCCTGGAGTGCCTTGTTGTTAAAATACACAGGCTTCTGTATCCTGTCTTCGTCTCTCATAATGGCTTCACTGATGGCCGACTCTGAGACGACGAGGTACACATAAAGTCGTTCACCTTGCACGGGTCGTGACAGCAGCAAGGGAGACCCTAAGTATGACTTTAGGTCCTTGAAAGCCTCGTCACACTCTTCGCTCCATTCGAAGGCCTTCCTAAGGATCTTGAAGAATGGCAAACACTTGTCTGTGGCTTTAGACACGAACCTATTCAAGGCAGAAACTCTCCCTGTGAGTCTCTGAACGTCTTTAATGGACTTCGGGGTCTTCATTTCAATAAGGGCTTTTATCTTCTCAGGATTGGCCTCAATGCCTCTTTGGTTGACAATGAACCCCAAGAACTTCCCTGCTCCGACCCCGAAGACACACTTGGCCGGATTAAGCTTCATCTGGTATTTGTCCATCGTATTAAATGTCCTCTCCAGGTCTGCTACATGATGCTCTGCCTTCAGACTCTTAGTCAGCATGTCATCTACGTAGACCTCCATAGACTTCCCAATTTGTTCTTCAAACATTTTATTTACGAGGCTCTGGTACGTTGTCCCCGCATTTTTGAGGCCAAAAGGCATGTATTTGTAACAGTATGTCCCCTTGTCAGTGATGAAGGCGGTCCTCTACGAGTCTTCAGGGTTCATGAAAATCTGGTTATACCCTGAGTAGGCATCCATGAAGCTTATGAGCTCATGGCCTGCGGTAGCGTCTACCATCTGGTCGATGCGGGGGAGAGGGAAGCTGTCTTTGGGACAATGCTTATTGAGGTCTGTGAAGTCCACGCACATTCTCCACTTGCCGTTGGCCTTTGGGACAATGACTGCATTGGACAGCCATTCAGGGTAGATGACCTCTCTGATAAATTCAGCGTCTTCTAATTTTTTGACCTCGTCCCTGATGACCTCATATTTTTCTCTGGAGTAAATTCTCCTCTTCTGCTTCACCGGCTTCACTCCCTCCACCACATTGAGCTTGTGGCACATGATTTCAGGGTCAATCCCTGGCATATCTACATGACTCCAGGCGAAGACGCTTCGCCTTCTTCTCAACAGTTTAATGAGGTCTTCCTTGATGTTGGGCTTCAGAGACTTGCCAACTTGGACGGTTTTTTCCGTGTCATCCTCATCGAGGATGATGGATTCTACCTCTTCCGCAACCTCTCCTTTCTTCAGCTTCGTTTCATCTCTGGGGTCTAGGGTATCAATAGTATAAGTGGTTGTAACCCTCTTGTGCGCCTCCTTTTTTTCAGCGGAGTTGTAGTAACATTCTCTCGCTGTCGTCTGGTCTCCCTGAACTTCCCCCACCCCGTAAGGGGTAGGAAATTTGATCATCTGATGGACCGTAGACGGTACAGCTTCAAACCCCTTGAGGGCCACATGCCCCAGTATGATGTTGTAGGCCGAAAACACCTGCTCATCCATCACAAAGAAACTGACCTTCTTGGTGAGCCATCTCGGCCACTCGTCCCCCATCCTCACGTCGGCCTCATATATCCCAAGGGGATGAAACTTTTCCTCACTGAACCCAATCAATGGATGATGGTAGGGGACGAGTCTAGCACGGCTGAGACCCAAGGTTTTGAAGCATGGCCAAAACATCACATCTGCAGAGCTACCCCCATCTACCAAGATCCTCGGCACCTCGCATCCGTGCACCCTGGTAGTGATGACGAGAGGGTCATCATGTGGGGCTAAGAGGCCTTTGAAGTCCATTCTTAAAAACCCTACTATCAATGTGTCCATATCAACCTTCTTCCTATTTTCTGACTTGACCTCCAGGGAGGTTACGTGTACCGTCTTCGTCACTACCTTTGCCTCGGCCACATGGGCCTTCCTGTCGGCGACCTCAGACCCTCCTCCTGCAAGACCCCCGGAGATCATTCCCACTCCGAGCAAGATCATATTAAGCCTCTTGACAGGGCCGTGGTCGTCTCTCGACGGGAGGTCAGGGTCGTCCTCATCATCAGAAGGGTCGTCCCCTCTTTTTTGAGGACCTTCTCTGCATGCATCGCCTCGCTTATTTTTGGGGTCGTCCCCTCGGCCCCTCTTGAAGGCACCTTTGTCGACGTACTTTCTGAGCTTCCCTTTCTTCAGCATCTTCTCAATCTCGTCTTTCAGAGCAAAGCATTTGTCCGTTACATGGCCGTGGTTTTGGTGAAATTCACACCACAGGTTCTAATTCCTCTTGCCGGGGGCTGCCCTCGGCTTCTCAGGCCACTTCAGGGACCGGTCACTCTTAATCTCATTGAGAATCTGTTCACAGCTGACCGTCAGAGGGGTGTATCCAGCGAACTTGTCATCCGTGGACCTCTTCTTCCCCTCTTTGTTCTTCTTAGGGTATTTACTCCCACTAGCACCTCCTCTTTCGTCTTCATATTTTGTAACCATCGCCTCTTCGGCGTTCATCACCTTTCCTGCTGTCGACAACAGTTCAGCCATCGTCCTCGGAGGGTCTTCAGCAAGCTTCTATAACAGCTTCCCCTTTTGGAGTCCTCCAATCAGGGCTGTCATAGCTATGCTCTTCTCATAGTCTTCCACCTCTAGCTTCTCCTTATTGAATCTGGCTATATAGTCCCTCAGAATCTCACTCTTCCCCTGCTTAACATAGAGCAGGTGGGTGGTCTTCTTCTGTGGCCTCACCCCAAAGCAGAAATTATGGATGAACAGGTCTGCCAACTGCTTAAAGTTTTCAATGGAATTTTTTGGAAAAGACGTGTACCAGACATGCGCAGCCCCTGTCAAGGTACCAGAGAAGGCACGACACCTCATCTCATCTGAGATAGAGTATATGTCTGCTGCTGACTGATACATCTCCACATGGTGGATGGGGTTGGTGCTCCCGTCATACCTTGGGGTGACCACGGGTGGCTTGAACTTTGACGGCGTGGGGAAGTTGACTATCTTTGCCACAAAGGGTGAGCCTATGGTGTACCCCCTCTGAAGAGGGTCTAGGCTCTTCAGTATATCACCGATCTTATCCTCTAACCGCTGGATTGAGTCATTCCAGGGCCTCACAGGGTCAGCCTAGTCGATGTTATCCCCTGCTGCCTCTCCGAGGTGGACGAATGGTTCTACTGCAGCAGGCCTGTGTTGGCTGTTCACTTCCCTTTGGTCGTCATCTCGTCCTCGGATTTGGCCATCTGATGCATCCCTCCTGGATCTCGCAGCACTTCTTGGCCTAGACAACTGTTCCCACAGGTCATTTACTGGGCCTAGCCTCTCAAAGGCCGACCCCCTGCTCAAGCGATCAAAAGCAGAGCCCCTCGGGCGATCATCAGGGTTTGGTCTCCCGCACTTTCCTCTATTGTCCTGGAGAGGTCGTACAGTATTGTTGGAGACCTCATAGGGTTCCCATCACTCTATAGGGGCCTCCTCTCCCTCCGGATCGTCATACATGTCCTCAAGGCAAGGGTTTCCTTGCCTCCCCAGGCGTAGACGCCGGGGGTCAGCAACATCCCTACGCCGCTGAGGGGGTGGCAGGTCTTTGCGTGGTGCCTGGGGTGGTCCCCTGGCCTCATGCTGTCCTGGAGCTGCTGCCGGAGTAATCATCTCAGGTGAAACCCCTGGTGCCCTTAGTATGTTATGTCTTAGAGCTGTGAACTGCTCTTACATCATCCGCTGGCTTGCTGCCAGAGACTTTAGGGCTGCCGCCACATCATCCATCTCAGACTGAGGCGGCGGCTGACTGGAACTGGGTCTTCCCCCCTCATCAGGCGGGGGAAGTGGTGGTGGTGGCATCTCAGGTGCCATGTGCTTGAGATATGAAAAGTTGAACTGAAGAAAATACTGGTGAGCTTGGGAACCTTAGTGGGTCTCTTTCAATGGTGAAACACCTCCTCTCAGGGGGAGCGTTGGTTCACCACCAGAGTGCCCAGTGAGGTCAAGCTGTACAAAGGAAGAGATGTCTTCTCGTTCCCACAGACGGCGCCAAACTGATGATGCCAAGATTTAACACCACCGGATAAGTGATAGTGAGCTCAAACAGTAGCAGCCATGACAACCATAAAGATGTATAAGTGTATAAGTATGTAGAAGGGGATGAGTATAAGAGGAAATAAGACTGATGTATAGTGGTTCAGCCAATTTGGCCTACATCCACTGTGAGTGTGTGATCCACTAAGTATGGGCACTAATGGCCTTGGATACAATGCACATAACCCTCTCTCTCTCTCTCTCCTGTGTGTACGAGCAGAGTTTAGCTAGGGCTACAGTTAATGGATCGATCCCTGTAGGGTTGTAGGTGACAAGTATATATAGGTCTTGGGGGGTGTAGTGTACCCCCAAAGTATGCATGGTGCATGTGAATCATGATCTAACCAGTCCCCTGTGGACACCTGTAGATGCCAAATGGTGACATAATATTCCCTCACGTGAGGGTGTGATTTTGTTATAACGGTCTCCCCTGTGCCATGTCAGCCTCACGCGCACTGTTCCACGCGTCTCCCAAACCACGCGCTGCGATGATGTCACCCTCGGCCTATGGGCCGAGGCCGAGGGCAAAGTTCCCTCCGGTAGTGAGTTTGGTCCAATTCTGGCCTCGTACTGTCGGCCCCTCGTAGAGTCGTCTGGAGAGTGGTGAAGGGTCGGCCCCTCATAGGGTCGGCTGGAGTCTGACGAAGGGTCGGCCCCTCTGAGGGGTCGTATGGATCCCTCCAACGGGGTCGGCCCCTCGTATGGTCGTCTGGAATATGATGAAGGGTCGGCTCCTCTGAGGGGTCGTCTTGAGCCCGATGAAGGGTCGGCCCCTGAGGGGTCGTCCGTTGGAGGTAATCCTCAGCCAGGCCGAGGATATAAACGGGTATATCAATAACAAATAACATAACCACATTCAAACTAATGATAATGATACCGTCATTATTAATCTCAATTCTAATATCCATCTGTGTGAGATTAGGATAGGGTTAACCCTTAATGAGAATGAGCGGGCATAATTCAAAGAGATTCTACATCGACATGCCCGACATTGACTCAGAAATAGCTCAGCATGAGATACCCACAATCCCAAAAATCAAACTAGTCAAACGAAAACTAAGGAAGCTCCGAACTTAATGGTACTTCAAAGTCAAAGATTAAGTGATGAAATAGCTGAATGCGGGTTTCATTTACGTAGTAGAATACCCTACATGGCTTGCAAATATTATCCTCGTGCTGAAAATGGGAGGAAAAGTCCGCATGTGCATTGATTATCAGGATCTGAACAAAGAATCCTCGAAGAATGATTAGCCTCTACCCAACATTAACATGATCGTAGATAATATGGCCAGTCATGGCCCTCAAATCGTTTGTCGATAGATTTACCGACTACAACCAGATTAAGATGCACCCTCACCATCAGGAGAAAATCTCCTTCATCACCCCATGAGGAAACTTATGATACATCGTCATGCTATTTGGGCTCAATAATGACGGGGCTACCTACCAAAGGGTTGACACAACCATTCTACATCACCTCGTCCACAAAGAAATTTAGGTATATGCTGACGATATAATCATCAAGTCCAAGACTCAAGAAGGTCATATCCTTGCCTCGAGAAAATTCTTCGAGCGAATGCAATAATACCAAATGTGACTCAACTCATAGAAGTGTGTCTTCGACAACGCTAAAGGAAATCTCCTTGGTTTCATGGTCAGTGAGAAGATGGAGGCGTAACCCCTTTTGAGTACGGTAATGATAAGTTAATTATTCAAAACTTTGGATTAATTATAGGACATGCACACACAAACTCAATGAAGATGAACTCAGTTTAAACTCCCAAATCTCTCGTGCATAACTCAGAAGGTAGTAACGAACTTAGAAGTAACTTCTCTAGAGGGAGAGAGAAGTAAGCACCCTAGATACACCTTAATAGGCAGGCAAACACACTAAACACTCTCAATAATCTCTGTCATGTATTAAAATCTTCGTAATAAATGATAATGGTGAGTGAATAAGACCTCTGGTTTGTAAAATAACTCTCTCTGATGTGTATTCTCTTTAGTAATAACTTATTAAACTCTTAAAAGATCTCTCTTCCTCAAAGGTGGTTGGGGTCCTTAAATCGCCCCCCAAACCACCCCCGAGGCAACTCAGTCATCAATGCTTATGAAAGACCTCCCTCATACTTTATGTCACATACATTAAATACCTGATGAACTAGTTATCTCCACGTCATAAACATTAAATGCCAAGACATGCCTTTTGCCTAACCACTGTCTGTCAGGGGGTTATTATCGCAGAGATGGCTCACCAACTGCCTGTCAGCCCCAAATACCACGATGGTTTACTCAAGTGCATGTCTGACATTGTTTAGCTGGCTAGTGACATCACCTATAGTATATGTGACATTAAGTAGAGGGCTATTTGGTTCACAACTCAACGCCCTATGGAACTCCAAGCTATTCCGCTCGAGATTCCACAGTCAGGGTTCTTCGGTGTTTTACCAGGTGTATCTAAGATGGTCAGGACAAGCCCCAACGGGGAAATCCTCCAAACCAAGTCCCTCTAAAGTTCTCATGATGAGGTCATTCAATAGAGCATAAAAGCTCTCCCAGGCCCTACCAAGTCTGGTCTCTCGCGAGTACTGTTTGATCTCACACTAAAACTCATTATTATTCTCGTTACATCATTACGACCGTTATAGCTTATAATCAATATAAACAAAGATACAATATGACAAACACAACAAGCTATAGTATGAGTTGCCACGCTTGAGCTGCCTCGGTAGCTTAATCTCAAACACTATTGATAATTAAGGAGTTATCCCTAATATGAGGATTACCTTCAATCCCCCTCTACATTTTCCCCTTTGTGGAGAGATTTATTGTGGGACCAAGAAATTTTTGCACGAAAACTTCTCGATCCGAAGAACCCTCTCTGTGTGAGAAAAAAATTTGGCCTCCTTTCCTTCGTTAGAACCGCAGCGTTATAATTTCCAGGAAAAAGTAAAATTCTCCACGATGCACCTGACCCAAAGCGCTATGACTTATTGGGGCTTTGACGAAGGGATATCGCCACTTTTTCCTTATACTGAGCCTCAACCATTCTAGCTTTTCATTATTTGAATTTCTCCCGAAAGGCCTATTAACCTTCTCAAATACTCGGTTTAATTCTTGGTAAGTGAAATTCTCCCTTGTAATGCTTCGCTATGTTCGAAAAGGAAGAAATTCTCCTCGATGTGGCCGAGTCACCATTTAAATAACATTTGGACTTGTGGCGAGGGGTCATCGTAGCTTTGTTAAACCATTGGGACATCTTTTCCGTTGGGAGTTTATTGGATATATCTGACAAAAATTGTGGCGCCAAAACTCAAACTTGATGAAGAAGGCAACCCTTTCTATTCGCCAGGTGTCACTTCGTAAATGATGCGGCGCTGTCGTTTCAGCTATCAAAACACTTCCCGAAGTGCCACGTGTTCATTTGAAATGATTATAGGCGGCCTTGCACGTGTGATGGTGAAAAACTCAAAAGACATATTTAAAAGGTTTAAAAGGCTTCAAACGTCTCTTTTATTTTCAAACCCTTCTCTTTTCATCTTCTTCTTCAGGCTCCTATATTCCTTAGAGAGAGAAACTTGTGCGAAATCTCCATAATTGTCCAGTTATTTACTCATTCTCCTCCTTTTCTCATCTATTGCGCCACCACCCGTGGTTGTGCTGCTCCCTTCTTATTCGTATCCCTTCTTACCCAGCTATACCATTCATCACCACTCTATTATGGCTTTTCAAAGTTCTTTCAAGGTTGCCACCACCATCTCTCAGACAACCCCCCCCTCCACCACTTGTGGCGCTACAGCTGCCCTTAACACCGCTGCCCTGAATGCTGCTCGTCAAGAGCAATTACGCTTCTATCACCCAACACCTATCTTTGACGAAGATGATAAATTTTCTAATGCATGCAAAACTTGCCGTTTCTTATCCAAATTCGACCCTTTATTGTTGGGTGATGAGGAAATGGATTCATCAAAGTGGGGCTATCTACCCCCAAAGGGTACGCTTCGTTTTCGTTTGGACCGTGGTGACTTCCCCTACTCTCAGATTGACTTCGAATCATCCGGGGGTCGCCAGCCCATTTCAGTGCCTGGCATACACATATGCAGTGTTCTTACATTGATGCTCTTACCAAGGTTGGGCTTTATCGAGCCTACTGGTTTGGGGAGTTCACCCTCTCTAAGCACAACGCGACATTACAAGTATTAGTTTCCATATGGAACATCACAACTCACACATTTTTTGCTACGTGGGGGGAGTTCATCGTTACACTGGAGGACGTTTTTGAAATCCTTGGGTTTGAGCCCATGGGTGATTTCACCTACCACGATGAGGCTCTAGATGTCGAAGAGGCTACTGATCGAGTTGAGATGGATCGGATCTGCCACAGTTGCATCGGTTTCTCGAACAAAGCCACATTTACCCCCTTATCAATTATTTTTTTGAAGCTCCGATGCCGAAGGTTGTCAGTGCTGTAACGAGCCGAGGTAGAGGTACATCCCTAGAACTACCAGCCTAAATACTCGTATTGATTTTACGCTTCTTCCTAATTGGGAAACCCAACGACCAGCCCAGGAGGGATTAGATAAATATTTCCATTCGTTTGGCGAGGGGGTTCAACTTTCCTCTGGCCGCCATCGCCTTAGGGTCCCTCTACACCTGGTTGGATCAAACCCATATAGACATGGCACGATCACTGAGCCGTTATAACTTGGCTAATTTTGCCAACACTATTATTTTGAAGGGTCTTTCTTTACACCCGCTTTCCTGCTATTTCCACCAAGTCAATTTCTTTGCCCGTGAGCTAAGGTATCAAGCCCCCACGCCTCCTGTATTTCCATAAGAAGCAAAGTTGAAAGGAGATAATAGAAGTTTTTGATCTTCTAGACTCCTTTGTGATGAGGCCATACAGTGAGTCTACGTTTGCCCATAGTTGGGATTTCTTTCCTTCTGCAACCACAATGATCAAGTTCATCCCAGTTGTAGAAGATCCCTCGTAATCCGTGGTGCTTCTATTTACCCCGGGGTTTCTTCCATCCTATACTGAATGGGGATACACCTCAGAGCCCTATAACCCTGATAGATATAGCAGGCAGTTCATGTTTGATCAAGGAGTCCCTCGACCTGTGTTTCAACACAGCCATGCAAAGGCCACTTTTACTGAAGCTTGCACCTTCTATACTGCAGCAGCGGTGCTTGGTGTGACGTCTACTATCGATGGGCGAGTCACCTTTCCTAGTGCCACTAGGAAGGGAGATTTTTCCACCTATTTCACCTCCAAGTTCCATTTGGGGCATCTAGAAATAATTCGTGAGTACATTCAGTCCCCCCCTCAATACCCCCCGGTCATTTCTTTTTCCTCTACTGAATTGGGTCTTAAGGGGAAATTCGTGCTTGGGGTTGAATTTCCTTTGAGTACAACGATTGAAGAGTCTCCCCAGGAGCTACCCCATCATTGTCCAATGATTCCCACTACCATCCCGAAGTCCAAGGCCGCTGTAGCCCCTAAATAGGCTGGCCCTTCAACCGAAACTGCAACGGGCGAAGGACCTTCTCAACCACCTACCAAAAAAGCTAAGAAGTATAAGTCCTCAAAGTTTAAGCCTCATGTTCAAGTACAAACTCCCTTGGAGGCATTTCCTATTACCTCTGTTACCCCTCCCATGTCTTCAGAGATGGCTGAAGAGCTGAGGAGGCAGGTTGAAGCCGAAGTCGCAAGAATAAATGTCGAGTTTCAATGGCACGCTGTTGTCGTTCCTCCTTCGACTGCTTTTCCCATGATCGTGGTTGATCCTAGTGAGTCATTGTCAAAAAGGAGAAGAAGGTCGAGGGTATTTTAAACTGGTGGTGCAATGATCTCAAGGAAGAAAACGCTGGGTACCAAGACCCATAGGAAATAAACACTTGAGAAACCTTAATCCCCAGCTCTTTTTGCTTCTGCCTCCTCGCCACCTTCACCAATGGTTATACCTTCTCGTTCTCCCTATGGATCTGAGGTTTGTTTGCATTCTTGATTTCTTATTCCCCTTCTCTTAAGGTGTGTTGCATCTGCTCACTTCTTAATAAGAAAATGTTTTGGTGCATGGAGTTGGAGAAGAAAGGCCCTATCCTCCCAGTTCCCCTGTAAGCCGCTTCGTGGGGGGCGTTACGATATCTCTCAAGCTGATACCACTCCTCCTCGTTCCCCCATGACATACCTTACCTACTCATGGATATTATTATCCCAGCGTGCCAAAGTAACTACTACGAGGTCTGCTACCGTTGAGTCTACTGAAATGCCTGGTCAACCAGATGCAGCCTCTTCTGAGTTACCATCGGAGCATGAGGTCCCTCTGCCCCTCGTTGTGGTCGAGGAGAGTGCCCCGCAGGTAAATTTCTTGCCAAGTCTTACATCTTTTATTTGTCCCATTGTTTTTTTTATCATTTTTAATATGTTGGGCCATTTTAGGTGGAAGTGGCATCACTGATAGCTAACATTCTCCTTCCTCTTGCATTGTCAAGGCCCCTTACTGTAGTTTCTCTTTTTGGTGCCATAACAGGGGTAAGCTAGATGCATTCTTGCCCTTTATTATTTTTTGTTTACTCCTTGTGTTTAACACTTGGTTTTACATTGGTAGCTTTCTCTAAGTCTCTCTCCGCCCTTTGCTCTTAGTGGCCTTTTGGCCTCCAAGGCCACGGTTGATGCTACTGCCCTCGTTAGGGCATCTCTTGAAGGTCCAATGTCTTCTTCCGATGATGTGCCCGTATTGGCTTTAGTACCTTATGTCAGCGAGGGAAGTTTGCCTACCATTGAAGCTTCTTCAGCCAAGGGCCTCGTTGAAGCTGCTGAGGCAATGAGCCCGCCTCCAACGATTTCTACCATTATGGCCCCCGTGGTGACTCCTGTTCTCGCTCCTACTGCTGCTGAGGTACTTCGCTAATTTCTTTGTATTTCTCAGTTTCTCAAACTTCACCTATGTAGGTGACTTAATCAATGAAAACACTGGTTAAGGTTTTTTCGTAAACTTCACCTATATCGGTGACTTAACAACGAAAACACTTGTTAAGGTTTTCCAAAAACTCCACCTAAATCGGTGACTTAACAACGAAAACACTTGTTAAGATTTTTCCAAAAACTCCACCTATATCGCTGACTTAACAACGAAAACACTTGTTAAGATTTTTCCAAAAACTCCACCTATATCGATGACTTAACAACGAAAACACTTATTAAGATTTTTCCAAAAAAACTCCACCTATATCGGTGACTTAACAACGGAAATACTTGTTAAGATTTTTCCAAAAACTCCACCTATATTGGTGAGTCAACAAAGAAAACACTTGTTAAGATTTTTCCCAAAACTCCACCTATATCGGTGACTTAACAACGAAAATACTTGTTAAGATTTTTCCAAAAACTCCACCTATATCGGTGACTTAACAACGAAAACACTTGTTAATATTTCTCCAAAAACTCCACCTATATGGGTGACTTAACAACGAAAACACTTGTTAAGATTTTTTTCATAACCCCCATATTTCCTCTAACTGTTCTCAGGTTGCACGAGAGGATTCTCCACCAGTTCCTTTTCCTGTTGGATCGCCTCATCGGGAACCACTCATCTCGAAAGATTTCAGCTATAATGACCAAGGTTTCACTACCGGTGCTGCTGTCGACAACGAATCTAGGTGCAAGCTTCCTCTGTCCAACCTGTCTCCTCATGCCTTCTGCCTGATGGTGCTCCAATGTTCCCCTCAAATGCCTGCCAACCATCATTTGGTAGTTGAGCAAATTGCAAACCATCATCCTGAAACATTTATGGTGGATTGCCTTCGTTCAATTATCTCAGTTATGAGCTACAGGATTCAGGGTATGGCCACCGTTGTTACTGAAATTGCCAATACTCCAATTGCGAGCGTTACCAGACCCCTCCTTAACCGATTTCTAGGTTTTCTGAGGGAGTTGGGTCACGATGGCTTCCATTTTGATTAGCTCATCGTGCATTTGAAGACTTCGAAGAACCAATGATTGGATAGCCAGAGGGAACTCTTACGAAAATATCAGGAGGACCAATGGGCTGAGGAAGCTAAGCTAGCCGAGCTAGCACCTCTTCTGGAAACCATTGACAAAGAGGCGGGGGACCTCGAGGAAGCTCTATGCGTGATGAAGTCGAAACGAGAGAAACTCCTCATCGAGCGTACACAAGCACAAATGAGACTGGAGGTTTCTATGAATGCGCAACGGTCTTGTCAAGCAGCTTCTTCGGGCCTCCCTGGAGATTTTTTTGTCTTCCCCAGACCTATGGTTTCTACTAGGCCCATGAATTTTTGTTTATATTTTTCTTTTGTTCTTATTCTCATGTAATTATTGGGCAATAGCTCCCAATTTTGTAATGCCCCAAAGTTTATGAATGAAGAAATATATCAATTTTGTCATGCTATTTCTTTGTGTTATAATCGTTTGCATAGCTTGTGAAGTTTTGTAATTCTTTTATCTATGCTTGAGTTATAATAAAAGAACTTGCATACTCATCATAAAAAGAACTTGTGTATTTATAACAACCGCACAATACATCAGTGGTTAAACATAATTGCCTACACATGATATATTTTCAAGCATTTATTGTTGATCTTGAATGGTTTGTCTTCTTTTATTTTTGAAATTAAGCAATAACCTGAGTCATGAGCCTCTTTTACGATGAAAGGTCCCTCCCAATTCGCTGCAAACTTAGGTAGAGGAAGCCCCCTGATATGTTTCACTACCGCCTTCAATACAAGGTCTCCCTCCACGAATTTCCTTGGTCTCACTAAGTTATCGTCTGCCCTAGACAACTATTTTGTATACATTTAAAAGTGTTACATCGCATTATCTCTGTGTTCATAAAATCCTTCCAACTGCACATGCCTATTCCGAGGGAGTATGCTACTTCGCAGAGCATATAGAGCAGAGGGAACTTCTAATTTCACTGGAAGAATCGCTTCGGCCCCATAAATAAGAGAGAACGGTGTATACCCTGTGGGCTACCTCTTAGTCGTTCGATAGGCCATAAAACGCTTGGTATCTTATCATCCCACGATCCTGAGAAATCCTCCATCGTTTTAGCCAAGATATTGACCAAAGTTTTGTTAGTCGCTTCGGCTTGATCGTTTCCCTTTGGGTATGCCACCGTTGAAGTGTGATCGACAATGGAGCATTTATCTGTGAGCATCATTACTTCTAAATTAACGAAAGGGATTCCATTGTATGAAAGGATAACTTTTGGGATCCTAAAATGATAAATGATGTATTCTCTGATGAAGTTGATCACCACCCTCGTTGTTGCCCTTCTCAGTGGTATCACTTCAGCCCACTTTGTGAAGCACTCCATTACTACTAGTATCCATATCTTCCCCCTCTAAGGAGGGTGTATTTCCCCCACCAGGTCGAACGCCCAAGTTTGAAAAGTATAAGGCGTTGCCAGAGAGTGTAAGTCCACTGACGAGGCATGGATCATATTTCCATGAAGTTGGCAAGCCTTGCACTTTCGAACAAACTCAGCCGAATATTTCTCAATCGTTGGCCAATAGTATCCCAAAGTCATCAACTGGTCATATAACTTGGACCCTCCTATATGAGATGGATTGTGTTCATGTTTGAGGACCTCCGCTGCCTCTTCTCTTGTGATATAACGCAAAGTCCTGTTGAAGTATCCCCTTCGATAGAGCTGCCCCTCCTGAACGTAGAATCTCAGGGCCCTTTGTCGAAGTCCCATTGCATCAATTTTCTCCGTCGGGGCAGCTCCATATTTAATGAAGTCAATATAGGACTGTCTTCAGTCAGGTTGAGCCTCCACGAAGTAACATTCATCTGCCTCAAAGAATAACTAACATTTGTCGCACTTCCGTTGTAGCTCTGTCGCATCCTGTTACATCTTAGGCCAAAAGTACCCCTCCTTTTGAATTCTTTGGTAGAGGGGTATCTCGGTTGTTTCGCAGTGTGCTTCGTGTGTTTTCTTTAATCTTTTCTCTGCCTCTTCTGGACTGATGCATCTCGACAACCATCCTCCTGTGTTTCTGAAGTAAAGGTTTCCCTGGTTTGTAAAGTACTGGGCCAATTCTCTAAGCCCCATCGCTCCTTCACCAGCCTCCAGTTACCTCTTAATCTCTCCCCTCGAGTCCCCATTCTTTTCTATTGGTAAAATTGACTGTACCATCGAATGAGATGTTCTTCGGTGGATCACAACGGTAGTTGTATCGCTCTTTATGACCATTTTTTGGGCAATCGTGGCATAGGCGTCTGGATGATGATTCATCGTTCTGGGCTGCCTCTTGATCTTGGTCCGATGGAACTGGCAGATGAGCCTCTGAATGATTGTTCTGTATGCTGCCAGGCTCATATGTTTCAATGCATACTCTCCATTCACTTGCTGAACCACAAAGTTTGAATCCCCTTTGATTCAAAGTGAACGGATCCCCCTTCGAAGAGCCTCTAGAAATCCTAACACCAATGCTTCATATTCTGCCTCGTTGTTAGAACAAGGGAAATCCAACTTGTAGGAAAGGCAAATCTCCTCCACTCCATTTGAGAGAATAAGCCCTGCTCCTCCTTTCTTTTCCGCTGAAGATCCATCGAACTGCATTGTCCATTCCTCATCCATTGCGTCTAGGTGATTGGCTTGCAAATCATCTCCTGGAATATTTTCTTTGGGTGGCTCAAACGTTCCTAGCTGCCCTACCAATCAAAATCGTTCTTGCTAGCAAATACTTAATAGGATCACATCTAGTTACAATATGAATTGTAAAAGACAACATATAATGTCTAAGTTTTTGCGCTACAAAGACTAAAGCTAAACAATGTCTTTCTAACCTGCTATATCTGTCTTCTGGCCCACGGATGATCCTGCTGAGGTAGTAAACTGGTCGTTCTTGTCCGTTAATCTCTTGTGCCAACAAATCTCCCATGGACCTCATGGTGGATGTGAGGTACAACTGCAACGGTATTCCTACCTTTGGGGGAACCATGGTCTGTGGTGAAATGAGAAGTTTCTTCAGCACGTCGAGAGACTCCTGTTGAACCTCTTCCCACCTGAACTTCGTGTTCTTTCACAATAGCTGCATCAGCGGATGTGTTATTTTGGATAACCCAGGCATAAATCTCCTAAGGTAGGAGACTTTACCGAGGAAACTCTTTAGCTCCTTTGCCATTCTTGGGCATGGCATTTCCAAAATCCCCCGCTGTATATCCTGGTTCATCTTCACCCCTTGTCGATCCACCATAAAGCCTAGGAATTTCCCACTTGTCACTCCAAAAACACACTTCAATGGGTTAATCTTCAATTTATACTTCTTGCAATGGGAAAACACCTTCCTCAAATCGCTCAGATGGGACTCCCCCTTCCTCGATTTGATGATCAAGTCATCCATATAAAATTCCACAAATTTGTGAAAGAAATCATAAAAAATGGCCATCATTGTTCTTTGGTAAGTCGCCCTAATGTTCTTACGTCCAAACGTCATCACCTTGTACATGAAGTTTCCCAATGGGGGTCTGAACGCTATTTTATCTGCATCCATAGGGTTCATCTTGATCTGATTATACCCTATATACCCATCCATGAAGTTATACATCTTATGACCTGCCATTACATCTATCAAGCTATCAATGGAGGGCAGAGGGAACTCATCTTTTGGGCAAGCTCTGTTCAAATCTTTGAAGTCCACGCAGATCCTTATTTGGTTTTTATCCTTCTTCCCTACCGGGACAATACTGGATATCCAGATCGGGTGCTGTATCGGTGTGATGAACCCTGCTATTAGTAAGCATTGAACCTCTTCCTTGATCTTCAAATCAAGCTCAGGCTTGTACGTTCTCGTCACTTGTTTCACTGGAATGGCTGAAGACATTACATTCAACTTGTGACAGCTTACTTCCTCATCCAGCCCCTCCATCTCTGTGTATTTCCACGCGAAGACATCTATAAACTACCGAATTAACTCAATCAAGGCCTCTCGTTTCTCCTTACTGAGATCCTTCGAGATGAAGATGGGACTTGGATCTTCCCCTTCTTTTGCCAAGTTCAACTGCTCCAGTTCCCGTGCTTGCGATTTTAGTTGATCTGTCATGTAATCTGGTTCCTCAACGACTTCCTCCACCAATTCCTGTATGCTGGAGTTATCTATCACCATACATTGTCCCTGTTGATCCACCAAAAATCATTCATATATCAGGTCAAACTCATGATCAGTTTCCTCGATCACCCTCTCACACCATTACAATCTATACACCACCCTTCCTTCCTTAATAACGACCTTCTTTCATTATCTGCTGGTAGTGGTAACTGCCTTCCTCTTCTTCTCTTAGAAGCCTCGGCCACTCTTTCTCATGAGAATTAGCTCAGCACGCTTTACCATTGGACCTCATTCTCCATCGGATCCACTCTGGGCCTCATTCTATCTTTGAGCTGCTTAGAGATGCTTTGGGGATAAGGGACCACCTGGTGAGCTTCCTCGGCTATTTCCCTTGTGCTTCTCGCAATCTCCTTCTTCTGCTCGTTCAAGGGCCCCATCCTTTCTCTGATCGAGGGAACCCATGCTCCCTCCATTCTTCTCGTCAGGACCCGTACATCTTCCTCTAACTCTGTGTAAAATGCTGCGTCCACCAAGTGAGCCTCCTCAGCAGCGAAGGGCCTCTTCGTAGCCCTAATGGTCACCTCTGTTCCCTTGATATTCATTTTAGCACATTGGTGGTACGTTGAGGGAACTAGCCCTTAGTTGTGTATCCACACTCATGCTATCAGCAGATGGTAGGAAGTTGCACTCTTAATCACGTGGAACTTCATATGGGAACTCATATTTCCCATTATAATCCCAACATTAACGTACCCAATAGATTTGGAAGATTGGTTATCATACCCAGAAATTACCAAGGGCCTGTGGACCAACCTTTCTTCTGGAATATTGAGTGTGTGGAAAGAGTTGATTGACATGATATTGATGGAGGCTCCCCCATCCATAAGAGTTCTTGCAAAGCTAACTCCGTTGACGCTAGAGGTCACATATAATGGCCTCATATGAGGGAACCTTATAGCCCTATCCGCATCGCTGAAGGTTACTTCTGATAGAAACCTTCTCACCAACATGGCCATGGGTCCCTTTCATCTCAGCGAAGGGACTGCGTTCTTCCTCGTAATATCGAGTATTTCCTGGGTTATCTCCAACCTACTCTCCTTCGGTATCCCCACCTGGTTGAAGAACCAGGTGAACTTTGGGGATTTCAAAACTGCAGAGTATTCTAAAACTGGGTCTACTTCCTCACCTTCAATACTATATACATCCTCCACATCCTTGGTGCTTGTTTTGTCATAATCCAACACTACATTATCCATTCCCCTCGTACAATGTTCCAGATCCTCTTGGTACTCTTTTTTCTTCGTTATTGAATCTCTTTCTCCTCTCTCCTCCTCTTCACCATAAGCCACCACGAGATTGGACCCATGTGCTGGCAGTGGGTTGTTGTTGACGTTCTGTGGAGGGATTTGCAACGTACTTGTCGATGATTCTTCTCAGTGTGAAATAACTCTCGGTTGGATGCTGGATCCTCCGATGAACCTGACAGTACTTTGGATCCGCCTTCATTGCCACATCGGGCTCCCTAACGGGAATGTCCTTTGGCTCATAGACCGTTCCCCCTAGGACCATCACATTGTAACAGTCGACAGCTTCTTCCACTGTACAAGGAAATGATGGTGGGCCCTCCCTATCTCTTTCGAACTTCCTCTTATTGTCCTTCTTCGGTTCCTTGCCCCTATCTCCCCCCCTCGGTGTACCCTACCCGTGGGGGCTTAGACCTCCCCTCGTGGGTTGTATCGGCTGCCTAAACATCATGGGCACCACCACCGAATTGGGCCTTACCACCAAGGAGATATTTTTCGCTGCTTATAAGAACGCCACAAAAGTCCCCTCGCGCGTCTCATTGATAAGATGACAGATGTACTAAGGAAGCAGCCTCTCAGTGCAGATTTGCAATAACTTGGATTCTTTTGCCTCCTCGCTCACGTCGAGGGATCTTTCCCTGAACCTTCGAACATAGGCCACCACTTCTTTCCCAGGTCTTTGCTTCTCCCTACCCAGTTGGGTAAAAGTAAACTCATCTTCTTCCAGTTATAACTTCTGGACAAACAATATGTACATCTCCTCCCATGTAGAAACGCTGTTAGGGGCCAAATGGGAATACCAGGTATATGCCTTATCGATTAAGGATTTGGAAAATTACCTTAACCTAAGCTTATTATTATTGCAATGTTCTCACAAGTGTTCAACAAAGCGCTTAATATGCTCCTTCGGGTTCCCACCTTTCCCTGTGTATTTTTCAAATATAGGAGGAATATAGTCCTTTGGATAGGGCTCATCGTTGTATTCCTGAGGATAAGGTGTTCGAAAGTCATCATAAACCTAAGCTACCTCTCCAGCAGATTGCGAGGAAGCCTTCATGAACTCCAACATTTCTTTTTGCATCTCCTTCCTCATTTCCTCCATAGATGATGCTACTGGGGCAACAACCACCGGGACCATGGGCTGAGTGCCCGTTCCAGTTGGAGTAGTCGTCATAGTTGGGGCCGTTGAAACTCCTGAGGGTATATTTTCTGGGACCATTCTCGCTACACCTACACCTGGTGGGGCCATTGGGATTGCCCCTGGTGTTACGAAGGCATTGGCTTCCAATCCTCCAAGCATTGTGGAAGCTATCGGAGTTTGCAAAACCTCATAAAACTTACTCATGAGGAGCGCCACCTGAGTGGGTCCCAACCCTGCACTCATGGAAGCTTGTGTCACCCCTAGAGCACCTGTCATCGCCTGAACTGGAGGTACCTCTATTCGAGGAACCCCATCCCCTAGAGCCTCCAGTTCTCTCGCAGCCTGTTCTTCATTGTATTGGACGTCATCAAAGTTAAGCCTTCGATTAGTATTTTCTTGCGACATACTCCCTACTTAGAAGAATGCCTCCCTAGCAGAGTCGCCAAATGTAAGAGGGTACTTTAGATAAGATGGAGGCGTAACCCCTTTTGAGTATGGTAATGATAAGTTAATTAGCCAAAACCTGGGATTAATTATAGGACATGCACACACAAACTCAATGAAGATTAACTCAGTTTAAACTCCCAAATCTCTCGTGTATAACTCAGAAGGTAGTAACGAACTTAAAAGTAACTTCGCTAGAGGGAGAGAGAAGTAAGCACCCTAGATACACCTTGGTAGGAAGGCAAACACATTAAACACTCTCAAGAATCTCCGTCATGTATTAAAAGCTTTGTAATAAATGACAAGGGTGAGTGAATAAGACCTCTGGTTTGTGAAATAACTCTCTCTGATGTGTATTCTATCTAGTAATAACTTCTTAAACTCTTAAAAGATCTCTCTTCCTAAAAGGTGGTTGGGGTCCTTAAATAGCCCCCCACACCACCCCCGAGGCAACTCAGTCATCAATGCCTGTGAAAGACCTCCCTCATACTTTATGTCACAAACATTAAATACCTGATGCACTAGTTGTCTCCACGTCATAAACATTAAATGCCAAGACATACCTTTTGCCTAACTACTGTGTGTCAGAGGTTATTATCGCAGATGTGGCTCACCAACTGCTTGACATCCCCAAATACCATGGTGGTTTACTCAAGTGCATGTATGACATTGTTTAGCTGGCTAGTGACATCACCTACAGTAGATGTGATATTAAGTAGAGGGCTGTTTGGTTCACAACTCAACTCTCGATGGAACTCCAAGATGCTCTGCCCGAGATTCCATGATCAGGGTTCTTCGATGTTTTACCAGGTGTATCTAAGATGGTCAGGACAAGCCCCAATGGTGCCTCACTTCTCAATCCTCCAAACCAAGTCCCTCTAAAGTTCCCACGGCAAGGTCATTCGATAGAGCATGAAATCTCTCCCAGGGCCTGCCATGCCTGGTCTCTCGCGAGCACCGTTTGACCTCACAATAAAACTCATTATTATTCTCGTTACATCATTATAACCATTATAGCTTACAATCAATATAAAAAAAGATACAATATGACCAACACAACACGCTAAAGTATGAGTTACCACGCAGAGTTGCCACGCTTGAGTTGCCTCGATTTCTTAATCTCAAACACTATTGCTAATTAGGGAATTATCCCTAATCTCAGGATTACGTTCAATCCCCCTCTACATTATTAAAGCACACTCTGCCAAACTAAAAACCATACTCAAGATGCCACTACCCCGAACGGAGAAACAAGTACGAAGATTCCTAGGTAAGCTGCAATACATCAGTCAGTTCATCAGCCAACTGAGCTCTATCTGCAAACCCATTTACAAATTTCTCTGTAAGGACTCAACCAAATTTTGGAAAGAGGCATGCCAAGAAGCCTTCGATTAAATTAGGCGATACCTCATCCAAACTCCGATACTTATGTCTCCATAGCTAGGTCTTCCCCTCCTCCTGAAATTGACTATCACCGATAATATAACAGGGGTTTTTTCTCGACCAATATAATGAGAAGTCCTATAAAAAGAGAGAAATCTACTACGCTAGTTAAAATCTAGTCGGGTATAAAGTCAACTACACTGTATTAGAGAAATCATGTGTTATCCTGGTTTGGGTCACTCAAAAATAACGACATTAAACACTTTTATTTGCCATCAGACTATTATCCCGAATGGGCATAAAATACTTGCTAGAAAAACACACTATGTCAAGCCGAATGGCCCTTTGGCTGATGTTGCTAGCTGAGTTCGACATTGTGTACGTCACACAGAAAACCATGATGGGGAGGTCTATCTATGATTACCTTGTTGATCATACCTTGTAAGGTACCAAAGGTTAGGTCTCCAAATTTCCAAACGAAAACATCCTCTGAACCTCTGAGGAGGACTTCAAGTGACAAATGTTCTTTGACGGAGCTACCAATAAGAAAGAGTATTGTATTGGGATAATCCTGATCGCTCTCGATGACTCTCACACTCCCATTGTTATCAAGATAGACTTACCTTGCACCAATAACGTGGCAAAATATGAGGCATGCACCATAGCGCTTAAGATTTCCCTTGAGAAAGGAATCAAGTACATGGACGTTTATGAGGACTCTGCCCTCGTTATCGAACAAAACCTCAATAAATGGAAAGTCAAAGATGAGAATCTCCCACCCTTCCATGTCCATCTAGAAGAGCTCACTTGTTTATTTGAAGACGTCAACTTCCATTACTTTTTACGCTCGAAGAATAGCCTAGCCGATGCACTAGAAACCTTGGCCTCCATTGTCGACATGCCTGAGGGAATAATAATGGCCCATTTCCTAGTTTAGAAATAAGCTACACCCACCCATTGTTATCACATCAAGCTCATCACCGAAGAGGATTATGACATATCAGGATTATGGTATTATGACATTTTATGCCTTATCAAACATGGTAGGTACTCTCAATATGCACACAAGAAAGAACTTGAGAACCTTCGCAAACTCGCTACCCAATATATCATCTGAGATAAAGGTCTTTTCAAGAGAAACTTTGATAGAACCCATTTGCATTGCATGGCAGGGGATAGAATTGAAGAAGTGATTCAGAAAATCCACAGTGGAGATTGCGAACCCTACATGAACGGTCATATGCTTGCCAAGAAAATCATCCATCAAGGGAGTAAGAGGGTACTTTAGATAAGATGGAGGCGTAATCCCTTTTGAGTACGGTAATGATAAGTTAATTAGCCAAAACCTTGGATTAATTATAGGACATGTTAAACACCCAAATCTCTCGTGTATAACTTAGAAGGTAGTAACGAACTTAGAAGTAACTTTGCTAGAGGGAAAGAGAAGTAAGCACCCTAGATACACCTTGGTAGGAAGGCAAACACACTAAACACTCTCAATAATCTATGTCATGTATTAAAAGGTTTATAATAAATGACAATGACGAGTGAATAAGACCTCTGGTTTGTAATTAACTCTGTCTGATATGTATTCTCTCTAGTAATAACTTCTTAAACTCTTAAAAGATCTCTCTTCCTCAAAGGTGGTTGGGGTTCTTAAATATCCCCCCACACCACCCCTGAGGCAACTCAATCATCAATGCATGTGAAAGACCTTCCTCATACTTTATGTCACAAATATTAAATACCCGATGCACTAGTTGTCTCCACGTCATAAACATTAAATGCCAAGACATACCTTTTGCCTAACTACTGTGTGTCAGGGGTTATTATCGCAGAGGTGGCTCACCAACTGCTTGACATCCACAAATACCACGGTGGTTTACTCAAGTGCATGTCTGACATTGTTTAGCTGTCTAGTGACATCACCTACAGTAGATGTGATATTAAGTAGAGGGCTGTTTGGTTCACAACTCAACGCTTGATGGAACTCCAAGCTGCTCCGCCCGAGATTCCAGGGTCAGGGTTCTGTGTTTTACTAGGTGTATCTAAGATGGTCAGGACAAGCCCCAACGGTGCCTCAGTTCTCAATCCTCCAAACCAAGTCCCTCTAAAGTTCCCACGGCGAGGTTATTTGATAGAGCATAAAAGCTCTCTCAGGCCCTGCCAAGCCTGGTCTCTCGCGAGTACCGTTTGACCTCACACTAAAACTCATTATTATTCTCGTCACATCATTACAACCGTTATAGCTTACAATCAATATAAACAAAGATACAATATGACTAACACAACAAGCTAAAGTATGAGTTGCCACGCTGAGTTGCCACATAGAGTTGCCACGATTGAGCTGCCTCAGTTACTTAATCTCAAACACTATTACTAATTAGGGAGTTATCCCTAATCTCAGGATTACCTTCAAGCCCCCTCTATAAAGGGTACTACTAGACCACCATGGTCTAAGACTGCACTGCCTATATTTGTAGATGCCTCAAATGCCAACAGTTTTCTAATTTTAACACTTGCATTCCCGAGAACGTACAATATAACCTCTCCCTAACCCTTCTCTACCTGGGGCGTAGACATCATAGGGAAAGTCACTCCCAAAGCTTCAAGCATGTAAGAATTCATCCTGGTTGCCATTGACTACTTCACGAAATGGGCCGAAGGCGAGTCATGTGCGGTACTAAATGCAAAGAAAATGGCCAACTTTATCATAAAGAATATCATTTATAGATACGGAGTTCCCCATGAGTTGATATCATATAATGGACTTCACTTCTAGGATGAGGTCACAAAATTAGTCGATGAGTATGGAATTCAGAAGCTTAAGTCTTCTCCCTAACGATCCCAAACCGACAACGCTGTCCAAGCTACCAAAAATAACCTCAAAACCATCATCAGTAAAATGACTAAAAGCTACAGAGACTATGCCGACCGGATCCCATATGCCCTCTGGGGCTATCGCACCTCTATCTGGAAACCCACTGGGGCTGTCCATTATTCTCTCGTTTATGTAATGGAGGCGGTTCTCCCCATCTAACTAGAAGCGCCTTCTCTATGTGCCATTCTTAAAATAAAAATTAGTGAGGAATACTAGCATCAGTGCTACTGTGACAAACTTGCACTGCTAAATGAAATGAGACTCGGAGATCTGTACCACATACAAGGGTACCATTATCGGATCGCGTGATCTGTTAATAGGAAAGTCAAGGACCGTGGTGTCCAAGAAGGATACCTTGCTCTTGAAGAAAAATCTGGATACTAATTGGGTTCGAGTCAGAACTATTGGGACCTGATCCTCTCAAACATGCTTTTCAAGGTAAAGATAAAAAAAATTCAAAACCCATAGGGGTACTTAGGCAACCCATAAAATACACATGGGCGCTATGCTTTCTTTCTCACAAAATCTTATTCTTTTCTTCCCTCGAGAATGACTGTCCATCTCATCATTTAAATGAACAAAAGGATTATATATGCCTTAGTGATTGGTGTAGACAATTTAAATACAAAATTCATCAAAAGACACAACAAAATATGTCAAAATCACTTTATTTCAATCAGGAATATGGTATTTACATGAAATATAAGTGATATGAGTAAAACAAACTGCTCCTCCTAACCTTTATTACACCCTACCAATCCCTACCAATAAACAGCATCATAAAAATCCAAAAACATACCAAACACCAACACAAATTCCCATAAAACACAAACACAAAACCAGTTTCTCAAGACCCTATTTTCAGTTACCAGATGGGCCTGCCTCATTATCATTACCTGCTCCTAGAGGCCCCCAAGTTTCCCACGCCTGATTAGTCTTCTGGATGCGCTCCATGCAATGGTATGCCTTCATAATTTTTGACGAAACCAAAACACCTTCCTCCATGGTGTCAAAGGTGAAATGCCATATTTACCTAGTCTCCTCCAAAATCTTCCCAATCACCCATTTCTATAACCATTTCAAATAATCCCCAGATACAAACTGAACCTCTCCAACGGATTTTGACAGATGGGTAGACGACCTGCGGCGCTGCCACAAAGTCCCCAATATCATCCTCAAGGACTCAATCAAGTCCTCCACCAAAAAGAAATTGGTTATATCGGGAGCCACAATCTTCTCCCACCACACTCGGTGCCGAAGCCACAAAGCAAAGAAGAAGGAAGTCTGGAGAAGATGAACCAACTGCACACCGATATTCCCCTAAGGAAAAAATAAGCTGTAAGTCCACCCACCATGGCACAGATCAACGAAGGCATCGTGCCCCGTGCTCCACAAGCCAGTTAACCCGATCCTCCATTGAAGGATCAAAGCTGAAGAAGGAATTAGTAAAGAAATTGGGAACATTCGATAGAGGATACTCGGGAGGGTCCACCAGGCACAATCTCTAAGAAAGCCACAGGAACAGCATGACAGGGCTTCCCCATAAAAAGTTATACCAACCTCCCTTTCATGCATCTAATCCATTTAAGGTCTCTTCCAACACTACCGTCGCAAGACTACAACGGTAGGATAACCACACCACTATCATGGCCACCTGAGGATGAGCCATCAGGTAACCTATTACTACTAGAAACTTAGCAGTCAGACCCAAGGCTACAGCTCTGTCAAAGCCGTTTTCAGAAAAATCCCTTCGAAATGATGAATTCACTACTGGAGGGAGATATTTCCTCCATAAACCAGTGATTGAGGGGGAGATATGAAGTAACTCCACCAAAGACACCTAGGGAGAACGGGATAAATTCGATATAGCTTCCGCTACACTGAGGATAACTCCCAACATCGCAGAGAACTCCTTATAGGTGAGACACACCTCGTCTAAGATGAAACGAAAAACATGGTCTTCTGGGTACCAGAACTATACCGCTGCTTCTGGAAGGTTCCAGTCTATGGGACGGTTAGGCTACAAAGACACCTAGCGCAAACCAAAGGCTTCATAGTCGACATTGTAGAGGCATATTGCCTTTAAAGCCTCGAGTTACGAGAAAAAGTCCTCTAACACGGGAAAATCCATCTGAATATAAGAAGAAATCTATAGAGGAAATAAAATGGAATGTGATAAATAAAACACCTCCAAAGCCCCTTTTTATACTAAAAAATACCACAAGAAAATAAGCCATTCAAAGCACCATTGGTTGCTCTGCCCCCAAAGTAAGAATAAAGTGCAATCAAAGCCAAAGGAATGATTTGGACTTGACCCTTATGCCGATAGGCAAGTCAATGGGTATGCCAATCGAAAACCCCTCTTTTTAAGAAAAAATCCTTATTTTCTCTTTTACACATATTAATTTCCAAAATAACGTACCAAGTGATGACGTGATACCTCCTAGATTCTCATCTCCTACACCCAAGAAGGATTATCATCACCACTGGGTGAAAAATTCTCTTCTCTTCTATTGGCTCACTCTACCACTTCATCTATGAGTAGGCAACAAATGCCTGTTAATCCAATACCCCCACCCCACACACTCGACACTTCCTGAGAAAATGAGAAAAATCCCATTGGGTTATATCTTCTGAGGAACAATCCTACTGGTAATAAAATGACATCCAGGTCTTTAAATCCCAGTGTATGTTTCTTAGAAAAAATGAAAGTGGGAGTCGGAGCAGTAGAAAACTAGAACTTAATTGATCAAACCATCAAGGATGACGTTTATAAACAACTTTGTAAGCATTTTTCATTCCCGATCGTTCAAACAAATAGGTTATTTCTGGGGTTGCCGAACAATTGAGAACATATAGGAGAAACCTTCAGAGAGAAATTTATCGAAGGGGACACAAAGCTCAGACATTTTGGCTCTCAAAGATAGAGTCCCTTCAAATGTTGAAATGCTGGTCGATAAATGGAATAACTTTTTTGAAAAATGAGGCGATAGACAAAAATCTAGTCCAAAGGGAGAAAACTAAACAAAACAAAGAAAAAAAGTTAATGTCCACAGGCTGGGGTCTAAATTGTATGAATATTTGAAGAGGGAATGGTTATAAAGGATAAAAGGCGATCCAGATGTTGGTAAAAATCTAATTGGGAAAACTTTTACATACATGCTCAAAGGGACAAAGATAATAAATTCCCACCATAGTTGGCTCAAACTCTAGTGATTATATATATATATATATATATATATACACGTTACATAAAATAATGTTAAAATAATATGACTAAATATAATTTCATGTTACAGAAATCAATCAAAGCCATTAGCAACCAGTCCTCTTCGAGCCCTTATGATGACATTGAAGATGATGCCCTAACCTGAACCTTTGGAACTAATAAAAGAGGGAGGACAAAGAGGTGTCCGATAACATATGTCGAAAACCAAATTAAAACACAATGCACTTCTTGTAAACGATTTATCTTTGGTAAAAAATTGTATCTCGAGCCAAGAAGAAAGTAATTCCAAGACAGATGGGGATGTGCAGGAAATTAAGAGTAACCTAGAAGTGTTGGAAGGTGAAATCGGGCCCCTTATGTACTTATTTACTTAAGATTTTTGGACCTCAAGGCCTCCTCGAGGTTGCCCCTACCTTCCTTTTCAAGGTTTCCCCTATCTTCCATCTTAAGGTTTCCCCTCCTAAATGTCATCTCCTTCAACATTCCCCTTCGAATGCCTTTGCCAGCCACAGTACCTGGATCATCTCCATCCACTCACGATGACTATGGTGAGCAATACTATTTTAGGGACTTGACCAATAGAATGATTATTGGCACGTGTACACTCATTTCCTTGATTATTTGAACTCCCATTCACAATCGCCCTTTGCAGATGGGTGAGGCTTAGATAATAGTTGATGAAAGATATAACGACTGCGGAGAAATTCCTGTGCACATTGATAGCGAAGAAAGGAGGGTGCTGAAAAACTATCATAGTTATTTTATCAATTAGCTAGTTTATTTGTTAGTGAAGCTTAGGTTACGAACAATATTTAATTTAAGAAAAAGTTATAATATTTTGTTTATTTAAGTTATAATAAGTTTGTGAGTCATTTGCTGACAATTTATGGGTATTCAACATGAATTTAAGTTTAAGTTGTTTAATTTGAGTTTAAGTTGTATTGAATAATTTGAGTGAATCATGAATTGTGCATTCTTGTATGGCAAAAATTTGAGAATATGATGAAATTTGCAAATATCTAGACTTAGGCTTAAAAACATTACTATAGAGGGAGAAAACACAAAACAACCCCCCAAATGGTCCCATAAGAGTCACGGACACCTCGCACGGGACCAATGTGACTTGTAGGAACTGACCGCATAGTCACGGGACTCCCATAACTTGTATTAGATTAGCCCTTGACAATCCTATTTAAATACTATAATGATATTAGTGCTTTACTTTGATTTATAAATGTTTAGTTTAATTTATGAATGTTTAATATGATTTAGAACTAACTATGATGCAATGGTACTTTACTTTGAATTGTCAGCTCCGTGATTACATTATTGCTTAATTTTATATGAATTGATTTTTGAATATAGATTTTTTTTTTTGGGGGGGGGGGGGGGGGGCTGCCTTAAAATAAAATATACTATTTTATTAATTGGAACTAGGGCCCAAGTTCGTGACCCCAATTTAAAAAAAAAATAAATAAATAATGGTCACGGTCCAAGACCGTGACCATATATTTATTTATTTTTTAAAAAAATTGGGGTCACGAACTTGGGTCGTGACATAATTTGAACATTGTCCCACACATGGTAAGGGACCTGGGTCATGACCCAATTTGAAGATCATCCCACATGTGGTCATGAATCTGTGACCATCGAGCCAATATTTCCCCACGGGGAGACTGTGGTCCTAATTTAAGGTCATGGATGAAGTCTATGACCACGGTTTTTTGTCATGGCCAAAATGGTCACAACCTGGGTCTGTGACTCGTGGCCCTGATCATGGCCTAGGTCCATGACAATATTCAATATATGGTGTAGTTCACCCTCTCTTCTAGGTAACAGACACATCCGAACTCCTGCGCTAGTAATCTTCGCTTTTGGGCATGAATTCCCGTGGTGCCCGCTCCCCTTGAAAACAGACACTAAGGGTAAAACGTCACCTGTCCCATTATAGAAGAAATAATGAACAAAAACTACAAAATAACATGAGGAAAATACATAAAAATCCAAAAAACAAAGAATAAAATAAAGTCTAATATGATCACTCGTAAGGGCATTCAACATAACCCACATTTCTCCCCAAAAAAAAATCCTTCGATATCCTATTTAATATCCTCCCTCGACTCATCATCGGGAACTCCCCCGCCTCACTCACCTTGAAAGACACAAATCTCATGTTGTGCTATATCACCTTGTAGAACCATGTCTGCAAAAATCACACAATTTTCTCAATAAAAAAAATCTCAAAAAATAATAATTAAGAAGAAAATGCAAAAAAATGAGGGCCACCTCCAGAAAATACATGGGCCCCATAAAAGTCTATCGACGACACTTAATAAAAGCATATAGAGAGTCATAGAGAGATGCTAGAGTGAAGCTCCCCAAGTCATACAAGTAAATCTTAGAGATAACCGCAAGGAGGGGAATGTAACACATGTGAATAACATCACCACTCCAAGCCACTGTAATGCCTCCCCATTAAAGAAAAATGAAGATACGAAATGCCTGCCACACATGTCCACCATCTATGACATCTATATGATGTTCCAGCATGGTGTCCTTAAACACCGATTACCTCATGGATTCCCCAAAAATAATCCTCATAAATTCTCCCAGGGTAGCCTGAATCGCGACCCTAGAAATGCACAATGTCTGAACCACCACAATCTATTGACTCGCACACTCCAGCCCTGCCAGTTAATACATGCATAGAGGAGTGACCTTTCTCGTAACCTGTACATAACTGTCGACGATCTTGTTGGGTCATCCAAAGGCCCCGAAATAGGTCCAAACCCTGCAACCTCCACCATTAGCTTCACTTCCCTAGGAAGCTTCTCCGATACCGTCCTAATTGTCTTCGATCCCTGAGAGCGTATGCCCAACGAAGCAATGTCCACCTACATATGAGTAATAAACATTAATACCCAATAGAAAATAAATTAAATAGAAAAAATTCAAATATAAAATAAATAAAGAACACTCACATAGCCATTTGAGTTCTTCACCTTCGTCAAGCAGTGATTACTACGCTCCCTCAAGAGAATCCTATTGTCATCCACGTCTTCGGTATCATGGTACACGTTCTCGTTACCAATTTCCACTGTGCCTATCCAGCCCCACTCGATGCCATTCCATTCGTAGGTGCTAACAAAAATGTTGTTGGCCATGTCTTCCAGGAATCTTTTGGGAGAAAAATTCCTAAAACTATTTTCTATAGAGAGACATACGAATTTCATTTTTGTGAAGAAAATGAGGAGCTCACCCCCGTTATATAAGGAACTAACGGGTATGCCTATCGATAATACCCTACATATGACCATCGGTAGAGCCCCTTTGTATATAAAAATCCTTAGGATTCCATGCCACTTCCAATAGGCACACCCCTGCCTATTTTTATCGACATACCCCCTAAAATTTGTTATAAAATTGGCAAAAATCCAAAAATCGCCTGAAAAATTTCCAAAAAGATCTCTAAACCCCCCCAAAAGTTGAAATCAATCTGAAACACATTTTTTTAAATAAAAATCATCCAATTTCAAAAATAGAAAATAAATTAATAAATTCATCAAAATCCACAAATTCTAGAAAATCTAGAAAGTTATAAAATCAAAAAACAAAATGCACAAGCATTAAAAAATCAATGGAATTCTTAAAAATATCGCCGAAGAATTGGCCTTGACCCTATGAATCGATCGCTCATACTCTTTAGGTCCGTAAAATTTGTCTCGACCCTCTCAATCGATCGCTTCCACTCTTTAAGTCCGCATAATTAACATCGACCTTCTGAATCAATCGTTTACACTCCTTACATCCACATAATTAGCCTAAACCATATGAATAGGTCACTCACACTCTTTAGGTCCGTAGAATATGCCTCCACCATTTGTATCAGTCTTTCACACTCATTTCTTTCGTAGAATTATCCTTGACCCCCAGAATTGGTCGCTCACACTCTTTAGGTTCGCATAATTTGTCTTGACCCTCTGAATCTGTCACTCAACTCCCTAGGTTTGTAAAATTTTCCCCTACCCTTTGAATCAATCACTTCCATTTCTTAGGTCTCCAGAATTGGCCTCGACCCTCTGAATCGATCTCTTTCACTCTTTAGGTCTATATAATTGATCAAGGCCCATACAATTGTCCTCTACCCTCTAAATTGGTCGTTTTTACTGTTTAGGTCCATATAATTGATCTCAACCCTTTGAATTGGTGGATTCTAACCTTTAGGTCTGTATAATTGACCTAGACCCACAGACTTGGCCTCGAGGCTCCGAATCGATCGCTTACCCTCCCTAGGTTAGACCTTCATCCCTACCACTCACCTTCTTTAGGGTGTCCATCTTTCGGCAACCTTCACTTATCTTATGCTCTCCCATAGAGGGGCTCTATAGACACCCAATTATACTACCCCTATTATAATACTCATCATGCAGCTTCATAGGTCCCAAAAACAACTCCTTCAACCCTTGGACCTAGGTTCTCCATCCGAAACCCTAATTTAGAGAGCATCAAATGCTTTTGAGCTCCATTTGACTTTGGTCAACACTTATAACCACGGGTAGCTCAATGAAATCTCATAGGGTTCTGAATACCCTTTCTAACGGTCCATATCATGCATGAATCTTCCTTACAGTTTGCATTTACTTGCCTTTTGTACTTCGTAACCCTAATCTAAAGACCACCGGATGCTTCCAAGCTTCGTTTGACTTCAGTTAACTCTCAAAACTGAGGTTAACTCAATGAACTGTCATAAGTCTCCTAATACCTTTCTAACAGTCCATACCGTGCATGAATCTGCCTTATAGTTTGCATTTACTTGACTTTTTACTCTAAAACCCTAATCTAGAGGTCACTGGCCACTTTCGATATCCATTTGACTTCAATCAACTCTATAGACCTGGGATTTTTTCAATGAAATTTGGTAAAGCTCTGAATCCTCTTTTCAATGGTCCTGTCTATGCGCGAATCGGACTTATGATTTTCATTTTATGCTTATTTTCCTGAAAAAGTCCATTCTGAACTGCCTATAGGCACCCATGGCCCTATCCCTATCAGTATATGGATACTTTACTTAGCCTACAAGTGAGGGGGTAAGCCGATAGTTCAACCTAGGCCTAGGCCGATCGTCGCCCCCCCGCCTTAAAAATTTCCTATTTAAGGAAGCCATGACCTTATGTTCAAGGACCTTCTTTTTCAGATCTCAAGACCCCCTTTCCTTAAAATGAGTACGTAGCCTTTTACACATACCTTTCAAAACATGCATCCTACATTAAATTACTTGATCCAAACACCTTACTTACCCACTTTACCACCATTACACCACCATTGAAATGAGATTACATCACTATGAAATTCGAAATTCAATCTTTATAAAAAGGTCTAAATCCTATTCATTCAAACTTTCAACTTTAGTGTTATTACTCACTTTTTTATTTACTAGTATATTGTTCACATTTAGTTATCATTTCCTCACCTTAATCACCTTTTTACTATTTATATATTCACCAAATTTATTTTCAATAAACTCAAAAAACCAAAAAAAGGATTTGATCGTTAAACCCCAAATTAGAACTTTCCTTCCATTTTTACTACACTTATCTCACTTGTACACATTTTTTAACAAACAAAAATAAGGAAATTCTAGTTATGGGGTTATGGACTAAATCCCCCCCCCCCCCCCCATGTGTTTTCTAACTATGTAGACTTTGATGCTATTTCTAGCTACGTAGGCATCTCGAGTTTTCCTCAAGATTCGAGTCATCTTTTCGTACTCTTTTCATTTTATTCGTTCTTAATTTTATTAGTATCATATATATGTGTGTGTATATATATACCAGCATATATGTTCTTAGCAAACTCATCAGACATGAATATTTACTTCCTTACAGTGAATCATGATCCGATGTGTCTCTCACATTTTATTATATTTTCATTTTTTTATTCCCTTTTGCTTTCGCAATACCATCAGACATGCATATCCACTTCCTCATAGTGGATTATGATCGGGTGTATTCCATATAGTGTAGCCTTTTCTCTTTATTATATTTTTACGGCCCCGTTAGACATGCATACTCCATTCTTAGCGATGGATTGTGATCTGGGGTGCTTCTCACATTTGATTGCTTTTTAAAATTATTTTTCTTTATTTTTTATTTTATACTCCATAGAATGACTCGTCCTCGTCTTCTTCATGTGGGCATGACAAATTTTTTCTTACTTATTTCACTCCACACACACAATACACATAAAATTATATTTTTGAGAAAAAGAAGAACGTTATCATATCCCATGAGAGACCGAAAGGGAAAAATGGGTGCCTAACACCTTCCCATTTCGTAAATTTGTACCTGAACCTATGATCTATTTAGTTTCGTATGCACCACTTTGTCTTATGATAACATTTGTTAGGAGATGACTATATCTTTTTATTGTTTTGAGAAAAATAGATTAGCGATTCCATTTTTTTTATTTTACACCCCTTGATGATGACCAATTATGTTCGTGCGACCCCGCGAATATAACGCGAATGGCGGTAAGATGATTTTCTTCCTTAATCCCGCCACACTATCTTTTCTATAGCGATAAACCAGTCAGATCCAGGATGGCCACGGTACCACTTATTCATAAAAAATCATACGATGTACTCAAGAAAATCCTGACAAAATTATTGAGGTTTGATGACACAAGAAAGATTGTATCATATGGAAATAAGTAATGAATATGATAAAGAGTTCCTTTGCATTAGATCTAGAATTATAATTTTGAAGATGAATTTCATTTCTAAATGTTTCCATATGCCATAAAGAGCTTAATTACATGACGTTAATGCATGCAAATAAGTATTAAAGAGGATTGTAATTGGTTTTAAAGGAATAAGAGGATTCATAAGGATCATTGACATCATGTTCGTTACATCATGTCATTGATAAAGGTTTTAAGCAAGAAAATTCTTGACCCAGAAGTTGGATTCCTTCAATCAATTAAATAGGATATTTTTATTTAATGTAATATTTTTGTTGCTTTGGATCAATTGTTCTTTTACATTCCGGTGACTATTAATGGCCAAAAGTTCCTTTCATTGGATAAAAAGTTAGATGCAACAACTTGCGTTCTTTATTCCTTTGCTTATAGCTATTATTTTGAGATAATATAAATACATTTTGCTTGCTTAATATTGACTCTTTGAATATATATTTTTGATAAAAACCACCATATTTCTTATAAATGATTTCAGGGGACATTTGTGGCCACATCTATTCGTCTAGTGGACCCTTTAGATACTATACGAATTTGATTGGCGCATCAACTCATTGGTCACATGTAAGCTTCCTATCAATTTAAAATTTGACATTTTATATTTTGCTCACTGTGGGTGCATATTGTGTCGATCAAGCCCATAAAAGTAGCTGGCCAAGCCCAAGTGAGTTAGTCAGGTTTTCGGCCCAAATTATGAGCCTTGGTTAGGCAGTTACATTTGAAGATATGATCGAGTCAACCCCAAAAATCATGGAGAGATATTTAAGGGATACAGGCTCAACGTATTAGTTACCAACTCTTTCAATTAATATATATTGTACCCCTGGCCAGGGGCATAAGGGCATATAACAAAAAAAACATCTCTAGAGTTACTTAAGACTATAAGTAGATCTCTCCGTGGACGTAGGCAATTCGCCAAACCACGTAAATTCTTGTGTTGTGATTGTGATTATTGTTGTTCTTATCTTTTTGGTGATTATTTTCTTTCATTATTATTTTTTTCTGTGATTTTGGTCACCACAATTTCCGTCGGCTGTGGGAATTGATTGTTATTCCTATGAAAACCTTCATCAATAAGAACCAGTGATGTACCATCACAACAATAATGTCCCTCAAGAAGGGGATATTCTAGCCTAACACTTTAAAGGTAAGGTCTATGATTCGTCATTCAAACCCAAGACTTCTACATGAGAGACAAATTTTTGAAGAAAGCTAGTGATCGCCCAGGTCCACGCAAATCTCTAGATTGATAGACGCCTATGAAGCTAGACTCCAAGAGTAGGAGGAGGCTACTCGCCAATAATAAGATAAAAATGCTCGCCTCAAGAGGCAATTGGAAAGGATGGAGGGATTGCTCCATTGAAGACCAAGTTGACGCCACAACCGGACTCCTAGCCCTCAGGCGAGCAAGTCTCGTAGCTAAGGAAGGTGCTCTAGGTGTGGGTTTAAAAAAACTGAGAAACACTGGTCAGATGATGACTATGTCGAATGACTGTTGGTAGAACGATGACATATGAAGTTTGGTCCGGAGGGAGATGAACCAGTACCCAGCTCATCGTGGCACTAGATCTACGAGAGATCTAGCCACACGAGCTCTCAAAACCCAAATGAAGTCCTCTTTTTCAATAGCAGTAGAAGAAGAAGAGGCCCCCCAAAAAGTTTGCGATCCCCAGGCTTAAGATTTATGATGGGAAGACTGGACCCATTGACATGTCAGGCAATACAGACAAGCAATGACTCTATGGAGTCATAATGATGTGCTCATGTGTTGAATCTTTCGTTCGAGATTGCATGATGTCGCCCATAAGTGGTTTGAGAAGCCACCTCATAGGTCCATCAAAAAGTTTAAATCTTTGGCTGAGCAGTTTATATCTCGCTTCTTAAAAAGTAACTCCCACCCGAAGAGGATGGATGCACTCCTTATTATGAAGATGAAGCCACAAGAGAACCTCAGAGAGTACGTGAAGAGGTATTGAGAAGTATTTAATGAAATATAGGATTACTAAGAGCAGGTCGTCATAGTATTTGTTTAAAATCGATTTACCGAGCTCCTGCCTCCTGCACCAGTCCTTAACTAAGAAGGAGGCTACATCCATCGACGACTTGATGGCTCATATTGAGAAGTATGCCAAAGTCGAGGATGTGACCCATTTTAATGCAGGGGATAATGGTCGCGCGAAGGCTGGTAAAGGAGTGGAGAAGAACGAACCTCAGAAGAAAGGGAACAAGAACGGGGGCAAAAATGGCTCAAAAAATGGAAATAAAAACGACGCCTCGAAGGCATTTCAGGCTGTGAATCAAGGAGCCAATATACAATATTCTTGCTAAGATCAAAGATGATCCATTTATTAAGTGGCCGAAGAATATGGGAGGATACTCCTCCAAGCAAAATAACACACTAAGGTGCGTCTTTCACAAGGAGGGCGGTCATAGATATATATTTCAAATGGAAATGGTGATTAAAATTATTTAGAGCCACAATATGCTATAATGGAATTTTGACAAAGAGTAGATTGGTCAAAATGAAATTTTTTCATTAAGGCAGAACTTGAGTTTCTAAATAAACACGGTCTATTCAAACCTATTCAACAAACCCTAAATGGTATTAATCCATGAAGTTACAAATACGTGTTTATAAGAAAGTGGAATGAGAAAAATGAAATTGTTGGATATAATAAATGACTTATGGCACTTGGTTTATAGAATAAACATACGGTTGATTATGAGAAAACATACTCCCATATTATGGATATTGTAACTCTTAAATATCTCAATAGGTTTGGGGTTTTTGAAATTTTAGAGTTGAGACACATGGATGTTATGACTATTTATTTATATGGGGATTTCGACACAAAATTTTATATGAAAATATCAAAAGGATTTACTATGCTTGAAGAAAAGTGTAACACCCTTGATTTTTCATATATGAGGTGGCTAACCTTGTACGCTTAATAAGGAGTGTCAATCAATTTATATCATTATAAGCATTACGGAATTACTGATAAGATAATGAAAACTAAAACCTTCCACAATAATAACTGATGTCAATAATGAGATACTATATATAGTCTCAAAATAACTTAATAAACAATCTGAATAAGTCACCACAATGCAAATGTCCGAGCTAATCAAAACCAAATAAGATAAATATATGTGGAACTACCACAACCCATAAAATCTATAACTGAATGTGCAAAGCCTAACTACAAAGGAAATACAATAAGAAGTAACTATATATTTCCTACTTTGATTACTGCACTCATCCCAGCTCCTATAACTGTCGAGTACCTAGAAAATATTTTCATGAAAACACATGGGTCAAACCCCACATTTGAAAAAACATCTATCTTTAACTTGAAACAAAATTAAATTCGACGGACTTACACCTCATGTCGTTCTCGTCGGTGCTCACTCCAAATTAAATCACCTCACCTGATCTCCATTTCAGGAAATCCTAGACATATGTGCCAATACTACTCTAGGCATAACTAATAATGTAAGTACTTAAGTTCCAAGACTAATTGTGTAAGCTATGTAACTCTTAACTCATACTGTATTACAATATCGTCACCGATAACTATATACGAAGGCTAATACCAACTCATAGTATCCATATTCTACACAATATCCCAGTAAATTAAGTCCTTCAATACAAAATATATACTATACTACACATTATTCACATAAGCTCTACTCATTGCTAATATAATTATAGTACTATCCAAAAATCTAGGTAAATCATACACATCACTAGTCTTACTACTATGTTATACGATATCCATACAACCTAGCCCGTCACTAGCCTAACTACTATACACATTAATTTCTAAGTTGGTTATTCCAATCGTTGGCTATGTATCCAACTATACACAAAACAAGTAATTATTAAGCTCTATTAAACCATCTTTATAATCTTTAACAAGTTCCACAACATAATAACATAATCATTAATCATACACAAACGGTCATATGTATTCATAATACCCATAGACTACATTGTATCCTATATAGAAAGTATGTCACTGTAAATGCAATAGCACAATCCAATAACCTCATATAAATATGTCCATCATCGAACCACACGAAGGTAACAATCCTAGGGACATATCGTGCCTCTATTGTCTCTATTCATGAGAGATCCCACTCATAATGGATTGGAAAAAAAACACTATACAAATACACCATCGTATAACCACATACCAAGATTACACATTTGATCAAGCATCCTATGTCTCCCTCTCAGGAAATGGTTGATCAACAACACGTGTGATTAGGATATATAACTATACACAACTTGTATCATCATTAAGGGGAATAGTACTCGCTCTTGCAAAACAAAACCGTAAAATCTCACCGATAGATTCCTTGAGAGCCAGCACACACACCATGGTATAACACATATAGCATACAACATCCAATTACATATATACAAACACGGTATCTCACCCTATCCATGTAAATCAAGCTAAAAATACCTTGAGCTAACATTAATATAACACCCCATATTTTAATTAATTAATTAGAATATTCGAAAAAAATAAAATTTTGGATATAATAATTTTAATTAGTAAAATATGTTGGTTTTAATATTAGAAGAATAAAACTTCAAGAGGAATTCAAATCGGAGTTAAAATGGATTTTTTTATTGAATTTTTAATCATTTACTTATAAAATTTTTGTGGGGGAACTACGCTCAGACCTGCTTGATCGATCGAACGACCCAGGGAGTCGATCGATTGACCAACCCAGATTTGAGGCTGTTCGGATAGCTGATTTATAGAGTTGGATTGGGATTAGTATTCATAATTAGTATGTAACCTTAATAATTCGTGGGGAACCTTTCATAATCACTTTTTCCCAAGTTCTTCACCAGAGAGCTCTTCTAAAAGATTTTCCTCTCCACCATAATCATCAACCTCCAACTTAATCAAGTTTTTGTGACAAGTTTTGAAGGCTTAATTTGAGTTTAATCAAGTTTGTCCAAGAACAACTCTTTGCTATTTTTTCGAGATGAATCCATATTTCTAATCAAATTTTCAAATCGATCTTCACTCAGGCATGAATACTCTATTCCTTTCCTTTAGTATTATGCGTTTTAAGTGTCACCTAAACCCTTAATCATGTGTTTTTGATCAAATCAATTAGTAACTTAATTAGAGAAAGTGGATACAAAATTTTGGGGTTGTTTTGATAAAACTTTTTAATATGATTTAATCCTTCAAACCCTTGGGTGAGTAAGTAAGATTATTGATTTTTTTATGATTTTTGGGGTGTAGGTTCGCATGTAGAAGTTGTGGAATTATTTATATGTTATGTGGGACGCGAACACACTTATAAAACTTTGAGGATTTATAAAAGAGAACGATTATGTCATCTTAAATAATATCGCTTTTTAAATAAATAAATTAAGAGTATTGAACGAAAATAATTATGTTGAAAACGATGACTATATTATTAATTGTGACATTCGTGATTAAAGTGCCATGTTATGATTATGATCTGACATTGTGTGAATTATTTTATTCACTTTTTCCATTGCGGGGATGAGGGTCTTTTGGGTAGTATATTGCTCCCCTTGATTATAGGATGCTTACTAGGTATGGGACTAATGGGTAGGCCTTGGTTATAATTTATGCTTACTAGGTATGGAACTAGTTAGCGTAGATTCGTGCGGATTTCATATTTCGGGGTGGGGCAGATTTCTAATGCTTTATCATCGTCACGCTAGCCTAGGCATGGGATTAGGATGAGTAAATGTTGTAAATTCATCTTATACGCAGGATAAGACGTATATGTACTTTGGAGAGCCTTAGGTATGGGACTAAGGGGCATTGTGAGGATCTCACATTGATAAAAAGGGTGGGGTAATTTGATAACTTAATAAATTGAGAATGTGCGAATTAATGCCTAAGAGAATAACGATTATTAAAATTTGTGGTGACATAATGTGTCAGGGACCGACAGTTTAAACGGGTAAGATTGGGCGATTTATGTCGTGTCGTGTGTGAAATCTTGTCATATTGTGGGATCGACAGTTTAAACCGACCAGGTAACTATTGACAAGGGGAAGTGTGACACTTTGGTGGATTACGTCCCGTGACGGGAGGACCAATATAATTAAGATAAAATTGAGAAAAATGATAAATTAAGTTAATTTAATTAAACTAACATCGTGGGACTTCGGGATTTAAAATCACATTGGTGTGCTTTTTGGAATCGAAATTTCTGAGGGTAGTTAGTGATTCATATTTATCACGTTTAATTATCTCATTTAATTAAAATATTCTATTATGATATTTATCTAGAATAATACTATTGTCTGGATTCACGGATTCTATTTGGAGGGAGTAGTGTGTATTCATGCTCGGGGCTCTGACCTCGTGCGTTGACTAACTTTTCAGGATAAGTTTTGGAGAAGCTAAATAGGATTTTTGGAGTTATCGTATGGAGGTGCAGCTGGAGTTTATTCATTTTATTGCTTTATTTAGTTAAACTTTCTTTTCAATCGTATTTCATTATCAGACTTCATTTGGGTTTTTATTGGGCTATTCGGTTCCAAAGTTGTTAGAGGATTTTAGTTGGATTATTCACAGTTGATTATTATTCAGTTTTTAATTAAATCATTACTGGAGATTGGATTTATTCGAAGTTTTAGCATGTAATGGATCTTTTATCGCTCAGTTATTATTATCATTTGGGATTTATTTTATTACTTATCTTATGGATTGATTTATTATGTCTCATGCTAAGAATGGTATTTATTTAGTAGCACCCAGCATAGTTCGGCGGTGGTGGCTGGCCATCCGGTTGTTCGAATTGCGCGGGGGGTTATAGATGGTATTAGAGCATGGTCTTAGGTCTCGTAGGTTATGAGTTCATCTTAGTCTCCGCGTTTCTTATCTTTGATTCCTTTTGATGATTTGTACTCTTAGTCATTCCGAGTATGATGTTGTTTTGTTCCTGTCTTTTCAGATGTCAAAAACAAGGAGAGTTGGGAGTAGGAGAGATGATTCCGTTTCTGGTCCCGCGACTCACGAGAGGCAGCGACAAATGGTTTTGGATGTTGAGGAGTTGGCGGCTATCATTTGTGAGGACAAAGCGGTCGATATGGAGATGAGGAGACAGAGGTGGCTGACTTTAGAGGGACAATAGCAGGGTACACCCGTTTCGACCTGGGATAGGGTGAGAACTATCTTCCTTAAGGGAAATCCTCCCACCTTCGCAGGGGGATCTGACCCAACAGTTGCTCACCAGTGGATGAGAGACATGGAGAGACATTTGAGGATGATGGACTGCACGGATGTGCAGAAGCAAGTGTTAGCAACATTTAAACTGACTGGTGATGCATTACAGTGGTAGGAGATTGCCATCATGTCGGAGGATAGAGATCTGTTGGGTTATGCAGATTTTCTGATAAAGTTTAACAATAAGTACTTTCTGTATGCAATTAGGAACTCGAAGAATAGAGAATTTATAGACTTGGACTAAGGCTCAAAGTCGATTGTTGAGTATGAAAATGATTTCACTAATTTATCTATGTTTGTAACGAAGGAGTTTAACACTGAGGTGAAGAGGATGGAATGCTTCATTAAGGGATTGTCTTGGTCGATTAGGCACATGGTGTTGGAAAATCCAGCGTACACTACTTATGCTTAGGTGGTGGATGTCGCAATGTTACTATGGCAAGAGAAGGCCAATTATCAAAAGAAGTTGGGAAAGAGACAAGAGTCAAATGGACAAGGAGGTGGTGAGAATAAGGGTCTCAATGACCAAGCGTGAAAGAAATAGAAAACAAATCAGGAACAATAAGGACAACGACAAGAGCGAGCTAATACTAGATGTTACGAACCTTTTAAGGGTAAATGCTTTATCTGTGTAAAAATAGGACATAAAGAGGTTAAGTGTTTCAAGAGAGAGGACCAACAAGGATAAGTAGTTCAGACCCAATCGGGTCAAGTCACACAAGGACAACAAGGTCAAGGAGTAAAGGGGCAACAAGGATTGAGGCCTCCAGTTGTAGCAGAAACAGGTGTTCCGGGATCACCGGCAGCGTCAGGTGCGCAGGGGTGGCCGTAGCACCAACCAATACTGGTTATGGGAGGTGCTATTTACTTCAGCCTCAGGCCGAGGCAGATCGGCAGGTGCCACGATGTGGCTAGTAGAGTATTGCGGTACGTAATATTTTCGTATATACTTATATATAGGCGTTATATATATTGTATTTTATTAAGGACTACATTTGGGTAGGTTAGGTGTATGGGAGCCTAATTGTGGTACTCTACAGGTAGGCATAGGTGAGCCTTATTTTATTTTGTGCGATTACGATTTACTGAATTTCGAGGACAAAATTTCGTTGCTAGTGGGGAAGTATGTAACACCCCATATTTTTATTAATTAATTAGAATATTTGAGAAAAATAAAATTTTGGATTTAATAAGTTTTATAAGTAAAATATGTTGGTTTTAATATTAGAATAATAAAACTTCAATTGGAATTGAAATCGGAATTAAAATGTATTTTTAATGAGTTTTTAATTATTTTTACTTATCATTTTTTGGGGGGGTAACGACGCTCACACCTGCTTGATCGATCGATCGACCCAGGGAGTCGATCGATCAGCCAACCCAGATTTGAGGCGGTTCGGCTAGCTAATTTATAGAGTGGGATTGGGATTAGGATTAGGATTCCTAATTAGTATATAACCTTAATAATTCGTGGGGAAACCTTTCATAATCACTTTTTCCCATGTTTTTCTCGAGAGAGCTCTTCCAAAATATTTTCCTCTCCACTATAATCATCAACCTCCAACTTAATCAAGTTTGTGTCATATGTTTTGAAGGCTTAATTGGGGTTTAATCAAGTTTGTCCTAGAACAACTCTTTGCTAATTTTTTCAGAGGAATCCAGATTTCTAATCAGATTTTCAAATTGATCTTCACTCAGGCATGAATACTCTATTCCTTTCTTTTAGTATTATGCATTTTAAGTGTCGTCTAAATCCCTAATCACGTGTTTTTGATAAAATCAATTAGTAACTTAATTAGAGAAAGTGGACACTAAATTGTGGGGTTGTTTTGATAAAAAAAATTAAAATGATTTTATCCTTGAAACCCTTGGGTGTATAAGTTAGATTATTGGGTTTTTATGGGTTTTGGGGTGTAAGTTCGCATGTAGAAGTTATGGGATTATTTATATGTTATGTGGGACGCGAACACAATTATAAAAATTAGAGGATTTATAAAAGAGAAGGATTATGTCATATTGAATAATATCGCATGTTAAATAAATTAACAGTATTGAACGAAAATAATTATATTGAAAACGATGACTATATTATTAATTGTGACATTTGTGATTAAAGTGCCAGGTTGTGATTATGATTTCTGATATTGTGTGAATTATTTTATTCACTTTTGCCATCGCGTGGACGAGGGGATTTCGGGTAGTATATTTCTCACCTTGATTATAGGATGCTGAATAGGTATGGGATTAGTGGCTAGGCCTTGGTTATAATTTATGCTTGCTAGGTATGGGACTAGTTAGTGTAGATTCGTGCAGATTTGATATTTCAGGGTGGGGCATATTTTTAATGTTTTGTCGTCGTCATGCTAGCTTAAGCATGAGACTAGGATGAGTAACTGTTGGAAATTCATCTTATACATAGGATAGGACGTATGGGGACCCTTAGGTATGGGACTGAGGGACATTGTGAGGATCTCACATCAATAAAAAATGATGGCGTAATTTGATAACTTAATAAATTGAGAAGATGCGAATTAATGCCTAAGATAATAACGCATATTAAAATTTGTGGTGACATAATGTATCAGGTACCGACAGTTTAAACGGGTCAGCTCGGACGATTTATGTTGTGTCGTGTGTGGACCCTTGTCATATTGTGGGATCGACAGTTTAAACGGATCAACTGGTTATTGACAAGGGGATGTGTGACACTTTGGTGGATTACCACCCGTGGCGGGAGGACCGCTATAATTAAGATAAAAATTAAGGAAAATGATAAATTGGGTTAATTTAATTAAATTAACATCGTGGGACTTAGGGATTTTAAATCATATTGGTGTTCTTTTTGGAATGGGAATTTCTTAGGGTAGTTAGTGATTTATATTTATCGCGTTTAATTAAAATATTCTATTGTGATATTTATCTCGTATAATGCTATTGTCCGGATTCATGGATCCTATTTGAAGGGAGTAGCGTGTATTCATTCTCGGGGCACTGACCTCGTGTGTTGACTAACTTTTTAGGTTAAGTTTTGGAGCAGCTTTATAGGATTATCAGAGTTTATTGTTTGCAGGTGAAACTGGAATTTATTCATTTTATTGCTTTATTTAGTTAGACTTTCTTTTCAGTCGTATTTCATTATAAGACTTCATTCAGTGCCAAAGTTTTTAGAGAATTTCAGTTGGATTATTCACAGTTGATTATTATTTAGTTTTTAATTAATCATTATTAGAGATTAGATTTATTCGAAGTTTTAGCATGTGATGGATATTTTATCGCTTGGTTGTTGTTATCATTTGGGATTGATTTAATTATTTATCGTGGGGATTGATTTATGTCTCGTATCTGTCTCATGTTAAGAATGGTATTTATTTATTAGTGCCCGACGTAGTTCGACGACGGTGGCAAGCGACCCCGTTGTCCGAATTGCGCGGGGTGTTACACTTAATCCCATGAACATATCCTCCATTTACTTGTATATGATTATAAACCTTATGTCATAAACAAAAACCTCTTAAAAGTCATTTGGTCACCACTTTAACTCCCAAATTTAAAAACTATAAAATGGAAATCTGGGAGTCTTGTTCCAGACCTAATCGATTGGCCCTATATTGAGATGCAAAACAAATTTGTATTATTAAAGCGAGCCCATAACTTTTTTTTAATTATCCTCATTTTATATCTAAAAAAACTTTCCTTACCTATAATTAGTCCCCAAAAACATCCTAATATGGTTTATAAGGGATCTTAATCACGCGTATATCATTATATATCAATTAACATGGTTAAATATCATATAAGGCAGGCATATTTATCATTATCATCATGTTCTTCATATGAGTTCAACTTAATTTCAAGTTTAATCATTTAATATCTTTCATCTAACTTTGTGAGTCAACATTCTATAACATTCCTCAAATGAATCTAAAAATATCTAAACATTAGACAATGAATAAATTTTGTTCTTCATGATTTATAGTAAGATTTCATCCCCAACATATAATTAAGATAACATTAGATTATCACTGGCATTAGTATATATATATATATATATATATATATATATATATATATATATATATATATATATATATATATATATGTTAAAAGTAATAAGCAATCAAATCTAGGTATTTCTTACCTGGAATCCTGGTGTTCAATATCTATAGATGAATCTTTATTGTCGGTGCTTCCTTACTTTAATTCTTATGTCCCAAAGCTAGGCTTTTGGTTCTCTCCCATTTTATGATCAATAAATGACTTAATGACCTTATATAAATCCTAAATGTAACATCATTTTTATGGTCCCAACTTAGAGTCCCCAAATAAGCCTAGAACAATAATAACAATTCTAAAACTTAGCCCAAAGGGTTACCTAATCTCGAGGCTCAACTTAACATGTTTATAACACCAATTCGAGCCTATAAATCTCTCTAGAGACCATTCCAATGGCACATAACATGATGTACAAAAACTTTCTGAATTATATTTATCCATAAACATAGTCACAAACCTATTCGAATTAATTTGAGTAAGACATTCATTATACAATTTTAATCAATCCAGAAGAATGTGATACAATCGTTTTAGTAAATACTTGTTTAAGGAATGATATGAAAACAATTCAAATTTCTCATATGTCTTGGTAAAGAAATATTTAAAAAGGTTTGCAATAGTAGCAGCTTATGTGGATGACATATATTAGATTTGGAATCCGATAGATCGAAAAAGCTGTTAACCAGTTAAAGAAGGAATTTGAGACGAAAGACATTCAGAAGAAAACTTGTTTCAACTTTCAAATCGAGAGAAATTATTATGGGATATTAATACGTCAGTCTACTTACACTTAAAAATGTCTTAAAATACTTTGGCATGGACAAAACAAACATATTAAGTACTCCCATGGTTGATTGATATATAGACATAAAAAATTCATATCATCTTAAAGAGCAAGATGAGGATATATTGGGTCTACAAGTATCATAATAAGGTGCAATTGGTGTTCTTCCTTACTAGGCACAATGCACTAGACATAATATTTAAACCTGTGAGAATTGTTTGAGAGATATAGTTTTGAACTAACTAAAAGACATTGGGCTGGATCAAGAATATTAATATATCTATGAAAAGCCACTGACATGGTTTTATTTTATTCTTATAATGATAATGGTTCTTAGTTGGTAGGTTATGAAGATACCTTTTCTATCCTCTTAATGGTCGATGACATGTTATGTGTTTCTTATAACACTACTATACTTTACACTAAACAAATTTAGTCTCTACTTCTTCTAACCACTTTAAAGTTATAACTCTTCATGAAGATAGTCGCTAATGTTGATGGTTGAGATCTTAATCTAACATAGTCATAGTTTTGGTTAAGTATAGTTCATTTAAAGACGATTCAAGTATCATCAGTGAAGACAGTGCAACACGCATAGCCCATATCTGAGAAAGTTTCAACAAAGGAGATAGAATTAAAAAAATTTCACCAAAGTTTTTCTTCACCCCCCAGTCTTAGAAGAAAAATGAGATTAAGTAAAGCTTATTAAAGTGACAACCTAGCTAATCTTTTCACCAAGTTTTTGCAAAAAGCAACAATTCGTAAGCTTGTGTGTGAGATTAGAATGCATTGACTCCTCCATCAAATAAATTGATACGTGTCAATCGAGGAATAAACTTGAAATAGATATGCACCTAATGGTCTATGTTTGATTAATTAACTACTTAATATATTATAGCATGAAAAAAAAATTAATTTTTTTTATTTGAACCAGTTTTAACTTTACGAAATAAAATTAATAAGCCAAAATTTCATCAAAGTGATTATTAGTGGAAGAAAATAAATAAAAAAAAACCACACTAGCACACAAGGATTATAAAGTGGAAACCTGTAATACCCCGTGATTTTCGGGACAATAATTTAATTATTTTTGGGAGAAATAATATTATTTTAATTGGAGAATAATTAATTGGGCAACTGAGGTCAAAATTTGATGTTGTTCAAAAGTGTTTCGAATGACGATTCTAAGTGGGCGGTTGATTCTGGAAGGGTCGAGAAAGTAGAAATGACTGTACTTGGGTCTTTTTTAGGTTCCGAAATATTTTAAGTTCGTTTGGATCGAATTAAAGTCACCAAGGTATTTAAAGTGTGCATTATCATTTAAAGTTGGGTATTTTGGAGTTAAGGCTTATTAAGCCAACAGGAGATAGAAATCTCATTTAGAGAAAGAAAAAGACCTAGAGAGAAAGAGAGAAGAAGAAAGGAAGAGAGAGAAATGAAGAGAAATAGAAGAAAAGCTTGGGGATTCCGGCAAATACGTGATTTCGAGGGAGATTCAGACTCTACAACTTTGAGGCAAGTGATTAAACTTGCTAAATAATTGTTGAGTATCATTTATTTCATGATTTGTGGATAAATTTATGGATTTTTGCGATAAATTGTTAAAACCTAGATTTTGGGTTAAATCTTATATTTGGGGTGTATGTAATGAATTTGAGGTTGTAAATTAGTTAGGTTGAGTTATTTGATGTGTATTAATGTTAGTAATATGATTGGGTTGAAAAATTGTGGTTGGAAGTAGGTATTTTGGAGTTTTTGGAAAGTTGGAGTTCTTTAAAAATGGAGTTTGGCCGAGGTATCTGGTAGGGCCGGTTGACCACGACCAGGGGGCCGGTCGACCGTGCCTCAAGGGAAAAGCCCACTGTCTTCATTTTTAGGCATAATTGAAAATCGCAGTTGACTGCGGCCAGGGGGCCGATCGACCGGGCCTCTGTTTTTAGTCCAAGTCGAGATTTCAAGTTCATCCCCTTTCTTTTGGGTTTATATTTATGGATCTTCTTCGTTGTTGTATCATAGAGGGTTAAGTGATTATATTTGGGGATTGATGACCTTAGGAGGGTGAGGAGATGTTTGGGGTCTATTTCATAGTGGAGTTGAGTGTGTAGTGCCTCTCTCATTAAGGAAATAAGAGGCGGATTAGTAGATGATTTGGATGAAATGTTGGGGGTCATATTGAGTTATTGCGAGAGGGTACGAGTTTGAGTTATCGTATCGATTTAGTGGGAAATCCTCTTAGCGTTGAGGTTAATATTTGGGGAATAATGATTTTTGATCAATGTGCATACGGATATATAGAGTATCCGTAATATTTGTTGAATTGGGAGATTGGTCACACTAATGGGAGTGATGAATGAGCTTCAAGTGAGAGATCGTATTATGAAATAATAGGAAGGTATGCGAGTTAGCAATGGGTAGTATATTGAGAGTTATATACTATAAACGAATTTACTTCCTTTACATACGGGCGTATTATAGTATGCATTCCTATATGGCACAATTGTATATACCTTGTGTGATGGTTTGCATTTATATGACGGGATTGTATATATATATATATATATATATATATATATATATATATCTTGTGTGAGAATACCCTCCAGTGCTATCATGGGAAGTTGCGCGATGTGGGTGAGGCCTCACTACACCAAATCTGCCCATTTGTCAAGGTCATTGACCTTGACAAATTCACCTTGTCAAGGTCAATGACCGTGACATTTCGAGGCGAGACAACTTTTTTTGTCACGGCCGTGTCACGGTCATTAACCTTGACAAAAAACTCGCTTTTTGTGTCACGGTCGTGTCAAGGTCAATGACCGTGACACGTTTGTCACGGTTCTAAACCGTGACATAACCGTGACCCCAATTGTCACGGTCATTGACCGTGACACATCCGTGACAACTTTTGTCGCGAACTTGTCACGGTCAATGACCGTGACAATTCTGGGTAGAATTTAAAAAAAATCTGCTGGGCAGTATGGCCACCGCCACTGCCCAACAGTATATTTGTACCTGTTATAGCAACGTTGTACCTGTTCCAAACATCATATATCCAACACAAACTAAAGATAATGCAAATATATATTCATGACGATATAATCCAAATATTCAAAGTAAAAACAATATACATGACGATATAATCCAAATTTAATTAAAATGGACAAACTTAAAAATAATGTTACTACATGTCTTGGATAAAACTGAGGATGTGAGTAGGCCACACGACATACGAATTGACGCACCCACTAATATACGTCGTGCCGCATTGTTCGCGCAACCACAATAGGGAGTTCTCCTTCCCGGGTATGACATGCGTGACGAGCACCCTGGACTCCATCTCTTGAAGCACACGTCCATGGACTATTCCACCCTCGACGATATTCGGGTCCCTCAACCCTCGCCCTATCCGCTGGCCATCAAATACGTCCAATATGAACACGCTCGGCCAACCAATTGTCGACAATGGTCTGTTGGAGGGCGTCAAATAGGGAAGTGGATCGTCGAAGTACGAACGTGTCGGTGATGAAGCAACGAGGTCCACATCCTCGTCATCCTGCGCCTCGTCCTCCCGCACCTCCTCCTCCATCGCCTTCTCCTTCCCTTTCCCTTTCCCTTTATGGTCTCCACCCAACGTACGCTTCATGATTGCGTACATATCTTGGACCTTCGCCTCCAAACGGGACAGCTTCGCGTCGTGTGAATCCACCGTTCGAGACAACCCGGTGTCTCTCGTCTCCAATCCGATGATCCTAGATTTGGCCACCCGCGAGCTCACTCCCCTTGTCCTCCCTTTGCGATCAGAGCCAAGCACTTGGCTGAGTGCGTCTGTGGACAAAGATGCCTTGTCGGCATCAGACTGCGACTCATGCACTTCCTTAAGCTTTGCCTGAAACAACAAAAAGCACACGATTAGTAAAATAAGTAAACTAAAAAATTATAACGTAATTAACAATAATTAAACTGTCGGATTACTTACAATCGTGGACGCGACGCTCGGGGACACCTCCTTTTCCTTCCCCTTCTTCGTCCGAAGAGCCACATAAGTATCGAGCCTATGTGGCTTACCCCCTGGCCCACTCCCTACCCCCTGAAATAAAATAGAGTAAAGTAAAATTAGTATCGGCCCCGTAAAGTAAAATAATATCCAATAATATATTTCTGTAGTTATAGATAAATTAAATATAACCTGCATCCTATGCTCCACCTCAGCGTAAGAGGTCCGGCCGGAGTAGTGCACGTCCGTCTTTTTAGCCCGATTTTCCCTCCCCGATTGGCGAGATGCCAATTGTCGATCCTCGATCTCATTGTCAATGAACTTTTGCCATTGTGCCAATGAGATCGGCTCCTTGGGCGGGACGGATCCGCCCCATTGTAAAATGGACTCTCGTGTTTTTCCAAAGTACCGTGTCCGCATATTTTACTTCCACGTCTTGTGTTGCTCCCTCAACTGCTCCAAGACGGAATCGCGTAGCTTTGGATCCAAGTTGAATTGTTCCTGTTCAACAAATACAATGTTAGTTGCGAATAAATATAAATATAAATATAAATATAAATTGAAATATTCATATAAATATTACCTGTAGTGCCGCCCAAACAGCTAACTTGAGCTCATACGGCACCTCCTTCCAACTCATAAACCCCGGGTCGATGACCGTCTTTAGCAGCTCGAGGGATCTCGCCAAAAGCTCCGACTTGTTTTCGACGGTAATCCCAAATTTTCCATATTTGGGGAGCCTAGCGGCAGAGGAGCCCTCGTCGCCTCCGCTACCACCAAACCCAGAAGACATCATCATAAACAGCATCATCATCTTCGCCTTAACATCTGAAGGAGACATTTTTGCTGTAAAAAAAATGTTATTAGTACAGATAAAAAAAATGTTAATAGTACACATTTCGTTTTACCTAATTGAATTAATTGAATTAATAGTACAGATAAAGAAATATTTCATCTATATTATAACGTATGTGTAAGTTCCGTCAATACCATTTCGTTTCAATTTTGTAATATTATATTTTTTCCAAATATTTAAAGAGTTATTAAATGGGTGCCCCACCCCCACCCACCGCCACACACACATGCACACCTACGCACCACACACACACACACACACACACACACACCCCACCCCCACCCCTACCCTACATATATGTTAGTTGATGCCATTATATTTTTACCCTAATTAGATTCTAAGGTTATCTCAATTTATATTTTAAGTTCGTATCCATTTGTGATGTTCAAGTAGTTTGAAATGTTGGAATTATATACTATTACTTTGACCGTTAGTTTGTGCACCAACTAAATTGAACATCACACACCCCACCCCACCCCACCCCCTGCCCCTCTCCACCACCCCCTCCCCCACCACACACCACACACACACACACACACCCCACCCCACCCCACCCCACCCCCTACAAGTCTAAGGATGTTCTTGATTAAACATGGGAAATCTCATATCGTTTGCAAAAGGTTCATAGATTCTTAATCCCTAGGGTTATGGATATTAAATTTCTTTCACAATTATTTCTTCGATTGCGATGGGTGAAGTTCAATTATATGTTAGAACAATAGATCCTCTCAAGTTGGTCAATCATTGTGTGAATAGGTATGAGATCATAATTTGGAGGAATTCACGTCCAAGAAATAATTTGGATTGTGATACCCCTTGATAGACTTATATGTTTTGTTTACCCGACCGATGAACTATTTTATAATCCTATAGAATTAAGTTTTAGAATCAAGGAATTGATCAGATATACATTAAAATCGGTTAGTAGAAAATTTATTTAACCAAGAGGGTATCGAAAACATAACGTGGGGAATCATAATATACCGTAATCAACTTTAATAATAAGAACACATTCTTTCGAGTGATTTATAAATAATTAAATTTGAGTGCAATCATGATTATTTAGTGGAATGAATCGTGATTAAATAAATAAAGGATATAAATTAGACAGTTATAAATTGGGATTTCCTAGTATTTACTTTGAATCCAGTTTATTTATTTATCTTTGGTCCCTACTATAGTCATTGCCCAAGTAGTAGGAGCGAAACTCTATAAAACCCTAGTTTAGCTAAAGCCCGTGAATTATCCCTCCCCCACCACACACCACACACACACACACACACCCCACCCCACCCCACCCCCTGCCCCCCTCCACCACCCCCTCCCCCACCACACACCACCACACACACACACACCCCACCCCACCCCACCCCCTGCCCCCCTCCACCACCCCCTCCCTCCCCTCCACCACCCCTCCCCCAAAACACACCACCACACACACACACACACATCGCACCCCACCCCACCCCATCCCCTGCCCCCTCCACCACCACACACCACCACACACACACACACACACCCCACCCCACCCCTTGCCCCCCTCCACCACCCCCTCCCCCCCTCCACCACCCTCTCCCACAAAACACACCACCACACACACACACACACACCACACCCCCCCCCTCCACCACCCTGCCCCACCCCGCCCCATCCCCCCCCCCCACACACACATACACACATATATATATACACATACACACATAAATATACACACAAATATATATATAAATGAAAGAGAGAGAGAGAGAGAGAGAGAGAGAGAGCAGCGTCGAGAGAGAGAGAGAGAGGGAACGGTGGGAGGGAAAAAAGAAGGGGGAAAGGGTTTTTGCTGGAAAAGTTGTCACGGTCGTGTCAAGGTCATTGACCGTGACAATTAAATTTAGCACGGACTTGTCACGGTCAATGACCGTGACAATTATTTGTCACGGTCGTGTCAAGGTCAATGACCATGACATAAAACGCGTGTTTTTTTGTCAGGGTCAATGACCTTGACAAGGCTGGCCGGCTGAAAGGTGACAATTTGCCCATTTTAGTGTAGTGCCTCTGGCTTGAGGAGCAGGGTGCATGTTGTCCCCAGGTCATAGTCGTCCATTATTATTTGTGTGATTTTATTTGGGGTTGAGAAGTCTTGGGTATTATTCGTTCTCACTTTCCGATTAGGAATTATGACCGCTTCCCATACGTTGTGATTTATTTTATTACCATGGCGGTGTGATAATAGTCCGATATACGGTAACCTGGGATAAAGTGAGTAATTCCTGGAAGAATATAGCATTGTGAAGTATTTTGTATATCCATGTGTGATTGGATTTTGAATATTTATATGTAAACTAAGTGTGTTATGTGTACTTAATTATTGAGATTCAAAGCTTGTGCTTTATAATTAGTGTAATGTTATAGACCTAAATGTTTCAGAGCTTTATCTTATTTTTATGATTAGAGATTATTTCTCCCCATATGCATTCGTAGTAATTGTGGGGTACCGAGGTCATAATGGACCTCAACGACCAACACTGCCAAGGAGTAGTGTATCGGGGGGGTTCCTTGTTTGGATTTCTCTTTGCGAGATGTCCCACGCACGAAATGCGCTGCAATGTTAGGAGTGGGGATAAGTTTAGTCCTTAGTACTCAGACTTATATGTTCTAGTGAAACAAAGTTTTATGAGAATAAACTGGAGTAATATATTAATTAAGTGGATGATGTTATATGCATCGTACACTAAGGGCCTAATGGATCTCGACAATCAACAGTGTCATGGAGTAGTGTATCAGGGGGATTCCATAGTTGGATTTCGCTTTGCGAGACATCCCACGCACGAAACGCAATGCACTATTGTTAGTTGGGAGAAGTTTGGTCCTATATATTAAATAAGTAATTTGGGGTTATATGCGTCGTGCATTGAGGGCATAATGAATCTCGATAATCAACACTATCAAGGAGTAGTGTATTGGGGGGTTCCTTATTTGGATTTCGCTTTGCGAGACGTCCCACGCACGAAACGCAGTGCAATGTTGAGAATTGGGAGAAGTTTAGTCCTTAGCACGTGTATGTCAATAATTAGAATTCGGTAATTCTAAGAGAATATGTATATGTATATTTATATGTTAAGTAAGTTGACGAACATTTGGGATTATGGTAGAGTCAGAAGTTGATGGTTAGGTTTTAGATGGAAGTTTACGTGAGCATGAATTTTGGGCGTAGGTTAGATTGTATTATCCCTAGAAGATTTGGGCAATTATTTTGAGGATCATGTGCATACGCTTAGGTGCACGCTTTAGTTGAGAGGTGAGTTGAATTTTTTGGAGAGTGGAAATCCACTTTAATCATGTTATAATGCATTCATAATTACTATGCATTCTAATGCACTTGCTAAAATGTTTTCACACCTTGGGCTCTGACTCGTTTATATTTTTCTCTTGTTATATATATATATATATATATATATATATTGTATTCTTTAGGTGTTCCTCTGCAAGGACGCCAATGATGTTTTATATCCAGTGCATTCGTGGAGCTGTAGCAGTTGCGGACTGTTGCGGGATTTTGAAATAGCCGTTTCCTATCTTTTATATATCTAGATTAGGATTCAGTTGTATATCGGGCATATACCCAAGAGTTGTAGTTGTAGCATTTTGTTTATACTTCTCTTCACAGGATTGTTGTATTGTTTGTGACCCGACAACTTATTCGAATATTTCTTTTGTGTATATTTGGTGTACTATAGAACTTTTTTATCTCTGTATGTGTGTGTTCTTTATTATTATTCATTAGTATTATATTATTGGGTGGTTATTTCATTGTTTGTTTTTTAAAAAAAATTGGCACCCTCATTTTATAGTATTGGGTAGTTAGTTGTGTTTATTTTAGTACCGTCAGTAGATCCTAAGAATGATCCACTTGAGATTCCTGATTAATTATTATTATGTTAAGCGGGGTGTCACAAAACACTCACAAGAAAAACCACTATCACCCCAACCCACAAAAGTCCACTAGTACTTAATAATGTTTACATGTCTTAGAAGGACTCAAACATGACTTACAAAGATAGTAATGATAACCTCCATGAAGTCGCTCCCCAGCATTATAATCCTTTGCCTCTACCCATACTAGCGATAGTTGTTCTAGTTCAGGAATCATTTGCACAACCTTCACATCCTTAGCATCCATCAATCTTCGGTTGATGATAATCTTCCCATACCTAGTTCAATGTGATAATCACCCACATCATCTCTCGTTTAATTTATCTACTAATGTAGAAGATTCGAAGGGATTGTAAACCTAAATCTTACCTTGAAATCATGGAAGTTGATAGGCTATCACACTCTCAAAGGACTCTCTTAAAACTAACAAAAGGATTTTATAAAAAATCGGGCCTCATACTTTGAAAGACATATTTACTAAATTACTTATACTTTAGTAGTAAAATATCTTGACTAAAACATGTTTCCCAATAATATAACCCCGGTTCAAACTAGGATCCTTCGTTTAACGAAGTCATTTTCGATAAATGTCATCTCAAATGAAGTTCTTCTCATACGAAGATCCCTGGTTGAAAATCTGGGTCCTCATTTGAAACAATCTTCTTATGAGGTGCCCTTGTTTGCAGCAATGTATCTTAAGAATTCCACTTCTTGAAAAATATTGGCCTTGATCAGAACTTCCTCCGATTGAGGTAATCTCGTTCGAAAGATATCTTTATTTTTTAAGTATCATGTAAAATAAAAAAATATTTGAAAAAAACTTTCCAATGTTTTTCAAAAAATAAGTTTTGTCATGTCAATTCGTTTCTTTAAAAGATAAAGTAAAGGAAATACAAAACTTGAAACCTTACCCAACCTCAAATATTATTTTGTCTAAAAAGTTCAATCTGGTACGATAGTCTATGTCGTGATGCTTTGTCTATTTGTCTTTAATCATATGCTCTTTACAACTAAATACACTTAATACAAAGATACTATGACAAAAAAAATTGAACCAGAATAAAACCAATATAATCGAAATCTAGGGTGTATAAAACATGTCCTTATAAATCTCCCCTATGGCTATTCTGGGATATAACCATAAATTAAAAAGATCTAAAAAATACTATATATGTCATCAATCCCTGCGACACATACTCGATTATAATGTACAACGTTCTAATCCATAGTAAATCAAGATCACATGCCCTGTAAGTGCTACACACTTAAGCAAATATGATCGAGTGCGAAAGGCGTGCGCGTGTAGGTGCACAGTCGTTGTTTTCGTTTCGCCTACTCAATACAAACAAATCTAAATTACGACTACACTCAACTGGTGAGTATAGTGGTAAGTCAGGTATCGAAAGATCCACTGGGACGAGTTGCTAGAATTTATATGATTTAATACTCCGAAATAAAAGGGAAAAAGGTGATTACAAACTAAAAAGGAAAAAATGCATAAAAGGGAAATGTTTAACTAGGCGACGAAAATGAAATAAGATTAACAAAGCGGTCAAAACTATAGGTTGCGTCGAATATCCCTCATCCGAGTTCATTTGTATAAAATGGATACATGGGTCGACGAGTTATTTAGAATGCGTCTCGTTTCGACAGTTAATTGAATCAAGGGTTGTGACCCCCCTAAATCTAACCTAATAAGATTTTGGCGTCAACAAATACCCCGAAAATTATGCACGAAAGGTCGTAAGCACGGGACATACATGATATGCCCCGTCAAATCTCCTAGGCGCAATAACTAGGACAACGCACCCGAAATAGACCCATAAACACCATCACCAAAGCCAAGCAACGGGTTAACTCGAGTGAGTTCCATTCAAACACAACCTAATTTAAATTAGCTAGAAAGCATCTTAAAAACGCGATAAATGAAGGAGTAAATAAACGTGATAAATTCTACACTAGAAAGCGATTAAATCAAAGCATGTAAATAAAGCATGTAAATCTAATTAGAAAGCAAGAACAAATGAAATACAAGCTATATTAGTGGAGAGAAAGATGAATAGTATAACTTACAACCCAATTGGGTGTCAAACCAAGAAGAATCAAAGAAGAAATCTTCAAATCCCCCAAACCCTAAGCTATTCTAACATAAAATCTATTCTAAAACTTAATTTTTTATTATTACAACAAAATTGCTTCATATAGTAAGTGGAATTAAAATAGAAAAGAAAAGGGAAAAGAAAAGAAAAGCCCAAAATATCTCAGAAAATAGGGGATCGATCGATCGATCCCCTGGGCTCGATCGATCAATGGTTAAATATTATCCCATTGTCTCCCCACGATGGCTGAAAACTGACGTATCGATCGATCGACGCCTTTGGTCAATCGATCGATCAAGCTGGGGTGAGCCAATCTGCATGCTGTTTTGGTTGTTTGCATTTCCCGTCCGCTGAAATCGCCGTAACTTCTTCGTTCTAAATCAGAATGGCGTACCGTTTTATGCCACACGAAGCTTGCGAGGAGGGATACAACTTTCATGTAGATGTTGGGCTAGGTGCCCAAAATGTGAATTGACTAAATTTCCCTTGAACGGGCAATCGTGTACGAAAATCGAGCGGAATGCGTCCGGACTTCACACTTAGCATCCAAATACCTATAAAAGCTCAATTAACCCCTGCAAAATATGTTAACGTAGAAATCCAAGGTTGTCTGGTTAACGAGCATAAATATAGGGAATAAGATACCCGAGGGGGCTAAAATGCGTAGGTTCGGAGGATGAAATACGCTATATTTACGTATCATCAAAATACCACGTAAAATTCAAATGATACTAGAGAGTAATATAAAATCGACACGGGATCTCAAAAATTCAATGCATGCACTAAACTAACCGCCTTAGTATATACTGCCCCTTAATCCAAAATCTATCCCATTTTTGTTTGAACTAGATAAGGGGAATAACTAAACAATATATCACGAATCAATCAAATTAAGAAAATAAAATAATCATATGATGATAACATGCGCTCAACGAGATAAATGACATATAAACATATAAATGTGAATAACAACAGTATAAATAATAATGTAGTATAAGTAACCATGTCTCAACATGACCAATGAAAATGAACATAGGCGGATGACAAATGCAAGATAATATCAAATCCATGAAATTTAATGCAAGCTATCTAATGGTATTATGAATGAACTCAAAACCTGGAAATAATAAATGATCCCCACTTATGATATGCGTGAACCCTTTGATGTAACTCATAGTTGAAAAGTAATTACAAGTCAACCATTGAAAAAGTTGAGTGTTTATAGGTTTATACCAATTAGGACCTAAAATAAATTGCATACGTTAACAATTCAATGAGGCCAAAAGAAAATCACATACTAGATGAAAATGTGTAAATCCATTGGTCTTCAACTTATAACTCCCTCAAACACGTGTGTGTGTGTGTGTGTGTGTGTGTGTGTGTGTGTGTGTATTTAACTTTTATTCTTTGAGAGCATATATTTACATTTACAATTCAGTTTTCTTTTCTCCCATTAGTACATAAATATATATTTTTTGCTAATGGTAACTATTACCCTCTTTAGGTAGCTCTTATTAATGATTTTCTTATCATCTTTATAAGAAACTTACAAGAAATGGTTCTTACATGCACAACCAAAAAATCTAGCGAAGAAAATATGACCTGATTAAGTGAAAATATTTTTTTTGAAATAATTTTCAGGTCATAATAGAAAATAAACCCTAAGTCGTGTACTTGTGTACGGTATGGCTAAGACCACACCATAGTCAACCTGAGCCGTTCTCGGAGAACTCCATAGGAATGATTAAGCAAAACATGCATAGGCTCACAATACATTTTTGATAATCTAATTCAAGAATAAGAAAACAGATAGCAAGATGTGTTCCACAAATCCTCAATCACCTTAACACTAGCTATCCACAAAAATAAAAATAAAAAATCTTTTTTGTATTTTTTCAAATAAATTCAAAACACAAAATCTTCTTATTTTTTCTTTAATGACTCAAAAGAAAACAAAATATTTTGCGTGTCTCATTTATAAAACCAAAAAAAAAATCTTGCATATAATACATATCTAATTAAGGATATAAATTATCATAAATTAAAAAAAAACCAAGATTAGAATAAAACTAACACTAAGATTAGGGAAAGAATCAACATCAGGAACCCCTAGTCTATGGAGAAAATCAAACAACTCCGCTGTGAAGACAAAACTCTTTACCTACTCAAGTTTCAGATTGATGTGTATTTAAACTCTTTACTCCTAATTGTGCAATGGGAACACGGATTTTGGTTATCAGTTTGGTTCTAGTCCGATAAGGTACTTACCTAGTCTTAGGGTTTGAACCTACAAACTTCGTAGCTTTGGTCACATCATCCACTTTTCTAATAAGGTTCCTAATCCTTCGACGTAGGTAGTTCAACTCCAAGTTTTGGCTAATGAACCGATTGGTTCTTGTCATCATAGACATTCTCTTGAGATAAAAACAAAAACCATTAAGGTGACCCTTCCTATAAAAATTGCTGAAAAGTAGTGCTGTGAGGTGTCCACCTTATTTCTTTTAGGATTATTCCTTGGTGGGGGTACATATAGGAGTCTTATTTGACCTTTTGACAAAGACAGTCTCACCTTTGGGAGTAAACCCTTTTTGAATTGTTAAAACCAAGTCCAATCTTGTCATTCAAGGATTGGGATGGTGCTAGAAGAATCTTCCCTAACTTATCGAATCTCTCTTCAAGGTCATTCGTCACCTTTGTAGACTCTTTAAGATCCTTCTTTATACTAGCAGTCTCCTCCTTTAGCAAGCTGAGTCCTGAAAGACTCCATAAACACCTTATTTAGGCTAGAGATATTCTCATGCAAAATCGCACGCTATGCATTCCCCTCATTAAACTTCTCAATAAGAGTATATTCTGGATCCTTCAATTGGCTCACAAGTTCCTTACCTTCCTTTATAGCATAAATCTTATCCTCACACTGCTTAATCTCAAAGGAAAACCTAAGATTAAAATTTTCCATTTTAAGGTACATATCATCAAGCTGGGAGTAAGCCTTTTTAATGTCAACCTCCCTATCCATATCTTCATTAATCCCCTCACTTTCATAGTGGGAGGTATCAACATGTGAATCTATGCCATCATCCTCTACATTATCTTCGCTAAGGGAAGGCTTAGGACTTAACACATTTTTGATGGCGGTGAATGCAACAATGTTGCATTTAACAAAAGAGTCACTCATGGAGCCCAACTCAATATCACTAGGAGTGGCATTCAACTTCTTCTTACATTTATTCCTTGATCTAGTAGGACACTCGAATAACTTATGACCAACACTTTGACATTTGAAATATCTCCTTGAATTATTTTATATCCCCCAATTTTTCTTCCTCGTTCCCGTGAAGATCTTACCTCATTGGCACTTTTTTCTCAAGACTTTTCAATACATCAAATTTATTATGTTTGAGAATTTGCTTCATTGTCTCAGCCAATTTAGTTAAATCCTCTTCGTCACTATTAGGCATGCCAAAATTAGAATACTCAGCCTTTCCCTGCCTCTTAAGCATAAAAGTTTCCAACTCAAAGGTTTGAATAAATCCTATGTCTCCTTTACCTTCATATAATCTATACCTCCTACAATATTTAAGGCTGAGATATAAGGAAGGAACCTAGGTGGTAGCGACCTACGGATATTTCTATCCACTTTAGAGTCTAGTATCTTCTTAACTAAATAAAAGTGATAGTTCTTAATGTCGGAGAATTTTGCATAAAAATAATCGAAGTTGTCATTTTTGAGCATCTTAAATAATAAAATCGGGTGACAAGGTGTTCGAGCTTCGATATGTGAATGGTATCGATACCTTAATGGGTGAATTATAGAATGTCCCATGCCTTCTTGGATGTAGTATACGTAGAGATCTGATAGAACTCTTCATGGGCGACTCTATAGAAAATCGCTTTAAGCCCCATCGATTTTCAGTTTGTTAGGTTATGTTCATCCTATGACTATGACTGCTCGGGTTTAGGGACAACAATTTCTCTTAATTAATTTGTTGGGAATTTTTTCCTAACTACAGTTAACCATACCCTCTCAACTTGGAACTTAAGATAAAAGGTCAAGCGCGACTTCCAGTACGTATAATTACTACCATACAAAATAAGTGGACGCGTGATCGCCTGAACCTTAACAAACGTACCCCTTAGATTCATAATAAAGAGAGCTATAATACCAGTTTAAAATAGGTATGCACCTAAGGATCGAAGTTTAATTAATTAATTACAACGTGAAAACAAAATTAATGTTTTTGTTATTTGAATTAGTTTAATTTTATCGAATAAAAATAATTTTTCTAAGTTGCATGCAAGTGATAATTAACGGAAGAAAATAAATAAATGCAATCATACTAATACACAAGAATTTAGAGTGAAAACCTTTGCGGGAAAACCCATTATCACCTTAACCCACACAAGCCTAGTACTACTGAAAAATGTTTATAGATCTTATAAGGACTCAGATGCGACTTAAATATACGACAGCGACAATCGTCAGAAAGCCTCTCCTCCCTATCGTTCCGATCCTTTGCCTCTGCCCGTACTAGCGATAGGCGTTGCAGTCTAGGATTCAGTTGCACAACCTCAAAGGATTTGGTATCCATGTAGTCCAATGTGTTAATCACCCACACGATATGTTGTGTAATTCTTCAATTAATGTAGACGATTCGAAGGGATTATAAACCCGAAGACTACCTTAAAAGCATGGAAGTTGAGAGAGACTCGCACTCTCTAAGGATTTTCTCAAAACGAAGAAATGGGTGTTAACGAAGTTATTTATACTTTAACAACAAAAGAATTTGATTAAAACATATTCCTAAAATACGGCCCTCTTTTGAACGGGGTCACTTTTTATTGAGGTCCTCTTGAGCGAAGTTCTTATCTTACGAAGATCTCTGTATGAAATTCAGGTTCCTAAACACAGGGGTGACACCCTTTATTATTTGCTCTAAATGAGAAATTATTCACCCATAATATTCTCTCATTACTAATATGTGGCACCAGTTAAGGCATTCAATTCACATTGCTTGAAAAAAGTGGACAGTATTTGTTCATCTTAAACTTAAATCCTGGGTCAACATCTCTATACAACTAGTTTGTACTACCATGATTACTTGAAGTCAATATGACTTGACACATGAGCGGACCTAGGTGGTCCCGAAGGTGGGAGGCTGCCCACCCTATTTTTTGGAAAAAATTTCGAGATATATACTATTTTTTTTAGATCTTTGTGTAAGTTTTCATAATAAAAGGCAATGAGTTTGATGTCATTTTAAAAGCTTAGGGGTGGAGCTGTAAATAATAGATCTTCTAATCATATATGTATCTCAATAAAAAAAAAACTATCTTCGTTTTTTATTTGTTCATTTTCTCCCCCCCCCCCCCCCCCAAGCCCTAGTCGCCGCTGCCCTTTTCTTACTCAACCCGACGACCCCCCTTCCCTTCGCTCCCTCCGACGAAAACAACCTGGTCGAGGCCTCCCTCTCTCTTCGTGGCAGTACAATGCATCTTTCACTCAACAGCACATGTAACTTTTAAATTTTTAATGACATAACTTTTTTTCAGTTCATAATGTTTATTTTTTTAATTAGGTTAAACTTTGAAAGTTCAATAATGTAAAATGTTAAATTAGTTTAATATTTCAGTTCAATGTTCAAATTTAAAATGTTAAGTTGGTTTTATTTTCAATGTTTAAATGATTGAATAATTAAATATATTTTTTGTAATTTCTACAAAAATTGTTAGATTAGTTTAAAGTGTTGAAGTTAAATTGTTGTGATTTAATTGTTGAGTTTCTCCTAAATTTTTTAATATTTAATTGCTGTAATTTTTGTTTTACGATATTTTATCGCTAAAATATAATTCGAATGAGTAATTGTTATAATACAACTTGAATAAGTATTTGTCATTCAATTAATATATTTTTAATGCTAAAAAATTACAAAAAATTATAAATAATCCTAAAAAATCGCCTTAGGGCTCTCGACCCGAATCCTCTCACACTCTCAAAACTTGTGGACCCTTCACTAAAAATCATGAATCTGCCATTGACTCGACACCAAACCTTCCCCTCCATTCCGAATTGAGTGCTAACCTAACTCCAAGTAACCAATTAATTATCTCAACTACAAAATCGTCCCAGGTCCTTACAAAAGCGAAACCTAGAGGAAAAGAGATGAATGCATTTCCTTTTTTAGCAGCTAAGTTGTTTTAAAAGCAAGCAAGACAAAACAAATAACTCTCCAAGACACTCCATCTGTCAAAACATTCAAAACACTCAACTTTTCTAGATTAAATTGTACAATCGAAGTCTCAGAGATTTTGTACACCGAAATTACATACAACATTTTAAAGGGGGACATTTTCTTACGATAAACACTATGTTTTGACCATCCCATCTTTTTATCAAGTGCTTCAAATTCTAATTTATAAAAGAAAAAAAAATATAAAATAGAAGTTGTAGCATGCATGTATGGAAAAGAGATAATTTTGTCCAGTTGGGGTTTAGATTTTCTCTTGAGACACGTTGGCTGCATGCTAGTTCTAATAAATGAGCATATTTTCCGTAATCCTTGTTCTGTAGATTTGCTTTATTTTTAATAAGGGGAGTTTGAGTGATTGGGGCAGCCACTCACAAAAAATTCTAGATAAAATTATTGAAATTTTAGGTTCGAAAATGGGTGTCGAGTATTTTACAAGCGCACTTGGAGTAGGATATATAAGTTGTAAAATAGTTATCAATTTACATATAGTTGAAAATTTGGAAGTGGCTTTAGAGCGTTGTCATGTAAATATTAGATGTAGTTTGAGATTCCGTAACCCTGTTTTATCACAATTTTGAATAACTTACTTATTTTTTGAGGATATAAATCAATACTGGTGCGACTTATTTATATAGACCATGTATTTTTGTGTGACTGTTATAGTTTTTATAATATTCTTGATATTGCTGGTACTTGGTGACAAATCTGATGGCGAAGTTAGTAGACAAAATTAAAAACATAATGGTTGTCGATGAGAGCATATTGGCCAGTTTTGTGAGAGAAAGCAAAGAATATCTGATGTACACTAATTAAATAGACGGCATTTATGAAAAAGGACCATTACTGCAATTGCATGTTTTAAGATTATATCTGTTATGAAAGATAAGATATTAAGGAGTGGGTTGAGTAGCCACACAAAGACTATAGAGACTAGAATTAAAGGGTCTGGGACATATATGAAAGAAACTTACTGAAGAAAATAAGTGTCACTAAATGATTGCCTCCATATTCGTTGGGTAGTTGCAAATCGGGTGTTTGCTGGGGGGGAGCCGGAATTTAATTTTAAGTGGGACAAAAGAATTATTGAATTTTCATCCCAGTAAATGCTCTGGAGTCATATACTTATAACAGTATTTGTACTGGACTCGTATCGTGGGATGCTTTTAAGCAGCATTCTAAAAGGTTAGGCTTCACAATTGGAAGAAATCTCTCGCCTTAAATTTTTTATGTCTTGATAAATGCTTTAAGGCGCACTTTATTTTAAAATAAAAATGTTTTATTGAAACGATATCGTCTTTTAATTTTTTTTTTATAAAACGGAGCAATATCTCGTTCAAAACAATCGAATAGTATTTTAATTTACATATATTCAGAGATATTTTTAAGGTATGTACAATTTTAATATTTTTAATAGTGTTATCATGGTTAAAAATATTAAAATATATTAAAAAATACTTAAAATATATTAAAAAATGCTTAAACTCTTTTTCACGCCATTTTACGTTTAAGGCCCGCCTAAAATTTCTAAGCCTTAAGACTTAGGTTGCGTTTGTTTTTCCATCTAAATCTGAAGTCTGAATCTGAAATCTGAAGAGTGAATCTGAAGTCTGAAATCTGACTCTGAAAAATATGTTTATTTTTATGTCTGAATGTACCTCTGAATGAATGTATTTAGACTCATTTAGACTTCAGATTCAGACTTCAAATTTAATTCTACCTTATAACCATTAAGAGCCAAATATAACCGTTACCCTTTTAATCATTTAAAAAAACAAACACTTTTTGATATCTCTTAACTCTGAATGATTCAAATTCAGACTTAAAAAATAAAAACAAACATCACCTTAGTCTTCACGCCTCGATCATATTTTGCATTTTTTTAAACCTTGCTATATATAAAACGTTTTTGGGTGCCAAAATTTAAGAAGTAAAAATGAAGGGGTTCAATCTCTCTCTCTCTCTCTCTCTCTCAATTCAATTTGAAATTTAATCGTATCAAATCTCTATATACTATAAAATGCAAAACAAGACATTTATAACCATTTAAGACTCCTCTTCATTAAGAGTGTCCACGTGGCACTCTATATGAGTAAGGCATAACTCGAATTAAAAGAGATAATACTTCTAAAATGACGGTACAAGAGGATTAATGAGGCAATAAAAGCATTCGTTGTCTTGATTTTTTGGTGCAATGCATTTTCTTAATATCTCCACTTATTATTACTATCTAAACTGTGCTCTTCGATATCTTCATCTAAATAATAAATAATATGTCTTTTCCTCTCTTTTTATGCCCTTCCCCCTTCTGCCTCTCATCCCTACATGTTTCGTGAGTCTTTCCATATTCTTTTAAATCATGTTCATCCATCACAAGATCATAATCAACACTACACCAAAATGGGCAAATTGTTACCTTTCAGCCGGCCAGCCTTGTCAAGGTCATTGACCGTGACAAAAAAACACGCGTTTTATGTCACGGTCATTGACCTTGACAACGAATTGTCACGGTCAATGACCGTGACAAGACCGTGACAATTACATTTGTCACGGTCTTGTCACGGTCAATGACCGTGACAATTCGTGTCACGGTCAATGACCTTGACACGACCGTGACAACTTTTCCAGCAAAATCACTTTCCCCCTTCTTTTTTCCCTCCCACCGTTCCCTCCCTCTCTCTCTCTCTCTCTCTCGACTCGACGCTGCTCTCTCTCTCTCTCTCTCTCTCAGGTCCAATTTCTCTCTCTCTCTCTCTTCCATTTATATATAGATTTGTTTGTATATTTATGTGTGTATGTGTATATATATATGTGTGTGTGTATGTGTGTGCGTGTGTGGGGGGTGGGGCGGGATGGGGCAGGGTGGGGGAGGGGGTGGTGGAGGGGGGCAGGGGGTGGGGCGGGGTGGGGCAGGGTGGGGGAGGGAGCGGTGGAGGGGGCAGGGGGTGGGGTGGGGTGGGGTGCAGTGTGTGTGTGTGTGTGGTGGTGTGTTTTGGGGGAGGGGGTGGTGGAGGGGGGCAGGGGGTGGGGTAGAGTGGTGTGTGTGTGTGTGTGTGGTGGTGTGTGGTGGGGGAGGGGGTGGTGGAGGGGGGCAGGGGGAGGGGGTGGGGTGGGGTGGGGTGTGTGTGTGTGTGTGTGTGTGTGGTGGTGTGTGGTGGGGGTGGGGCGGGATGGGGCAGGGTGGGGGAGGGGGTAGTGGAGGGGGGGAGGGGGTGGGGTGGGGTGGGCACACCTACGCACACACGCACACCTACGCCACACACACACGCGCACCTACGCCCCTACGCACACACGCACACCTACGCCACACACACGCACACCTACGCACCTAGGCTTGAATATTAGAATATTTGAATATTATTTACATTCAAAATAAATAATTGATAATAGTTGGATAATAATTGGATAATAATTGTTTTTATACCTATAGAACAACTTAGATAGTGTGTGTGTGTGTGTGTATGTGGTCAATACATGAATTTCTTTTTGTATTTGAATTATCCCATGGATTTATTTTTGTATTTGAATTATCCCATGAATTTATTTGTGTATTTGAATTAACCCATTATATGAAACATACTTGAAATTTAATATAGTGCGCATAGATACTAGCATTCTAGTTCTTATGCGTACGCATTCAATAACCCTTAGACCCGTTCGAGAGTCATTACCCCTGTAATGAGATCTCTCGAATTGTCCCGTTTGGACAGTTTGAGACTGTATAATTTTTGTATAATATTCTTATTGGCTTAAAGTTGTTACTTTTGGAGGAAGTTCTGCAGTCGTATCTTAATGTTCTCTGGGTACATACTAGATTGACAAGTGTGACTGTTATTTTAATTGACCAATTGAAATAACACTCACACCTGCCAATCTACGTCGTGTACTTGGAGAACTAAGGGGATATGCTGTCGAATTTTTTTCAAATCGTAACAATGTGCATGAGCTGTTAAATATATTACAGAAAAATGCATTCTTGAATGGGATAGGACCACATACCCTTTAATAGGATAATTAAATGATGGGATAATTAAATAAAACATACTATAAATCTAAGTTTTGTTTACCTTTAATAGGTGTTTAGTTGTGGTAGCTGTGATGGGATATCCGAAATACAAAGAGTGGATGGGTGAGACTAATAGAATGGGGGATGTGTTTCGCAGAGGTGCTAACGAATTTGTGAAATATGCAAAGAGATGTCGTAATGATGAAGAGTTTCCGTGTCCGTGTGCTAGGTGTAAGAATGGTAAGGTGTTTGAGTGGAAAACAGTTGAACTACATTTGTTAAGATCGGGTATGCAAGATAGTAATCGATTTTGGAGTTTTCACGGTGAATTGAAAGTTCCTTTTGTCCCTGACCAACCTTCACAACATCCTTCAACAAGTAGAATAGATGAAGAAGGGGACGACGTAGATCATAATATGTTAGAGGATTTTAAAGATTACGTCAAGAATACGCGATACATTGCAGGATCAATTGCAGAGGAATACATCACCGTGGAGTCATCAATATATACTCGGGAATATATGACTGACTCTACCAGCGTTGATGACACTGATGAATTCCTCGATGATGGTGGTAATGTGATGGGAAAACGAGTGAAATTAACGAGTTTGCAACATGAACAAGTAGCTCGTTATCTATTTGACACACATGAAGATGTCGAAGAATGGAAAAAGTAAGTTTCGAAAATTATAATGTTTAACATTATTTTAGATTATTTTATACATGATTAATTTTGTAATATGCAGTAAATATGAAGCCTGTGAGAACAATAAAAGACGAAAAACAGTGGTACAATCAGACAGCGAATTTAGGCTATGGTTGACACAAGAGGTAATTACAATGAAAACAGTCGTTATATAACGTTACATTACACTCATATTTTACCACTAATATAATTAATTTATCTATATTCTCAGCTCCTAAAGATGGGTGATGCGACATCAAGGCTTGCTCGTCTAGCCACTGGACCCTTGTTCGTGGCACAAGAGTACAAAAAATATCGATTGAACGGTTACATTTTCGGCGCTAAAGTGTACGAGGAAAGTACAAATGTACAGAACTCGGGTATTTCATACAAGGCTCTTACTTTCTTTCGAGCAAGCGCAAAAGATAAAAACCTCGTTGAAGCTGAAATGACTTACTATGGTGTAATTCAAAATATATTTGAATTGGATTATATAAGCTTCAAAGAGGTTGTATTTTACTGTGAATGGGTAAGAGTTGAGGATAAAAATGCTTCTAAAGTTGATCCTGTCACCAATTTGATCATGGTTGACTTGTCCAAGTTGAAGAGCAACGACCACGTGAGTGATGAGCCGTTTGTTTGTGCATTTCAAAAGGTTAAGCAAGTGTTTTACTCGGAGTATATCAACAACGAGCCGTGGTCAATTGTCCAACACGCGCCAAGGCGTCTAAACAGTAGTGTGGATGACTTGGCTGCTCCTACCGAATATCAATCCATTTTTGATGATAACCCGAATTTGAAACAATTTTTCAATTTGTAATAATTATTTCAATTTGTACCGAAACATCCATTTTTAATGCTTTTACTTGATCTGCACTTTATCATTTTCACTCTTGTGTAGTGTGCGTGTGTGGAGAGGAGATTAATACATAAATATTCCAACTACATCTAAGTTTTGTTTATACTAATCCATGAATATACGCTTCTTACCTTTAATAGGTGATTAGTACATAGTTATTTGGGGTGTCCTATTTGTGGAGAGGAGACTGAATCTCTTCGTCTATCCGAACACTAAGAAATGCCATAATCCTATGGAGCGATGCTCTGCAAATTCCTCCCAACCGTTACGTAGCCAAACATCACCGGTTGAAGTTGTCAATTCCACTTTCCATACCCCACCACTTTCCATACCCCATTCAAAGGTGGAGTTGACAACTTCAACTGCTGATTTTTGGCTACACAACGGTTGGAAGGAATTTGCAATGCATACCTCCATAGGATTATGGTATTTCTTAGTGTTTAGATATGAAGAGAATTATAATTGACACGATTGCCCGGGGTACATTAGTTGGAAGGAGGTGCCATATGAGCTCAAGTTAGCTGTTTGAGTGACACTACAGGTAATGTATTTATATTTATATGTCAATTTCGATTTCGATTTCAATTACAATTTATATTTATCTATATTTGAGGGGCGGATACTAATTTTACTTTATTTCAATTCAGGGGACAGGGAGTGGCCCTAAGGGTAGGCCACATATGCTCTATACTTATGTGGCTACTCGGACGAGAAGGGAAGGATAAGGAGGTGTTCCCGAGCGTCGCGGTACAAAATCTCTTTTCCATGCAAATAGTTTGTAGATTTGAGATAAAATGATGGTGATGTTGTTTCTTTTTAAATAGTTTCTTATTTGAATATATATTTGCATTATCTTTAGTTTGTTCGGATATATGATGTGTGGAACAGGTACAACGTTGCTATAACAGGTACAAATATACTGCTGGGCAGTGGCAGTGGCCATACTGCCCAGCAGTTTTTTTTTAATTCTGCCCAGAATTGTCACGGTCATTGACCGTGACAAGTCCCTGACAATTTTGTCACGGCCTTGTCACGATCAATGACCGTGGCAATTTTTTTACTAAGGGTCACGGCTTTGTCACGGTCAATGACCGTGACAAACGTGTCACGGTCATTGACCTTGACACGATCGTGACACAAAACGCGAGTTTTATGTCAAGGTCAATGACCGTGACACGACCGTGACAAAAAAAGTTGTCTCGCCTCGAAATGTCACGGTCATTGACCTTGACAAGGTGAATTTGTCAAGGTCAATGACCTTGACAAATGGGCAGATTTGGTGTAGTGCAACCTTAGAGCCACCTCCCAAAACCTCAACAACAACCACCTCCGATCGTAAACAAAAAGCCAGTGTGTTTTCTCGCATATGCTTCCCAGAAGAAGAAGCCACAGCAGCAAAAAAGAGAGAGCTAACAACATCATCTGATGTAGAACACATCCACAGGTCAACATTAAATGAGTATCTTGAAGACGATTGGATTTCATCTCATCTAAAAGGATTTATTGTCAAACAGTTACCATAACATCGCTACTCCCATCACCACCAAAATCCATAACCCATATTTTTACAGAATTGTTGGGAATTTCGGTGTATGTCAATAAGAAAGAAAGATGGGTGACTTATTCATACAAATTGGGTTAAGAGCCTCCTGAAGTTCAGTGACAGTGTTTGTGAGTGAAAGATCAAATCTTTCAGATGAGAATATTTGGATATATTCTTTAAAGTAATGAAGTTCAACAGGTTTACTTTTGTTAATTTTTCATTGAGTAGCCTGTTTTTTTTATGGATAAATAATTGAAGTAATGTATGGCTTTCAATTTAAAGTCACAGTAAATTGGATACTGTAGAATTTGTTTCCCACAGCTGGCAAGCTATTTGTGATGCAAAATGCTTCTTTTCAAATTCATTTTAACAAGTTAAATTTTCATATCCCTCGGTTATGTCTATGTATTAAAGGTTCAAAATTAGAGTACATTAAATAGTAATTGATTACACATTAGATACTTATTGTCCAAGACTACAGTTTCTTATAAGATATTCTGATCTGGATAATTTATGGCTTAATATGCTTATGAATATTATCGCCTTAAATAGGTGGGACCATTACAAACTCTGTATGACCCTCTGAAATGCCTCACATTCTCCACCAAAGACGTTATGTGTGAGAATTATGAGTCAAGTATGAGCCGTCTCAGCAGCGCTTATTATGGAGGAGGTGTTGCATTCTCGCGGGTCAAGGGACAGAGGGAGGGAAAGAGAGAGATAGTGGTGGTTACAGTAAGAGATAGTAGTGATAGATTCTGACTTTTTTAAAATTATTTTTTTGATTTATTAAAAAAAAAATCTATTATTTTTATATATTTTCCATATTTTTATTTATGTTTTATGTTCTAGATGCATATTCCAGATTTTTGGCAATTATTGAATATTTTTTTTATTTTTAATCAGATTTTTTTTTAATTGAAAATGTACTTTGTTATTGAAGATAGTTTTTCCGCAATATTTTTTTTAACTCTTTAAAGTATTTATTCAATTTTTTTGTAGACTCTTTAAAAATATTATCTAAATTTTTGCATAGATTTTTTTATTATTTTCCTAATTCTGTTTTTTTATTTTTTATTAGAAATATGTTTATTAAATTGGGAATATTTTTTTACATGTTTATCAATACATATGTCAGTTATACATAATGAAATAAAATAATTTCGAGAATATATTTAAATAGTATACTTTGTTCAACAATATTCGTAATATACATTTTCGCCGCGCTTCGCGCGGGGTACATGCTAGTCTTACTTAATTACCAACCCTTTCTTTTTCTTTTAGGAGAAAATGACAATTTGGATGCTTGTACATTTAAGAACGGAACATATAGGTCAACCTGATCAACAAGGCAAGAAGTACTGAACTTATTGATGACAGACTGAAATTGCTGCAGTTTTCTGAGCAATTAGTTCCATGAGAGGACTTCAAATCTATTTTCCCCCGGGCTGTCACCCTTTTCCATCTTATTATTATTTCGGTTAAACCAATGTTCAAGTTTTAGGGCTGAAAGAAGTGGTTGCATGCCCTAGAGGCTAAGATTGTAATTGGCATCGGAAATTCCAAATTTTGAAAAATCAGTCGATTTTCTTCCTACGTGAGTGAGATATATATTTTTTGGTGAAAATTGAGATATATATAAGGATCAAATATCAAAAAGTCCCTCAAATATTTTTTAATACATATTTAGTCCAAATTTTTTATTTTGTACAAATCCCTTATTCTCTTATCTTTAAAGGTCCGCGTCAGCGATACGGCAAAGCCTTTTTGGTATGGTAAAAGATTTTTTGGTGCAAAATAAAAAAATTTGAACTAAACGTGTATTAAAAAAAGTTCTAAGGACTATTTAATATATACCCCTATATATAATATATAAAAGGTGAACCTTTTAAGTTAGGTAATGTCCATACACACACACAAACAAATAAAAAAAAGAAAAAGAGAGAGAGAGAGAGAGAGAGTCAAATAAAATTGTCCAAAATTGTGAGATATGAAAAATATAAAGTAAAAAAACTCACCTATTTTTTAAACACGTGTTATAGAAATTCTTATTATACGGCCTTTATAAGATTGAGAAAGTCAAAATAACATTTTGCATAAAGATTTTGCAAAAATTGCACTCTAAAATACTTTGCATAATAGCATTGTGGTAAAATGTTGACAAATATGTTTCATTTTCCTAACAAATATGCCACACCAAATGAGCTAAAGGGCATTTCATTCACAATGACCTTACCGTGATAGTTTAAATGTCATGGCAACAACATAATTTTTTTAAAACATTTTCACTTCTTTTCGATTGATTTTCGGGGAATTCACGTTTAGATCCTATTAGGCTTTCTTTCAGACATTCTAGTCCCACCATGTTTTTTCCTTACATATAAGTCCTATTCCTAATTTTTTGGAACTTTTTTTCACAATTTTATCCTTTTAAAACCAACCATCTGTAACTTCCTTGAGGAAGTTACATAAGTGGTTGGACTTTTTTTTTTAATATTCAAATGATCATAACTTTTGATTCACAAATCCGTTTTTCGCAAAATTACTATTTTTGAAATCTTCTCGACGAGATCTATCAAACAAGAGCCATGAAGGCTATAAAACTCAAAAGAAAAAAATTTACACAAACACTAAATTTTACTGTATGAACTAGAATATGAAATAGTTTTATATATGTGACATTTTCACAAACAGACAATAACATTTACTGTCGTAATATTACACAGTATATATATATATATATATATATATATATATACAGTCCTGTTCTTGTGCGGACAACTCTGCATTTTAAGAATGCGGACCGGACATGTGTCACCTGACGGTGAGCCCAGAAAAGAGAGAGAGTGTGCCTATAATTTAGGCGATAATTTCTAGGTGCATAGTTATAGTTGACACATCTCCGGTCCGCACTTTTAAAATGCGGACTAGTCCGCACAAGAGCATTATTATTATTATATATATATATATATATATATATCCGGTGGATCCAAACCCTCTTTTTTCAAAATTACCTTATATTTAAAGGTTCGCGCTAGCGGTATCCAATCCTTACCACCATTGTTGGAGCTTCAACGACCTTCGTCAGAGCTCCGATTTGGGTGGGTAAAGGTGGCATATGGTGCCGCTGGCGCGGACCTTTGAAAATAAGAGACTTTTGAATAAATGAGTTTTGGATCCACCGGAGTATCATAGGGTGCCGTTGTCGCGAACCTTTGAAAATAAGATTGGATAAATGAGATCGGGATCCTCTGGAGCGCCGATTTGGGGTGAGTAGGGGTGGCATTAGGTGCCGGTGACACAAAACTTTAAAAATATGAGCATATTGGATATATATATATATATATATATATATCATTTAATGTGATAACACAGTAAATGCTATTGTTTGTAAAAATGTCATAGATATTAAACTTTATTGTATACACCAGAAAATGAAATAGTTTTATATCTGTGACATTTTCACAAACAATAACATTTACTGTGTTAATATATATGAAATTGTTTTTTATATATAACATTTTCACAAACAGTAACATTTACTGATTTAATATTACACTATATATATATATATATATAACATTTTCACAAACAGTAACATTTACTGATTTAATATTACACAATATATATATATATATATACACACGGTAGATCCAAACCACTTTTTTTTTCAAAATTACCACATTTTTAAAGGTTTACGCTAGCGACATTCAATCCCCATCACTACCCACCTCCATTGTCGGAGCTTCAATGACTTTCATCAGAGCTATGATTTTTATGGGTAGTAGTAGCATAGGGTGCCGCTAGCGCGGACCTCTGAAATTAAGAGAATATTAGATAAATGGAGTTTGGATCCACCGAAGCTCCGATTTGGGGTGAGTAGGGGTGACATTGGGTTAGGTTTATGTCTATAACATTTTTACAAACGGTAACATTTACTGTGTTATAACACAGTATATATATATATATATATATATATATATATATATATATATATACGGTGGGTCCAAACCTCTTTTTTCTGATACTGTCTTATTTTTAACGGCCCGCGCTAGCGGTATCTAATCCCGACCACCACCAATCCCAATTGTCGGAGCTCCAACAACCTTCATCAGAGTTCTGATTTGGGGTGACATGGAGTGCTGCTGGCGCGAACCTTAGGAAATAAGAGAGTATTGGATAAATGGGGTTTGGATCCACCGAAACTCCAGTTTGATGTGAGTAGGGGTAGCATTGGGTTAGGTTTATATCTGTAATATTTTCACAAATAATAAATGTTACTGTTTGTGAAAATGTTACATCGTCATCTCATGCCACCTCAAATCAGAGCTCTGATGAAGGTTGTTGAAGCTCCGACAACGGGGGTGGGTGGTGGTGGGGATTGGATGCCGCTGGCGCGGACCGTTTAAAACAAGATAATATCAGAAAAAGAGGTTTTGATATATATATATATATATATACAGTGTTATATGAACACAGTAAATCTTGATATTTGTAAAAATGTTATAGATATAAATTTAACCCAATGCCACCCCTACTCACACCAAATCGGAGCTCCGGTGGATCCAAACCCCATTTATCTAATATTCTCTTAATTTCAGAGGTCCGCGCCAACCGCACCCTATGCCACTGCTACCCACCCAAATCATAGTTCTGATGAAAGTCGTTAAAGCTCCGACAATGGGGGTGGGTAGTGGTGGGGATTGAATGTCGCTAGCGTAAATCTTTAAAAATATGGTAATTTTGAAAAAAAAGTGGGTTGGATCTACCGTGTGTGTGTGTGTGTGTGTGTATATATATATATATATTATGTAATATTATATATATATTGTGTAATATTAACTGAGTAAATGTTACTGTTTGTGAAAATGCTATATATATTGTGTAATATTAACTCAGTAAATGTTACTGTTTGTGAAAATGTTATATATATATAACTATTTCATAAATATATTAACACAGTAAGTGTTATTGTTTGTGAAAATGTCACAGATATAAAACTATTTCATTTTCTGTTGTATACAATAAAGTTTAATTTCTATGACATTTTTACAAACAATAGCATTTACTGTGTTATCACATTATATATATATATATATATGCTCCTATTTTTAAAGCTCTGCACCACCGGCACCTAATGCCACCCCTACTCACCCCAAACCGGTGCTCAAGAGGATCCAGATCCCATTTATCCAATCTTATTTTCAACAGT